>CM065542.1:13047500-14435000 GCA_033088355.1 Citrullus amarus | reverse complement strand
AGCTTGGTAAAGCTTAGAACATTATCTGATACATTATCAAGCTCTATCTCACATATAAGATATGTGCTAGTTTTATACATAGGAGTACACTTCAACTCACGACTTATTTCGGGCTCCGAGCGGGTTCTACGCTTTCCCTAGCTCCTCTTGACCTGTAAACACATCTTTTTCGTGTTAGACATTTCTAATATTTCTCTTTATATTCACTATGTTTGCTTAAATATCTCAAACATGGTTTTCATCACTAGTCCCTCTCTTGTTTACAACTTATCATAATGAGTGAGATTCACAGGTATCAGCGAGATTATTAGGTTAACCTACTCATAACCATGTGGCATCAGCGATACCCAGCTTTGCAAGACTAGCGATATTACCTTAAAAAGCGATACTCAGCAAGATTCAGTGAGAGTTGTGAGACGCAAAGCCCTTTGCGTTACCAGCGGCACTTGTCTCGCTGATTACTCTCCAGCTCTTTAGCGATACTTCTGCCCTAGCGACCTCCGATGGCCAGTGTTTTATTCCTTCTTTTTCTAACCCATTCTTAAATCTGCTAAACATCGAAGTCCAGCCAAAATCAGAACTTTCTTTCTTCTACAAACTTGTAAAGAAGTGAGCTTTCTAACTTACCTCAAGATTTCAAACCCTAACTCTTCTTCGTTTGAGAACTATTCTCAAATAACTTCAGCTGCTTGGGATCATCTAGCAGCTCAACTTCGATTACTTCTTCCTAGAATTTAATATACTCTAGCTCAAATTCAGCTTAAACATCCTTCATAGAAGTTGCTAAGAATTAACTTACTAACCTTTAAAATTTTCGCCCTAGCTTCGACTTCCTCAGCTCACTCTTCTTCAAACACCAAATGATGTCTAGATTATCGTCAACAGTCAAGCTTCTGGTTCCAGCTTCAATTTCACCATGGAAATGATTTGGTTCCTACTTAACTTCGACATAAACAGCTTCTTCCACCTCTCCTCATTGTTCGTCTGCGAAATGGGGTAAATCTGGTTTCGAAATATGTCTTAAGTGTTTATTTAGTCGGCGTACTTACTTATATATATACCACCGACTCACCAGTACAGCCATCACCTTCTTACTTAGGTTGGCCGACGCAACCTTCCGTGCAAAGCTTCAGCAACGCATAGCTTCAACTTGCTGCTTTACAATTGCTCAACACCCCGTCGCCGGATAGCCGATTAACGCATGATCTTCTCGGCCACTCTTTTAATGTACCAACACATACCAACCTTCAACGCATAGTAGTCTCCAACGCATAGTGGCCTTCAACGCATAGTGGCTTCCAACGCATAGTGGCTTCCAACGCCTCGTAGCCTTCAACGCCTCGTGGCCATCAACGCCTAGTGGCCTTCCATGCCTAGTGGCCTTCAACACCTCGTGGCTTCCAATCACATGTGTCCATGCCGAGCTACCTTCTTCAACGCATAGTACCAGTAGTCTCGTCAAGCCTCCGACATACTCTCAACGCGTAGCCCCACTAACGCATGGTCAACACTTAGCCACTTTTGCTCTCATACTACTCGGCCAACTTTCTCTATTCACTGCTCATCTCATAGTTTCTTCTTAACTTGCCAACTCCCAAATGTCAGGTAGGGGCTTACAGCGTTTCTCTACCGCATACTACCTGGCATTAAAGTCTCAAACGCATACTACTATGCGTTTGTTCCTTACCGTATAATACCATGCATCTGCCTTAATTACATACCATCATGCCTTCTTTTATACGTTCTCACTCTTTGCGTTTACCTTTATGTCGTTCTGTGTCCAAGACCTTCCTCCTATTCTTGAGGTTTCCTTGATTATTCCTTTATGCACTCTTGTGTTGTATTCCAAGGTCATGTTTCCAAATCTCTTCCTTATGTGAGCTATTTCCTCAACGACAAATCCTATCGTATATCCATCTCCAGCCTCCTTTCTTTAGGCTTACTTCTCAATCTTCCCTAATAGGAGTTGTGCGTTTACCATAGATTTTCATTGCCTCTTTCCAAGATTCTACCTTATGCGTTTTACCTTTATCATGTGTTTCCTTCGTCTCTACCATGCGTCCAACATGGTCTTCCACTAAGTATGTGTCCAACTTCACTTATCTCTCAGCTATTCTTTTTAACCCTGCCCATCACTTGATGAGGTTTCCTTTCTTTCCATAGGTCTTACTTCTAAGCTTAAAATCATGGTTGCGTTCTCCTGATCTGTTTATCCTACATAGTAGAATTCTCAACTTCAAGAATTACTTTGATTCCAAGATCCAGAATTCACTCAACGCAACCTTTCTATCAAATCCTTCTAATTCAAACTTCATCTACGGCCTATGTAAACTAACACTTGAGCACAACCGCTCTTGTCCTACTTCTTCCCTTTATAGGCTCTTCCACGAAATGGTCTTAGAAAAAGGGTGTGACAGTGTTTGTGATGTAAGTATAAAAAGGGTTTTATCACTTAGACATCGTAGGTTAAACCTAGTATAAGAGTTATACTTAGACAAAATCCTAGACTTATGTTATATTTAATTAGTTGACATATAACTAAGTAAAGATACCCAATATACCTGTTAGAATACTTCAGTGGTTGTATATATGATATACTAGCTCTCACGTCCCTAAGAGTTCATACCGTGAGATTCATGCTCGGCTTCAAGTCGCCCTAGGAGCGGCCTCCATTCAAAAAATGTTTGCATGAGTCAATAGCAAAGTGAACAGGGAAGTAATTCATAATAAGTGGGTGAAGAAAGTCTATCAACACATCCTAAGGTCTCTTCCATTAGGTTACATTGTGAGATTCCTATGATGCACTGCTAGTCATTTCCTAACATGACACTACCATTTGAAGGGTTTGTATCATGGGATTCAAAACACTATGAACTCCAGAAATGGATAGGGTTTCTTAGGTCTGGTTTCAACATTCTCTTTCCCCCGAAAGGTTGTTGATTTCGATATCTGAAATCTAAAAATGGAGGATTACACTTACAAAATTTTACTAAGTGTTAGTAAGTATTTTGACCGAATAAATGATAATTATATATTATAGGAATAAGAGTTATTCTGGTATTAGTATTTAACCAAGAATGTCTTTATTTAGTGAAGAATAGTGAAGAAGGAATTGGCTGCCTCTCGGTAGCAATTATTCTAAATCACTAAAGTATCATTGCAAGAAAATAATAAATTATGGGTATATTATTACTTACTAAAATTGATTAGATTATATAGAATTATTTAGCAATTCACTAAACATATATTTATTTTTCCAACAATGTCTACTTCGTTCATACAACTACTAGCTTCATAAAAACCTAATAGAGATAACTACAGACTTGAAAATCAAACCTGAACACTATACTAGTTACAGATGATCTGCAGTTTGTTTTAACGGAGGAATGTCCTCTAGCTCCCAGCTCGAATGCAAACCAAAGTGTTTGGGATGCATATGACAAGTGGATAAGGGCCAACGATAAAGCCCAAGTCTACACCTTGGCAAGCATATCTGATGTGTTGTCCAAGAAGCATAAGAACATGATAACCGCTAATTAAATCATGGACTCACTGCAAGCGATGTTTGGACAATCGTTCTCATCGGTCCGGCATGATGCTATCAAATACATTTACAACTCCTGCATGAAAGAAGGAAACTTTATTAGAGAACATGTTCTGGATATGATGGTCCATTTTAACATAGCAGAGGTAAATGGCGCTGTCATAGATGAAAAGAGTCAAGTGAGCTTTATACTAGAATCTCTTCCGAAGAGTTTTCTACCATTCCGCACTAATGCGGTAATGAATGAAATAGAGTATAATTTGACATCTCTATTCAACAAGCTCCAGACGTTTCAGTCCATGATGAAATCAAAAGGACATGAAGGAGAAATAAATGTTATATCTAAGAAGTCCCAAAGAGGATCGTCCTCGGGGACCAAGTCTGGACCTTCTTCTTCAAAGAAAAAGAATATGAAGAAGAAGGGTAAATGGAAAATCGCTGCAAATCTCAAAGGCAAGAAGAAAGTTGCAAATAAAGGAAAATGTTTCCACTGCAATGAAGATGGGCACTAGAAGAGAAACTGCCCTAAATATCTTGCAGAGAAAAGAGCTGAAAAAGAAAAACAAGGTAAATATGATTTACTAGTTGTTGAAACCTGTATAGTGGAGAATGATAACTCCACCTAGATACTAGATTCAGGAACCACTGATCATGTTTGTTCTTATTTTTCAGGAAATTAGTTCCTAGAAGCAGCTTGAAGATGGTAAGATAACTCTCAAGGTTGGTTTAGGGAGATCATCTCAGCTAAAGGAGTGGGAGTTATGAAGTTGTTCTTTGGAGATAGATACATTTTATTAGAAAATGTACTTTATGTTCCTAGTATCAGTAGAAATTTAATATCTATCTCTTGTTTGTTAAAACATTTGTATAGAGTATCTTTCGATGTAAATGAAGCATTCATTAGAAAAAGAGGTATTCATATTTGTTTTGTAAATTTAGAAAACAACTTATATAAGTTAAAACCTACCAAGGCAAAAGCTATTTTAAATATTGAGATGTTTAAAATAGTTGAAACGCAAAATAAAAAGCAAAAAAATTTCTTCTAATATCTATATTTGGCATTTAAGACTTGGTCACGTTAATCTCAATAGGATTGGAAGGTTGGTAAAAAGTAGACTCCTAAATCAGTTAGAAGATAGCTATATACCTCCATGTGAGTCTTGTCTTGAGGGTAAAATGACCAAAATATCTTTTACTGGAAAAGGTCTTAAAGCCAAAGAGTCCTTAGAACTCCTGCACTAAGACCTTTGTGGTCCTATGAAGGTCAAAGCACGAGGAAAGTATGAATATTTCATCAGCTTTTATTGATGATTATTCTAGGTATGACTATGTTTACCTAATGCATCATAAGTCCGAGGTTTTTGAAAAGTTCAAAGAGTACAAGGCTGAGGTTAAGAACCTATTGGGTAAAACTATTAAACCATATGATCAAATCATGGTAGAGAGTATATGGACTTAATATTCACAGACTATTTGATAAAACATGGAATTAAGTCTCAACTTCCTCGCCAGGTACACCTCAGCAGAATGGTGTATCAGAAAGGAGAAATAGAACCCTATTAGACATGGTTCGTTCAATGACGAGCTATGCTCAGTTGCCTAATTTGTTTTGAGGACATGCAGCAGATGTTGGGTTTTATGCCCTAAAACTCGTAGATTATAAATGTAACAATTTGACTATAATTAAATCATTAATAAAGAGTTATTGATGTGTTACTTCAATAAGCGTTATTGATTGTTTTTTGTTTGTTTTGTCTTAATAACCCTAAATCTAATAAACTAACATCCTAGGCTGTTTTATTAGTCTTGAACTGTATGTGGAGACACATGGAGATCAATGTTGAGGATAAAGTTAAAAGAGTTTATAGTATAGGGATAAGGTTGGGTACCTTATCTTGGTGACACTATGGATACGACCCACTTTGTATTTGATACAAACGCAATGATCTAACGTGTTCGTATAGGTGACATGCGATTGGGGGTATCCTATACAATGATTTTGCATAAGACCGGACCACGAATTAGTAATCACTAGATGTAACTCCGTTGACTAGTTAGGTTTCTATTTTAATAGGATGACCTAGGCAACTTAGTCTTATCCTGAGTATATTATGAACTCCTGTCCACGAGGGATTGTCTTTTGATTTGTATGGTGGGAGTGGCCGTTTGCCGACTCAATATGCCTACCATCTTAAGGACAAGACCGAGTAGGGAGCTGGGGACATAATTATACAAGATGGAATTCACTCATTCCCATTAAGGGTAAGTAGATAAGTGTTCCCTTAAGTGGTGTCTCTGGGACTTGAACAAAGAGCCATACCCTCTCACTGGCCCGAGAGGGGTTCCTGCTTAATGGTTGGACCATAAACAGGTTGTTCATTAGAGGAGCACTGGTACTTAAGTATTTAGAAGTAACTCAGAGGTAAAATGGTAATTTGACTCAGCTGGTATTATAAACACTTGTGAATGACTAATTTGCTATTATTGGTCTATATCCATGGACACAAAAATATATCTGCAGTGAGAAGAGTGCAGTTGTGGGTCTTTAGTGGAGTGTACCCACAGTTAACAAATATTTATTAATGTGGTTAATAAGTTTAGCCGATTAATCTTATATTGTTGAAGCTTCTGATCTGTAGGTCCATAAGATCCTCTTGCTAGCTCATTATAGATCAACAAGGATCAACTATGTTGAAAGAAAAATTTGAAATGTTCAAATTTATGAAGGAAAATATTAATTGTATTGGATACAATTAATTACATGATTTATTATAAATTTTATTTGAATGTGATTCAAATTATAACTTTATAATATGAATAATTAATTTATTTGAATATGATTCAAATAATTAATTATTTATTTGGATAAAATCCATATAAATAAATAGAGGGAGAATTAATTAATTAATTTGAATTGGATTCAAATAATTAATTATTTAATTTGGATGAGATCCAAATTAAAGATTCTGCAAAAAATTAATAGAGAGAGAATGAATTAATTGATTTGAATTGGATTCAAATAATTAATTATTTAATTTGGATGAGATCCAAATCAAAAATTCTGCAAAAAATAAGATCATCCTATGAAATATTAATCTCATCAATTAATGGGTTTACAAAGAGAGATTAAATATTTCGCAGTCCGGTCTTATACAAACTCATTCTATAGGATACCCCCACTCACATGTCTCCACATGAATGATTTGGATCAAACCATTTGTAACTATTACAAAGTGAGTCGTATCCATAGTGTCACCAAGATAAGGGACCCAACCTTGTCCATATACTATAGACGTTTAGGTTATTCCTTGAATATGATCCCCTATATGTCAACGACATACATGTTCAAGACTTCATGCAATAACCTTGGATTTTTCCATTAATGGATAAATTAATATTATATAATTAATAATTAAATTAATTAACTAATCAATTACGAGGCTTTAGGACACATATCCCAATAGATAGAACACATCCTTCTCAAGAGTTGAAAGTGTCTCGATGTAGTGGGAGGGTTATCCACAAACCCGACCATTACATGGGTTTGACAAAAACTCAAGTCATCATACCTGATGATGGCATAGAGAATCCATTGACCTATAAACAGGCAATGAATGATGTTGATAGAGACCAATGGATCAAAGTCATGGACTTCGAAATGCAATCTATGTACTTCAATTCAGTTTGGGAACTTGTAGATCAACCAAGTGGGGTAAAACCTATTGGTTGTAAATGGATCTATAAGAAAAAAACGAGACCAAGTTGGTAAGGTCTATAAGGCTCGATTAATAGAAAAATATTTTACCAAGAGAGAGGGGGTGGACTATGAAGAAACCTTCTCTCCTGTTGCTATGTTAAAATCGATAAGAATATTCTTGTCCATTGCCACGTCTTATGATTATGATGTCACACTCTATTTTTAAAACCAATGCGTTGAAAAGCCTATAAAGAAAAGAAGTAAGAGACCATGTTGGACGCATGGTCAGGACTAAGGAAATGCATGATAAAGGTGAACGCATAGGAAGTAACCCGAGAGCTCGAAGGGAAAGAAGTGAAACGCATAGGAGGTAATTATGGAAGAAGATGTAATCATTGGCTTAAGTAGGACGTATGAGTAAGGATTAAAGTTGAGTAGTGATGCGTTGAAAGGAAATCTAAAAGAAGGATAAAATGCATAAGGTAGAATCGAGGAGAAATACTATTATAATTTAAGGTAAACGCATGACTTCTATTAAGGAAGATTTTGAATTGGATAAGTTAGAAGGTTGAGAAGTAAGCCTAAAGGAAGGAGGCTAGAGATGGATATATGCTAGGATTTATCGTTGAGAAAATGGCTAAACATAAGGAAGAGGTTGGAAGCATAACCTTGGATTTCAACATAAGAACGCATAGAGGAATAATCAAGGAATCCTCAAGGATAGGAGGAAGGTCATGGACGCAGAACGAAGTAAAGGTAAACGCAAATAGTACAAACGCATAAAGGAAGGTCTTGAGTTGGATTTGGTTATCAAGGGTAGACCACATCGTCAAATGTGTTATCACACAAGAGAAGGACTTGTAGCAAAGACTTGAAATAAGAAAGTTGGATGCATGGTATTATGCAGTAGGGTACAAACGCATAGTAGTGTGCGTTCGAGACATTGATGCTGTCACACCCCCTCCCAAATTACCTACCTATCCTGAAGGGGAATGTGAAGACAATAAACATCACCCCTCTTGTGACGCATATTGTCTCTTCTTACATATCTTCTTGTGCACACATTTAAACCTATACATTCATAGAACTCAGCCCTATTACACATGATCATAATATCATAATATTATTCCCTATAAAGAGTACACTTTTATTACATAACATAATTTAACTTCCATATCCATCATACAATGTACAAATCTCCACTACAATTCCCACTCAAAACTACTATGTCTACATGCCATCTACAATAAGTCGTATACAACGTACAACTCTCAGACTTGACTGAATTTCGAGAACTTGAAACTTAGGCAGGGTGAGCTGAAGTAGGCTAAGCACCGGGAACGTCCTTGCTACCTTGGGGGGAGAAAAGGAAAACATTGGAAAACTAAGCTAACAGCCCAGTGAGTGACAAATCTTTGTAAAACGAACATTCATTGAAAACAGGCATGTTACGTATAACGAATAAGTAAGAATTTAACATATTGTTCAATTTAAACATACTTTCCACGAAATCCATTAATCTCATAAATCAAATCTCAAATCATACGTGAGTGTTCTCCGAGGAGATTAACAATAATAATTTAGTTTTTCAAACTTTTCCCTTAGTTGAGGCGGAGCAACGCTTCTACGCACTCAACGTCGAAAACAACCTTAGTTGGGGTGGAGCAAGGCTCAACACTCCCAACGTCGAAATCGTCCCTGGCTCAATGCGGAGCAAACTCGACGCACCAGCCAAATCAACCTCTATGTGCACATAGGAATATGACGGGTTTCCCGAGTTCCTTCTCGAGTCCTTCAGTACTGGGTCCCGGGGAAACTCACGTGCCTTCTCGTGTCCTTGAGCACTGAGCCTCCTCTAAAACGTTTTAGAAATCCGTTCACATCACAGTTCACATGAAAATCCTTTCATAGAAATCATACAAATCTTTATTCAATAACATTTCATTTAAAATGCTTTCTATCAACTTTAGAAACATATAACATGCCTTGTGAATAATACAATCAAACATCATGCACATTAAATAGTTCACATGAAAATCCTTTCATAGAAATCACATCACAGTTCACATGAAAATCCTTTCATAGAAATCATACAAATCTTTATTCAATAACATTTCATTTAAAATGCTTTCTATCAACTTTAGAAACATATAACATGCCTTGTGAATAATACAATCAAACATCATGCACATTAAATAGTTCATCGTAGAATCATACTTTATAAGAACATTTTTAATAACAATAGAATTGAAGATGTTCTGTATGCTTTTTCTTATTCTCATAATATACTAGTATATCATCGATGAACACTACAACGAATTGATCAAGGTATGGATGGAATATACGATTCATGAGGTCCATAAATACAGCTGGAGCATTTGTTAATCTAAAAGGCATTACTAGAAATTCGTAATGTCCATACCTCGTTCTAAATGCAGTCTTTGGTATATCTGTTCCTTTGATCTTCACCTGATGATATCCAGATCGTAGATCAATCTTGAAAAATACTGAAGCACCTTTAAGTTGGTCAAACAAATCATCAATGCGAGGTAATGGATACTTATTACGTATTGTTACCTTATTCAACTGACGGTAATCAATACATAATCTAAGTGTGCCATCCTTCTTTTTCACAAATAACACCGGTGCTCCCCACGGTGACATATTAGGTCGTACATACCCCTTGTCAATCAATTCCTGCAATTGCACTTTCAGTTCCTTTAACTCCTTTGGTGCCATTCTGTATGGAATTTGTGAAATTGGTGCGGTTCCTGGGATTAATTCAATGGAGAATTCTATCTCTCTATCAGGTGGCAAACCAGGTAGCTCATCTGGAAACACATCCAAGAATTCACTTACCATTGGAATATCTTATGGTTTCAACTTACTAACCTGTGCATCAATCACATAAGCAAGGTATGCCGAACAACCCTTGCTCAATAACTTTCTGGCCTTAACTGCAGATATTACACAGGTAGGAAGAATTTTCCTATCTCCTCTGAAAATAACTTCAGTCCCTTCAAATCTTTTAAACACAACTTCCTTTTGGAAGCAATCCATAGTGGAGCGATATTTGGATAAGAAATCCATCCCTAATATCACATCAAATTCCTGAATATCTAAGGGTATCAAGTTGGCTGTCATGGTCACACCATCCATTTCTATCATACAATCTTTATATACTTCACAGCTATCAACACATCACCAACAGGAGTATAAACAGATAATTCCTCTGATAAAGGTTCTATTGTACTATTTACTTTTACAGCAAACATTTTAGCAATAAAAGAATGCGTAGCACCAGGATCTATCAAAACGTGAGCAGAAGTATTACAAATAGAAATAGTACCGGTAACCACATTAGGAGCATCATCGGCTTCTTGTTGAGTCATAACAAAAAATTTTCCTTGCTGTCTTGATCGTCCCGTAGTTCCCTTCTGTCTCGTTCCACTAGTTCCCTCGTCAACATTTCCAGCTGATCTTTGTGGCTGACCCACCACATGTGAGACAGTTCTCTGTTCAGGTTTATCTTCTTGCATCAATTGAGCGCATTCTCGTTTAAAATGACCAGTCTGTCCACAGTTATAACATGCATTGACCCTACACTGTCCCCAGTGATACTTCCCGCAGGTGGGACACAACGGTTTCTGCGTGGAACTAGCTGTGGACTCACCAGGTCGTCCACTTCGAGAACCTTCTACTGACTGCGCTGGACGATGCGCACTTTTTAGTGTTAACCGCAAGTGTACGAGTCAAGTTATAATATAAAACGGTTAAGTCCGAGTATCGTTCCACTGGAGATCCAATTGGGAAGGTTTAAGTTATTTAGCTATTCTAGAAATGAATCAATTTTATTTGAGGATTGAAATTCAATTTTATGAGTTAGGGAAAAATAAAAATCAAGCAAAGAAAGTATCAAAGGGAGAAACACAAGAGTCAAAGAGAGTTATATGGTTATGAATCCTTGTTTATTTCATGAAGCAATATTATAGATTTCATGGTTTTTATTGTAATTCATATGCCTAAGTCTAGAAACTTAATTCCAAGTTGTTTTCTCTCAAAGACAACTCTTTCTCATGCAACTCGATTGATTGTTAATCTCTTAAAACCAATACAAAAATTACATGGCATTAACACTAGTCTTTAGCAACTTTCATTATCAACGTAACTACTCTCGTGATAGATTAACAACGATTCATTGTTATAGATCAAATTAAACATATAATTTCTCAATCATACATCTAACCTAACATATGAAGATGACCAATCCTCAAGAATTAAACACAATAACAATGAAAAGCATACTTTATTTAAACAAAACCATGAGTCTACAAAATTAACATGAATTCATAAACAATTCATCAAAACCCTAAAACTAAAGAGTTTAGCCACTCATAGCTTGAAGCAACATGTTTGAGCCAAAATAATCAAAGGAAGAGTGTAAAGAATAGGGAAACTCTACTGAAAAGAGGTTCTTGATTGAGGCAGCACCGTCACGAACTCCTTGGCTCTCACGTCGGACTTCGAAGGGCACCAAGACTATCTCGAACTCTTTTCCTCTTCCTTGCGACTAACTCACTCTTTGAACTCTCGCTTAATTCTCACCTTTATGTATCTTTCTTAGGTTCTGCAACTTTCTTGCTTTTCTTGATATTTTCTCCCCCCTTTAGCTGCTGGAAACCCCCCAAATTTATAGAGTTTGGCCGCCAAAAATTTAACCTAAAATACAAAATTTTCGTTTAAGTAGCGCTGGCGCCGCGGCGCTGTCCCATAGCGCCGCGGCGCTAGGGTTGCGACCAAAAATAAGTTGCTCTCGGGTTTTAGCGCCGCGGCAGCGCCGTCCCAGCGCCGCGACGCTGCCTTGCGTTCACCAAGGATGCGTCGAGGCAGCGCCATCTCGGCGCCGCGATGCTATTCTGCGTCCAGACTGAGGCGTTTTTGCTTCAGCGCCGCGGCAGCGCCATCTTGGCGCCGCGGCACTGTCATGCGTTTCAACAAGGATGCGTTTTTCAGCTCTTTTTTGCTGTATTCTTGCTCGGTTTTGATCTTTTAGTCGTTTCTTCTAATTTTCCTCGTTTTAACCTGAAAATCACTAGCAAACAAGTGAAATCTAATATAAAACTCCCTTAATTTGAGAGAATATAAAGCACTTTTCAAGTGCTTATCACTGGACCACTAACGTTCTTTGGTCCTTGCCCCCGTATACCTCCACTAGTACTGGTCTTAAAAGTAGTCTGTCCGCTCGATCCAGTTTTGAAGTTTCCTCCTTTAAATACGCCTGGTACAAATCTCCTTCCTGACTGTCCCGGAGTAACGCCAGAAGAGTGGACTACACGTCCACTTTTAGATGAATCACGCTCCGTCTTCTTCTCCATCAAACTCCTTTCTACCCGCATAGCTGCCTCCACTAGTCTAGAAAAATCCATCCATTCAACACTGGCAGTTACTGGAGTTCGTATTTCCTCCCGTAAGCCTTCTTCAAACCTCTTACATCGATCAGTCTCATCTGCAATAATCGTCGTGGCATATTTAGACAGTTCTGTGTATTTCTTCTCATATTCTGCCACTGTCATAGATCCCTGTATCAACCTCAAAAACTCATTCCGTTTAGCATCTCGGAATGATCTGGGACAATATTTTTCTTGGAAGACTTTCTTAAACTCATTCCAGTTTATTCCTTCTGTGTCTCCTCTTCTACTTTCCACAATCCTCCACCAATCTTCTGCCCCTTTTTGGAGCAAAAATATTGCCAACTCTACTTTTCTGTCTTCAGGGCATCTCATTACACGATAGCATTTCTCGAGCAAATTTAGCCACGCTTCTGTTTCCACAGGATCTACGGTGCCCTCAAAAGTAGTAGCACCTAAAGCCTTTAATCTTTCAATACTGTATTTCTTTTCTGGATCTGATTCCACTGATCCTATGCTTGCAGCCAGTCTCTGAGCAATTCTAGTGAATAACTGTTCCTCAGCATTGACCTCAACTTAAGGATGACTAGATTCACCCTCCGACATATCTCCACAGTTCCCAGTAGCTTCAGGAGTTCCGGCTACTGCTTACCTAGCTCGCCTGCCTCGAGGTGGCATGTTTCCTATAGGACAATACGACATTATCATTTACTAACAATATACATGTTCCTACACTACAATGCATGATCCTATTCCCAAGACTCTTTCGTTCTGATACCAACTTGTCACACCCCCTCCCGGATTACCTACCTATCCTGAAGGGGAATGTGAAGACAATAAACATCACCCCTCTTGTGACGCATATTGTCTCTTCTTACATATCTTCCTGTGCACACATTTAAACCTATACATTCATAGAACTCAGCCCTATTACACATGATCATAATATCATAATATTATTCCCTATAAAGAGTACACTTTTATTACATAACATAATTTAACTTCCATATCCATCATACAATGTACAAATCTCCACTACATAAATTACTATGTCTACATGCCATCTACAATAAGTCGTATACAACGTACAACTCTCAGACTTGACTGAATTTTGAGAACTTGAAACTTAGGCAGGGTGAGCTGAAGTAGGCTAAGCACCGGGAACGTCCTTGCTACCTGGGGGGAGAAAAGGAAAACATTGGAAAACATAAGCTAACAGCCCAGTGAGTGACAAATCTTTGTAAAACGAACATTCATTGAAAACATGCATGTTACGTATAACGAATAAGTAAGAATTTAACATATTGTTCAATTTAAACATACTTTCCACGAAATCCATTAATCTCATAAATCAAATCTCAAATCATACGTGAGTGTTCTCCGAGGAGATTAACAATAACAATTTAGTTTTTCAAACTTTTCCCTTAGTTGAGGCGAAGCAACGCTTCTACGCACTCAACGTCGAAAACAACCTTAGTTGGGGTGGAGCAAGGCTCAACACTCCCAACGTCGAAATCGTCCCTGGCTCAATGCGGAGCAAACTCGACGCACCAGCCAAATCAACCTCTATGTGCACATAGGAATATGACGGGTTGCCCGAGTACCTTCTCGAGTCCTTCAGTACTGGGTCCCGGGGAAACTCACGTGCCTTCTCGTGTCCTTGAGCATTGAGCCTCCTCTAAAACGTTTTAGAAATCCGTTCACATCACAGTTCACATGAAAATCCTTTCATAGAAATCATACAAATCTTTATTCAATAACATTTCATTTAAAATGCTTTCTATCAACTTTAGAAACATATAACATGCCTTGTGAATAATACAATCAAACATCATGCACACTAAATAGTTCATTGTAGAATCATACTTTATAAGAATATTTTTAATAACAATAGAATTGAAGAATAAAATAGTCACTCACAACTCTTTCTAGGCTTTATGTGGGTTATACGCTTTCCCTATTTCTTCTTGGCCTGCAAGAGACATTTACCTTGCGTTACTTAACATTAAACCTTCCTCCTTTTCTAAATTAACATTATAAGCGAGAATCCTAGTGATACCAACCAATAGGAGCTGTTATTAGCGATACTTGATTGAGCGACACTAGCGTTACCTTACCTTAGCAGCGACACTCAGCAATATCTAGCGAGATCTGTGAGACGGAAGACTCCTTTGCGTCTCAGCGACACCCGTCTCGCTATCAGTATCCAGACAGTGTGCCGATATTTGATTTTCAGCGGCACTCTGCACTGTAATTTCTCCCTTTCCTCTTGTTCTTACTTCAATCTATTAACAGTCATAATTTCAGACAGATTTAGGACTTCTTCTCTTCTACAAACTTATAGAGAATTGAGTTCTATAGCTTACCTCAAAGTTTCAAGGCTTAACTTTTCCTCGTTCTCTCGGTATTTCGAAATTACTTCATGCTGTTCCGGATTGCTTATCAATCTTGTAAGTGTGGTTTTTCCTAAATATTCACATAGTTAATCTTCAATATCAGCATTACCATCCTTCACAAATGTTGCTAGGAATTATGTTAACTTACTAACCTCCAAATTTCAACTCTAAACTCTGCTTCCTCTATACATTCTACTCTGAATATCAACCACTGCTCAATCTGTGCGACTTCAATTACTCCTCTGTTCCAGCTCCGTTTTCAACATCTATATAAGTAGAATTTCGTCCAAAATCCGTAAGAACACCTTCCTCAATCTTCTTCTGAAGTTTGTCTGAAATATGGAACCGACTTAAGCTCTCGAAATGTCTTAAAAATAATTAAACATTTAATTAATCCAGCTATATATACTTCCGACTTAGCCTTTACAAACACCAGGACTTATGTTGCCGACTTACCCTTCACCTGCAGACTAGCGCAGGGTTCTTATCTCAACGCGAGGCACTCATGTTAACTTCTCCTCCAACGGCTCCAGCAACTGACCACACCCAACGCATGGTGTCGTCCTCAATGCCTCCTATTTTTAACGCATACACTCCCGTCACACAGCACTATTTTCGTCGCGTCAAGACCATTCTGTCTTCGACGCGATGTGACTTCAACACATGTCTGTCTTCGACGCATCGACTTCAGCGCATAACTGTCCTCAACGCAGAGTGACTTAAACGCATGGTTCAAGCACATTTCTTCCCCCGCCAGTAGCACCTATCCTTCAACGCGGGTAGCTACTTCAGCTCACTACCCTCCGTGAGTCAACCAACAACGCATGGACTTGGCCAACACTTAGCCAAAATTTTACTTTCCAAAATTTCTTGCTCTCGCTCACGACCATTTCTCCTTTGAAACGCATAGCCACAATCGCATTGCCGCACCCTCAACGCTTGGTAACGCAAGTCAGTGCTTACAAGTCAGCTATACTGCTTTGTTTAATTCTCCTCTATACTATTGCTCCTCCGTTTAGATTGAATTCCGTCTTGTGTAACTATTTTCCCAGCTTCCCATATGGTATCATTCTCAAAATGGTACGCTTATTGTAATGAGCCCAATTTTTACATATGTTTAATTAACTTAAATCGAGGTAATTACTCATAAAATATAATTTCTTAAAAAATACACCTCATGCTTCCACTAAAAATGTGTCTTATCATGCTAAATAAAACTTGAAACTATAGTTTAGTAGGGGAAATTATAAAATAACATTATAATCTTAAATATGAAGTAAGCATAAAATAAATATGTGGTTCTAAATTAATTAAATTAAAATAAGGCGAGATGTCTCATGGCTCTTCCTCTTAAATGCCAAGATCATTCTTGACGAACTCATCATCATCATCTACATGACTATCTGAAAAAAAGAAAACTATAAAAGGTAGTATAAAAATACTCTATAAGTGGTTCCCATCATAAGGAACCTTCATGCACAATCACACTCATCATGCTTGCATATCCTTACGTACATATTCATATCCTTGATTTGGCACCATGTTATGTAGAAATACCTAATACCATAACCGTCAATTCCTGCATGTAATATTTACAAGGTAATTGCCCCTTATAAATACCATTAACATGAACTAGTTTTGTTTCCTAGGTCCAGCCGTTAGCAGAAACCATACTTATCATATCACGCACCTTGCTGCATAACATAACCGCTTAATTTGGGTATTTAATGCATAACATATTCTTACTTAACTCCATGACACATAAGGCTATTAACTAGACTTCAATGTAATGTATACAATCATGGCACGCTTAACCTAAACATATATTATCAAGCAACATGCTAATAAATCATGGGAAGTGAAAAATCATGGAAATTACACATTGTAACTTGCTTTCTCAAACTTTAATGAAATTTCACAAATCAAGAAGATTCCATCAAACATATATAAAAGAGACATAATATAAATCGATCATAATCAATAATTAAATTCAAACGTTCAACACTTCACAATTCAAGAAAACAATTCAATGGATAAGTATTTATAAAAGTCAAACACAACCATAAACCATAAATCATGTATATATTTTAAACATTTAATTAGCAACATATGGTGGAAGCTACTTATGAGTAATCATACAACTATACAATTGAACAAGACAATAGTAAAACATACAATTCGGTAACTTATGACAGAATCCACTTACCTCAAGCTTGAAATCTAAATCCTTTATAGGATTCCTATTGTCGCAACGTCATCACGACACGGAGCGGCCGATGTTCTTCCTCATGAGTCTCTTTTGAGGTAAAAGGTTTGAAGTTGCCACCAATCATTACGGGTGTGATTGGTTACCTACTTTTAAAAGAAAAAAATAATTTACTTTACCAAAGTTAGGCTGAGGGGTCGTTGAGAGTAGGGAAGGTACTAACACCCTACAACACCCATTTTAAAACATGTTATTTTTGTTATCCAATTCATTTTATTAAAAATAGTCTTTATTTGGAAGAAAAATAATGCTTATTTTTATTAAAAACTAAAATTAAAAAAACTATGACTAATTAAACAATTCCCAGGTAGAGGTGTTCCCTTACGGTCAACTTAAGTACCTCAGCCTAGACAGAACTATTGCTTATAGTCAATTTTATTTAAAATCCATTGAAAAAATCTATTCTATTTTAAAAAGCCAATTAAAAAGAGAAACATTTAATTAACAACTAAATGTCAAAAATAAGTTTAGACAATGTCTCACTAAATCACATTCTAACTTTAAGAATAAAGTAGAGTAGCATTTTGTGAGTAATTTATTATCATGTTGATATTTGAATTCTCAAATTAGAGAGTGCATTTACCAAAAAAAAATTTGAGATATTTGGCAATCTCAACTCCATCATAGGATAACATGACATTTAAAAAAAAAATGTCTCATGTGGATCAAATCACATTTTAGAAGTAAAAATATGACTTAATCCTTATGAGAAGTGTAAGCCCCTCAAAGAAAAATTGAAATTCAGTTTGTAAATCGAGGTGAAAACCTAAACAGAAATTTTATTTTGAAAATTCAAATTTAAATGAAATTGATATTCATTTGAAAGTTGAAGTAAAACCAAGTTAAAAATCATTTATGAAAATTTCAAATTAAAGTTGAGATTGAAATGTTTTTTAGAAATTTCAAATTGCAAGATATTCAAAATTCGTTTAAACCAAATTGACGGGCTTGACAACAGATTGATATTGGAGTTCCGTTTTTATAACTCCACCAAATCAGAGATTAAAACAAAATGAAGATTTGAAATCCTACTAATGAAAAAAATCAAATTAAGGAGAAATCAATTTTAAATTAGAAATAAAGTTAGAATTTACTTTAAAAAATTAATAGTCTTTAAGAAGAAATTAATTGAAACATATTTTGAAACTTTTCAAATTTAAGTCAATTCCAATAAATTATCAACAAATAAAGAGAGAAAAATGTGGGTGAGACTCATCACCTTTATCTTTTTTCTTATTTATTTTTCTTCTTTTTTGTCCAAGTACTTCTTCTTCCTTCACTTCTTTTCTTTTTTCACTTCTCTTCTCCTTTTATTTTCTTCTACTGTAGGTAAGAAACCATCCCAAGTTGCAAGCATGTGAGATATCCACCACTAAAACACTGTTGTTGTGAGGTTCACTGTCAGAGTCGTCCGTTCGTGGGCTTCGTCGGAAATTTCTGTTTGTTGAAGACGTTGTCGGGCTGCATTTATTAGTGGGTTTTGTGTGAGTTTCGTCGGAATCGTCCACAATCTGTCTAATGGAGATGAGCTTTTGTTGGAATCATCTCTTTCTCAGTTATTCCTTCCTATCTATTTCTCCCTCAATGTGTATAATCATCTTTTCCACCTTTTGTGTTTTTCATCTCTTCCACCTTTTGTGTTTTCTCCTCTTTTGTCCATTGTGAATCACCATCGTTTATAGGGGAGTGTGGAGGTTGAGAGTTGAGCTTTGTAAGGGAGGAAATAGAGGAAGTATGAAGAAGAGGAGAGAATTGGGGAAGAAGAGGAAGAGAAGGAGAGAAATGGGGGAAATAAGAAGAATGGGAAAAAGGGAAGAAAATTTTTTCATTTTTAGTATATTCTTTTTTTTTAATTATTATTTTTTAAGTTTCAAAAACTTAAGGAAAAATCTTTTTTCTTTTTTAAACCCATTTATTTTAATAAAAAGACTAAACTAAAATATATGTTATCCAAAATAATAATAATAATAATAATAATAATAATAATAATAATAATAATAATATGCCAGACTAAATACGGTGTCTATAGCTATATAACATTTATCATGATTTTAATTAGTTTTTAAAAAATTAAAATTTGATTTCCTAAAGGAAGCTCATTAGCTAGCTAAGTATACTACTTTATCTAGCTAACCTAAATTACATATTAATTTTCATAGTTATCATTACTAATAAAATTATTACATAAATCTCATAACTTAATCTTTTAAGTGATCTTATTAGCCTCTGCCCTATACATAAAAATACATGAAGACTATTTGTAAATTTTAAGATTAATGCAAGAAATTCAAAACTCGAGTAATGGTATTTTTACCAAAATTTAGCCCCACGAAAAATAAATCATAAAGATTAATTTTAATGTCTTGAACATACTTTTTGGATAATCCTAAGCTACTGATTATGATTTCAAAGTTTCATAACCAACATGTTTTAATTTTGACATCAAACAAGCTAAAACTAGAAAGATTGCATAAACCAATAAAACACAATTTAGACTAGTCTTAGAGACTGTTTTGAACTATTTTCATTCTGATTTTCAAACCTAAAATCAACATCTTAAGATCTAAATAGCACTAAAAGAAAAAAAAAAAAAAAACACCTAGGTTTCCTAAGAACAATGCCCAAGGAAAATTGAAAGTTAGAGAGAATTGTCCTTACCGTTTGATGTGTTTTCCTTTGTACCGCAACGATGGGTGGAGGAAACCTTGAGTAACTAAGGAGTTTGAGATAATGCTTGAATACCTTAGAAAAGAAGTATGAACATTCTTAGAGTCTACAAAAATGAATAGGGAAAGATTCACTACAAAAGAAGATTGAAAAGGAGTTTTTCTTACCGATTTGACGCTACCGTTGAACAATCTTGTGAAATCTAACAATACCACTCAAAACAAATTTTAATACACAATATTCTCTCTAAGAAGTGTGATTTATAGCACTAGGGTGGGGGTTAGAGAAGAAAATTTCAGATTTCTTTAGGCTCTCTTGAAGGAGAAAAGAAAGGGCACTTAGGAAACTTAATAGACAATATTTTTAGAAAGTGAGCAAACCTCTTTTTCTCCCTCCTCATGCATGCACGATCAAGAAATCCAAAAATGGGATTTTGGCTCTTCAATTTACCCACCTAAACTCTTAATTACCCTTAGGTGGAAGCTCAAAAGGTTGGGTTAAGGAAATTAAACTATGGTTGAAGTTAACTTAAGTTATGATTAGAATTCTTCGTATTTCCTATGTACCTCTTTAAACAAGTACTAATTAATGAATTTAAACACTTTTATATATATATATATTAGAAGCCATAATTATTTTGTGTTACCTTCTCAATCATTTAATTAAAAACTTATGACAAAAAGTTACAACTACAAAAATTGTAAATAACTATATCATATATCCACTTAATATCACATTCCCACCCAGTTAAATAATCTTACATTTATATTCATTATTCCCTTCTACTATTTAAATAAATAAACATAAATATGACTTACAAATATTTAGAGTAATTGTTTTTTTATATATAGAATTGTAATAATCATATGCAACCAAATATTGAAATTGACTTTGATAAATAAATTATATTATTTAAGCATAATAGCTCTCAATTATCATAAATTAAGTCTCCAAATGACTCTAACCTAAATTTAAATTGTAATACCCTGTCTCCAAAAACCTAAGTATTCATATAACTAGTAAGGATAAAAGGATAAAAGTGTGTGGATTAGCGGAACTTTTAAATGAAAAGTTAAGATTGTGTAACTACTGAATTATGGCCAATAAATTCTGTGCGTTGAGATGAATAGTATTAAGAAAAGAATAGACATATATTGGGAGATTAGGTTGATGCGTAGATGGTTAAGCTCAAACGCCTGGTAATTGATACTGAAGAGTTATCAACCAAGCTGTGAAATTAGGGTCTAATGAAGGCAAGTTGAACAGGGTGAAGTACCATATGTTGATGATGTAAAGTGAAATAGAATCATCACGTAGGAAAAGTGCCTTGCGTTGGAAAGGGTGATAATGCGTCGGGAAGTGAAACTAAGGAAAGTAAAGCGTTGAGTATTGTACAGAGAAATAGTGAATGGAGTTGAAGGAACAAGAATTGAGTATGGATTATGGTTATGCATTGGCAAGCTTAGTGAGGGAAGCTAGTGTAAAGGGAAGAAGTAAACTGTTACCATAGCCTGGATGGATGAGTCGTTATTTTGATAGGTATGATAAGCCAAGAAATGGATAACGACTATGCGCTAAAGGTTACTATAAAAGACCATAGCACTAATCGGGAAGTTCTTTAGTACAGCAAGTGCAAAGGAGGTCGCTACGCGTTATAAGTGATATGAAATGTTAATGTTGAAGGATTATTATATGCTAGTAGGACTTAGCTATGCGTTGAGGAATTCTGTGTTAAGGACAGCTATTAGCTATGCGACGAAGGGTTCATAAGTCGAGGATGGTTACTATTGGTTATCAAGTTATACACTGAAGAGCTTAATTTCATGATAATGGAAAATGTTACCACGATCTTCGGTAAACGCATAGGAAGAAGCTAAAGAAGGTAATGGTTAAGGAATAACCTTGGTATATGATTCAGGGACGAATAGAGGAAAACCAAGGGACCTTAAAGGAAGATGGTCATGGATGCGGGATGAAGTAAAGATGAGTTCAAGAGGATAAACGCATAAAGAAAGAACTTGAGTTGGATGTGGTAGTCAAGGGTAAACCACATTGTTAAAAGGGTATAACTGTACAAAAGAGGGATTTGTAGCTAAGAAGGAATATAAGAAAAGGGAGACGAACGCATATAGTATGCGATTAAGGAAGATGTATGATATTTTATGGTAAGCTGAAACGCATAGTAGTATGCGTTTAGAATTTGTACACTTACTTGAATGTAAAGGAGAAATAGAATAAAGGTAGTAAAGCCAAGGGTAGTAAAAAGGAAGCAAAGGAGTTCCATGAACGCATAGGAGCAAGGAGTTGGTTGTGTAGTTGTGCATTGGAACATAGTAAACCCATAAAGTAAGTCTATAGGCTAGGTGGTAACACATGATTGTGACACCTCATTAAGTAGGAGGTGTTAGAAAGCATGATAAACGTTTCATGCAAAGTGACACTTGGACTAATACATGATTAATTAAGCATGCAACATGACATGTGGCAAACAAGTGGCAGTAAAAGAGGAGAGGTAGGATGACAAGCTCTCTATAAATAGGACCTTGAGGGAAAAGTAATGACTGATGATTCAGTGTTAATAATCCTTGAGAGAAGGAAAGAAAGAGAGCCGAAAGAAGGAAACCTTGCGTTTGAAGGAGGAAGTCTGCGGCCAAGGAGGAAGACAACCTTGACACTTAAGTCATCTTATCTGGTGTTAAGAAGTTGGCTTGCGTCGAGAAGGTGAGCCTTGCGTTTTATCCGAATTCAACATAAAGGGTGAATACCACGATGCGATCAAGTTAGACCTTGTATTCAAAGAAGGCCGACGCATCCAAAAGAATAGGAAGAGTTAGTCTGCACCTTGCAGGGTTACGTCCAACTAGACTACCAGAGGGTGAAAGCAGGTTAAAAGAGTTCAAGCCTTGCGTTTAAGAGCTCGGGGAAGCAGAGTTTTGAAGGGAAATCTCTTAAGTAATTGTGAGTGACTCTTTTCTTCTTTCAAACTGAATTTGCTGGAAGTGTTCCTATTTATTATGGTTTTGTAATAATTGATTTCATGAAACGCATGATGTTGATCATATTGTTTAAAAGACATGTTTATCTGATTGTTTTACTATATTGAAACGCATGTTGCAAGATATAGTTTATCAAGAAACATCCTGTTTTCTATAAAAGGTTTCATATGAATGATCTATTCAAACTGATTGATAAAATGTTTAAGAGGAGGCTCAGTGCTTATCTCTTTGAGAAGGCTCGTGAGTTCCCCCGGGACCCAGTACTCAAGGACATGAGAAGGTACATGGGCAACCCGTCATATTCCTATGTGCACATAGAGGTTAATCTGGCTAGTGCATCGAGCTTGCTCTGCTTGAAGCCAGGGATGATTTTGACGTTGGGTGTGTTGAGCCTTGCTCCACCCCAACTAAGGATGTTTTCGACGTTGAGAGCATTGAGTCTTACTCCGCCTCAACTAAGGGAAATGATTGAGAAATCAAACGAGTTTTTCATATAATTGTTTCTAAACGGCTCTATTGATTTGGAACGATTTGATATAGTTTAAAAGAGATGTTGAAAATATGTTCCTTATGTATAAATGTAACATGCCTGTTTTTGATTAAAAGATAGTTTTACAAAACCAGTCACTCATGGGGCTTTAGCTCACATTTTCCTATGTTTTTCTAATTTTTCAGGTAGCAAGCGAGTTCGGGATGCTATGCCTACGCAAGAACCTCGTCTGGGCCATCTTTTATAAAAAAAAAAATGGTTGGTCAGTGAACCTTACAGAGGAGTCAAGGTTGCTGACTTCACATCTCCTTTCGGGTTATGGAGGATAATCCGGGAGGGGGTGTGACATAAATAGTTAATTATACTAGTTTATCTAAATTAGCAAAACATAATAATATTATAAAATTATGAAAATGCCCTCAATGATTGTTTTGGTCATTACACTTATTGAGTCGACAACTAGGACCACTCTCCCTCATACAAATCAAAGAATGATCCTGATAACTTGTAGAAATACAAGTTATGATAGCCTTTTTCTTAGATAAATAGAGATTAAATAGAGAAGCATGTGACAAGTGATGTTGATGAAGTGCGCCGAAGAGAAGAACGAGAAGTATTCGGGGATATTTTGGAGCGAATAGCTCAGGAAGAAAGGGAAACAAAGGGTAGGGAGGATGACGGGGAGGTCAACCAGCCCTTGCCCCTATCGCGTCCACCTAGCACAAGAGGGACCGAAGAGATGGGAAGAGAAGAAGTTGAAGAAGTGGCTGTCACAGTAGGGGAAGTGAACTCCGCACGATCCCCAGACGCATGGATAGCCGAAATCCTGAGCGGATTGCGTGACCCAATGGACGCAACCGTCTCAGACGCAAGAAGGGAATCACCCTCGCTGATAAGAGAAGTCCAGAGTCAGTTAAGAGAGACTCAGGAGGGTGAAAAGAATGGGGGAGACAAGGAAGGAGAAGCCGCCTACAGCAAGGAGGTCGTAGGCGAGCCACATGAAACGCAAGGGTCTGTCCCTGCGTCTATCAGTCCTGAGGAGATGACCCTGGACTTCAATGAAGGACCGATCAGAAAGGTTGTGATGGCCGCAGAGGCCAAGAGAGGAAGAGAAAAGGAAGAGGAAGTGGTACCCTTGTTGAGGAAGAAACGAAGGGTATCACAAGAAACTGCCGAGGATGAAGAGCCTAAAAGTGTAGAGCAAGGAGACGGTCCTGAGTCCCCAATTGCGGCAACATTCTTTGATAGGCTGGCAGAGAAGATGAAGAAGAAGAGGGCCAAGTTGAGGAAAGAGCTCAGGGCCCTCAGAAAAGGAGCTGAGAAGATTGCAAAGGACGCATTGTCCAGCAAGAAGGCGCGCAAGGAAGTGCGGCCTCGAGAAGAAGGGGAGACGCAAGGCCTTCCTGATCCTCAAATAGACGAAGTTGCAATGGCATTTGAAGAGGAAATGAGGGAAGAAGAAAGAATAGAAAAGGCAGCCGAGGAGCTTGAGAGAGAGCTGCAAATGGAAGAGGATGAGGAGCTGGCTGCTAGAATAAAAGCCCAAGAAGAGAGGGAGGGCAAGAAGAAAAAGAAGAAGATAAATAGGCACCACTCGCCTACAAGGAAGGAACGCATCAGGGAGGATGTGAGAGAGGAGCAAGGTGTTAGCACCTTGAAGAAGAAGAAGAAAGAAAAAGAGGTGTCAGTCACCAAACTCCCAAGCAAGCATAAGGAGAAACGCAAAGGGAAAGAGAAGGTGACTGAGGCACCAGTTGAAGTGGCCAAGACCAAGAAGAGAACAGTGGATGAAATTCCCGCTAAGGCCAAAGAAAAAGCAAAGGTGGCTGATGCGTCACCACAAAAAAAGGAAGGAAAAGGGAGACGCAGAGCGTTCCCTGATTTGTTGATTGAGGTGGGATTTTTCCTGAAAGAAGCCCCATTGCCGCCATACATCACGGAAATCATCGACCACCACGGCTGGAGAAACTTCTGTTCCAGCACCTCTTGGGTTCAACCTGACTTAGTCTGAAGTTTTTATAATGGACGCATAGATGAAGAGGAAGATGTGGTGGTGGTGGAAGAAACTGAAGTCCCGTTCAACGCAAGGGAAATAAACGCAATATATCAATTGAGGGACAACTCGGATGCGGAAGGAAACAAAATTATAGAATCAACTCCAACAAAGTTAATGGAGGACGCAATCCGAGTATTGGCGAAGCCCGGGGCTAAGTGGGACGTTTCACCCACAGGTATCAAAACACTATCTGCTAGCAGCCTAAAACCAGAGGCGAACCTGTAGGTGTACCTAGTGAAGAAGCGGCTGATCCCTACAACGCATGACAAAACAGTGTCAAGGGATCGGGTGATGGCAGCTTACTGCATTATGCGTCGCATCCCCTTGATGTTGGATGCATAATCGCGGCGCAGATAAGAGGGGTATTTAACAAGCCAAGAGGCCAACTCTTTTTCCCTACTCTTATCATGAATCTGTACGCCAATGCTTCCATCGGAGGGCCAACAGAAGTGTTAGACGCAGAGAAGATGATTGAAGTCAGTGGCGTAATCGCCCATAAGACCCTGCGTCGGTTGATGAGGGGATCACAACATTTGCCAGAGCCTGCCAAGGCCACCAAAAGACCTCATCAACCGATTCCGCCTCCGAAGCCGCAAACACAGAAGAAGGGGAAGCCATCCAAGCTGAAACGCAAGGCTGTGGCAAGTCCTGATGCCACCATTAGACCTTCCTCAACCCCAAGCTCTTCCCCACTTCCAACAACTAGAAGAGAACCAACTCCACCTCCACCTCCTCCTAAAACGCATCGCCCAAAACCTTTTAAACCTCAACCTTCCGCAAAACCCTCATCCCCAATCTCCTCAATAAGAGTTGATGACTCACACTATGGGGATTTTGGCGCGACTTCTATGCGTCCATCATCCCCTGCGTTTGACGAAACTCCATCAACTCCTCGCCCTAAGCCAAACCTGCCTCAACCACCAACGCAACCACAACAGCAAGAAGCCCAACTTGATCTCGAGTGGGAGACAGTGCAAACATATCTGCAACAATCGATCTTGTGACCAGTGATGCATTCCTTGAATATGTTAGCACGCCGGCAAACGGAGCAGTTTCAATTTACACTGAATTACGTTCATCAACTGCTCTCGATTCGACCGGAAATCCCGCCCTCTAACATTCCGGAACGCCTCCTGTCACACTCCATCCCAGATACACTCTATACCTAGGATTGAGCGTGATACTGTTCTCCTTAAATACATAATGTTAATAGATACCAGATGAATTTCAAATTTAAAACAACATTTCTATTGAAATACTAGGAAAAGACACAATCTCTCAACAAGCATTTTCTGCATATATATATATATATATATAATACAACACATCTCTCCTTCACTTCTAAGAAACATGCACATTACAAGGCATATACACAGACTAGGTATTTACAACTATCCCAGAGGGTTGCTTCCAGATAGGCCCAAACGAGATTCTCCTGTAGGCTAGGAGTCTCGGACACGCTCGCTACCTGAAACGACAAACAACAACAAACTGAATGAGCAAAAAGCCCAGTGAGTGACTAAATCTATTCACTATCACTAACAAACATGAGCTAGCTTATCCATTAGTAACCATTACGTATCACACTTCAGAGAGTTACTAAGGTTCTCCTTTCGATTTACACGCATAAATGTCAAATTCTCATGTCACACAAATCTGCAACTATCTAGTGCCTCCACATTCTGTCCCTCAGCACTTAATTGATTATGTTTACATTACCATGTGCCTTCACATGGAGTCCCTCAGCACTGGTAACCAATTCTATCTTCGCTCAAGTGCCTTCACTCATGGTCCCTCAGCACGAGCTAGTATGTGATGGGTTACTACATGCTTTCACTCATAGTCCCTCAACATTGTAATCCATTCTCATAGCTATTCAAGTGCTTTCACACGAAGTCCCTCAGCACTTAACTTCATGCTCGCTTATGCATAGGCTTTCACCATAAGGTCCCTCAGCCATTATTATATTTAAACATTAGCATTGGTACCCTTTAGCTTGCTAACACATCACATTCACAATGAATACTACAAGGATCACATTTCCTCATCAAATAAGCATACTAAGTTTATCACAAAATATAATAAATGGTCACTCACGATTGGTCTCGGCTCTAAGTGGATTATAAGCCTCCTCCAGCTCTTCCTGACCTGAAAATACATATTCCTCATGTTTAGTTTTCATAATCTCCCTTTTTCTTTAACACACAATAATAGCATTATTCTTTAGACAATTATAAGCTGCCAGCGATACTCGTCACATGCTACTGTACTAGCGACACTGAGTTGGATGTAACTAGCGATACTACCTGAGGAGCGACACCCAGCGATACTCTAGCGAGAATTGTGAGACGCAAAGCCCCTCTTGCGTTACAGCGATACTTGCTTCGCTGCCCTGTCTCTCGCTCTCTCAGCGATACTTCCGCTATAACAGAACCACTTTCTTCTTCCTTTCTTCTTCCTTCTTCAACCTGCTAAACATCACATTTTGATCAATTCCATAACTTACTTCCTTCTATAAACTTGTTAAGACGTAAGTCCTTCATCTTACCTCTAGATTTCGGAAAGAACATCCTCCCCGTTTAGGATATAACCTTTAATAACTCCGAGTTACCCCTAATCGTCCGGAAAATTCAGCGTTAATCTCTTCTATCTGAGTTTGACACACATTAATACAATTTTTAGCTCAAGCATCCTTCATGAATCTTGCTAAAAATTGAGTTAACTTACTAACCTCAAAAGTTCCAGCCCTAACCACTGTTTCTTCAGTTTGTTCTTCCTCCAAAACCGAACGTTACTCAGAGAGAGTAACACCAGCTGAGTCCTCTGCCCAACTCAAGTTTCCTCCACAGTTACGATGAGATTTTCACTCCAAAACAGCATGAACATCTTCTTCTACCTCCTTCCGATGTTTAGCTTTAGAATGGACTCAACTCGAGCTTTGAGATGCAATCAGAACAATTAAATTCTCGATCCACTTATATATATACCACCGACTTAATCTCCATTTCAACACTACACTATACCTCAATCTGTTCGACGCATACCTTCTATATTTAGCTTCAGCAACACACAGCCTCTGATGGTGTTGCTTTTCACAATTCTCCCGCCAGATGGTTAACAAACGCATTACTCTCTCTCGGCCAACCTTCTTTGTCCAACGCGTACTCACTTTCGACGCATGGTAGCGTTCACCGCATAATGGCCTCATCGCAAATCAGCTCTCAACTCCTCGTGGCCATTAACTTCCAACGCCCCGCTGCCTTCAATGCGTTTGTCGCAAGAAAATCTTCGGTACAAGGTGGTTCTCCACGCCTTATGTCCTCAACGCTTCGTGGCTTCAACGCCTAACAGTCTTCCCTCACCGCTGCGTTTACGCCTAAACTGTTTCCCTCAAAGCATGTTGCCACCAACGCATAGCTGATACTTAGTCATTTTTCCGCCCCGATCACAATCCAGCCAACTACTCCTACCCAAGCGTCCATCTCTTGGCCCATTCTTACCTTGCGTTCTCACAAAATTAAGTACGGGGCTTACACCTCCAACAGTCGCTTGTCTTCCCAGTACCGCAGCGCCCTGCGCCTGAGCAGCAACGTAGACCTGATGAAGACAAGTCTGATGGTTAAAATTTAGGGGTGTAGTCAAGAGTTGTAGCTTTTCTTGCAAGTATCTTCATATTCAATTGTATGCGTTGGTGATAATGAAATTAATAGAATGAACATTTCTTCACCACATGGAATTTCTAACTTCCTCTTTGCGTTATCCCTTGTTGTAAATTCATTTTAAGTACATTCCATTATTCCTAACTTTTATCTTTGCGTTGAAAAGTTGGTCACTGTGATGATAATCATGCTTACACTTTTTGTACACTCTTTAAGTTAGATTACTTTCAATGTGTCTGCATACTATTCCTTAGAAACGCAAACCTACTTTGAATGTATGCAAGCAGCCAATTCAAACCTCTTTTAGAAAATTTTGCAACTTAATCTTTGTTTACAATTTAAGCAATGAGGACCTTGCTACTCTCAAGTTTGGGGGTGGAAGAGGTTTGAACTATCAAAGATAAAAATATGAGGAACTTATTTCAATCATATCAAAAAAAAAAAAAAAAAAAATTCCTTTTAAATGCAAAACTCCGCTGGCAAGACTAATATATTTATCTTGTTAAGAGTTTAGCTGAAAATGACACCTGCTCGTAGTTGGCCGCCTCCATGCACCCCATAGTTGGTGTGTCAAAACGAAGGTGGGTAATCGTAATCAGCGACGCATAGATAAATAACAAACTCCAATGTCTAGTGAGGAAACCGAGCTTAGATAAAAGTTTAGTCGAGAAGGGCACTTGCTTGTAGTTGGCTGCCTCCATGCACCCCATCGTTGGTATGTCAGAACGAAGGTGGGTAACCCTACTCGACACATGCTTAATAACTAAATAATAAAACCAATGAAAGAAAAAGGAACTTTATATCTTCATCTTTTCAGGCTCGGTGTTAAAAGAAGAAACAAAAATTTTGTGAATAATGAGTTAAAGAGTTTTGAAAAGAAAGCTTGCCGCATACAAATTAGACCCGTCCTAAAGAAAAGAATATAGAGGTAGAGAAATAATATAACTAACGGGTAGCTAATTGAGTATAGCATTCTGAGAGACTAGTCAATGCGTCAAGAAAATGTTTAGGATAATTGAAGTTTCTTAGATAGAAGTTATGCTTGAGGACAAGCATTTATCTAAGTTTGGGGGTGTGATAACTTGTAGAAATACAAGTTATGATAGCCTTTTTCTTAGATAAATAGAGATTAAATAGAGAAGCATGTGACAAGTGATGTTGATTTTGACTAATAAATCTTCCTTTGCGTTATATTCTAGTATTTTTATGAAGATAATGATTTTACCACTTTTTGAGCCTAAAACGCATGTTTTGACGCAGGAATGCAGACGATGCGTTGATGACTTCTTAACGCAGGACGACGCGTTAGCAATCTGTTCTTTGTGGACGCATGATCTGAATGGAACACAAAAAACCTGACGATGCATTAACAACTCAACGCATAACTACGCGTTAGCAACCTACGACGCATTGACATCGGCCAAACTATTCATGGATGCATAAACGACCATTAATGCAAGGCGCTGAGAATCAAATCAGAATCTTGAGAGATTGACGGATGATTGACGAACATGATTTGTGGCTAAAGTGGTGGATCTTAATTGACCCGAGAATCATGCAATCAGGCGAGATGGACGCATGGTATCAATCTCGCCGCCAATCAAGCAGATTTGCCATTAATTGCGAATGCATCATCTATAAAAGGGCAGCTCTGCGAGATGAGAAAGGGTTGTTGATTCTCGGAAGAACTTCATAAGTGACAGCAGAGTTCTCTCAGACTTCAGCTGGAGACGAATAGCTCGAGAGAGAAGAGTCTTCCCTCCGCCGGACCACTTCACAGCAGAACCTCACGCTTTCATCCGGGCGACTCAAGACATTGACGCCTTCCCCGCTTTCTTTCTTATTGTTTCTATCTTAATTTTAGATTTGTGTCAAGACATTGAGCTTATCGAAAATTGTAACCCATTTCATCAATATAATTATCTTCCATGTCTACTCATTTCTCTAAACTTTCCGCTTTTTACTTTCAAATCATGAGTAACTAATCACTCAAGGGTCTAGGGTTGCGTTAGCATCTAACTAGGAACCACAGTGTAACTATTTCATCTTGTGAATTGCGATCTTAATCCGATGCTTATGTCCATCTGACAAATCGATATAAGTAGTAATAATCAAACTACTCGAGAGGGTAAGTGATTGTGGAACTCAATTGACAAGGGCCAAGAAGTGTCACCTGTCTATGGGGATAACATTGGTTCTTAACACTCTCCTATGCGTTATAGACATATAACGCATAGCGGCTGACAACCGGGAGAAGAGTCGCAAGTATGAATAGAATACTACTATGCGCTTCTGATGTTAGATGTTAATCAACCTGAACCCTTTCTTTATCCATTCATTCACATCTTTAGTTGAATTTGCTATGTTGCATGCTTTCCATCTTTCACAATTTTAGCCTAGTGTACAAACAATCGCTTTGTTTTGATTAAAAACAAACATTCTCAACTATTTCGTGGTTACCATTGCAACGCATGAAATCCACATAAATACTAAATCATCATAATCCCTGTGTTCGACCTCAGACTCACCGAGAAAACCTATTCCTTTGCTTATACTTGGGTAAAGGATAAGAAAACTTGACAAGATCACCAATGCATGGTAATAGGACGCATAGCATGTTCAAAGCATGATATGTTGAACGCATAATCACATCATTTAGCACCTTGCGTTAGTACAATTTACACATACAAATATCGCAACAACAGATCCTCATGGACAAGAGTTCATAACTCACTCAGGATTGAGATTTAGTAACTTAAGGTCATCATTTGAAATATTAATCTCTTTAGTTAATAGTGTTATAATGAGAGATTATATATTTCACAGTCCAGTTTTATACAATATCATTGTATAGGATACCCTCACTTGCATGTTAGTACATGAACGATTTGGATCAAATTGTTTGTAACACTTACAACATTTGTAATATTTACAAAGTGGGCTTTATCCATATATGGTATTACCAGAATAAGACACCTAACCTTATCCATATATTATAGACTCTTTAGGTTATATCTTGAACACAATCCACTTGTATGTTAATCATATATTGTTCAAGTTACTTCATATAACCTTGAATCTTACATTATTGGATTTAAGTTATATAAATAAACAACACTTCGTTTATGAGAATATAAATAACACTTTTTTTATTTATTTAAAAAACCTGTTTACAATTTACCAGACTACAAAATTTAGGACATAAATCCCAAACAATTTATGCATTCCATAATTATATGAATTTTCAAATTTCCAAATTTCTAAGTGAACTTACTAATTATGATTTTCCAAGTGAATCTCAAGTGCACTATGATTTTTAAATTTTAGAGAAGATCAAGATTTGCAAAAAGATTTTGAAAAAAATATAAAGAGTCTCTATATTAATCTACCTAAGATTTCACCGAAAAAATCTAAATATATAGAATCTTAGTGTTAATTCGACTTGAGATAACACTGACATTCTCTATATTTCCCAAATCTTAATTTTTCTTTTTGCAAAATTTGATTTTGGGTGAAAGATTTGAAAAATTAGGTAACATTTGATATAAATTTTGGAAAGTTTACATAGTAATTGAAAATTTTTGGTAGAATCTCAGTGTTAATACTACCCAAGATTTGAAAGCCAAAAACAATCGATAACATAGAAAAAGTTAGACTTTTAAATAAATCTTGGTGGTCGATCTTGAGCGAGATGTACTGAGAAAAATTAGTTTCACGAGTTTTCAAAAAGCGTATTAGGTTTGAAAAGTAAAAACTTGGGGAGGCTATTTCTGGCAATTCCCTTTATGTTGGGCTTTCTCGGTACACCTCGAGCAAATTACACACGGGGATTTGATAAGCACTTGAAAAGTGCTTTCTATTCTCTCAAATTAAGGGAGTTTATATTAGATTTCACTTGTTTGGTAGTGATTTTCAGTTAAAACAAGGAAAATTAGAAGAAACGACTAAAAGATCAAAACTAAACAAGAAGACGGCGAAAAAGAGCTGAAAAACTCAAAAGGACGAATTTTGGGATAGCGCCGCGGCGCTGAAACATAAACGCATAGTAGCATCGCGGCGCCGAGATGGCGCTGCCTCGACGCATCCTTGTTGAACGCATGACAGCGTCGCGGCGCTTGGACGGCGTGGCCGCGGCGCTAATGCCCGAGAACAATATTTCTGAACGCATCATAGCGTCGCGGCACTTGGACGGCGCTGCCGCGGCGCTAAAACCCGAGAGCAACAATTTTGGATGCAGCCCTAGCGCCGCGGCGTCAGCTTTCCTTAAATGAAAATTTTGTATTTTTGGTAAATTTTTGGGCGGCCAAACTCTATAAATTTTGGGGTTTCCAGCAGCCCAAATGATCAGAAAAAGAAGATCAAAGAAAATCAAAGTAAGCAAGGAAGTTACAGACCTAAAGAGGCACAAAAAGGAGAGAATTAAGTAAGAGTTCAAAGAGTGAGTTGGTTGCAAGGAAGAGGAAAAGAGTTCGAGATAGTCTTGGTGCCCTTCGAATTCCGACGTGAGAGCCAAGGAGATCGTGACGGTGCTACCTCAATCAAGAGCCTCTTTTCAGTAGAGTTTCCCTTTCTTTACACTCTTTCTTTGTTTATTTTGCTTAAACATGTTGTTTCAAGCTATGAGTGGCTAAACTCTTTAGTTTTAGGGTTTTGATGATTTGTTTATGAATTTATGTTGATTTTGTAGACTTTTATGGTTTTGTTGGAATGATTATGCTTTTCATTGTTATTGTGTTTAATTCTTGTGGATTGGCCATCCTCACATGTTAGGCTAGATGTATGATTAAGAGATTGTATGTTTAACTTGATCTATAATAATGAATTGTTGTTAATCTATCACGAGAGTAGTTAGGTTGACAATAAAAGTTGCTAAAGACTATTTTTAATGCCATGTAATTTTGTATTGGTTTTAAGAGATTAATAATCAATCGAGTTGCATGAGAAAGGGTTGTTTTTTAGAGAAAATAACTTGGAATTAAGTTTCTAGACTTAGGCATGTGAATTACAATAAAATCCATGAAATCTATAATATTGCATGATGAAATAAACAAGGATTCATTACCCTAGAACTCTCTTTGACTCTTGTGTTTCTCACTTTAATACTTTCCTTATTTGATTTGTATTTTCCATAACTCATAACATTCAATTTCAATCCTCAAATAAAATTGATTCAACTCTAGAATAGCTAAGTAACTTAAACCTTCCCAATTGGATCTCCAGTGGAACGATATTCGGACTTAACCGTCTTATATTATAACTTGACCCGTACACTTGCGGTTAACACTCAAAGTGTGCATTAGGATTCTACTAACTTTTCAAAATATTATGTAATCTTCCCAAACTTAACCAATCTTATATATTTTTAAATTTTCTCCTAATTAAGTTATCTTTACCAAATATTATCCAGGTAATTTTCAAATCTTCAGCCCAATTTTTGTTTCCACAATTATATGAATTTCCGAACTTTCAAATGAATTTACCAATTATCTAAATGGATCTTAAGTGACTGCATTTTGATTTTTAAATTTTGGGAAAAATTAAATTATGCAAAAAAAAAAAAAGGTAAGATATGGAAAATATATAAAATCTCAGTATTAATTTTGGGCAGATTAACAACGAGATTCTATATTCTTCTCACATCTTACTTAATTTTTTGCAAAAATTGATCTTTCTTGAATTTAGAACTCACAAGTCAACTACTTGAAAACCATTTGGATAATTTGGAAATTCATATAATTGTGGAGCCAGAAATTGGGCTAAAGATTTGAGAAGTTACATAAATATTTGATACAATATTTGGTAAAGATAATTGAATTTGTAGAAAATTTGAAAATATATAAGATTTGGTATAAGATTTGGGAAGATTACATAATATTTGGAAAAATTAATAGAATCTCTGTGTAATCTACTTGAGATGTATGAGAAGGCCCAAATAATCGATAAGTTAGAAAAAGTTAAATCTTTTAACTAAATCTCGGTGGTCGATCTCGCCTGAGATGGATTGGGAAAAACTAGTTTAACAAGATTTCAAAAAGCATACAAGTGCTAAAAAATGAAAACTTGAAAGTTATTTCTAACGATTTCCTAAATTACTTCAAACTCGTGATTTAAAACCTTGATCATACATAAAATAAAAAAATGTCAAAATTTCAAATTACATCGAATTTGAGTATAAATTGCTAATTTAATCTGGTTATATTTTAATTTTTGTCAATAAATTAAGATTGAAATGCCAGATTAGTAAATTTTACTTTTATTTGGTGTGAAACCCGAAAAACTCAAAGCTAACCTCCTTATAAAAGATGAGAGGGACTTTGGGAGAAATGAAAAGAAACTTTTAAGTGAAAAATGGTCACAAGCATGTGGAGTTAAAAAAATTTGAGAATAGAATTTTTGGACTTGTGGAGTTAGAAAGTTTTGAGGTTTTTTTAAGGAGGGCCTATGCGTTGATCTCATGTAAGGGAAGAAAAGTGTTTTTCCAAGTTTGAGTTTTGAAGAAAGAAGTGATCATAGAAGTGATTGGGAGAAAACTACGTTATGCGATTTTTCTAAGTGTTGGACCATAAGAGATAACTACGCTATGAAGTTCTTTAAGTGCCAAACTATGTTGGGAAATTATGAAGTGAACTAAGAGGTGAACTTATAGACTTGAGAGTTAAGGAATTAACTAAGTGTTGGAAGTAAAAGTTGGAAGCATAGTTGGAGGTTTAACTTATCTAACTTAGAATCAAGGTTGGAAACAAACCCCAAAAGGGAAATTTAGGGTATGGATGCATAGTAGAGGTATATTGGGATGCATGGTTGAAGATTGAAGAAGTTTTTGACTAAGTGTTGGAGAACTCATGGTAGTTGAAAGGGACACCTAAGCCAAGAAAGTCATGTTGGAGGCATAGGATGTGCAATGACAAGATATTGGCTAAGTGTCGAGCAACTTTTCTTGGTTAAAGGAAAACAATTGGACCAAGGTGCACAAGCAAGGGGTCGAACGCATAAGGAAGCTAACAAGATAAAAATTTGGCTAAGTACAAGGGACTCGAGACAAATGAAGAAAGGTATTGGATGCATGGTTCATTATTGAATGAGGTTTTGAAGGAAAATTGAGCAAGTTGTTCAAGTTTGAGACAAAGCTCAAGACCAAAAGGAGGAGTTGAACACATGATCAAAGTTAGATGCCTGCCACCTCAAGGGAAGGAAAATTGGTCAGCTGTTGAATGGTTCATATGGTTAAAAAGGAAGCAAAAGAAGTATACCCTAAGAAAATATAGGTTGGACGCATGGGGAGACTGAGATGAACGCATGGTACAACCTTTGAGCTAGGTTGAACACATGAAAAGGTTTGGGAAAGGCTTGAGGATGCATTCAAAGGGTTGAGAAGAAAGTAGGAAGTGGTGTCAACATGCATGATTAGGCAACCATGTTGAAAGCCATATAGAATGATTAGGTGTCAACTTTAGGAAAAAAGTAGGATGACAAGGCTTGTCTCCCAATTCCTATAAATAAGACTTGAGATTTTGAGGCAAAGCCACCATACTTAGTCAGAATAAAAGAAGAGGCTTGTGAGAAGAAAGACACTTTGTCCAAAGAGAGAGAGGAAAGTGCCAGGCGTCCAAGAAGCTACACCAGGTGTCCAACTACCAAGCCAGGTGTCTAACTCAACTTGTCATACATCCAGCAGACTGTCCCAAGCATCCACCAGGCAGTCCAGGTGTCCATCAGGCAGTTCCAAGCTTCCAAGAGGATTTTCTAGGCGTCCAAAGTGCTGTTTGTTGCTTTTTTTGAGCTCCGAAAGCCTAGTAGTGTGCTCGAGAGTTAAGAGCAAGCTAGGTCTCAAAGGAACAAAGGACTCGGGTAGGAAAAAAAGACTTGAATAGCCAAGACTCCATTATTGTGAGTGGTTTCTTTCCTATGTGATAAAGTTATTTCCTTACATGTTGTGTGTTAATGTATGGTAAGGAAGAAAAATACCGCATAGGATTGCCAGAGGATCTAAACATCTAGAATCCAAGTCTATGGTGGAACCTTACGGGATGGTCAGGGTGTTATCGAAAACCTAGCTCCTAAGTCTATGAGAAGTACCTTCTATGGGATGGTCAGAGGACCGACAAGTATAGCTTTTGAACCTAAAGAGGTAAGTCTATGTGAACATAGAGGAAAAAGCTTTAGTTGAACAAGGAAATGCTAGCAGGAATGAGAATAGTATCGTGTTTGAGGCTGAGGTTTGACTAGCTAACCTCTTTTGATTTTTGTTATGGATTTTTGTCTGATGGTTTGTTAAGAGTTGTGAGTTACCCTTTTTTGTATGTGAATCACTCGCTGGGCTTTTTAGCTCATTCTTTTCTTTTATGTTTTTCCTTCTCAGGTAGCAGAGGAGTTTCCGTTGCTGTGTGAAGCCAAGGTCTGCCACATGATAGTTGTCTTCGGGTTGCAAGGATTAGGAAATTAATTTAGATTATTTTATATCTAAAGAATATATAAAAACAACATTTATGATTTGAAGCTAATCCATGAGTATTCATTAGATGAGTTTGGGTGGCTGTAATATTATGATAAAGATCGGGTAGTGAATGTCACAACAAGGTGATGTTCATTGTTTTCATGCCTCTTTATGGGTTTAAGAGGGTAATCCAGGAGGGAGTGTGACATTTGGTTATAAAAAACATCCGAACAATTTTTTTACTTTTAAATTGTAAGAAGGATTAAAAAATTTAAAATAATGAAATTTGAAATCATTTCTTGAATTTTTTTTTTTTTTTAATGAGATTAAGATTTCAGAATTTTATGGCTTAAACCTTCACTTTCTCATTAATAAGGCTAAATTATACAAAATACCTTTAACTTTGTACTTTTTGTCAAAATTGCCCTTGAATTTTCAAAAGTTTTAAAAGACCCCTTAGGGACCATTTGTTTTTTAGGAATGTAGATAACCGAAATCTTAGATACCTTGAATTATAGATATACTGAATTATAGATGTGTTGCGTTTTATGTCCTAAAACTCGTAGTTTGTAAATTATGGAACTTATTCTTAATAAAGTTGTTATCGAGATTTATTCAGTAAAGTTGTTATTAAATATGTGAATTGCATTTATTAAATTCTAACTAAGAACCCCTAGCTATATGATGAATACTTAGACTTTATGGGTTGACATAAAAGTGGATCAAGTTCAGGTAATAGCCAAATGATACAAATGGATGTGACCCACTTTGTATTTGATACAAATGATGTGATCCTAAATCATTCATATAGAGACATGTGAGTGGGGGCATCCTATGCAATGAGTTTGCATGAGACTGGATCATGAAATAATCATTTTTTCTTTATAACACTGTTTATTGTTAAAACTGATTATTTCAACCTGATGACCTAGGTAACTCGATCTTAATCCTGAGCTAACTATGAACTCTTGTTTGTTTGAAATTACCCTTTGATCTGCATGGGTGAGAGTGACTCGAGTTCACCGACTCAATAAGCCCCCATTTTAGGGATAAGACCAAGCAGATAGTTGGAGACATAGTCTTACAAGATGAAATTCACTGCTACCTAATTCTAGGTTAGTAGAGAAGTTGTTCTCTTAAGTGCTGACTCCATGTCTTGAACAAGGGGCCCCACCCTCTCATTGGCTCGAGAGGGACTAGGTTTGGTGGTTGGACCACAAACCAATTGTTCATTAGAGGATTAGTGGGTCTTAAGGAACGAGATCTAATTACAGGGGTAAAAGGGTAATTTTGATCTAGTATCCGGAGGTATAGTTTCCAACCAATCCTTTGCTCGGTCCTGTAAAGAGAAGAGAAAAAGACTTAGTTTAATTGCATCGTTAGAAACACCATTCATCTTTACCGTTCCACATATCTTCAAGAAGGACCGTAAGTGCTTATGAGGATTTTCATTGGTTCTTCCTCTAAAGGCTAGCTCTCTAGCCATTTGGATCAACCCCAGTTTCAACTCAAAGTGGTTGACATTGATGGGCACATTTATTATGCTAGGTTGATTTGTCGGTAATGTCGGTTGGAAATAGTCTTGAATTGCATTTGGTATCTCCTTCACCATCTCCTCAGTTTGATTGTGTAGAGCCCTTAGATTCCTTCTATAGTTCCTATCAATCTCGGGATCAAGAGGGAGGAGGTTAGTATTATCACGAGGCATCAACCGACAAAATAATCAACCAAAAAATAATATATACCTCAAATTAAGACCTGTCAATTCTAATAAATATTAAATAACAAAAACCATTCTTTGGATCCCCGGCAACGACGCCAAAAGCTTGATGCGCACTTTTCGTGTTAACCACAAGTGTATGAGTCAAGTTATAATATAAGACGGTGAAGTCCAAATATCGTTCCACTGAGGATCCAATTGTGAAGGTTTAAGTTACTTAGCTATTCTAGACTTGAATCAATTTTATTTGAGGATTGAAATTGAAGTTGTGATTTTGGAAATAAAACTAAAAAGGAAAGTAAATAGATAAGAAACACAAGAGTCAAAGAGAGTTCTAGGGTAATGAATCCTTGTTTACTTCATCATGCAATATTCTAGGGTTCATGGATTTCATTGCAATTCTTATGCTTAAGTCTAGAAACATAAATCCAAGTTATTTTCTCTCAAAAACAACCTTTTCTCATGTAATTCAATTGATTACTAATTTCTTGAAACCAATACAAATTACATGCCATTAAGAATAGTCTTTAGCAACTTTCATTATTAACCTAACTATTTTCATGATAGATTGACAACAATTCTTTGTTATAGATCTAGTTAGACATTCAATCTTTCAACCATACATCTAACCTATCATTCAAACATGACCATTCAACAAGAATTTAAGCACAATAACAAAGAAAGCATAATCATTACAACAAAACCATGAAGAGTCTACAATATCAACATAACTTCATAGACAATTCATCAAAACCCTAAAACTAAAGAGTTTAGGCACTCATAGATTGAAGCAATATGTTGAAACAATATAAATAAAGAAAGAGTGTAAAGAAAGAGAAACTCTACTGAAAAGAGGCTCTTGATTGAGGAAGCACCGTTAAGATCTCCTTAACCTTCACATCGGAACTCAAACAGCACTACGACTCTTTCTCGAACTCTTTTCTCTCTTCCTTCCAGCTAACTCACTCTTTGAATTCTCTAATGAACTTTCACTCAATTCTCTTCTTCTTGTGTCTCTTGGTGAGTAGATTGATGATTAGGGCTGCTGGAAACCCTCTTATTTATACAATTGGTGGTCCAAAATTCTTTCCAAAAATACAAAATCTTCAAATTAGGAAATATGGCGCCGCGGCGCTGGTCAATGGTGTATGGCGCTAATCGATATGGAAAGGTGGCGCCACCGCGCTGACCATCATGGAATCCTACCCTCAATGCGGTGCCACAGCGTCGCAATGGTGGTCCTGCACTAAGATGACTGCTGCTCTCTGGAAAAAGTGCCGTGACGCTGCCTTGTTTTTGTCAGATTTGGAGTTTCCTTCACTTTTTCACTGTGTTTTGGCTTGACTTTGATCTTTTGGCTTTTAATTCTTCTTTTCTTTATTTTGTCCTGAAAACCACTAGCAAACAAGTGAAATCTAATATAACTCCCTTAATCTGAGAGAATAGAAAGCACTTTTCAAGTGCTTTTCAACCATGCCTTGCGGGATCACTATAGCCACTGGGATCCCGAGCCTTACACCCATCCTAGATGGACCGCTCACTCCTATGGCTATGGTAATTCCCATGCATAACCACAGTACTGCTATTGCCCCATCGTTCTCGAGCTGTCGAAGTTTTCTCGACCGGAAAACCAAGGTATGTCATTAGAGGATATATAGTTAGGGAATTGACTAATCACTAGTTCTGCGTGCAATAAGAGTGTTCCCAAATCGAGGAGGATTTACTTCATTTCTAGTAGGACAGTCTTCGAGTTGCAACGGAGACTAGGGTTGAGATATAGTGTCTGAGTTACCAGCTTGCTCAGATTGCTGACTCAGTCAAGAGATTGTAAGCGTTCGAGTTGCAGCACCATATTCCCGAGACTATCGAGGTGACCCACCACGAGGTAACGTACTTTCACGGTGACGACAATGACGAAGATCCCCAGTCATGGAGATCAGTAGTCGAGGTGGAAGAAGAACCCAACCTTACACCCGATGAATCTCAGGTCATATAGTTAAAGGTCGAAAGACCTCACCCTATTCCATCATCTAGTATTTCATAGAGTTTTCTTCTTCTCACTTTCATGAGTTAGTTGCAGAGTCTTTTATTTCTTTAGGCTCGATTGAGCCACTTGAGTCTTTTAATTCTTTCTTTTTACCTTTTTTCAAAAACATAAAAAAACCCAAATTCGACCTGTTTGGTGCCTTTTAGAAGACGAAATTTCTTTAGAGCATTAAGTTCTTCATCAACTCAAGTAAGAAGAGGCCAAAGAAGTTTGAGAATTTCTTCATTCCTTGACGAAGGATGGGTCACGTCGAGCAGTCGATGTAAAAAATTTGCCCTTCTTGGAGGGAGCCAGGTAAAAAAAATTTTTTACTACTTTCTAGTTAATTTAGGTTAATTTAAAAGTAGTTGTAATTAATTTAAACTAGAAGTAGGTTAATCTTAGTTTAGAATTAATTTAGTTTAATTTTAGGATTAGATTAAAAATCTAAAAATATATATATATATATATATATTAGGGCACAGCGTCGCGACGCTGCTTAAGAGCGCCACGACTCTATGTGACAGATCTGCTTTAAACAGTAGATCTGTCATGGGTTACACGATTTCTCTCCCTCCAAAACTCGTTTTTCTCTCAACCTTCACTCAAATTTCACCCTCCACGACCAAAATCTCACGTTTTGCTCCAAAGTCTTGCACCCAAATTGATTTTTCCCTCACCACACACACACATTTCGTGGGTTTTGTGCACAATCCGCAAAAGGGCTTGAGTTCTCACCATTTTGAGCCTTTCACCATTGTTTAAGGTATAATCTCTTGATCTTTACTTGTTTAAAGTAATTTCTTGTTGATTATTGCTTAGAATTAGGTTGTGAACTCTGTTTTGGTGATTATACTGAAAATTGGCGGTTGGGATATCAAGTGGTGTAGTTTGGAAGAAATTTTTGGATATTTTTGCTTGAGATTTTTCTATGTGCAGGTTTAAATTGTGAGTTTAATTAGATTAGGGAGAGATTGGTCAAGTGTTGCTCGTTCTAGAATGTTGCCAAGAGTTGTGGGTATCCTAGATTATTTCTATGGCATCTAGGAGGAGTAGGGGTAAAAATGTAACTAATAGGTCTAGTTCTTGTTCCGAGCAACCCGACTACGATACCAATAGATTCCCTTCCCATGGTGCATATGAGCATTTCATGCACGTCATAGCCACTAGGAACCTTATTCTCGAGTGCGCCTTATCATTAGAAGTTTATTTCTTCCCCTACATCACCGCTGAGATACGGCAGCGTGTTTGGGAGGCGTTGGCTGAGCAACCTGAGGATTGTCACACCCCTTCCCAAGTTACCCTCTATAACCTAGAAAGAGGCATGAGGACAGCAGGCATCACCCTGTTACAACATCCACTGTCAACTTATACTCCTTTAAGACTTGATATGTACAACGTAAGTAGTCAAATTTCAATACTATATTATTTTAACATGCCTAATTTTATTTAGGCCATTGTTTATAAAATTTGTTTACAAGTGACGTAACCCTAGCTTGATACAAGTTTTTGCCTATTTCAAATGAGCACATTATATCTCGGCAGACCTTAACTTCGCACAGCTACAAAAACTCGACTGGTACTTAAAAAGAAAACATAAAAAAAGAATGAGCTTTACGAAGCCTAGTGAGTGATCAATATAACTACGGTTCATATATCCCTTCAAACATAATAACTAAGATAGAATTCATTAGCAAGCACATCTAGATCGAGCTTATACTCAAACGTCCCGTTTAGGTTTATCCTCGAAATTAACTATCATGTTGGAATTCTCAGCTCAGAAATTCTTCGGTCTATCTCGCTGGCTCATAAGGATCAGTTGTTCAACTGGTTATTCTGCTGGCTCACATGGCTCAGCAATTTGCTTTTCCCCTATGTGCACATAGTCTTACCTCTGAGGCTCAGAATCTAGGCTCGTCAGGCTTCTAACCATCCTCCCGAGGTACTTCTCACAGGATCAAGAACTAGGTTCTAGCACCCCCTGACCATCTCGCGGGGTTTTATTCTGGACACAGGCTCAGAGACTAGATCCTACCGATCCTCTGACCATCCTGTGCGCACTCAATTCCCAGTCCCAGTCATGACTGTAATCATGTTCATCAATGCCTTCTCATAGTCCTTCAACATTGGAATATAACCTAAAGATTCATCATAGTTCGATATGCAACATACTAATCGGTATTTCACCATAGCATGCATATTAATAATATCACATAATCATGCTATCAAATATATAAACATAAGTGTGCTATTAACAATTGTTCACAAGAGACAGAGTTTAATCACTCACGAAAAGAAATCAACCACTCACAGAGAAAGTAGTTACAAAGCTTAGGGTTCCTTCCTCCGACTTGGATTCCCCCTAGTTCTTCCTTAGCCTCTAGAATTGAGAAAACAGCAACTAAGAATCCTCTGAAGCCCTAATAACAACCTTTTGGACGCTTGGAACCTCTTCCTTGGACGCAGGGCATAATTTTGGACGTAGGGATGGTCAATCTGGACGTAGGGAAACTCCCTAATTCCTTACACAACTTAGTTTGGACACAGGGTTGGGATTCTGGACGCCTGGTTCACCTTCTTAACGTAAGACAGCACCTTGTCAGCAAGAAAACAACATCTTTGGACGTAGTCTAGGCTCCCTTGGACGCAGGGTACCTCTTTTCTCTCTAGTGAAATGTAGATGCTTTTGTGGAATGAGAACTCCTCCTCCCCCTTGGTTCTATTTATAGGAGTTGGATGACAAGTTTTTTCATCCAATCCTTCCCTTATAGCTTGACACTTAAGCTTCTACTTGGCTTCATGGATGCAAGCTCAACATGCATCCACACACTTGCTTCTTTGCATGATAACTTTGTCATGCATCTTGACACCTCCTTCTTGTGAAGTGTTAAACCCAAATGAAGCCACTTAGCACCAATATTTCTCAACCATACGTCCAACCTAGCCCCCAAGAGATGGACTATGCATCCAACCTCATCTCCTATGCGTCCACTATGTTGATTTTAGGGTATGGTCTTTTTTACTCTTCTTTTCTTCTTTCTACCTTCCTATACTTAGCCAAATCTTCCTTTCCAATACCCTTCTATGTGTCCAACATACCTTCTATGTATTCAACCTACTTCCAAGAGTCCAACACTTAGCCAAAATCCCCTCCTTTTATGAGGTATGCATCTAACAAGTTTCATGGTTCCCACACTTAGTCAAATTTCTACTTACAAAGCCTTGCTATGCGTGTAGATTTCTTTATTCTTCCTTAGATATGCGTCCACTTGACTTAAGTTCCTTGGTTCATGCGTCCAAGTCTCCCCACATACCCCATGGACTCCTTGTTAACTCATTTATGCATCCAAGGTAGACTTTCCAAGCCTATGCATCCCACACTTAGCCATTTTCCCTCAAATCCTTCAAGTATGCGTCCAACCCTTCCTTTTCTTTCTTAGGGTTGCTTTTCAACTTCCCAAATCATCCAACACTTAATCAATTCTTCCTCAGAGTAGGACCTATGTGTTCAACCCTTGGTATGGTGAGGTTTCTTTTCCAACTTCTTCTCCAAGATCTAGGTTTCCTTCCAACACCTCAACACTTCACCAAAATTCTTCCAAAATTGATTCACCATGCGTTAAGCTTGCCTACCTATGCATCCAATATGATGGCTTTTCTCCAAAGATGTGCTTAACTCATAACTATCTCCCCATTATGCTTCCAACTCTTCCTTCTTTAACACTTAGAAAATTTCCTTAGCTCTCGCCACCTTGTGGTCCAAGATTTGAAAATTGCGTACCATGATTTTCTCCCAAACTCACCTATGGCTCTTTCTCATCCCAAAACTCAAGTTGGAACAAATACTTTTCCTCCTCATTACCATCTCAACGTATAGTACCCCATTATTTTCTGCCTCAAAATTTTCTAACTCCATAGGCTTGTGTTTCAAGTTTCTTTCATTTTCCTAATTTCCTTTCATTATGCCACTTAAGCTACTAGGTCAGAGTTTAAGGTCTCACAAGGATGCAATTGTTCTAGTAGTTAGGGAATTTTACTCTGGCATTGAGGAGGGCAAAGACATCTCAGTTGTCAGGAGGGTTAAAGTTTCCTTCTTCCCTTCTTGTATTAATGGCATTTATCACGTGGCTGACATAACTGGTGACGACTTTTTGAGGTTTTTGTCACAACCATTTGATGAGATTCACGTCGTTGAGGTCCTCTGTGAGCTAGGGATCGACTAGATCCACACGAATGGTGTGGCGGTGCGTCTTAGAGGGACAAATGCAACTGTCTCCAATCAGATCTGGCATGCTTTCGTTTGCGCTAGGTTGATATTCGTCACCCGTCTTGTCGACGCAACCAAAGATAAAGCAAAGCTACTCTATTGTCTTAGCACAGGTCGGTCTGTTAACATTGGTAAGGTCAATTGTGACTCTATCCGATGTAATGGACGCTGCGCCACCACTGGAGGCTTTGGGCATCCGTGTTTAATCACGGAGCTTTGCCGACAATTGGGTGCTGAGATAGGAAGGTGAGTCGCAAAGGAGCTATCTGTAGGACTACCATCTCCGCCTACAGGGGTCATGGAGAGGAGGAGCATAGTGAGGAGGAACACCATGGGGAGGAAGCTCATGGCAATGATCGATAAGATCATCACGAGGTAGAGGTTAAAGAAGAGTCGTTGGGTGAGCATGCTCTAAGAATAGCTGAGGTGTCACACCTTACTTTCAGAAAAATCAATGCGTTGAAGAGCCTATAAAGAAAAGAAGTAAAAGACCATGTTGGACGCATGGTCAGGACCAAGGTAACGCATGATATGGGTGGACGCAGGGAAGTAAACCGAGAAGGGAAATAAGTGAAACGCATAAGAGAAGATGTAAGCATTGGCGATGGTAAGACGCATAAGCAAGAAAGGAATTAAGTCATGTCGTGAAGTGTTGAAAGAGATCTAAGTCTCGGAAAGGTAGAATACTATAGCAAACTAAGTAACGCATAGACCATTAGCAAGGAATGTTCTTGGGTGTTGGATAAAGTGGAAGGATGAGAAGTAAGCTCAAAGATTGGAGCAAGAGGTGGACGCATACTAAATTATCATCAGAGATATTTTGGTACAAGGAGAAGGTTAAGTGAATAACCTTGGATTACAAGCACAAGGACGCGTAGAGGAGTAATCAAGGAATCTTCAAGGATAAGAGGAAGATCATGGACGCATGATAGTATGCAGTTCAGGCTGACGCATGGTATTATGCAGTAAGACAAACGCATAGTAGTGTGCGTTTGAGATATTGACGCCTAGTAGTATGCGGTGGAAAAACGAGTTTAAGGGAAGTATGGCCGAGAGATAGAGAAGTAAATAATGAAGCTCAAACCTTAAAGGAAACTCAACGAACGCATGGGGGTGTTGTGTTGAATGAATGGTTGTCTATTGGATAATGTTGGACGCATAAGATAAGCTTATAAAGGCTAGGTGGCTTCATATAGACTTGACACTTTAAAAGTAGGAGGTGTTAAAAAGGCATGTTAAGTGTTTCATGCAAGGTGACGCTTGGATTAATGCATGGTTAATTAAGCATGCAACGTGACATGTGGCAAACAAGTGGCAAAAGAAGAGGAGAAGTTGGATGGCAAGCTCCCTATAAATAGAACCTTAAGGGAAAAAGAGCGACTGATAACTCTGAAGGAAGAATTCTGGACAGAAAGGGAAGAAAAAAGGCAGAAGGAGGAATCCTTGCGTCCGTAGTAGAAGTCTGCGGCCAAGAAAGAAGGTATTCTTGACAACTTAGCTATTTTATGTTAAAGAAGTTGTCTTGCGTCAAAAGGGGGTCGGCATTGCGGTGAAGACAAACACTACGTTCAAGGTGAACGCCGCATCCAAAGATAGGTGATGCGTTCAAGATGGACCTTGCGTCCAAGAGAGGTCGACGCATCCCAAAAGAAGAAGAGATAGGCTGCACTTTGCAGTAGTTATCAACCTTGCGTTGAAGAGCAGGGTTGCGTCCAACCGAGCTGACAGAGGAAAATGGAGCCTTGCGTTCCAGAGTTAGAACGCTGCGTCCAAGAAGCTCGGGAAAGAGGAAATAGAGGGAAGGAAGAGGAACTATTCTTTGGCAAGTACAGGTGAGTAACACCTGCGTTTGTTTTTTTTCAAAATATAAATGAGTTTCTTATGATTAAAATCATTGGTTTGAAATATGCTTTCGTGAATTTCCAATGAATAACTGCATGCATTTTATTTGAAAAGCATTGAATATGCTGGTTGTTTGATAGAAGCTAATAAACGCATGCTGATTGATACATGTTTTCATGATTTTATCGAGAAGCATGGTGTTATATGATTTTATGAAAGATTTGGAAATAAACTTGTTTGAAAAGCATGCTGTTTGATAGTAAAGCTTTGAAATTAAATTTAGCATGCTGGTTGGTAATAGATTTGGAAACGGTTAACTTACGAGTTATTGATATAATGTTTCCAAAATATGTATTGTGTTTTATAAAGCTTTGAAAAAGGCACCCAATGCTGTGGAACTCGTAGAAGGCAGATGGGTAGCTTGGATATGGAAATGGGACCCCAATGCTCAGGGACTTGGAGAAGGCATTGTGGGCAGCCCGGAATATAAAACCTATGTGCACATAGAGGTATATACGACGCTGATGTGTTGAGATTACTCCACACAGCTAAGGAAAATCGACGTTGAGGAGCGTTGAGCATTGCTCCGCCTCAACTAGGGAAAAGGTATTTTGAATCAATGAGATTTTGATTATTTATTTCAAACAGATATGAATACATTATATAACAATGATTTGATCATGTTATAATATGATTTGAACTGTTATATTTTTATGCGTGGTTGACAATGTTTATATTATAAACTGTTTTACAGTTAAAGTAAAATGTTTTCAGAAAACTGTTACTCACTGAGCTGTTAGCTCACCTTTTTTATATGTTTTACATTTTCAGGTAGCATGACAGTTCTCGTTGCCGATCGAAGTCGAGGTTTGTTAAGAGTGTGTTAATGGTATTACTGTCCTAGGAAGGATTTATAAGAAAATGTGGTGAAGTTGACAGTGGGTTATGTGACAGGGTAGTCGGTAACTACTGTCCTCACACTCTTCTCGGGTTGCGGGAGGATAGTTCGAGGTAGGGTGTGACATGAGAAGGCCTTGAGGGTGAGTCGTGAGTCCACCCGTCGTGTTAGATGTATAGAAAGGAGCGTTAACTTAATGAGTGAGAGAGACTGTCTCTATTCTGCTGGCATAGGCTTCCAGTATGACATCCAGAACGACCCAAATTAGCTGAATTCAGACGACCATTAGTTAGCCCACCTGAGTGCCCTCGACTTTTAGTTTTCCTTACTTTCTTAGTTTTTAGGTTTTAGGTTAGTTTTTAGGAGTAGGTCTCAGTTTAGCTTTTTGTACATAGTTCTTTTTGGCTGGAATTTTGGTTTTGCAGGTTTCTTTCTTTTTTCTCTTTCTCTTGCGTTGCCCAAGCAACCTACCCCTCATGGACTTCTGTTGTGAATAGACAAATCTCAAGTCCCCGGCAACGGCACCAAAAACTTGTTGTATATGAAATTGTGAAATGGAATTGTACTAATGCAATGTGCAAGTTAAGCTACGATGATGCGTTTCACATACTATGCGTTGAACATACTATGCGTCTTACTTATGCTTAATGCTATGCGTTGGTGATCTGTCAAGTTTTCCTATCCTTTACCCAAGTATAAGCAAAGGACCCAAAGCTTTAATTGATCGCTATCGAACCCAATTAGGACCTAAGGCTTGTAGTTTGATTGAGGCTTAGGCTTTAGTTGATAATTAGGGTGCTTATTTACCTTAATTCAATTGGTTGGCTGCCTATAGTGTTGGCAAATTTAATTAATTAAATAAGTCAGTGTGTATGCAATCGAATATGCATTTAATAAAAAATAAGTCGGTGATAGAAATTGCATAGAAATCAAATTGCTCTCGAAAACTTGAGTTTCTTATCCCTGGTTACATTTACTTGTTGCTTTTAATTTCCTTTGCATGCCTAGTTCTAATTCACACCAACGCTCAAAGAAGAAAATCCTTCCATCATCAATCTTCAAGAAATTGGTGATTGGCGAGGCGTGGCCCACCACAGTCACATCGAGGTGCCGATTATATTGAGGCGTCCTTTCCTGGCAACTGGGCGAGCACTAATTGATGTACAAGAAGGAGAGTTGACGATCAGAGTTAATGACCAACAAGTCAAGTTTAATGTTTTCAATGCATTAAAGTATCCTAATAAGTTGGAATTATGCCAGTTTGTAGAAGACATTAACTGTGATAGCTGCATCTCAACAGAAGCAGAGTCAAATGGATTGGTAGCGTTTGTTGACAAATAAGAGAATGAAGAAGCGAATGTAAACCTGATATCTAATCCTGATTGAATCTTTGAACACCTAGATTTAAGCAACCGAAAGACTGCAAAAACAAAGTCATCCCTAAAAGAACCACCCTCTTTAGAGTTGAAAACCCTCTTTGCACACTTAAAATATGCTTACTTGGGGGATGATAATACTCTACCTATTATCATCTCCTCTGCGCTAAGCCAAGAGAATGAAGAGCTATTGTTGCAGGTGCTGAAAAGGTATATCCGGGCAATTGGGACACTTGTAGATATACGAGGGATTAACCCCTCATACTACATACACAAGATCCATTTAGAAGAGGGCAAGGAAGGTTCTATCCAGAGGAAATACAGGCTTAACCCGACCGTGAAAGAAATGATGAAAAAGGAGATCATCAAATTGCTCGACGCAGGGGTCATCTATCTAATCTTCGACAGCAGTTGGGTTAGCCCTGTCCAATGTGTGTCTAAGAAGGGTGGATGATTGTGGTTGCGAACAATAAAAATGAATTGATCCAACTGCTGTTTTCTTCTATTTTCTCGATGGATATTCAAGGTATAACCAGATCATGATTGCACCAAAAGACTAAGAGAAAACTACTTTCACTTACCCCTATTGTACAATGCCTTCAGATACATGTCGTTTGGGTTGTGCAACGCACTAGAGACATTCCAGAGTTGCATAATGGCTATATTCTCAGATTTTCTAAAACAATCGGTGGAAGTATTTATGGATGACTTTTCAGTTTTTGGTGACTCCTATGATGCCTGCTTAATCTACCTGGAACGAGTGCTTAAGAGATGCGAGGAAACCAGTCTAGTCCTCTACTAGGAGAAATTCCATTTCATGGTGACAAATGGCATAGTGTTGGGCCATAAGATTTTCAAGGATGGGTTGGAGGTGGATTAAGCAAAAATAGATGTCATCGCTAAATTGCATGCCCTTACCAATGTGAATATGTTGCAAAGTTTCCTTGGCCATGCTGGATTTTACAGACGCTTCATACGAAGATTCTCGCAAATTGCTAGAACTTTAAGTGCCTTATTGGAAGCTAATAGAGAATATGACTTTGATGAATTATGCCAGTAAGCATTTGAGTCCCTGAGCCAAGCGTTAATGACTGTCGATATCTTAGTTGCTCCAGATTGGCCGCCCCCATTTGAATTGATATGTGACGCAAGCAACTATACGGTAGGTGTAATGCTAGGGCAAAGGAAAGACAGAATCATGCATCCTATCTTTTATGCCAGCAAAACCCTAAATGACTCACAAGAGAACTACACCACCACAGAGAAGGAGATGTTAGATGTAGTTTTTGTTGTAGATAAGTTTCGAGCTTATTTAGTGGGTTCAACAGTAACTGTGTATACTGATATGTAAAACCCAGAATTTTGACCTAGAACATGTATGCTAGAAAAAGAAGAGACTAGTAGACTTTGAAGGTGAAAAGTGTCACCAAAGCCTGTGGAGTTAGAAAACTTTTGAGGCAGAATTCTGGGGGTAGGAAGAAAAGTGCATGTGCAAATTTGAGTTTTGAGAAGAGAATGAGCCAAATAAGAGTTTGGGAGAAAACTATGGTAGGTAATTTTTTCAAGTATGGACGACAAGGAGGTAAGTGTAGTAAAATTTTCTAACTGTCACAACTATGCTTGGAAAGCAAGACTTGGACGCATAGAACGTTGGAGGAAGGAAATTTTCTAAGTGTTGAAAAAGGAAGAGTTGGTAGAATAATTTAGAGTTAGCTTGATAGTCTAGAACCAAGCTTGAAACACATGTCTCGGAAGGAAAACCCAAATCTTGGTTGCATGGTAGGTATGGTGAACACATGGTAGGGTGATTAAGGGAGAATTTGACTAAGTGTTGAGGTGTTTATGGTGGTGGAAAGGAACACCTAAGCCATAAGAAGTTAGATGGATGCATGGTCCATGTTTGGAGGGAAAAATCTTACTAAGTGTATGGATGTAGAGTTCATGCTCGGGAAGATTTTTGGCTAAGTGTTGGATAGGTTGTGTGGAGGAAAAGGAAGCAAGAGAAACATACCTTGGAAGAACACAAATGGGACACATGGAAAGGAGTTGATGGATGCATAGCCCCTATCCCGAGCAAGGGTTGGACACATATCAAGGTGGAAAAGAGGAGGTGGTGGCATATTTAGGTTTGAACACCTCAAAAGGAGGAGGTTTCGTTGTGCATGTATAAGGCAAAATGTTGAAGGTCACGTTTTTGGCTAAGTGTCAAACCAAGGGGCAATGTTGGATGACAAAGCTTGTCATTCAACTCCTATGAATAGGCTTGAAGCTGAGCTGTTGATACACACCACAAAGTTGAGAAAGTGTCACTATATAAAGTTTGAGGGAAAGAGGGAAAGGAATTCTGAAGGAGTGGAAGAGGTGTTAGGCATCCAAAGGCCATCAAGAAGGCATCCCAAAGCCCTGTCTTGCGTCCAACATAACTGGGTTGCGTCTAATAGGTGCTGCTCTGCGCCAGATAAGGCTACCCTGCTTCCAACAAGAAGACTTGCGTTCAAGGTGGTGTTCGAGGCATTCCTGTGGGTTTTCTGAGGCTTCAAAGTACTGTCAGTTACTGTTTCCTTAGTTCCAAAAGCCTACTAGAAAGTTGGGAAGTTCAAGCCAAGTAAGGGTTTGGAAACAGGCGAGTCTAGAGTAGGGGAAAGAGGCTTTAAACAGCAAGAACTTCGCTTACTGTGAGTGGTTACTGATTGTGCTTTTATTAAGTAATGTTTGTGATTTCATTATGAGTTGATTTATATATGCTATGCATACGAGTATGTTAATGCTTAATAAGGAAACTATGGCTGCATAGGATGGTCAGAGGATTTGAGAATCTAGTTTCTGATCTTGTGTCGAAGTTAAACCTCACAGGACTATAAGGGGGTTGCTGGAAATCTAGTACCTGATCCTGTGGGAAGTATCTCTTATGGGATGGTTAGAGGATCGATGGGTCTAGTTTCTGATCCCTCAGAGGTAAGACTATGTGCACATAAGAAACATATTCAGTTGCTGAGCCAGAGGGAGTCAACAAAGTAAATTACAGTACAGGGATAAGCTTCATATGTGAGGTTTGAGTAGATAACCTGAGTTATGAATTGAAATATATCATTGTGACTGCATTTATATTATGATGTTACAGGGTCGTGTATACCTAGTTATTAAGCAAGCTCATCTTTTTCTTTTATTTTTTCTTTTTAGGTAGTAGAATCGTTCTCGTTGCTGTGTGAAGTTGAGGCCTGCCATAATATAGTTTATTTTGCTTAGGGTTGAAACACAGAGTTGTGGTAAAATTATGACATTATATAAACTTTAAGTTGTATTAACAAAAGGTTTCTTTAAGAATATGCATGTTTAAAGTATGTTAAGGATTTAAGGAGGGACTGTAGATGTTACAAAAGGGTAAGGTCTGCTATCTTCATGCCTCTTTTTGGGTTTAAAAGGGTAACTTGAGAGGCAGTGTAATAAATCACTCTGCGATCAAGTATCTAATGGCTAATAGGAGACGCAAGGAAGCTTCAGTTGCACGAGCTTGCAGAATGGAGATTGACTGCATATGAAAACACCAAAATCTACAAGGAAAAGACCAAACGCTGGCATGACAGTCGACTCAGTAAGAAGACACTTTATGCTGGCCAAAAGATCTTGTTATTTAACTCGAGATTGCGTCTTTTTCCAGGTAAGCTTAAATCCAAATGGTCCAGCCCATTCATGATTAGAGAGGTGTTCCCGCATGGTGCTGTGGAGTTGGTGAATGAGGATGATGGAACCAACTCGTTTAAGGTCAATGGACAAAGGGTAAAACCCTACTTTGGAGGTGAGCTTGAATAAGCAAAAGTCTCCATTGACCTATGTGAGCAAAGATCGAAGAGCGCACTCATAACTTTCCAGGGACGCTTTCTTTTAACTCATCTTTCTTTAAATTCTATATTTAAGACTAGTGGTAAGTAACCACGGTATGATTTGATTGGTTTGGTTGCCTACTTGCATTACTAGATTGATTTCAAGCTCCAAAAATCTTTATCATTGAATCTCTGGGTTTTAAAAAGTGGTTGTCTCTGTGTTTTTCCATAAGGAGTGTAGAACACATAGACAGGAAAACCCCTTAGTCCGTTCGGTGGCGCCCCATCCTTCTGTGAGCTCGAATCCAGTTCGTCCTTCATCTCCAATATCTCAGCTTTTCTGCACGCCCCGCTCCATAAAGACCTTTCGTCTGTTCACCATTCACCCCTTCAACTTCCTTTCATCCTAGAAACCCTTCATCTTCCTTCCATTTCTGACCTACCCAGGTCCCTCATCCTTCTTTCATTTCCCAGCCTACACGTCCGTCCATCCCTCCCCAGCAGCCCAGGCAACTTCTGTGCGTCAAAGTCACATCAGACTCAGAGGATTGTGTGAAGTTGCTCAACATTCGCCCTCTTGCCCAAATTATCCCTTCATGTCCCCCATCACTCGAACCTTCACCTTCACCATTGCCATCACCTACGCCTTCCCTCGAGCCTAACCCTTCTCTGCCATCCCGATTCAAGTCCTGCATTAAAAAGCCCTGGATGATGTTCCCAACAAAGCCCTACATCTTAAATGCAAGGAACGAGATGGCAGCCCCTATTCGTGCTGAAGGAATAGGGGAATTAAGAGAGGAGAATTAAGGATGCAAGGGGACCAACTATAGAAGAGAAAGCTACAGAGGAGAAATTACGGCCTATCGTTAAAGAAGAGTCTGATCACAGCGAGGAGAGAGCAATTGAGGCAAGTGAACCGTAAGGGTCTGTCCTTGTGGCAAAGGGCCCTGAAGACCAAACCCCATTGGACTCTAATGATGGGCCCATCAAGTAGTTGTGGCCGATGTTGAGGCCAGAAAACGAGCTTATGATGGAGAGGTCATGCGGCTAACCCGCAGAAAGAAACAGACATCTAAAGGGTTGGAATAACCTGACGAGCGCATCAAGGAAGTTGCCAAGGATGAAGAGCCTGTTGGCATTCAACAAGAGCAACCAACTCAAGATCCGCTCAAGCTGAATGCTCTGCCCAAATGGAAAGGCAGCATGTGGACAGTCCTGAGTCTATTGTTGCTGCAACATCCTTTGATTAAGCTACTACAAAGTTGGCCAAGGCTAAGGCCAAGCTCAGAAAGGAACTACACGAACTTCAAAGGGAAGCTCGGGCCTATGCAACAAGTATGTCGAAAAAAAGGCCTTGCAAGGGAGTGCGAGTTGAAAAAGAAAAGGATGCAGAAGAGTGAGCTCGCTTCAATGTAGAGATAAAAGAAGCAGCTAATGAAGTTTGAAAATGAGCTGCAAGAAGAGGAAATGATTGAGAAGGCTGCAACCGAGTTTGACAAGGAGCTGCAAATTGAGGAGGATGCGACACTGGTCAGGAGGTTGAGTACTTCAGTTCATTCTAAGGGGAAGAAAAAGAAGAAAAGAGGTCTGGACACCACTTGCCTAGAAAGGATAAGGAACGCATCTCCAAGGATGCAGGGGCGGAGAAAAAGAAAAATGCCCCAGAAAAGAAAAAAAAGAAAGAGAGAGGAAGGTGGCAGCAGCTAGCCACCAGCTCCTTTGCCTAAGAAACACAAGGGCAAGGAGAAGGTGGTTGAGGCCCCACCCCAAGTGGCCATGGGCAAAGAGAAAATGATTGAGAGAATACCTGCCAAGGCCAAGGGTAAGAAAAGGTGATAGAGGAATTTCTTGACCTGCTGCTAGAGATGGGATTCTTTTTGGAAGAAGCACCCTTTCCAACTTATATCTTAGATATCATTGATCACCATGGCTAGCGAAACTTCTGTTATAGCCCGTCCATAATGCAACCATCAGTCTTCCAAGCGTTCTATGAAGGTAGGGTTGACAATGAAGAAGATACGATGATCGTTTGTGGCTGTGAGATCCCTTTCAACGCACGAGAAATAAATGTCATATTCCAGTTGAGGGATGACCTGAATGCAGAGGGCAACCAGTTGATTGCCACTACTTCACATGAGCATATGCAAGATACAGTCTAACGCATGGCCAAACCAGGATCTAAATGGGAGACTTCACCCACGGGCATCAAGACGTTGCCTTCCAAATGCCTCCTACTTGAGGCTAACCTATGGGTATACTTCGTCAAGAAGAGGCTCATCACCACGAACGACGCAACCGTCTCTAGAGATCGCATCATGGCCCACCCATGCCTTCAATCCTCCCGTTGATGACTCACACCGAGGAGATCATGGTACAAGTTCCTCGCATCCATTGTCTCCTCAGTTTGATGAGATTCGTCATAACCCACCTCCCCAACCATCTGGTCAACCTCATGAATGGTTGAACTTCAATGGGCAACCATGCAGACCTATATGCAACAGTTGATCTTGCAACCCATGATGCAGTCATTAAATCTACTGACTCGGCATTAGACAAAGCAGTTCCAGTTTACCTATAGCTACATCCATAACTATTCTCTCTTCGCCTTGTAAGTTCCCCGCCTCGATGTACCTGAACGATTGTTGCATTCGCTTGTCTTTCCCATGCCTCGAGGTCCTACGCCTCCGCACCCTACGCGCCTGCATCCTGCCCCTGAGTATCCAGCTCCAAAACGCAGGCCTAATGAAGACAATCGACCAACTTAAATTTAGGGGTGTTTTTTTTTTTTTTTTTTTGTATTCAACTATGTTCAAATTTTTAGGCGTCAATCTTAAGCTTAAATTGATGTAATGCGCTTCCAAGATTACTATCAGTAATATTACTTCTTCGTTGGCGCTTTTCATTATGTCTTTCCCTGCTTTTATTCTTTGCTTATAGCTTTTCCTTTTGCAATTCATTTCTTGCTTTCCTTTTTCTTGCTGTGTTGGATGAATAGCCACTACGATTATCAATATACATAGTACTTCTCAATTTACTAAGTTTTAATACGTTGTACTGAACCTTAGGACCTTCCCATCAGAAACACATTTTACCTTTGCATGTGTGCAAGCTCTTGCTCAAACCTCTTATGCAAAATTTTTCGACAAAAATTTTGTTTTTAGTTTTAACAACGAGGACCTTGCTACTCTCAAAATTTAGGGGTGGGAGATGTTTGAGTTGATAAGACAAAAATATAAAAGATTGATTTCATGAAAAAGAAATATAATAATAATAATAATAATAATAATAACAATAATAATAATAATAATAATAATAATAATAATAATAATAATAATAATAATAAGAAGAAGAAGAAGAAGAAGAAGAAGAAGAAGAAGAAGAAGAAGGAACTCCACTGTCAAGACAAGGAAATTTGATAAGAGTTTAGTTGTGAATGACACTTGCTCGTATTCAATTTTGTTCATCATCACATTAGAGTGGAACTGGAAGAAACTCTTTGAAAGAGACTCCATAATGGAATTAACTTGACTTTTCTCATCGATGACAGCTCCATTTACTTCTGCCACGTTGAAATGAATCATCATGTCTAGAACATGTTCCTTAACAGAGGTTCCTTCTTTCATGCGACAATTGTAAATATACTTGATGGATTCGTGCCTAAGCGAGTAGGTCAGTTGACCAAACATCGCTTGCAACGACTCCATGATTTCCTTTGCGGTAACCATGTCATCATGTTTCTTAGCTAATACTTTAGATAAGCTAGCTAGAATGTAGACTCAGAATTTATCATTAGCCTTTGTTCACCTGTCATACACATCCCGAACCGTTCGGTTTGCTGTTGAGCCAGGAGCTGGAGGACATTCCTCCGTTAAAACAAACCTTAGATCATCTATAATTAGATGTGTTTAAGTTTGATTTTCAGGCTGCATAATTGTCACCGTTCAATTTTTCGGAGGCAAGTAGTTGAACAATTGAGTTAGTCATGCTGAAAATGTAAATGAATCCTAGTAGTACATTAACCCTTTTATTAATCCAATTTTAGGTTTAGCAAAATTTATCAATGTACCCATCATTATAAATTTTTGCAACAATACTTCAGCTGGTCAGAATAACTACTACCGAGGGGCAGTCAATTACTCTTTCACTGTATCAAGGCATTCTTGGACAAATATTAATACCAGAATAACTTTTATTCCTATAATCTTTAGTTATCATTTATTCGGTCAAGGATTTACTAACACTTAGTAATCCTGTAACGTGACCCTCCAAATATTAGATTTTAAAGATTGGAATCAATAAGTACCTGTAGTCAGAAAGACAATACTGAAAACAGACCTAAGAAAGCCTATCCATTTTTGGAGTTTGTGGTGTTTCGAATCCTATGATAAAACCATCTAATTGGTAGTGTTGAGGTTGTAATCAATGTGTAGATGCATCATAGGAATGTCATAATGCAACCTAAAGGAGGAGATCACAGGATGTGATAACGCACACCCTTCACCCACTTACTATGAACTACTTCCCTTATTCACCTTGTTATTGACTCATGCAAACACTTTCTTAATGGGTGCCGCTCCCAGGGCGACTCAAAACGGAGCATGAATCTCATAATGTGAACTCTTAGGGACATGAGAGCTAAGAACTATTCTTCTCCCACTGAAGTGTTCTAGATGGTTGGGTATAATTTATTTAGGCATATATTATGGTTAACTCAACATAAGGCTAAGTCTAGGTTTATTAGTCCAAATATAACGTTTATATTGGATATTAACATACGATGTCTAGGTGATAAACATTTTAACACTTTAAGTAAGCTTATAAAACCAAGTTAACTAAACTCAAGAACTGGCCCGATCTCCAGGTGGCAGGTGTTCCGTAAACCATCAAGTTAAGTACCTCCAGCCTTAGACAAGATCGTGCCAGGTGAGGTTTGTTATCAAAGTATTATAAGAGAAAGACCTATTTTAACTATTAAAACGGGATTGCAAAACTTTGGTGGTTAACCCTAAGTTAACATGCAATTTATTTTTGTTATAGACTTTAAATGTCTAATTCATTTTATAACAATTATAACATAGATATTTAACTATAACAAACAACCACATATTTATATAACAATTATATATTATGCATTTCATGAAAATAATATAACATTTATACCAATATTCATGAAACCCTAAACATGCATACTATACATTATAACAATTATAACATGCTTTTAATGCATGAATCATGCTTATCCTATGGTGGGGTTTTAAATCTAATATGACATACTTTATGCACACATCAAACAAGTGTGATCAACATATCGGTTTGGCCTTAAGGACCAATGGTACTTACAATGAATATTTCTTGAGCAAAGTTTACTTAGGGATACGATTGTGTCTTATGTTTTAAAAAGCATGATTGTACCCTTAAATTATAAATATAAGGGACCCAATGCTAAAGAACATTGAGAAGGCATATGGGCAACCCTGAGATTACACTACAACAAAAATAGGCTTATTCTTCTCAGGTAGGAATTCACTTATTATAGATAGTAATTCAGAAAAGCTTGAATTACTCCATCCAAATCTAACCTTTAGGTTATACAATCTCACAAGGGCTGACAACTTCGTAAATCTTTTACATCCTTGGTATAATGGCTTTTTAGCATCATCAAACATAGTGTCAAACATATTTGGTGCACCAAAAAGTTGATCATGAGCAGTTTGAACCATGTCAATTTCATTAAACAAATTGTACTCATCCTCATAATTTTCATTTAACACATGATCTGAATTGTTCTTAATATTGTGTGTGGCTAAATCTTCCCCATGCCAAAACTATACCTTATAACTTTGATCAATTCTATTTACATACAAATGATCCCTAACTATCCAAACATCCTTAGATATACGATTTCCACATTTTAAACATGGGCATTTAATGGAATTGGAACCATTGCCATGACGCAAACCAAATTCAATGAAAATTTCAACTCCCACCTTGTATTCTCTAGATAATCTATTTTTTACCATCCATGATTTGTCCATCGCATAATATTAGGGAATTAAGTTCTTGTTCATTCCCCCCTCCCCCCACAAAAAGAAACCTGATGAAAAGATCATAATATTAGTAAAAAACTTTTATCAAGTCCATCTATAGTCGTGTCTTTAAGGTGGTTAATTCGAAGTGTATAAGTGACATCCCCAACACCAACACATCTTAAAGAGTGCATACAAAGTGACCGAGAGAGTATTCCACATCCAAAACGGGGTAAGTTAGTTACTTAGTGTGATTTGGATATGCAAAACGAACTAAAAATGAACTATGAGGTAGGCAAATGACACTTTTTCCCCAAAAGCAACCAAAAAAATATAAGTGTGATTTCTAAACCCAATACAAGCAGAAAAGGTGAATAAGTGACACCCCCAACACTAACACATCTTAAAGAGTGCACACAAATTGTCCAAGATACTATTCCACATCAAAAATGGCGTAAGTTAGTTACTTAGTGTGATTTGGATATGCAAAACAAACTAAAAATGAATTACGAAGTGAGGAAAGACACTTTTTTCCCAAAAGCAACCAGAAAAAGCCTAAGTGTGATTTCTAAACTCAGTACAAGCATAAAAAATGTATAAGTGATACCCTCAACACCAACACATCTTAAATAGTGCATACGAAGTGACCAAGATACTATTCCACACCCAAAACTACGTAAGTTAGTTACTTAGTGTTCTTTGGATATGCAAAACAAACTAAAAATGAACTACGAGGTAGGCAAATGACACTTTTTTTCCCAAAGCAACTGATAACTTGTAGAAATACAAGTTATTATAGTCACTATTTGAATTAATTAGAGTAACTTTAGGGCTAAACGCATGATTTTGGCAGTTGAATTATGTAATATGTATTACCATGCGTTGGCACCATTTACAAAAGAATATACTTGAAAAATAAATGAGCTTTTCTGTTCTTAACACAGGATTAAGTAGAAAAGAAGCACAAATAACCCAAGTACCAGAGAGGAAGCTGCTGCGAGAACAAAAGAAGTGGAAACCTATGTGTCAAGACTATGTGTTGAGAAGAAAAAGCAGATACAGACGCTTAGGCAATAGCTGTCATGTCAATATGCAAAAGGATTACACGTTATCAGATCATGGCAGAACCAATGGGTTGACGATGTGAAAAGTTTGCGCAGCAGGGCATGGAATTTAATGCAAAAGTGTCAGGTCATCATGAGTTCACCTTTTCGACGCCTATAAATAGCCCAAAGTTTCTCCGTTCAAGAGAGGAGAGAAACGAGTTCAAGAGGTGAAAGCTCCGCACAAATTCTCCGTCACCATAACCAGCCTCCATTTCAAGCTCTTCTGTGAGAAGAATTCTGAGAATTTTCAGAGTCATCTCCCAGTGAGTGAGAACCTTCACCTTATGTCATTTATGTATCAGATAGCAACCATCTCAAGCCTCCATGAAGCAAGACATTGCTAGTGGCGGCTTGACGTCTTCCATTTCTGTTCTATCTTCATTTCTCTCATTCTTACTTATGTTTTGTTAATGACATTCGAGAGAATAGTTTATCTTCTTAATATAAGTTTGATTGACGATTATCTTCCATTCATTTCCATATTAAATACTTTACACCATGTTGCTTGAATGTTGAATGAGTTAGATGTTAGAAGCTAGTTTTTCTTAAGCAATACTAAGTATGTTACATCTTGATTAATGTATATCATTAGCTTGCATAGCTTTGTCTGACAAACAAATTTAACAAGCACGACTGTCTAGCTTGAGAGAGTAGATGGTTAATCTTAGCATTTATCAAGACTAGATAAGATTTAGAGATGTAGTTCATCTTTTGCAAACGCAAACTTACCATGCGTCTTAGAGATAAGATTAATGTGGCGTCGAAACATCGAGAGATGGATTCTCAAACCCAAAGTTTGTAGGTATGTAAATATACTTAAATATGCTTAAGTAACAACTAGCTCGTGCGTTAACTCTACTATTATCGGATGGTTCCACCGTCATTCTCAATACATGCTATCTGACTCTAAATAACATTTGACTAACACTCTCCGCTTCCACCTCACATTGTTAATTGTAGGAAATTTTATTTATTCTTTATGTATATTTTTAGGTACATAAAACTCTTGAACATAATATATGTATAGTCACCGCATAGTTTTTGTATCTAGTCTCAACGCCTAATTTATTACAAATCCCTCCCTGTGTTCGACCATGGACTCACCAGGAAACCTATAGAAGCTTACACTTGAGCTTTTATAGGAAAACTTGCTAATTAATGATCATACTTAAGTAATTCTCGACACAAACTTTGTACTGAAATTATAACATCTAATCCACTTTATGCACAACAAGTTATGAGCCAACAACGACTACTAAAATGAATAAGTGTGATTTCTACACTGAATACAAACATAAAAAGTGTATAAGTGACACCCTCAACATCAACACAACTTAAAGAGTGCATACAAAGTGACCAAGAGACTATTCCACATCCATAACAGTGTATAAGTGACACCCCTAACATCAACACATCTTAAAGAGTGCATACAACCAAACAAGCTAAACAAATTGGAGTAAAGTCCACTTCAAAATTTTGAATAAGGTTTAATATGTCTATCAATAGGCATGAAGAATGAATAAGGTTTAAATGACAAAACTAAGATGATTCATTGCAAAAATTCTCTAGGCCATCAAAAAGTTTCTTATGTCTAGCAATAGGCGCGAAGCAAGATGGTTTTCCAAAGAGGATTCATTGTTTAAATGTATAACAAGATGTGTAAAAACAAAAAAAAAACAAAAAAATAAAAACAAAAGAGAAAATAAAGGAAGAAGTTGATACCTCAATATTGAGGTCGACGACGCAAAGCAAGATGGATGGCACGGCTGCAAGAGCGAGAACAGGTGGTCGACGGTGCGGCTGAATGAACTACGAGCGGGCGCAGCTACAAGAGCGAGAGGTGATGACAGACAGGCGTATCGGTTTAGTTCGTTTCTGACAGGGAAAAGATCGAAGAAGACTGATGGACGACGGCAGAACACTGATGGACGACCGGAGAACACCAACGACAGCATGGAGCGGCAGAACACAGTCGATTTCGGCTTCGGCGGAGGGTTTCAGTATTAGGTTTGAATACGAGTGTTGTGGAGTCTACTGCGAAGGAGGAAAATAAAAAAATCGGTTTTTCTTTTCATTTTTAAAGGTTATAAATCGAACCCTCGCTCTCGCTCTCCCTTAGATTGAAGATTATCTTTTTCTCGCTTTCTTCATCGCCCTCTCTCTCTTGCTCTCCCTCACTCTCTCTCTCCCACTCTCTTTCGCTCTCTCTCTCCCACTCTCTCTCGCTCTCTCCTTCTCCCTTTCTCACTATCTCCCCCTCTCTCTCTCTCTCAGATCAAACACTCTCTATGTCTCCCTCCATCACTTGCCCTTTCTCTCTCGCTCTCTCTCTGTCGAAAAAAACTTAAATTTTGCGTATTTTCCCACCAAAATCGTGTCTTTTTTGTTTACTCACATTTAATGACTGTTTTTTTCAGTCATAAATCAATGACACATAAAAAAAGTCATGTATTCCGCCAAATCCGGAAATTTCTGTTTTTTCCCACAAAAAACGCGTGATTTTGGATTTAATGACTCTTTTTTCACTTTCTCCTCTATTTTTGGCACTGTTCATGAGTCATTGAATGTATAATTTGTTGTAGTGTTATGATATATGAAACTCAATGCTGAAAGACAATGAGAAGGCATTTGAGTATCCCTGGGACTCAAGAAGGACATTGAGAAGGTACTTGGGCGACCCGATAGCTAAATATTCCTATGTGCACATAGAGAGAATTATTGCTGTTGTGTTGAGATTACTCCACATCAGCTAACATTGATTCCGACATTGAGCGTATCGAGCTCGCTCTACCTCAACTAAGGTTAAAAGAGTATGAGTACGACATAGAGGAAGTAAGGTTCTGTTGAGCCAGTATGAGTTCATCATAGGAGGTAAGTCGTTTTGCTAAGTCAAGTGGTGCCAATAGGGTATAGTAGTATACTACAAAGGAAATAATGGTTTGTTGTGCAAAGTTGAGCTAGCGGAAAAATAAAGACGGTACAGAGAAAATCAGGGCTAAGGTTTGAATAGTTAAACCACATTCAAGTATGTTATTGATTGTATTGCTTAATGTTTCCTTTTATGTTACATTTGTTTATATTTAAAGTTTAAGGGTCGAGAGAGACCCTATGTCACTCACTAAGCTTTTAACTCATTCTTTTCTTATGTTTTCCTTCTTAAGTAGCAGAAGAGTGTCTGTTGCCATGTGAATTCAAGGTCTGCCACAGGATAGTTACACTTTATTGATTAATACCGAGTTGTAATAAGTATACATTGTTAAAAACTATATAAAGTTATTATTCCACCCTTGCTATTTAAGCTTGATCTAGATGCTAAGTGAGAATATGAGAAAGTCGAACAATAGATGTACAAAAAGGGTGATGTTTGCTATTTTCATGCCTCTTTCCGGGTTAAAGAGTGTAGCGAGTCAAATAGTCAAGTTTACTCATTTATAATTTGATATTTTTACAACCATTTTTCACAATCATCTGCATAACATTAGTTCTACAATTAGATAAATTTTATATTTCTTAAAGTTGTAGCATTAACACTTGATCATCATAGGATATTTGTAATCGTTTTTTATACAACGTTGAAAGAAGATTTATGAGTAGTTTAAGATTTCTTTTATTCATATTGTGTCCCTCAGGAATCGACCTTGGAATACTCCATATACTATTTGTTGTATTGATTTATACTTGGGTTGATACAATAGATAATATGAATTACGCAAATTAAAGCTTTAAAACCCCTCAATTAACCCTATAGCACCAGGATTTATTTTATGAGTAAAAAAAATAGTTGTCAACAATATATTTTGAAGTCTGAGTTTTAGTTTTTGGTATATTTATGTTTTTGGAATTAAATTTCTATTTTGTTTCTATCGTGTTTATTATTTTTTCAAAAAGTGTTATTCGTTTTTAGATAGGTCGCTTTCTAAAAATTTCCATTTGATTCTGTAAACTAATCATACCCGTTTTGATTTATTTTCCTTTATTTTAGATTCATCTGAATTAGATTTTTTTGCTTAAATACCGTGTAATAATTGATTTTTGGGAAGGGTATATTGTGCGTATTATTGTCTCATGGGATGGTATATTCTTTCGTTTTTTAAATGAATAAAATAAAGATTTTTTCATTTAGACAATTTTTGTAGTGAAAAATTGGTTTAAACATTTTCGAAAATTGCCTTTTAAAACTAGACATTTGTGGAGTCTACATAATTTTTTTTTTCTTTTTGCTAAATTTGCAAATCTAAAAATACCATTACTAAACTTGCAAATATTCTAATTGATTTTTCTACCCTCAATTCCGTAATATTTTCACAAATTGTAGACCCTCATCCTTCCTTATTCCTTACAAAGGGTTAAATGCAAAAAGTTCTAAAGCCCTAGTTATGTCCCCTCGTCAAGCTTTATCAGCAGCTGGAATTAAGTAGAAAGCTTCTCTTCCTCGTTATCTCCGCTCCATTCTTTGAACCACTCGGTATGTTTCTTGTATCTTCAAGTTCTTCTTGTTAATTCGCTTCATTTTAATGTTTTTTTCTCCTCATCTCAGTCTCCAAATTTTAAGTTTCAGGAAGTTTTCCACTGCTATTGGCTATCTGTTATCTTTATTATCATCACTAATTGTTCTTTCAAACTTGGATTTTCTGGGAATTTTCTGTTGTTGTTGGATTACCCATTATCTTAATTATCACTTTCTGATTCTTTGTTACTAAGTTTCTTGCTTCAATTTTGTGCAATGGGTGGCCTTTTTTACTCTTTCCGGATCGTTTTTTTTTTGTGATTATATGCTTTTGGTCTTTCTCATCTTGACTTCGGAAAATCTAATTTAATCTGCTTATGTGCAGAAGGAAGTTACAAATTCACTTTTGGGTCAACCAGTTATTCATTGGTTAGTTTTAGTTGAAATGAAGCAGCTCGTTACTGGGTATTGATTATATCCTCCCCTTAAGAGCTTTGAAGCACTGTCCTTTATTATTTGAGTTTGTTATGGCGTATACATTGACCGTTCAGAATTATATGGTAACAGTTAATGGTCTGCATGAATGTTCCAAACAAGAGTATGCTAGTACTGTTATTGGCCAATGCTCGTTGGAAAAAGAAAAACCATCTTCTTTACACTTAAATTGTTTGTGCAAGTATAGTTGCAGTAGTTCATATAGGTATCACTGGAGTGCAACTCTTGGTTTAGGAAGAAAACAACGGGTTTTACATTGTAAAGGATTGCAGAGGAGTGTATGCATTGATAGAGTTGATGATGCATACGAAGATGAGTTGTTGTTGAATGGTGATGAGACAAAGGTTGAGAGAAATTTTGTTGAGAAAATGACTAAAAAGCGGCTCAGTTCTCATAATGGTTCATCGTTGTATCTGGATGGGCCATTTGTTGGGAATGATGAAGAAACCAACAATGAGATTCTACACAAATTCTGCAACAAGGGGAAGTTGATGGAAGCATCTAGGTTGGTTGATATTATGGGTCGTCGAAACCAGATTCCAGACTTCCATTGTTGTGTAAACTTGATTCGTGGGTTTGTAAAGATTGACCGAATGGATAAAGCTGTACAGGTCCTGAAAATCATGGTGATGTCTGGTGGTGTTCCAGATGTTATTACGTACAACATGGTGATTGGTGGATTATGCAAGCAAGGACATTTGGAATCTGCCATTGAGCTCTTGGACGACATGAGTTTGAGTGGCTGCCCCCCAGATGTGATTACATATAATGCAGTAATCCGCTGCATGTTTGAGAATGGATATTTTGATCAGGCTGTTGAATTTTGGAAGGAACAGCTCAGAAAAGGAACTCCTCCTTATTTAATTACTTACACAATCCTTATTGAGCTAGTCTGCAAGCACCGTGGAACAGTTCGTGCTATTGAAGTATTGGAAGAAATGGCTCATGAGGGTTGTTATCCTGATCTTGTCACATACAATTCCTTGATCAACTTAACCTGCAAACAGGGAAAATTTGAAGATGCAGCTTTAGTTATAGATAATCTTCTTTTCCATGGAATGGTACCCAATGCTGTGACTTACAACACCCTTCTCCATTCACTTTCAAGGCGTGGGTGTTGGGATGAAGTTGATGAAATCTTAACAATCATGAGTATTAGTCTGCAGCCTCCAACAGTCGTCACTTACAACGTCTTGATTAATGGTCTATGTAAAAATGGACTTTTAGATCGTGCCATCAACTTTCTCAATCAAATGTTTTCCTACAATTGTTTGCCTGACATTATAACTTACAACACTCTACTTGGTGCTCTTAGTAAGGAAGGTATGGTAGATGAGGCTTTTCAATTACTTCACCTTTTAACCGGCACGAGCTGCTCTCCTGGTTTAATTTCTTACAATACTGTGCTTGATGGGTTATCGAAAAAGGGCTACATGGATAAAGCAATGAATTTATACAGTCAAATGATGGAAAATGGGATCCTACCAGATGATATCACCCATCGTTCTATAATTTGGGGGTTTTGTCGAGCAAACAAATTTGTAGAGGCTGTGGAGATATTGAAGGGATTTCTTAGGGGAGGACACAAAGTCAATAGTAGTTCTTACAGATTTCTAGTTCATGAACTTTGCATAAATAAGAAGGTGGATCTTGCAATACAAGTTCTGGAAATGATGTTATCAAGGCGATGTAAACCTAATGAGACAATATATTCTACTATAATTAACAGCATAGCATCTGCCGGTTTAAAGGAACAGGCTGCTGAGTTACGTCAGAAGTTGATAGAATGGAAGGTTTTAAGTAAACAAGCAGTTTAAAAGCAAGTTTATTTTATTTTATTTTTTTTTGGGGGGGGGAGGTTCAAAACTCATCTACTGCTACTTGAGATTTAGGCAATAGTTCCTCGGGGAAGGGAAGTTGTACAGTATGGTTTAAGTTCTTGAAAGGTGACTCCTTGAATCTTACTTCATTCTATGGAATATATCCTTTTTCTGTTTCTATAAAAGCCCGTTTCGAGTTACTTGCATTGAACTAACATTTCTATGATCAGAAATAATCTTTTGGCGATTGCATCAGCCTTAAACGCATCTGTAAGTAATTCTTGACCCTCTTCACTAAAAGAAATGCAGATGTGTTGACTTCTGATAACTTTGTTAACCATGAACTTACTTGAACCAAATTTGTTCTATAGGTTATACGACTGTGCCCTTGAGTTCTAAGATAACACCATTTTCATCACAAAAGAAAGAAGGCGGAGTAGTTTTGTGTGTGTCTCTTCGACAAGCCCCTATTGCTATGTTTTTGGTAATGGTATGATGTGGCACAAAAGAGGAGGCTAGAAGTCAAGTTTTTTTTCTTCCTTATGTCATTTATCGCCCTGGAATAAATAAGTAACAGTGTTACTAATACATATTTATTTCACAATCATAAGAATTATATATATATAAAATTAAAAAAAAAAAAAAAAAAAAAGAACAGAACAGTCTTTCTTAAAAAAAAACCTAGTTGATTAGGGACTAATTTGTAACTTGACATGGGAAATTTGACAATTGTTGCAAGCAGATGTACATTAGCTTTGTTTGCTAATTTTTGTTAGAGACCAGTGTTTTGTCAGAATTGATCTAACAACAATACTTCAGTTCTAAATTCTCGTAATCGTAACAACTAGAGTGACTGGAGCTTATGATCAACTTAAGTATAATTTAGTTGGTTAAGATATGAGAACGATGTTAGTATTGAATCAATGAGTTATCACACCTTCAAACTTAGAACACTATTATTTGACAACGGCACCAAAAATTGGTTATGATTCAATGCTAACATTCAATTTTCTAGCATATACAACTTAAACTCTAAACTTTTTGCATGCTACAGAGCATTAAACAGACCTATAGGCTTGCGTATATTCATATAATTTTACCTCGTCTAAGTACAAGTTGACACTCAAGGAAGGTAAGTAATATATAGGAAAGCATTTCAAGATCAATCCAGAGGAGAAAATAATGAGAACTCTCCAACATTGATTGTAACTAGTCATATGTATTGCTCTTAATCAAAATTGATGCAATTGTAATGGATCCTTTTTATTATTCATAATTCATAGAATATTGTTAACTAGTTTTTTGTGAACGTTTTTAAATAGACTTTATTTTGCATATTATCATTGATTGATTACATTTAGTGGAAAGTAAATGTGGCCTTGAATACGAAATGAGGTACAAAATTTCTTGGATTGTGAAGTAAGAAAAATCGAGGAATTCCCTTTAAAATTTGAAAGCAATACACAAACAATGTACCTAACAAATTAAGGAGATTGATCAAAATGAAAATACCAAGAAGGGACAAGGCTACCTTTGGCATCCCTATAATGATAGCCTCTAAAACTTGCCTGAAATGAACATGCAATTCACTTAGAGTTGAGCAAACTTTTTCAAGGAGAGTGTTAATTTCCAGATTCGATTCATCTGTCATAATAGTAGTGGATAACTTACTACTTGAATCAATTAGGACTTTAACTACCTTTGGTTGAACTAGTAAGCTCTTTGTCGTCTTCTTCTAGAGACTGAAAATCTTCTTTGTCATTGAACTTGTCTATTTCAAATTTTGCTGACATCCCACAAAGGATCAACAAGTGATGATACATATTGAGCGGAAGAGATGAAATGGAAGAATCAAAGGCGTCAGACGAGGAATCTTCAGCAAATCAGATTTGATATCAATTGTTGAGCAATTTGAATTCCAAAAATAAGAACAATCGATAAGCAAGAAAAAGAAGAAGAAGAGTAGAGAAGAGAGAATTGACACAAGTGATTATAGTGGTTCATCAAGAGGAGTATTCTCATTCATCAGTCTTGCAATCTTCATACACAGACAGAGCTTACCACAATGAAGAATATAACTTCTACCGGCTCTAAAAATAACACACACTAAGGTGTGAGTGCTCAAAATTCCCTTTTAACAGAATTCTAACTATCAGCATATAAAAGCTTAAATATTAGCTTATTTAATAAAGCTGAACTTTATAAAAGGGATACAATAAAGGCATAAAGAGTGAGTCATCAACAAATTTAGAAGAGGTTTGATCAACTCCACTTGGATGACTCTAACATGCAAGTTCTAAAACACAAGAAATTATAAAAATTGAACACTTAGCTCTCAACAAAGCTAAAGGAGACCTTCATATAGCCTTGGTACCCTAACTAATTGGCCATAAAAAAGACTAAAAATGACTGATTTGTGGAGGACAAAAGTAACCTACATGAGTTACTGCTATATGAATAAGAACACATAAAACGATAAAACTCATATACATGAGAGAATCTGAGTCCAACGACTTTACGTTGTCTCCTTAAGACAAATTTACTTACCCTAGTGTTTGAGTTTAGAGAGTACTTGTCTCCCAGGATAGAACAGATCACCTTTCCTGTGGAAGTAGCACCACGTTCACAAAATCAATGAACTAAATTAGTGGATACACCAAACTTCAACAAATTTTGAGTTGGAGAAATGTTTTTTAAGGAAGAAAAATACTGATTGAAAACATTTGAAAAAAGGTCATATTTATAGACTAATTCATGGTCATTCAAATAGTCATGTTGTTTCTTCAATTTGGTTATTTATTGAAAAGATGCATCTCTTAATGAAAGAACACAACTTATGAAAATGAAATGATGCAACCCTTAACAAAGGGTCATATTCCATTTATTCCAACAATCCTCCCATAAATGATAAGTTGACAAATTAAGATAAACGATAAAAGAAATGTTCAGTATTTCCCAATGAAGAGCCTGTTTAGGATAGGTAGTAAAAATTTTGAACTTCCCCTAGTGAACATCAATATAGTTCACTTGGTTAATTAGTGGACTTGATGCCTTCAACTCTCAATTGTTTTAGAGTAAACTAAGACAATAGAAGTCACATAGTTTCTTATTATAACAAAGTTTGTTATCATAATTTTGTTCATTTTGGCCTTGAACATCACATAATCTCATGAATGTTTTAGAGAATTTACCTTTAAAATTCTCATAAAAATGGCCCCTTCACACTCACATAGGTGATTCCTATAAAGAGCATCATCTATGCTCTTTTCACAAATAATTATTTAACCACTTATATAAACCATTAAAAGCATAGTGCTTACCCTAAAACCATACATTTGCACTGTCTCAACATCCTTAGAGTGGGTGCGAAATCAAGATTTCAACGCAATGCTCATTAAGTTATCCAGAGGTCGGTTTGCTCGTTGAACCTATATTTTGGGATCTCTAGCAACTAGGTTGGGTTGTCTCTCTGGTTAACTTTTCAAAATTATTATAGGCTATAATCTCATTCTTCTTGATGAACTTTCAACTAACTCTCTAGTTAAGCCTTTTTGTAAGTGGATCTGCAATATTATCTTTTGACCTTACAACGTCAATTCTGATAATTCCACTAGAAAGTAGTTACCTGAATCGTTATTTCCTCTTATGTACTTTGAGCATTAGACTCCTTCATTATCTCATTGGATAGTCTTGTTTTTCATTTTAGAAAAAAAGTAGTTACCTGATTGTACACTATGTCATCGGCGTTTTATGTCAAGACGTATTTTTATGCACTAAAGAGGTATAGATAGTATTCACACTTTAGGAATACCATTCTCAACTCAACTATATCCAACCTCCTTTAGAGTTGCTTTCCTTATCACCCAATTCCAAACTCTAGGAAAATTAATCAAGGAAGCAAAATAATCAATATTCATTTTATTAAAGATAGAGGACTTGAGTATTACATTGTCATACAAACATAAGTTCACAATAATTAATAAATCAAAGACCAGACATTTGCAAAGTTTAAGCAGATAAAACAATGTCTAATATACCAACAAATACGTTGTCAAACCCTCTCCCAGGTTCCTCCTAACCCAGGGGAAAGTGTGATGACAGCAGACACCGATCCTCTTACGGCATCCACTGCCAACCTTAATCCTTAACCATCACCTAATAAGCAAATACACAATAATTGAACACTTAGCTTACTCACTTAAATAGGCCGCCGACTTAACCTCCACTTTCTTTCAACTCGCATAGCCACCTCTACTAGCTTGGAAAAATCTGTCCATTCTGCACTGGCGGTCACAGGAGTACAGATTTCCTCCTGTAGGCCTTTCTCAAACCTTTTACACCTATCAATCTCATCAGCAACAATTGCAGTGGCATATTTAGAAAGCTCACTATATTTCTTCTCGTACTTTGCCACTGACATCGGTCCCTATACTGCTAAGAAACTCATTCCGTTTGGCATCACGAAATGCTCTTGGACAGTATTTATCTTGAAATGCTTTCTTAAACTCATTCCAACTTATCTCTTCTATTTACAAACTTTAATGTTTTCCATAAAATTATATACTAACAAACAGCATGTATTTCATAAAGTTCATTAAACAACCAGCATGCCTCAAATGATTTTCAATATAAAATACATAATATGCACGTTAAAACTCGTGAAAGCATAATCACATAATCATGTTTCAACATAATCTTTCAAACGTGAAACTTTATTTAAGATAAACACATTTTAAATACAAGTGTCACTATAAACCTCAAACTCCTTCCCTGACTTCGCTCTTACTTACCAATTAAGCAGAACATCAAGGATAAATAAATACATGTTCCTACACTACAATGCATGATCCTATTCCCAAGACTTTTTTGCTCTTTAGTTTCCCAAGTTGCTTCTTCAACACCATGGTTCCTCCACAAAACTTTAACTAATGGAATCGCCTTAGTTCTCAGGACTTGTTCCTTTTCATCAAGTATTCGAATCGACTCTTCCTCATAACTCAAGTCTTCGTTAAGTTCAACTGGTTGCATTTTGGATGTCTAGGATAAGGAGAAATGAAGAGGAAACACGTTGAAGCAAGCTGGTGTGTGGCTTAAGCTGATTGGTTGGTTTGGGCAGTAGCTCGAACTCTAAGCAAGCAGCTCAATTAACCCGATGATTCTCCCAATTCCCTTGTGCTATTTTCACCATTTTTGGACCAGAGGAAGCTCTGTGAGTTAGAAAGATGACCTAGGGCTGCCGAAGTGATTTAAGGTCAAGAAGCTTGAGAAATCGTCAAAATACTAAAGGTTGTCGTAGAAACTGAGCAAATCAGACGAGTTAGCTTTGAGAAATTTTTCAAGGGTGCTCGAGAAGATTTTTGGAGCTGAATTTTTTTGGTAAGCTAGTTAAGAGGTTAAACTTGAGTCCCATAATTTTTATTTGATTTTTATTTGAAAGGAAATGGTGTTTTGAAGCTCTGAAAAATCGGATTGAAAACAAGACACTGCTGGCCGAAGAGGCTGCTAGAGCTGCCACGCCCACGCCCACGCCCACGCCCACGCCCACACCCCCCCCCCGCGCCCACCCCCGTCGCCCAACTGCTGCTCACCAAGGTTGCCTACGGCCATTTTGGGTAATTTTGGACATTTTTGGACCCAAATTGATATTTTCTTGAATTATTGACCTAAAAATGGAAAAATATGAATTTTAAGCTGATTTTTAAGCATTTTTGGAAATTTTGAGAATTTTGCAAAAAGGTCCTTAAAAGGGTAAAAATGATAGAAATGGTGGAAATTAGGCTTGATATGGACAATGTAGATGCAATGTAGTTAAGTGATGAATGTAAGGACTTCAATGAGAGGATCTAATGGCTCGTAATTGATATTTCAGGTCATATTGAGGTTGGAAAAGCCTATAGACCCTGAGGAACAGGCCCGGATAGTGAGTGACACCTTTCTTCCTCTATAAACGATTTTATTTAAAATGTTTAGCCAAGCTTTCTTATAAAATGTGATTTTATGATGATTTATTACATGATAAGCATATTGGCTGATTATATTTGATTGTATGGCATGCTTTATCTGTTTTCTACAAGTTTATGAAAAGCATGTTTATAAGATGCTATTTATTGAAAAATGCTCTGTTTTCCATGAAATGTTTTACAATGAACTGTTTATGCAAAGCATACATGTTTCTAAAATGTTTTCTAAGGGACCCAATGGTGAAGGACGTTGAGAAGGCATGTGGGCAACCTTGTGAATTAAAGGAGCTTAGTGCTGAAGGATGTTGAGAAGGCATTTGAGTTTCCTAGGGACCCAATACTGAAGAACTCGTAGAAGGTACTTGGGTATCCCGAGATAGTCCTATGTGCACATAGTGATTGATGACGTTGTTGTGTTGAGATTACTCCACATTAGCTAAGGTTTTCGACGTTGGGCGTGTCGAGCCTTGCTCCACCTCAACTAAGGGAATTTTAAAACAAAAGAAGGTTTGATGAGTTTGTAAACTGTATTTATGTAAAAGACCTGGCTTCTGTTTTATTTCAAGGCTTAACATGAGTTTTATGCTAAAGTTATATTTTCTCTAATATTGAGCATGATTTGGTTCATGAGTTGTGTTTAAAATACTATGTCACTCGCTGGGCATCCAGCTCATGTTTTCCATGTTTTCTTTCCCACCCAGGTAGCGAGGAAGTTCCCGATGTTTAGCCTACTCAAGCTCGCCCTGCTTAAGCTTCGAGTTATCAGAAAATACTTTGCATTTCGGTTGCTGTATGTGTAAATAACTTTGTGTACGTGGCATGTAGACATAGTTAGCTAGTAGTTGAGATGTGAGACTGGTATTTGTATATGTCATCTAAGTATATTTGTGAACGAGTTTGGAGTACCTGGTTATGTAAATATAAGTTCTCATGTTATTGAATTTATGGGCGTGGTTGATCTTAATGTCTATATTATTGGAATAAGTGATATGGGCAGTTATGTAAGTCATGTTTCAACAGGTTATTCAGGTACAGTAGGACAGTGAACCTCACAAGAGGGGTGATGTTTGCTGTCCTCACATCTCCTCTCAGGTTATGGAGGGTAATCTAGGAGGGGGTGTGACATACTCAATATTATCTTCTCTCTTATTTTCTTTCGTTTGCTCTTTTTAGAGCAATTTGCTAAAAGAGGGTGTTCTTATTTGTGGAGCTTTGAGCTCAACCTTTCAGTGCATAGTAACATGAGCTACATAACGTTTTAGTTGGGTTGTTGTATCCTGGAAAGGATATGCCAAAGAGGTTGATATAAAGAGATATAATACACCGCATAGGGCTTAAATCTCTTTAAAGAGAGTGAGATATACATGTCTCAACCTAATTATTTACGTATTTATTTCTCAATATGTACTTCATTTCCTCTGTTATTTGTAATTCTCCCAACAATTTTAAGAAGAATTCAGAGATGGAGTCTACTATTGAGAAACCTAACGAGAATGTCAAAGGTCTCAACAAGTCATTTCGATTTAAGGGAGCACACTTTAAGAGATGGAAGGTAAAAATATTATTCTACCATAATCTTCTCAAAATGGCCTATGTCTTCATTGAAAAGAACCTAGAGAAGATTGATATTGAAAGCTTGAACTTTGAAGAGTTCATGGGACACTAAGAGAATATTGATAAGTATGAGAAAGATGAGTACAATTGTCAGTACTATAATTTAAATTGCTTGTTGATCCTTCTCTCTCTTTTTTTTTTTTTTTTTTTTTTTTTTTTTTTTTTTTTTTTTTTTTTTTTATATATTATGATACCACATTTGCCAAGAAAATATGGAAGGCCCTGTAGTGTAAATATGATACTAATCAAGCAAGTATAAAAAAATATGTTGCAAGTCGCTTCTTTCACTTTAAAATGGTGGATGGAAAGTCTGTAGTAGAGCAAGTAGGACACTTTCAAATGATATTGGCTGAGTAGTGATACATGCCATGAAATGCATGTTTAGGCTATATTTTGATACTTTTCCTTAGTGAAAATGGTCCTCTGCATGTGATTTGCCTCATTATTCGGTCTTAAATGAATAAATTGGTCAAGGGAAGGTTATTTAACCATCTAAAGTGAGTTTTTATTGGTTTTTGCTGATTTTATGAACTTTTACTAAGAATTTTGACTACTTTCAGATTTTGTTGTCGATGCGCCCATATTGCTTAAAGTTGATGCGTTCTCATCAAAACTCTAAAGCCTAGAATTGTGCTCAGTCATCAACAGTTGCTATTTACCCAATCCTCAATTATTGTTCAGTGCTGACATTAACTGGGAGTCATTTAGAACGTGAATCTAGGTTATTCTTCAACCAACATGGCTTATAAAAAGACATGGAGACTTCATCCTTTGATCATCTTTAAAATGCAGACCCTCCAAGGAAAGATCTCACCCAAATATCCTGTAAGCTCTTCAACAACAAAAGTTCCTTTGAAGAACTTAAAGCTAGGGTCTCCCTACCCCATAAGAACATGTGTAGAGAGAGAGAGTATTCATCCTTGAGAAAGGAGAATCAAACCTAGGGAGCTTGAGAGAGTTGGAGATTGTTTCAAGGAGTTTATTTTCTGTATTTTCCAGCAGTTATGTAATTTCTTTTTATTTCTTTTCATCTTTCCATTCTTTGAACCCATAAGCTTGTAATCATGATTTCTAATTTAATGAATTTCATTTGTTCTTCTTTAATCATGAGCTAAATAGACTTTGTAAATCTTGTTAATCCATTATAGAACAATTGGATTGTAACCAATCTAGGTAACCATGTTGTGGGCATCTCCAAGGTCCTTGTCCCTCTCCCAAGCCTCATATAGTTGCTCATTGTCAAGTTGATGGAATGTGCCATTCTCCGTCCTTAATCTTTGTGACTTCACCGGTGGGAAGTAAATGTTCAAGAAAGCTTGAGCCAATGTATCTCATGTGGTTATGCTCTCTGGTGGTATGGTCTTTAGTTAATCCTTTGTTCAATCCTATAAGGAGAAGGGAAAAAATCTTAATTTAATGGCATCAATAGAAACTCCATTCATCTTTATTGTCTTGCACATCTCCAAGAAAGATCGAAGGTGTTTGTAAGGGTCCTCGGTGGAACGTCCTCTATAAGCTAGTTCTCAAGCCATTTGGATTTTCCGGTTTAAGTTCAAAGTTGTTGACATTTATTGGCACATTTACTATTCCGAGTTGGTTCGCAAAAAGAGTTGGTTGACAATAGTCTCGGATTGCCTTTGGTGCTTCTTCCTCCGCCATCTCACTATTTTGATGTGTTTGAGCTCTTAGATTCCTTCTGTAAGTTCTATCAATCTCAGGGTCAATTGAAAGAAGATTAGATTTATCTTGGGGCATACATTAAGGCACAACCAACCAATTTTTAGAAAAAGAAAAACAAAGTAAAATACACCTTAGATTAAGATAGATCAATTCTTTAAATATTAGGCGAAAACACCATTACTTCAGTCTCCAACAACGACGCCAAAAACTTGATACGTCAACCGCAAGTCACGGGCCAAGTTATAATATAAAATGTTTTAAGTCTGAGTATCATACACTAGGGACTATATTCAAGAATTGAATCAATTTTATCTAAGGAATTGAAATTGAGTTTTGATTTTGTATTTTGAAAACAAGAAAAGGAAAGGAAAAACAAGTGACGATTCAAGAGATAAGAGTGTTCTAGGGTGTTGATTTTATTAATTACTTCATTAAGTCATGGTTTAGGTTTTCATGGTATTATGTGCAAACAATATGTTTAAATCTAGAAACTAAAGTCCAGATTATTTTCTCTAAAAAACAACAATTTCTTATGCAACTTAGTTGATTACTAATTTCTTGAAATCAAATTAAGAGGCAAAGCATTAAAAATAGTCATCAACAACTTTCTCTAGTAACCTAGCTATTTTCATGAAAGACTAATAAAGATTCAATGTCATAGATCCAATTAAACATACAATTTCTCAACCATACATCTAACGTAACGATTATTGATGATCAATCAATAGAGAATAAAACACAATAGCATTGAAAAACATATCATTCAACAATATTCATGAAAAACACTAAGATATTGACTTAAATTCATAATTAAATCATCCAGCACCCTAAAACTATGAGTTTAGCCACCCAAAGGTATCAAATACATATTTTCATATGAGTTCTTAAGCATAAGAGTAAAAGAGAAAGAAAAAGTTAGGAAGAAAAACTCTCGAATTGCTTCCCAATTGTTGAAATCCTTCAATCTTCCTTTGGTGACCTTGGGATCTCGAATGGTCTCTAATTCTTCTCCAACACGTTCCTCTCCTTTTTATAGTAAACTCACACTATTAGGCTCTATTTTCCTCTGAGATTTTGTCCTTTGAGATGTTGAGCATCTCCCAATTTATAGAATTTCATAAAATTTGAAGCCAAGAACTTTCCTAAATTAACATTTTTTCATTTTTGGAAAGTTGGTGTCGTGGCACTATAGGACGGTGCCGCGACACTATAGGACAGTGCCGCGATGCTGATCGTCATTAAAAGTTATCCCCAAGTGCCTTGTCGGAGCACCACTCGAGTGGCCAACGCTGCGGTGCTCTTCACAACGCTGTGATGCTCTCGACTATTTCACAAATTGATGCTCTCGAGTTTTTGCGCCTTGGTTGAAGTTTTTGTTTTTACCTTTTTCTTCTATTTTTCATCCGGTTTTGGCTCAATTTGGTTATTTTGATCTTCAAATCTCATTTTACTCATAATTACCTGAAAAACCACTAGCAAATAATATTATATCTAATAAAAATATCCTTAAATGAAAGGGAAATAGAGCACTTTTTAGGTTCTTTTCACTACCCCAAACTTTGAGATTTTCAAGTCCCGAGCAAATACGAAACAAAACCATTAGGAAATTCAAATAAATGTGTTTATTGATTCATGCCTCAGAGAATAACATATTAGGTGCTTAAGGAGAAACATTCAAGTATATCTATATTGTTAAGATCATTCAAGGTTATCTTGTCATCCCTCATGTGTGTGTGTGCGAAAGCCTCCTTTAATGTAGGATATCTTGTTCTATATGTAGATGATATCTTACTTATTGGGAATAATGTAGGATATCTTACTGACATTAAGAATTGGCTAGCAACTTAATTTCAGATGAAAGATATGAGAGAAGCTCAGTATGTTCTCGGGATCCAAATAGTTCGGAACCGTAAGAATAGAATGCTAGCTATGTCTCAAGCATCTTATATAGACAAAGTGTTGTCTAGGTTTAAGATGCAAGATTCCAAGAGAAGTCTTCTACCTTTCACGTATGGAATACATTTGTCAAAGGAACAATGTCCTAAAACACCTCAAGAGGTTGAGGATATGAGACGAGTTCCCTACGCATCAACTGTCGAGAGTCTGATGTATGCAATGCTATGTACACGACTAGACATATGTTTTGCAGTAGGAATTGTCAGTAGGTATCAGTCCAATCCCAGGTTTGCACATTGGATTGCCGTGAAGAATATCCTCAAGTATCTAAGGAGAACGAGGAACTACGTGCTTGTGTATGGAAATAAGGATCTGATCCTTACTGGATACACTCATTCTGATTTTCAAACCGATATAGACTCAAGGAGATCTATTTCGGGATCGATATTCACTTTTAATGGAGGAGCAGTAGTGTGGAGAAGTATTAAGTAGAGTTGCATTGCCGACTCCACAATGGAAGCGGAATATGTTGCTGCATGCGAGGCAGCCAAAGAAGCAGTATGGCTTAAGAAGTTCCTCAAAGATCTGGAAATTGTTCCAGACATGCATCTACCAATCACTTTACATTGTGATAACAGTGGGGCAGTAGCGAACTCCAAAGAACCAAGAAGCCATAAGCGCGGAAAGCATATTGAGCGCAAAAACCATCTCATCAGAGAAATTGTGCAGAGAGGAGACGTTATTGTGAGACAAATAGCATTTGAGCACAACATTGCGGATCCATTTACAAAGGCCCTCCCGGCTACTGTTTTTGAGGGCCACCTGAAAAGTTTAGGACTACAAGTAGAATAAATAGAGCAAGTGGGAGAAATTGTGGGTATAGGATGTTCTAGTTTATTGTATTTAGATTTCTCTTACTGTACTTAACTTTGTTGTAACCCACTAGGAGTTTTAGTCCAAGTGGGAGTTTGTTGGGTTGTATGTCCTAAAACTCGTAGTTTTTGTAAATAGGTGATTTTTAGTACATATGAAGTTAGTCAAGTGAATTAATTATTTATTAACTCTAAATCCAATTAAACTACGAACCCTTGGCCACTATCATGAGTACTTGTACTTTATGTGGAGACATAAACAGGATCAAGTTCGAGTAAGTAGCCTCAATAGTCTAGTACATGGATCAGGTTGGGTACCTCTTCCTGGAGACACTATTGAATACGACCCACTTCATGATTTTTACAAATGTTGTAAAGTGTCATAAATGAAGTGATTCTGATTTGCTCATGTAGAGACATGTGAGCGGGGATATTCTACATAATGAGATTGTGTAAGACTGAACCTAAAATAATCACTGTTACGTATTAACACCGTTTACGATTAACATTGAGTAATTTCACTTATTGATGACCTAGATAACTTGATTTGAATCTTGAGCTATCTATGAACTCCTGTTTATTCAGAATTATCCCTTGATCTGCATAGGTAAGAGTAAGCTCAATAGCGCTGCTCAACATTCCTCCCATTTCAGGGATAAGACCGGGTAGATAGTTGGGAACATAGAATTTGCAATATGGAATTCACTCCTACCCAACTTAGGGATAGAAGAGAGGTTGTTCTCTTAAGTGTTGTTCCCAGGACTTGAACAAGGGGCCCCATCCTCTCACAAGCCCGAGAGGGAATGAATTTAGTGATTAGATCCTAAATCAATTGTTCATTAGAGAGACAATGGTGCTTAAGAAGAAAAGATGTAACTCAGAGGTAAATCGGTATTTGACCTAGCTGAAGTTATGAACAACCTGTGAAGGATTGACTTATCGATGACGGTTATATCAAATGGACACAAATATATCTACAGTGAGGAGAGTGCAGCTACAGGCTTTAGTGGAGTGTCCCGTTAGTTAACGAATGTTGGTTAACTAGGTTAAAGAGTTTGACCGGTTAATCTCGGATCGTTGGAGCTCATGATCTGTAGGTTCGTTAGGTCCCTCTACTAGCTCATAAATGGACTTTAATCTTAGATAATGTGGTGAATAAGTTTGAACCGTTCAAATCTTGGCTTAAGGAATTAAAGTCAGATATATACGATATATTGACGTTTAATTATGAATTAAACGTACAAATAGAGTTAATTATAATATTTAAATATGATTTAAATATTAATCATATGAATAGGAATTCATATCAACTTTTTAGAAAAATCGGGACAAGTGGGAAAAAATAATATTATTTATTATTTAATATTAAAATAATATTTAATTAATTAAATATTAAATTATTTTTTTATTTAATTATTTAATTATTTTTTAAATTAAAAATCAATTTTAATTCAATTTTGGAAATTCATTGAAAATTGATTTTAAAATTGAATTTTGAAGATTGAATTTTCCCACTAACTAAGCTAGAAGCTTGGTTGTCTTCTTCACAATTAACCAACAAATTAACCATTTTGTGTTGTCAAATTTTGATGCAATTGGATTGCATGTTATTCTTTAATAAATAGAGATGATTTTGACATAAAAATGGTTAAGAATTTTGTGAAATTAAGGGTTAATTTTGCAAAATTCCATCCATTGTTCATCTTCTTTCAAACTTCATTCTTTCTCAAATTCATCACAAATTTGGATCCCACCATCCAATCTAAGCCTAGAGAATAGTAGAGAAGACTCTTGTGGTGGTCTACAACCAAGTGGTGCTGAAATTCATCAAGAATTGAAGGAGAATTTGGAGCTTCAAGGGCAAGTGTTCTTGAAACTTTGGTTTTTCTTCTTAATTGCATGTTTAATCCTCTAAATTGAGCATCTTAGAGTGAAAATTGATCAAATTAACTTCCGCTACATGCTCATTTATCCATCACCTTCAATACTGGGAGCCGTCTCAAAACATTATTCAAAAACTATATGCTTTGAAAATAGCATAATAAAAGTTCACGAGTTTATAACATTTCCAAATCTTCTCAAACTCACTAATAATCATCAATGCTCTTTCATGAAATCATAAGCTATTAAATAGCATGCCTTCTATAATACTTGTTTAACAACTAGCATGCTTCAAATGATTTCCAATGTAAAACATATAATACACACGTACATGAAAATATATACTTTTCTTTTCAAGCAAATTATCCTCACGACACATTAAAACCCATGAAAAGCATAAACATATATACATGTTTTCAAACATAATCATATTTCATGAAAGCTTGGTTTAAAGTAAGCTCATTTTAAAATAAAATTGTCATTCACAACTTGTCCTGGGCTCTTAGTGGGTTATACGCCCTTCCTAGCTCCTCTCGGCCTGAAATAATACGTTCCCGTTGTTAGATTTCCTTGAAATTCTTTTTTACATAAGAAACAAGCCTTAGATATGTATAATATTTATCCCCGAGACCAAACTACAGAAAGGAAACCATCACCGAGATTATATTCCATGAAGAAATGCTCAACCGAGGCTATACTTCATTTAAGAGTTCATTAATAATCAAGATTTAAATCATTAGCGAGACTAAATTAGCAAAACAAGCCAAAACCAGCAGTACCAATGAGACTGAGGACGAGTGAGACCAGCGAGATTTTGGAGACAGTTTTGACCAGCAAGACTAGCGAGACTAGTCTCGCTCTCACTTGTTCACGCTTCCAGCACTGTCTATCCTTTCAAGCGAGACTTGCTTCTTTCTGCTACTATTCTCGCTACTGCCCGAATTTCTAGCTGTTAAAAGTCACATTTCCAGCCCGAATTAGAACTTCTTTTCTTCTACAAACTTGTAGAGGAATATGTTTTCTAGCTTACCTCAAAATTTCAAAGCTTAACTCTTCTTCGTTTGACAAATATTTCCAATTTACTTTGCCCTACTCTAGATCACTAGAGAGATTTGTATTAGTCGGTTCCACCTAAAATTTAATATGTTTCGCTTCATATTCAGCTCAACCATCCTTCACAAGAGTTGGTAAAAATTGAGTTAACTTACTAACCTCAAACTTTCAGCTTCAAACTCTGACTCTTCCGCTCGATATTCACCAAACACCGAACCTTGTTCAAACTGCACAACAGCAAACGAAGCTTCTGTTTCAGTTTCAATTACACCACGAAACCGGCCAAAACCCTACACAAATTTGCCCTAGGTCTCTTCTTCTACCTCCCCTCGACGTGCAACTGAAAGATAGAATCAGTTTCAGTTGGAGAAATGATAGATACCAGTCGGCAACCTCACCACTTTATAATAACCCACCGACTTCCTTGTCCACTATCATTTCTTTTTCTTTCCTTCTTTTTCTTTTTTTTTCTTTTTTAATTTCCTTTTCTTTCCTTTTCTTTTTCCCTTCCCTTTCCTTTCTTTTTCTTCATTTTTCTTCCTTTTAATTTAAATAAATAAATAACTAAATAAATATTTAACCCGTTTTTATGCCACATTTAATAATCAAGATAAATTTTAGCTCAGTTTCCCTCTTAATGACTTAAACATTCAACTTACCAAGAATGTCTTCCGACTTCCTCTACTTCTTCCTTCGATCTACAAGAGAAAAACAATTTAGTCCCTTTCGGTATTACGTACTCACGTTTAACACTTACAAATGAAAGTAGGGTTTACAATTTACCACCTCCTTATAAGAATTTCGTCCTCGAAATTCAGCAACTGCTAACTCCTCAGAAACAGATGTGGATACTTCTTTATCATTTGCTCCTTGGTTTCCCAGGTAGCTTCTTCTACGCCGTGGTTTCTCCATAACACCTTGACTAACGGAAACACCTTTGTTCTTAGAACTTGTTCCTTCTCATCCAATACTCGAACCGGTTCTTCTTCATAAGTCAAATCTTCTTTTAGCTCAATCGGTTGCACCTCAAGTACATGAGTAGGATCAGGCACGTATTTCCTTAAACTGAGACATGAAACACATTGTGAATCTTAGACATTTTCATTGGTAAGGCCAATCTGTATGCTGTTGGTCCAACTCTTTTCAAGATTTCGAAAGGTCCAATAAACCTTGGACTCAACTTTCCCTTTCTACCGAATCTCAGAACTCCTCTCCATGGCGACAACTTTAGGAACACTCTATCGCCCACTTTAAACTCGAGATCTCTCCTCCTGTTATCAGTATAACTTTTCTGCTGATCTTGGGCTGACTTAAGGTTTGCTTTGATCATCTCCACCCTCTCTGTCGTAATCTGAACAATCTCTAGTCCAACCAGCTTTCTTTCTCCAACTTCTCCCCAACACACTGGTGTCCTGCATAGTCTACCATATAATGCTTCATTTAGAGCCATACCTATACTTGCCTAGTAGTTGTTATTGTAAGCAAACTCCATTAGAGACAAATATATATCCCAGCTACCTTTGAACTGCAAAACACAGGCTCGAAGCATATCTTTTAGAGTTTGGATCGTCCTCTCTGTTTGTCCATCAGTCTCAGGATGAAAAGCGGTACTGAACTGCAACTTGGTTCCTAAAGCCTATTGCAAACTCATCCAGAATTTAGAAGAATCTAGGATCCCTGTCCGATACAATAGTCACTGGCACTCCGTACTAACTTACAATCTTATCCACATACATTTGTGCCAATCTATCCAGTGTATAAGTTGCTTTAACCAGTAAGAAACGCGCTGTCTTGGTCAACCTATCAACAATCACCCAAATTTCATCAACATCTGTTGACGTTCTTGGCAATCCAAACAGAAAATCCATTGTAACATGTTCCCATTTCCACTCAGGAATAGGGAGTGAGTTCAATAACCCTGCCGACTTTTGTCGTTCAGGCTTCACCTGCTGGCAGACTAAACATCTTGCCACATATTCAGCTATCTCCTTTTTCATACCTCGCCACCAGTAGAAATTCCGTAACGTTCTATACATTTTGGTACTGCCAGGATGCATAGCATAAGTTGAGCTATATGCCTCCTCAAGAATCGCCTGCTTGACCTCCACATTCCTTGGCACATAAATTCTACCATGTTTCAACAATGCACCATCAGGTTTAAGCTCATAGTCCACTCTTTGCTAAGCTTTTACTTCTTCTATTAGTTTCTTAATCACAGGATCTTCTGACTGCATTCTTATGACTTCATCCACTAGCTTAGGCCTCAATTGGAAATGTGCTAACAATGTCCTCTTATCAGTCGCTTTTAAACTAGCAGCACTACTTCTGAATTCTTTGAGCAAAGTAACTCTTACGGCATTTAAAGAACTTGTCCCACCTCTGAACTTCCTACTTAAGGCATCAGCCACAACATTCGCTTTCCCTGGATGATATTCAATAGTGCAGTCATAATCCTTGATCAGTTCTAACCACCTCCTTTGTGTCATGTTAAGCTCCTTTTGATCAAAGATATATTTCAAACTTTTGTGATCTGTATAGATATGACATTTTTCCTTGTATAGGTAATGCCGCCATATCTTCAACGCTAAAATAACTACAACTAATTCCAGATCATGAGTAGGGTAGTTACTCTCATGAGGTCTCAGCTATCTAGAAGCATAAGCTATTACTTTACCATTCTGCATCAGCACATAGCCTAACCCTTGGCCAGAAGCGTCACAGTAAACCTCAAACTCCTTTCCCGACTCCGGGAGTGCTAAAATAGGTGCAGTTATCAATCTTCTCTTCAGTTCCGGGAAACTCTACTCGCACTTCTCATTCCACTCAAATTTAATATTCTTCTTAGTCAAACTAGTGAGTGGTAAGGCTATCTTACAGAACCCCTGAACGAATCTCCTGTAGTATCCTGCTAAACCCAGGAAACTACGTACCTCTGTCACAGTCTTAGGTCGTTCTCACCTGACTATAGCATCAGTCTTTTGGGAATCTACACTGACTCTCGTAACTGATACTACATGGCCTAAAAAAACGACCTGATCTAACCAAAACTCACATTTACTAAACTTGGCATACAATTACTTTTCTCTCAAAGTCTGCAACACAGTTCTAAGATGTTTAGCATGTTTCCCTCTGTCTCCAGAATACACCAGTATATCATCAATGAACACAATTACAAACTGGTTTAGATAGGGATGGAAGATCCTATTCATCAGATCCATAAATACTGCTGGTGCATTCGTCAAACCAAACGGCATCACCAGAAATTCGTAATGTCCATACCTCGTTCTAAAAGTTGTCCTAGGTATGTCCGATTCTCTAACTTTCAGCTGATGATACCATGACCTCAGGTCTATCTTCGAAAACACCAAAGCTCCTCTGAGTTGATCAAACAAATCATCTATACGAGGCAAAGGATATTTGTTACATATTGTTACCTTATTTAGTTGACAGTAATCAATGCATAACCTCATTGTGTCGTCCTTCTTGACAAACAAAACTGGTGCACCCCATGGAGATACACTCGGTCTATATCCCTTGTCTACTAGCTCCTGCAATTACACCATCAGCTCCCTCAATTCCGACGGTGCCATACGATATGGTGCTTGAGAAATAGGTGTTGTACCAGGTACCAAATTGATAACTTGTAGATATACAAGTTATTACAACCTTTCTCTTTAAAAAATAGAGATTAAATAGAGAATTATGCGGTAGTATTAGTTAAATTCTATTGATAAATCTTCCTATGCGTTCTACTCTTGTAAATTGATGAAGATAATTATTTTATAACTAATTGAATCTAAAACGCATGTTTTAACGCAGGAACGTGAGCAAACCTGTAGATGCGTTGGCAACTTCTTAACGTAGGACTATGCGTTGGCAACCTGTGGACGCGTTGACATCTGCTCAACGCAGGATGATGTGTTAGAACATATGGATGCGTCGACATAAGTGAACGCATGAACCCAATTCTCCATGGACGCATAACGACCAGAAACGCAAAGCAGCAGAAAATCAGATCAGAATCTTGAGAGATTGTCGGAAAGATTGACATGCATGATCTGTGGCTAAAGTGGTGGATCGAAATTGAACCGAGAATTACGCAATTAGGCAAGATAGACGCACGACATCAATTGTGCCTCCAATCACGCAGATTTGCCACTGATTACGAACGCAGCCTCTATAAAAGGGCAGATTTGCAAGCTGAAAAGGGGTTGTTGATTCTCCGAAGAGTTCCTAAGTGAGAGCAGAGTTCTCTCTAGAAGACAACCGGAGATGAATAGCTCGAGAGAAAAGAGTCTTCCCTCCGCCTGACCACTTCAAAGCAAAACTTCACGCTTCCATTCTGGCGACTCAAGACATTGAAATGCCTTCCTGCTTTCTATCTTTTTCTAGCTTTGATTTTAGATTTGTTATCAAGACATTGTACTGTCTAAAATTGTATTTCGTTCATTAATCTACAATTCTTCCATGTCTATCCAGTTCTCTACACTTTCCGCTTATTACTTTGAATCCATGAGTAGCTAATCTTTCAAGGGTCACGGGTTGCGTTAGCATCTAAATAACAACCATAGTGTAACTATTGCATCTTGTCAATTGTAATCTTAATCCGATGTTTATGTCCATCTAGCTAATCGATATAAGTAGTAATAATCAGACTGCTCGAGAGAGTAAGTGATTGTGGAACTCAATTGACAAGGCTAAGAAGTGTTACCTGTCTATAGGAATAACCTTGGTACTTAACACTCTCCTATGCGGTATAGACATATAACGCATAGCGGCTGACAACCTGGAGAAGAGTCGCAAGTATGAATAGACTATCACTATGCATTTCTGATTTTAGATGTTAACCAACCCAAACCTTGTTTTTACCCATTCATTTAATCCACTTAGCTGACTTTGCTATGTCGCATACCTTACCATCCACCACCTTTTAATCTAGTGTATATGTTATCGCTTTCTTTAGTTAAACGCATAGTCGCTTTCTTTAGTTAGATGCATCCTTCATTAAATACTTTTGGTTACCACTCCAACTCAAATAATCCAATTAATTATAGAATCTGCATAGTCCCTGTGTTCGACCTCGGACTCACCGAGAAAACCTCATTCTTTGCTTATACTTGGGTAAAGGATAGGAAAACTTGACAGATCACTAACACATAATATTAATCATGTTGAACGCATAGTATATTGAATGCATAGTAAGCTCAATAAGAGATAAACGCAACAACAAGTTTTGGCACTTTAGCATGTCAAACGCAACAAGTTTTTGAACTTGAGATCTGTTGCACAACACAAATCAATAGTAAACTCCACCTCTCTATCAGGTGGCAAACCAAACAATTTCTCAGGAAACACATCTAAGAACTCCCATACCACTGGAACATCTTCTGGCTTCAATTTTTTCGCCTTCACTTCCATCACATGTGCTAAGTACGCTTCACAACCCTTATTCAACAACTTCCTGGCCTTTACTACCGAGATCACACTAGTAGGAAGAACTCTCCTTCTTCCTTTAAAGATCACCTCAACCTCATCCGCCTTCACAAACCTTACTTCTTTCTTAAAACAATCAACATTAGCGTGATACTTCGACAAAAAGTCCATGCTAAGAATAATGTGAAACTCTATTAGATCTAGAGGTAACAGATCAACTAGTAGCACCACATTATCAATCAACAACTCAGAATAGACATGCTCTATTGTTAAATATTAACCAATAGGAGTATGTACTAATAAAACATCAGACAAAAGCTTTAAACTCTTATTCACATGCAAAGCAAATTCATGAGAAACAAATGAATGCTTAGCTCCAGAATCAATTAACACGTGAGCATTCTTAGAACAGACAATGAGCGTACCCGTCACCACATCTGGAGCCTCCTCGGCCTCCTGCTGCGTCATGGCATACACCTTTCCCTGCTGCCTAGGTCTGCCTACCTAGCCTTTCTATCTGACACCACTACTACCTTCACCAGCTCCTATTTCCTATCTTGGCTAATTTACTGTTTGTGACATAGTTCTCTGTTCTACCTCCCTTCCTGACCTTAGCTGAGGGCAATCCCTCTTGAAATGACCAGGCTGGCCACAACCGTAACAAACACTAGCCCCTCCTACACAATGTCCCTAGTGATTCTTACCACATGAATCGCACAGTGGTTTCCTTGCTGCACTGGCTATGGATTCAATAGGTTGGCTAAACTGTACACCACCTGTAGGAGTTGAAGTCTGAGGAAACCTTCCTTGACTTTTCCTCAAATTGCCATCTCGAGGACCTGCTGCGAAATACGATCCACTTGACCGAGCTTTAAACTTTCCCTTTCTAGAAACTTCTGGCGCAAATCTTCGTTCCTCACCTCGACGAGATTGCTTTCGAGATGTGTCGAATGCTTGCTCAGCTCTGCTTCCTCCCCAGTCTATCGTTCTCTCTGCTAGACTCCTTTCAACTCTCAGGGCAGCTTCAACTAGCTTAGCAAAGTCTGCCCATTCTGTACTTGCCGTCACTAGAGTACGTATCTCACTGCGCAAGCCTTCCTCAAAATGCTTACACTTATCTACTTCTTCTGTTATCAATGCCAAGGCATACCTGGTTAATTCTGTAAATTTCTTCTCGTATTCTTCTATAGACGTACTTCCTTGAACTAACCTTAGAAATTTGTTTCTCTTTTCATTACAGTAAGACTTAGGATAATACTTATCCTGAAAAGCCTTCCTAAAATCTGCCTACGTCAAAGAACCTACATCTGCACCTCTGTTTTCTATCAGGCGCCACCAATACTCAGCCCCTTTTTGGAGCATATAAGTAACCAGAACAAGTTTCCTGTCTTCAAGACAATGCATGACCTTGAAACTTTTCTCTACCTAATTTAGCCATACCTCAACCTCTGCATGATCGGTAGTACCTTCAAACACCTGGGCACCTAAGGCTTTAAACCTTTCAATTCCGTACTTTTTCCCAGGATCCCCCTAAGCTGACTCCACGTTAGCTACCAGTCTCTAGGCTATTCTATTGAAAAATTGCTCTTCCATGTTCACATTTGCCTGAGGGTTACTAGATTCTCCCTCGGAGATCTCCCCCACGTCACTGGTAGCATGCGACATTGTTATTAAATTTCTATTCTATTTAAATTGAGTTTCATAGCTTGTTGCACAAAAATAGATATTATCAATTCTGTACAAAGATGCGTCGAGAATTACTCAAATATGATCATGATTAAGCAAGTTTTTCTATAAAAAGCCCAAATATAAGCTCTTATAGGTTTCCTGGTAAGTCCAGGGTCGAACGCAGGGATTTGTAATAACTAGGCGTTGAGAATAGATGCATGACTATGCGGTGAACTATACATGTAATATGTGCATGTGCTGGTTTTGTGTCTAAAACTATACATAAAGAATGAATAAAATTTCCTACAACTAACAATGAGGTGGACGCGGCGATGGTTAGTCAAATGTCATTTAGTGTCAGATAGCATGCATTGAGAATGAATGGAACCATGCGATAAAAGTAGAGTTAATGCAAGAGCTAGTTGTTACCTAAGCTTTCTAAATATAATTACATACCAACAAACTGCGTTTGTGAATCCATCTCTCGATGTTTCGACGCCACATTAATCTTATCTCTAAGACGCATGGTAAGTTTGCGTTGGCAAAAGATGAACTACATCACTGCACCTCATCTAGTCTCGATAAATGCTAAAGATTAACCATCCACTCTCTCAAGCTAGACAGTCGTGCTTACTACTTTTGTTTGTCAGACAAAGTTATGCAAGTTAATGATATGCATTAATCAAGATGTAACATACTTAATATTGCTTAAGAAAAACCAACTTCTAACATCTAACTCATTTAGCATTCAAACAACATGGTGTAAGGTATTTAATATGAAAATAGATGGAAGATAATCGTCAATCAAACTCATATTAAGAACATAAACCATTCTCTCGAATGTCATTAACAAAACATAAGTAAGGAGGGAAATGGAGATAAAACAGAAATGGAAGGCGTTAAGCCGCCACTGGCAACGTCTTGCTTCATGGAGACTTGAGATGGTTGCTATCTGATACATAAATTTCATAGGGCGAAGGTTCTCACTCATTGGGAGATGACTCTGAAAATTCTCAGAATCCTTCTCTTAGAAGAGCTCGAAATGGAGGCTGGTTATGGTGAGGGAGAAATTGTGCAGAGCTTTCGCCTCTTGAACTCATTTCTCTCTTTTCTTCCCTCTTTTGAATGGAGAAGCTTTGGGCTATTTATAGGCGTTGAAAAGTTGATACTCACGATGACCTGATACCTTTACATTAAATTCCCTGCCCTGCTGCGTAGACTTTTTACATTGTCGGCCCATTGGTTCTGCCATGATCTGATAACGTGTTGTCCTTTTTCATAATGACATGATAGCTTTTTCCCCATGCATCTGTATCTACTTTTTCTCAATGCATGATCTCAACGCATAGTCTCGACGCATGGGTTTCCACTTGTTCTTGCAGCAGCTTCGTCTCTTAGTACTTGGGTTATTTGTGCTTCTTTTCTTCTTAACCCTGCGTTAAGAACAGAAAAGCTCATAATTTCAGGTATTCTTTTGTAAATAGTGCCAACGCATGGTGATACATTTTACATAATTCAACTACCAAAATCATGCATTTAGCTCTAAAGTTACTCTAATTAAATCAAATAGTGACTATAATAACTTGTATTTCTACAAGTTATCAGACATCCCGACGTCTGCTTGCCTACCTCGTCTGGTTCTTCTGGGCATGTTCCTATAACATATCATAGCATCAATATATTACAAACTCATCATGCTCCTAACTACTATGCATGTTCTCACTTCCCCAAAACCTTATGCTCTGATACCAACTTGTCACACCCCCTCTCAGGTACCCTAACCTAAGAGGAAGTGTGAGGACAGTGGACACCGACTCTCTTACGCCATCCACTGTCAACTTTATACCTTGACCAATCTCTAATAAGCAGATTCATACAAAGATTAAACAACATACTCTTACTAGGGTTAAGCTTTCATACAGACATCAATTTACACTTAAAGCCAAAGATTTACATAGGTTCATCAAAATCGCCCTTAACCCTCTATATGTACAATATAAAAGTAAGTTCAACTATTTACAATGCTCAAAATTCTCAAACGCTGACGGTGGTTGGCCCAGACGAGTTGCAGTGTTGGCTAAGCACCCCGGACTCGCTCGCTACCTAGAAAATAGAAAAACAAAGAAAGTATGAGCTAGGATGCTCAGTGAGTGACATATCTAGTAAAAACCTTCCTCAAAACTAGGAAGTTAATCAAACTAGAGTTACTCTATGATAATACCTGAATAACAACAATTAAGAGTCAAATCAGATATGATCATCACAGAAAAAGATTCACGGAAATTCAGTTTATTTCAAAAACATTTTTCTTAATTGAGGCGAAGCGGTGCTCAACGCTACTTAACGTCGAAAGCATCCTTAGTTGGGGCGGAGTATTCTCGACACACCCAACATTGAAAATTTCTAGCTGTGTGGAGTAATCTCAACACAACAACGTCTATAATACCTCTATGTGCACAGAGATATCATATCCTGGGTTACCTGAATACCTTTTCCGAGTCCTTCAGTACTGGGTCCCATACATGAGATTTAGGCCACCCACATGCCTTCTCTGAGTCCTTTAGCATTGGGGCTATCTCAATACTCAGGTTACCCACATGCCTTCTCCGAGTTCTTCAGCATTGGGAACCATTTCTATATCCCGTCTACCCACATGCCTTCTCCGTGTCCTTCAGCATTGGGAGCCATCTCAAAACATTATTAAAAAACGATATGCTTTGAAAATAGCATAATAAAAGTTCACGAGTTTATAACATTTCCAAATCTTCTCAAACTCATTAATAATCATCAATGCTTTTTCATGAAATCATAAGCTATTAAATAGCATGCCTTCTATAATACTTGTTTAACAACTAGCATGCTTCAAATGATTTCCAATGTAAAACATATAATACGCACTTACATGAAAATACAGACTTTTCTTTTCAAGCAAATTATCCTCACGGCACATTAAACCCCATGAAAAGCATAAACATATATACATGTTTTCAAACATAATCGTATTTCATGAAAGCTTGGTTTAAAGTAAGCTCATTTTAAAATAAAATTGTCACTCACAACTTGTCCTGGGCTCTTAGTGAGTTATACGCCCTTCCTAGCTCCTCTCGGCCTGAAATAATACGTTCCCGTTGTTAGATTTCCTTGAAATTCCTTTTTACATAAGAAACAAGCCTTAGATATGCATAATATTTATCCCGAGACCAAACTACATAAAGAAAACCATCACCGAGACTATATTTCATGAAGAAATGCTCAACTGAGGCTATACTTCATTTAAGAGTTCATTAATAATCAAGATTTAAACCATTAGTGAGACTAAATTAGCAAAACAAGCCAAAACCAGCAGTACTAGCGAGACTGAGGACGAGCGAGACCAACGAGAGCCACAAACCAGTGAGATTTGTGAGACAGTTTTAACCAACAAGACTAGCGAGACTAGTCTCGCTCTCACTTGTTCATGCTTCTAGCACTATCTATCCTTTCCAGCGAGACTTGCTTCTTTCTACTGCTATTCTCGCTACTGCCCGAATGTCTAGCTGTTAAAAGTCACATTTCTAGCCCGAATTAGAACTTTTTTCCTTCTACAAACTTGTAGAGGAATATGTTTTCTAGCTTAGCTCAAACTTTCAGAGCTTAACTTCTCTTCGTTTGACAGATATTCTCAATTTACTTTGCCCTGCTCTAGATCACTAGAGAAATTTGTATCAGTCGATTCCATCTAAAATTTAACATGTTTTGCTTCATATTCAGCTTAACTTGTTTCTTATGTAAAAAGGAATTTTAAGGAAATCTAACAAAGGGAAACGTATTATTTCAGGCTGAGAGGAGCTAGAAAATGCATATAACCCACTAAGAGCCCGGGACAAGTAGTGAGTGACAATTTTATTTTAAAATGAACTTACTTTAAACAAAGCTTTCATGAAATACGATTATGTTCGGAAACATGTATATATGTTTATGCTTTTCATGGGTTTTAATGTGCCATGAGGACGATTTGCTTGAAAAGAAAAGTATGTATTTTCATGTACATGCGTATTATATGTTTTACATTGGAAATCATTTGAAGCATGCTAGTTGTTAAACGAGTATTATTAAAGGCATGCTATTTATTAACTTATGATTTCATGGAAAAACATTGATGATTATTAATGAATTTGAGAAGATTTGGTAATGTTATAAACTCGTGAACCATTTATATGCTATTTTCAAAGCATATTGTTTTTGAATAATTTTTGAAATGGCTCCCAATGTTGAAGGACACGGAGAAGGCATGTGGGTAGGCGGGATATAGAAATGGTTCCCAATGCTAAAGGACTTGGAGAAGGCATGTGTATAACACCCCCACCCTAGATAATATATATACTTTTATATCTTTACCTAGGAGTGAGTGTTACCTATTCTGTATTCTATTATACCCCGTTATAAATGCATTTTTATATCATAACTAGCCAGTGAAATGCTCAGCCTTACAACAGTCATACAAATTTTCTTAATAAGATCGCATCATAAGTAAGTTATAAAAGACCATGTTTAGAGTTTGCCAATACGCCTGGTGAAATTCACATATGCCACTCAAAATAAGTTCAACTTCTACTAAGGGATGGGGTTTACAGATTTCCAAATTACAAAATTCTATTCTGGCACAGACGAATCTTGATGGTAGGCTAGGCACCCCGAACACGCTTGCTACCTGGAAAGGAAACATCAGAGAAACAAAAATCCATAAGCTACAATGCTCAGTGAGTGACTACTAAAATATAAACTCAATAAAATTATAACTACAATCTTTGGTATTAATTGCTTAGTCATGCCTTATATCACGCTTCATAAACTTGTAAATGACTATAACCTGTAAATCACTGTCATTACATAAATGTTTGTCTTTTCATTAAACCTTTGTTGAGGCGGAGCGAACTCAACGCACCCAACGTCAATAAGCCTTAGCTGTGTGGAGTAATCTCAACACATCAGCGTCAAATACCTTCTATTATGCTCATAAATCTATCTAATCTCGGGCTGCCCGTGTACCTTCTCATGTCCTTCGGTACCAGGGTCCCAGGGAATTACTCACTCACCGTCTTTAAATCCTTAGGTGAGAGTTTCATATAAATTAATTACTAGGGCTGCCCATATGCCTTCACCTAACCTTCAGCATTGGGTCCCATTCGATTCTCTCTAGTGCATAGGCGCGTATAATACATTTAACATAAATCAACTGTAATCATGATATCTCAGAATTCTTGAACATTCATCTGGTAACTATCTTGATAAAACTTAGAACGTTATCTGATACGTTTCTAGCTTAATCTCATATTTTATAAGATATGTGCTAGTTCATATACAAAAGTACATTTCAACTCATACTTAAAGATAGTATTAGACATATAGAGGATAATACTGAATTTAGGCTTATCTCAAGTCATAAAGTCACTCACGACTTATTCCGGGCTCCGAGCGGGTTATACGCTTTCCCTAGCTCCTCTTGACCTGTAAACATACCTTTTTCGTGTTAGACATTTCTAACATTCCTCCTTATATTCTTTACGTTTGCTTAGATATCTTAGATATGGGTTTTCATCATTAATTTTTCTCTCGTTTACAACTTTCTATAATGAGCGAGATTTTAGACTAACTGCTTCTAACTATACGGCATCAGCGATACCCAGCTTCACTAGACTAGCGATATTACCTTAATAAGCGATACTAAGCGAGAGTCAGCGAGAGTTGTGAGACGCAAGGCCCCTTTGCGTTACCAGCGACACTTGTCTCGCTGATCACCCTCCAATTCTTTAACGATACTCCTATCCTAGCGACCCCCGATGGTTATTGTTCTTCTTCTTCCTTCTCTAACCTGTTCTCAAACTGCTAAACATCAAAATCCAGCCAAAATCAGATCTATCTTTCTTCTACAAACTTGTAAAGAAGTGAGCTTTCTAACTTACCAAGAGATTTCCAACTCTATCTTTTCTTCGCTAAGGAAACCATCTTTGAATAACTCCAATTGCTTCGTATCAGCTAACAGCTTTTACAGTAGCATAAATTCCGAATGTTTCCTCCTTCAAAACTTCGCGGTAGCTTCAACTTTCCAGCTCACTCTTCTTCAGAACACCATAAGATGTCTAGATTTTCGTCAACCGTCAAGCCTCTGGTTCCAGCTTCAATTTCACCATGGAAACGATCTGGTTCCTACTTAACTCCGACATAAACAATTTCTTCGACCTCTCCTCGTTGTTCTTCTGTGAAAAGGGGTAAATCTGGGTTCGAAATATGTCTAAAAGTGTTGATTGAGTCGGCGTACTTACCTATATATATACATACCACCGACTCACTAATACGGCCATCACCTCCTTACTTAGGTTGGCCGATGCAACCTTCCGTGCAAAGCTTCAGCAACGCATAGCTTACACTTATTTTATAATTGTACAGCGCCCAGTCGCCGAGTAGCTACTTAACGCATGATTCTCTCGGCCCTTCTTCTAATGTACTAATACATACCAACCTTCAACGCATAGTGACTTCCAACACCTTGTGGTCTTCAACGCCTCATGGCCGTCAACGCCTAATGACCTTCAACAACTTCTCAACGCATAGCTCCACTAACGCATGGCCAACACTTAGCCACTTTTGCTTCATACTATTTAGCCCACTTTTCTAACTACTGCCCATTTCATAGTTTCTTCTTAACTTGCCAACTTCCCAAATGTTAGGTAAGGCTTGCCGCGTTTCTCTACCGCATAATACCATATGTTTGCCTTAATTATGTGTCGTCAAGCGTTTCTACCATGCGTCCAACATGGTTTTTCACTAAGTATGCGTCCAACTTCACTTCTCAACTATTCTTTTTAACCCTGCCCATCACTTGATGAGGTTTCCTTTATTCCAGAGGTCTTACTTTTAAGCTTAAAATCATGGTTGCGTTCTCCTTATCTGTTTATCCTACATAAAATAATTCTTAACTTCAAGAATTACTTTGATTTCAAGATTCGAAATTCGTTCAACTCAACCTTTCTATCAAATCTTTCTAATTCAAATTCCATCTACGGCCTATGGAAACCAACACTCGAGCACAACCGTTCTTGTCCTACCTCTTTCCTTAATAAGCTCTTCCACGAAATAGTCTTAGAAAGAGGGTGTGACAATGTGGGTGGCCTAAATCTCATATATGGGACCCGGTACTGAAGGACTCGGAGAAAGTATTCGAGTAACCCACGATATGATATCTATGTGCACATAGAGGTATGATAGACGCTATTGTGTTGAGATTACTCCACACAGCTAAGGATTTTCGACGTTGGGTGTGTTGAGACTACTCCGCCCCAACTAAGGATGTTTTCAACGTTGAGTAGCGTTGAGCTCCGCTTCGCCTCAACTAAGGAAAATGTTTTTGAAATAAACTGAACTCCCGAGAATCTTTTTCTGTGATGAACATATATGTTACAACTTTGAATTGTTGTTATTCACGTATTATCACAGAATAACTTCGGTTTGATTAACTTCTGAATTTTGAGGAAGGTTTTTACTAGATATGTCATTCATTGGGCATCCTAGCTCATACTTTCTTTGTTTTCTGTTTTCCAGGTAGCGAGCGAGTCTGGGGTGCTTAGCCTACGCTACAACTCGTCTGGACCTACCACCACCAGCGTCTGTCAATAGTTGAACCTAAACTTATGTTGCACATATAGAGGGTTAAGGGCGATGTGATGAACCTATGTAAATCTGTGGTTTTGAGTGTAAATCGATGTTTGTATGTTAGCTTAACCCTAGTTAAAGTATGTTGTTCAATCCTTGCTTAAATCTGCTTATTAGGTGATGGTCAAGGATTAAGGTTCGGTGTCTGCTGCTTAAGTTCATTATGACTTAAGTGATGCGGTTGCTTCATATCAACGCATTGCCTAACTCATGGACTGAATCTTCACCTATTCGGTTTTGTATCAAGTTCCTTTAGGTGCCTAAGGAGCTAAGCCTATATGCCTATGGTTAACAGCTACTTAGATTAATTCTTGCTCTTATTCTTTATCCTATGGTGTCCCTCATACCTAAGGTAAGATGGTATTCCTATATCTAGGCTATTGACCCATATTCCCTTGTGAACTCCACATACATCCTAACCTTCTCAACATTAGAACTCTTCTAGCATGCTAAATCAAGTGGCCAATTTAACTTAACAATATTTAGCTTTAAAATCAACAAGAGAAAAGAGCAAGTAAGCATGGTATGACACTTAAGCATATGATCAAGCCATAAATCCCTAAGGGATGCACATAGCTTATTCCCTTAGTGAATTTAGTGCATATTAAGGAATGAATGAAATACTTTCATTTCTTCCAAAGTCATAATTTTAAGACGAATATGAATGGAATAGATCTAACAAAAGAATAAATGAAAGTAAATGCTGAAAATACAGTAGATATGCTCTTGCAATGAGTCTCTCACTCTCTTTAACTCCCTAGGAATTTGATTTTCCTTTCCCAAGGATCAATCCTTACTCTCTACACACATTTTTATGGGGTAGGGGCTCCTAGCTCTAAATTCTCCAAAGGGCCTCCTGTTTCTAGGTTCTAAGATTTTGAGTGAGGAATCTTTTGGAATGGTTGTATTTCATGATGGGAGAGCTATATGCTTGAGGAGAAGGCTTCCCTTCTTTATATAGGCTTCGAGGATGGTAGAAAGGGTTGAAATCCGAAAATCTGAAGCTACTTAGTCAGTTTCGATGCTGAAAAAATGGCTGAAGACCTGTAATTCGCACCAAGGCGCCAACAATTGATCAACGTTTCTAGAATTTAGGGTTTTGATGCAGCTGCATCATATTTTGGCAATGCGGGTGCATCAAAGATAGTTTCTGCAAAACAACCAAAAATCAATGTAAATGTTCCCAAAACAGGCCCAAAATGATAGAATTGTACTTTTATGATACAAAGACTTTGTATTTACTCATTTTGTCCATTTTGAACATAGTTGGGGAGTTTAACATGCAAAAGACTACTTTCGATAAGAAAAGATACTACAATGAACCTTAAAAATATGCATTTCATGGCGCGTGTCACACCCTTAAACTTAAGCCCTTGCTTGTTGTCAAGCAAACAAAATAGGAACCCTGTATGCAAATAATCAACATGCCAAGTACAAAGAGTGCAAAACAAATAACTTTCAGAAAAGGTTTCATGCCTTAGTGCTTAACTTCTCACATCTGACACCACGCAAGCGTACGTAACGAAGTAATAAAATCCCAATTATGGCATCATCCTTAGGGATTGGTGTAAAATTTGTTTGCTTAGCTATTATTACTAACTTATCGATTTATCTAGGCAAGTTAAAAATAAAATTTGGTTTTTGAATTAAAAGTCAAACAATAAAATTAAACTAACAATTCAACGGGATTTAGATTATAGTGTGTTGTTTCATTATGAGTCTTCAAGAGGTTTTTAACATGCAACATTATTGTGTAAGTTGAATGAGTCTAGAAGTCTAAATTCGAGATATCCTTTTCCAAGTTCAATCCGTTATAACCCTAATTTATCAAATTGAATTCCTTCCTATTGTTTAAACTAAGGCAACCCTAAGACCCTTCAATTATAACCATTATTATTCTCCGATCATTATCATGCTTCATCAAATAATAGTTAACCAACTAAGTCCAACAAAGATCCCTCTGATTAGCACTTGAAAAGTGCTTTCTATTCTCTCAAATTAAGGGAGTTTATATTAGATTTCACTTGTTTGCTAGTGATTTTCAGGTTAAAACGAGGAAAATTAGTAGAAACGACTAAAAGATCAAAACCGAGCAAGAATACGGCGAAAAAGAGCTGAAAAACTCAAAAGGACAAATTTTGGGATAGCGTCGCGGCGCTGAAACATAAACGCATAGTTCTGGACGCATAGTAGTATCGCGGTGCCGAGATGGCGCTGCCTCGACGCATCCTTGTTGAATGCATGACAGCGTCGCGGCGCTAAAACCCGAGAGCAAACTTTTCTGATGCAGCCCTAGCGCCGCGGCGCCAGCTTTCCTTAAATGAAAAAATGTTATTTTTGGGCGGCCAAACTCTATAAATTTGGGGGTTTCCAGCAGCCCAAATGATCAAAAAGAAGATCAAAGAAAATCAAAGCAAAGCAAGGAAGTTACAGACCTAAAGAGGCACAAAAAGGAGAGAATTAAGTGAGAGTTCAAAGAGTGAGTTAGTTGCAAGGAAGAGGAAAAGAGTTCGAGATAGTCGTGGTGCCCTTCGAATTCCGACGTGAGAGCCAAGGAGATCGTGACGGTGCTACCTCAATCAAGAGCCTCTTTTCAGTAGAGTTTCCCTTTCTTTACACTCTTTCTTTGTTTATTTTGCTTAAACATGTTGCTTCAAGCTATGAGTGGCTAAACTCTTTAGTTTTAGGGTTTTGATGATTTGTTTATGAATTTAAGTTGAGTTTGTAGACTTTCATGGTTTTGTTGGAATGATTATGTTTTTTCATTGTTATTGTATTTAATTCTTGTGGATTGGCCGTCCTCACATGTTAGGTTAGATGTATGATTGAGAGATTGTATGTTTAACTTGATCTATAACAATGAATTGTTGTTAATCTATCACGAGAGTAGTTAAGTTGACAATAAAAGTTGCTAAAGACTATTCTTAATGCCATGTAATTTTGTATTGGTTTTAAGAGATTAATAATCAACCGAGTTGCATGAGAAAGGGTTGTTTTTGTGAGAAAATAACTTAGAATTAAGTTTCTAGACTTAGGCATATGAATGACGATAAAACCCATGAAATCTATAATATTGCATGATGAAATAAACAAAGATTCATTACCCTAGAACTCTCTTTGACTCTTGTGTTTCTCACTTTAATACTTTCCTTATTTGATTTATATTTTCCATAACTTATAATATTCAATTTCAATCCTCAAATAAAATTGATTCAACTCTAGAATAGCTAAGTAACTTAAACCTTCCCAATTGGATCTCCAGTGGAACGATATTCGGACTTAACCGTCTTATATTATAACTTGACCCGTACACTTGCGGTTAACACTCAAAGTGCGCATCAACTTCTAAGTGTATGCATGACTAGGGGTGAAAAGAGCTACCTTTTGTTGTGATCAGTTAGGGCACCCGCGAGAAAAGAGTGGGTACGGTTTCCTACAATAGAGGTGTGAAAACTAGTGCCCCTATGGTGAAAAAATGTAAGTTTAGGGTACCTTGTGTGTGTTTTCAAGCACCTTAGTCAAAATATTAGTTTCTTGTGTTGGCTTTTTGGCTCTTAATGTCAAATTAATTAATTTTAATTAATTGATTAATTAATGTTTTGATGATAGCAAGTGTAACGACCTGACCCTTTTGTAACTAACAGGGCGCTACGTTATGCATGATCATTTAGTGAATGCGTTGGAACCTAAGAGACACGGTGTTACACACTTTAAATAAACTCGGTCAAGTTTGTAAAACGACTTGAATCTTGACAGTTCATTAAATCAACATAGAGGAGTAAAAATGCTTTAGCGGGGTACCCCTTAAACAGTTAGGCAAACCTCAAGAAAACAAGGTCGAACACAAAAGTGCCAAAACAAATAAAAAAACGGTCAAATGAATAACTAACACTGCTACCCTACAAGTCCAATATGCTATACCCTAGGCTACAGTGCGGAAGCAATAACGACGATCCCATGGTACGATCACGAATTCTCTCTGTCATACGTCTGGCCACCCCGTTCTTTACCTGAAAAGAAAACATAGGAAAGGGTGAGTAGTCATACTCAGTAAGAGACCCACTACTGGGTCTAGCTATTATCCTTTTTGTCGTGTGCGCTCGTGTACCCAACATAGGCATAGCATAGGCATAAGCATAGGAAGCGACCCGAGGGTACGTAGTGATCACATTCGTACATAGATACAGGTGGTGATCTCGAGGGACACCCATCGTAGGCATAGTACGTAGGGGTACAGGGAACGACAAGTAGGATAACCTGTAATAACATGTAATGGCATAACCAGTTCATCGCAGAGACTCACATTATCACAGTCACGTAAGCATAACCACATCGCATACGAACTACATGACTTGGCATACCCGAAATATTTTAAGCAATAAACAACCGAGGCAACAGTTACACAGCGACAAAATAAATAATCAGTAACATAACTGGGCATTAGGCGTCACTAGAGCCCAGTAGTAAGTCCCTTACCTGCGAGAGCGAGACTGCGGCGAGAGTAGGACTGCGGGACAGCGAGACATCTAGATTGAGCGAGATAGCGAGACAGCGAAACTGACTATGCGGAGCCGTGACTTCCCCACACTGCGGCAATGTACTATGAAGGCTGTGACGACGCGGCACAGAGAGGGCTGAGACGACTCGTCAATGAAGATTGTGATGATGCGATGCAATGAGGGCTGGGACGCTACGGCGCGATGAGAGCTGGGACAATGCGACGATGAGGACTAATGATGATGCGGTGATGATGATGTCGACAAAGGCTGCGATAATGAGGCGATGAGGACTATGATGGTGGCGGCAATGAGGACTGATGATGATGGCGACTGCGTGACGAAGGGGGGCGGTAGACGGCTGACGAAAAGGTGCTCGAGAGAGAGATTTGACCTTTCTCTTCTTCTTCTTCTTTTTTTTTTTTTTTTGTTTTACCTAACACGCAACTCAGGTAAATAAAGAACCCACCAGAAGATCTTTCCCAAACCGATCCCCGTTTCCTTCTAATGACCAAGAACCCAATCTTCTCCCTTTACCTAAATATTTATTTTATTATTATTATTATTATTATTATTATTGTTGTTGTTGTTGTTGTTTTTTTTTTTTTTTTTTTTTGTTTTTTTTTTCCTTTCACTTCCTCCAAAAACATCAACGAAAGAATGCTGCAACAAAGAGGGAAGGAGGGTATATTTACTTGAAATTTCGAGTCGTTACACTCTCCCTCCTTGAGAATGCTTTCGTCCCCGAAAGTCCTAATCCTGAAAGAGCTCAGGATACTTCGATCTCATTTCGTCCTCCCGCTCCCACGTTGCTTCCTTGAAACCATGGTTTTGCCATAGTACCATCACCAGTGCTATTTCCTTGTTGCGCAAGGTTTTCACTTCCTTCGCCAAGATTTCGATAGGTTCCTCCTCGTAGCTCAGGTCTTCCCGCCCTTGTAGGGGTTCATAGTCCACTATGTGAGAAGGGTCAGTGACATACTTCCTCAGCATGGAGACGTGAAACACTTGTGAACTGCATCGAGAGACGGTGGTAACGCCAACCAGTAAGCCACGTGGCCAATCTGTTCCAAAATCTCGAACGACCCTGTGAAACGGGGACTTAGCTTCCCCTTCCTTCCAAACCTCAAGACGCCTTTCATAGAAGCCACCTTTAAGAACACGTTATCTCCCACCTCGAACTCCAGATCCTTGTGTCTAGTGTCAGCGTAACTCTTTTGCCTGCTCTGAGCTGACAGCATGCGAGTTCTGATTTTCTGGATAGCCTCGTTAGACATCTGCACCAACTCCGGCCCTAACAATCTCCGCTCTCCCACTTCATCCCAGAAAATTAGAGATCTACAACACCTTCCATACAAGGCTTCAAATGGCGCCATGCCAATAGTAGCCTGGTAGCTGTTGTTGTAAGCGAATTCCATGAGGTGCAGGTAGAAGTCCCAACTTCCTGGGAAATCCAAGGCACAAGCGTGCAACATGTCCTCCAATGTTTGGTTCAATTGTTCCGTCTAGCCATCAGTCTGTGATTGGAAAGCCGTACTGAAATCCAACTGAGTGCCCAAAGCTGACTATAGGCTTTTTCAAAATTTAAAAGTGAACCGTGGGTCCCTGTCTGATATTATAGAAACTGGCACCTTGTGCAACCTTACCACCTCTTTCAAGTAGATCTGTGCCCACTTACTCACTGAAAAGGTAGGCTTGCCTGGGAAGAAGTGTGCAGACTTGGTAAGTCTGTCGACTATGACCCAGATCACTATATGGCCCAACATCGTCCGTGGTAATCCTCCAACGAAATCCATAGATATATTCTTCCACTTCCACTCCGGAATGCTTAGGGGCTGCAATAGCCCTACTGGTTTTTGCCTCAGGGCTTTCACTTGCTAGCACACCAAGCATTTACTGACAAAGTCAGCCACCTTCTTTTTCATGTTATGTCACCAGTAGCAACGTTTCAGATCCTGGTACATCTTAGTGTTGCCGGGGTGAATCAAGAAGGGGGAGTTGTGAGCTTCTGACAACAATTCGTTCTTAAGTTCGCCGCTTGCCGGCACACACACGCCCCTGGAAAAGTAGACCGTTTTTCGATGATAATGAGAATTTGCCGCCTTGACCTGCCATTAACCGGTTGACCTTCTCAACGAGGTAGGGGTCACTTTGCTGAGGGTTGATGAGCTTCTACCTTAGGGTTGGCTGGACGGTCAACTGCGACAATTGCGAGGTGATTTCTTCGACAAAGATAGCAATACCTGCTTACTCAAATTCTCTACATAACAGAGTCTGCCTAGTGATCAAAGCTGCCGAATGAACTGCTTTCCTACTAAGGGCATCTGCAACCACATTTGCCTTGCCGAGGTGGTACAAAATTTCCACATCATAATCCTTTACCAGCTCCAACCATCTTTACTGTCTCATGTTCAACTCCTTCTGGGTGAAGAAGTACTTTAGACTCTTGTGGTATGTGAAGATTTGTATCTTCTGCCGTATAAATAGTGTCCTCAAATCTTCAGAGCAAAAACCACCGCCGCTAACTCCAAATCGTGAGTGGGGTATTTCTGTTCATGGGTTTTTAGCTGGCGGGAGGCATAGGCCACCACCTTACCATGTTGCATCAGCACGCAACCCAACCCCTTCTTGGAGGCATCACTGTAAACCACAAAACCTCCTAGCCCATCTGGTACTGTAATTACTGGTGCAGAAACCAACTTCTGTTTAAGGTCTTGGAAGCTTTCCTTACAAGCCTTACTCCACACAAAAGGAGCACCCTTCCTTGTCTGCTGAGTCAACGATGCGACGATGCGCGAAAAGTCCTTAACAAAACGACGGTAATAGCCTGCGAAGCCCAGGAAACTACGCACCTCTATGACTATCGTAGGACGGGGCCAGGTAGTAACCGCCTCGATCCTTGCAGGGTCGACAGAGACTCCACCCTTCGATACCACGTGTCCCAAAAAGGACACCTGCTTTAGCAAAAATTCACACTTTGAAAACTTGGCATACAACTTGTTGGCTCGCTAAGTTTCCAACACTCGACGCAAATGCACGTCGTGCTCAGCCTCGGCCCGAGAATACACAAAAATGTCGTCAATGAATACTATCACGAGGGTGTCGAGGAAATCCTTGAACACCCAATTCATTAGGTCCATGAATGTTGCCGGGGAATTTGTCAAGCCAAACGATATTACTACAAACTCATAATGTCCATATCTAGAACAGAAGGTTGTCTTTGGAATGTCGTTGTCTTTGATCCTTAGTTGGTGATAACCCGACCGAAGGTTAATTTTTGAGAAAATCGTGGCTCCTTGCAACTGGTCGAATAAGTCATCAATCTTCAGGAGCGGGTACTTGTTCTTGATAGTGACTTTATTCAACTCCCTGTAGTCGATGCAAAGGCGCATCGTCCCGTCCTTCTTCTTCACAAATAGGACGGTGACACGCTGGGGTGAACAAACCCTTTATCTAGCAATTCCTGCAATTGAGTCTTTAGCTCCTTCAACTCTGCGTGAGCCATTCTGTAAGGGGCCTTCGAGATAGACGTCGTACTCGGCTCCAACTCAATTGCAAAGTCTACCTCCCGATGCGGGGGCAGGCTTAGGAGATCTTCAAGGAAAACATCAGGGTAGTCTCTCACTACTAGCTCTGAAGTCAGGGAAACCTCTGCTTCTCTGGTGTACACTACACTGGCTAAAATACTCCAGGTCCCCTGGTTTAGTAGCTTACTAGCCTTCAAGGCTGAGATTATCTTGGGCAAGACCACGGTCCCTGCCGCTTTAAATCTAAAGCTTGTCGCAAAAGAAGGACTGAAGACCACCTCCTTATGGGAACAGTCGATGCAAGTGTGATTAGCAGCCAGCCAGTCCATACCCAAAATAACGTCAAAATCCTGCATATTTAAGACTAGCAAGGTCACCTCAAGAGCACGGTTTGCTATTTTTATCTGACATGCTCTCACCTTTTTCATTTGCTAACATGATCTCCCCGGACGGGGTGGACACTGATAATACATAATGCAATGACTCTACCTCTAACATGGCATGTTTCACAAATACTGACGATATAAAAGAATGAGAAGAGCCAGAATCAAATAACACCACAGCATGGTGCCCCAAAACGGGGAGTGTACCTATCACCACCGTGCTTGACTTTTCTACCTTCTATCAGGTGGTAAAGTAGACCTAGCCTTGTTGTTGCTGCCGGTTCGGGCCCCCAGGGTGAGGGCGCATGGGCTGGCCCTTACCTCTAGAAGGCTGTGTTCCTGGGCAACGCTCCGCGGTATGGCCCTCCTGCTTACACCTGAAACAAGTTCCCCTGCCAATCAGACCACGCCCACAGTGGCGCTTTCTACAGTTCTTACATACGAGTCGGTCCCTCCAGACTCCTCCTGCCTCAGTGGCCAGTTGCTTATAATGACTGAACAGTCTATCTGAATGCGAACCCGTTCGTAGGGGCTCAGTGCCTTTTGATCCGCCTTTCGCTTCTGACCCACCGAGATCCCTGCCATCAAAGACCTCTGGTACTCTTCACCTTCTCGTGCATCTGCGTCGATTCTGACTGCTGCTCGAAGTGCTGCGTCATAAGTCTTGGGGTCCTGAGAATAGACCAAGCCTCGCAACCCGACGTTCAGGCCTTGAACAAACCTCTGTACCCTGTTTTTCTTAGTGGCCACCATCTCTGGTGCAAAGTGGGACAGCTTGTCGAATTCTTTCTCGTACTCTTCCACTGTCATAGCCCCTTGTTTCAGGCTCAGGAATTCCACCTGCTTGTTGAACCGTGTATTCGCAGAAAAGTACTTCTCATAAAACTGCTCCTTAAACTGGTCCCAAGTTGCTAGGCCACCTCGGGTGTCTATCATTCTCTCGACTGAGCGCTACCATATCTCAGCATTATCTGTCAACATAAAAACGGTACACTGGAGCTTCTATTCCTCTGAGCATCTCATGTAACGGAAAATTGTCTCAATCGAGGACAGCCACATTTCTGCTTTCATAAGGTCCTTTAGCAACCCATCAAAGGTACGAGGGTTAAATTTTTGGAAGTCCCTCATGTGCTTAGCTTCTATTGACCAGTCATGAGCATTCTGGTTCTAGGACTGAGGTGGAGGTACTGCTACTTGTGGGGCTGGTACTTGCTAGGACCGTGCAAACTGAGCAAAACGCTCATCCATCATATCGTTCATCCAGCCCAATACCGCGGTCATAACCGCTTCTCCAATTGCCACTGCCAGAGCTGTAAACTCGGATGGGACGGCAGAAGGATTCGCTGTCGGGTTAGCCTCAACTGTGTTCCCTACCCGACTCCTTGCCTGAGTCCTTTGCCACCCACGCCGGAAGGGTCCCTCACCGGAGGGTTTTCGTCTAACGACACGTCGTCTTGGACCTCGGGGCCCTGCTCCTCCAACGGCACTGTGGGGTCCTGAAGCCCGCCCTTTTCCTTTCTCTTTCCTTTGTCCTTCGGTGCCATAACCTACCATACACATCATCAATCATGTCATGACCCCTTCAAGAGAGACTTCACGATTCACGATTCACGACCCATCAAAAAAAAATTTTTTTTTTGACACATTTAAATACATATGCAGCCATAGGTTTTTATTATATACGTGTGGAGAGAATACCTGGCAATGACGAGGAATTCATTACTACCATGGGACATTCATGACTTATATAATAAGTTAGTCTGCAGAACCTATAACTGAGGCTCTAATACCAACTGTAACGACCTGACCCTTTTCTAACTAACAGGGCGCTACGTTATGCGTGATCATTTAGTGAGTGCGTTTGAACCTAAGAGACACGGTGTTACACACTTTAAATAAACTCGGTCAAGTTTGTAAAACGACTTGAATCTTGATAGTTCATTAAATCAACATAGAGGAGTGAAAATGCTTTAGCGGGGTACCCCTTAAACAGTTAGGCAAACCTCAAGAAAACAAAGCCGAACACAAAAGTGCCAAAACAAATAAACAAACGGTCAAATGAATAACTAACACTGCTACCCTACAAGTCCAATATGCTATACCCTAGGCTACGGTGCAGAAGCAATGACGACGATCCCATGGTACGATCACAGATTCCCTCTGTCATACGCCTGGCCACCCCGTTCTTTACTTGAAAAGAAAACATAGGAAAGGGTGAGTAGTCATACTCAGTAAGAGACCCACTACTAGGTCTAGCTGTTATCCTTTTTGTTGTGTGCGCTCGTGTACCCAGCATAGGCATAAGCATAGAAAGCGACCCGAGGGTACGCAGTGATCACATTTGTAAACATAGATACAGGTGGTGATCCCAAGGGACACCCATCGTAGGCATAGTACGTACGGGTACAGGGCACAACAAGTAGGATAACCTACAATAACATGTCATGGCATAACTAGTCCATCGCAGAGACTCACATTATCACAGGCATGTAAGCATAACCACATCGCATACGAACTACATGACTTGGCAGACCTGAAATAGTTTAAGCAATAAACAACCAAGGCAACAGTTACACAGCGACAAAATAAATAATCAGTAACATAACTGGGCATTAGGCGTCACTAGAGCCCGGTAGTAAGTCCCTTACCTGCGAGAGCGAGACTGTGGTGAGAGCGGTGTTGGATCGGTATGGCAACCCTAGAGAGGGGGTGAATAGGGTTTATTTAAACTTATTCCTAAATATGCTCAAATTAGACTAATTGAATTAATTTTTGAATTAAATTAATAAAAACCTTAATTGATGCTAAATATCAAGATTGATTAAAATATATGAAACACAAGATTCAATCAATCTCAACAAAGAAGGATAGTAATCTATAACATGCTACTAAAAATTGAATGCAAAATTGATTGAGAAAGAGTTGGAGAAGAAGACACCGTGATTTTTATAGTGGTTCCGCAAAACCGGCCTACGTCCACTTCCCAAGCTCCTCTTGGATACTTCACTAGAAGTCTTTGACTCTTTCCACGGCTTAGAGTCGAACCGCTACAACATTCTTTTTCCGGGCGCAAGAACAAACCCAATCCTTTCCACGGTTAAGGATCAAACCATTACAACAACTCTTTTTCTCAGGATTAAGAGCCAACCCAACAAAAATTTGGAAAAACAAAAAACACACTTGACAAACTCTCTAAATAGAGTGGATTTACAAGTTTAAGCACTTCACAAATAAATCCTCACAATACAATATATCTCTCTCAAGAATAAGATGAAAAGAAGAAAATTGAAAGCTTAGAGAGAGAGCAACAATGGTGGCTTGGTGAATTATGGAGGATTGAAAATGATAAGAGTTGTTTTTAATTTTGGAGAAGATGAAGTGTTTAAAAAGAAATGAAAGTGGGTGAAAACCAAATTAATTTGAACCATTAGATTTTTGTAAAAGAAAATTGAATGGTGGAGATTTAAACTTAACTAGCCGTTAGACACAAACATATAATAATATTAAATTAATCCTTTTAAGAAAGTAACTAGCCGTTAGACACAAAAATATATAATAATATTAAATTCATCTTCTTTTTAAGTTCATTTTCTTTTTAAAATCATTTTCTTTTTGACATCAATCCAAAAATAAAAGACCCACCAATTGTCACTTCTCCATTGCTCCAAATGTCACCTTTCAATTTGTCCACTTTGATTAAAAAAAATCTGCCACGTCATCAGTTCGGGATTTTTCCAATAAGCTTGTTTCTGTCATATCTTCTTCATTTGAACTCCGATTTGAGTGATTCAAATTGCATTGGAACCGTTGTTTCAAGTTCCACACAATAGACACTTCAAAACACTCAAATGGTTAATAAATAAAATCAGGTTTGTTATCATCAAAACACTAATTAATCAATCCATTAAAATTAATTAATTTGAGATTAAGGGCCAAAAAGCCAACAAGCGGGACTGCGGGACAGCGAGACAACGAGACTGAGTGAGATAGCAGGATTGAGCGAGACAGCGAGACTGAGCGAGACAGCGAGACTGACTGTGCGAAGCCGCAACTTCCCCACACTACGGCAATGTGCTATGAAGGCTGTGACGACGTGGTGCGGAGAGGGCTGAGACGACCCGACGATGAAGATTTTGATGATGCGACGCAATGTGAGGGCTGGGACGCTGCGGCGTGATGAAAGCTGGGACAATGCGGCGATGAAGACTATGATGATACGGCGCAATGGGGGCTGAGATGCTGCGGTGCGATGAGAGCTAGGACAATGCGACGATGAAGGGGGGCGGTAGACGGCTGACGAAAAGGTGCTCGAGAGAGAGATTTGACCTTTCTCTTCTTTTTTTTTTTTTTTTTGTTTTACCTAACATGCAACTCAGGTAAATAAATAACCCACCAGAAGATCTTTCCCAAACCGATCCCCGTTTCCTTCTAATGACCAAGAACCCAATCTCCTCCCTCCGCCTAAATATTTATTTAATTAATATTATTATTATTTTTTTTTTTTTTACCTTTCAACTTCCTCCAAAAACATTAACGAAAGAACGGTGCAATAAAGTGGGAAGGAGGGTATATTTACCTAAAATTTTGGGTCGTTACAGCAAACCTACTTTTATTTATTAACAATTTGAGTGTTGTGAAATGATTATTATGTGGAGCTTGGAACAACGGTTCTAATACAATTTGAATCACTCAAATCGGAGTTCAAACGAAGAAGATATGATTGAATCAAGCATAACGGAAAAATCCGAACGGATGACGTGGTAAATTTTTTCATCAAAGTGGAGCAATTGAAAGGTGCCACTTGGTGGGTTGTTTTTATTTTTGGATTGGTGTTAAAAAGAAAACGATTTAAAAAAAGAAAATGAATTTAAAAAGATAATGAATTTATTACTATTATATATGATTGTGTCTAATGGCTAGTTGATTTTAAAAAGATGAATTTAATATTATTTTATGTTTGTGTCTAATGGCTAGTTGAGTTTAAATTCACCATTCAATTTTCTTTTACAAAGATCTAATGGTCCAAATTAATTTGGTTTTCACTCACTTTCATCTCTTTTTAAACACTTCATCTTCTCCAAATTTCAATAACAAAAATTTCACATCTGTTTACAATCCTCCATAATTCATAAGCCTCCATTGTTGCTCTCTCAAAACTTCAATTTTCTTCTTTTCATCTTATTCTTGAGAGAGATATATTGTATTGTGAGGATTGATTTGTTGAGTGCTACAACTTGTAAATCCACTCTATCAAGAGAATTGTAAGTGTGCTCCTTAATTTTTACTAGTTTTTGCAAGGGTTGCTCTTGATCCCTAAAAAGTGTGTGTGTAACAGTTTGATCCTAATCCATGGAAAGGATTGAGTTTGCTCTTGAACTCGCAAAAAGAGCGGTGTAGCGGTTCGACTCTAACTCGCGAAAAGAGTCAAGACTTTTAGTGAAGTACCCAAGAGGAGCTTGGGAAGTGGACATAGGCCAACTGTGTCGAACCACTATAAAATTCATGGTGTCATTTTCCCTATCCCTCTCCTAATTTAGTTTTGCAATTAATTTGATATTATATTCTATTACATGAAATTAATTGTAATTTTTAATTCTTGAAATCAATTACTCATATGAGATTAGAGCCACTCATTTGCAGCAGACGATTCATTTTTATTTTGTCTTGCTCGAGGACGAGCAAAGTTTAGGTTGAAGGTGTTTGATAGCACCTAAAATGTGCTATCTCAGTACCTCTAATCTTGCCCATTTATGATATTTAATGTGCTTAAATGTTTATAGTTGTAGGATGAGCATGCAAAGTCACCAGGAAGGTTTGGATGCATTCCTAGCTTAAACGGGGAATTAGCAAGCAAAACGTGGCAAATGCACAAGAAGACTAGCAAGCAGCCCGGTGCCAGCGCTGCGCTTATTCTAGAAGGCAAGCGTTGGGTGAATAGGAAGACAGCACCACAACACTACCCTATAGCGTCGCAATGCTATGAAGTTTGAAGGAACCAGAGGCGGAGTGCGTGCACGAGGAAAAAGGGTAAAGCATCGCGACCCCAGTTTGTGATTTATAAAGGAATTTTAGGATTTTTTCGTGGAAGAGGATCAATTTTCTGACCTATCTACGACCTTAGCTGATTTTCTTCCATTTTCTACCCCTCCACTTGTATTTTTCTTCACTTTCTCTCATGTAATCGATATAGGTGTGCCGATTTTTGTCTTCTCCATCTCCATGGGAAGGTAAGATTTAGTTTTCTAGTTTTAAAGGATTTGGAGCAATGTGATTTTGGGAGATTTATTATTAATGTAATTTTTACATCTTGCCTATGAGTTTCCTCCTATCCTTTACCGATTTACTATTATAGTTTCTCATGAATGTCTGACAAACTACTTGAGAATGTTGAATGCTTAAGATTATTATGCAATATGTGACATGAAATTGTAGGGTGATCTATAGAAGCAATAGGTTAGATAGGCTTGTGATTTGTGGTGTACAACGAATAGTATTGATCTTTTGACCTAGGGGAAACTATATTGAGTTTTAATTAGACGATGAAAAATAGACATTCATCCTAACATAATCTCAGAAGCGTAATGCGGTTAGTTAAATATGCATGGTATGAATTCATCTATTCATGTTTAGCTAATTAGGTAATTAGGACCATTGGTTGGGTTTCCAATCAATTTGGCTAAGCATAAATAAGAACCAAAAATTACGTTTTAATACCTCGATGATGGAAATTACTTTGTCCACTTTAATCCTCTAAGCTAGAACATCGTTATCAAATGTTTCTATCATTACTGTTCGTTGAATTTTGTTTGTTTAATTTCTAATTAAATTGAATTGAGTTTCTTAGCTCGTTGCACAAAAACAGATTTTTGTCATTTCCGTACAAGCATGCGTTGAGAATTACTCTAGATGTGATCATGACTAAGCAAGTTTTCCTATAAAGACCCAAGTATAAGCATTTATAGGTTTTCCTGGTGAGTCCAGGGTCGAACGCAGGGATTTGTAATAATTAGGCGTTGAGACTAAATGTATGACTATGCGATGACTGTACATGTAAATATATATGCATTTATTTGTGTATCTAAGCTATACAAAAAGAATGAAAAGAATTTCCTACTACTATTAATGAGGTGGATGCGGCGTTGGGTAGTCATATGTAAACAATGCGTCAGATAGCATGCATTGGGAATGAATGGGTTCATGCGGTGAAAGTAGAGTTGAACACATTAGCTAGTTGTTACCTAAACTTTCCAAGTACAATTACATACCTACAAACTGCGTGTGTGAATCTATCTCTCGATGTTTCGACGCCACATTTATCTTATCTCTAAGACGCATGGTAAGTTTGTTTTGGCAAAAGATGAACTACATCTCTGCAACTCATCTAGTCTTGATTAATGCTAAAGATTAACTATCCACTCTCTCAAGCTCGACAGTCATGCTTACTACGTTTGTTTGTCAGACAAAGTTATGCAAGCTAAAAATATGCATTAACCAGGATGTAACATACTCAGAATTGTTCAAGAAAAACTAGCTTTTAACATTCAACTCATTTAGCATTTAAACAGCATGGTGTAAAGTATTTAATATGGAAATGGATGGAAGATGATAGTCAATCAAACTTATATTAATGAAATAAATCATTCTCTCGAATGTCATTAACAAAATATAAGCAAGAAGGAGAGAAATGGAAATAAAATAGAGATGAAGAGCGTCAAGCCGCCACTGGCAACGTCTTGCTTCATGGAGGCTTGAGATGGTTGCTATCTGATACATATATTCCATAGGGTGGAGATTCTCACTCACTGGGAGATGACTCTGATGATGCTCAGAATCCTTCTCTCAGAAGAGCTCGAAATGGAGTCTGGTTATGGTGAAGGAGAAAAAGTGCAGAGCTTTCGCCTCTTGAACTGGTCTCTCCTTTTTCTTCAATGGGGAAGCTTTGGGCTATTTATAGGCGTCGAAAAGTTGAAACTCATGATGACCTGACACCTTTACATTAAATTCCATGCCCTGCTGCGCAGACTTTTCACGTCGTCGGCTCATTTGTTCTGCCATATTCTGATAGCGTGTTATCCTTTTGCATATTGATATGACAGCTTTTGACCATGCGTCTGTATCTACTTTTTCTCAACGCATGGTCTCAACGCCTAGGCTCGACGCAGGTTTCCACTTGTTCTCGCAGCAGCTTCGTTTCTTCGTGCTTCACGCTTCTTTTCTTCTTAACCCTGCGTTAGGAACAGAAAAGCTCATCGTTTTTCAGGTATTTTCCTTTGTAAGTAGTGCCAACGCATGGTGATACATTTTTTATCATTTAACTACCAAAATCATGCGTTTATCTCCAAAGTTACTCTAATTAAATCAAATAGTGACTACAATAACTTGTATTTCTACTAGTTATCAATTACTTTCTAGCATTTTATTTTCTTACAACTCCTATCTTCTGTTCCATACCAACACCCCCCCCCCCCCACACACACCCACTTTCTGCTTTAATTGAAAGTGAGTTTCGAGGAGCTATTCTTCTGTGCTTCCCTGCAGATCGACTTGGTCTTGACGCTAATACTACGCTTGTAGTAGTTGTTGTAAAGATCGGTAATTATAAATATTATTTTGTTGGGTCTTTTGGGAGCAACACCAAAAAGCTTATCCCAAATTGGCGTCATTGCTAGGGAAGCCAATTAGTTCTTCTTAGTTAATTTTTAGTTAAAGTATTCTTTTGCTTTGATTTGTTTTCTTTTGTATCACTTAAGCATGACAGGATTTCCAAATCAATCTTGGACACCCAATGGCAGAGTAGCAGATCCTGATGACGAGGTGAGTGGGCTTAGACACCAACTCACTGAGTTGACCTTCTTGGTTGGCCAATTGGTGGGGCAGGATTCACAACAAGCAGAGGCAATGTGCTCAAGGTTGCAGTAAAGTCCAACACCACGAGGATTCGTTGAGGAGGGGTATTATGGTGATTTGGACTACGAGTCTCATAGTCCTTGGTGGAAGGAGTCCTTTGACTATGGATACCCAAGATGGTAACTAAGCCCTTATGCCCAAGACTATTTTACACCCCATCAGTCGGTTCATGCTCAGTCTTCTAGTTCAGGTAAGTCTTCAGAGGTTTGGGTTATGGAGTTTGCTAACAGAACTTATCAGTTTCAATAAGAAAACCTCTATAGGCAACAGGAGTTCGAGCGCTTCCAACAAGGCAGTCTCTATTCCAGTGTGGAGGCTAGGAGTGATCTTTAAAGCTTAAGTGACCTTATCGTAATTGTTGTTGAATTAGTTGGGAGGAAGGACGAGTCATTACTAGACCATTCCTTTGCTTCCTAGTGGCTTAGAGACATGAGGTAGTCCATGTCGATGTAGTGGAGGAGGAACCATTTCCTCGAGATTCGTGTCAAAGTATGACTTTGGAGTTTTTAATGTTTTAACTTGCTAACAGTTCTTTTTAGTTAAAACAGGAGACTCAAGCTCAATTGCAAAACATGAGTGACCAAGTGGCCCAGCTGATTGATACCGTGCAGAGACTGAAGAGTCCACATGAGCAACCAATCGTTTGTACCATTGAGGCCAAGTTCCTTGCAGAGTATTACACCTCCAGTGATGATGAAGACGTCATGTCATGCTTGCCAGTTTGTGAGGCTAAGGAATGTCCCGAGCCTAAACCCAACGAAAGCTAGGTGATAGAGTTAAAGGTCGAAAGACTTCGCCCTGTTTTCACTCCCAGTATTTCGTATATTTTTTAATTTTTCTCCTTAAGTTCTCATGAGTCTTTTAAGTCTTTTTCTACCTAGGGCTCGTTTGAGTTCATTGAGTCTTTTGAATTTTTTTTCCTTTTTTTAGATATAACAAAAAACAAAAATTCGACTTATCTAGTGCCCTTCAGAAACAAAGAAGTTTGTTGGCTTTGAAAGCTAAATCAATTCAAGCAAGAACGGGTTGAAGAAGTACGAGAACTTCTATGTGCCTTGACAATGGAGGGGTCACGTCGAACAACCGACATTAAAAATTTTGCTTCCTAGAGGTAGTCAGGTGATTAAATTTACTTGCTTTCTAGATTAGCTTCTTGTTTTTCTTTTGTAGGTCCCAACCCTAATAAAGAGAATAATTCAAGTGACGAGCCCTTCACACCTCAAAGATTGAAGTGTGGAAATGATATCAAGGGAGGTTTACTGTTCACTTCACTCTTTTATTTCATTATGCTTAGATTAGAGATACATTAGGGACAATGTACCATTTTAGGTTGGGGACCGAATGCATGTTTAGCAAGTCCTTGAGCACCTGAGCTCGGACTGTATGGTTGAGCTGATTGTGTGATGATTCTGTTGTATGTATTGTGATGATGACTATCTGTGATTAGCTTTAGATAAACGTTATTCACTTTTTTTTTGAATCATGATCATGTATGCATGATTTTGGGCCAAAGTTTTAAAAACAATTCTTGATTCTCTTGCATCTTTGAGCACATAGCCATTTGTTCGTCTGAATTTCTATTTGAATTAAATTGAATTTCTTAGCTCGTTGCACAAAAATAGATTTCATTTCCGTACATGGATGCGTTGAGAATTACTCTAAATGTGATCATGATTAAGCAAGTTTTCCTATAAAGACCTAAGTATAAGCATTTATAGGTTTCTTGGTGAGTCCAGGGTCGAACGCAGGGATTTGTAATAACTAGGTGTTGAGATGAGATGCTTGACTATGCGGTGAACTATACAAGTAATATGTGCATTTGTTGGTTGTATGTGTCAAACTATACATAAAGAATGAAAATAATTTCCTACTACTAATAATGAGGTGGACGCGGCGTTGGGTAGTCATATGTAATTTAGCGTCAGATAGCATGCGCTGAGAATGTATGGAACCATGCGATAGAAGTAGAGTTGAACGCAAGAGCTAGTTGTTACCTAAACTTTCTCAAGTACAATTACATACCTACAAACTGCGTTTGTGAATCCATCTCTCGATGTTTTGACGCCACATTAATCTTATCTCTAAGACGCATGGTAAGTTTGCGTTGGCAAAAGATGAACTACATCTCTGCAACTCATCTAGTCTTAATTAATGCTAAAGATTAACTATTCACTCTCTCAAGCTCGACAGTCATGCTTACTACATTTGTTTGTCAGACAAAGTTATACAAGCAAAAGATATGCATTAATCAAGATGTAACATACTCAGAATTGCTCAAGAAAAACTAACTTTTAACATTTAACTCATTTAGCATTTAGACAACATGGTGTAAAGTATTTAATACGGAAATAGATGGAAGATGATAGTCAATCAAACTCATATTAAGACAATAAATCATTCTCTCGAATGTCATTAACAAAATATAAGCAAGAAGAAGAGAAATGGAAATAAAACAAAAATGAAGGGCGTCAAGCCGCCACTGGCAACGTCTTACTTCATGGAGGCTTGAGATGGTTGCTATCTGATACATAGATTCCATAAGGTGGAGATTCTCACTCACTATGAGACGACTCTAAAGGTGCTCAGAATCCTTCTCTCAGAAGAGCTCGAAATGGAGGCTGGTTATCGTGAGGGAGAAATAGTGCAGAGCTTTCGCCTCTTGAACTGGTTTCCTTTTTTTTCTTTTCTTGGAGAAGCTTGTGCACTATTTATAGGCGTCAAAAAGTTGATATCATGATGACCTGACACCTTTGCATTAAATTTCAGCCACGTTGCATAGACTTTTCAGATTGTCAGCCTATTTGTTCTGCCATGATCTGATTGGGTGTTGTCCTTTTTCATAATGACATGACAGCTGTTTGAGCATGCGTCAGTTTTTACTTTTCAGATTGTCAACGCATAGTCTCGACGCATGGTCTCAACGCATAGGCTCAACGCATGGGTTTCCACTTGTCCTCGCAGCAGCTTCGTCTCTTCGTACTTCGATTGTTTGCGCTTCTTTTCTTCTTAACCCTGCGTTAGGAACATAAAAGCTCATCGTTTTTCAGGTATTTTTCTTTTGTAAATAGTGCCAACGCATGGTGATACATTTTTCATCATTCAACTACCAAAATCATGCGTTTAGCTCCAAAGTTACTCTAATTAAATCAAATAGTGACTATAATAACTTGTATTTCTACAAGTTATCACCATTCTATTTAGAGTTTTCAAGGCTTAGAGTTATCTAGTCCATAGGTTTTTTGTCACTCCGAAAGGCCCCATCAGTTAGAGAGTCGTCCTTTTTGCTTGATAGCTTGTAATATGACACTTAGGGAAAAGAAATGAAATATTTGCCTGCTTTTGAAAAAAAAAAAAAAAAAAGAAGAAGAAGTAAAGAATCTGCTGATAAAAAAAAAATATATATATATCAAAAGAAAGATGGAAAGAAAATAAACTTGTAATGTCTATGCATGACTAAGGGTGAAAAGAGTTGTCTTTTGCTGTGATCAGTTAGGACACCAGCGAAAAAATAGTCTGTGCGGTTTCCTACAGTAGAGGTGTGAAAGCTAGATCCCCTACAGTAGAAAAAGGCAAGTTTAGGGTACCCTATGTAAACCCTACTTTCGATCTTTTGTACTAAACTTAAGTATGTAATAGGTTGTGGACTTATTCGTACTTTCTTGTTTAGATTGAAGGGAGAAGTGAAGGAAAGTCAAGGAAGATAGGCTTGTGGAGTAAGCCGAGAATATTTTTGGTAAGTTAAATTTTAAATCCTTATGAGATAAATCGAGCTTGGAATTTATTTTAATATGTCAACTAGAATATAAAAGACTTCAGAAGGATGTCATCATTTGAACCAAGGTGAAATGATGTCATTAAGGACTTTAATTACTATTAGAATTATTATTAGCATTGTGTATTTATTATTGAAGACAAAGGGGGAAAAAAAAGAGAGGAAATGTTTAAGTTTGTGGAATAATAAAGTTAAAATAAAAATTTAAAAAAAAAAAAAAGAAAAGAAAAGGAGAGAGTGGTGGAGTCGGTAGTGGAGATGAAAATTATGAAAAGGGAACATTTTACTGATTCATTTTGCTGACCTCCATTTTCCATCAAAACCTGAAACAACTCATAGCGTTGCAACTAGGCATTGAGAGGGGATGAAGAAGAAGATTCAGGTGGATTCAAGTGGATGTTTGAGAAGAAACTTGGTAAAATTCAACGAAGAACAGAAGTTGGTCTAGAATTCGAGAAATCTACACATGGTCTGATATTTGGAGGATGGCGAGCTGTAAAGATTGATTTTGGGCTGAAAATTTGAGGTTAGTTAGTTAATTCATTTCTTAACAACTTTTGTGAAGGATGATTGAGTTGAATGTGAAGAAAAACATGTGAAATTGTAGGTAGAAGTGACTGGTTTGTAAGAGGAAGGAAATTCTAATTTGGGCTGAAAATGCTACTTTTAGCAGTTGAAAGCGAAGACAAACACTCTGGTGCGACAGGTATTGCTGGAGAGATTAGCAACACTGTGGGCGTGAAGGGCAGCAGCGAGATCAGTCTCTCTAGGTGTCGCTGATTGATTTTGTCTCACAAATCTCACTGGTCTCGCTGGTGTCACTATTCTCGCTAGTCTCGCTGGTTTTGTCTAGTCTCGCTAGTGCATATTTCACTGATTTTTGCTTAGTCTCGCTAGTTTCGCTAGAGCAAATCTCGCTGGTTTGAACAAGTTTCGCTAGTTCTATAATTTTGATAGTAGTTTGGTCTCGCTAATGAACTAAAGTTTAGTGTTAAAACCTGTTATATATTAATTAGAATCTTAGGGAATCTAACAAAAGGAATTAAACCATCTCAGGCCAAAAGAAACTAGGGAAGACTTATAACCCATTAAGAGCCCAGGACAAGTTATGAGTGACAAATTTTATTCAAAAAAATAAGCTTTATTTTATACAAAGATTTCATGATGCTTTATTATGTTTGTAAGCATGTTTTGATGTGTACATTCTCACGAGTTTTTTTTGTGCAATTATGATCATTTGCTTGAAGTAAACATGTATTTTCCAGCATAGGAATGTTATGTATTTTGCAATGGAAATTATTCAAGGCATGCTAGTTGTTAAACAAGTTTTACAAAAGGCATGCTATTTATTAATTTACAATTTTATGAAGCATGATGTTTGATGATGAATTTGTCAAGGTTTGAAATGACATAAACTCGTGATTTTTATCATGTTATTTCCAAAAGCACCTTATGTTTGGATTATGTTTTTGAAGGGCTCCCAATGTCGAAGGACTCGGAGAAGGCATATGGGCAGCCTGGATATAGAAATGGTTCCCAATGCCGAAGGACTCAGAGAAGGCATAATGGTAACCTGAATATAGAATTGGTCCCCAATGTTGAAGGACACAGAGAAGGCATATGGTTGACTTAAATCTTGTATATGGGACCCGATACTGAAAGACTTAAAAAGGTATATAGGCAACCCAGCACATGATTTCTATGTGCACATAGAGGTATAATTGACTCTATTGTGTTGAGATTACTCCACACAACTAAGGTTATTCGACATTGGGTGTGTTGAGATAACTCCACCCCAACTAAGGTTGTTTTCGACGTTGAGTAGTATTGAGCACCGCTCTGCCTCAACTAAGGAAAATATTTTGGATGTATGTTGAATTTTTATGATTTTTGAGAATGAAATGTATATGGTTTTAATAACGTTAATCGAGCATGTTTTTTTTCCTAGATGTGGAAATGAACTATTTACTGTTTTATTATTATCGTTATTTGAGCACGGTTTTGATGTATTCCTAAGCTAAGAAAGGTATTCCTGAACTTGCCACTCACTTTTGTTACCTTAAAGTTTGAATGAAAGTCTGTTCTTGTATGATAGCTTAGCCCTGGTTGGATATTAATGTTCTAGTATCATTTATAACTACTTATTAGGTGTTTGGTCATATTTTAAGGTTGAACATGATGACAGTAGATGCCGTAAGAGGGTCGGTGTCTGCTGTCCTCACACTTTCTCCTAAGTTAAGAGGGTACCTAGGAGGAGGTGTGACACCCTGTGTGTTTTTAGGCACCTTATTCAAAATATTACTTTCTTAATGGTTTTAGATTGCTTGATGATTGATGTTTGAGCGAGAGTAGAGGAAGATGAGCTGAGGGTAGGACAAAGCCTTCTCGAGCTTGTAAGGACCTAGGTAGAATGGTTAAGCACACACACGTAATGGATAGAGAATTAGTTTTAAATTTCCTATCGATTGTGTGCATGCAAGTGATTCTAGCTTTATGAATATTGTGTTATCTTTTGCTTTAAGATTAGAGTCACTCATTTGTAGCAGACGATTCATTTTTATTTTGTCTTGCTCGAGGACGAGCAAAGTTTAGGTTGGGGGTGCTTTGATAGAACCTAAAATGTGCTATCTTAGTGCCTCTAATCTTGTCCGTTTATGATATTTAATGTGCTTAAATATTTATAGTTGTAGGATATTGAGCATGCGAAGCCACAGGGACGGTTTGGATGCATTTCGAGCTTAAATGGGAGAATTAGCAAGCAAAACGTGGCAAATGCGCAAGGCGGCTAGCAGGCAGCTTGGAGTCACGACGCTATCTCGGTGCCATCACTGCGTTTTCTCCAAAAGGCAAACTCTGGGCGAATATGAAGACAACGTCGCAGCGCTGCCCCATAGCGTTGCGGCACTACAAAGTTTGAAGGAACCAGAGGCGGAGTGTGTGCGAGAGGAATTTTAGCATTTTTTTTGTAGGAGATGATTAATTTTTCGACCTATCTTTGGCCTTAGCCAATTTTCTTCCTTTTTCTACCTCTCCACTTGTATTTTTCTTCACTTTCGTTCATGTAATCGATAGGGGCGTGTCGAGTTTTGGCTTCTCCATCTCCATGAGAAGGTAAGATATAGTTTTCTAGTTTTAGAGGATTTGGAGCAATGTGATTTTGGGAAATTTATTGTTAATGTAATTTTTACATCATACCTATGAGTTTCTTTCTATCCTTTATTAATATTGTATTTTCTCATGACTGTCTGACAAACTACTTGAGAATGTTGAATGCTTAAGATTATTATGCAATATGTGACATGAAATTGTAGGGTGATCTATAGAAGCAATAGGTTAGATAGGCTTGTGATTTGTGGTGTACAACAAAGAGCATTGATCTATTGACCTAGGGGAAACTATATTAAGTGTTTAATTAGACGCTGGACTTGGACATTCATCTAGCGTAATTCCTTAAGTATAATGCAGTTTGTCAAATATGCATGCTATGGATTCATCTGTTCATGTTTAACTAATTAGCTAATTAGGAACATTGATTGGGTTTTCAATCAATTGGGCTAGTCATAGATAAGAACATAAAATTATGTTTTAACACCTCCATGATTGAAATTACTTTGGTCCACTTCAATCCTCTAAGCTAGAACGTCTTTATCAATTGCATTTTTATCTTTACTTTCTAGCATTTTATTTTCATGCAACTCCTATCTTCTATTCTATACCCCCCCCCCCCCCCCCCCACCCACCCACACACACACTTTCTACTTTAGCTTCGAGCAGCTAATTGATAAGCACTTGAAAAGTACTTTCTATCCTCTCAAATTAAGGGAGTTTATATTAGATTTCACTTGTTTGCTAGTGGTTTTCAGGTTAAAATGAGGAAAATTAGAAGAAAAGACCAAAAGATCAAAATCGAGCAAGAATACGGTGAAAAAGAGATGAAAAACTCAAAATGGCAAACATTGGGCAACAATTTTGGATGCAACCCTAGCACCGCAGTGCTAGTTTTCCATAAATGAAAATTTGTTATTTTTGGTAAGTTTTTGGGCGGCCAACTCTATAAATTTGGGGGTTTCCAGCAGCCCTAATCATCAATCAACCATCAATTTACAGACCAAAAGAGGCACAAGAAGGAGAAAATTGAGTGAGAGTTCATAAAAGAGTTCAAGGAGTGAGTTAGTTGCAAGGAAGAGGAAAGGAGTTCGAGATAGTCGTGGTGTCATTCGAATTCCGACGTGAGAGCCAAGGAGATCGTGACGGTGCTACCTCAATCAAGAGCCTCTTTTCAGTAGAGTTCCCCTTTCTTTACACTCTTTCTTTGTTTATTTTGATTAAACATGTTGCTTCAAGCTATGAGTGGCTAAAATCTTTAGTTTTAGGGTCTTGATGATTTGTTTATGAATTCATGTTGATCTTGTAGACTTCCATGGTTTTGTTGGAATGATTATGCTTTTCATTGTTGTTGTATTTAATTCTTGTGGATTCACCATCTTCACATGTTAGGTTAGATGTATGATTGAGAGATTGTATGTTTAACTTGATCTATAACAATGAATAGTTGTTAATCTATCACGAGAGTAGTTAGGTTGACAATAAAAGTTGCTAAAGACTATTCTTAATGCCATGTAATTTGTATTGGTTTCAAGAGATTAGTAATCAATCGAGTTGCATGAGAAAGGGTTGTTTTTGGGAGAAAATAACTTGGAATTAAGTTTCTAGACTTAGCCATATGAATGACAATAAATCCATGAAATCTATAATATTGCATGATGAAATAAACAATGATTCATTACCCTAGAACTCTCTTTGACTCTTGTGTCTCTCACTTTAATACTTTCCTTATCTGGTTTATATTTTCCATAATTAACAACTTCAATTCCAATCCTCAAATAAAATTGATTCAACTCTAGAATAGCTAAGTAACATAAACCTTCACAATTGGATCTCCAGTGGAACGATATTCGGACTGAACCGTCTTATATTATAACTTGGCCCGTACACTTGCGGTTAACACTAAAAGTGCGCATCACTAATCTTCCATGCTTCCTTGTGGATCGATCCGATCCTGTCACTAATATTAAGCTTTAGTAGTGTAAAGATTGATAATTATAAATATTATTTGGTTGGGTCTTTTGGGAGCGACACCAAAAAGCCTTACGCCACTTATTGATTTAACTTTAGCTAGTGAAGAAGCAAGTTGGCTAAGAGATTTATTATATGAAATTTCTTAATGAATCGAATTTCGTGCAGAAGCACATGAACGCATGTTCTTTTAATTTATGTTATGAATTTACACTACATACAGAGAAAATTGAAACATATTTTAATTAAGCATGTTTTACTATGAAGAAATTAAATGAGAAAGAAAATACCTTTGAAGACTTCTTCAATCTTCTCCAATTCTTCAATATTTCCACAATCTTTTCAATCACGAACAGGACACCACCACCAAGATATTCCCCGCTATTCTCCGACAAGCAAAAAGTTTGTGGGAACCTCTTTTGGAAAATTGGGAAGAGTTTTTGCAGTTTCTCTGTAACTTGGGAGTGTTGAGAGATTGAGAGAGAATTGTTGAGATTTCACCATCCCAAAAATCTTTATATGAAAAAAAATAACGGATTGATGGAGAGGGGGAAAGTTAATTATAATTAACTTCCTTTTAACCATTCTTTAACTCCCCTTAGGAGTTAAAATTTAACTAGAGTTAAATTAAATCAATTTTAATTTAATTTAATTCAATATTAATTAATCTAATTAATTAATAAAAATTAATTAAATATTATATATTTAATTAATATTACATTTGAATCATATTCAAGTGTATTTCCCTCTCATAACCTATAGTTTAAATATGAATCTTATTCATATTCTGTTTTAACCTATAGTTTTAATATGAATCTCATTCATATTATTTAATATTTGAATCTTGTTCAAATATATTATTCTCTCATATTATAAATAGTTTAATTTTGAATTTAAGTCAAAATTAAGTTTATAGTATAATGTATCTATATATATAATATTAATTGTCTTATATACAATTAACATATAATTCCCTCATTATATGAATCTTATTCATATTAATTTAATATTTGAATCTTATTCAAACATTAATACTCTCATAATATATAGTTTAATTTTGAATCTAATTGAAAAATAACTTTATATTATAATGTAGCTCTATACATTATATTAATTGTATCATATACAATTAATATAAAACCCTTATAATTTGAACGATTCAAATTCTTCCAAAACTAAATATTCCTTGTTTTACCCTTAGTGAGCTAGTAGGGGGACCTAATGAACCTACAGATTAGAAGCTTCAATGATACGATATTAATTAATTAAACTCTTTAATTAAATTAATCAACATTCATTAACTGTGGGTCACTCCACTAAAAACCCATAGTTGCACTCTTCGCACTGTAAACATATTTCTGTGTCCATGGCTATAACCAATCAACAGCGAGTGGACCCTTCACGAATTGCTCGTAATCACAGCTGGGCCAAATTATTGTTTTACCCTGTAGTTACATCTAACTCCTTAAGTCCCCTCTAATGAACAACCTGTTTATGGTCCTACCATAAACAAAAACGGGAAGGAGTGAACTTCATCTTGTGTAGCTTTGTTTCCAACTCCCTACTCAGACAAATCCTCAAAATGGTAGGCATATTGAGTTGACGAATCTGGCCACTCTCACCCATACTGATCAAAGGACTGCCCTCATAGACAGAAGTTCATAACTCACCTAGGATTAAGGTCAAGTCAACTATGGTCATCCTATGAAATCTCAATCTCTTCAGTCAACGGTGTTATAAAGAGAGATTAATCATTTCGCGGTCCGGTCTTATACTAACTCTTTGTATAGGATACCCCCATTCACATGTCTCCACATGAACGATTTGGACAAATCGTTTGTAACATTTACAAAGTGGGTCATATCCGTAGTGTCACCAAGATAAGGCACCCAACCTTATCCTTATACTACAAACCATTTAGGTTATTACTTAAACATGACCCACTTGTATGTCAACCATGTACATGTTTAAGTTACATAAAATAACCTTGGATTGTTCTCTGATGGATAATTGCATATATAAAATAATCAACCATTATTTCAAATTATTTATTAATTACGAGGCTTTAGGGCATACATCCCAACAATTCCAATGTGGGAGAAACCAATACCTCCTATCTTGATAAATTGTTGTCGCACTACAACAATTGGTAGAGTAAAAAATCATTTTGATAATGGTAAATCTTGACCTATAAGAAGAAAACACAATACCGTGAGATGTGAAGTGCATTAAAGATCCCATTACAAATCGTTTGTAATGGGATAATACTGTGAAAACACATTAAAGATCCCATTACAAATCGTTTGTAACATGTGAAGTGCATTAAATCTCATGATAATCTTGCAAATTCGTTAACAAAGGCCTTGACCAGAAAAAGGGTATGGAACATATCGAGGGGGATAGGGTTGAATCCCTTATAATTATCATGAGCCATATATAATGATACCCACTTAGTGATCAGAGATCCTGAGATCTAGGTTCAAAGGGAAAAACGAATTATAAGGTGGTCAAGAAATGCACTATCTTTATATTTTAATTCATCTCTATGATGTGAGTGCATTATCCTATAATAATGCAGAGGGTTGAGTTTTTCAATTATTTGTAGCTCTTATGAGCGCGGTGTGTTATGTTACGGGAGCACCCTTGATAAATTGTACCTATATGAGTGTGAGAGTGGGGTTGCTTTCTATTTAGATATGGGGCTTATTCTCAAATGTACTCTTGAAATATTGGGATCAGCACAAAGCTTTGGGGGTGTTTCGCCCATGAGTTTGGAATTATGAGGGTTTACCTTTTAAAGTCAAGACCATGTTTCGGCTATTAGAATAAAATTTCTGGGATTAAGAAACCAAACTCATCTTCTACATATTATTAATGGTCACCGATGACTGTTGACAACAATTATTGCGTTCTAAGTGCATATGATGCGTTACGTTCACATTGGCCTAGTGTCGCGTTAAAAGTCAAGAAAGATATATATATTAAACGCAAGTTTTCCTATAAAAACCCAAGTGCAAGTTTAAATAGATTTTTCTTGGAGAGTCTAGGGTCGAACACAGGGATTTGCAATGACTATGCGTTGAGATTAATCTTTTAGTTTGATGCACTTGAACTATACAATAATTACAATTGTTGTTGTTTTCTAAAATAACTACAAAGAATAACTTTATACATGAATAAATTGGTGGATGAACATGTGGAATAGTGATGTGGGATGAATGATGGAGGAAGTTAATCAAGTATAAACAAGTCTAGATAACATGTCTGAAAGGAATGGAACCATGAGAAAGGGTAAATTAAGATAAGTAGATAACATTTTCCTAAGTGATAAGTGATTTTTCATACTTACAAACTCAAGGTTGAGAACGCATCTCTCGATGCTTCTGAAGGAGTTGAATCCTCTAGGTGGAAGCATTTAATCACTTTGCTCCTATGTAATTCTATGGATTTTCACAAAACAAGAAAATATACATGTGCACTGAAACACATTGAATAAATCAAAATTAAACATAAATACCTTTGAAGATCAAATTCCCAAGATATCAACGCTTGATTTTTCAAGAACACCACCAAGAAATCTTCTCTGGTAAAACTCCTTGGACAAAGAGGTTTGTGGGAACCTTTTAGGAAAAGTAAAAGGAAGAACAAAGAGTTTAAGAGTTGAGAGTTGCGAGTGAGGGAGAATTCTTGCAGAGATTTCACATCCACACTTTGCATTATTGAGATCTCATCTCAATTTAAAGTGAGGGAACCCACTCACCACTCACCACTCACCACAGGTGAGATAAGTTATTTTTATTATTATTTAATTAAATCATATAAATTAATAAATCAAATTTAATTAATTTATATTAAATATTAATTAAATAACCATTTAATTAATGAAATATTATTTAATTTATTAAAGGAAATCAAATATCATATATTTGATTCAATGTGTCACAATACACATATACTCTCATAACCTATAGTTTTAATATGAGTCCAATTCATACTAACTTAATATTTAAATCCTATTCAAATATTGATGTTCTCATATAATAAAGTTTATTTTCTCACATTATAAACTTTATGATATATCTCATACATAATGATAATTGTATCATATACAATTAATTCCCTTAAGCAATTTGAACATTCAAATCCTTTTATCACTTTGTTTCCTTGTCTTAACCTGTTGTGAGCTACCAGAGGGACCTAATGGACCAACAGTCATAAGCTTCAATGATTCGAGATTAATAAATTAAACTCATTAATTATATCAATCAACATTCATTAACCATGGGGCATACCACTAAAGACCCATAGTTGCACTCTTATGAACTGCGGTATATTTGTGTCTCCATTGAATAACCATACAGTGTAAGTCAATCTTTCACAGGGTGTTCATAATTACAGATGGGTCAAATTGATGTTTTACCCCTGTAATTACCTCTTGCACCTTAAGTACCACTAATCCTCTAATGAACAATACTGTTTATGGTCCAACCATAAACAAAGTCTCTCTCAAATCAGTGAGAGGGTGAGGCCTCATTGTTCAAGTCCCTGAATCAGCACTTAAAGGAACAACCTATCTACTTTCCCTAGATTAAGGAAGGAGTGACTTCCTTCTTGTGAATTTATGTTCCCAGCTCCTCACTTGGCATTCCCAAAATGGTAGGCATATTGAGTCAGCAACTAAGGCCACTCTCACCCATACAAATCAAAGAACGATCTTCATGAACAGGAGTTCATAATTCACTCAGGATTGAGATCAAGTTACATGGTTCTCATATGAAATATAAAACTCTTCAACTAACGAAGTTATAAAGAGAGATTTAATTTCGTGGTCCAGTCTTATACAGACTCACTATATAGGATACCCCCACTTACATGTCATTACACGAACGATTTGGATCAAACCATTTGTAACACTTACAACATTTGTAACACTTACAAAGTGGGTCGTATCCATAGTGTTACTAGGATGAGGAACCCAACCTCACCCATATACTACAGATTTTTTAGGTTATTTCTTGAACATGATCCACCGATATGTCAACCACATATCGTTCAAGATACATTAAATAACCTAGGATCTAAGTTTATTGGATTTTGAGTTATGCAAACAAATAACAATTAAAAATTACTTTATTTATTAATTTATTTACAAATTTACACCTACTACAAAATTTAGGACATAAACTCTAACAGTTTCGACGCCACATTAATCTTATTTCTAAGACGCATGGTGAGTTCTTCGGGCAGAAGACAAACTTTATTTCTAAAGTCTAATCTTTTCTTGTTAAATGCTAGAAATTACTCACCGACTCTCTCAAGCAGATGAATATACTCACTTAAACCTATTTGTTTGATAGATTCAAGCAAGTTTGAAGTGCCCATTTAATCAAGATGAAAGCAAGCTTAATCACATTTGGAAATACTACCACTTATGCTTAACTTATTAAACATTAAATATTCATGGTGCAAGATGTTACAAATGAGAATAGATGGAAGTTTAATGTCAATCGAACTTGTATTAAGTAAATAATCCAATTTCTCGAAAGTTATTAACAAAATACAAGCAAGAAAGATGTTCATAATGAAAGAAAGAAAAGGGAAGTCGTCAAGCCGCCAATGGCAATGTTTTGCTTCTTGGAGGCTCAAGATGGTTGCTATCTGATACATGATTTATAAAAGGGTGGATTCTCACTCTCTGAGAGGTGACTCTGAACACTCTTAGAATCTTCTCACAAAAGAGCTCGAAATGGAGGATGGCTATAGAGGTTGAGCGAGAATTTGCGCAAAGCTTTCACCATTGAGTATTTTCTTTATGCTTAAACATGAAGTGCAATTGGCTATTTATAAGCGTCGAAAAAGACGATACCATGATGACCTGATACCTTTTGCATTTAATTCCATGCCCTACAATGCAGACTTCTTCGCGTCTTCAATTCATTAGATCTATCATGATCTGGTAAAATTAGATGTCCACTTGCATATTGACATGACAATTGTCGACTAAGCATTTGTATTATTTTTTCTTTTCGATGCATGATCCTCGATGCGTTGGCCTTCATTGATTCTGGCAGCATCCTTTCCTTTATACTTGAGCTCCTTTTGGTTCTATCTGCGTTCAAAAAGATTGAATTTCATAATTTTCAGGATAGATTCTTTTGTAATCACATTGAACGCAGAGTTATTCATATCATACAATGTAAGTGCTAAAATCATGTATTTATCATCAATTATACTCTAATTACTCCAAATAATGAATATAATAACTTGTATTTCTACAAGTTATCAACAACTATCGGCGACTTTCATGATCGACTGTCAGCGGTCAACTGTCATAAACTCTCAACAGCTAAACGTCATGGCCATCGACAACTGATCATCATGATCGTCGTGACTATCAACGATCGACCATAATGACGGTCAGGGACCAAACACTGTGACAACAATTGACCATTGTGACCGTCAACAATCGAGTGTTGTGATTGACTTTCAAGTGATATGAAATGCATGTTTTAATACTATATTTTGATATTTTTTCCTTAATAAAAGTGGTATTTTCATGTTAAATACCCTAAATTGTGGTCTTAATGGATAAAATGGTCAAGCATAGGTCATTTGGATGCTTAAATTGTATTTTTAACAGTTTGAGCAAGTTTCATGAGTCTTTACATAGGTTTTTTTTGCTATTTTGTAGGATTTGCCAGTGATGGGTGCGCCCATATTGCTAAAACCTGATGTGGTCGCATCAAAACCCTAATTTTCAGAAGTCATGCCCAGTTATTGTCACACTCCCTCCCAGATTACACAGGTACTACTCTAGGAGTGAGCGCGAACCAGCACACACCTGTTTTCTAATGTAACTATCTAACAATCAATTACTGATCATTCAATCTTATCTATATGCCATATGATCCATAGAATAATATAACTCATCAAAATAAGTGTTCTCTATATACATTTCAGAAACAAATCCCACTACATCCCAAGGAACATGTATGACAAAATAAAACATGTACATATACTGTGTATTTACAACTATCCCAGAGGGCTGGTCCAAAATAAACCCAGACGAGGATCTCCTGTAGGCTAGGCGTCCCGGACACGCTCGCTACCTGAAACAATCAAACAAACAAAAGAAACGCGTGAGCCTAATGCTCAGTGAGTGATGGAATTTCTCCAATTATTATTACACTACTCGAATTGGCATGAAACATCAAAACCACCACATATCTATATAACCAGAAATTTCAAAGTCAATTCATGCTATAGAACACTAATAGTACGATAATCCCTTCCCAGTTGTGGCGGAGCGAAGCTCAACGCACTCAACCTCGTGTACCAATTCTCATCACATCCATATTCGAATACTTCCACACTTCGTCCCTCGGTATTATAATCCCTCAAGTGCCTTCACGTATTGTCCCTCAGCACTGAGTTTTACCATAACGAAGTTCCCATGTGCCTTCACACTTGATCCCTCAGCACTGGGTTCCCTACCAATCCACTGCTCAAGTGCATTCACCTGTGATCCCTCAGCACTGAGCTATCACATATTTTGGATTTCCGCATGCCTTCACACAAGGTCCCTGAGCATTGGAATCCATATCAACCAACTACTCAAGTGCCTTCACACATGGTCCCTCAGCACTGAATATCATATACATTCTTTAATCCTTACAGCACAACACAATCATTCCATACTACACCATATGACAGATTTCTCTCACCCATTACTATTAAAACATGCTAAGTGAATTCATTATATTAAACAAGAAATCACTCACTACTTGTCTTGGCTCTAAGCGGATTATACGCCTTCCCGAGCTCTTCTTGGCCTGTAAATACACATTTCTCACGTTAAGTTCTCCTTGAACTTCCTTTCCATGATCATTAAGTATGCATAATCAGACTCTATTCTTGCTCCATTAACAAGACTCTTTTTTTTTCCCAAAATTTCATAATTAACGTTACTCTATGTCCCTAGCGAGATTACTAGCGAAAAACACCCAACAAGACACTGCACTAGCAATACCGGAATGAACGAGACTAACGAGATTACCTGAGGAGCGATACCCAGCGAGACTCAGCGAGATCTGTGAGACGCAAAACCCTTTACGTTACCAGTGACACTCGCTTCGCTACTCAGTCTTCAGCTCTTTCAGCGATACCATTGTCTGAGCGACACCTAATGGCCACTGTTTTCTTCTTTCCCTTCTAACTCTTTCTTTAACCTGCTAAACATCGAATTCCAGCCAAAATTAGAACTTTCTTTCCTCTACAAACTTGTAAAGAAATAAGTCCTTTATCTTACCTTAAAGTCTCATAATGGAAGTTCTCTTCGTTTGAGAGATATTCTCAAATAACCCCGGATTGCTCTAATCGTCTTGCAATTCAGTTTCGATCACTTCTACCTGAAGTTTATCACACATTTACTCAAATTCGGCTCAAGTATTCTTCATAAAAATTGCTAGAAATCAAGTTAACTTACCAACCTTAAAATTTCGACCCTAGCCCCAGCTTCCAAAGTTCGTTCTTCTTTAAACTCTGAAGAACACTCAGATTAAGTAACACCAGCCGAACTCTCCGTTCCAGCTTAAGTTTCCTCCACGAAAATGATGAGAATTCCACTCTAAACCAGCATAAACACCTTCTTCTACCTCCTTTCTTTGTTTAGCTTCAAGATGGGATCAACTTGAGCTTTGAAATGTGATTAAAATATTTGAATACTCAGTCCACTTATATATATATACCACCGACTTAATCTTCACTTCATCTCTATGTACTTAACTAGTCGATGTATACCTTCGGTGCACGACTTCAGCAACGCATAGCCTCAACTTTGTGTGTTGCAATTGCCCAGCGCCCCATCGCCGGATAGCCGACGAACGCATGGTCCTCTCAGCCATTCTTCTATGCACCAACGCATACCCACCTTTAACGCCTAGCCTTTCTTAGCCACTCTTCTATGCACTAACGCATACCAACCTTCAACGCATGGTAGTGTTCAACACATAGTGGCTTTCGAGGCAGAGTGACCTTCAACGCCTCATGGTCTTCAACGCCTAATGGCCATCAACGCCTAATGGCCTTCCTTCACATCTGCGTCCACGCCGAACTACCTTCGTCAACGCATAGCCCCACCAACGCATGGCCAACACTTAGCCATTTTTGCTCCCACACAACTCGGCCAACTTTTCCTACTTAATGCCCATCTCTTAGTCTCTTCTTAACTTGCCTTCTCACAATGTCAAGTACGGGGCTTACAGTCTACAGTTGTGAAATACTTGGTCTTCAGTTGTTCTTCAGCGTCCAAATTGACTAGGGAGCTTCGGAAGCGTGGAAGTCATTCCTAAACCACTTAAAGCCTATAAAAGGGAGGGAAGCCTTTTCTTCAAAGATCATCATCGAAATTCAAACCTTCCAAGGAGAATTCTCACCCAAATATCCAAAAAGATCTTCAAGGAATGAAAGTTTCTTTGAAGAAATTAGAGCTAGGACCTCCCTACCCCATTGGAATGAGTGTAGAGAGAAAGGAGAATCCGACCTAGGGAGCTTGAGAGAATGAGAAATTTGTCCAAGGAGTGTGTTTTCTATACTTCCAGCATTCATTTTCTCTTTTCTTCTTGTTAGTACTATTCTTTGAACATCTACATTGTAATTATGGTTATGGAAGCAATGAAATCAATTCTTTCATTCTTAATCCTAAGTTAAATTCTTTAAGGGGTCCAACTATGTGGATACCCTAGGGTATTATGACTTGAGCAAATGTCATAGCTTCATACCTCTTTACTTATGCATTTCATTTGTTGATTGTATGGATAAATATTGTTAAGTTAAACTAGCCATTTAATTTAACAATCTAGTGGAGTCCTAATGCTGAGAATGTTAGGATATAAACTGATTTCACAAGGAAATATGGGACTAAAAGCCTAGAAATAGGATTGTCATGAATCCTCAGAAATAGGGTGTGCCATAGGATAAAGAATTTGCACTAAATCCATTGAAGATTCAACTAACCAGAGAAATATAGGCTTAGCTACTTAGGCTCCTAAAGGAACTTGGTACAAGACCAAATAGAAGAAGATTTTGTCCATGAGTAAGTTGATGTCTAGGTATGATGTGGCCCTATAGCTCAAGGCATAATACCTCTTCGGTAGAAACATAGTTGCATCCCTACTTCTATCATTGATTGCCTTTTAGTTCCAACATCATTCAATTTAAGCATCCTTTACTCTACACTAGTTACTCTTGGCCACTTTGATTGCAATGTTAAAATAAACCTAATTAGATAGCTAGTCTCATGGGATTCGACTTTTGGAATGTGTATGCTTGCCACTTAGACCAAGTGTATATGCTTGTTTTGATTACTTCACTGAGTGTGTATGCTTGCCACTTAGACCACTCTTATCTAAATCTTTATCACACATACACCTTTGGTAGATCAGCGAGTGATGTATGGCTTCCAATGATAGTTGGTAATTGTTGTCGGCAATTTTTTTCTCCATTTCTCTTTTTTTTTTCCCTTTTTGCTTGGATTTTTCATTATTTTCCCCTTTTTTATTTTTACAAAAGTAAAAACTAAAACAATCTCCCTTGTTCTAGAATATTCCTCGCTGAAGCATGGTATTGATTAAGTTAGACATGGATCATCGAATTCCCCCTTTTTTTTTTTTGTTTTTTTTTCCCTCCTCCTCCTCCTCCTCACACACACAAAACTAAGAAATTGACTCATTCATCTAGAAGCTCTAATGACTGCAGTGTTGCATCAATCATGCTACTCATTGTCATCAAATTCTCTTGACTGGTCACGGCCCACCTACTATCGTTGATCACCCATTGGCGGTCATTGTCAATTATTTTTTCCTCCTTCTACCTCCCTCTTTTCCCTTCTCCTTATTCTTTATTTTCCCACAAAAAAATAGAAAAAGAACATTATTAAATACAAACTTCATAGGTAAAATTTGTTTCATGACTACAAGAAAAGAGAGATAATTTAGGGATTTAAAGCAAAACTAAATTTCAAACTTTACTACTTTGTTATCAAAAAATAAACTTGTTATTAAAAAATAATAATAAAAAATAATTAGAAATTTAAAGCCAAACTGAAGTTGTTATGAATTTATTATAAAACTTAATTTCAATGCTTTGTTACTTGGTTATTAAAAAGTATTTTTTTTATATATAAAAATAACTAAATCATTATTATTCCTAGATTATTGTCACGAAAATTAATATACCAAATAAATTAATTTAGGAGTACAAAAGACAAAGCTAATATAAATTTCATTTTAAAATGAATAGGTTAAATTCTTTATACAAAACTATTATTAAAAAATGACTTATGATGCACTAGAGATTATACAGTTCAGAAAACAACCACTAAAAGATAGGAAAATATCAGATTACCCGAACTCATATCTACACTCCAAACATAGGCTTAAAAAACCCAAGCTTCTAAATCTTATACCCCAAACACAGTCATTTGTGATTCTCAAACTTTAGAACCCCTCAAATAAGCCCTCAAGCATTTAATTCTCAAGCCTTTTTATTCCAAACCTATGCCCCAAGCGCCTCCTTAAAGTGCTAAGCAATAAAGCTCATGTCAACACCTATGTGTGGATAATAATACTTTATTTCCCCTTTAGCATTATAGTTCAAGATAGAGACCACTACTAATTATGGAATAGATATTATTATTTTATTATTAAATGTTCAATGTAGAATCAAACCTCTATGATGCATAATTATCTCTCTCCTAGCCAATTCTATTTTGATATTTATTTTTAAATATTAAAAATAGTAGGGAAATGTTGTAATATTTTTAATATTTAATATTTTTTTTAAAATATAAGTTTTTGAAGATTGAAAGTTGACTTCAATTTTGTAGTGTTTCTTCATGAAAGAAGAAAACTTAACAAAGGTTAAAATATTTTCTTAATTACGTAGTTTTGTAATAAATATTCTAGATTCAAAGTAGCTTCATAAGTACCTCACTTACCTTTCTAACAATGCATAACAATAACAGCAACAAATATTCAACATCATCTTTCTCTTTATTTTCTCTCATTTGCTCTTTTCAGGGTAATTGGCCAAAAGGTGGGTATTCTTAGTTGTGGAGCTTTGAACTCAACCTTGCAATTTAGAGTGATTTGAATTATACAATGTTTCAGTTGGATTGTTGTATCCTAGAAAGGATTTGTCAGAGAATATCTACTGCACCGATGGTTGATATAAAGAGATACAATGCATACCGCAAAAGGCTTGAATCCCTTAAGGAGAGCCAGAAAATTCAAATCAGATATGGTTGTGCCCAATTTTTGAGGTCAAACTATCAAATAATTTGAATATCTCCCTATGAAGGTAAATACAAGCTGCATGAGTTAATTACCTTATCTTCTAAATTGTCCAAAATTTTGCTTCCGTTGCTTTCTACTCACCTAGCTGAACAGAAATAAAATAAGAATCATTTTCCTTTTAAAGCATTACACAAAAATAAAATGGCCAGATTGAAACTTCTGTAGTCAACATCAGCTTTGCAAGAGTTGGTTCTTGCTTTCTGATAAGCTTAGCCCTTTATAAACGTCAAGCATTGGAAATATCTTATTCAAACGCTTGGAAGAATCCTCACAAATAACTCCCAATCTGTACAGAGAGTTAGCCAACTCCATAGCCTCCGGTCGCCACCCGGCATAAGCAATCCCCTCAATTAACAAGACATAACTAGTTTCGTTCGGTAGGCAACCTTTTTCAACCATTGTTATTAGCAACTCAATGCCTTCAAAAACCCTGTGTGCTTTACACATTCCCAGAAGCACAATGTTGAAGCTGATCACTGTTGGCTGGAAGGTGGTAGCTTCCATGTCTACCAACAATCCAATAGCCTCATCGACCAACCCCTCCCGACACAAGCATGAGATCAGAGAATTGTACGTTATCTCATCAGGATCGATTCCTTTTCTTATCATTTCTGATATCATCTCCAGAGCCTTGATCTTGTTCCCACAGCTCCAAAGTGCACTGAACATTGTGTTGTAGGAGCTCACATTTGGAGGGCAACCCACTTCATCTAGCTTCTCAAAGATGTCTAAAGCCAGATCAGCACTACCAAATTTACAAAGAGTAGCCAAAATTGTATTGTAGTTTACAATATCAGGCAAACAACCATCAGATACCATTTTGTGCAAATACTCAATTGCTAAATCTAATCTCCCTTCTTTGCAGAAGGCAGAAATCAGTGGGTCATAGCTATATGCATCTGGGGTTAAGCCTTTCTCCCTCATCACTTTCAACACATTCACGGCTTCCCCGACTCTCCCTTCACGACACAACGAACTAATTAAAATGCTGTGAGTAACGACATTCGGCTCACAGCCACTTAAAACCATGTCTTTCATAAGCTTCTTCCCATCTTCCCACCTGCTCTTGTTTAGAAAAGAACGCAGCAGAATATTGTATGAAATCACATCTGGATTACACCCTCTAGCTGATAAAGCTTGAACAAATTCCACGGCTCGATCCTCCATTCCTTCCTTGCAAATACCCCTAATGATGGCATTGTATGTATACAAGTCGGGACGGAGGCCCCTCGACAGCAATTCGTCGAACAACTCAAGAGCTTCATTGATTCTACCTTCAAGAATGGTTGCTTCTATAAGAATAGTGTAAGTAATCACAGATGGCTTACACCCATCCTTCAAAAGCTCATCCATAACTTCAAAAGCAAGCTCAAGCTTCCCCCTACTACACAAACTCCCAATCATTATATTGTAAGTAACAACATCAGGGGAAAATCCCCTGCTGCGCATTCTATCAAACACCTGGTTTGCAGACTCAATTTGGTTGGCTTTACTAAACCCACTAATCATAGCATTGTAAGAATAAACATCAGGGTCACCATAAGTTTCTAAAATCTCCATAACCCTCACAGCTTTCTTCAAATTCCTCGAATTAAAGAACCCTTTAATGAGCTTCGTACAGAGCACAACATCAGGTTTGAAGCCTTTACTTACCACGCTTTCGAGAAAATAGAGCGACTCGTTGTGCTTCCCAGCTCTGCAGGATCTGTTGAGGAGTTTCATCAAATGGGCGTCTCTGTTATGGAGATTGGGGAAATGGGGTTCTCTGGATTCAGCAGAAGATGCGCCATTTCTGAGATGGGTTTTGTTTGGAAATCTGCGAGGGACAAGGGAGTCGGAATGTGATTGGGGAATTGTTGGCTTCAATAATGGGTTGGTGAAATGGAGGCTCTGAGGGAGAAACTCAGACGAAAACATGCTCGTTGATGGCGTTTGCTATGCCATTCGGTGTTCATGGAGATAGAGCATCGTATTTTGTTTGAAGAAGATCTGGAAACGTTTCTTTTTGTCTAGTGCCAAGAGAAACGAGCAACAGAATATGGAAAGCATATCTAATCCAAGTGGATTCTATTCTAGAGCATTAGCCTTTTGGATAAGGAATTCATGAGGTATGTCCTCATTTGTACACCTCATCTACATCCATATTGGTCTTTTTCTATGAATAATAGAGTATAAATTAGGTTAAATTATCAAAATAATACTCAAAATTATAAACTTGGTTTCAAATTATACTTTTAAATTTCGAAAATTTTTATCTTAGCTCTTGAAATTTGAAGTGAATTACAAAACATCCCTTACAAACTTTTGTCATTAAAATTCATACACAAAAACTTTGTATTACTTATGCGAACCTATCTAAACACGTAACTGAAAAAAAGAAATAATAATAAAGATAGATGTCACATTTGTAAACCATACCTATTATCGGTTTCATCTTTTTAACTTTATACCCCTAATTTTTCATTCTTTCATTTGCGATTTTTTTTTAGTAAACTTCAATCCCCAGATTTATTTTCCGTATGTGTTTAGATTTGTTCATTTAAGCAACATATAAGCATCAACCTCTTTTCTATCCATAATTTAAAAAAAAAAAAAAAAAAAAAGAAAAAAAAACCTCTTCAAGAGTTGTTTTGAAAAGGAAAAAATGTACATTAAAATTATAATGAAACTTTTCAAAGTTTAGAAGTATAATTAAAACCAACCCTATAATTTAAGGGCATTTTTCTAATCATTTAACCCTATAAATTATAATTCGGTTTTTTAACTTCTATATATCAATTTGTATTTTATTTTACTTGAATTCAACATTATGTAAATGGGGAAATTTTAACCTCTTAATTGAGGATACATGTCTTTAGGCCATGAGCTATGCAAACATTTTTCATGTCTTTTTTATTTCATCAATTTTAGATTTGGATGAATGAGACCGAAAAGGAAAAATATTGATGTCAATGTCAAATTGACCACTCAAATTCACTCACATTAAGTGCGAGCCTAAGCACGGCTTAGTAGATAAGACACCAGTTACCTATTTGAAGTTGAAGAATTGATCTTCCACCTTCACCAATTACTTATTTTAGGCCGTGTAAATTTCTTTGCTCCTCTCATGTACCATATATATATATATATATAAAGTAGTTAGGAAATTAAAAAGAGATAGCAATTAGGATCTAAATTACTCTAATTACATCAATTTTGAAGATTAAACATGCTTGTTCTATAATCGAAAAACAGAGGTTTAAAACTTACTTATTGTAGCTCAAAATTGAATCAAATTACTTCAAACTTTTTATCACAAACACTTTGTGGACCACCACAAGAATCTTCCTCATTATTCTCTAGCCTTAGAACGAATTGTGGGATCCAATTTATGATGAATTTGGGGCAGATGATAGTCAAGGTTTTGGAAAGTTTTTAGTAGGTGGTAAATTTCAACCAAATTCTCCAAAGGGATCAACTCTCCCTAAATTTTACTTTCTTCTATATATAGAAGAACACATACAAAACCTTTTTACATGCAAAAGGAGGTGTTTTAATGGAGGAGAAGAAAGCATGAGGAAGACCCCTCCTACTTCTATGCAATTAGTGGGAAATTCCAACAAAATTCATTTTTGAATTTTCCAAATTCAAAAAAATGAATTTCCAATTAATTCTAATAATTAATTTTGATTAATTTAATATAAAATTAATTTAAATAATTAATTATATTAAATTAATATTAAATATTAAATTAATAATTTTTCCACTAATCCTGACAATTTTTAATCCGATGAATCTCTAGTAATCCAATTAATATTTAAATCATATTTAAATATTACCAACTCTCCAATTTCGTTTAATTCATAATTAAAACGAACAAACCATAAACTTTACTCCTTTAACGAATTTGAATGTTTTCAAATTCTTTCAACACATTGTTCCAAGGTTTAGTCCATGAGCTAACAAGGTGTCACACCTCCTCCCAGGTATCCTTCTAACCCAGGAAAAAGTGTGTTGACAGTAGACACCGACCCTCCTTCGATTTCTACTGTCAACCATAAACTTTACCTTTACCTAATAAACAGTTATAAACCATAATCGACTTCTTACATACACCAGAGTTAACTTGCCATACACACATCCTTTTCAGTCAACCATATAATAGCATAAGTACACAACAACTCCCTTAACCCTCTCTATAAGCACAACACATGATCCAGTTCAAATATTTACAATTTTCAGAATACTAAACACCGATGGTAGACCCAGACGAAATCTTGCGTAGGCTAAGCACCCCGGACTCGCTCGCTACTTGGAAAACAGAAAAAACAAGGAAAACATGAGTTAGGTTGCCCAGTGAGTGACTTGTTTTGCATACTATTCTCTTTACACAAAAGCTAGGCATAGAGTAAACACTATAAAATCACGCATACAAAACTTAGATACAAGATTATACTCAATGCAAAACATATACAATAGCATTTTCAAATCATGTATGTTTATTTCAGAGAAGATACTCAAAATCCGATTTGTTTCAAATCATTTCTCTTAGTTGAGGCGGAGCGGAGCTCAACGCTACTCAACGTTGAAAACATTTTTGAATCATTTCCCTTAGTTGAGACGAAGCGGAGCTCAACGCACCCAACGTCGAATATCCTTAGCTGTGTGGAGTAATCTCAACACAACAGCGTCATACGTTCCTCTATGTGCACATAGGTATCATAATTTGGGCTACCCATATGCCTTCTTCAAGTCCTTAAGCATTGGGGTCCCATTTCCATATCCAAGTTACCCATTTGCCTTCTTCGAGTCCTTAGCATTGGGAACCTTTTCTATATTCCGGCTACCCATTTGCCTTCTTCGAGTCATTGAGCATTGGGAGCATTGTAAGCACCTAATTTGTAAGCATGTTCAAAAAAAAAAAAAACTTTAAGCGAATTAGTATTAATAATCTCATATTGTAAATTTAAAAAAAAAAAAAAAAAAAAAAAAAAGAGAAAGAAGAGAAAATAAGGATGGGAGAAGTCGGTTATAGCTTTTATTGAAAGGAAAACTTTTGCCGACTTATTTCTCTTCATTTTCAAACTCATTTCTATGCTATCTTTCAGCTGCACGTCGTGGAGAGGTTGAAGAAGAGTCCTAGGGCAAATTCGTGCCAAGTTTTGGACGGTTCCATGGTAAAACTGAAGCTGAAACAGAAGCTTCATCTGCTGTCGCACAGTTCGAACTAGGTTTGGTGTTTGGTAAATATCGAGCTGAAGAGATCGAATTTTGGGCTGAAATTTTAAGGTTAGTAATTTAACTCAATTTTGAACAACTTTTATGAAGGATGCCTGAGTTGAAATGGAATAGAAACATGTAAACTTTTAGCTGGAAGTTACTGATACAAAATTTCTGTGCAATCTGAAGTAGCGCGAAGAAAACTTGCAATATCTGATGAACCAGGACGAGTTAAGCCACGAAAATTTGAGGTAAGCTAGAAAACATGTTTCTCTACAAGTTTGTAGAAGGAAAGAGGTTATAAATCTGGCTGGAACTGTGACTTTGAACTGACAGAAGTGAGAACAGAGAGAAAAGGAGGAAACTCTGCTGTCAGGTGTCGTCAGGAAGCTGGTATCGCTGAGAAATTGGAGTGTGAGTAGCGACACGAATCTCGCTGGTAGTGCAGAGGAGGTTTTTGTCTCACAAATCTCGCTGACTCTCGCTCGGTGTCGCTCCTCAGGTTATCTCGCTAGTCTTGCTTATTCTGGTGTCGCTAGTGTCGTGTATCTGTTGCGTAATTTCGCTAGAATCTCGCTAGTAAGGTGAAATCTCGTTGGTAATCTCGCTTATTATGTTTATTTTAGAAAAGAAAGGGAGTCTCGGTGGTGAATCATGATTAGAGTTTAAGTATGCACATTTAATGATCATGTAAAGAAAGTTTAAGGGAAGCGTAACGTGAGAAATGTGTATTTACAGGCCAAGAAGAGCTCGGAAAGGCATATAATCCGCTGAGGGCCTAAGGACAAGTTGTGAGTGACACTTTTCTCTCTTTGAAAATGAAATTTATTAAAAATGTTTAGTTTGGTTTTTCTTATGAGATATGGCTTTGAGATGAACTGTTTTCTTGAAAAGCATGATGTTTGATGATATTGTTCAGAAGGCACGTTTTATCCGTTTTCTATAAGATGTTGAATGGCATGTTGTGAAATGTTGTTTATCGTGTTTTATCTGATTTTTCATGAAAGACTTTCATGTGAACTATTTACGTATAATACTAGTTTCTAAAATGTTTTAGAAGAGGCTCAATGCTGAAGGACATGAGAAGGCATGTGAGTTTCCCCGAGACCCAGTACTGAAGGACTCGTAGAAGGTACTTGGGCAACCCGCGATATTCCTATGTGCACATAGAGGTTGTGACGTTGGGTGTGTTGAGTATTGCTCCACCCCAACTAAGGTTGTTATCGACGTTGAATACGTTGAGTTTTACTCTGCCACAACTAAGGATGTTTTCGACGTCGGGTGCGTTGAGTCTTGCTCCGCCCTGACTAAGGGAAAGTTTTGAGAACGAACTGATTCTCGTGTACGATCATTTTGGTATAAACATATGTGATTTGATTACGTTGTTTTCAAATTATGATTTTACAGAAATGATTATTTGATTCACGTTTACGTATATGGTGTTTTAACGATTTTAACATGCCTGTTTTCAAACAAAAGATGGTTTTACAAAATTTAGTCACTCACGGGGCTTTTAGCTCACGCTTTCCATGTTTTCTTTTCCTCCCAGGTAGCAAGGACGTTCCTGGTGCATTGCCTACTCCAACTCGCCCTGCTTAAGCTTCGAGTTTCCAGAAAAATTGTCTTGTTTTGCAAAGTTGCTTGTATGTGAAACTTTATATAGGTGGCATGTAGACCTAGTTGTACATTTACTGGGAATTGAAACATGGTTTTGTATAAGGGCTTTATGGAAGAGTTGTATTCTGAATTATCGTTATGTATATAATTTCCTATAAGTTATGGTTGATATATATTAAGGAGTGTTATGTATGTTGTAAACAGTATAAGACAAGTGTGTTAGTGGATAGTATGCGTCACAAAAAGGGGTGATGTATGTTGTCCTCACATCTCCTTTCAGGTTATGTAAGTAATTTGGGAGGGGGTGTGACAAGCGTTTTCCAAAAACATTATTTAAAAACAAGATGCTTTGAAAACATCATACCATAAATTCATAAACTAAAATTTTCAAACCTTCACAATCTCATAAGCAAGCTTTCATGCTTTTCATAATTTCATAAATCAATAAACAGCATGCTTTTTCATAAACTCATACTATGCACATAAAACTCATAAGTTTTTCAATCATATAACCATACTTTCAAATATAAACTTGTCAACAGTATCACCTTGTTGAAAGTAAAACTATTTTAAATAAATCGTCACTCACTACTTGTCCTGGGCCTATAGCGATTTATACGCCTTTCCTAACTCTTCTTGGCCTGTAATCATACATTTCTCGTTGTTAGATTTCTTTAACATAACCAACAAGCTTTAACCATTCATACTTGGTCAATAATTCACTAACGAGACCACAATTCAATAGAATAAACCTTAATGAGCGAGACCCAACCACCAGCGAGATTACACTACAAAATTAAGTTGCAAATAAATCTGGACTAGCGAGACTTTGACTAGCGAGACTAGCGAGACTCACTTGATTAGTGAGACCCAGCGAGAATGTGAGACGCAAGGCTTCTAACGACACCCGCATTACCCGTCTCGCTACTCTCGCGTACTTCCAGTGTCGCTGCTCTTCCAGCGATACTTGTCTTCCGCAGCTTCTGCCTTCACCTTGGCTCTCACTTCTATCTGTTAAAAGTCGTATTTCCAGCCCGATTTAGCACTTCTTTCCTTCTACAAACTTATAAAGAAATGTATTACCTAGCTTACCTCAAGATTTTAGAACTTAACTCTTCTTCATTCGGCAGATATTCCTGATTTACTTTGAGCTGCTCCAAATCACTCGGAAAATCTATATCAAACACTTCTACCTATCATTTAACATGTTTTTCTTCAAATTCAGCTCAACTAACCTTCACAATATTTGTTAAAAATTGAGTTAACTTACTGACCTCAAATTCTTAGCCCTAAACTCGATCTCCACAAAGCGCTATTATCCAAATATCGAACGTTGTTCAGATTGCACGATATGTAATCAACCCTTCTGTTTTAGCTTCAATTACACCATGAAACCGATCAGAATTCTATACAAATTTTGCCCTAAACACCTTCTCCTACCTCTCTTTTTCTCTCAACTGTGAAATTGAACTGATTTGAGCTTTTGAATGTGTTTAAAATGATCAAACACTCAGCTTACTCACTTAAATAGGCCACCAACTTAACCTCCACTTTCTTCTTTATTTTATTTAATTTAATTTTCCACTAAACAAAGTAACACATCCTTCTTTAACATACTTGGATGCTGGCTTGGACACCTAGCAAGCTTGGACGCATAGCAAGTTTGGTTGCTAGCTTGGACGCATGGCAAACTTGGACACTTAGTACCATTCGTCTGTCCAACGCAACACTCTTTCGATCAGAAGCTTCTCCAACGCAACCCCTTACTAACATCAACCAATGCATGGTCACTTGCCTAGCAACCACACCAACACCCAGCACCAGCCAACACCCGCACTCAACTTTTTAGACGCATGCCTCAACAGGCCAACACTTCAACCCTCATGCTTATGCTCTGCTACGCAAAGTCTTCCCTATTTTCAGCCATCACCCATGCTCACTCTCATGGACTCTTGCTTCAATCCAACCAACGCATAGACACTTCAAGCCCAAAAGCTCTCAGCCATCACTTTTCAATCACCTACCTACTTGCTTGCATCTTCCAAAGTTAAGAGTCGAGCTTACACAAAGGGACCTAATGAACCTACAGATCATGAGCTCCAACGATCCGTAACTAACCAGCTAAACTCTTTAACCTAGTTAATTAACATTCCTTAACTATCGAGGCACTCCACTATAGCCCAGTAGCTGCACTCTCCTCACTTTAGATATATTTTTTTCTAGTTGATATAACCATGATTAGTAAGTCGATCCTTCACAAGTTATTCGTAATTACAGTCGGGTCAAAATTACCGTTTTACCCCTGTAATTACATCTTGTTCCTTAAGTCTCATTGATCCTCTAATGAACAATTGATTTATGGTCCAACCATCAAACTGAGTTCCTCTCGGGCAAATGAGAGGGTGGGAGGCCTTGTTCAATACTCGGAGTTAAGGGAACAACTTCTCTACTAACCTAGAATTAGGTAGGAATGAATTCCATCTTGCAAGACTATGTCCCCAACTATCTACCTAGTTTTATCCCTACAATGGTAGGCTTATTGAGTCGATTAAGTCGGGTCACTCTCACCCATGCATATTAAAGGATAATCCCAAATAAATAGGAGTTCATAGTTAGCTCAGGATTAAGATCGAGTTACCTAGGTCATCATGTTGAAATAATCAATTTTAACAGTAAACGGCGTTATTAGGTAAAAGTGATTACTTCATGGTCCAGTCTTATGCAAACTCATTGCATAGGATGTCCCCACTCTCATGTCTCTACATGAACAATATAGGATCACATCGTTTGTATCAAATACAAAGTAGGTTGCATCTATAGTGTCCCTAGGATAAGGTACCCAACCTTATCCCTATACTATAGATTGTTTTGGCTATTACCTAAACTTGATCCACTTTTATGTCTACACATAAAGTCTAAGTATTCAAACTATAGCCAGGGGTCCTTAGTTTATTAGATTTAATATGTAACGACCCGACTAAATAGACCCCTAATCAAACCACTACTCAATGCATGCTCATCCTAAAACGACACTTTGCAAAATAGTTGAAGACGATCCGAGTTATGTGAAAAAAAAAATTAGTTTTTGATATAAAGCATATCCTCGATAGAAAGAGATAAAAATTTAAGGAAATATAAAAAAACATGGTTTTGGGTACCCTTAAAGGAGATATTTGTTTGAAAGAAGACTATGCATAAAAAACTACATATCCCAAAACGAACTTAGAAAGTTTAAACATATAAAGCCAATCTAGAAATGTGAAAAAAAAAAAAAAAAAACTGTGTAGAAGCCACTATAGGTCTCATAACGCCTCAAGGATTCTTCTTGTCATTCATCGGCGCATCCTTCCCCTTACCTGGATGACATAGAAGAGAAAGGGGTGAGTACATAAATTACTCAGTAAGTAACCCCACTACTGAGGTCCAGCTACACATTTAAGCCCTATAGATGTGCCAAACTAATTGAGCATAGACAACTCAACTTTTCACCTTACATAATTGGGTGACTGGTTAGCTTACATACCGTTGGCAATTGTTGTCCACAGGCCTCTAGTGAATCCCGTAGGAGACACTTACCTCTAGTGATCCTGTAAGAACACAAACTAGTGATCCCGAGGGAGCACAAACTGGTGATCCCGAAGGAGCACAATCTGGTGATCCCGAAGAAACACAAACGGGTGATCTCGAAGGAACACAAATTGATGATCACACAACCAACATAGAGGGCAACAATCACTAACACGCATAACTGGTCAAGTACAAAGAAGGTCTTTCATCATAGATTCACTATATTCCTTATGCAAACGTAATCATAAATTCACAATATTCCTCATGCAAACGTAACCATGCTAAAAAATCCTCTCATTCGTACGCATTACAGGCAAGTACATAAACTCATAAATGGAAAACATTCCTAGGTAGCCTAGAAAACCACAACTTGCTTTTGTAACTAAATTGCCTGGCATGCAGACGGTCTCAGTAGTGAGATTACTTACCTCAAGCTTGAGCCCGAAGCACTCACAAATTTAACCTCTTCTCTGCCTAATCAAAACTTGAATCAAGACCTAAAGAAAAAACAAAATTTCATTCCCAACCTAAGAGTATATTCCAATTACAATTTTGCCTTTGGCGCAACCAACACTTACCTAAAGTGCTTGCTTAAACTGGAACTTGGAACTTCACCCAAGCCTTGAATATGAACTCCAACCTAGACGTAAACTGAATTGAGGGGTTCCATACCCATAGAAAATCCTATTGGTTTGCACAATTACTCATCAATAATTCGGGCAAACAAAAAGTACCAAGAAAATCCAAAAGGAACTCACCGAAAACTTTCCCAGTGGATAAAATCCTCACTGGACAGCAGCTGCGAGCCCTTTTCACGTCTCCGAATCTTAACTCAATATCCAATGGGTGATCAAACTTGAGTCAAACATAACAAACCATCGCAAAATAACCGAAAATAACTCGGGAACTCAAAAAAAGAAATGAGGGAAAACCTACCACTGCAGAAACAGCGACGACGTCGGCAACCCATGAAAACCACCACTAGTAGACGGCCGAAAATCGACGACAAAAAACCGGAGCAGCGCGTGAACCCGTGGACTGGTGTGGACGAAACCCGGCGGCTCGATCTAAAGGAGGTGGCGCAGCTTCGACCAGCAGTGCTCTGGCGTGGTGACCAACAACAGGCACTGGGTCGATGACAAGAGAGAGTAAGAGATGGGAGAGAGAGCTGGCTGCTGAGAAAGAGGGAGAGATGGGAGAGAGAGCTGGCTGTTGAGAGAGAGGGAGAGATGGGAGAGAGACGCGCAGTCAAGAGAGAGAGAGAGATTTTTTTCCCTCTTTTCTTTTTTCTTTTATGGCGCGCAAAGCGAGAAGGCCCCTTAGTCAAAACCTTAACCCCTCAAAATAATTATAAAATAAAATACATTTTCCTTTTCCTCTCCCTACTTATTTATCCTTAACCTCCAAATAATAAAAATAAAACCAAGTCTCACCAACCCAAAATAACTCAAAAATGAATTATTTTAACTCCATGCTTCAATTTACTCTCCAATTTCAGTTCAACATCCAAATAATTTAGGATAACTAATTTAAAATTACCTGAAAATTCGGAGTGTCACATAATAAATGTAATTCACATATTCAATAACAACTTTACTAAATAAGCCTTGATAACAACTTTATTGAGAATATGTTCAAAAGTTTGCAAACTACGAGTTTTATGACATAAAACCCAAGATGTATATATATGTATCTATATGTATGTATTGTTGGTTTCCTAAAACTCGTGGTTTGTAAACATTAAACATATTCTCAATAAAGTTGTTATCGAGATTTATTCAATAAAGATGTTATTGAACATATGAATTTCTTATATCATTTCTCTAAATCCAATAAACTAAGAACCCTTGGCTTTGTTATGAATACTTCGACTTTATGTGTAGACATAAAAGTGGATCAAGTTTAAGTAATAGTCAAAACGGTCTATAGTATAGAGATAAGGTTGGGTACCATATCCTAGGGACACTATGGATGTGGCCCGTTTTGTATTTGATACAGACGATGTGATTCTATATTGTTCATGTAGAGGCATGTGAGTGGGAGCATCCTATGGAATGAGTTTGCATAAGACCGGACCATGAAATAATCACTTTTACTTTATAACACCGTTTACTATTAAAACTGATTACTTCAACCTGATGACCTAGGTAACTCGATCTTAATCCTGAGCTAGCTATGAACTCCTAATTGTTTGAGATTATCCTTTAATATACATGAGTGAGAGTGGCCTGAATTCGCCGACTCAATAAGCCCTCCATTTTAGGGATAAGACCAGGCAGATAGCTGGGGACATAGTTCTGCAAGATGGAATTTACTCCTACCTAATTCTAGGTTAGTAGAGAAGTTGTTCCCTTAATGCTGACTCTGGGTCTTGAACAAGGGGCTGCACCCTCTCATTGGCCCGAGAGGGACTCGGTTTGGTGGTTGGATTACAAACCAATTGATCATTAGAGGAGCAGTGGGACTTAAGGAATGAGATGTAGTTATAGGGGTGAAACATTAATTTTGACCCAATTGTAATTATGAACAACTTGTGAATGATGACTTACTTCTTATGGTTATATCTAGTGGACAAAAACATATCTACAGTGAGAGAGTGCAGCTACTAGGCTTTAGTGGAGTGTCCTGGTAGTTAAGAATGTTAATTAACTAGGTTAAAGAGTTTAGCCGGTTAATTTCAAATCGCTGGAGCTCATGATCTGTAGGTCCATTAGGTCCCCTTGTTAGCTCATGGACTATATCTTAGAACTATATGATGAAAGAATTTGAAAATGTTCAAATAAGGTAAATGAGCAAATTTTACAGTTTCTTCGTGTAATTGCGAATTAGACGAAATTGGAGAGTTAGGATATTTAAAATGAATATAGATTCAGCAGGTTAGAAATTATCAGGACAGGTAGAAAAATTATCAATTTAATATAATTGATTAGATTGATTAATTAATTATTATTTAAATTAAATATATATTTAATATTAAACTAATATTATTTAATTATTTATTTGAATTAATTAAATGAAAAATTAAAATTGGGAATTTCAAATTGCATGGAAGCATGAGGTGTTTTATTTTAAACTCTCATCATCTCCTCTTTTTCCACCTCCTAATTAAAATGGCTTAATCACTTTGAATGGTGTCAATCCATGTCTAAGGAGATTAGCTGAAGTTCTTCAAATATGAGAAAGATTGAAGGGGTTGAGATTAAGCTCTTCGTTGAATTTTGGCTGAAAATTCAAGAACACAAAAACTCTTCAAAACACTGTTTTCTCTCAAATCAGACCAAATTTATCAAGATTTGGATCCCACAATCCATTCTAAGGCAAGAGAATAACGAATAAGACTCTTGTGGTAGTCCACGAAGTGTTCGTGATCAAAATCTTGGAGAAGACAGCTTCAATTTTGAGGTACAACAAGTAAGCAACTATCTTCTGTTTTTTGGTTTATAAAACTTGCATGTTTAATCCTCAAAATTAATGAAATTAGGGTGCTTTTGATCATTATTGCTTCCGTTGTGCTCTTCCTTACTCCATCATGTGTGTGTATATATATTATGTAGCAACATAAGTAGACATGATTATTTTCTTTGCGAGTCCGCCTAATGGGGCAGGAATCCCCCGTTTAGGTAGAATTGGAGAAAAGTGCGAAAAATTCTCCATAAGCGAAATGGGGAACGTTCCCATCCTTTGCCCCCCACCCTTGCCTTGTTTACATCTTTTTTTAATTTATGGTAATAATTATTGTTATGTTATTATTATTGTTGTATAAATATTATATTTAAAGTTTAATTGTTTAATGCTCGAGATAATGAACATGTTTGAGTTCAACACTTAAATTTAGATTATATATATGAATAATTTGAGTAATTATTTCCTTCCATAAGAAAATTTGAGTAATTTGTCATTAAATTCAAATTGTCTATGTAGAATAAATTCTATGAAAAATTAGTGAAAAATTTAATTAAAAGTTAAAACATCTTAATAGTAGTTATTTAAATTATTTGATATTTAAAAAAAGAACAAGTCGAAAAAATTCTCCCAAGGAAAACTCGAACCTTGCTAGGAATCCCAACCCCCATCCCTGCAAAATTAAAATGGAGAATTTTGTAGAGATGGGGAATGAAATGGAGAGCAAAGACGGGATGGAGAAACCATCATTGCCCTAGCCTCAACACGTAAATTCAATTAAATTGAGGACAATTAAAATGGGAAGCACTTTTAGACTCTTGCTTATTTCTCCGGCTAGGAATATAACTTGTCACTAAGAAACTCCGAAAACTTGATCTAAATTTTACTGTAGCTGCAAATTATTTTGTATTGTGCTATATTTGCTAATACTTTGAGTCTAATTGTTATATTTATAACTACCCCATTAATTAATTTGTTCGAATAGCATTTGATAAATTTCAATTTTAATTATCCTTAGGAAAAAAAATCAATTTTAAATTAGAACAAGAGTTACAGTATTTAGTAAATTAATATTAAATTAGTGTGATTTAGTTATATGGACCAAAAAAGGTTTATTATTTTACAAATTTTCATACTGGTATTTAATTTATAACCAGTTGGAATTATACACGTGTTTCATAAGGTTGAAAATGAAATGTACATGTATAAATTGAAATAAAAATCTTATAATATAAAAGAAAAGAAAATAAATTTAAATTTGAGTACTTAATAAGTGAAAAATTGTAGAGAGTTATCTTCCCAGGATGGAATTTATATTTGATTGCAAATATAGCAATCAGATTCAAAGTATTAGAATATATAGCAACATTTTTAAAAAATTGCAAATATTTCAAAGTCTATCAGTGATAAACTATCACCGATAGACTTTGCTATATTTGCACTTTTTTTAAAAAAAAAAAAAATGTTGCTACACTTGGTTATTATCCCTATAAGTGCTACTCATTATAATTACCCAAAATCAAATATAAAAAATTAAAAATTAAATAAAATATAAATAAAAAGATAAATGGAATTTAGATTGAATCTTAAATAAAATCTGAAAAAATAAAAACTTTCATTTGTATTTATGACTATTTATCTTCGAGATCGAAAAGAAGATGGTGAGTACATAAAATAAATGTTAAATCCCGAGTTGTTGAACATCGGTCTTTTATCCTTTGAATTGTTCACATTTTAGTGTGTGTTAGTATGAATAACCCTCTCTAAAATAGTCCTTCCGTTAGTTTTGGGTTTGTCTCACATTAAAACCAGCTGGTGACGTAGAAAAGAAAATTTTATTTAATTTTCTCTCCAGCTTTCTCACTCCTCCTTGCCTTCTCTCCTCTCTTTCTCTTCTTCTCTGTTTCCCTTCCCCAACCCTCTGGTTGTAGCCTCCTCCTTATCTAATTCCAATATACAATATTTGACTGCAACACCATTACAAAATAAGCAGAATTTAAATAACTAGCTCTTAACTTTAGGAAAGAGTTTTGGGTCATCTAAGAATTCAATTCATGATGGCTTTAAAAAAGATTCATATTTGGTTGAATGGAAAGAGACATTTTCTGGGTGCTGCAGAAGATGAAAACTTATGGTTAGGTCCATCTTAAAATCGTTTCTCACAACCCTACTTCTTAGAATCTTCAATTTTACATAAACGTTGGATTCTTATCAAACTACATATTTATATTTCCCTCACAGAGTTTCAAATTCCACGAACTCAGTAGCTTTCAGTTAGGAATTTGGGAGAGAGAAAGTTAAGGAAGGAGAGAAGGGAGGCGAGAGAAATCTGGAGAGAACAAAGGGTTTTTTTCTTTTTTTTCCTTTTTTTTTTTCCATAGGTTTTGACGTCAAACTATTCGAAGGGCTACTTTTGAGGTTTATTAATAATGCAGGGTCTAAATGTAAACCATTCAAAATATAGGGCTAAAGTTAGGACTAAAATAGTATTTTAACTTAAAATAAATTAATAAAATATAAAATTTGGTATGTAACATAAGAATAAATATGTATATATACACACACATTAAATGAAAAATAAACAAAATCTTTATATGTAAAAAAAGAATAATAAAAATATTTACATTAAATAAAGAATAAATATGAATGGAAGTTGTTGAAGGAGAAATTTTGGATCAATCACAAATTGACACGTCATTTCTCAAATTAATGACAAAATTACAAATAATTGAATTTGGGACCAATTAAAAGTTGACATGTGCCCCAAATTGAAATTGAAGACATAAATTGGCAAATCTCGATGACACCACATGTTTTCGTCTTGATCATTGGATTAAATAAAATAATTTGGTCCAATTTGGTATTAATATTTGGGCTGAAATCTAATTGAGTCCTAAAATAGGCTTAATTTTGCCCAAGGGCCAATAAAGACCTAAGTCCAATTTGTTGGGCCCAAGGGCCAAGCCTATGGATCAACCAAACCCAAGCCCACCTGAGAACGCTATAAATAGAAGAGTTTCTCTTCATTTGTGGGGTTCAGAAAATTCTACATTTTAGAGCCTAGAGAGAATTTTCCTACAATCAGAAGACTCCTAACTTCGGAAGCTGAACTAGACTTTAAAACTGAAGTTCCGGGACACATACATTCTTCCAATACTCCAACTTCAAGAACATCCATGCGCTCCACTTCCATACATCAAGTGTACGCATTCAACTGAGAGAGAATCAGAGGATCAAGTACTCGAGATCGAACCACATCCGCATCAAATCTACATCAACTTAAGTTCAACTCCATGAAACAAGTTTCTCAGGAAACCTCGTGCGAACAAATTGGCATGCCCGGTGGGACATCTCTAACTCTCATCTCTCTCTCAACAACCAAATCGAGCAATGATCTCCAAGAAAGCTACGTCCAAAACTCCTACTGCAAACTCCTACTGCAAACGACACCTACACAGGACCCATCACCCGTAGTCGCTAAAAGGGGGTCATGCAAGAGAAGAAACAAGGTTCCGTTGTCGCGAAGAACATCTGGAAGCCGTTAACAGAATCTCCTAAAGGCGGGATTGTCATCAAAGAAAATCATTTGCTTAACAGCTCTGCTCCTACTTCTGACCAATCCAAGAAGAAATCACACCCTGATGTGATGTCGATGGCAGATGTAACGGCAGAGGCAGCTATGGCAAAGATGGAGAGAAAAATAGATCTCCTAATGAAAGCTGTCAGCAAGATCATGAGATCGCTACCTTAAGAGAGCAGATGCAGGCTCGAGAAACTGCCGAATCAAGCCAAACGCCCGCTGCCAAGGCCAATGACAAAGAAAAAACATCAGTTGCAACAATCCACCGCCTCTCTGTCGGTTCAGCAGCTACAAGATATGATCACAAACTTCATCAGAGCCTAGTATGGAGGACCATCTCAAGATTTCTTTATGTATTCTAAACCATATACTAAAAGAATAGACAACTTAAAAATGTCTGTTCGGTATCAACCACCAAAGTTCCAGCAGTTCGATTGAAAGGGCAACCTGAAGCAGCATGTTGCTCATTTTGTTGAGACAAAAATGTAGGAACTAGAGGAGACCTTCTAGTCAAACAATTCATCCGAACCTTAAAAGGAAATGCTTTCGACTGGTACACCGATCTAGAGCCGGAGGTGATTGACAGTTGGGAGCAACTAGAAAGAGAGATCCTAAACCACTTTTACAACACTATCGTCAACATGATAGAGTTGAAAAGCGCCAAGCAACGGAAGGGAGAGTCAGTCATCGACTATATCAACTGATGGAGAGCTTTGAGTCTTGATTGCAATGACCAACTCACTGAACTATCTGCGGTGGAGATGTGCACCCAAGGCATGGACTAGGAACTCCTCTACATCTTACAAGGAATCAACCCCACACATTTGAAGAGTTGGCAACTCGCGCCCACGATATGGAGCTGAGCATCACCAACAGAGGAAGAAAAGATTTCTTAGTCCCTGAGGTAAAGAAAGATCAGAAGGAAGTCAAAGGCACTGAAACTATTTTGAAAAATGTCACAAAAGGATCCATGGTCATCAGTGCGACCCCGCTAAAATTTTCCTTCAAGGGAAACAAAACAAAATCCAAAAGTAAACATGATGGAGGTGAGAGACACCACCTAACTTTAAAAGAAAGACAGGAAAAAGTTTATCCATTTCTTGACTTTGACGTTGCAGACATGCTAGAGCAACCGTTAGAAAAACAACTTATTCAACTACCAGAATACAAGCGGTCGGAGCAGTTAGGAAAAAAAAGAAAGCAACAAAATATCTAAAAATAAGGAACCTTAAAAAATTGGGAGTGTAATTTGCTCAATTGGGATGTTAGATGACATGTATACATAAACTTGTTATTTGAAATATAAATAAATTTTATAAAGAAGAACATAACTATTTAAATATAATAAATGGGAGTGAATAATTGAGTGACCAAAATATACAGGTATCTTTTTGCTTCAAATTGGTATAGGAGATGAATCCAAAACGTCAAAAGATAACATTTTACCAGTTATGAACGCATAACACCGCACCAATTACAAATAACATTGCAACAAAGAGAAAAAATTATTAACGAATTTGGGGGTACTTAGTGAATTTATAGAAAAATTTTGTATTCAAATCTTAATTTGATTTGATCTTTAAATCAAATATTAGAAAATAAAATAAAATTGAAACTAGTGTATCCGTTTTAATTTGAATGATAAACCATGTAATTTTAAATTTTTTTTTTTAAATCATATTAAAACTATAGTTTTTTTAAAAATCTTTTTAGATTTAGATAGTACATAGATTTAATTTTTTTTTTTCTTTTCAACGTGATTTAGATATTATTATTTTCTTTTTTTAAAAAAATATTTTAAACTTGATTTATTTTTTTTAAAAAAAATCTTCTAAAAATAGAAAATTAAATATTATAATCAAATATTAGGAATAACCAAATATTAAACGAATAAAATCCATGATATATTTTTTTTAATCCACGTTAATGATATTATTTTTTTAATAATAAATTTTGGAATAAAATATTTGAGATAAATTTAATTTAGGTGAATTATAAACTAGTTTTTTAAATAATGTTAATGTGAAATTATATTATGTAACCATATAATCATTGGGCAAAAGGAGAAACGTGTTTCTCCCTCATAACCCTTTTAAAGAGTATAAATTATTGAAATATAATTATTTAAACATTTATATGAAATTATTGAAATATAATTATTTAAACATTTATATGAAATTATTGAAATATAATTATTTAAACATTTATATGATTAAATTACATCTAATTTTTATAAATTTAAATTATTTGATAAAAGTTTAAGAAAAATAATTATTATAAAAATGGAATAAATCAAAATTTCATTAAGAGATAGATGTGAAATAGAATATTATATATAGAATGATGAATTTGAAATTTGTAAACGGGTAAAGAACGCGCCAAATTTATAGGAAAATTAAATCTAAAGGCTAGTATATGGTATTATCATGAACAACGACAGATGCAAAATTTTATGTAAAAGGAGGCATAATTTCATATAAATATAACTTTAGGTCCAACAATATAATACTCAAATCATATAATATCGCTAGAGCGAGTAAACTAACAAACAAATAAATAGTGATGGATTTAGAATTTCATATTGGGGACATAACTTTATATAAGATTAAAATTTTAGTACACTAAATTCTAAATTTGTGTTATATATAGTTCTTGAACTTTAAAAAATATATACTAGATCACTGACATCTCAATTTGTGTGTCTAATACATAGTACCTTACATTTAAATATAAATAAATTAACTATTGCTATAAAATTGAAAATTTGAGATTCAATTGGAAACAAAAATAAATTTTGGCTAATGCAACGCTTAATTTTTAAGCATTCTTAATATTTTATGAGATTTTTAAATATGAAATTAAAAGCTTATAGACATTTTTAAGGAACTTATTAGAGTTAAAAATTGAAATTTAGATATTTGTCGTTTATAATTTTAACTAAGGATTAAACTTCTACCCACTTGAATGTAGTTTTAAAATAATTGTAAAGTAAATAGCAAAACAAAAAATTTATATGTGAAAATGGTATTTACATGCCATAGTTTTCAAAAAATAAATAAAAACTAATAACTAAATAGTTGCCAAATAATCTAAGTTTTAAAAAATATTTGTATATAAACATGTGCACATATATGAGAAAAAATAAAAATGGAATTAAGTTATTCCACATATACATCGTAAAAATTCGTGGGTCTGGTTCGAGCCCCTTACCTAAAAGCTTAAAAGGGCTGCTGCCCTAACTGATCCACCATCCCAACAAAAATGAAACACAGAACCACCTCTTACCAGTTTCAAACTCTGGTGGCCAAAGTAACAACATTTCACCACTAGACTGCCACCTGACCATTGAATCAAGCTCCAACATTAGTTTTAAAAGGGCACACAATAATATATATTTATAATAATATTACACATTTTTTAGAAAAATTATTATAAATGAAAAAATGTCAAATTATTTACAAATATAGAAAAATTCTACTGTCTATCAACGATAGACTGTGATAGATATCGCGGTCTATTGCTAGAAATTTTTTTATATTTGTAAATAGTTCGACTCATTTTACTTAGAAATCGAATTTCTAGCGGAAGCGAATGATCGTTTTGTGTTATTAAATTTGTTTTTGAAAAACCAAAAGTACAGAGAACAAAAATATAGGATAAACAACAAACAAGTAGCATGATTTTGAGATAATTTAAGAGATAGAATATTTCCTAACTTTGAAGACCTTTTTCGATGTGAGAATCTCCTTCTTCGAGTCACAAACCTGTATGCTTCTTCAATGAAAACACAAGAACTCTTTTTGTCCTTTGGAACACCACCACAATGGCTAACTTGATATTCTCTAGGTAGAGTCAAAGAGGAAGTGTGTGGGCTCTCTTTGAATTTTTTGCCAATAAATTCTTGAGAAAGAAGAGAGAATTGGAGAGCGAGAACTTACAGAACTTTTCTATAAAAAAAATGAGATGATTTTTCAAACTTCCCTCTCCCTCCTTTTTCTTTTTATGTGATATGTGGGAGAGAACATAATAACTCCTCATTACTTGGGAGTTATTCAATAATATAATAATAATAATAATAATAATAATAATAATAAAAATAAATATTAATTTAATTATATTGTATTAAATCATATTTAATAAATATAATGAAATAAAATTAATTGATTAACAATTAATTAATTAATTAATTAAATATCTCTTATTCAATTTAAATTTGAATCATATTCAAATAACATTCTCTCACCTAACCTATAATTTTAATATGAATCTCATTCATATTAATTTTAACCTATAGTTTTTACATGAATCTCATTCATATAATTAATATTTAAATCTAAGTTAAATATTTATATCTCTTATAAAATAAAGTATAAAATTTGAATCTTATTCAAAATAAAGTTTATATTATAACTCATTCATATAATTAATATTTAAATCTTATTTAAATATTTATATCTCTTATAAAATTAAGTATAAATTTTGAATCTTATTCAAAATAAACTTTATATTATAATGTATCTATATACATTATATTAATTGTGTCCATACAATTAATTCCCTCATTAATTTGAACATTTCAAATTAAACCAAAATGTTTCTAATACTAATCTTTTATGAGCTAACAAGGGGACCTCATGGACCTATAGTTAGAAGCTCCAATGATATGAGATTAAACAATTAAACTCTTTAATTAGATTAATCAATATTCATTAACTGTAGATCACTTCACTAAACACTTACAGTTGCACTCTTCGCACTAAAGATATATTTTTGTGTCCACAGAATTTACTAATCATCATTAAGTTGACCCTTCACAAATTACTCATAACTACAACTGGTCAAATTACCGTTTTACCTGTATAATTATATCTAACTTCTTAAGTACCACTGATCCCTCTATAGAGTTCCGCCCCAATGAGCCAATCGAAGGGAAAACCGATTGGCGCAAAAACTAAAGTGACACATCCTTAACAAGAGTTTGAGATAAATTTCATGCAAACACCATTCGAAAGGGGACACAAATCGAGGTGCCACGAGGCCGAGCATGAAAGTTATCTGGCAAACCAATGAAGGAGACCGTAGGATGTGTTGACACACGTCCTTCCTCCCACTTACTATAAACACTCTCTCCATTCACATTGATATTGACCTATGCAAGCACCATTCGAAGGGGGACACAAATCGAGGTGCCATGAGGCCGAACATAGATCTCACGGTGTGAACTTTTAGGGAGAAACATGAGAAGAAAATGACATAGCATATATATCTTTTTCCTCCCACTAAGTGTTTTAAACCTATGGTTTATTACTTAGGTAAATCTGGCTAATTAATTTATCCAAGTCTTTTGTTAATTTGCACAATATAATTCTTATATTGCATAGTTTAACAATTTTGCTTATCATTTATTAAATATTTTAATAAAATCAAATCAACTGTTGCATGCTTATAAATTATTTGACTAATTCACGTTCCAGGTCGGTTTCTAAGTAGGGGTGTTTCATTCCGTCAACTTAAATACCTTAGCTTTAGACAAAATCTTTCTTAGACAAAGGTCCCTCGTAGGCAAATATTTTATAAATTTAATCTTTTATTGCATTCATTTTAATCCTATTAAAACAAATACAAAAGATTAATCTATTCCTAATCATATTAGAAACATTAAATATAAGTCTAGGTGAACCAATTTTAAACAATTTAAAACTGATTTATAACTTATGTTCGCATGCAACTCTTTATTATAGATTTTAATCTATCTCATTAAACACATAACATTTATACTTTAATGAAATATTAAAATCTATAACATGTATTCTAATGATATTAACTAAATATAACAATTATATTTACTAAGGTAATGTCATGCTCAATGCATATTCATTTTCATTAAGCAATATAACACTTTATATTAAATAATGAAAATCAAGCATATCATATCATACAATATAACAAGTATATTAAAGAATGATGCATGGATATGCTTATTAATACATACAACTATATAATATAACATTTATATTAAATAGAATGCATGTTCATGCTTATAATATCATACAATCATATAATATAACACTTATATTAAATATGATGCATGATTATGTTTATCCTAAGATGAGATTTTAAACTATATGGCATACATTATGCAACATATAACTATTTATTTAATCATAAATCAAATGCAAAATTAAATTAAACAGCAAACTAGACCAATTTTGGTTCCCCTAAGAATTAATATAAATCAATATAATTATATTATATCAATTTATTTAATTAAAAATAAAATTAAAAAAACAGAAAGAACTGCTCCAGTCACATCTTAAACCCATGAATTGGCAATTTCTGGGTGCTCATCCAACGAACAGAGTGTCGTGACGCTGATGGAGAGCATTGCTATGCTATGACTTTTAGAAGTCGCCACGACATTGTGCTCTATGCTGAAGCACAAAATTCTTCCTCCACTTTGAATTTTGCTTCGTTTTGGTCCATTCTCAAACTTCTCCTCAATAACACTGGCTCCTCGAACGACACAGACTTACAGACTCGATAGCATAATTTAAATGCCCAAAACAACGGGCCCTTACACATGATCACATAAAAAATGTAAATCTAAGGTGTCAAAATCGAAAACATCTATTTTGCAAACCCACATTCATAATGCAAAATAAACACTCACCTTTTCTCCAAATTTTGTTTCCAAACTAAAATTTAGAGGCATGATTTGACTCTAATACCAATTGAAGGAATTAAATCCTCAACGGAAGTGAGTGATTGTCATATGCCAATAATTTTTTTTTTTTGAAAACTTCAAATTACAGAGAAGGGAAACATAAGGATAAACAATTAAAACTATAAGTATGCATTCAGAGGGAGTTAAGTAGGAAAATACTTTACCTTTGAAGACCGTCTTCAGGGTAAGCTTCTCCTTCTTCTCACTAAATCACAAACAACAAACTCTTCCTTCAACAAGATGTGCAAAGAACTTCTTGGGACACCACAACGCAAGTCTTCCTTGCTATTCTCAGGAAGAATCAAAAGGAGTTGTGGACTCTTTTGATTTTGGTGGGGAGGAAGAGATTGAGAGAAAAAGATTTTCTTGAGAGGCTTTTTCTAGAGCAAATAAAACTTTTGTAGCTTTTCTTTTCAACACACCCCTTCTTCTCTCTTTTAAAGTAAGATATATGAGAGAGTGGGAATGTCTCCCTAAACGTGGGGGTTATTTTCTAATTTATTAATATTAAATTAATATTAATTTAATTATAATATATTAAATCATATTTAATATATATATATATATATATAATTAAATAAAATCAATCAATTAACAATTAATCAATTAATAAATTAAATATCACATATTTAATTTAATTTGAATCGCATTCAAATAACCTTCTCTCACATAACTTATAGTTTTAATATGAATTTTATTCATATTAATTTTAACATATAGTTTTTATATGAATCTCATTCATATAATTAATATTTAAATCTTATTTAAATATTTATCTCTTTTATAACATAAAATATAAATTTTGAATCTCATTAAAAAATAACTTTATATCATAATGTATCAATATACATTATACTAATTGTATCATATACAATTAAATTTCTTATTAATTTGAACATTTCAAATTAATCTAAAATAATTGGTTCTTATCCAAAACCTTAATGAGCTAGCAAGGGGACTTTATAGACCTATAGATCAGAAGCTCCAATTATATGAGATTAATTAATTAAACTCTGTAATAAGACTAATTAATTAAACTCTGTAATTAGATTAATCAATATTCATTAACTATAGGTCACTCCACTGAACACCTATAGTTGCACTCTTCGCATTATAGATATATTTCTATGTCCATAGAAATAACCAATAAACAATAAGTTGACCATTCACAAATTACTCGTGACTACATCTTGGCCAAATTACATTTTACCCTTGTAGTTACATTTAACTCCATAAGTACCACTGATCCCTCTAATGAACAAACAGTTATAGTTCAACTATAAACTAACCCCTCTCGGGTTAGTGAGAGGGTGAGACCTCTTTGTTTAAGATTCGAAATTAGCCCTTAAGGAAGAAATTTATCCACTTACCCTAAATATGGGAAGGAGTACTAAATTCCATCTTGTGACGATATGTTTCAGCTCCCTGTTCAGACAAATCCCCAAAATGGTAGCCATATTGAGTCAGCGATCTAGCCACTCTCACCCATACAGATCAAAAAATTGTCCTCATAGACAAGAGTTCATAACCCACTCAGGATTAAGGTCGAGTCACCTATAGTCATCCTATAAAATGTTAATTTCTTCAATTAACGGCGTTACAAAGAGAAATTAAACATTTTGCAGTCCGATCTTATGCAATCTCTTTGTATAGGATACCCTTACTCATATGTCTCCATGTGAACGATTAGGATCAAATCATTTTAAACTTTACAACTCCTTGTGTTACCAGAATAAGACACCTAACTTTATCCCTATACTATAAAACCTTTTGGTTATTACTTAAACATGATCCATCCTCGTATGTCAGTCACATACATGGTTAAGTTTATATAAAATAACCATGGATCTTAGTTTATTGGATTGAGTTAATACAAAAAAACAAATAAAATAACTCATTATTTTATTGAATAAATAAAATGTATCTATAATTTTACAAACTACGAGACCCCAAGAGATTTAGGACACTAGTCTCAACAGACAGGATTGTGGATATTCAATGAGCATGATCAGTTGATTTATGAGCAATCTGGGCAAAACTCATTGGGAAGCTTCGAAATGGGTTTTGAGATGTATAAATGGTTTTTCTTCGAAGGGCCTTATATATTCAAAGAATTATGATGCTCACACTATTGTTGGTTTTGTAGATTCTAACTATGCAGCTGATTAGGATCGATGACAGTCATTAACAGGTTATGTTTTTATGCTTTATGGTAATGTTATCAACTAGAGATTGACTCTTCAATTGGTAGTTACTCTATCCTCAACCGAGGCTAAGTATATTGCCTTACCATAATCTGTGAAAGAATGTATATGGTTGAAAGGTTTGATTTCTGAAATGTGTTCATCTAAATGTGATGTTAAGATTCATTGTGATAGTCAAAGTGCTTTAGCTTTGTCTAAAAATCCAACCTTCCATGATCGATTGAAGTATATTGATGTTCGTTTTCATTATGTGAGTGATGCTATTAAAGATGAAAAAAATTAGTTTGTTGAAGATTGATACTTCACATAACCCCACTGATTTGATGACAAAGGCGTTATGTTCTGATCGTTTTATGTACCTTTGTGATCTGTTGAAGTTGGGTGTTGGGTAAGTTGTGTATCAATTTTTGATATTGCAATTCAGAGAATTTTTCTTTATGTTGCAGCTGTATATGATGATCAAGAGGGTGATTGTTGGAATTATGTCTCTCATTTACAACAGCTTGTTTATCATGATTAGAGTTTATTAACCATGGGTTATTTGTTATGGGCATTTGTTTACTTAGCCCATTAGGATTACTAAATGAAATCCTTTTATAATAGCTCTATAAATAGAGAGTTTTGAGATGAGGCATTGCGTGAGATGTAGAGAAAAATGAGAGTTGTGAGCTTTTGAGGGTTCCGTGGTTTTCTTCTTCCTGAGCTCATTTTGATGTTCATCTCTTTGCTGATCTTTTGTATTACTGCTGCTGCCAATAAAGATTTCTACCACTGATTTGCATAGTGGATGTAGACCTCAGTCCAACCACTATAAAAGATCTATGTCAATCTCTTCTCTCTACTTCTTTGTTTCTTTATCTTCATTTTACTCAAATTTGGTTTTACCATTTGTTAGATTACTTATTTGTATTTAAAAAACGATATGACGTGAGGGGGACACATGTCCCCGACCCCTTCATAGATTCGCCTCTGATCACGAATAAATTAAAAAGGGATTAGGGATAGATTAATAAATAATTTTTTACTAAATAGGTAAGCGGTAAAGATTCTTCCCTAACTACTTTCTACAGTTGTAGATGCAATTAATCTCAACATAGTTTGGCAATTTTCCACAATATTAAAGTCGGGAGAAAAATGCATTTTGAGTCTCGATATAGTTTCTGGGTGTCTTTGGAATTACAAGTGTTTAATTTTAAAAATAAGTCATTTTGAAACAAATAGAAGTGTTTGACAACCACTCAAAAATACATTTTGAAACCCATTCATGTTTTTAGTTTAAACACTTCTTACTAAAAGTGATTAAATGAAAATAAATTTTTGAAAAACATTTATTTTTTAAGTTAATCCAAATGAGCCCTTTATTGGTTACGAGATTTAAGTTTTGTTTCAATTTGGTTCCTAAGTTTCAAGATTTTACATTTTGATCTCAATTTTTCATTAAATACTCATTTTCAATCATTAATGTCAATGTCTATTAATTAATTTAACATAATTCTGAAGTGAAATTTTAAATTTAATTTTAAAAATGATGAAAATAGTGAAACTTAATTAATTATAATTTTTTTTTGAATTTTTTAAATTTATTAAGATACATTAACACTAAGGGCGGAAAATGAGTATTTAGTAAAAAATCGATATTGAAAGTATAAATTTTGAAACTTTTGGACCAAATTGAAACAAAACTCAAATTTAAGAGCTAAATGTGTAACATTTTGAATCCTGTGGACCAAATAGAACTAGACCCAAATCTATGGACCAAAAAGGTATTTTTCCTCCTAAAATCTTTTATTTATATATATATATATAGATTAGTTAGAGGACACGTACGATGTAAGTGATTAAAAATCTTTAGAACATAGATAAATTATAAAATGAATATACTTTTAATTTAATTTAAATTGTAAATGTAAAATATAAAAGTAATGAAAGAGATAATAGATAAAATAATATATATATTTTATTTGGTTATATTAAATATGAAATGTGATGGTTGCAAAATTTTCTAGGATGAAATATAAATGACTAAACAAAATAAATCGCATTAATTTTAAAATATAAATATTAGCCATGAACTTTGAAAATAATATTTCATTAAGCATTCAGCAAAATTTTTTAAAGATGCTACAAAAATTACTTTTGCTATTGCTAAAAACCATTCCAATTTAAAATAGTCATGTTTGATAAATAAACAAAATTGATTTTAGAAAAATAAAAATAAATAAAAATCACTTTAGAGTAAGTAATATAGCATAGTATAAATATTAACTTTTTCCAACAAAAGTTCAAATCACGATTTTTTTTCCTCAATCTTTTTTCTCTATTAACAAATTGAACAAAAGCAACTCATCACTAAAGAGGCTCTTTAAAGGAAAAAAAGTGTCAGAAATATGATATTAACTAAATATATTTATTTAAAGTTTCTGGCGTTGTCTTTTTGGATTGCTTTGGGAGTGTCTCGGATCATGTTTGTTAGGTTCTTGTCTCCGAAGTTGTTCCTTAAACTGTCATCTTTGTAGAAAAATTACTTCCTTATTTAAATTATTCTGCAAAATATTTCTGCCGAGACATTTGCCTTATTTTTTGAATGTTGATATTTTGTGAGATTATTTTCCATCATTTTACTGTGCTATTTAAGTCTAAGAAGTCAGGGTTGTTGCTTCAACATACAATAAGATATTAATTTGATTATACCGAAGCCTTTACTCTTTATGCTCCTTGAAAAAGATCGTTCTATGCTAGAGGCAATAATCTTCACCATTCTATTCAACTGAGCATCAGTATTGCAAGTTATTCCGTCTTAGGGGTAGCCTAAGACCGCTCTAATCAAGCATAAGTTCTCTTTACTCACAGGGAGCCTGAGTCGTTATTCAACGTAAAAGGATTTCGTAGGAAGGAGAAAGATAATATTCGATAAGAAGGAGTCTTGCTCACTTAGGAGAGCCTAAGTGTTACACCACTAATATACAATTACTTAGGTAGATTCTAAGTTAAATTGAGATAGATCTCGCATCTAGAGAGAGCCTAGGTGTTTAGCTAAGTTAAACTCTATGTGTGTCACTATGCTTGAAGTTGTTCACATATAAAAACAATGTTCTAATTGCTTAACTATTTCATATTAGTGGATTATCTTTCTCGGGCACATTGCTCCCTAGACATAGGTGATTTATTGTCAAACTGGGTTAACAATTCTCATGTGTTTATATTCTTGTTTTGTTGGTTACGAGTCTTTTTATTGTCTCTAATTGTGTTAGGACGTATTGTAAAATATTTGCCCTTAGTTCGTTGAACTCCTAATATTTCAAAAAGTATATATAAAAATATATGAATGACAAATTAAGAATGGTCGAAAGATTTATTGATAAAAAGGGAATTGAAAATTAAGTTTAGCAAAGTAAAACCATGGAGGGAGCATCAAAACGCGCTTGCAATTGCAATTCTATCACCCATCTTTCCTCTTCTGCCGATAGTGGAAGTGAAATTTATTTTATGTTTTTATTTCATATTATTCATTTCCTAGATTTTACTAATAATATAATTTCTTAAAATTCTTTTCTATTTTTATTTTATTTCATTGTCATGTATCGCAATATTAGATAGTTTTTTTTTTTTTTTACGTAATTTTTTACATCCATAGATATGGTATTGAATCAACCATATGAGATAATTGGAAGAAGGCCTTTTTTGAAAACTTTTGTTTTGTTCAGTGACAGATCGAGAAATTCATGTTAGGGCACAAATGTTTATAAGTTTAGAAGTTTAGCATATGAACTTCTAAATATGTGTTTATATATAGTTTTTAAACTTTAAAAAATGTCTAATAGGTCTCTAAATTTTTTTATTTTTATATTTAATAGATTCCTAAAATATCAATTTTGCATCTTAATTGAAAAGTTCAGATTCCATTAGACATACAACTAACTTTTTATTTGTCTTATAAAACAATTAATTTTAAAAATGTTTTAATATTCTTGAGATCTGTTAGATTCAATTTAAAGATTTATTAGACATTATGAAGGGACTAGAGCCGAAATTAAAAGTTTAGGAATATATTAGATAAAAGTTTTAAAACTTGGAGATAAAATTTTTACTTTAACCTTCATATAAATATAATTTCAGACAACATCTAAATTAAATAATACTAACTATAAAATTATTATAAAGTATAAACCTTTATAGAATTATTGACCTAAATATATAAGCAAAAACTATTCTTTCAATTTTGTCAAATAATGAATAATTCTTACAATAATTCTTAAAATATATAATATATAAATAACTATATATATTGAAAATTAAAACTATCAAAATTATAAGGAAAAAATAAAAAGAGTACAAAATAAGGATATATGTATATAAAACATTACCAGTTGAGGGAGGCACGTGCTCCCAGTCCCCTAATAGATTCGTCCCTAATTTTATTGGGTACGTATAATGGACATTGTTAAAATTTTCAAGGGCAAAAAAAAATTCTCCTCTCATAGTCCCTTTTAATATAGTAGAGATAGTAGAGAAATACCAAAATCCTTCTTTTATTTAGGAGATTCGTGATGTTCCTATAATTTTTAGAAGTAGACTTCTTTATATGAGAAACCTTGTTGACATAACTTTGACAATTGAAAAGGTTAAAAAACACCTTTGGTTCCTAAATTTTCATGAAAATAATAACTTAATTCCTAAACTTAATCCATGAAAATAATAATTTAGTCCCTATATTTTCAGTTTTATAACAACTTAATCCCTAAACTTTAGTAGGTAATAATTTGGTCCTTGTACTTTTCAAAATTGTAACATTTTAGTCCCTAAAGTAAAAAAAAAAAAAAAAAAAAAAAAAAAATCAAATTTAGATGCCAATTTTTATTATTTCATGATGTAGACTTTGTATTATATAATAATATTGAGTTTCTATTTTTTTTTCGGTTTATTTACGCAAAAAAATCTCAATAAATGTTAATATTAATTTCTATGATAGAATGTAATAAGATTACTAGGAATCAGAAGAGTATTGAAATGCGTGAGGAATCTAGAACGAAATGAAAATAAAATCGTGAAGCATGAAAATTGTGGGAAATAAGGTTGGGTTGAAAACTGTTAGAACGGAATGAGTTTTGTATTACAAATCAAGCCTAAAACGCACAATCCAAACATTGATTTTGGATTACATTACATTACAATCCCATCCCATTACGGTCACCCAAACATCCCCTAAATCGTTACAAATTTTAAAGTATAAGAACTAAAATGTTACATAGTAAAATTTTGGATTGAATTGTTACAAAATTAAAAGTAGATGTACTAAATCGTTACAAACTAAAGTTTATGAACTAAATTGTTCCTTTTATAAAAGTTTATAGACTATATGTGATTTATAACAATTTTCAAAGCTACCATACTTTTCGTACATTATCTTTAAACAATCCCACCATCCAATATATTTATTTTTATAAAAATATAAACAGTACAATTTGAAATATATTATAAATATAATAGATATTATAAATATACTATTTAGTATAGATATTCATAACCTACATAGGTTATCAAATATCATAAACCTCTCATTCAATTTCATGTGGTAACATACACCCTTATTGAATTTTATATTGTAACATACACCATCCTATGTCCTATAAATAGTAGTATATGGTGCATTTGTAATACACACCACAATTGAATTGTTTTTTTTACTTTCTAATTTTCTCTACTTTGTTCTTTACTTTGCTTGTTTTTGTTCTTGTTTTGTTTTGCTTCTTTACTTTACTTCAATTCTTTTTACAATACATTATCAACACGAGTCTCTACCACTTAAATGTTTGTAGAGGTTGGAGTTGGTTCACTGGAACACCAAGAAGGTTAAAGACCCACTAGAATTATCTACATCTTTTCAAGATATTTAAAATTTGAAGTTCATAGATGGTGAGTATTTTAATTTACCCATATGTGATTTATGTATTTGCAAATTAATGGTTAAGGTATATTTGATATTAGTTATTTTAACTTTTGATTATATTAATAGTAAGAGTCAATCTAGTTGCATGGTAATTTTAGATTCCAAAATCTTATTTGTATTTTGAATTGATTGGAGCTTGGTGGTGAGATTTTTCAATTGTTTGTAGCAAGTATAAGGGTGTGGGAAAATTTTAATCCCTTTTCTGTATCGGCATTTGTGCATTGAATTTTATTTGAAACATATAATATTGGTGTTTAAGTGGCGGAAAGAGTATTAATCAACAACATCAATTGTGGTATTTTAGTGTTGTTGTCTATAAACAATTTTGAACTGGTGATGATTTCTGTAAGGCCACTGTGTACGTTGAACAAAAAAAAAAGGATAAAAAAAAAAATTAAATCAACATAATTTAAATTTTCTTCAATTTCTTAGGACTACCAAGTATATATATATTAGTCAATTTTTGCTTCTTAATTTTAATTATGCATGTGATTATGTTTTAAATGGTTGTCAAATCCCCCATTGCTAAAGTATGTTCCTCCCAATTGTTTCAATGGTTAATTGTTCTCTTTACATAATATATATTTTATCTATTAAGATTATCTTTCAATATAATATTATCTTTTATCTTTCAAATATGGGAATACGTATCCAAGATTATTTTTTATTTTATTTTCAAAGGTTTAATATTTTAGATATTAAAGATTATTCCTTATGTGCATTAGTTTTTAAAAATATTTAAAAATAAAGCTTAATAGTTCACTTGGGTCATTAATATATTAATTAGCTACTAATTAAAAGAATAATGAATTGGAGATTAAAAAAAAAAATTTGAAGCAAACTCTGTCTAAGGATTATTTTGGCTAGGTTGAGGTATTTTAGCTGACCGAAAGGAACAGCTGTCACACCCCCTCCCAAATTACCCTCCATGACCTGAGAGGAGATGTGAGGACAGCAAACATCACCCCTTTTGTGAGGTTCACTGTCCAACTGTACCTGAATAACTTGTTAAAACATGACTTACATAATTGCCCATATCACTTATTCTAATAACATAGACATTCAGATCAGCCACGCCCATAAATTCAATAACATGAGAATTTATATTTACATAACCAGATACTCCAAACTTGTTCACAAATAAACTTAGATGACATATACAATAACCAGTCTCACATCCCAACTACTAGCTGGCTATGTCTACATGTCACATACAGAAAGTTATTTACACATACAACAACCGAAATGCAAAGTATCTTCTGATAACTCGAAGCTTAAGCAGGGCGAGCTTAAGTATGCTAAGCACCGGGAACTTCTTCGCTACCTGGGTGGGAAAAAAAACATGAAAAACATGAGTTGGATGCCTAGTGAGTGACATAGTATTTTAAACACAACTCAAGAACCAAATCATGCTCAATAATAGAGAAAACATAACTTTAGCATAAAACTCATGTTAAGCCTTAAAATAAAACATAAGCCAGGTCTTTTACATAAATACAGTTTACAAACTCATCAAACATTCTTTTGCTTTAAATTTCCCTTAGTCGAGGCGGAGCAAGGCTCAACACACTCAACGTCGAAAACAAACCTTGGTTGGGGCGGAGTAATCTTGACCCCCCCTAATGTCGAAAACCTTAGCTGATGTGGAGTAATCTCAACACAACAGCGTCATCAATCACTATGTGCACATAGGACTATCTCGGGATGCCCAAGTACCTTCTCCGAGTCCCTCAGTACTGGGTCCCTAGGAAACTCAAATGCCTTCTTAACGTCCCTCAGCATTGAGCTCCTTTAAGTCACAGGGTTGCCTATATGCCTTCTTAACGTTCCTCAGCATTGGGTCCCTTAGAAAACATTTTAGGAACAGGTATGCTTTGCATAAATAGTTCATTGTAAAACATTTCATGGAAAACAAAGCATTTCTCAATAAATAGCATCTTATAAACATGCTTTTCAAAAACTTGTAGAAAACAGATAAAACATGCCTTTCATGCCATAAAATCAAATATAACCAGCCATCATGCTTATCATTTAATAAATCATCATAAAATCACATTTTATAAGAAAGCCTGGCTAAACATTTTAAATAGAATCATTTTCAGAGAAAGAAAGGTGTCACTCACAATCCGGGCCTATTCCTCAGGGTCTATAGGCTTTTCCAACCTCAATATGACCTTGGTGGGCAGCAGCTGGGCAAGGGGGTGTCGGCAGGTGCAGGGCGTGGGCGTGGGCGTGCGTCTGTGTCGCGCAGATGGGGGGCGTGAGGCGTAGCAGCGTGCGCGTGCGGGCGTGTGGCAACTTTGGTAGCCTATTCAGCTAGCAGTGTCCTGTTTCCAACCCAATTTTTCAGAGCTCCAAAACACCATTTTCTTTCAAATAAAAATCAAATAAAAATTATGGGACTGAAGTTTAACCTCTTAACTAGCTTACCAAGAAAATTCAGCTCCAAAAACTTTCCTGATGTAAGCCTCACACTTAGCTTTGGAAGTTAGCAAGCTATAAAGATTGGTTTTGGGAAATGACGAGCTAAGGAAGGAAAGTAAAGAGTGGCCGAGAGCCTTAAGGCATGAGTTATCATGCGTTGAAGGTATCCTATGTGTTCGTGAAGGTTGCTATGCGTTGGTGAGGTGTGCCATGCGTTTGTGAAGGCTGCTATGCATTGGTGAGGGTGTGTCATGCGTTTGTGAAGGATGCTATGCGTTGGTGAGCTGAAGTATGCGTTAGCCAATTCATTTTTAAAGGAAAGAAAGTGGAGGTTAAGTCGGCGGCCTATTTAAGTGAGTAAGCTGAGTGTTTGATCATTTTAAACACATTCAAAAGCTCAAATCAGTTGAATTTCACAGCTGAGAGACGGAGAGAGGTAGAAAAAGGTGCTTAGGGCAAAGTTTTGGAGAATTCAGATCGTTTTGGTGGTAAAACTGAAGCTGGAACAGTGAGTCTGGCTGCTATCGCGTAATCCGAGCGTGGTCTGGTGTTTGGAGAAGAACGAGCTAAAGAGATCAAATTTAGGGCTAAAATTTTAAGGTCAGTAAGTTAACTTAATTCAACCAGCTCAATCCAATTAGATCCTTCTTTCGGGGGACTTGTCTTGTACTCCATTAGGCAAGAAGTGCAGTCGAAGGTCCGCCATGAGATCTGAGGGTGGGCACAGAATCAGCCGAGAAGGTGCTAGTCTATCTAAAATGCATATAGTCCCGAAATAGGAAAACCCGGTGGGAAGTATTGGTTGCTACGGTCCAGGGAGCCGAGTCATACCATCCCCAAAACCCACCACCAGCTGCCAAGTACTCCTCTTAGGAGGGTATACCAAAGTGGGAGTGCATAGTACCGCTTGACCAGTCCTACGTCCTAGGATGATAACAACTTTTATGAAGGATGTTTGAGCTGAATTGGAAGAGAAATATGTAAACCTTTAGGTGGAAGTGACTGATACAGAATTGCCGTGCAATCTGGAGTAGCGCAAGGTAATCTTGAAATATCTGACTAACGAGGAGGAGTTAATCCTTGAAAATTTAAGGTAGGCTGGAAAACATATTTCTCTACAAGTTTGTAGAAGGAAAGAAGTTCTAAATTTGGCTGGAAATATGACTTTTAACAAATAGAAGTGAGAATAAAAAGGAAAGGAGGAAACTCTGTTGTCGGGCTTTCGCTAGGAAGCGGGTGTCGCTGAGTAATTGAAGTGTAAGTAGCGAGACGAGTGTCACTGGGGCGCAGGGGGGTTTTCCGTCTCACAAGTCTCGCTAGGTCTCGCTAGGTCTCGTTCCTCAAGTAAATCTCGCTAGTCTCGCTCATCCTGGTGTCGCTAGTGTCGTGTCCTGTTGTGCGTTTTCGCTAGTAATCTCGCTAGAAATGTGGAATCTCCCTGGTAATCTCACTAGTGACATAGAATCTTGCTTATTATGATTACTCTGGGAAAAAAGAGAGTCTCGGTGATGAAACATGATTAGAGTTTAATTATGCACACTTAATGATCATGGAAAGGAAGTTTAAGGAAAGCTTAACGTGAGAAATGTATTATTTCAGGCCGAGAGGAGCTAGGAAAGGTGTACAAACCACTCAAGGCCTAGGACAAGTTGTGAGTGACTTTATATCTAAAAGTATTTAGTCTTAAAATAGTTTCTTGGTAACATTTGTTGATAAATGCTTACATGATGGGATTCTATGAACTTTATGTGTGTTCCATGTGCGGTATAATGAGCTGTTTCAATATTTATTTATATATATAGACTGAGCAAAAGTATGTGAATAATAAGGATAAGACGAATGGAAGCATGGGAACTTATGATTAATATTGTGATGTGGGAGTGGACTTAAGTATATGAATATGTACGTGCTATATGATGGTAAGGCTTAAGAAAAGTATGGAATTTATAATTATGTGAGTAGATGGAAGCATATGAGCTTATATTTAGTGTTGTGATGTATGAAAGTTCACAAGAGTATGATTAAATATGTGATATATGATGGTAAAACTAAAGGAAGCATATGAGCATATGAATTGTGATATATGACGATGAGACTAAAGGTAGAATATGAGTTTATGAAAAGTATTGTGATGGATGAGACATTACCAGAGTATGAATGAGAATATGAATTATAGGGTGAGAATAATGAAAGTGTGTGAGCATATGAAAAGTGTGATGTATGAGATATTACAAACTCATGATTTTATGTTATTTCGTATTCTTATTTGAATGACTCCCAATGCCGAGGTACGAAGAGAAGACATGTGAGATATTTGTGTATGTAATTAGGTTCATGCTAATATTGTTCTGTTTATCATGAAATGATTTATAAAGAATTATTTATGCAAATCATATTTACTTTATAATGTTTTCTAAGGGACCCAATGCTGAGGGAAGATGTGAAGGCATGTGGGAAACCCAGTGTTGTAAGAAACCCAATGCTGAGGGAAGATGTGAAGGCATGTGGCGAAATCCTGTGTTGTAAGAAACCCAATGCTGAGGGATGATGTGAAGGCATGTGGGGAAACCCAATGTTGTAAGAAACCCAGTGCTGAGGGAAGATGTGAAGGCATGTGGAAAATCCAGTGTTGTAAGAAACCCAATGCTGAGGGACGATGTGAAGGCATGTGGACAATCTTGTATTTGAAAACTTAGTGCTGAGAGACGTAGAGAAGGCACTTAAGTATCCTGGGGATCAAGTACTGAGGACTAGGAGAAGGTACTTGGATAGCCCTAAGTAGATTGTGATTGACTGACGCTGAGGTGTTGAGAGTACTCCACTCAGCTAAGGAATATCAACGTTGGGTGCAGTGAGCTTCGCTTAGCCTCAACTAGGGAAGGAGATTTAAGGAAACGGTTTGTAAGTAATGTTTTCATAGATTATCAAATGTGGTTAAATTATAATCTGATGTATGCTAGTGATGGACATGGCTAGATTTTATATTTTCATACACTGTTGAGAAAAACTTTAAGTAGTCACTCACTGGGCGTTTAAGCTCACGTTTTCTTTGTTTTTCTGTTTTTCCAGGTAGCGAGCGAGTTCAGGATGCTTAGCCTATGCAAGATCTCGTCTAGGTCCACCAACAGTGTTCAGTATTCTGAAAATTGTAAATAATTGAACTGGAGCATGTGTTGTACATATAGAGAGGATTAATGAAGTTGTTGTGTATTTATGCTATTATATGACTGAATGAAAAGGATGTGCGTATGGCAAGTTAACTCTGGTGTATGTGTGAAGTAGTTTATGGTTTATAATTGTTTATTAGGTAAAGGTAGAGTTTATGGTTGACAGTGGATGTCGTAAGAGGGTCGGTGTCCGCTGTCGTCACACTTCTTCCTGGGTTAGGAGGGTACCTGGGAGGGGGTGTGACACCCGAGCACCCTTGAAAAATTCCTCAAAGCTAACTCGTCTGATTTGCTCGGTTTCTGCGACAACCTTCAGTATTTTGACGATTTCTCAAGCTTCCTGACGTCAAATCACTTCGACAGCCTTAGGTCGTCTTCCTATCTCACAGAGCTTCCTCTGGTCCAAAAATGGTGAAAGTAGCACGAGGGAACCGGGAGAACCATTGGGTTAATTGAGCTGCTTGCTTAGAGTCCAAGCTGTTGCCCAGACCAACCAATCAGCTTTAGCCACTCACCAGCTTGCTTCAACGTGTCTCCTCTTCATTTCTCCTTATCCTAAACATCCAAATTAAATATAATTTCTATTTAAATAATCATTTTAATTTACTTTAATATTTATTTCCTAATTTTACATTTTTCCCAAATAATTTCCAAATAATTTCCAAATTTTGACCTTTTGACTTAAGCTTCCCTTCATGTTCCACAAAAATTTCCTAAGTCCAGCCCTCCTCCTTGTACTACAACACCATTAACTCCATTCCTTTTATTCCTTAGCAATGGTTAATGGAAAAAGAAGAATACCAAATCATAATTACTTAAAGTGCACTAGAATTCCATATGCTTTCCTACTCATTCAAGCCAACCTTAGCCAAACTTTTAACCATGACTTTTATCTTTTGCTAAAGCTAAGGAAAATAGAGGTTAGGGCTTACAACACCTCTACTTGGGAACTAACCTGGGAGTTGGATTCGTCAAAGTTTTGTTTGTCATGCTAATATTGAAATTTATTTGATTATCTAATATTTAAATTACTCTCATATGGAAAAATTTGTGAAGTTTAGAAATTTATATATATAGTGATTATATGCATTTGATTGAATTCCCTCATGAGAAACTTTGAAAGTCATGCACAATAGTTAATTACTCTTCCTAAAGCTAATTTTGATTCAATACACCTGAAGTTGGATAAATCAATTAGTAAGACATTGTTTATGCCCAATTTTTTTAACTAGATGCACATGTAGTTGCACATACTTTAAATTAGTAAATACTTCTAGACTAATAAAAATATGTTACTTGCATATATCAAACATGCTTCTACAGTAGTCATTTGAGAAATAAATTTTGAAACATTTTGATAAAGAAGTTTTTATTTATGCATATTACAGAAACTAGATGCATCTATACATATTATATTTAAAGTAGACAATACATTTCCAAAATTCATAATCCAAATATGATATTAAGTCCAGTAAACTTAATTAGAGATTTTGGAAAGAAAATATTATTTTTCCTAGAAGAGTAAAGTTTACAATTGATATACTTTATTCTCTTGTAAATCAAGGAGAAGTTTAGTAATTTTGAAAGGTATACATTGTAATAGATATCACCAAGAGAGATTGGTAATAAGAATAATATATGGTATTTATATATTATATCTATGGTCTCTTATAAGAAATGCATATAGAAAAGTTGTTTGCTTTTCCTTCTAAAATTTTATTACATACACATTTGTGTAATTGAAATATACAAACAATGAACCTGAAGTTCATTGATCCAACCATGTTTTATTTGACATGATGAGACATTTTGGGTCAACAATGAAAATAATTATTGGAAATATTCATTGACATCTACTGAAGAAATAAAAGATTCTTCCATCTAATAAATTGTCATGTGTGGCATATTCTCATGAGATTAATAATCAAACTCTCATTAGCAAGTTTACATCCCAGACATTTGATAATTATTATTATATATTGATTGGGATAAGTGTTGAACATCCTGTAGTTTATGTTCAAATAGCAAAACTTTTAATTATGTATGAAATCATGTTATTTTGTAGGGGTGTACATGGGTTGGGTTGGGTTGGGTTGAGGGTGTTTTTTAGACCAACCCGAAAATTTGGGTTGGTTGGATTGACAACCTAAAAGACCCAAATAAAGTCTTCAACCCAACCTTTAAAATTCGGGTTGGGTTAACTTAGTTTTTTCTTTTTAATTAAAAATATGTAAATTTATCTACAACATATGATTAATAACTAAAATCTCATAAAATTCAAATGTTAAATACCAAATATCTGTGATATTTATTACAAACTTTAAACAAAGACAAATATCATAACAATTTTAAAAGAAAAATATTAAAAATTCAAAAATTAATTAATAAATAAAAAGTAATCAAACTTTAAACAAATATATATATATATATATATATATATATATATATATATATATATATATATATATATATATATTTTATATAAAATTCGGGTTGGGTTGGGTCAACCCAAATTTTTTTTTGGCCAACCCGCAACCCAACCCAACCCAATAAAAATAGAAAAAGTACGACCCAACCCAACCCAAGAACAAAACCAACTCAACCCAACCCTTACATTTTGGGTTGGGTAGTCCGAGTTGTTTTGGTTGTCGGGTCATTGAATACCCCTATTGTTTTGTGTGCTCTAAGCCAATGACTTATGAGCTTATGGTCAAAAGCCAAATATATTTCATATGCAAGATGTGCAATAAATATTTCAATTATTGTTTCACAACAATAATTAAGATGATGAAACAATTTAAAATAAGTCCTCAAGAGAGGTTATAAATCGATGTTGAAATTGATTTCACATCAATTATTAAATATTTTGAACCCCTAACGTGTGATATATTTACAGCACAATTTGCTAATATATTTATTGCACAATTTGCTAATTGTTATTAATGAGACACATTTTCCAACATTAGAGGGAGAAATTAAGAAGAAGTTGGAAAAAGAAATTGAATGGAATGCATAAATAGTGTTTCATTTTGATCACCATGCAGATCACTTTGAACTAGAAGTTCAAAAGATAATTCATTTGTAAAATATTGCAAATCAAATGTCAAATGTATTCAAAGAACATTTACAGTTGCAAGAAAGTGACTAAGGTATATATATTTGTTGCAAACACACCATGTAAAACTGATATTCCAATGCAACAAGTTGTCTACACTACGCCAGAAGTGTGATAGACAAATGAGTTCCAAAGATAAAGATCTTCGAAAAAATAATGTAGTCAATAATCAAAATGACTCTGTTAAGAATATGAGATATTCTAGAAGAAATCCTAAATATGAGTACTCATAAGAATATCGAAGAAAATGAGGATAATGACAAGATCTCGATAAATTATGTCATGACATGAAAAAATGGAACCAAATTTATATAAGTTAACAACATACAATGTTACTCTTGATATTATTTATGAAAATGAGTATCATGTGCTTAGATCTATTGAAAAATGTCGACATAGAAAGGATGACTTATGTGGAAAGAAACAATCGAATAGCAATCAACTCATATCTTAATTGTGAGGACTAGTAGTCCAGACATTAAAGAATATCAAATATCTGGGATACAAGTGAATATTTGTAAGAAAAATAAATAAAATAAGGTCACAAGATACAAACTGTAGATTCCACAATAATTCTCACAAAGAACGTTGGTATTGATTATGAAGAAGTATATTCTCTAATGGTAGATACAATACCATGAGATATTTAATTTATGTTACTATGTATGAATAGATTAGCATACATTTTAAGGATATATTCATACTAGATTTATATGAATCTCTTAATAAATGATATTTAATTTATGAAAATCCCCGAAGGATTAAAGGTACCAAAACCATATAATTCAAATATTAGAGAATTGCATTTATTACATAGATTCTTCTAAAACATTCCTGACGAATGTGATATGATAACCTTACTAAATATTGGTTGAAGTAAGGGTATAAAATAACCCTATTTGTCCATATGATATTATAAAGAAGTCATAGTCAATATTTACTATATATGTATATTTTGATGATCCTAATGTATAATGGAAACTCCTAAAGAGATTTCAAAGGCAATAAAGTTTTTAAGAAAACAATTGAGATGAAAGTTTTGAAAAACCAAGTTTTGCCTTAGTTTACAAATAAAGTATAAAGCATATGTGATTGCATCAACTTATACAATATCTTATATGGACTAGTTACATCATTGAACACTCCCATCGTGGTTCTAAAAAAGATATATCATTCAATCTATGGATATGATAATAAATAACTTTAGGTCTTGAAGAACCATAGTTTTTTAGAAATAAGTGCATTTATATATTTTCTAGTTATACACTACATGTTGTAGTATATTTAGTAATTTTGCTACATAGATATAATATTCCTCCAAAAGAAAGATATTAATGTAGAGTTGAACATATATGATGTTTTATTTGAGAATTAGTTTACATTGGTTTATTTTCTTTCTAATTAATCTAATTATGATCAAGTTGGTTGTGAAAATGCATGTTATTTATCGAATCCATAAGAGCTAGATCTTAAACAGGTTACTTAATTAGTACATGGAGAAGAATTTTTATATTATGACAGTCTATGAAGCAAATTATAACAATTACTGAAATCCTGACGATTCATAAGGCTAGTAAAAAATGTTATTATATGAAAATAACATCACAGATGAACTTCTACATTCATGACCTTGAAGGAAATGGTGACATCATTATCCAACAAATTTGTTTAAAAGATGATTTGACAGACTTATTATGAAGATGTTATTCATAACAATATTTGAGAAGTTAGTACACAACATTTGAATGTGACGACTATGAGATGTCAAATAATGTTTCCATGAGGGGAGTAAACTTACTGAACTCTTTTTCCCTTGATTATGGTTTTTCCCACTAGGTTTTCCTAGCAAGGTTTTTAACGAGGTAGTCATTAAATCATATAAAAAAATGTACTATTTTTCCTTCACTAGGATTTTTTCCCATTGGATTTTTTCCTAGTAAGGTTTTAACGGGACATTTATTTTATATAATATAAATATTTGAGGGAGAGTATTATAAATGTAATAATAGATATTATAAATATACTATTTAGTGTAGATATTCATAACCTACATAGGTTACCAAATATCATAAACCTCCCACTCAATTTCATGTTGTAACATGCACCCCCGTTGAATTCTAGATTGTAACATACACCATTCCATGTCTTATAAATAGTGGTGTATGGTGCATTTGTAATACACACTACAGTTGAATTGTTTTATTTACTTTCTAATTTTCTCTACTTTGTTCTTTACTTCGCTTCTTTTTGTTCTTATTTTGTTCTTGCACTAGTCTTATTTTACAACAAATATAAGTTGATGAGATTAAAATAATCATTATAAATTTATGGTTTAAATATTATTTTGTTTGGTCTTCTATTTTCATGTTGGTCTTTGGAATTTTAAGTTTATTCCATTTTAATCTTTAAACTTGAAAAACAAAATTTAAACCACTTTGGTCTCTATGTTTTGAGTCTCATTCTACTTTTGTTCTTATTCCTTCAATTGTTCAAGTCTCCGTGATTTTAATAAATGTCAAATTTGGTCACTCAAAGTTAATTTTTATTAAATTGATTAAACAATAATAATAATTTACATGAAAGAAAAGGTGTTATGACAATATATTTTCAATATTTATAAAAGAAAAATGCTAATACATGTTTAAAAAAAAAAAAAAAAGAAAAAAAAAAAACTCAACAAGAAACTAATAGCATGTCTGTTTTTAAGATTCATTTAAAAGTATTTAGGCTAAAAATGAACATTTGAAAGTATAAAAATTGAAATGACATGAATCCAAAATTTATGAACCAAAATGGTACATTTGGTTGAAGAAGAAGAAAAAGATGATGATGATAATTAATAATAATAACCATTTTGGTTTTTGATAAAAAAAAATAAAAAAAGGGTTGAATGCACTATTAGTAAAAAGAATTATAAAAATTAATTATGTATCTCAACTCTTTCATGTTTGCAAAAATGACAAAAAAATCAGCCCAGCCCAATTACTCAAATTTAGATTGTTGTTAAATATACTATCGATACACCTAGAATGTTGGATTGATGTTTGACATATGATACACTTCATGTCTTACTTAAAAAATTTACTGGTTGATGTCTGCTATACTCATATTTTATATTTGATATGTTGCTAATATATTTGAAATATCATGCTTATAAAATGAAACACACATGCTTTACTTCAAAATAATTTATTGATTGAATGTTGATTGTTGTTAGATATACTGCTATACACTTGGGATGTTGATTGATGCTAGATATACTTTTGATACATTCATGTCTTATTTCAAGTATTTTTTTATTCATATCTGATCACTCATATCTTGTATCTGATATACTAATACACTCGAAATATCACGCTTACAAAATGAAACACACATGTTTTACTTCAAGACAAGTTATTGATTAAATGTTGATTGTTATTCGATATAAAGTTGATACACTCATGCTTCATATTAGATATATATTACTAATATACTTGGAATATCATGCTTATAAAATGAAACATACATGCTTTAATACAAAATAAGTTATTGATTAATGTTGATTGATGATGTTCAATACTATTGATTGGTATTAGATATACTGTTTATACATTGATGTCTAAGCTTACTTCAAGTATTTGCTAATTGATAATGAATACACTAATGTTTTATATCTGATATATTGCTAATACACATAGAATATTTAATAATCTTGATCACCGATATCTAATAGTATGTTAATGAACTTGAGATTTAATATGTTTGTAGTATGTTAATGAACTTGAGATTTAATATGTTTGCCTATTGATATCTCATCCTCTAATGATTATACTCGAAAAATGATATATGTTTGTTGATAGATGTCTAATAGGTTATTGGGGTATCCTACAATTTTGATATATTGTTGATACACTACAAAAAAAAAAAAAAAATTGATAGGTTTTAAGTATATTGGAAGGATTAGTATACCAAAATTTACACTTTTTTGATACGTTTGTAATTTATTGTTGACAAATTTTACTAATATACTAGGGTATATATATTTAGTATATCAACATGGTTATTTAGGTTTCTCTTTTGAGCAAAATTAGTGTTTGGTATATCGGTGTGAATGTCATAGTACTGATCTATTTTAAATTTGGTATAACAATTAATATAAAATAATCTAATTAAATCAAAAGAAAAAATCACCACAAATAAAACCAAAATATAATCAAATTAAAATTAAACACACATATCCAATTGAAAAATCAATCAAAATAAAATATTGATAATACAACAAAACTAATAAAATTCAAAAACCATAACGAAAATAAATAAATAAGTAAACCTAAAAACCTAAAATTAGGTATAGAGAGAAGAAAATTAAAGAAAGAATGAAGATGAAAAACTAAAAATAATTGCTTGTGAGAAAAAAAATAGGAAAGCAAATTGGGAAGGGAAGATTTATTTTTGTTTTATTTTTTGTTAGACCTGATGTGAGGGTATCAGTAAAATTATTTTAAATGGTAAAACTATTAAAAATATTTATAAATAATAGCAAAATATCATAGTCTATCGCAATTTATCGTAGATAAATAGTAAAATTTTGCTATATTTATAAATATTTTGGTTCATTTTTCAATATTTTAAAACGGCCCGAGAGATTAGGTAGAAAGAAAAAAACCAAAAAAAAGTACATTGAAACAAAGATAAGTAGAATTTAGGGGTGTTTTCAAATGTAGCAAAATGAGCCAAACTATTTACAAATATAGAAAATTTTCACTGTCAGACTTATATTGCCTGTCTATTGCTGATAGATAGTGAATTTTTTTTGATATTTTTTCTATTTATAATAATTTCCATAGAAATTAAGTAGTTTCACTATATTTGCAAAGGTGAAAAATTGAAGATAAAATTGCAAATATGCTAATCATTTTTGCTACCCAATACAAATTTTCCAATAAAAATCTAACGTCCACTTGTCAAAGCTTGGCTTAAACATATATGACTTGAAATCATTCTCAATTTATGAAAATATCTAAATCTCAATATTACGAAAATGTCGATGGGAATATAGATAAAATCTATATAGCGATGAAATTTTCTAAAAAAATTATAAACATTTAAAATTAAAATAAATCATTTAAATAAATAAATAAACATTTTATATTTTTAAGTAAGTTAAATTATTTATTATTTATATTATATTCATGACATTTTATTATTTTTTTCATAAAGTTTTTTACGATAAAATGGAAATGTCAATTCACCACCTCTTCTTTAGATATTGAATTTATGAAAATAAAATGGAAATGTTGACAACAATTTAATCCAATGCTTAAAGACTGTGTCATTTATATAATTTTATAAAAAAGAAAATAAATATAAAGATCAAAATGGTAATTTTTTTTTTTAAAGTTTAAGAACGATAGATATTTTAGAATTTAAGAGATTAAAATAAAATAAATTTAAAAAAATTATTTTTAATGCCAAAACTGTTGAAATTATTTACAAATAATAGTAAAATATCACAATTTATCTTGGATAGATTGGGATAGACATAGTTTATCACGGATAGACAGTAAAATTTTGTATAAATATTTTAGTTCATTTTTCTATATTTGGAGACAACCCGATTTAAAGGCTAAAACAAAATAAACTTGACATTGGATGATAAAAATTAAATCTAACATTTTTTTTCTTTAAATTTTTTATTTACAATTGAGAGAAGATATATAAAAAAGAAAATAAAAAAAGGATAAAAAATAAGAAAGATGAAAGGAAGAGGTAAAGACATGAGTCCGGCCACCGCTAATTGGACCTAAGAATCGGTGGAAGTAGACTCGTTTACGATGATGGCGAATTGAAAGAAATATGATTACAAATCAAATAAACACCAACTCTCATTTCTCATAAACCTCTTCTCTTCTCTTAATCCCAATTCCCAAACCTCACCCACTTTCGCTCTTCACATGATCTTCCTCTTCTTAATGGCGCCACGATCCTTGCTCTTTCTTTGACGCCATCGCTCCAATACCCACCAACACATTCTTTCTCTTTCTCCTCTCTTTTTTCAAGTCTTGGAACCCCCAAGACTTGAAACAAAACCGCCCATTCGACTCCTGTTTGGTGTTTCCAGGTACTTAATTCATTTCTTGTTTGTTGGGTGCTTCAATTTTTTTTCTTTATTTTGGGGGGGGGGGGGGGGGGGGGGGGATTGATTTTTCTCTAGGGATACGTTTGGCTGAGGGGAAAGTGGATTCTGGGTCTGTCTTAGTTGCCCTTTTGATTCTGTGAAAGGTGTGAAAAAATGGGGTGAATTTTGTTTTGGTGGAAATTAACCTTGTGTTGATGTTATTGTCTGACTGGAGCTTTGATTTTCTTGCTTATGGGGAGTTCATTGTGTTGAAATTTGGCAATGGGGGGTTTTGGGGTGGAAACAATGGCTTTGAATTTTGGCAAACCTTCAATCATTGTTGTTGTTCCTTACAGGTTTTACTCGACTGCCTTCACCATGGGGAAATGGAGCTCCACACCAGGATGATTAAGTTTATATGCACTTCAAAATTTGAGCTCTTACAATCGTGGAGATTCAAGTTGTCTTGGACGAAGTTGGAAGAATGCCTATGAATGTCTTCCTCTGTGAATTAAATAGGAATATGCATAGATGAAAAAGTCATACTTGAAAGACTTTTAGCATAAAAGTAGATCACCTTGAGAAAGAAGGAAACAAATGGAGGAATTTTCTAAATATGCTCACAGTCCCGCCCATCTAGCAGTTGCACGTCGAGACTATGTTGCTCTTAGATTCATTGTCTCCACGCTTCCACGACTAGCCAAGGCAGGTAAGGTCAACACTGAGGCGGAATCGATTGCAGCAGAGCTACAAGCTGATGCTGTGTCTGCTGTAATTGATCGACGTGATGTCCCAGGACGTGAGACACCTCTCCACCTTGCAGTACGACTTGGCGACCCAATTTCTGCAGAGATTTTGATGGCTGCTGGAGCAGATTGGAGCCTTCAGAATGAGTATGGTTGGAGTGCTCTTCAGGAGGCAGTTTGCAATAGAGAGGATTCAATAGCTATGATTATTGCACGGTACTATCAGCCTTTTGCTTGGGCAAAATGGTGTCGTAGGCTTCCTCGTATTGTTGCCTCAGCAGGCCGCATACGTGATTTTTATATGGAAATGACATTTCATTTTGAGAGCTCTGTAATTCCATTTATTGGGCGAATAGCTCCATCCGATACATACCGGATTTGGAAGCGTGGTTCCAATCTTCGTGCAGATATGACCCTTGCGGGTTTTGATGGTTTTCGAATACAACGTTCTGACCAGACATTTCTCTTTCTTGGAGAAGGCTACTCATCAGATGATAAAGTCATTACTTTGCCACCTGGTTCTTTGATTATTCTTACCCACAAAGAGAAGGAAATTACAAATGCTCTGGAAGGAGCTGGTGCACAACCAACTGATGCTGAAGTTGCTCACGAAGTGGATTTAATGTCAAGGACAAATATGTATAGACCATGCATTGATGTAACTCAGGCTGAGTTGCTTCCTCATTTAAATTGGCGACGTCAAGAAAGGACTGAGGTGGTTGGAAATTGGAAAGCAAAAGTATATGACATGCTTCATGTAATGGTGAGTGTGAAATCAAGGCGGGTTCCTGGTGCAATGACTGATGAAGAGCTATTTGCTGCAGATGATGAAGATAGATTAGCCCATGTCGGTGAACATGATGAATATGACAATGTATTAACAGTTGAGGAGAGAAAACAATTGGATTCAGCACTTCGCATGGGGAACTCAGATACCCATCTTGAGTATGAAGAACAAGGGGTTATTGTTAGTCAGGAAAATGGATCAATAGGTTCCTGTGATAATTTTGAGTCCAATGGTATTGTTAAGGAAAAGAAGAGTTGGTTTGGTTGGAACAAGAAAAGTGCAAGGAGTAACAATGATGAGCCAGATGATTCAAAGGTCTTGAAGAAATTCTCAAAGTTGGCTCCAGAAGGTAGCAATCATAAAGTAGTCGACCCTCCGAATTCTTCTGACTTTTCATGTGAAGATATGGGGGATAATACCAAGAAGGGAAAAGATAAGAGTAGTAAGAAAAAGAAGAAGAAAGGAGCCATTAGTGAGTCTAAAAGTGAGAGTGAGTACAAAAAGAGTTTGAGACCAGTTTTGTGGTTGACACAAGATTTCCCTTTACAAACTAATGAGCTTCTGCCTTTGCTTGACATCCTTGCTAACAAGGTGAAGGCTATTAGGAGATTAAGGGAACTTCTAACTACCAAGTTGCCTCTTGGCACATTTCCTGTGAAGGTAATCCTATAAACTAGGCACTTATCTAATTTACCCCATGCTAAATTGTTCTTATGCTTTTCTGTCTTAGTTAACTCTGACATTGGTGGCATTTATTTCTCTCTTCTTTAATGATGTTACAGCGGCTAATTTTCATGTCCTGTTCAATTGGAGTGGTTATTATCCGTTTTTGCTTTTGCCTTTCCTTATTTTTTTTCTAATATAAATATAATCTTCTTGCTTCCTTTTTGTTTCATTGTTTCACTTCAAGTGAAATTGTTTCTTTAGAAAAAAAATTAAAATAAAAAAAAAAGTAAAAAAATAAATAACACTGAGAATCCTTTTGCATATCATTCATCTTCTCTCTCTCTCTCTCTCTCTCTCTCTCTCTCTCTGTCTTTTTTTTTTTGGAGGGGGTCAAAAAGAGAGGTTTTAATCTTTGGGGATTACAATTGCTTCACATAGAGAGAAGTATGTCTTCATTGGCTTGAAACCTTGTACTTATGGGAAGAGGTGGTGTTTTGAAAGAATACAAAGTGGATGTTTTGATGGCAAAAATAAATAAAGCACGGTTCATCATTCTGTTATTGGTTTTGCATCACACTCAAGTGTGCAGTCTGAACTTTATGGACAGTATGAGATTCGAAGATATTTTGTTTAGAATCTGAATGTTATTATTGGTAAAAAATGTAAATTATTTAAACTTCGATATCTTTTAGCACTTGTGATCTTTTCCCTAGCAAAGAGGAGGGATTAAGAGGGGCCACAGAAGTCTGATAACTTGATTTGGAAGTGTGTTGAAAATTGAGGATTACATAACACAAATTAGATGGTCTGGAATTTATGTATATTTACTTGATCCAATCCAATGCGTATGATAATAAAATGACAAAATTATTTTGGCATACAGGTTGCCATCCCTATCGTCCCGACAATTAGGGTGCTTGTTACTTTCACAAAGTTTGAAGAGCTTCAGCCAGTGGAAGAATTTGCAACTCCTCCTTCCAGTCCAGATCATTTCCAGGATGCTAAAGCTAAGGATTCAGAGGGATCTTTGTCATCATGGATTCCGTGGATGAAAGGAACTCGTGGTGGGCAATTAAGTGATGGCAACAGTCACAAGGATGAAGTCGACCCCTTCCACATACCCCAAGACTATATATGGGTCGATGCTAATGAGAAAAAACGGCGGATGAAGGCAAAGAAAGCCAAGAGTAAAAAGCATCGAAAACACACGGCTGCCAAAGGTGGAAGTACGACAGCTCAGGTGAGTGAGGCTATGGAAGAATAATTACATTACATTGGAATTCTGTTTTGAGTTCCTTAAGCAATATGAAGGCACAAATGCTGTTCATGCATCTGATCATATTATTTTTTCCCTTCAAGTCAATATGTAGTGTATGCTGAAAACTTGCAATGTTTTACCAATTTTTCTTGATCAAGAGTGTTGCCCGCATTTCTTTCTGCCTTTCATCTCTTCTCTTTCTTTCATAAATGTGTAGACTTTGATGTTTACTCGGATAGGGTACCCTTCTGAAATTGACTACATTCTTCCCTGCAACATTTGATTTATAACTTTTGAAAACCATTGTTTTTTTCCCAGTTAAATTGACACTTGAGCTTTTAGCTTGGCCTTTGTCGGTTTGGTTTCAAGGTAGGGTCAAAATCGACCCAAACCAAACGCTTAAAGGGTTATTCACTTGCATGTGGAATTCCTTGCATCAGATATCTTTTTGACCAAACTACTTGAGTTTTAAATGTCTCAGCTCTTTTCTCCTGTCTCAATGTGAGACAATTGTTTGGTGGTAATCTTTTCAAAGGAAAAGAAAGAAAGCTTTGGGTTAATGCTATAAAATCTTTGCATGTAGAATATATGACTGGAAAGGAATATTGTTCTGAACAAGGAAAGGAATTAGTCTTGAAGATAATGCTAAGGATTGGTACAGGTACTTTACCAATCTAAAGTTGGCTTTTTCTCTAAATGGGTGTCTTTGGACCAAGGATTTGGGGCTATTCTTGTTCTTGCAATCAGATTTTTGGTATTGGGTTTTTGTGGAAAGAGCAGTCTTTGCTTTATTTTTTTCTGGTAACTTTTTCAAATTCTTAATGAATTGTGCAAGTTAAAAAATAGAAATACCTTTTCTTTGTGTTGTCTGAGATTTGTGGTGACATTGTAATAGTTAAATACTTTGTTTCTGTTTGTAACAAAGGTCCAAACGAGAAGCGGAGAGATTTGAACTCTACTTTGTGAACTGAACTATGTGGGTTAGAAACGCCAAAAAAAGAATCGCGTAACGAAAATTTTATGTATTTTATTTTTTCATTCAACAATGGTAGGGCGGAACATCGTACCATTGACCTTTAAGACTGTGATAGGTGCAACTTTAATGGGAAAGAAGTTAAAGATAGGCACCTGGAAGTCTCTCAATTGGTTAGATTAAATGTCTTATAGAAAAAGAAATAGTTGGATTAAATGATATTTAATAATTTATTGGTTTCTAGTAGTATTTTTGTTCAATAAAAAATAAATTGCATAGAGGGGTTTTGAACTTTTTTTTTTTTTTCTTTTAATCTTTTTAACTATTGCCTACTTGTTAGGATACATTTAATTTGTAATAAAATTCTGAAACGAACTTTCATCTTTTGGTAGGTTTGTTGGATGAGTGGTTAAAGATCAAGAATAAGTATGCACATGGGAAATGGAGTAATAGTAATTAATAGAATAGTGTCCTTTAGTAATTTGATGTTAATTGTGTTTTTATTTTAAGAAATTTTTATATAAAAAAATGTTCAAATGAAAATGACTTTTTATGTTTTTTTTTTTTTTTTTTTTTTTTTTTTTAATGAAAAGAAGCAGACTCTTAGTTACATTTTTAATGGGGGTGGGGGAATAGGATCTTTTAAGGGGCAGTAGTTAGACCATAAAGGACTAATGAAATTTGGAGTGAAGTTTATTTCATGATCCATTGACGAGAATTATTTGTGTTAAGGGCATGAACGAAGTAACCGAAAGAGACAAACAAATAAGTAAAACTCTATCTCTAAATTTATTATTTCCAGCGTTCAATATTTTATAGCTCACGGGCAAAGTATGCCCACATGAAACTAATCTTTATTTTTCAACCAGTCTTCACATTATATTTTCGCCTTCATTTCAATGGGAAAGACAATGATTAGTTGTTTTTTCAAATGGATGAAATTCCTTAAAATGGGATTGTCAAGTACACCCATCCATTCATCCTATTCTTTTAGTTTCTTGAAGATAGGATTAAGTTGTGTCTTTCTTTGTGAGATCACTTATTTTGTGTTTTTTTGTTTGCGTTTGCTTTAGCTGTAATTTGTTTCATGGAGAATTTTTCCCATAGATGGGGTTGGGTTGTCCTGTTTAGTTATATAGGCACATACAATTCCCTATGTTTTATGAAAGGTGATAAAATATTGACTTCTCTCAAATTCTGGAAAAATGTGTTGTATGATTTTTCTTGCAGTATAGTGTGAGACACTTGTATTGAAGACACCAATATGAAAATATCATAGGTTTTAAAATGGAACTTTCCAGCGACAAAGTGATGTTTGAAACTTAACCTAAACTTCAATGTGTAATTAGAACCTACTACATAATCAGAAAATGGAAAAGTAAATGTGAAAAAGAATAAAGAATAAAAGACACTTTTATAGATTAAAGACTTGACTTTTCTAACTAATAGGACGTTACTCTATGCATGCATAATCTTGAAACACGATTTTCAAATAAAATAAATAAATCGAATCAATTAATTAAATCAAGAACATAAAACAATTTTCACGGAGTCCCCCTTCAAAACATAAGTTCAAAATTTAAATAGAATATAATAACTTAGACTTTCAACTCTTGACAACTAGAGCCTAGAACATGAAAAAAAAAACATGAGAAAAACATATGAAGCGATAACTGGTCCCAAGGCACGATCACAGATTCTTTTTGTCATTCGCCTGTATGTCCCTACCTTTACTTGAAAAATTGCAACATAGGAAAGAATGAGTATAAAGATACTGAGTGGTCCACTACCAGGTTCACTAGGTGGACCTGCTATCTTCTTATCATAAGCACAAGTGTACATAACATAGATATAGGTATAAGCATAAGTAGGTGAATATGCTATCTTCTTATCATAAGCACAAGTGTACATAACATAGGTATAGGTATAAGCATAAGTAGCAAACTCGAAGGCATGCAATCATAGGTAGTGAACTTGAAGGTCACAACTATAAGCATAGGTGGTGATCCAAGAAACACATAGTCATTAGTCATAAGTAGTGAACCTGAAGGTTCAAAGTCATAGGGTGTACACGACCCCCGATAAGGAAGATAACAATCACCGTCAATCTAACATGCATCCACTAGAGTAATCATACAAAAATCATACGTAGGGTCGTAAATCATGTTTATGGCCAAAGAGTTCATTGACACCCAACACTCCCATGACATTCTATAACGTGGCTCCACATGATAATTCAATCAATTAATGCCATGCTTACAAGGTATACATGAATCTTAACAAAAATGACGTAGTAAAGGCGCCGATGCGTAGGCGAACCGATAGTAAACCACTTACCTTAAATTGCAAGCCCAAATATGCTCAAACAAGCTTAACTTCTAGTTGTCCAATATGATCTCAAAACAAGTTCTATGGCATAAACCAAATTTACAATTAATATTAAGGCCTAAACCAAACACCAAGTTAATCAAAACTCAACCCAAATCACTTACCTAACACGTGGTTTAATCCAAAACCACCCAAAATTCAACCAAGGCGTCCAACCTAAACATGGATAAGAGCCAAACATCACAAACTTAATTCATAACAAGTATTCCCAATATTCACAAGTTGCAATGCCATAAAACCTACCGAAAATTCAACAAAAACACTCCTTAACACCGTTGGACAACAAGTACAACCGCTTCACAACCTCAACTTCAGTCGCCTAATGTAAAGGCCCAAATTTTGGTAAATCACTTTTCTCCCTTTAAGTTTTAAAAAAAAAATTAATAATAATAATAATATTAACAAAATCTTGCAGCGGAGAGAGCGTGAAGGGGGTTTGAAAGTCCATGGTCAGCAAGAGGTTGCGGCGCTTTCGGATGGGGGAAAGATCCCCGGTTGAATTTTGACTGTGGGGCGTCTTTAGGAGAGGGGAAGAAAGGAGGAGGCAGAAAAATAAAGGCAGTCTTTTCCTCTCTTGAGTCATCCTTCGTCAGCCATTTTCTCACAACTCCCCCGTCACTCAGTCGCAGCGCTCCAGTCCTCACGGTACGACCATAATCGCAGCTTTTAGCATTGCGGCCTTTGTCATAGTTGTCGCGCCGTAGCGTCTTGGTCGTCGTGCCGCAGCATCTCGGTCATCGTCGCGTCGCATTGGCATAGGCGCTTGTCGCCGCATCATCAGTCCTCGTTGCCGCATCACCATAGTCTGCAACGCATCATCAGTCCTCGTTGCCGCATCACCATAATCCGCGACGCATTGTCAGTCTTCATCGCCGCGTCGCCTGTCCTCTCCGCGACGCATCGTCGGTCTTCATCGTCGCGTCGCTTGTCCTCTCCGCAACGCATTGTCACAGCCTTCGTAGCGCGTTGCCGCATTGTAGGGAAGTCGCTGCCTCGCGGAGTCTCGCTGACACGCTGAGTCTCACTGTCTCGCTCGGTATCGCTCAGTATCGCTCGGTATCGCTCGTATCGCTCCAGTCTCGCTCTCGCAGGTAAGGGACTTACTACCGGGTTTTAGTGACGGCTAATGTCTAATTGTGTTGTTGACTGTTGAATGTCACTATGAACTTTGGTCTCGAATGTTGAATGCTACGATTGTTTCGGTATGCCAAGTTTGTAGCTTCTAAGTAATGTTCTTATGCTTATGTGCCTATAACTCTGTGTGTCTCTGCGATGAGTTAACTATGCCATGACATGTTACAGATTGCCCTATTGTCGTGCCCCGTATCCCTGATGTACTACGCTACGAAGGGTGTCCCTCGGGATCACCACCTATGTCCATGTTACGAATGTAAACACTGCGTACCCTCGGGTCGCTTCCTATGTTTATGCTTATGCTTATGCCTATGCCGGGTATGCGGGTGCACACAACAAAAAGGGTTGATAGCTAGGCCCAGTAGTGGGTCTCTTACTGAGTATGTTTACTCACCCTTTTTCTATGTTTTTCTTCCAGGTAAGGAGTATGGTGGCCCGGCGCATGGCCGAGGAAATCTGTGACCGTACCATGGGACCGTCACACTGCTTCCGCACCATAGTCTAGGGTAGTTGCATTTTCATTCATTAAACCGTTGGTTAATTATTTTTGGTTATTTCGGTTCTTTTCTTGAGATTTTGCCTAACAACTTAAGGGGTACCCCGCTAAAGTGTTTTTACTATGTTATGTTGGTTTAATAAACTTTCAAGAGTTCAGCCATTTTATAAATCGAACTGTATTTGTTTCAAGTGAGTGATATCATGTCTCCTTTTCCCAACGTATTTATATAAATGTTCACGCATGTTGTAGCGACGATTTAGTTATTAAGGGGTCAGGTCGTTACACCTAAATTGAAATTAACCCAACCATTAGGCCAAAATTTCAATGGGCTTTATAGATTTTCAAGAAAAACCCATAATACTTACCAAAATAGTCCCAGCCTAACCCAAACCTTGAAATTCTGGTGCAACCCACGAAGAATGGATGCAAGCGATGCTACTATGAGTGACTAACGACGACGCTGACTGCCGATGAAGCTTAATGGAGAGAGAAACGGTGGGTTGGAGAGAGAAAGTTTGAAGGGAAAGTGAGAACCACCACGACAACACTATTGGCGACAACAATGCAACATACAGACAACGGTGGCTAGTGAAGGTAAGGCTGTTGTTGTATTGAAAAGTGATTATTGATGCAAGTCGCAAGTGCACGGTCAAGTCATAATATAAGGCTGTCAAAGTCTGAATATCATTCCACTTAGGATCCAATTGTGAAAATTTGAATTACTTAGCTTTTCTAGAGTTGAGTCAATGTTATTTGAGGATTCGACTTCAAATTTGTGATTAAGAAAGCAAATAAGGAAATCAAGTAAAGTTGAAAGCAAGAGTCAAAGAGAGTTCTAGGGTATTGAATCCTGGTTTAATCCATTATGCAACATTCTAGGGTTCATGGAATTGATTGCAATTCATATGCTTAAGTCTAGAAACATAAATCCGGGTTATTTTCTATCAAAAACAACATTTTCTCATGCAACCTAATTGATTACTAACATCTTGAAACCAAGTTAGATCACGTGGCATTAAGATTAGTCTTTAGCAACTTTCATTATTAACCTAACTATTTCCATGAGAGATTAATAATGAGTCTTTGTTATAGATCCAGTTAGACATACAACTCCTTAAATCATACATCTAATCTAGCAAATATGGATGACCAATCAACAAGAATTAAGCACAAAAACAATGAAAAGCATACTCATTACAACAATCCATGAAAAGTCTACAAATATTAGCATAATTTCATAACCAATCATCAATACTCTAAAACTAAAGAGTCTAGTCACTCATAGCTTTGGACAACATATTCAAGACAATTTTCAGTTATAGAAAGTGTAAAGAAAGGAAAACTCTACTGTAAAAAAGGAAAGCTCTACTGTAAAGCAGCCCTTGATTGAGGAGGAACCGCCAAGACTTCCTTGATCTTCACGTCGGGAACTCGAAGAGCACCAAACTCTCTCTCAAACTATTTTATCTCTTCCTTGCAGCCAACTCAATACAATACAAAGTCTCACTCCGACTTCTAAGATGGAGGTAAATGGCATCTCACTCTGACTTAAAATATTCCTCGTGCGTTGACATTGGTCGCACTTCAATACAAAGTCTCTGGCTCTTTAAATAGTGTTAGCTAGAAATATCCACTCTACAAAATCTTGGCTGTTGTTCGTTGCCCTCTGAAGTGGCCTCTGTATGGTGAGTCGTGACACTAGGAGAGGATGCGTTGATATGAAGCTTTGAGAACACATAGTCTGAAAATATGATTAGGTCCACATTGGTAGAGTTGAGGCTCGTCCCAATAATAAAACTTCGCGTCGTGCATCAATTTCTTTTTCTGGTGTGCATTGAAGTCTTCTGGAAATTGTTTGCACACAAGAAAATTCAAGATATTAGCATACCAAGGGGCAGAATCTTCAACTTTGAGTACAACCTCATCTAGGAAACTAGCGTTGACATCAGATTGTTTCTTATCAATTTCAACATTCTCAAGTCTAGAAAGGTAATCAGCCACATTGTTTTTAGTTTCTTTTCTGTCAATAATCTTTGTGTCGAACTCTTGGAGCAGAAGGATCCATCTTATTAACCTTGGCTTGGCGTCTTTCTTTGTCATCAGATATTTGATCACAGAGTGGTCAGTGTAGATGATGACGTTCGACCCCAGTAAATAAGCTCTGAACTTTTCTACAACAAATACTACAACCAACAACATTTTTTCTATAGTTGTATAATTTTCTTGAGCTTCATTGAGTGTCTTACTGGCATAGGTGATTGGGTGGAGCACCTTATCTCTGCGTTGGACTAACGCAGCTCCCAAAGCGTAGTCGCTCACATCACACATGAACTCGAACGACTGCGTCCAATCAAGGGCAATTAAAATGGTTGCTATCACTAATGTTGTTTCATTGTTTCAAAAGGTCTTAAACATTGTTCATAAAAAACATAGGGTCGAGTTAATTTTAGCAATGCACTTAGAGGTCGTGCAATTTTTGAAAAGTCTTTTAACATGCCTTCTGTAAAAGTGCGCATGCGCTAGGAAACTCCTTAATGTCTTAACATTAGTAGGAGGGAGAAGTTTCTCCACAACTTTGATTTTGGCCTAATCAACTTCCAGGTCTTTCTTGGAAATCTCATGTCCAAGGACATTCCCTTCGTTTTTCCCAGTTTAAAACTAAGTTGGTGTCCTCGCATCGTTTTAACACTTTTTCCAAGTTGGCTAGATAGGCGTCGAACGAATTTCCAAATACTAAAAAGTCGTCCACGAATATCTCTACCGATTCCTTTAGAAATTCAGAGAAATCGCCATCATACACCTTTGGAAGGTGCCTGGGGCATTACATAATCCAAATGGCATGCGTCGAAAAGCAAGACTTCCATATGGGCATGTAAAAGTTGTCTTCTCTTAGTCTTCGAGAGCTATCATAATCTAATTGTAGCCTGAGTAGCCGTCCAAGAAATAAAAATAATCATTCCTCGCTAGTCTCTCTAACAGTTGGTCAAAGAATGGTAAGGGAAAATGATCTTTCTTGGTTGTTGCGTTCAACTTTCGGTAATCCATACATATTCTCCACCTAGTGACAGTGCGGGTGGGGATGGGTTCATTATTTTTGTTCGGGACTACCGTCATTCCTTCTTTCTTTGGGACGCATTGCAAACAACTAACCCATTTGCTATCAGATATGGGAAAGATAATGTTTGCATCCAACCACTTTAGGATTTCCTTTTTTACAACTTCCTTCATTGCTGGATTGAGCCTTTGTTGCGGCTCAATAGATCCTTCTTTTCCTTCTTCTAGACAGATTTTGTGCATGCAATATGTGGAGCTTATCCTGCGAATGTCAGTCAACGTCCATCCGATTGCTCGGATGTATTTCTTCAAAATGTCCAACAAGGCCGAATCATGTTTTGGGGATAATGCTACTAAGATGATTACTGGTAGGGTGTTACCTTCCCCCAACTATGCGTACTTCTAGTGGGCGGGCAACACTTTTAATTCAAGCTCTGCGCTTGTTCTAGATATAGTTTACTTTGTTGGTGTGGGGGTTTATACTCAAAGATTCAAAAGAAGCATGGACCATGACACAACATTGTTCAGGCTACTATGCATCCAGATATTCATTTTCATGTTCATCAAGCTCTCTGTTCACTTTTAGCTCATCTTTTGCATCGAGAGATTGGCACTCTTCATGTTCACCAAGATACTCCAATGCCTTAAACACATTGAACATGACTTCTTGGCCAGTTACTCTCATCGTAATCGCACCCTAATGGACGTCTATTAATGTGTGTCTCATTGACAGAAATGGGTGTCCTAAAATGATGGGTATGTCCTTATTGGCTTCATAATCCAAAATTATGAAGTCTGCTGGGAGGATGAAGCGATCAACCTTTACCAATACATCTTCAATCTTTCCTTCATGGTGCACAATGGATCGATCAACCAATTGCAATTTCATAGTAGTAGGCCGTGACACGATCCCAAACTTTTTGAACACAGATAGAGGCATTAGATTTATGCTTGCCCCTAAGTCACATAACACTTTCCCTATGTCAACACCTCTAATTGTACAGGGAATTGTGAAGCTCCTCGGATCTTTCATTTTGGTGGGGATGCATTCTCCATGGCGCTACATTCTTGCGTTAGTGCCACCGTTTCAAATTCTCTTATTCTTTTTTTCTTTAACATGATAGCTTTGAGGAACTTGACATAGGAAGGCATTTGCTCCAATGCTTCTACTAGTGGAATGTTAATGTGAAGCTGTTTAAGCACATTTAGAAAGTGTCGGAATTGACCCTCATCATTCTTCTTCTTCCTTAATCTTTGAGGAAAAGAGGGCGTTTGTATGTCGGATGATGCGCTGGAAGCTGATTTTCCTGATAAGATTCTCTGCACATCATTTTTTTTTGTCTGCATCGTGCTGTGTTCTTTTTCAAGATCTGAAGATTGGTTGGTAGTAGGTTGATGGAGTAGTTGGTCATTTGAGTCATCTAGTGTCTGAGTCATTGGGTTTTTTTCTCCGAGCGTCGAAGTTCTGTTAAGGATTTTCCACTACACAATGTCACAACTTGAAATTGCTCCTTGCTCGAGTTCCCCGCATTCCTTAGGGCCTCTATGTTACTAGGAAGAGCTCCTCTTTGCGGATTTTTCAATTCCCCTACAATTTGTCCCATCTGAAGCTCCAAGTTACGAATAGATGATGCCTGTGTTTGCAACAAAGTATCATTTTTTTGCATATACTCCTTCAAAAGAGCTTCAATGGAAGATGACGAGCTCGACGCCTAATGCGTCTGTCCTTGTAGTTGATTTTGTCTATGTTGTCCTTAGTGGAATCTAGATGATCAACCCCTATTTGGCAACTGCGTGTCGTGCTACTCAGTTTGGTTATGATTACCACCCCAAGAGAAGTTAGGATGATTTCTCCAACCAGGATTGTAGGTGTTGGAGTACGGGTTGTTCTTGATAAAGCACACAAACTTTGAGTTCTGTGGGCACATCTCATAAGCATGCGGCTTCCCGCATCCAACACAATCAATCATAGCCACTTGATTCACTATGTTCATGTAACACCCCTATCCTAGATATATATATACATACCTATATCTTTACCTAGGAGTGAGTGTTACCTATTCTGTATTCTGTTAATACTGTTATATACACATTTCTATATCATAACCAGCTGGCAATTTGCTTAGCCTTTACAATAGTTATGCAAAAATTTTCTGATAAGATAGCATCATGAGTAAGATTTAAAAAGGCTATGTTTAAAGTTTACAGGTATGCCTGGTGATCCTCACAATGCCACTCAAAATAAGTACAAATTTTACATGAGGATGGGGTTTACAAGTTCCCAATTACAAAAGTCTAATTTGGCGCAGACGAATCTTGATGGTAGGCTAAGCACCCCGAACACGCTCGCTACCTGGAAAGAAAACATCAGAGAAACAAGAATCTATGAGCTACAATGCTCAGTGAGTGACTATCTAAAATATAAACTCAATAAAGCATAACTACAATTATTTGTATAAACTGCTTGGTCATGCTTCATAAACTTGTAAATAACTATGAACTTGTAAATGAATATCTTTTCATTAAACCTTTGTTGAGGCGGAGCGAACTCAACGCACCCAACGTCAATAAGCCTTAGCTGTGTGGAGTAATCTCAACACATCAGTGTCAGATGCCTTTTATTCTGCTTATAAGTCTGTCTGATCTCGGGCTGCCCGTGTACCTTCTCAGGTCCTTCGGTACTAGGGTCCTAGGGAATACTCAATCACCGTCTCTGTATCCTTTGGTGAGAGCTTCATAGAAATACTAGGGCTGCCCATATGCCTTCACATGTACTTCAGCATTGGGTCCCAACAGAATCTTTCTAGTGCACTGACATGCACATCACATTTATCATAATTTAACAATAATCATAATATCTCAGGCTTCATAAAATACTAGGGCTGCCCATATGCCTTCACATGTCCTTTAGCATTGGGTCCCATTCGAATCTTCCTAGTGCACAGACATGCACAATACATTTATCATAAATTAACTATAATCATGATATCTCAGAATTCTCAGAACATTCATCTAGCAACTAGCTTGGTAAAACTTAGAACATTATCTGATACATTATCAAGTTCTATCTCACATATAAGATATGTGCTAGTTTCATATATAGAAGTACACTTCAACTCATGCTTCATATGTGACATCCAACTTTTAACAACCGATGCGTTGAAAAGTCTGAAGGAAAGAAATAAAAGACCATGTTGGACGCATGGTCAAGACTGAGGTAACGCATAGTAAAGGTGGACGCATAGGAAGTACCTGAGAATTTGAAGGGAAAGAAGTAAGACGCATAGACTTCTATCATAGGATATTTTCAAGTGTTGGAAAGTAAAAGGTTGTGAAGTAAACATAAAAATTGGAGCATGTGGTGAACGCATGCTAATCTATCTTAAGAGAAATAGTTTAAGTGCAAGTAAAAGGTTAAAAGAATAACCTTGGGAATAATCAAGGAATGTCCAAGGATAGGAAGATGGTCATGGACGCAGGATGAAGGTAAACACAATAGGACCAACGCATAGAGGAAGAGCTTGAGAAGGAGATGTTATGGACATAAGGAAGGAGTTGGACGCATGGTATGATGCGATGAGGTACAAATGCATAGTATTGCGCGTTTGTCATTAACGCCTAGTGGCATTGTGCAAGCACGATTTATAATAGTGCGGCTATGCGTTGAAGGTGATCATGAATGGTTGTTGTGAGCTGAAGTAGTCGCTGCGTTGGCGGGGGAAGAAACGTACTTGGCTTACCATGCGTTGGTAAGGTTGTTATGCGTTGAGGTCCCTATGTGTTGAAGACAGAGTTATCTCTATGTGTCAAAGACAGTAGTGTAGTTGGCTGAGAGTTAGAAAAGTGAGTAGTGAAGCTCAAACATTAAAGGAAACTCAACGAACGCATGAGGGCGTTGTGTTCAATGAATGGTTGTCTATTGGAAAATGTTGGATGCATAAGATAAGTTTATAAAGGCCAGGTGGCTTCATATAGACTTGACACCTTAAAAGTGGGAGGTGTTAAAAAGGCATGTTAAGTGTTTCATGCAAGGTGACACTTGGACTAATGCATGGTTAGTCAGACATGCAGCGTGACATGTGGCAATCAAGTGGCAAAAAGAGAGGAGAAGTAGGATGGCAAGCCCTCTATAAATAGAACCCTGAGGGAAGAGTGTAAAAGAAGGTCTGCGGCCAAGAAAGAAGACATTCTTGACAACTTAGTCATCTGGTGTTAAAGAAGTTGTCTTGCGTCAAAGAGGGGTCGGCCTTGTGTTTAAGACAAATTCAACGTTCAAGGTGAACGCCGCGTTCGAAGATAGACGATGCGTTCAAGAGAGGTCGACGCATCCGAAAGAAGTAAGAGGAGTTAGACTGCACCTTGCGTTAGTCATCAACCATGCGTTGAAGGGCAGGGTTTACGGTAGTTACCAACCTTGCGTTGAAGGGCAGGGTTGCGTTCAACCCAGCTGACAGAAGAAAATGGAGCCTTGCGTTCCAGAGTTAGAACGCTGCATCCAACTGAGCTACCAGAGAGTGAAAACAGTTACCTTGCGGGCTAAAAGCTCAAGCCTTGCGTTCAAGGAGCTCGGGAAAGCAGGATTTCAAGGGAAAAGAGGAAATTTCTTAAGTGAAATGTGAGTGACACCTTTCTTTTTCAAATCGGTTTTATTAAAAATATTCTTATAAGATATGGCTTGTGATGAATTATTTTGGAACGCATGATGTTTGATCATATTGTTCAAAAAGGCATGTTTTATCTGATTGTTTTATGATATTGAATGGCATGTTGCGAGATGTTGTTTATCAAGAAATATATTGTTTTCTATGAAAGGTTTTCGATGAACTATTTATGTAAACTGATTGATAAAATGTTTAAGAGGAGGCTCAGTGCTGATGGACTCGAGAAGGCACGTGAGTTTCCCCGGGACCTAGTACTGAGGGACATGAGAAGGTACTTGGGCAACCCGCCATATTCCTATGTGCACATAGAGGTTGATTTGGCTGGTGCGTCGAGTTTTGCTCCGCATCAAGCCAGGGATGATTTCGACGTTGGGTGTGTTGAGTCTTGCTCCACCCCAACTAAGGTTGTTTTCGACGTTGAGAGCGTTGAGTCTTGCTCCGCCTCAACTAAGGGAAAAGATTGAAAAACCAAACGGTTTTCTGTTTAATCATTCTGGAAAACGATTCTATTGATTTGGAACGGATTTACGAGATTGATAAAGTTTTGTGGAAAATATGTTTCTGTTGAATAATCGTGTTAAATCCTTGTTTTATATGAGCAAATGTAACATGCCAATTTTCAAATAAAGCTCGTTTACAAAACTTGTCACTCACGGGGCTTTAGCTCACGTTTTCCATTTTTTCTAATTTTCCAAGTAGCGAGCAAGTTCGGGATGCTTTGCCTACGCAAGAACCTCGTCTGGGCCGTCTTTGGTGAAAATGGTTGGACAGTGAACCTTACAGAGGAGTCAAGGTTGCTGTCTTCACATCTCCTCTCGGGTTATGGAGGATAATCCGGGAGGGGGTGTGACATCATAGATATTATTAAGCATATAGAAAATAATATTCAAGTTAGCTTATCTCAAACCATAAAGTCACTCACGACTTATTCCAGGCTCCGAGCGGGTTATACGCTTTCCCTAGCTCCTCTTGACCTGTAAACACACTTTTTTCGTGTTAGACATTTCTAATATTCCTCTTTATATTCACTATGTTTGCTTAAATATCTCAAACATGGGTTTTCATCACTAGTTCCTCTCTTATTTACAACTTATCATAATGAGCGAGATTCACACGTATCAGCGAGATTATTAGGTTAAACTACTCATAACCATGCGGCATCAGCGATACCCAGCTTCGCGAGACTAGTGATATTACCTTAAGAAGTGATACTCAGCGAGATTCAGCGAGAGTTGTGAGACGCAAGGCCCTTTGTGTTACCAGCGGCACTTGTCTCGCTGATCACCCTCCAACTCTTTAGCGATACTTCTGTCATAGCGACCCCCCGATGGTCAGTGCTTTCTTCTTTCTTTTCTAACCCGTTCTTAAAACTGCTAAACATCGAAATCCAGCCAAAATCAGAACTTTCTCTCTTCTACAAACTTGTAAAGAAGTGAGCTTTCTAACTTACCTCAAGATTTCAAACCCTAACTTTTCTTCGTTTGAGAACTATTCTCGAATAACTCCAGCTGCTTCGAATCAACTAGCAGCTCATGTAGTAGCTCAACTCCGAATACTTCTTCCTAAGATTTAACATACTCTTACTCAAATTTGGCTTAAACATCCTTTATAGAAGTTGCTAAGAATTAACTCACTCACCTTAAAATTTTTGCCCTAGCTTCGACTTCCTTAGCTCACTCTTCTTCAAACACCGAATGATGTCTAGATTATCGTCAACAATCAAGCTTCTGGTTCCAGCATCAATTTCACCATGGAAGTGATTTGGTTCCTACTTAACTTCGACATAAACAACTTCTTCCACCTCTTCTCGTTGTTCTTTTGCGAAAAGGGGTAAATTTGGGTTTGAAATATGTCTAAAGTGTTTATTTAGTCAGCGTACTTACTTATATATTTATATCACCGACTCACCAGCATAGCCATCATCTTCCTACTTAGGTTGGCCAATGCAACCTTCCATGCAAAGCTTCAGCAACGCATAGCTTCAACTTGCTGTTTTACAATTGCTCAACACCCCGTCGCCGGATAGCCAATTAACGCATGATCCTCTCGGCCACTCTTCTAATGTACCAACACATACCAACCTTCAACGCATAGTAGTCTCCAACGCATAGTGGCCTTCAACGCATAGTGGCTTCCAACGCCTCGTGGCCTTCAACGTCTCGTGGCCATCAACGCCTAGTGGCCTTCAACGCCTAGTGGCTTTCAACGCCTCATGGCTTCCAATCACATGTGTCCATGCCGAGCTACCTTCTTCAATGCATAGTACCAGTAGTCTCGTCAAGCTTCTGACATACTCTCAACACGTAGCCCCACTAACGCATGGCCGACACTTAGCCACTTTTGCTCCCATACTACTCGGCCAACTTTCTCTATTCACTGCCCATCTCATAGTTTCTTCTTAACTTGCCAACTCCCAAATGTCAGGTAGGGGCTTACAACGTTTCTCCACCGCATACTACCTGGCATTAAAGTCTCAAACGCATACTACTATGCGTTTGTTCCTTACCGCATAATACCATGCGTCTGCCTTAATTACATACCATCATGCCTTCTTTTATGTGTTCGCACTCCTTTCGTTTACCTTTATGTCTTTCTGTGTCCAAGACCTTTCTCCTATCCTTGAGGTTTCCTTGATTATTCCTTTATGCACTCTTGTGCTATATTCCAAGGTCATGTTTCCAAATCTCTTCCTTATGTGAGCTATTTCCTCAACGACAAATCCTATCGTATATCCATCTCCAGCCTCCTTCCTTTAGGCTTACTTCTCAATCTTCCCTAATAGAAGTTGTGCGTTTACCATAGATTGTCATTGCCCCTTTCCAAGATTCTACCTTATGCGTTTTACCTTTATCATGCGTTTCCTTCGTCTCTACCATGCGTCCAACATGGTTTTCCACTAAGTATGCATCCAACTTCACTTATCTCTTAGCTATTCTTTTTAACCCTGCCCATCACTTGATGAGGTTTCCTTTCTTTCCATAGGTCTTACTTCTAAGCTCAAAATCATGGTTGCGTTCTCCTGATTTGTTTATCCTACACAGTAGAATTCTCAACTTCAAGAATTACTTTGATTCCAAGATCCAGAATTCACTCAACGCAACCTTTCTATCAAATCCTTCTAATTCAAACTTCATCTACGGCCTATGTAAACTAACACTTGAGCACAACCGCTCTTGTCCTACTTCTTCCCTTTATAGGCTCTTCCACGAAATGGTCTTAGAAAAAGGGTGTGACAATTCATCTGATTGTCATTTCCTACGTTCACCTGATTTAACGTCATTGTCTGCAATAGGTTAGTCATTGCAGCCAGCTGCGCTTGTAATGCAATACTGTATCATTCTTTGGTGCACATGATGTATTATTACGCCGTCTTTCGGCTCTACTATACTCGTTGTCTTCCTAGTCTTCGTGGTTCCTAGAGATGCAATTTAAAATGTCCTTGGGCCCAGTGTAGGTCTTGTCCAATAATTCGCCAGCTGCGGCAACATTTGCAGCTGTTTGAGATGCTTCGTTCATGTCATCGTAGAAAATCTCCATTTGCACGCATTTTGGGAATCCATTATGTGGGCAATTTCTTACCAACCTCTTGAATCGAGCCCAACTGTCGCTTAGGATCTCTCTGTCTTTCTGCTGGATGTTGGCAATGTCTCTTCTTCTCTTTGCGTTCTCAATAAGGGGAAAGTACTTCTTCATAAAATTCTCAATCATTTGAGACCAAGTGCTAATCTCACCTGGCTCTAATGAATATACCCATTGCCTGACTTCATCTCTTAGTGAAAATGGAAATAATGTCAATCTGATCTCCTCTGGCGTGATGTTCAGGATCACAAAAGTGTTGCAGATCTCTATGAAGCTTTTCAAATGAGCATGAGAGTCTTTGTCGGGCATTCCTCCAAATTGCCCCGCAGTTTGGAGCATTTGAAGCATCACTGGCTTCATCTCAAATCTCGATCCCTGGAAAGCTGGATGCATAACACCAAGGGAAAAGTCATAGAGGATTGGTAAAGCATAGTCCCTAATAGGTCTGTTTTTGTCATGGGCCAGGAGGATGGGATGAGCTTGCATTTGTTCTTGAATCTAAGCTTGAATTTGAGATTGAGCCAATGCGTTGTTGATCGCATTGTTAGCTCCATTATTGGCTCCATTAGGCAGCATTAAATTGATTTGTTAATCCCCCATCTTCTTTTATTTGTAAAGGTGTTGCCTTTTCTGGTGCGCTTTACATTTCTTCCAAAATGTTCTCTTGATTTTAGGGTCAGGAATGAACTTAGGTTGTTTATCTTTGCTCATAAACTGTCAGACACTCTTTCGACTAAACGCGTCGTACTTCCAAATACAGAGATTTCTGCACAAATCAAAAAGAATCAAAACACAAATTAGTATGACAGATCCCCTACAACAGCGCCAAAAATTTGTTGTGTTGAAAAGTGATTATACATCATGCATCGAATTGGCCTTATGCCGCATTGAAGTTAGTAAAAGTTGATTCATTTAAACACAAGTTTTCTTATTAAAAACTCAAGTGTAAGTTTAAAATAGGTTTTTTGGAGAGTCCAAGGTTGAATGCAGGGAGTTGCAACAATTTAATGTTAAGGAATTTCTTTGATTCAATATAGGATACTATACAAATAATGACATGTAAAAAGAATGCATTGAGGTATCTTTACAGTAGCTAAAAATAAATTTACAAGTATAAAAATGGTTGATGAACATATGAAATGGTGATGCGGGAAGGAGATGGTTAAATTTGTCAAGTACAAATATGATGAAAACAACATGCGTTGTGATGGATAAATCCATGGAAAAAGTAGGGTTGAGACGACTTCGCTATCATATTTCTAAGTACTACTTAAATATGCGTTCATGTTGTAAACTCAAAATTGGGAATCATCCCTGGATGCTTCGACGCCACATTTATCTTATCTCTAAGATGCATAATGAGTTACTTTTACAAAAGATCAACTTTATCTTTAAAGTCAATTCTTTTCTTGTTTAAATGACAATAGTTAATCACTTACTCTCTCAAGCAGTTGATCATACTTACTTAAACCTATTTGTTCGATAGATTCATGCAAGGTTTTTAGTACACATTGAAAGCAACTTAAGTAAAACTTAGAAAATACTAACTTCATTCACCCAACCCATTAAGAAATTTAATTATCCATGGTGTAAGATGTTGAAGATGACAAGAGATGGAAGTATAGAATTAATCAAACTTATATTGAAAAAATATGCAAGTCTTTCGGTTGACATAATCCTAATACAAGTAAGGAATGTGAAAATGATAGTAAAATAGAAATAAAGGACGTCAAGCCGCTAATGGCAATGTCTTGCTTCTTGGAGGCTTGAGATAATGATTGTTTGATATAATTTGCACAGGGAAATGGATGAATTTTCACTCTCTAAGAGGCAACTCTGAACTTTCACTCAGAATCTTCTCACGAGAGAACTCAAGGTAAAAGGTGGCGATGGTGGTGAGGGAGATTTGAGCAAAGTTTTCACCCACTTATTTCTCTCTGTCTTCAGCTTAAACTTCTATGGGCTATTTATAGGCGTCCAAAAATGTGATCTCATGATTGTCTGACACCTTTGCATTTAATTTCATGCCTTGCTGTGCAGACTTCATCGAGACATCGGTTCATTGGTTCTGTTGTGGCTCGGTCAAATCAGCCATCCACTTGCATATAGACACGATAGCCACCGCCCATGCGTCTAACAATTCTTTTTCTTCTCGACACCAAGTTCTTCGACGCGTCGATCATTGGAACGATGTGGACTTGGTGATTCTGGTAGCATCTTTTTTTTGTCCTTGACATTTTTGGTTTCTTTATGACACATCCTGCGTTCAAAAGATATAAAATTCATAATGTCCAAGATAAGCTTTTGTAAATATCATGATTACATCCTTACATTCTCAAATTCATGCGTTCAACTCCTAAGTGGCTCTAATTATTCCAAATAAAGAGTACAATAACTTATATTTCTACAAGTTATCAGTTGCCGGCGTGGGTGAAGCATAGTAGAGAGAGAGAGCGCCACGAAAAAGGAGAAGAAATTGGGTGTGGGGGAAGACTCACGGTTATACACTTGGAGAAGAAGAAAACAAAAATTTCTATCCTTTTCCTTTAGGAAAAATTATGAAAATATTGTGGTTTTATAAAATATTTATGAAAATATTGTGGTTTTTATTGGGAATGGGGAGCCAAAAACTTTTCTTCTTTTTATTTTTCCTTCTTTCCTTGGTCGAGGGTTGAACCCTCGACCATTTCTCTTTTTTTTTCTTCTTTCCTTGGTCGAGGGTTCAACCCTCGACCTTCTCCTTTTTATATATATATATATTTAAATTGTTTTTTCCCATTTCCACTTCCCACTTCGGAAAATTTTAAAAACCGTTATAATAACAAACATATATTTTATCACTAACCAATCAATATAAAAATAAAGTGTCAATATTAATACAACAATTTATTTTTTTCCACTAAAATTAGTAATAATAAAAAAATTCAATGTGTCCCACAAGGCGGACGTCGCCGATTTCGAGCTGGTTGGCGTCGTTGACTTTGCACTCTAGGTTGCTCTGGTGGATCTGGTTGCTTTGGTACCTCTGTAAGCGCTTCATGGACGCCGTGTCCATGTGTATGCATATATGAAGATGATGGTCCGGCCTCTGAATCGTAATATCCTAAACCAAAGGCTGGTTGCATCATCATTGAACTGGCATAACCAGTCTGGCTCTGCGTTTGCGTCTGCATCATAGGAGGCAATTCTTCCACATTATGGTCAACGGCATCAAACTCATCTTCTTCTGCTCGAGCACGTCCCCTATGCCTAGGAGCTGGTGGAGGTGCAATAGGTATATCGTACATGTAGTGTAATTCCTCCATGTAAAATGTGTTATTATTGCATATAGTTAATACTTGATCTGGATCATTTGCAACATCACGAAGACTACTATTGCTCGATCTCTGTAAATTACAAAACAATTAGATAATATTTCAAACAAATTTAAATAAAAAATAATTAGACAATATTTGATTATATACCAAATGACCCAAAGCCGCTCCCGGACGAGTAATGTAGCGTCTCGTAATATTATTATACCAAAGGATGTAATCTTGAGTTGCATCCCTATCGAATTGCCCAACTGAAACGCCGACTGCAATAAACCTTCTACGATAGTGCCATCGCACTACCAAATGTGCAATTTTTTCAAACCAATCTGCAGTTCTCAGGTCAATGTCATGTAGTAGGGGTTCAGTATTGCACTCTGATGGGATATCCTGTTTGAAACCAAACTTTCGAATTACCCTGTCAGGAAGATGCCATTCACCAATGTGAAAACATATGAGTGGGCTCATTGTCCGCCATATGTCTTGACCGCTCGTACAAAAATTGGGCAAACTGTCCATGACAGCTTTGTAAGGCTCCCAAATAATCTGAAACATAACATATTATATTAAAAATATTAAATACAAGTATATAAAATAATATGTATAAAAAATTCATGGGTTTAGTATTCACATACCTGGTCAGGTTGAAGCAGATCAAACATATATCTATACTGACTCACTACATGTGTAGCTAACCGAGTTACACAAAATTGGTCTCTCCACCTACATTTGTAAATTAATATTTTAGGTTTAAAATTAAATATAAGTCACAAAAAAATATTAGCTAAATTAAATTAAAATGACATACCGAGAACCGTAGGCTCTTCTGCTAATTGATGATCGTTGACATGTCGGAATTGTGGAGCAATTGTTGGAAATCGTTCCCAAGCCCATATTTGTAGCAATATCTCATGAGTTTGGCTAAGCTCTGAGTAAAAACATGTATGTTGATCAACATACTTAGTAATCTCGAACAAATTGTGAGATTTTTTCTTCGCTGCACGGAGTCGCCACTTGCAACCATCCTCCCATTTCTTACACCGAATTGCCCAAATATTCGGTGTTGATTCCACGACCTCGTATGGTGCGTGACACTGGATAGCAAAACACTTGACCAGATGTTGTAACATTTCTTTGTCTTGAAAAATCATACCCTTATACAATTGGGTATTGTCAACGACTACCGGGGCTACAACTGGGTCATGTTCTCTAACGCTATCTATTACATTCATGTCAAGATTAGCGAATGTACTTGACAGTATTTCATGTTCACGACCATCGAAATCCAACTCCTCGAATTCATCGTCTGTTTCTGTTCTAAACTCCCTATATTGATTACCAGCCACCATATTTTCATCATCATAGGCTGGTGCAACTGATTCAAGATCAGCATCAATACATTGATTCGGGTCTTCGAACTGACTCAACGATTGTGCATTCAAGTCTACATCCAATCCTACCCTACTCACATTAACGTATAAATGCACTAGGTTCGGGAGTGGCATTGCAAGCGAAAACATCAGATTCATTGTTTGTTCGTTATGAATGGGGAATGGCATATACTTTACAGATCCTAATGGTGTTAGATTAGGATGTCTGTATATTATTTCTAAGTGGTTTGATCTCATATCTACACCAAGTGACAGCCCAATCATTTCAACAAATTGTTCAAAAACAAGTCCACTATTCACATTTATGCTAAAACCCCCACATGCTGGCTGGTCATATTCAACTCCATCAACACCATCAATCATATGACCATTTGTAAACAACATAAATCCCAAATACTTGTCTGCCATTTTCTAAAAAAAGAAAACAACAATATACATCTCTAATTATTTAACTAAAAACTATAATATTAAAAAAATCGGATAGTAATATCTAATATGCAACGAAAATATAAATTTGTACTAAAAAATTAAAATATTATAAATATAAAATACAAAGCAAAGACAAATTATAAAAATATTATATTAAAATTATCAACATGGTAGATCTAATATAACATTAACATGGTAGATCTAATATTATATTGATATGATAAATCTAATATAATATAAACAAGAACATTAAATTATAGAAAAAACTCATAACATCAATATATAAATATTATTCAATTCAAAGACTGTTAACAAAATAAATACGAACATTAAAATGACATATTTAGCTTAAAATGATATGTCTAGCATAATATAAATACTAGAAAATGAAATGGTAACTCACAAATTCAGCAATGGTTTACTTTTCTTTCTTCCTCGAAGTGACAACAATCGATCTTTGCTTTCCAAATAGCAACAAATACTGTAAAAAAGAATAGAATGAGAATAGAGAAAAAAATTTATATTTTCTTAAAAAAAATGTATATTTCATAAATCAAATTTATTTACAAACCTCGTAAATTTGGAAAAAAAAAAAAAAAAAAAGATAATATTTCGATAGATCAAATTATTTAGGAAAAAAAGAGGGAGAAAATTTGGAGAAAGTGGAGAATTTGTGAGAATTTGTGCAAAAGAGAGAGTGCTCGGATGAATTTGGAAGAGGAGATAGTGGGATGAATTGGAAGAAGAAATGTGGGAGGAGTGGCTTAGATGAAAGAGGAAACGCAAGCAATTGGAAGAAGAAATAGTGGGAGGAAGAAGGGGCTGGGCGGAATTTAAAGAGACATGGTCGAGGGTTCAACCCTCGACCATAAGTCACGGGCGACGGCAGCCGCAACGGCGGCAGGGAATCTCTGCGATAACGTGACGGGACCTGCGGCGGAATCTTTGCGACGACACGACGGGACCTGCGGCGGATTCTCTCTGCGACGACGCGACGGGACCTGTGGAGGACGAAATCTCTGTAAAAGTTTCCACCCGTGGGTCTGCAGTGGTCAAAGGTTGAGGCCTCGACCTTGCGTTGGTCGAAGGTAGCCTTGCGTTGGTTGAAGTAGGCCTTGCGTTGGGCAAACTTTGAGGCCTCCTTGCGTTGGTCGAAACAGGCCTTGCGTTGGTAGAAGGTAGGCCTCGCGTTGGTCGAAGGTTGAGGCCTCCATGCGTTGGCCGAAGCAGGCCATGCGTTGGTCGAAGCAGGCCATGCGTTGGTCGAATGGCTTGCGTTGGTCGAATAGGCCTTGCATTGGTCGAAGGACTGCTTTGGTCGAGGGTTGAGATCTCGACCTTTGCCTTTGGTCGAAGGTTGAGGTCTCGACCTTTTCCTCTCTCCACCATCCAATCTTCTCTCTCCTCCAAACAACCATATTTTCCTAAATAGTTTCCAAACTACAATATTTTCCTAATTATTTTTACTAACTACAATATTTCAATAAAAGGTCATTTCCTTTAACTTGCATGCCAAACGAGGCCTCTTAACACACACAAACACAAAATATATATATATATATATTATTTATTTTTCCTTTCCTCCTTCCCAAAACAAAATATATAAATTTATTTAATTCTCTCTTATCATGTCAAATCAAATCTTTCACCACCACTTTAAATTCCAAAAATAAATCAACAACTTAAAATTACAACTTATTTTAATCAAATTCCTAAATCTCACCAAATTCTAATTATCCAAATTTAATCCAACTTCTAATTTAAAAAATAAATTCAATTTTCCACTAATTGAATCAAATCCAAATATTTTATCATGCTTAATTTAAATTGAATTATCTTCTCACCATAATTCAATTAAGCCTTAAAATTCAAATAATTATCCAAATAATTCAAGATAATTAACTAATTAACTTAAAATTACTTAAAAATTTGGGACGTCACATGTAGCTCACAAATTTAATAAACAAAAATAAATAAATAAATAAATAAATAAAATAAAACAAAATTTGCACGATATGCACAAAATAAAGTTTTGGACAACTTCGTTTGCAATGGTTTTTGTGCAATGTTGGCTATAGTGTGGGCGTTGTATGCAGTGCTCGTTCGAATTGATATAATATTAAATTTTATTTTACCTAACAATTTAAGTTTTTGAGTTAATCAGTTATTTAACATGGTATCAAAATAGAAGGTTTAAAGAGTCTAGTGTTCAACCTCCAGTTTAAGCTTTTGGGTCGATCGATTTTTTACCCGTATTGTTTCTAAAATTTTCAAGATATTACCTAAGAGACTTATTAAACATTTTTTTTTTAAAAAAAAAAAAAAAAACTCACAAATATATTAAACACAAAACTGAAAAATTAAATTTCTATTTGTAAACTGTCATTCAATTTTGTACCTAACATGTTCGTAAAATTTTAAAAAGTCAAATAAGTTAAAATGACCTATTAAACACAAAATTAACCATTTCTATTAAATACTTCTAAACTTCAAGAACCTATTTGACAAAAAATTGTGAAACATATTAAATGTTCGGGCAAATTGCAAAAACCACCCTGAAGAATGGTAATACTTGTAATTACACCCTCAAACTCTCCCTTGTATAAATTGGGTCTCTAAACTTCTACAAGTACTTAAATTAGACCCTCGAGCTTACAATAATTGTATAAATTGAATCCATAAATGATAAAAATTGAAACCCCAAATTTGTACAAATGTTACAATTTATACAATTACATAAGTTTGAATGTCCAATTCAGCCTAATTTTAACATTTATACAAGTTTAAGGGCTTAATTTTTAAAATTGAAAATTTAAAGACATAATTCCAACTACCCCATACTATATTAGTGGTAGTTAGACTTTCTAGACAAAACTAATTATTCAACCACGTATTTTTCATAATTACAACTATTTATTTCCTTAAAAATGAGAAAAACAACAATATTTTATCCGAAGTACGACAGCATTTCGACCCAAGAAGGAAAGAAGCAATGCCATTTAGATTATACATAAAATGGAAAGAGTTTGAAGATCACAATCCATTAAGGCCAATCATCTTTATACACAATTAGTTGGGAGAGCTCCTAAGTCAGTTGGCAAATGGCTTCCCACCTTAACAAAGGAAGAAGCCAACTGCAAGGATTGGGATACCTTCATATTCTCCCTGCTGCTTTCAGAGAGCCATCCATCAATGAACACAGACTGCTATAAAGCTGTTGCATCTGATTTAGCTCGTTTTGCGTCTGGGGAAGAAGAGTTACCTTCACCTGATTCAATCGCTTCGCTTTCATGTCCCTTATGCTTCCTACTTGCAGCAGGCAAACCATCTTCTCGAGCACCCTCCGCATTCTCCGTGTTCATACCAGCTGCAACATGACCTTGTTCTGAATTTTCGGGTTGGTCATCAGCACGAGGCATATTCTCTAGGATCGATGATGAGGTCTTCAGCTTGTTTTCCATCTTTCGTTGTTGCTCAAACATCTCCTGTAGATATTTACCTTGTTCTTCAATTCGTAACTGCAAATTCCTTTGAATCTGTATAGATTTACAGAATAAGCATGTTTAGAGAACTCAAGTCATATTCATATATGAAATAAAGTTAAGATAAAACAGACTTTGTGACTGAATGAGGAACAAATGATGGGGTTTGAGATTGGAAATCTCTTTTCATGGTCTTGGGCTCTCTTCAAATTATTGTTCTCTTGTCAATCATCAAAGAAATATTATGCTCTAAATTCTAAGGTTAAAAGACGCGAAATTGTCTCAATTGCTATAATATCCATTTCTGCTCAACAATCACCAAGAGGAGAACGAATGTTCAAATAGCTATCAATTATCATCCATTCCTTTGATAATGTTTTTGTTTTAAAGAATTATGGTTATTTACCAACCTATTTCACTATATTCTATAAGACGCTTCCACCTGCACACAGAAAATCCCAACAAGAACGAACACACAAATCCCAGAGAACAGGGCAAGGTCTCCCCTCTTTTATATATTTATAATCAGGAAAATTCACAACAAAGTTCAACTACAAGGAAAGTAACAAGAACCAAGCAAAAGCAGAAAACCAATAGATAACCCAGCACATTCTAGAGAGCTGGGAATTCTCTCCTAGAAGACCTCTCTCTTCAACTAATTTCTTCACACTTAATTCACCCTTGAAAACCCTACTTAACCCTTCATTCTTCCAGCCTTCCTTAGCCACGCTCGTGGTCCCCTCCCCATTGTAACCCGTACAACAACCTTCCACTCCCACTAACGGTTTGCCTCATTCAGAAACGACCCTCTTGCCCGGAATTTCATACATGTGAATAATTGGGGGCCTAACACTTTCAAATCAATTTTTTACTTTAGGCATTTAAGTAAGATTCTAAATAAGAAAACATCAAAAACAAAATAGATATGTTGCCTATATAATCACTATATCTTGTCTCTTTTTGTATTTCTCGCATCCGCGCTATTGAAAGAGGGAGATAAAAGCATAAATGAGACATGCAATGAAGAGGCAGAAGAAGGAAAGAAGCAGAGGTCACCAAAATTATCGGCCATATTAAGCTAGTGCAAGCCTAGAGTTACGTCCATAATCCATAAAGTTTAGCTCGGCTACCCTTTCAATCGGACTCAAATGTAAATGAAACTTCAAAAACAAACAAAATGCAGACCTCAAGTTGTTCATGGAGCCGCTTCTGAACCTCCATTTGCAAGCGCAAAGCTTCAGTTATCCCCATACTCCTGAATTTTGGATCAATAAATAGAACAAAAAAGTTCAGAACTAAGACCATTCCCCAAAAATAATATTCACAATTTTAATTTTCAATTTCCAAACCGAGGATTTCAGTATTTACAACACAATAATACCATACGCAGTGTATCAGAAGTGAAAAACGTCCACTGAAGCTTGTTTCTTTATGAGGGAGAGAAAAAACAAACAAACAAATTTGGGTCAATTTAAACCCAAACTAATAAGTGTATCAATTAAAACTCTAAACTTTCATAAGTGTAGCAATTTAAACCCGAACTTTAATAAGTGTATCAATTTAAACTATCCATTATGTTTTATTTGGATATACTTATGAAAGTTCGGGTTTAAATTGATATACTTATCAAAGTTTATGGTTTAAATTGATATACTTATGAAAATTCAAGGTTTTAATTGATACCATTATTAGTTAGGGGTTGTACCACCAAAGTTCAAGGTTTAAATTGATACAATTATTAGTTTGAAATTTAAATTGATACAACCCCCAAAGTTTTAGGATATAAGTATTATTTGCCCTAAATTTTATAATATTCCAATACTTTCAAGATTTCTCAAGTATGCATATTTGTATGCTCCAGGTATCAATAAATAAAATTAAAAGAAAAAGTGATAGCTGCAGATGAGAAATGTTGCCTTGTCCGTACGGGTAGACAACTAGTACTATGGTCAATGTCAGAGATTCTCATGTTAAATTTTTACTTGTGTCTATGAAATGCATCTTAGCACATTATAGTTCTAGAAAGTGAAATTGTTCGACTATTAAGCTAATTCAAAAGCACTAACTATTTCAGTAAGAGCACATTTGATAACATTTTTCTCCCTTAAATTTTTGTTTTTGAAAACTAAACTCACAAACATATCTCTTTACCAATGTGTACTTAGTTCAATTTAAAACTTTAACAGAACACTTAAGAAAGCTAAACTTCAAAAAGAAATGGCTAAGGGTTTTTTTTTATAATGTTTTATTTACTTTATAAAAAACAGAGGCATATATTCACACAAAATAAACATAGTACAACCTGAGGGCAAGAGGTAAGGCTAAGAAAAAGCAAGTTTTGGAAAGATAAAAAAAGAGTTTTTGAAAGCTATATATATGTGTATATATTCTTTCTAAAATGTCGTTAGGAAATCATACCTGTTTTGAACATAGGAAAACAAAGAAAAAGACTTGTTACAAAACAAGCTTGTTAAAAGTAGAAAAATAAAAGGGAAAAAAAAAAATATATATATATATATATATATATATATATATATATATCTAATACACGCTAAATGTTTCAAATTTATGATTAATTCCACCCTCCTACTGTAAAAGTAAATAAGCAAAAAGAAAATGCACCCACAGTCCACATCCACACACAAACAAAAAAAACAAAAAAAAAAAAAAAAAGGAAAAAGATGACTTACGTTTTCAAGTCAAGAGTTTTCATTTCCTCGATAGGATTTATTTTTTTCCCTGAAGATCCTGGACAGAAATAATTAATCAACCATCTATTTAGACTGCTTTTTCATCAAAGGCCCTCAGAAGAGAGGATCAAAAGAAACTCAACAGAGGTGCCACATATTCTTCATATGCAATAAAATCCACTATCACTTGATGTCTGAGAACAATGAAAATGCATGTGAAACCAATTTTTGAAAAACTACTAAGATCTACAACTTGATATTGATCGATAGTCAAGATGGTTTTATCTACAACAAAGATATGACAACAATGACAATGAAAGTAACAAAGTAAACAAAAAAGGAGAAGGGAAACAGTCGCCATTACCTTCCGATGACTCCGGTTTATATCTGGCAGTTCTATATTTCTGACATTCGAATGATAATAAAGCAATACATTAGAAATAAGCATGCTAGGTAAAAACCGTATGAGAATTGGAAAAAATGCAGAGTACCTGTAAGTGGCTTTTCACATGATAAATGGTGAGGCCTTCGACATTCATCAGCTTTAAGACACCCTTAGGAGTTGCATCTGTCCATTAAACTTTAAAGTCAATTATAGAGAAGTATTTGCAACTTTTCAGGCATTCTTAAACAACAGTAAACACATATCAAAGAAAGTAATATACTTTCGCTGCCACCAAGTTTATTGACTGCTTCTACAAATGCCTCATGAAGCTCTGGGGTCCATCGCATCCGAGGTCGGGTTGTTGATGTTGAGAGTGAATTAGAAACAGAATGAAACTCTGCTGTAGGTATAGAGTCAACTTGATTCGTTTGGTTCTGTGCAGCATGGAAATCAGCTGATGACGATTTTAGCACCTGTAAAATTTGGAGTATTGATGAACTTTGGGAAAAAGCTTTGATGATTCAACGTCATGTTTTTCAACAAAATAAGGAGGACTTGAAGAAAGAAGATTGCAAACGAGTAAAACAAATATCCTTGTCGCTAAGACCATTTACTAACTGATGAAATGACACGTCTATTGAACAAACGTTAGCTGATTTGGTATGACATGGTAGAAAATTAAGGAAAAAAGTGGGAAGCTATCAAAATAGAGTGACATGGTGCATAAAACAAAACTTGTATGCATTTCTTCAAAAAGAGGTGACGTTGAACAATGCCACTTCATTTTCCCGAGCTATTCACTTCCTTCTACCACTTATCTCCAATACCATGTCTAATTAGCCAATAATATCGTAACAAGGACTACATAGAATTACAATTCAAAGTTTAAGGATATAATTGAAATTTTATAGAGTTTAAGGACTAAATATTCACAATCACCAAAGTCTATGAACTAACATTCTAAATTATAAATTAACATTGTTCTTTTTTTTATATATCCGTGAGTGTTTGGACCAGCTTATGTGCACCTCGACTAATCTCACGAGACAATCCACCTGACCCTACAACATTTGGGTGTCAAGAAAACTCATAGGATATTAATTCCTAGGTAGGTGGTTATCGTGGATTGAATCCATGACCTTTTAGCCATTTATTGAGACTGTCTTCTTTTTTTACCACTAGGTCAACCCATGATGGTTATAAGTTAACAATGTTCTACACCATGCATATGAGGTTCCATGTATTTCTATAAACATTCACTGCCAGTAATTGTATTATGAAACTACACATGCACAGAAGAGCAACTGTGGCAGCATTGGCAATGAAGACAGCCAAGTAAACAATAATAGTCTTCAATCTTAAAAACTAAGCATATTCTAGAAATCTCCAGTCTCGCTCGTTATTAAGATTATGAAAGACAAGTTCAAGAAACTCTAAAATTTAGAGAAAAACAATACTGTACTAGGAACTGATTTTATAATTCGAACATTTTCTAAATAAATACGTATCTTGTACAGAAGGCAAATCACTTCATAGTCATCAGTCACAAGAAGACAGACACGCATTAAAAACAAGTCCTGCACACATCATATCAAAAAGTCCAATCATTCTAGCATCCATAACTTCAGAGGCTGTGGACCTTAACTAGAGGCCAAGCTTGCCAAAGAAACTTCATCGGCTTTTATAGAACTGTACATTCAGATTTTCATCTGATAAGGCTCAGAATTCAATCCTTTCTTTATTTAGTAATATCCTCCCCTCTTCCATGAAGTCCCAAAGAATGATTAGAACCAGTTTAGTTACATTTTCACTCATTTTGAATCTAGACTCTTACAAGTCATTTGATTTACTTATTGTTCCCTCTCTTTCTTTCCCTTTTTTATTCTCTTCCATCCTCCCTTCCTCCCTTAAGTCTCTATTTCCTTCCCCTTTTTTCTCCCAATCCTTCCTTCAGTCCCTTTTTCCTTCTTTTATTTTTCTTTTATTCCCTTCCATCCTTCCTTTTGAAGTCCCATACATTTTATATATAATCTGGCCTTTTCTTTTTTTTTTTTTTTTTTTTTTTGAGTGAACATACCAGCAAAATGCAATACATTAATGGAAGAGGATGATGATCGGGCATACAAAGATCTTAATGTTTCATAAGAGAATTAATCAATGAACCAACCTCTGGTTTAGGATCTCCTGCATTAGCATCGGAAAAGATTTCACTCCAATTTGGCTCCAAAGCATCATCAACAGAAATAAACTGATCAGCCCAATCAGGAAAATCAATCCTCTTAGCTTGGTCATCCGACATTAGGACACCGGCCATGCTTTGCTCTTGACCATTCTGGTCAGGAACATTCTCAGAAAAATCAAGCAAATCCTGAAGTGTATCTGCACTCCAAGATGCATTGTTTTCATTCAAGTTACTACTAGTCACCATTGTGGATTGTACTTCTGAACGGGAAGACCCATGAGGAGGCAACAACGATTCATCATTAGCAGACCGAGAGATGAACGGAGAAAATTGGGCATTTCTCTCTTGGGACAAAGGTTGCATCAACGGAAAATCGTTTCGAAATCCAGAAGATGATGAAAACAAATGACCAACAGTGCCACTGTTAGAAACTAATGGAGGGGCCTGTCTGGGGATTGGATGTCTCATGGCTTCACTTTGTGAGGAACCCTGAAAAGAAAGAGGCAATTTGGGATACTTGTCTTCAAATGGCTTAGGAAGAACTGGATAAGATGATGACATAACTTCGGAAGCAACCCTCTTCCAGTCACTCTGCAGTAGAGAAAAACACAAATCCAAGAAAGAAAAAACAACACAACTCAATTACACAGAATTTCATGACCAAATCACGATAGTATAGAAATCATACAGCCATTAAAAGCACGTTCTATATCTCTAAATTTCAATAGAAACAGATAAAGAACACGAAACCATAAAATTTCAACCCAGAGTCGGAATTAACAAAGGAAGAGTCCAAAATCACAAAATCATAAAAGGGGTAAAACAGAAGCACTTACCCCAGAGATCTTTACAAGTAATACAGGAATCGGAAGGAAGGTTTGAAATCGAAACGAAATCCGATGCGAGAGGGGCGATGGAGGCAAAGCAAAGCAAGTTGCAAAGATGGGTTCCGATGCACTCGATGGGTTTGTCGTTTTGACGTCAACGAAATTACACAAACACACACACGAACTCCTTGTTTCAGAGAGAAACGTACTGGGGTGTCTCTCTCTCTCTCTCTCTCTTACATGATGAACAAATTCACAAATCCAATTTTGACCCTCTGATTGCTTCTGAGTGCTGATTCAACACCGCTGATTCCTCATGCAATTTCCCGATGCACACAAATGATTGGGCAAAAGAATTTTTCGAAAAAGAAAATTGGCCTATGCCAATTGCCACACCACACCCTTTCTATTTGGCTTAATTGGATAATGAACGGCCAATTCACAGGAAAAAGTTGAACCCAAAACTGAACCAACAACAATAATCGATCCAACCAAATCGTTCCGGTTGGGTTTTTTATTTTTTAAATATTTATTAGGTAATTTTTAGAAAGAATATTTGTAATATATAGCAAATTAAAGGAAAAAATCTAAAAATATAGCACATATTTAAAATATTTATAAATATGGCAAAGGTTGACTAGTCAACTTTTGAATTTTTATGATTTTCAATTTTGTCCTTCCTTGTATTGCACAACTTGTTTTTTTTTTCTTTTTTATTTTTTTTTTTAGTTTTTGTTTCCATTTCCCCAATCTCCGTATATTCCTTCTTTTTTTTTCTCCTTTTCTTTTTCCAATTTTTCTTCCTCTCCCCAATCTCCTCATATTTTCATCTTCCCTTTTTTCTTCCATTTTCTTTTTCCAATTTTTCTTCCATCTTTCCAATCTCCTCATATTTTCTTCTTCCCTTTCTTTTTCCAGATTTTGTTTTCATCTTCTCAATCTCCTCATATTTCTTTTTTCTTTTCAGATTTCAAAGTATACAATTCATAAGTGACTTAACACCAACAAGCTAATCATCAAGTTTGATTATTATAATGAAACGTTAACTATAAATAGCAAAGAGAAATTGATTTGAAAGAAACTAATTTTTTTAGACCTCAAATTTGCACCATCTTTAGAAACATTTCTTAAAAGTTAGAAATAAGAAACAAGAATAGTTATTTAGCAAGTTTATTTCTCAAAAAATGAAAAATGAGAACGTTATCAAACGGGCCCATAGTTTTTTTTTTTTTTTCTTTTTATAGGACCTTAAAAAGTATAAAATCTATCAGTAATAAATTTCTATCACTGATAGGCTATGATATCACTAATAATCTAAGTCTATGATAGGCTTCTATTACTGATAGACTACTTCAATCAGCGATAGAAGTTTATGACTTAGACTTTTATCAACTAATGTATACTAAATTATTAATAAATACTCAAGATAAAACTAAAAGTCTAAAACTAATAAAATCTATACTAGCTATCAGTGATTCATTATTATGACATAATAATATAAATCTATCAGTGATCGCCACTAATATAATTATAACTTAATCACTCAAAGAATTCTATCATTGATTGAAAAATTCACTGGCTATCACTCATGTTTTTAAATATTAGAAAAGAATTCACTAAATATTTGTGTATTAGTAATATCAATTATCAGTGATAGGACTTAGATAGATATCAGTCATATTTATGTATCAATGATATCGAACTTAGGTAGATATTAGTGATAGAAGTCTATTATTGATAATCATGATAAAAGCCCTTGATAGCTTTAGGTGTTAATGTTTCAAAATTGATAGTTACTAATAAAAGTTTATCAGAAATAATCACTAATATTTTCTATCATTGATAGCTTAATTTTTTATGATTTTCTTCCACAGTTATTAGCCACTTATAGAAGTCTATCATTTATAGCCAACTTAGTGGAATTAATTAATAAAGTTGAATCTCAAACTAAAGTGTAAGTAGCATGCCTAGAAGTTATCACTAATAGCATGTTATCAGTGATAGAAGCTATCAACGATAACAGGTTATTTTATGGTAAAAATGAATGACAAAAGTTATCTTTAATAGCATATTATCAGTGATAGAAGCTATCATCGATAACCACGATCTAAGTGATATCAGTGATAGAAATTAGGTGATATCCATATATTGATGATATCAATGACGATATAAAAGTCAATTCCATTTGATGAAAGTATATCATTGATAGCCACTAATAGAAGCTATTAGTGATATGACTTAGGTAGATATTAGTAATAGTTATAAACCTCTCATTAATAGATTTCTATCACTTATAGTTTTGAATGTTAATCTTTGAAAGTTGATAGTTTCCTTTCAAAGTTGATAATTACTTATAAAAGTCTACTATTGATAACCACTGATGACTTTAAGTGTTAATATTTCAAGTTTGGATTCCAATTAATGAAAGTGTATCAATAATAGCCACTAATAAATTATAGCAAATTGAAAGCTAATATTTCAAGTGTTACTATTTCAAAGTTGTATTAATATTTCTCAATTGAAAGTCATCACTGATAGCAGCTATCAGTGATAGCCACTGATAGCTATTTGAGAAAATTGAAAGAAAAAGCGTGAAATGGTGAGCTAAACATGGGCTTTTTAGTCCTTTACCAATATGATTATCACTGATAGTTGCTATCGGTGATATCTGGCTCTAATTTTGTACTATATCCCTAATATGTTGTTCCTTGTGCTATATTTTTTATTATTTTGGGCCTGATTGCTATTTGTGCAACCAACCCTTTTAGAAACAGCACAAAATATTTTTGTTTGCACACCCATCACTTTTTTGGGGTGTTTGACGCATTTAAAATTAAATGGCTGGGAATTAAATGCTTGAGGACTTAATTGAGGGTTCTGATGTCTGTAAATCATTAATACCTGTGTTTGGGATTCATGATTAGAAGTCTGGGTTTTTTAAGCTTGTTTTGGAGTGCTGGTTTTGAATTTCTAAGTTAAGTTTTTTTTTTTTTTTTTTTTTTTAATTGGATTAAGTGAGAAAATTAGTAATTTTGACTTGCTTTTAAAAACTAAAAGCATATTTTTTTAAAAAAAAAAAAGAAAAAAAAAGAAAAAAAAAACTATAACTTGGTAACAAATTTACTTTGTTGTTATGATTATAAAATTTTAGTTCTTCAACAAATCTAAATCTAAATCTAAATTTACATTTTGAGAAAGTTTGTAATTTGGTATTGCTTTTAAAAAAATACAAGTGTATCTTTTTTAATCTCTAATTTATCTTAATTGTCAATTTTTACGTATTTAGTTTGTTATGATTTTGAAATTTTAATTTTATAGCAAAACTTTTAAAATATAGCTATGTAACCCATTTACTTTTTTGTTATGATTTTAAATTAGTTTTCCAAGAAACTTAAATAAATTTACATTTTGAGAAAATTTGTAATTTATTTTTGCTTTTAAAAAAAAAGTCAAGGTATCATTTTGCTTTTATTAAAAAAAATATATATATGTTTTCAAATATAGCAAAATTGTTAAAAAGAATTACAAATATATAAATATTTTACTTTCTATCTATGATACACCCAGATAGACATCTATCAGGGTCTATGTCTATCTGGGTCTATCGCGTCTATCAAGTAAAATTTTGCTATATTTGTAAATATTTTCAACAGTTTTACCATTGAAAACAATTTTCCTAAAAAAATTATAATTTGTTTTGATAACAAAGTTTTTAAAATATAGTTTTGTAACAAATTTACTAAGATTTCAAAAATTTTGCAATTTAGTTTTCTTTTTAAAAAAAATTAAGAAAACAATAAGGTCCTTGTAACAAATTTATCAATTTTACAACATAATTAGTTTATTATGATTTTGAAATTTTAATTTTATAACAAATTTTTTTGCTTTTAAAACAAGTTAAGAAGTAACCGTTTTTAAAATTTAGCTAATTACAAATTTTATATAGTTAGTCAACATTGTTGTTTGTATAACAAGTTAATATCACATTGATTATCATAGTTAATTTTTAGGTAAATTTTTGAAGAAAAAACTTTAAAACATACCCATCCCATTTGCTTTCTATAATAAGTCAATATCATTGTTATTTTCATATAGAAGTTTCAAGACAAGGAATGGGAAATTGAAGAAGGAGAAAGGAATGAGTGTCACACCTCACTCCAAGTTCCACCTCTAACATGGAATAGAGCATGAAGGTGATAGATATCCTACTCCTTAGGACACCACCATCCCATCAACCTAATAAAGTTTAGAATATCTAAGCATACTTCTTAACGGGTCGCCTAACTAATTAATGCTCATAACAAAAGTCATACTTAGATTGCATTCCATAAACATGGGATAAACAACATGTTCTATTTTCAGAAACATGAACAATGGTTATCCAGTTCATACATATGTTTCCTATCCTAACCTGATACCATATGATACAACGTCTTATACATACTATCTATAGTGGATGGTAGGCTTTGTGGTAGACGTCTTTGCATCAGGCACCTATAACTCTTTCGCTACCTGGGGGAGGGAAAGAAAAACAAAGGAAAATGTGAGTTGGTTTGCTCAATGAGTGACAATTTAAAAAAAAAAAAAAAAACAAATAAATGTGCTTAACATAGAATCAAAAAACCTTTTAATACCTGCTAATATAGCATGAAAGCAACTTTCAAAAAAAATTGTTAATAATGACGTACTTTGATAATACTCAAATTAAACATGTACCCAACTTAGTTTATGTAGAGTAATCTCAATATAGTCGACGTATCACTAACCTGTCATACGTGCACCCAAATCTGCGCCCAAATGGCTAAATACCCTAACTCACGGCCCAAAGCCTATAGATGTGCCATAGTGGGTCCCAAAGACCTACAAAATCACACTACACCATGGTCCAAGTTCCTCTGGATTTTTTGGTTACTCTGGCCTCTTTCAGCTCCGATAATCTCCTACTCATATGGGTGTTGCAACGAAACATATTCACATAGCATAAGGGTAAATCACCTCGAGTGCCTAGGTTTAATAGTTTGAAAACCTCTTTGTAAACTTAATAGAATATTCCAATCCAAATAGGGTTTGGTAACCATAATTAGTAATACACAACATTTACGTCCATACTCTCAAGTTAAAACACATTTCTACATAATTTTTAGAACAACTCATAGTATTAAAAATACTACAAATGCTCTTAAAATTATTGATAGAATACTGTTATCGAAATCAACCTTTGATCAATTTAAACTAGGTCATACTTATAAAATCAAGTAAAAATGGCACAATGTTTAATTTCTTTTAAAAGATAATTTATTATACAACAACAAAGAGGACCCCACAGCCCGAGGTGTAAGCCCCGTACTTAATCTTGTGAGAAAGCAAGATAAGAAGAGACCAGGAGATGGGCGTTTTGGTAGGAGTAGTTGGCTGGAATGTGATTGGGGGCAGAAAAATGGCTAAGTATCAGCTATGCGTTGGTGTCAACACGCCTTGATGGAAGCAGTTTTGGCGTGGACGCAAAGGTGAGGGAAGACTGTTAGGCGTTGAGGCCACGATGCGTTGAGGTCACAAGGCGTGGAGAGCCACCCTGCATCGAAGGTTATCTTGCGACAAACGCATTGAAGGCTGCAAGGCGTTGGAAGTTGAAGGCCACGAGGCGTTGAGAGCCAATTTGCGATGAGACCACTATGCGGTGAACGCTACCATGCGTCGAAAGTGGGTATTCGTTGGGCAAAGAAGGTTGGCCGAGAGAAGAATGCGTTTGTTAACCGTCTGGCGAGGGAGTCTTGAAAAAGTAACACAAACAAAGGTTGTGCGTTGCTGAAGCCAAATATAGAAGGTATGCGTTGAATAGATTATTGTGTAGAGATGAAATGGAAATTAAGTCGGTGGTATATATATAAGTGGACCGAGAATTCAATTGTTTTGGTTACATTTCAGAGCTTGAGTTGAGTCCATTTCGAAGCTAAACATCGGAGGGAGGTAGAAGAAGATGTTCATGTCGATTTGGAGTGGAAATCTCGTCGTTACCGTGGAGGAAACTTGAGCTAGAGCAGAGGACTCAGCTGGTGTTACTCACTCAGAGTAACGTTCGGTTTTGGAGGAAGAACGAACTGAGGAAACGGTGGTTAGGGCCGGAATTCTAAGGTTAGTAAGGTTAACTCGATTTTTAGCAAGTTTCATGAAGGGTGCTTGAGCTGAACTTGTATAAATGTATGTCAAACTCCAGATAGAAGAGATTGGAGCTGAATTGTCGGATGATTAGGAGCAACTTGGAGTTGTTGAAGGATATATCCTAAACGGAGAGGATATTCTTCATGAAATTTTGAGGTAAGATGAAGGACTTATACCTTAATAAGTTTGTAGAAGAAAGTAAGTTCTGAAATTGGCCAGAATGTGATGTTTAGCAGGTTGAAGAAGGAAGAAGAAAGGAAAAAGGAAACTGTTCTGCTGCAGCGGTAGTATCGCTGAGAGAGCGAGAGACAGGGCAGCGAAACAAGTGTCGCTGTAACGCAAGAGGGGTTTTGCGTCTCACAATTCTCGCTGAAGTCTCGCTGGGTGTCGCTCCTCAGGTAGTCTCGCTAGTTACGTTCAACCTAGTATCGCTGGTGCAATAATATGTAATGAAGTTTCGCTGGTAGTCTTTAGTTGTCTGTGGAGTAATGTTATTAATGAGTGTTAAGGAAAAAGGAAGATTTTGGAAAACTGAACGTGAGAAATGTGTATTTTCAGGCCAGGAAGAGCTCGGGGAGGCTTATAATCCACTTAGAGCCGAGACAAGTTGTGAGTGACTTTCTACTATATCTTGTGGTTACTTTTAGTATAATTATTTGGTAAGAAATTATGGTACTCTGTAGTATTCATAGTAAGTATGTTATGCCAGTAAGTTTAAAGGAAACTGACTTTATTGTCTAAATGTAAATATGGCTGAGGGACCTTATGGTGAAAGCCTAAGTGAATGTGAACATGAAATTCAGTGCTGAGGGACCACGCGTGAAAGCACTTGAATAGTTAAGTGGAATGGATTTCAATGCTGAGGGACTTTGAGTGAAAGCATGTAGAAATCCATCACATACTAGCTCGTGCTGAGGGACCTTGAGTGAAGGCACTTGAGCGGAGATTTGATTGGTTACTAGTGCTGAGGGACTTCGTGTGAAGGCACATGGTAATGTTGACATAATCGAATTCGGTGCTGAGGGACAGAATGTGAAGGCACTCGATAGTTTGCAAATTCGTGAAACATGATGACTAGACATTTATAGGTGATTAGAAATGAGAATTTGTACTGGAATATGAAAGAGCTAAGTTGTGCTTTGTCACAACAAGAGTTAGTTATTTGCCATGGGATAATAAGGATGTTGATATGAGTGTGATCAATAGCATAAGAAGTTTAGAAGCTACCTGAAATGCGATATGTAGTGGTTACTAATGGCTATGCTAGCTCATGTTTGTTAGTGACAGTTGAATGAATTTAGTCACTCACTGGGCTTTAAGCTCACTCAATTTGTTTGTTTGTTTGTCGTTTCAGGTAGCGAGCGTGTCCGGGACGCCTAGCCTACAGAAGTATCTCGTCTAGGCCTATCTTGAAGCAGACCTCTGGGATAGTTGTAAATATTCAGTTTGTGTCCATGTTTTGTAATGTACATGTTCCTTATGAGTGTTGGGAGAATTGTTCTGTATCACGTATATATATGCAAAGAATACTTGATGAAAGATTGTATGTTTTCAAATACTTTAATAGCAATGGTATTTCTATTTGAGATTTAACTGGCATCTAGTTTCAATATGTTATATAGAGAGTGCAGTTTCACACTCACTCCTAGGTATAAGGTGTATCTGGGATGGGATGTGACACGAGGTCAAGGCACAAAACAAAGAGAATATGAAGAGCTCAAGCACCTAGAGCAGAGAAGCCAAAAGATAGCTTAGCCAAAAGGTACCTAACCCCAAGAAACCAACAAAAGACACCACAAAGACCCACAGGACTAGGCCACAAAAGAAGTAGGTAAAACCAGACCAAAACAAAACAAGGAAATCAGAAACCCCAATATGGGGAAAACAAAAGCAAAACCCCACAGCTTGGGGCAAAGCAGAAACAAAACCCCATAACTTGGGGACAAGCAAAAAACAAAGAGAACAAGTAACCCAGCTAAAAAAAAGTCAGAGATATCATCAGGCCACGATATAGCACGAGCACGAACAGTTGCAATGACAAGCTGCAAGATTGAAGAAGCATCCCAAGGAGAGCCACCATGCAATTCATTGTTCCTCTCCTGCAAAACGAAATAGATAGAAGCACACCAGAAGACCCGCCATAACTTCTTCTTGCCCTTTTCCCACACCCAACCCGACAAACCCACTCCAACTCTAAATCCCAACTTGCCACCCGATGAGAAGACCTCATCAGCCTCAAATCCCAGCCCACACCTCAAACCCAAAGGGACACTAAAAAAACAGAACGTCATGCAACTCAACTGTACCCACAGAAAGCAAACACAAATGAGACGACGTCCCACCCCATTGATAAAGCCAATCTTTCGTACCCATCCTATCCCCATAGCCAACCATGCACCAAAGGAATGTTGGGGAATATTACCCCCAAACCAAATCAGGACTGGAATAAGACACCCTAAGACACCTAAACCTCAACACATTCCAAGTGCTACTCATAGAGAACGTACCAAAACTCGCTGGGACCCAAACCCACCTATCTTCACACCCCACCCTAGCATGCACACCTTCAGCCAACCTCAAAATTTCCGTCAATTCCCAAGTAACACAAGGCCACCGCCAAGCCCCATCCTCAGAAATAAAGTCTGAAAGATGAGCCTCCCTCGCACTAGCCACATCATACACCCCTTTCTCACCATACTACGCCAAGATAGGGCCCCTAGGCAACCAAGGGTCAACTCAAGCATGACATCTCCTACCATCACCCACCTCCAGCCGAACCAATGACAACAAAGAATCCCTACAACGAAGGATCGCATGAAAGCACCATGACATCTTGGCCCCTGCCCTAACCGACCAAAGAGATCTCACTGCCACTTTTATTCATTCAATGCACGTCATGACCACAACCAGTTTAAAATGACATAACGGCTTTATTTTAAAGAAAAAGAGTCACCACTGTTCAGGGCGGGTATTATTTGGGTCATAGGCTTTTCTAGTCTAACCTTATCAAGACAATTTACACTCCAATCACCTAGCTTATTTCAATCATGTTAACTCCTTAACCCATATTTTAGGACACTTGAAGTCCAATCCAAGCAAGGAACTATCTTAAGACATTGAATATGATATAATTGGGAATTTCAAGCCAAAAGTGGGGTTAACCAAGCTAGAAACTAAAAAAAAAAAAATAAAAAAAAAAAAATAATAATTAACAACAGTGAATTTGATAGCATAGCAGAATTTTGACAGTATGTTGTTCACCTTGTTGTTTTTTTCCATGTCTTTTGTTGTTTTAAGCTATTTTCCAACCTAACAATGTCCACTTATTACATAGACAAATTCCCTCAATGAATTGATCAATCTAAGCCTAAAACAGTAGAAGTATGCCTAATTTTCAACACAAAACAGCAACTACAATGTGAGGAACAATAGTAAAATTGGCAGCAAAAATTCTTTGCTCTTTTTCATAGTTTATGCTGTTGATTTAAATTATTTTGCAACCTAACCATACCCATTTGTTCCATCAATAATTAAACTCAAATATTTAATTAAACTAAGTCTTGAATTTCCCCATACCTACACTAACTTCATCACTTAGCAGCAGCCCATTATCAATTTCCTTTTTCAATTTTTTATTTTTAACTATTTTAAATGTAGTTTTTTCACTCAAATAATAGTACATAATTGATAAGCATGAGATCCTCATGATGTATTTTTGTTTATTATAAATTGAGTTGTAGTCTAAAAAGAAATTAAAAACAAAAACTCTAAAAAATTGAAATTCAATGTAACAATTTAACTCTTAGAATAAAATGAGTTCAATTATGGGTGATTTTAGATCAAATGGCATAATCGACATATAATGAAAACAGAAACAACTAAGTAAAAAAGATAGCATACTTCGAGCCAAAAGTGGCAACTTAGTGAAGGATCGAATTCTCAACCGAAACGAATGATACCCTTGTGCCATTAAATTTGTTTTAGAAAACCAAAATTACAAAGAACAAAATTACAAGATAAACAACAAACAATTAGCATGCTTTTGAGAAGAGATAAGAGGAAAAAGATTTCTTACCTTTGAAGACCGTTTTCGATGTGGAAATCTCCTTTTCCAAGTCATGAACCGGTGAGAAATCTCCAATGGAAAAATAATAACTCTTTGTGTCTTGGGAACACCACCACAATGACAACCTTGTTATTCTCAAGGTAGAATCAAAGAGGAGTTTCGTGGGCTCTCTTTGAATTTTGTCAAGGGAATTTTTGAGGAGGAAGAAGAGAGAATTGGAGAGGGATATTGTTTTACAAAACTCTTCTGTAATTGATCATCAATCTGTAACTTTCCTCCCCTTCTCTTTTTTACGTAAAATGAGTGAGAGAACAAAATAACTCTCCACTACTTGGGATTTATTTTTAATATAATAATATAAAAATAATATCGTTAATAATATTAATTTAATTATATTATATTAAATCATATATAATAAATATAATTAAATAAAATTAATTAATTAAATATCTCGTATTTAATTTAAATTTGAATCATATTCAAATTATCACACCCCAACCCGAACTACCCTTCTATAGCCCGAGACGGAGCATGAGGACAGCAGTCATCAACTTCCCTGTTGATACCCACTATCAGCTTACCTTATTTCCCTCATTTAAAACACTCTTCCTACGACGGTGATTTTGTTATCTCTTGACAAACCTCAACTTCGACCGGCAACGGGAACTGTTATGCTACCTGAAAAATGGAAAACATATAAAAGGATGAGCTAACAGCTCAGTGAGTAACACTTTTTAAAATAATTTATTTCAACTGTAAATCTGGTCATAATTTATAATATCGATTCTATTCATATTAAATCATACTCGAGTACCATTGTTAAGTCTTGCATGCTTATTTCAGGAAAATACTCAAAAATCTTATTCATTTATAATAATTCTCCTTAGTTGAGGTGGAGCAGGGCTTCTACGCTTCTCAACGTCGAATTTATTTCATATCTTTCCCTTAGTTGAGGCGATAACGCTATCCAACATCGATTATCCTTAGCTGTGTGGAGTAATCTCAACACATCAACGTCGTATATTCCTCTATGTGCACATAGGTATTATAACCCGGGCTACATGCCTTCCTTTTCTCCCTTGAGCATTGGGGTCCCATTTCTATTTTCCGGCTACCCATTTGCCTTCCTCTAGTCCTTGAGCTTGGGTGCCATTTCTAAAATTTAATAAAATACACTATGTTCTAGAAACATCATCTAAGATCTAGCAATATGCTTCTCAATGAAAATCTTGTATTATCAATAACATGCTTCTTACTAAACTCATTTTTAATAACCATTATACTTATGTGCTTTTTATATATAAACGCATGCTCTCATTTCTAATAACCAGCATACTCATGTGCTTTTTATATATAAATGCATGCTCTTATTTCTAATAACCAGCATACTCATGTGATTTTTATATATAAACGCATGTTCTATATACGTTGAAAACTCATGAATGCATATTTAAGAATATAAATCACAAATAACTCATTTATACTCTGAAAACGTTGGTGTTACTCACCTTATACTTGCTCAAGAATAGTTCCTCTTTCTTCCTTCTATTTCTCTTTCCCGAGCTCCTTGGACGCAGCGTTCTAACTCTGGAACGCAAGGCAACTTATTTTCTTTTATCAGCTCGGTTGGATGCAACCTTGCTCCTTGGACGCAAAGTGCAGCTTAACTCTTCTTGCTTCTCTTTTGGATGCATCGACCTTTCTTGGACGCAAGGTCCAACTTGAACGCAAAGCCTATTTTTGGACGCGGTGTTCACCTTGAATCGTTGAGTTCGTCTTAAACGCAAGGCTGACCCCTTAAACGCAAGACAACTTCTGTAACACCAATTGGCTAAGTTGTCAAGAACATCTCCTCTCTTGGCCGCAAACTTCTACTACGGATGCAAGGATTCCTCCTTTCTGCCTTCTCTCTGCCCTTCCTCTCAAGAATTCAAAACTAAAGAATCATCAGTCACTCATTTTCCCTCAAGGTCCTATTTATAGCTTTGGAATAGAGGGTTTGTCATCTTACTTCTCCTCTCTTTTTGCCACTTGTTTGCCACATGTCACGCTGCATGCTTAACTAACCATGCATTTATCCAAGCGTCACCTTGCATGAAACACTCAACATGCCTTCTAACACCTCCTACTTATATGGTGTCAAGTCTATATGAAGCCACCTAGCCTTTATAAGCTTATCTTATGCGTCCAACATATTCCACTATACAAGCTATGCATCCAACATTATGCCCCTATGCGTCCATTGAATTTCCTTTAAGGTTTTAGCTTCATTACTTTCTTTCCCTACTCTCTGCCATATTATCTTTGAATGCGTTTCTCTACCACGTACTACTTATGTCACACCCCCTCCCAGATTGCCCACCTAATCTAAGGGGAAGTGTGAAGACAATAAACACCATTCCTCTTGTGACGCATATTGTCCTAACTTTCCATTCCTTTCTTGTACATACATTTACTCATATACAAACATAGAACACAGTCATACACCACATGCTTATAACTTGATACAATTCCCTGTATAGGGTACACCTTAATACATAGCATAAATTCATATTCATATCCATAATACAATATACACAACACTATCAACAGTCCCCACTCAAAACTATATGTTCCACATGCCATTTACATAAATATACTCAACGTACAACTCTCAAACTTGACTGTATCTTGATAACTCGAGACTTAGGCAGGGTGAGCTGTAATAGGCTAAGCACCGGGAACGTCCTTGCTATCTGGGGAGAGAAAAAGAAAACATTGGAAAAACATAAGCTAACAGCCTAGTGAGTGACAAATCTTTGTAAAATGGCATTCATTTAAAACAGGTATGCTACGTATAACAAATAAATCAGGGTTTAACATTTGTTCATATGTAGCATGTTTTTCATGAAATCCATCATTCTCATAAATTAATATTAAAATCATATCAAGTGTTTCCCAAACTTTTCCCTTAGTTGAGGCGGAGCGATGCTTCTACGCACTCAACGTCGAAATCATCCCTGGCTTCAAGCAGAGCAAGCTCGATGCACTAGCCAGCTTAACCTCTATGTGCACATAGGAATATGGCGGGTTGCCCAAGTACCTTCTACGAGTCCTTCAGTACTGGGTCCCGGGGAAACTCACGTGCCTTCTCATGTCCTTGAGCACTGAGCCTCCTCTAAAATGTTTCAGAATTTCTTTCACATAGTAGTTCATATGAAAATCTTTCATGAAAATCAATATATATATATATCACGATAAACAATATTTCAAAACATGCCATTGAATATCTTATAGGAGCACATAAAACATGCCTTGTGAACAACATCATCAAACATCGTGCTTTTTTAGAAAATAGTTCATCTCGAAGTCATAACTCATAAGAAAATCAAGCTAAACATTTTCAATAAATTTCGTTTCAAAGCAAGAAAAGTGTCACTCACAACTCTTTCTAGGCTTTACGTGGGTTATATACTTTTCCTATTTCTTCTTGGCCTGCAAAGAAATACACCTTGCGTTAATCAACACTAATTCCCTTTCCTTTTCTCTACTGTCTTATAACGAGAATCTCAGCGATACCCGCCAAGTGGTATTGTTACTAGCGATACCCGATAGAACAGCACCAGCGTTACATACCTTAGCAGCGATACTCAGCGTTATATAGCGATATCTGTGAGACGGAAGGTTCCTTTGCGTCTCAACGATACCCGTCTCGCTACAAATTTCTAGACAGCGCGCCAATACTTGATTTTCCAACGGCACTCTGCACTGTAATTCCTTCCTTTCTTCTCGTTCTTACTTTAACCTATTAAAAGCCACATTTCCATACGGATTCAGGGTTTCTTCTCTTCTACAAACTTATAGGAAATCACGTTCTAAAGCTTACCTTAAAATTTCAGGGTGTAGCTCTTTCTCGTTTTCGCGATGTTCCAAAATTACCTCCCACTGTTCCGAATTGCGACATAATCTTGTAAACTCTGGTTTCCTAAAGATTTACATAGTAAATCTTCAATTTCAGCATCACCATCCTTAACAAAAGTTGTTAGGAATTACATCAACTCACTAACCTTAAATTTTCAGCTCTGAACTCAGCTTCTTCCTCACATTCTGTTCCGAATATCAGTCACTGCTCAACCAAACCAAGTAGCTTCGGTCATTCCCCTGTTCCAGCTTCGTTTTCAGCATCGATATGAATCAAACTTCGTCCAAAATCCTCAAGAACACCTTCCTCAATCTTCTTCTGAAGTTTATCTGAAGAATAGAACCGACTTAAGCTCTCAAAATGTCCTTAAAATGATTAAACATTTAATTAATCCAGCTATTTATACTACCGACTTAACCTTCTCATACACCAGAACTTAGGCTGCTAACTTACGTATTTCATCTGCAGACTAGTGCGGGGTTCTCCTCTTAACGCACGACACTCAAGTTAACTTCTCTTCCAACGCATAGTGGGTGTCCCCATACGCCTCCTATTTTGAACGCATACCTTTCCATCTTGAAATTCTACTTTTGATGCGTGCAGACCATCCTATCTTCAGCACAGGTGCCTCCAACGCATGTCTGTCTTCGACGCATCAACTTCAACGCCATACTGTCCTCAACGCAGAGTGACTTGAATGCATGGTTCAAGTGTGTTTCTTTCCCCATCAGGACTACTTATCTAACAACGCAGGTAACTACTTCAGCTCACCAACTTCCATGAATTAACCACAAACGCATAGACTTAGTCAATACTCAGTCAAAGTTTTACTTTCCTCTCGCCCTCGGCCACTTCTCCCTTTGAGACGCATAGCCACAACGCATGGCTACACCTCAATGCTTGGCAACGTCAATCAGTGCTAACAACTTAAGCGTCAATGTCTCAAACGCACACTACTATGCGTTTGTTCCTTACCGCATAATACCATGCGTCTGCCTTAACCACATACTATCATGCGTCCATCACTCTTTCCTTATATCCATATCTTAACTACAAAACCGTACTCTTGAGTGATAAACATCCAACTATGTGGTTTACCCTTAATAACCAAATCCAACTCAAAACCTTCCCTTATGCGTTTGCACTCTTTGCGTTTACCTTTATTTCGTTCTGCGTCCATGACCTTCCTCCTATCCTTGAGGATTCCTTGATTATTCCTTTATGCGTTCCACCTTTATCATGTGTTTCCTTTGTCTTGACCATGCGTCCAACATAGTCTTCAACTAGGTATGCGTCCAACTTAATTTATCTTCCATGTATACTTTTAATTCTTCCCATCACTTAATGAGATTTCCTTTCTTTCCTTAGATCTTACTTGCAAGCTCAAAGTCATGGTTGCGTTCTCCTGGTCTGTTTGTTCTTACATAGTAGAATTCTTAGCTTCAAGAATTACTTTGATTCCTTGATCTAGAAATCACTCAACGCAACCTTTCAATCAAATCTCTCTAATTCAAACTTATCTACAACTTATATTTACCTAACACTTGAGCACAAACCTCTCTTGTCCTACTTCTTTCCTTTATAGGCTCTTCAATACATTGGTTTTAAAAAGTAGGGTGTGACACAAATAACCTTGTCTCGCATAACCTATAGTTTTAATGTGAATCTCATTCATATTAATTTTAACCTATATTATTTATATGAATGGAAATTATCTTACATGGCAAAACTACTGAAAATATTTACAACTAATAGCAAAATACATAGTTTATCTGCGACAGATCGCGATATATTGTGATAGACAGTGAAATTTTGCTATATTTGTAAATATTTTGGTTCCTTTTGCTATATTGGAAAAGAGCTCTTATATGAATCTCATTCATATAATTAATATTTAAATCTCATTTAAATATTCATCTTTCTTATAACATAAAGTATAAATTTTGAATCTCATTCAAAATAAATTTTATATTATAATGTATCTATATACATTATGCTAATTATATCACATACAATTAATTCCCTTATTAATTTGAACATTTCAAATTAAACCAAAATGTTTGATTCTTATACTAATCCTTTATAAGTTAGCAAGAAGACCTCATAGACCTATAGTTAGAAGCTCAAATGATATGAGATTAACCGATTAAACTCTTTAATTAGATTAATAAATATTTATTAACTGTAGGTCACTCCACTAAAGACTTACAGTTCACTCTTCGCACTATAGATATATTTATGTGTCTATGGAATTTACTAATGAATAGTAAGTCGACATTTCACAAATTACTCATAACTACAGCTAGGTCGAATTACCGATTTACCCCTGTAGTTATATCTAACTTCTTAAGTACCACTGATCCCTTTAATGAACAAACTGTTTATAGTCCAACTATAAACTAATCCCTCTCAAGCCAGTAAGAGGGTGAGGCCTCATTGTTTAAGACTCGAATCAGCCCTTAAGGGAGGAATTAATGTTTCACAGTCTAGTCTTATACAAACTCTTTGCATAGGTGATAAGCACTTGAAAAGTGCTTTCTATCCTCTCAAATTAAGAGAGTTTATATTAGATTTCACTTGTTTGCTAGTAGTTTTTAGGTTAAAATGAGAAAAATTAGAAGAAAATACCAAAAGATCAAAACCGAGCAAGAATACGGTGAAAAAGAGAAGAAAATAACAAAGTTGCCAAAATTGGGGCAGCACTAAAACCCTAGAGCAGTGTCTGCGGATCATAGCAGCAGCACCGCGACACTCTCCAACAGCGCCGCGACGCTCTCTTTCCAAATTTGGCAGCGCACGGCGCCAGTTTCCATAAATGAAAATTAATGTATTTTTGGTAAGTTTTTAGGCAGCACTTCCTTCAACCTGCTACTTGGAAGGCCGTCTCTATAAATTTGGGGGTTTCCAACAGCCCTAATCATCAACCAAAGCACGAAATTACAGACCAAAAGAGTCGTAAGAAGGAGAGAATTGAGTGAGAGTTCATAAAAGAGTTCAAAGAGTGAGTTAGTTGCAAGGAAAAGGAAAAAAGTTCGAGAGAATTGTGGTGTCATTCGAGTTCCAAAGTGAGAGCCAAGGAGATTGTGACGGTGCTACCTCAATCAATAGCCCCTTTTCAGTAGAGTTTCCGTTTCTTCACACTCTTTCTTTGTTTATATTGTTTGAACATGATGAATTGTTTATGAATTCATGTTGATATTGTAGACTTTCATGGTTTTGTTGGAATGATTATGCTTTTCATTGTTATTGTATTTAATTCTTGTGGTTGGCCATCTTCACATGTTAGGTTAAATGTATGATTGAGAGATTGTATGTTTAACTTGATCCAGAATGATGAATTGTTGTTAATCTATGACGAGAGTAGTTAGGTTGACAATAAAAGTTACTAAAGACTATTCTTAATGCCATGTAATTTGCATTGGTTTCAAGAGATTAGTAATCAATCGAGTTGTATGAGAAAGGGTTGTTTTTTTAGAGAAAATAACTTGGAATTAAGTTTCTAGACTTAGGCATATGAATTACAATAAAATCCATGGATTCTATAATATTGCATGATGAAATAAACAAGAATTCATTACCCTAAAACTCTCTTGGACTCTTGTGTTTCTCACTTTATTAATTTCCTTATTTAGTTTGTATTTTCCATAATTCACAAATTCAATTCCAATCCTCAAATAAAATTGATTCAAATCTAGAATAGCTAAGTCACTTTAACCTTCACAATTGGATCCTCAGTGGAACGATATTCGGACTTTATCATCTTATATTATAACTTGACCCGTACATTTGCGGTTAACACTTAAAGTGGCGCAATCAAGTTTTTGGCGCCATTGCCGGAGATCCAAAGAACGGTTTTTGTTATTTGATATTCATTAGAATTGATAGATCTTAATTTGAAGTGTATATTATTTGGTTGATTATTTATTTATTTATTTTTATTTTATTTTATTGTATTTTATATTTTTCTTTTATATTTTATTTTATTTTATTTTTTTTGTCGGTTTATGCCTCGAGATAATACTAATATTCTCCTTCTTGATCCCGAGATTGAAAGGACGAGTAGAAGGAATCTGGGTTCAACAAAATCACATCGAGGAGATGGCAGAGGAGATACCAAAGGCAATTTGGGACTACTTCCAACCGACATTACCGGCAAATCAACCCGACATTATGAATGTGCCCATCAATGTCAACAACTTTAAGTTGAAACCGAGGTTGATCCACATGGCTAGAGAGCTAGCCTTTAGAGGAAGAACTAATGAAGATCCTCACAAGCACCTACGGTCTTTCTTAGAAATATGCAGAACGGTAAAGATGAATGGTGTTTCTAACGATGCAATTAAACTAAAACTTTTTCCTTTCTCTTTACAGGACCGTGCTAAGGATTGGTTGGAAACCATGCCTCTGGATAGTATCACCACATGGGAGATCTTAGCTCAAGCTTTCTTGAACAAATATTTTTCACCGGCAAAATCTCAAAGACTAAGGACAGAGATTGGAACATGGTTACCCGGATTGGTTGCAAATTCAACTGTTCTACAATAGATTAGCAAGCTCAACCAAATCTATTTTAGATGCAACCGCCGGAGGCTCAATTTTTTCAAAGAATGCTCAAGAGGCGTATACCATACTAGAAGACTTGGCCACTACATCGTACAATTAGCCATGTGAATGGTCTTCTCCAATCATCCCAAAAGCCACTAGACGATATGAGATGGACGAGGTAAGTTCTCTAAAAGCTCAATTGGCTTCTCTCACTAATGCTTTATCTAAATTGTCTCAAGGAATCCAAACTCAAGCAAGTCCACCATCAATAGCTTCCCTTGCGGCCATGGCAAATCAACAAGAGCCTAGTGAGTTAGAAGTGGCCAATTATGTAGATAGAGGACAATACCGAGGTCAACAACAACTCCCGACTCACTATCATTCCAACTTGAGGAATCACGAGAACTTCTCATATGCCAACAACAAGAATGTGTTGCAAGCACCTCAAGGATTCAATGAAGCGAGGAATGCAAAGACATCATCACTAGAGGACATAATGCTTGACTTTGTCAAAGAGTCAAGATCAAGGACAACCACATTGGAGAATTCGGTCCAAGCTATTTCAAGCACCGTTCAAAGCCAAGGTAAGACAATTCAAAACTTGGAGGTTCAACTTAGTCAAATGGGTCCCTTCAAACAATGCAAAAGGGTATGTTCCCTAGTTGCCCCGAGAGAAACCTAAAGGAGGAATGCAAGGCCGTGACTTTGAGGAGTGGGAAAAAGCTATCCACTCCCTTGATCAATGATGAAGATGATGAGCCTCCACAAGAAGATGATGAACCTTCACAAGAAGAGGATGTTCCACAAAAAGAGAGTGCATCTAAGGAAAAGGAGAAATCAAAGTCCAACATAGGGAGTACTTCTAAGTCTACTTCTTTTATTCCTAACACTTTACCTTTTCCTCAAAGATTTCAAAAGAAAAAGATCGATGCTCAATTTCCTAAGTTCTTAGACATATTCAAAAAGTTTGAAATTAACCTTCATTTTGCAGAGGCATTAGAACAAATATCTAAGTTGTAACGGCCCAAAATTAGGTAAATCACTTTTCTCTCTTTAAGTTAAAAAAAAATAAAAATAAATAATAATAATAATAATAATAATAATAATAATAATAATAATAATAATAATAATAATAACAAAAAAATCTTGCAGGCGGAGGGCGGAGGGAGCGTGAAAGGGGGGTTTGGAAATCCTTGGTCATTAGGAGGAATCAGCTTTTTTGGTTGGGGAAAGATCTCCAGGTGAATTTTGACCGTGGGACGTTTTTAGGAGAAGGGAAGAAAGGGGAAAGAAGCAAAAGAAAAAAAAAAAGGGTCAATCCCTCTCTCGAATCACCTCTTCGTCAACCATTTTCTCACAACCCCCCCCCCCCCGTCACTTAGTCGCAGCGTCCTAGCCCCCACTGTCGCCATCATCGCAGCTTTCAGTGTTGCGGCATCATCATAGTCGTCATAGCCCGCTTTTCACCGCATCATCAGTCCTCGTTGCCGCATCATCATAGTCCTCGCGCCGCAGCGTCTCAGCCCTCTCCGCGACGTGTCGTCACAATCTTCATCGCCCGTCGCTTGTCCTCTCCACGATGCGTTGTCACAGCCTTCATAGCACGTTGCCACAGTGTAGGGAAGTCGTGACATCGCATAGGTAGTCTCGCTGTCTCGCTCAGTCTCGCTACAGTCTCGCTCTCGCAGGTAAGGGACTTACTACCGAGTTTTAGTGATGCCTACTGTCTAATTGTGTTGTTGACTATTGAATGTCGTTGTGAACTTTTATCTCGGATGTTGTTTGCTATGATTGTTCGGTATGCCAAGTTTGTAGTTGTAAGTATTGTTCTTATGCTTATGTGCCATGACTCTGTGAATCTCTGCGATGAATTAGTTATGCCATGGCATGTTACAGGTTGCCCTATTGTCGTACCCCGTACCCCTAATGTACTATGCTACGAAGGGTGTCCCTCGGGATCACCACCTATGTCCATGTTACAAATATAATCACTGTGTACCCTCGGGTCGCTTCCTATGCTTATGCCTACGCTTATGCCTATGCCAGGTACATGGGTGCACATGACAAAAGGGGTGATAGCTTGGCCTAGTAGTGGGTCTCTTACTGAGTATGATTGCTCACGCTTTTCTATGTTTTTCTCCCACGTATGGAGTATGGTGGCCAGACGCATGGCCGAGGAAATCCGTGATCGTACCATGGTGATCGTCAACACTACTTCCGCACCTTAGTCTAGGGTATAGCGAATTGGACTTGTAGGGTAGTAGTATTTGCATACATTAAACCGTTTGTTAATTATATTTTTATATGGTTATGTTCGGTTTTCTTTTCTTGAGGTTTTGCCTAACGATTTAAGGGGTACCCCGCTAAAGCGTTTTTACTACTCTATGTTGGTTTAATAAACTTTCAAGAATTCAGCCATTTTATAAATTAAACCGCATTTATCTAAAGTGTGTGATATCGTGTCTCTTAGTTCCCAATGCATTCATTAAATGATCATGCATGACGTAGCGACGTGTTAGCTATTAACCTTCCTTTTGCAGAGGCATTAGAACAAATACCTAAGTATGCCAAATTCATGAAGGAGGTGTTGTCTAAGAAGAAAAGGTATGGAGACAAAGGAAATTGCCTCCAAAACTAAAGGATCTAGAGAGTTTCTCTATCCCTTGTCATTTAGGCAATAATTCTGTCACTAAAGCTCTTTGTGATCTTGGTGCTTCCATTAATTTAATGCTTTTATCCATGTTTAGGAAGCTCAATGGTGGAGAGGTGCAACCAACTACCATATCTTTGCTTTTGACCAATCGATCACTACGGCATTGTGGAGGACGTCTTGGTCAAGGTAGGCAAGTGTATCTTCCCGGCGGACTTTGTGATACTAGACATGGAGGAAGAGGCCGAAGTCCCCATAATCCTTGGGAGACCTTTCTTGGCCATCGGAAGGGCCCTCATCGATGTGCAAGATGGAAAGCTCACATTCCGCCTTAACGATGAGGAGGTAACATTCAACATTTATAAAGCCCTTAAGCATCCGGATGTAAGGGTTTGCATCTTACCATCTACACTTCTTTTCCTCTTGTAGATTCATTTCTAATCTATAAGTAACCCCATTAGGTTAATCTACAAGCTCCCAAATTGAATTGAAGTACATAGAGTTTATTTCAAGATCCATTGCTTTAACCCATTCATCTTTGTCCACATCATTCATTGCTTAATTATAGATCAATGAATCCTCAACTTCATCACTTGGTACGATGTCTTGAGTTTCAGTTAAACCCAAATATCGAGTAGGTTGGTTTACAACCCTTCCACTACAACAAGACTCCCTCAAATCTTGAGGAGGATGTGTACGACTTGATGAAGCCCCATCAACAACTTTTGTTGATGTACCAACTTCTTCAATAACTCTTTTTGAAGTTTCAGTAGTTTCATTGAAAAGTTCATTTAACACTATTTTATTGCGCGGTATATGCTCTCTTATGTGGTCTTCTTCCAAATGTAGCATTTGATGATACAAATACATTGTCCAATTTTGGATCAAAGAAAAGATCACTTCTCGTTTCCTTGGGATAACCTACAAATAGGCATACTCTTGAACAAGGTTCCAATTTCTTAGGATTTGTCTCAAGCACATGGGCTGAACAACCTCAGATTCTGAAGTGTCGCAAACTACTTTTACGACCTCTCCATAATTCCAAAGGAGTTTCAGAAACACTTTTGGATGAAATATTGTCTAAAATGTATAATGCAATCGTTACTGCATAATCCCAAAACGATTCTAGCAATTGAGTTAACTCATCATAGACCAAACCATGTCTAACAAGGTTTTGTTTCTCCTTTCTAATACACCATTTTGCTGAGGTGTACCTGGTGCTGAGAGTTAGGATGCAATTTCATGTTCTATCATATAGTTTTGAAAATTTAAATCGATATACTCTCCACCTCGATCGGATCAAAATGTTTTAATGGTCTTACCTAACAAGTTTAACTTCAGCCTTATACTCTTTCAACTTTTCAAGAGCTTCAGACTTGTGTTGCATTAGGTAAAGCATCTATATCTTGAATAATCATCTATGAAAGAGATGAAATATTCATACCCTCCTCTTTCCTTAACATTCATAGGACCACAAAGGTCTGAATGTATAAGTTCTAAGGGTTCTTTGTCTTTATAACCTTTTCCAATAAAAGGTCTTTTGGTCATTTTGTCTTCAAGACAAAACTCACATACAAGTAAAAAGTTTTCTTCTAACTCGCTTAGAAGTCCACTCTTAACTAATTTCTCAATCCTATTGAGATTTATGTGAACTAACCTTAGATGTCAAAGATAAGCATTTTCTTTAGGAGAAACTTTTTGTATTTTATGTTGAGTTTTTGCAATTCTGAACATTACATTATTTAGAAGCGATTTAGATGCTAAAGACCTTAGCACATATAAATTACTCTCTAAGTTTGCAGAACAAATAAGAACACCATCTTTATAAATTAACGCTTTATTTACATTAAAATGGATGGAATAAAATTTTTCTAGCAAATGTTGTACAGAAATAAAGTTCCTTAGCACACATAAATTACACTTTAAGCGATTTAGACGCTAACGAACTTAGCACATATAAATTACTCTCTAAGTTGATTAGTTTTATTACCTCCCTTATTACCCTTCTTCTTCTTCCATTTCTTTTTGGTAGAGGAAGAAGCATATTTAGTTCTAGAGGTTGAACCTCTGTGGAACTTTTTAGAGAAACTAGCAACATTTGCCTCAGCTTCTAGTCCTTTGCCTTTATGCATGGACTCATAAGTCTGCAGCTCATTAAGGAGGGTAGTAAGGGAGTAATTTAGATCCACAACAACATTGGTCTTGAATTACAAGAAACTCTCAGGTAAAGATTCCATAATAAAACTAACTTGACTAGCCTCATCGATAATATCCCCATTCATTTTAGCCACGTTGAAGTGGACCATCATATTGAGAACATGTTCTCACACTAAGGCCCCCTCGTTCATACGTGCATTATAAATGAATTTCAGAGCATCATGCTTGATCTGTGAGGACCATCTCTTGCAATGAATCCATAATCTCATGAGTCATGACCATGGTTTCATGTTTCTTTGCCAAAACTTCAGATAAGCTAACAAGAATATATGCTTTGGCCTTTTAGTTTGCCTTCATCCATTTCTCATATGAATCCTGAACATTTTGTGACGCATTCTGAGCAGGCAGTTGAGGACACTTCTCAATGATGGCAAACTTTAGGTCATCCACGAAGAGTATAGTGTTAATCGTGTTTTTCCATGAAGTGTAATTATCATCATTCATTTTATTGGTAGTTAACAAGGTAATAAAAGCGCTTGACATTTTGATGATGTTGAAACATATAAATTATTTCTTATTAGAAACATGCATAACTCATATAACCCAATCAATATCTAGCAAAATTTTAATGTACCCAAATTAACATCTAATTTTGCAATGATGCTTCAATGATTTAGGATAAAAGACACTGAAGGGTAGTCAGTCACCCCTTCACTTAATTGAGACACTTTCAACCAATTATTACACCAGAATAACTCTTATTTCTATAATAATTAGTCACCATTATTTGGTCAAGAAATCATTAACTTCCTTAACAATTTATTGTAAGTGTAACTCTTTATTTTAGATCCAAGAGTTCCGCCCCAATGAGCCAACCGAAGGGAAAAACCAATTGGTGCAAAAACTAAAGAGACTCCATCCTTAATAGGAGTTTGAGATAAATTTCATGCAAACACAATCCGAAGGAGGGACACAAATTGAGGTGCCATGAGGTCAAGCATGAAAATTATCTAGCAAACCAATGAAGGAGACCGTAGGAGGTGTTGACACATGTTCTTCTCCCACTTACTATGAACACTCTATTCATTCACCTTGATATTGACCTATGCAAACACCATCTGAAGGGGGACACAAGTCGAGGTTTCATGAGGCCGAGCATAGATTTCACAGTGTGAACTTTTAGGGAGAAACATAGGAAGAAAATGACATATCATATATATCTTTTTCCTCCCACTAAGTGTTTTAAACTTAGGGTTTATTACTTAGATAAATCCGGCTAATTAATTTATCTAAGTCCTTTGTTAATTTGCACAATATAACTCTTATATTGCATAGTTTAATAACATTGATTATCATTTATTAAACACTTTAATAAAATCAAATCAACCGTTGCATGTTTATAGAATATTTGACTAATTCACCTTCCAGGTCGATTTTCAGGTAGGGGTGTTCCATTTCCGTCAACTTAAATACCCCAGCCTTAGACAAAACCTTCCTTAGACAAAGGTCTCTTATAGGCAAACATTTTATAAATTTAATCTCTTATTACATCCATTTTAATCCTATTAAAATAAATATAAAAGATTAACATATTTCTAATCATATTAGAAATATTAAACATAAGTCTAGATGAACCAATTTTAAACTATTTAAAATTAATTCACAACTTATGTTTACATGCAACTTTTATTATAGATTTTAATCTTTTTCATTAAATATATAACCCTTATATTTTAATGAATAATTAAAACCTATGACATGCATTGTAATGACATTAGCCAAACATAACAATTATATTTTCTAAGGTAATGTCATGCTCAATGCATTTTCATTTTCATTAAACAATATAACATTTTATATTAAATAATGAAAATATAAGCATATCATATCATACAATATAACAATTATATGGTGGTATGATGCATGGACATGCTTATTAATACATGCAACTATACAATATAACACTTATATTAAATAGAATGCATGTTCATGGACATGTTTATTAATACATGCAACAATCAGAACATCACGACGCTATTGGTAAGCATTGCTACGCTTTGGCTTTTTAAGTTGTAGCGTAGCGACACTCAAGGTGAGCATCGCGACGCTTGCACCTCTGTACCGCAGTGTAGCAACGCTGTGCTTTACACTGAAGCACAAAGAGCTTTTTTACTCCGTTTTTTGTCCACTTCCTTAGCAATTCGTGCCTTTCGAATGACACGAACTTACGGACTCGATAGCATAATTAAAATGCCCAAAACAACGAGTCCTTACACATTTTGATCTTATTAAAATAATGAATCTAAGGTGCCAAAGATCAAAACATCTATTAAACCCACATTCACAATGCAAAAATTCACACAAACCTCTTCTTCAAATTTTGTTTCCAAAACAAAATTTGAAGTACAACCTGGCCCTGATACCAATTGAAGGAATTGAGTTTCCAGCGGAAGCAAATGATCACCTTGTGCTATTAAATCTGTTTTAGAAAACCAAAATTACAGAGAACAAAAATACAAGATAAACAACAAACAATTAACATGCTTTTGAGAAGAGATAAGAGGAAGAAGATTTCCTAACTTTGAATATCGTCTTCAATGTGGAAATCTCCTTTTCCAAGTCATGAATTGGAGAGAAATCTCCAATGGAAATACAAGAACTCTTCTTGTCTTGGGAACACCACCACAATGGCAACCTTGCTATTCTCAAGGTAGAATAAAAAAAGAGTTTCATGGGCTCTCTTTGAATTTTGGCAAGGGAATTCTTGAGGAGGAAGAAGAGAGAATTGGAGAGGGATATTGTTTTATAGAACTCTTATGTAATTGATCATAAATCTGTAACTTCCCTCCCCTTCTCTTTTTTACGTAAAATAAGTGAGAGAACAAACTAACTCCCCACTACGTGAGAGTTATTTTTAATATAATAATATAAAAATAATATTATTAATTAATATTAATTTAATTATATTATATTATATCATATTTAATAAATATAATAAAATAAAATTAATTAATTAATTAATGATCTCATATTTAATTTAGATTTGAATAATAATCAAATAACATTCTCTCACATAACCTATAGTTTTAATATGAATCTCATTCATATTAATTTTAACCTATAGTATTTATATGAATCTCATTCACATAATTAATAAACTTTATATTATAATGTATCTATGTACATTATGCTAATTGTATCACATACAACTAATTCCCTTATTAATTTGAACATTTCAAATTAAACCAAAATGTTTGATAATTATACCAATCCTTTATGAGCTAGCAAGGGGACCTCTTGTACCTATAGTTAGAAGCTCAAATGATATGAGATTAATCAATTAAACTCTTTAATTAGAATAATCAATATTCTTTAATTGTAGGTCATTCTACTAAAGAGTTATAGTTGCACTCTTCGCATTATAGATATATTTCTGTGTCCATGGAATTTACTAATGAATAGTAAGTCGACCTTTCACAAATTACTCATAACCACAGCTAGGTCGAATTACTGTTTTACCTCTGTTGTTATATCTAACTCTTTAAGTACCACTTGATCCCTCTAATGAACAAACTGTTTTTAGTCCAACTATAAACTAACCCTCTCAGGCCCAGTGAGAGGGTGATGCCTCATTGTATAAGACTCGAAATCAGCCCTTAAAGGAGTAATATAATTTATATACTTACCCTAAACACAAGAAGGAGTGAATTTCATCTTAAGATATGTTCTCAGCTCCCTAATCAGATAAATCCCCAAAATGGTAGGCTTAATGAGTTGACGATTTGACCACTCTCACCCATACATATTCAAAGGATTGGCCACATAGACAAGTGTTCATAACTCACTCAGGATTTAGGTCGAGTTACCTAAAGTCATCTTATGAAATGTTAATTTCTACAATTAACGACGTTACAAAGAGAAATTAAACATTTCACTATCCAATCTTATATAAACTCTTTGCATAGGATACCCCCACTCCCATGTCTCCACATAAACGATTAGGATCAAATCGTTTGTAATAATTTACAACTCCTTGTAACAATTACAAAGTGAGCCATATCCGTCGTGTTACCAGAATAAGGCACCCAACCTTATTCCTACTACTACAGACCTTTCGGTTATTACTTAAACATGATCCAACCTTGTATGTCAACCACATACATGTTTAAGTTTATATAAAATAATCATGAAATCTTAGTTTATTGGATTGAGTTAATGCATAAGATAGATAAAATAATCTCAACACACCCAACGTTGAATAACCTTAGTTGTGTGGAGTAATCTCAACACAACAGAGTCAAATCTCCCTCTATGTGCATATAGGAATTTATTCTCGGGCTGCCTGTGTACCTTCTAAAGTCCTTCAGTACCGGGATCCCAATATATATTATTAAAGTTGTCTTTATGCCTTCTCCATGTCCTTCGACATTGGGGACCATCTATTATTAATTTGAAAATATAGTATGCTTTGATAAAATCATGTATAACACAAGTTAAACAACTTCCCAGAATTTCAAACTATTTATCAAACAACATGCTTTCATAACACTCAGCTTCATAAAGCATTATGCTCAAAATCTTGTAAAAGCATGTTCAAAATCATATAAAGAAACACATGCTTTGTCATATTCAACTCAGGCCAGAAAACTCATATTTTAAATATTGAGAATATAAATCATTTTAAATGAAATTCTGTCATTCACAACTTGTCCCGAGCTCTTAATGAGTTATACGCTTCCTTTAGCTCTTCCTGGCCTGGAATAATTCAATTCCTTTGTCAAGCATCCTTAAAATTCCCTTCATGACATAATTCAAGTCAATTGGGTCCTAAACATTGAAGTTTAGCTAAAAAAGGCTCACTCACAATAAAAAATTAGCCAAAATGTCCAAGGGTTGCAAGCTGCCCTTAGGCGTGTCCAACAGCCCTACAGCACGCTAACCCAGTTTGCCTAACATCAATGTGCAGTAACCCAGGCATAGGCACGCTGCTCCGCACACCCTGACACTCGTGGATGACAACTCACACACAGATAATGTCAAAATAACCTCAAAAGGGCAAGGTTGTGCGCATCTCCAGCTACTCGCGTCGCCAGCTTGCATCTTAGCGAGACTTGTCTTGCTCAACCCCTGCACGCACGCAACGTTGTCTATTGCTCATCAGCGAGACCTATCTCGCCCTCACAGGCTACATATCAATAATAGCATATCTCGCCCATCAACACACATGCCCGCATAGCCCGTGGCATGTTAGCCCACCCTCTGGGTGTCCAAAAACACTAAAAATAATCTCAATAGAAATCTTACTTTCAGCCATTGCCTTAGCCTGTCTGCACGCACAACCTTCTCCAAACTCACCCAACAACTTTAAACACACTACTTTCAATTCCAGCTACTAAAAGTAATATTTCTAGCCAACATTAGACTTTGCTTGCTCTTACAAACGTATAAATAATTGTCCTGGCTAGCTTACCTCAAAATTTCTACATCTAACTCCTTTTTTTTCCATCAGATATCATTAGATCTTTCTGCTCTGCTCCAGTTTACCTGATAGCCCAAACAAGCTTAAGTTTCTGACGAAATTCGAGTTCTTTCTCAATGAGTTTCCTCTCGTCAGCCCTCTCTATGCATCTAGACTCAATTCGAAACAATTTGGTCGAAGAAATTCTCAAATGGCTCGAGTAGTTTGCGCAAACAAGTCTCATCTGCTAGACCCTTCTATTTATAGACTTCACAGAGAATTACATATACAATCCCAACTTGCCACCTCCTACTTACATGCAGGCCCATGCCACACTTAACCTAGTTTTGACACCAAATCTGACTTACTTTGTGTTTGCTTTTTGGCCCTTAATCTCAAATTAATTAATTTTAATTGATTGATTAATTAATGTTTTGATGATAACAAACCTGCTTTTATTTATTAGCTATTTGAGTATTTTGAAGTGTCTATTGTGTGGAGCTTGGAACAACGATTCTAATGCAATTTGAATCACTCAAATTGGAGTTCAAACGAAGAAGATATGACCAAAACAAGCTTAACGAAACCCGAGCTGATGACGTGGTAGATTTTTTTAATCAAAGTGGACAAATTGAAAGGTGTCACTTGGAGCAATTGAGAAGTGACAATTGGTGGGTTTTTTATTTTTGGATTTATGTTAAAAAGAAAATGAATTTAAAAAGAGGATGAATTTAACATTATTATATATGTTTGTGTCTAAAGGCTAGTTGCTTTTTAAAAATATTAATTTAATATTATTATATGTTTGTGTCTAACGGCTAGTTGAGTTTAAATCTTCACCATTCAATTTTCTTTTACAAAGATCTAATGGTCCAAATTAATTTGGTTTTCACCCACTTTCATTTCTTTTTAAACACTTCATCTTCTCCAAAATTCTACAACAACTCTTATTATTTTAAATCCTCCATAATTCACTAAGCCACCATTGTTTCTCTCTCTCCAAACTTCAATTTTCTTCTTTTCATCTTATTCTTGAGAGAGATATATTGTATTATGAGAATTTATTTGTGAAGTGCTTAAACTTGTAAATCCACTCTATTTAGAGAGTTTGTCAAGTGTGCTCTTTGTTTTTCCAATTTTTTGTATGGGTTAGCTCTTGATCCCGAGTTGTTGTAACAGTTTGATCCTTAACCGTGGAAAGGATTGAGTTTGTTCTTGCGCCCGGAAAAAGAACGTTGTAGCGGTTCGACTCTAAGCCGTGGAAAGAGTCAAAGACTTCTAGTGAAGTACCCAAGAGGAGCTTGGGAAATGGATGTAGGCCGGTTTTGCCGAACCACTATAAAATTCACGGTGTCATTTTCTCTATCCCTCTCTTAATTTATTTTTGCAACTAATTTTTGTTACTATATTTTATTGCATGAAACTAATTGCAATTTTTAATTCTTGAAATTAATTGCTCATATTGGTTGTTCTTAAATTTCTATATTCATTACCAATCTTTTTTATTAGAATTAAACAGGGTGCTTTAAAGTGTGATTGTTAATTTCTTGTTTAATTCAAAGTGAATTTGTTTGCATAAAAAATATTGTTTAAACTACTTATTTGCAAAAAGTTTATTAATTCGCTTAATTGGGCCCACATTAGTAAAAAGTTTAAATTAATTTTAGTAAACCCTATTCACCCCCCTCCCCTCCATCTAGGGTTGCCATACCAATCCTACACTTAGTGCTTAAGTATCAAATTTGCTTAAGCAAGAAGAAATGGTGGATGCAACCTTGGGCAAAATTTCTCCATGCACAGTTTGAGCATTCTTTTAAGGTTAGTTAGCTACCCTTTTCGGTTACCCATTGCACGCAGCCCCTTGGGTGATGGACGCTGACTTAGACGCACAACCACCATGCGTCAAACTCACAAGCCTCCCTTGGACGCATAGCCTCAACACATCACTCCTTCTCCTACTAACCTCAACCACCGCATCCAAGCTCATGGACGCCTAGCCCAACTTGCCCACCAAGCAACGTATCATACACACTCTTGGTGGCTTGGCTACTCAAGGGTCTCAACGCATGCTTTAAGACTTAGCCAACTTTCTTGCTAGCCATACCTACAATACACAGCCCGATTACTTCATGACAAGGCTCTCGACTACCTCCATCTCAACTACCCGCCTAGTCACTTGCTTGCTATCTCTCCCATGGCTAAGTCCACAACAAGAATGTTAAGTACTTGAGAATGAAAGTAGGGTTTACATTTAGAACCATAATGGCCTTAAAAAAGGAGTTGGTTTGGGCCTGCGAGTGTGCTCGGCCTCGACCACAAAATGCCTAATGGGGCATGCGTGAGGCATGCCCCGCCCAAGGGATCACTTGGGCCCAAAATAAAGTTAAAAGAATATGGTTAGTCTCGGCCTTATACCAAATGGGGCATGACCCTCGCATGTCCTAGCCTAGTGAGTCAAAAGATACTCCCAATCAGGGGCAGATCTATTATGGGACTAGAGGCACGTGCCTCCTCAATTGATGACGTTTTATATACATGTATATTTATTTTTATTAAATATAAAAAATATATATTTATAATTTAGATATATTTATATTTTTGTTCTATGTAAACCATATGGAAGGCTTTGCCGCAATGGTTTGCAGTGCATTAGCTACCTGAGAAAAACTTAATCCTTTTTATCATATATACATGTAGAAAGATACGCACATTTTTAGATCTTTATAAAATTATTTTACAAAAATTGATTGAATGATTTTTGCTTATATATTTAGGTAAATAATTATACAAAGGTTTATAGTTTATAATAATTTTGTAATTAGTATTACTTAATTTAGATATCATATATTGATGCATCTAAAATTACATTTATGTAAGATGTCTTTTTTTTTTTTTTTTCCTCTTCTCAGATTTATTTAGAGACTTATAAGTTGAGATTGAATCTATAAATTTGACACTAGGTTAATTTGAAACATTTGGTTAAGAAATATACTTGAAATAAAAGCCTATTATAGGGTCTAATGAATATTTGAGGATAACGAACCTAAGTGAGCTTATTGTAGAACATTGTGGGTGAAGTAGGTATGCTCGGGACAAAGTCAGAGTCAACAGTTAATGGTCAAAGTCAAAGTCAAACTAAAAAGTTAACATTTTGAGGAAAAAGTGAGTTCTGGGAATTTTGAGGTTTTAATGGTAAAATCGAGTTGTTATGGGCTTGCTGGAGTTAATTTATGTTGCAATTGGAAAGAAATTGAAGGAGAAAAAGGGGTGAGACCCAAGATAGAGAATTTTTTTTTTAAATTTTAGGGACTTTTGGATATATTTGAGATGCTCTTATCAAATTTCTCTTTTGGGTCCTCAAGAGGTTATTTATTAGTCATCAAATTACGTGGTGAACGCCAAGCAGGAGGCGGCCATCGGACAGGAAGCTGGAATTTGGATTTTTTCTTTGGTTAGCCGACTTTAAAAAGAGAAGAAAAGAAATCAGGGTTCTGGAGTGTGTTTGAGAGTGTTGTGTTCAAGGAAACCGAGCTAAATTGAAGGGGAATCGAAAAGGAAGATCTTAGGAGGTTTGCAGCTGAGTTTCATGGCCAGAGAGTCGATGGAAAAAGAAGAAACTAGTGGCAACAGAAATCGGGAAAAAATAGAGGGGCTTGGGTTTAGACAAATTTGTAAAGTTGTAGGTTGATTCAAAGCTTCAAATTTAAAGGTGAGTTAATCTAAGGTCCATCTAAAGCTTTATGGAGGTTAATTGGGTTTTTACTAGCCAGAATTGTTGTTTAAAGGTTATGAAAATTCTCGTCGGAAAATAGGGTGTCGTGGAGTATTAAGCCGATTATGGGAGTTTTAGAGCAAATCAGACGTTCAAAATTTGAGGTTAGTTAATTCTAAGGATGTGTAAAAGATTTATATAGGTAAGCTTTGTTGGCTAGAAATTAATGAATTTAAGCATGAAATACTTACTAGAAAACAGGGGTCAAATCTAGAAAAATTGGGGTTGGAGGTTGAAGAAGAAGCATGTTCGACATTTTTTGTCCGTCATTAAAGGGTAAAATGGTTCACTTCTAGGTTGACTTTGTAATTTGAAGTTAATTAAGGTGTTCTTAAGCATGATTTGTGGTCCCATTGGTATTATTATGATACTTTGAACCTAAAATTAGAGTAAATTGGGATCCTCAATTAGTTTGAAGTTTATTAGGGGTTAATTTGTTAAGGAAACCCTAAAATTTTTAAATTAGGGTTAATGAGACAATTAGATAAATTGGACAAAATTAAGGTTAATTAAGATGTTCCTAAGTTTAATTTAAGTTCTCGTGGATATCAATAAGATGCTTTGACCTTGGGATTGAATTAATTTGGAATCTTAAGTTAATTCTAAGGTAATTTAATGATTAAATTGTATGGTGAAACCCTAAAACGGGATGGAATTAGGGTTTGGGGAGAATTAAGTGTAGTTGGAAATCTTAAGGCACTTAAAACCTAGAATTGGATTTATTTGGGAACTTAAGTTAATCTTGAGTTTGATAAAGGACCAAATTATAAGTAAACCCTAGATTTGAGAAAATTAGGGTTATTAGAGAATTAAGTAAAATTATACATACTTGGAGGATAATTTTGGGATATTTTAAGTTATGGTCGTTTGGAGAATAATTAGGAATTTATCAATTAAATTTTATGATAATCAGGAAGTGAAAGAACTGAATATTAGAGAAGAAGCTCGGTTGACTGTGAGTGATTCTATTTTCAAGTGTCACACCCCCTCCCATATTACACTCTTAACCTTCAAGTGACACACCTGAAGGAAATTGAATCCCGACGGAAGCATGTGACCACGTTTTTTGATTTCTTGAAAAAATTAAAAATACAAAAAAAAGAAGATTAAGCAACATACCTTTGTTGATCTATAATTTCAGCAAAATCTTCCCTCGAACCGATAGCCTTCTCTTTGTAGTCTTCTTTTTCCAAGAGATCTTTCTTGCTATGATTATAGCAAGGATCTGGTTTGTGGGAACCGCTTCTTGAAAGAATAGAGGAAGAAGAATTTTCTTAGAACTTTTCTAAGAAAATTGGGAGAATTTCTAGAGGGAGAGTTTTAGATTAATTGTAAAAACTATTTTTGTAGAGAGTTATGTGTTTTATGAGAGCTCCCAAGGGCCCTATTTATGGAACTTTATGGCTTACTCCTAATCTTATTAGGATAATTCATCTGCAGAGATTTTAAATTAAATATTTAATAATATCTAATGTTAATAAATATCTATTCAAATAATATCTCATATTAAATGGTTTAAAATATTTAAATCTCATTTAAATATTTGTTTTCTGCAAAATCTTTAATTTGGATCTCATCCAAATTAAATAATTAATTATTTGAATCCAATTCAAATTAATTAATTAATTCTTCATCTATTTATTTATATGGATTTCATCTAAATAAATAATTAATTATTTAAATCATATTCAAATAAATTAATTCTCCATATTATAAAGTTATAATTTGAATCTTATTTAAATAAACTTTATAATAAATCATGTAATTAACTATATCCAATACAATTAATATTTTTCCTCATAAATTTGAACATTTCAAATTTTTCTTTCAACATAGTTGATCCTTGTTGGTTCGTGGTGAGCTATCAAGGGGACCTTATGGACCTATGGATTATAAGCTCCAATGATCCAAGATTAATTAATTAAACTCTTTAATTAAATTAATCTACATTCATTAACTACAGGGCAAACCACTATAGACCCAGAGTTGAACTCTTATGCACTGTAGGATAAGTTGTGTCCATGGATATAATCAATATAAGCAAGTCGATTCTTCACGAGTTGTTCATAATTACAGCTAGATCAAATGTCTGTTCTACCCCTATAATTACCTCTTATCCTTAAGTACCGCTGATTTCTCTAATGAACAATTTGTTTATGATCCAACCATAAACTAAGTCCCTCTCGGGTCAGTGGGAGGGTGAGACCCCTTGTTCAAGACTCGAAATTAGCACTTAAGGGAACTACTCATCTACTTACCCTATTTGGGAAAGAGTGAATTCCATCTTGTGAAGTTATGTTCCTAGCTCCCCATTTAGTCAAATCCATAAAATGGTAGGCTTATTAAGTTGGCAACTCGGGCCACTCTCACCTATGCAAATCAAAAGACCGACCTCACAGACAGGAGTTCATAAGTCACTTAGGATTAAGATCGAATCGTACATGATCATCCTATGAAATATTAATCCCATCAATTAACAGATTTACAAAGAGAGATTAAATATTTTGCGATCCGGTCTTATACAAACTCTTTGTATAGGATACCCCCACTCACATGTCTCTACATGAACGGTTTGGATCAAACCATTTATAACTATTACAAAGTGGGCATATCCATAGTGTCACCAGGATAAGGCACCTAACCTTATCCATATACTATAGATCTTTAGGTTATTTCTTAAACATGATCCACCCATATGTTAACTACATATATGTTCAAGGCTTCATGCACCTTGGATTTTTCCGTTAATGGATAAATTAATATTGCATAATTAATAATTAATAATTAAATTAATTAACTAATCAATTACAAGGTTTTAGGGCACAAATCCCAACAATCTTCCACTTCCACTAAAGTCGGTGAGACATGTATCCTAGGGCATACTCTATGCCCAACAACACCCCCTTCCTGGAAACCACCTCATTTAACAAAAGAAACAGAAATATAAACTTTATTGATAACTTGTAGAAATACAAATTATGATAGCCTTTTTCTTAGAGAAATAGAGATTAAATAGAGAATCATGCAGTAGTTTATGATGAATTTCACTAATAAATCTTCCTTTGCGTTCTACTCTTGTATTTTTATGAAGATAATTATTTTACCACTTTTTGAGCCTAAAACGCATGTTTTAACGCAGGAATGCAAACGATGCGTTGACGACTTCTTAACGCAGTACTATGGTTAGCAATCTGTTCTTCATGGACGCATTATCTGAACGGAACGCGAACAACCTGTAGATGCGTTAACAACTTCTCAACGCAGGACTATGTGTTAGTAACCCATGATGCGTTGACATCCGCCAAATTCTCCATGGACGCATAACGACCTTAAACGCAAGGCGCGAAAAATCAGATCTGAATCTTGAGAGATTGTCAGAAGATTGACATACATAATCTGTGGCTAAAGTGGTGGATCTAAATTGACCCGAGAATTACGCAATCAGGCGAGATAGACACATGATATCAATTTCGCCGCCAATCAAGCAGATTTACCATTGATTGCTAACGCAGCATCTATAAAAGGGCAGTTCTGCAAGATTAGAAAGGGTTGTTGATTCTCGAAAGAATTCCTAAGTGACAGTAGAGTTCTCTCCAGACCTCAACCGGAGACGAATAGCTCGAGAGAGAAGAGTCTTCCCTCCGCTTGACCACTTCACAACAGAACCTCACGCTTCCATTCCGGCGACTCAAGACATTGACGTCTTTTCCTACTTTCTATCTTAGTTTTTCTATCTTGATTTTAGATTTGTGTCAAGACATTGAGCTATCTAAAGTAGTATTCCGTTCATCAATCTATATTTCTTCCATGTCTACTCATTTCTCTATACTTTCCGCTTTTTACTTTGAATCCATGAGTAACTAATCTATCACGGGTCTAGGGTTGCGTTAGCATCTAAATAAGAACCATAGTGTAACTATTGCATCTTGTCAATTGCAAACTTAATCCGATGCTTATGTCCATCTAGCTAATCGATATAAGTAGTAATAATCAGACTGCTCGAGAGGGTAAGTGATTGTGGAACTCAATTGACAAGGCTAAGAAGTGTTACCTGTCTATAAGAATAACCTTGGTTCTTAACACTCTCCTATGTGTTATAGACATGTAATGCATTATATGTCTATAACGCATAGGAGAGTGTTAAGTACCAAGGTTATTCCTATCCCTAGGTAACACTTCTTAGCCTTGTCAACTGAGTTCCACAATCACTTACTCTCCTGAGCAGTCTGATTATTGCTACTTATATCGATTAGCTAGATGCACATAAGCATTTGATTAAAAATACATTTGACAAGATGAAATAGTCTTCTACGGTTCTTTATGTAGATGATAACGCAACCCGTGACCCTTGAGAGAGTTAGTTACACATGGATGATAAACAGTAAATGGAAAGTGATAAGAAATGAATAGCCATGGAAGATGTATATATTGGGAATAACTGTTTTAGAAAATACAATTCCTTGCTAATAGACTAAAAACAAAGTAAGAAAAGAGATAGAAAGCATGGAATGGCTTCTCAATGTCTTAAGCTCACCAGGATGGTAGCGTGAGTTCTGCTGTGAAGTGGTCAGGCAGAGGGAAGACTCTTCTCTTTCGAGCTATTTGTCTCCAGTTGTCGTCTGGAGAGAACTCTACTGTCACTTAGGAATTCTTCCGAGAGGTCCAACAACATTTTCACCTTCAGGTCTGCCCTTTTATAGATGTTGCGTTGGAATTGCCGGCAAATCTGCATGATTGGAGGCTGAATTTCTGCCTTGCGTCCATCTCGCCTCATCGCGTGATTTTCAGTTTAATTTCGATCCACCACTCTCGCCGCATATCAATCTCCCGATAATCTCTCAAGATTATTATCTGATTCTCCGCTGCCTTGTTGATATGCGTCCACGGATAACTTTGGGTTCATGCGTTCAAGTTGTCAACGCATCCATGGGTTGCTAACGCATCAACCTACGTTGAAGGGTTGTCAACGCGTCCACAGGTTGCCGGAAGTTGCCAACGCATCTACAGGTTGCTCGCGTTCCTGTGTTAAAACATGCATTTTAGATTCAAAAAGCTATAGAATAATTATCTTCATCAATTTACAAGAGCAGAACGCATAAGAAGATTTATCAATAGAATTTAACACTAACTACCGCATGATTCTCTATTTAATCTCTATTTTTCTAGGAGAAAGACATATAATAACTTGTATTTCTACAAGTTATCAATAAGATTAATAAGGATAAAGAGGGTTTAGAGCTTACAATTTACTACCTTATAGGAATTTCGTCCTTGAAATTTATTGAACGTCATCTTCTTGAGAATAGGTGGATACTTTTCTTTCATCTAATCTTCAATCTCCCATGTGGCCTCTTCTATTCCATGATTTCTCCGTAATACTTTGACCAACGGTATTGTCTTGTTCCTGAGCATCTGCTTCTTCTTATCTAGTATTTGCACGGGCTCCTCTTCATATGATAGGTTCTCCTTGAGTTGCACTAGTTGGCACTTGAGTACATGGGATGGGTCTGCTATATACTTTCTAAACATTGAAACATGTTAGATGTCACACCCCCTCCCGGATTATCCTCCATAACCCGAAAGAAGACGTGAAGTCAGCAACCTTGACTCCTCTGTAAGGTTCACTGACCAACCATTTTTACCAAAGACGGCCCAGACGAGGTTCTTGCATGGGCAAAGCATCCTGAACTCGCTTGCTACCTGGAAAATTAGTAAAACATAGGAAAATGTGAGCTAAAGCCCCGTGAGTGACTGGTTTTGTAAAACTATCTTTTATTCAAAAACAGGCATGTTACATTTATACATATAAAACAAGGTAAGTACATCAATACAACAGGAACGTATTTTCAACATCTCTTTTAATCTATATCAATAGAGTCATTTAGGAACAATTATACGAAAAACTCGTTTGGTTTCTCAATCATCTCCCTTAGTTGAGGCGGAGCAAGACTCAACGCTCTCAACGTCGAAAAACATCCTTAGTCGGGGTGGAGCAAGGCTCAACACACCCAACGTTGAAATTATCCCTATCTCAATGCAGAGCAAGCTCGACGCACTAGCCAGATTAACCTCTATGTGCACATAGGAATATGACGGGTTGCCCATGTACCTTCTCATGTCCTTGAGTACTGGGTCCCGGGGAAACTCACGAGCCTTCTCAAGGAGATAAGCACTGAGCCTCCTCTTAAACATTTTATCAATCAATTTGAGTAGATCATTCATATGAAACCTTTCATAGAAATCAAGATGTTTCTCGATAAACTATATCTTGCAACATGCCTTTCAATATAGTAAAACAATCAGATAAAACATGCCTTTTAAACACTATGATCAACATCATGCGTTTCATGAAATCAGTTATTACAAAACCATAACACATAAGAATACTTTTAATAAGTTCAGTTTTGAAGGAAAAAGAGAGTCACTCACAATTACTTAAGAGATTTCCCTTCAAATCTCTGCTTCCCCAAGCTCTTAAACGCAAGACTTGAACTCTTTAGTCTGCTTTCACCCTCTGGTAGTCTAGTTGGACGTAACCCTGCAAGGTGCAGACTATCTCTCCCTATTCTTTTGGATGCGTCGACCTTCTTTGAATACAAAGTCTAACTTGATCGCATCGTGGTGTTCACCCTTTATGTTGAATTCGGATCAAACGCAAGACTCACCCTTTTCGACGCAAGCCAACTTCTTAACACCAGATGACTTAAGTGTCAAGGATGTCTTCTTCCTTGGCCGCAGACTTCCTCTTTCAGACGCAAGGTTTTCTTTCTTCAGCCCTCTTTCTCTCCTTCTCTCAAGGATTCTTACCACCGAATCATCAGTCATTACTTTTCCCTCAAGGTCCTATTTATAGAGAGTTTGTCATCCTTCCTCTTCTCTTTTGCTGCCACTTGTTTGCCACATGTTATGTTGCATGCCTAATTATTCATGCATTAATCCAAGTGTCACCTTGCATGAAATACTTATCATGCCTTCTAACACCTCCTACTTGATATGGTGTCACGATCATATGTCACCACCTGGCATATAGGCTTACCTTATGGGTCCATTATGTTCCAATACACCAACTACCCAATCAACTCTGTGTTCCTATGCGTTCATGGAACCTTCTTCCAGATTTAACTTCTTTACTCCCTTTTACTACTCTCAGCTTTACTACCTTTATTCCACTTCTCTTTCATTTTCAAGTAGGTATACAACTTCTAAATGCATACTACTATGCGCTTCAGCTTAACATCATACATCAATTTTTATCGCATATTATATGCGTTCAACTCCCTTTTCTTACCTTCATTCACAGCTACAATTTCTTCTTTTGTACAATTGCACCCTTCTGACCATGTGGTTTACCTTTGACCACCACATCCAACTCAATTTCTTTCTTCCTACGTTTACCCTCTTGCATTCACCTTTGCTTCATCCCGCGCCCATGACCATCTTCCTTTAAGTCCCTTGGTTTTTCCCCCTATGCGTTTACTCAACGTCGTGGCAGCATTTTCCATTATCATGAAATTAAGCTCTTCAGCGTATGACTTAATAACTAATGGTAACCATCATCGACTCATGAACCCTTCGTTACATAACTAATAGCTCTCCTTAACACAGAACTCCTCATCGCATAGCTAATAGTTTCTTACCACATAACTTCCTCCACGCATAGTAAAACCTTTCTAATCACTGAAGTCCTACTAGCATATAATAATCCTTCAACATTTAACATCTCATAGCACTTATAACGCGTAGCTACCTCCTTTGCACTTACTGTACTAAAGAACTTCCCGATCAGCACTATGGTCTTTTTTAGTAAACCTTCAGCGCTTAGTTATTGTCCATTTTGTGGCTTATCAATTTATTATTAATCCTTTAGCCTATCGCATACAACTACTCTCCAATTCAAGGTATTCTTCTCATCGTAACGTAGGTTGAATACAACCCTTGGTCGGGCTCCATCTTTACCTCCAAACACATAATAACACCCTTCAATACCTGACATACCTATCAAAATAACGACTCATCCATTAAGGCTATGGTAACAGTCTACTTTCTTCCCTTTACACTAGCTTCCCATACTAGGCTTACCAACGCATAGCCGTAATCCATACTCAATTCTTGTTCCTTCACCTCCATTCACTATCATTCTATACAACACTCAACGCATTACTTTCCTTAGCTTCATTTCCCGACGCGTTGTCAACCTTTCCAACGCAAGGTACTTTACCCCATTCAACTTGCCATCATTAGAACCTAATTTCCAGAATATGTCTACTATTTTCTTAATACCATTCATCTCAACGTACAGAATTTACTGGCCATAATTCAGTAGTTACACAATCTTAACTTTTCATTTAAAAGTTCCACTAATCCACACACTTTTATCCTTTTATCCTTACTAGTTATATGAATACTTAGGTTTTTGGAGATAGGGTATTACATTAGACATCATAAATCCGTGATAACTCCATAGGCAAAGCTAGTCTGTAAGCTGGTAGCCTTACACGTTCTAGAATCTCATATGGTCCTACATACCTCGGGCTCAACTTCCCTTGCCTCCCAAATAGAGAATACCTTCTGATGATAACAGCTGCAGGAAAATATTGCCTTCAATCTCAAACTCCAGATCTCTTCTCCGCTTGTCTACATAGCTCTTCTCGAGGGGTCTTCAACTTTTCTCTAATCAACTTCACATTTTCCGAAGGTAGCTTGAACTAACCCTGGTCGAATTAACTTACTCTCTCCTACCTCGTCCTAACATACAGGGATTCTACATCTCCTTCCATACAAAGCTTCATACGGTGTCGTCGCAATGCTGGAGTGATAACTATTATTATACACAAACTCCATCAAAAGTAGGTGAGACTCCTAACTTCCTGTGAACTGCAACACACATGCCCGAATCATGTCCTCCAGAGTCTGGATGGTCCTTTCTAACTAACCATCAGGTTGATGATGAAACGTCGTACTGAAGTGCAACTTAATTCCTGAGGCCTCTAGAAGTAAACCTTGGATCCCTATCAGATACAAGAGAAACTGCGGCTCTGTACTGACTTATGATCTTATCAACATATAACTTAGCCAGCTTATCCAAGGTAAGGTCACCCTAACTGGGAAGAAACAAGTCGTCTTGGTCGGCCTGCGTCTACTATCACCCATCATCATAACCACTCGACATTCGAGCAAGTCCAAATAAGAAGTCCATGGTCACATGCTCGCACTTCCACTTTGGTATAGGGAGTGGGTTTCAAAGTCCCCTTAGCTTCTACTGCTCAGGCTTAACCTATTTCATACTTGGCCACCAGTAATGTCTCTTTAAGGTCATGTACATCTTCGTACTTCCTGGATGCATAACGTACATTGAACTATGTACACACAACCTATTATGCTTCATTAGTACTGTTGTTAGATTTCTATTTGAATTAAATTGAGTTTCATAGCTTGTTGCACAAAAATAGATATTATAATTTTAGTACAAGGATGCATCGAGAATTACTCAAGTATGATCATGATTAAGCAAGTTTTCCTATAAAAACCCAAGTATAAGCTCTCATAGGTTTCCTGGTGAGTCCAGGGTCGAACGCAGGGATTTGTAATAACTAGGCGTTGAGATTAGATGCATGACTATGCGGTGAACTGTACATGTAATATGTGCATGTGATGGTTGTATGTGTCTAAACTATACATAAAGAATGAATAAAATTTCCTACAACTAACAATGAGGTGGACGTGGCAATGGTTAGTCAAATGTCATTTAGTGTCAGATAGCATGCGTTGAGATTGAATGGAACCATGCAATAAAAGTAGAGTTAACGCAAGAGCTAGTTATGACCTAAGCATATCTAAGTATAATTACATACCTACAAACTTAGTTTGTGAATCCATCTCTTGATGTTTCGACGCCACATTAATCTTATCTCTAAGACGCATGGTAAGTTTGCGTTGGCAAAAGATGAACTACATTTCTGCAGCTCATCTAGTCTTGATAAATGCTAAAGATTAACCATCCACTCTCTCAAGCTAGACAGTCATGCTTACTACTTTTGTTTGTCAGACAAAGTTATGCAAGCTAATGATATGCATTAATCAAGATGTAACATACTTAATATTGCTTAAGAAAAACTAACTTCTAACATTTAACTCATTTAGCATTCAAACAACATGGTGTAAGGTATTTAATATGGAAATAGATGGAAGATAATCATCAATCAAACTCATATTAAGAAAATAAACCATTCTCTCGAATGTCATTAACAAAACATAAGTAAGAAGGAGGGAAATGGAGATAAAACAGAAATGGAAGGCGTCAAGCCGCCACTGGCAATGTCTTGCTTCATGGAGGCTTGAGATGGTTGCTATCTGATACATAGATTTTATAGGGTGAAGGTTCTCACTCACTGGGTGACGACTCTGAAAGTACTCAGAATCCTTCTCTCAGAAGAGCTCGAAATGGAGGCTAGTTATGGTGTGGGAGAAATTGTGCAGAGCTTTCGCCTCTTGAACTCGTCTCTCTGCTCTCTTTTCTCATGGAGAAGCTTTGGGCTATTTATAGGCGTTGAAAAGTTGATACTCATGATGACTTGACACCTTTGAATTAAATTCCCTGACCTGCTGTGCAGACTTTTTACATTGTTGGCCCATAGGTTCTGCCATGATTTGATAAAGTGTTGTCCTTTTTCATAATGACATGACAGCTTTTTGCCCATGCGTCTGTGTCTACTTTTTCTCGACGCATGGTCTCAACGCATAGGCTCGACGCATGGGTTTCCACTTGTTCTCGCAGCAGCTTCGTCTCTTAGTACTTGGTTGTTTGTGCTTCTTTTCTTCTTAACCCTGCGTTAGGAACAGAAAAGCTCATAGTTTTTCAGGTATTTTCTTTTCTAAATAGTGCCAACGCATGGTGATATATTTTACATAATTCAACTACCAAAATCATGCGTTTAGCTCTAAAATTACTCTAATTAAATCAAATAGTGACTATAATAACTTGTATTTCTACAAGTTATCACACCCCCAAATTTGAGTTAATGTTTGTCCTCGAACATTTATTTGAAGATTTATTAAATTCTACAGCCCAAGTCTAAGTAAAAGCTCACCCTCTCAACATGCCTTCTATTCCTTGACTATATCAACAATCAGATAACCATACCAAGTTCTTTTTCAATCGACGCTTTGAAAGTACTTCTAATTTTTAGATTGCAGCAAGCTTATTCCTCAAAAATACCTACTCACTTCCAGTCAATCTGATGTCCTCATTTTAGTAATGTGCCTTGGAGTTCATTTTCATAGGTTATTTATTTATTTATTTATTTTTGAATTGGACTTGCGTTGATCTGGGCTATCTACCTTCGTTTTGACATACCAACGATGGGGTGCATGGAGGCAGCCAACATCGAGCAAATACCCTTTCACAACTCGGCACTTATCGCGTTCCTTTTTGGTTGCGTCGACAGTGGTATCGTTTATTTATTTTTCGCTGATCTTGGACTCTCACCTTTGATTATGGGTTGTTAAAGAGCCATTCTCAACTCAACTCTTAACAGGCTAATTTTATGCGCTATCAGCGGAGTTGTTTGTCCAAAGAAATATATTAATACTTTATTTTATTTCATTTTATTTTTTTTGTATTTATTTATTTATTTATTTTTATGAATTCTGAACGCATGGCTCAAACCTTTCTTACCCCCAAATTTGAAGGCAGCAAGGTCCTCATTGCTGAAATCGAGTTATGAGATTGCCTTAGAAAAATTTTGTAAAATAGGTTTGAGGCAAAGCTTGCAACGGATACTAACTCTTAGAAGTAATTTACCAAGTGTAATATCCTAAGACTTGTGAGTCAATCCTCTTATTTCAATAAGTCTACAGGGGAAGTGCATAAATTTCATCATGGAGGGTGGACGCAGAAACAAAAACAAGGCGAAGAAAATAATAAAGCAAGAATTAAATGAAAGCACAAACTAAATAGAACAAAAAGATTCATGAAGTGAATATGGCATTGATGCAAATGTACCATGCGTTGTACTAATTACAAAAAAAATTCAAAGGAATAAACGTAAGAAAAGAAGGAAAAATCCCATAGAACACCCCCAAATTTAAGTTCCCCCCGGGGCGTTGTCATTGTTGTCCGCAGGGGGAGGATTTGGATCGTTGAACTGAAGGGGTTGCTGAAGGGAAGGAGGAATAACTGGCGCTGGGATGCGTTGGACGAACACTTCATAAATGTAATTCATCGAAGTGCTGAATTGTTCATCCTGATGCTGAGCTTAGCGTTGAACAAAACTCTGAAGCTCCAATTGTTGCTGCGCCATCTGAGTCACTTGCTGACCCAATCGTGAAACTTATTCAGCCAACTCTTCTTGCCGCTGGAGACTTTCCATCTCCTTGCGCCGAATTTCATCCAGGTCTCCCATGACGAGGTGAAGGATCCCATCATCCAAGTATCGTAGCAAATCATCCAAATTTAAATCAATGAACGGCAGCAGAGCAGAGGCGTGCCACAAGTGATATGGTTCTTCTTGATGATGCGTGCTTGTAGTTGCTTCTGCCTGCGGTTGAGAAGTTGTGTGGGCAGAAGGTTCAGTAGTTGGTGGAATTGAAAGATTGGAAGATTGAGGTTCATGGCGAGGCGGTGAGAATTGAAAGGGCGCTGACTCCTCAGGATCCAGAGTCAGGGTCGGCTCAACGGGTGGTGGTGGTGGGGATGGAGTTGCCTCTCGAAAGGTAGATGATTGAGGCGGGGAGAGGGTTAACTCCAGATGGGGCGAAGAAGGCAACGACACTTCCTTCGACTCTTCATTTAAGTCTGCGATAAGAAGCTGAAGAGGCGTTAGGAGGCCGCGCTGAGTGGTAGGTACATGAAGTGGCTCTTTTTGGATTTGAATGGAAGGAGAAGGGGAAGTTGGTGGTGAAGAGGGCTCCTCAGTGATTGGGTTGATGAGAGGAGTATAAATGGTCAAGGCTTGTGTGTTGGCGTCGAGCTGAACAGTTTCTTCGGCTTCACTAGGTTGTGAACTCAATGCCTGTATCTCAAAATTCTTCTTGACCAGTTTCCTCTTCTTGGGTTGAGGAGGTTGGGGGGATGATGGTTCTTGTGACTTGGTCGGCCTCTTCTTTGAGTTGGCCGCGTCAAGCAGATGTGGTGAGTCCTTTAATATCCGTCTCAGACTTTGCGCTGAAAGAACTCCATTCACTGCTCTGACTACCATGCCTCAAGGCTGAGGCAACAGATTTGGGGCTTTTGGAGGAGGTGGGTTGCTGGGAAGCCATGAGAATGGTATCGGTGAAAAGAGAGAAAAGTGGGTGAGAATCGAAAGATCGTTTCAAACAAGCCGGAAATCGCGCCGGTAATCTGAAAATTCGGAGAGTAAGGAAGCGTAACTCGGAAAAGAGTTGAAGAGGGGTTTATAAAGGGTTTTGGCTGAGCGTGTGGGTTATCGGCTCAATGCGTGACATCATAGCCGCATTAAATGGTCTGACATCCGTCGACGTCAGCCGGCTTAAGCGTAGTCAGCTTTTTGAATTCTTGATCTGATAGCGATGTGACAGAATCGCTTCAGATTCCCCTCTAGGCGTCAAGCTAATCGTATCACATCGTTTTAGATGTCCCGCCTTGTAATTGAGTGAGTTCAATTTTCACTCATCGCAAGATAGCAGATAGCACCAAACAAAAATTTTCAAAAGAAAATAAATAAATAAAAAATAATAATAATAAAATAAACTAAAAATAAAAATAAAATCAAATCAAATAAAATGATGAAAAGAAAGGGCGAAATGAAATAATGCGGTAAGAAGGTAGGATGCGTCCCTGGGATATATGTGCTTGTTGGCAACGCAGGACGCGTCCATCTTTTCCTCATTCGATCTTTTCCAGGTCAATAGCTACTTTGTCTCTTTCAAGGCAGTCTCCATAACATGGCTTCACGCGTTGACCATTAACTTTGAATGCGTTGGTGCCGTCTTCATTCATCAGCTCTACAACACCATGAGGAAAGATTTCCTTGATCACGAAAGGGCCAGACCATCTTGTTCTTAATTTTCCTGGAAATAAACACAGTCTTGAGTTAAAAAGGAGGACTTTTTGACCTATATGCAAAGATTTCTTACTGATTCGTTGATCGTGCCAACGCTTTGTTCGCTCTATGTATATCTTTGCGTTCTCATAGGCTTGCAGTCTCCATTCCTCCAATTCATTCAATTGAAGCTGATGCGCTTCTCCAACTGCTTTCAGGTCCATGTTCAATCTCTTGGCAGCCCACAATGCTTTATGTTCTAGCTCCAACGGCAGATGGCATGTCTTTCCAAAGACCAGTGTGTACGGTGACATTCCGAGAGGCGTCTTGAATGCTGTCCGATATGCCCATAACGCCTCGTTTAATTTAGACGCCCAGTCCCTTCGAGAGGAGTTAACTACTTTTTCCAAAATAGTTTTCAACTCTCTATTGGAAACTTCTGCCTGCCCATTTGTCTGCGGGTGGTATGCAGTTGTCACCCTATGATGTACATTGTATTTCATTAGCAAATTGGAAATGATTTTATTAATGAAATGTGTACCTTCATCGCTAATCAGGCTCTCGGCGTTCCAAATCTCGTGAATATATTCTTCTGAAGAAAATTTGAGACTGTCGCTGCATCATTCCTAGCGCAAGAGATTGCTTCGACCCATTTTGATACATAATCCACAGCTACAAGTATATAGTTGTGGCCGTTTGATGGCGGAAATGGGCCCATAAAATCAATACCCCAAACGTCAAAGAGCTCAACTTCTAAGATAGAGGTAAGTGGCATTTCGTTCCGACTTGAGATATTTCCAGTGCGTTGACATCTGTCGCATCTGATCGCAAGTCCCTGGCGTCTCTAAAAAGAGTTGGCCAGAAGTATCCGCTTTGTAAGACCTTAGTTGCAGTTCGCTGTCCTCCAAAATGTCCTCCATAGGGGGAGTCATGACATTGAGATAGGATGCGTTGATACGAAGTCTCTGGGACGCAGAGTCTGAAGATGTGATCCGGCCCCCTTTTGTAGAGTTGGGGCTCGTCCCAATAATAGAACTTCGCATCATGCATCAATTTCTTCTTCTGCTGTGCGTTGAAATCTTCGGGAAATTGCTTGCACACCAAGAAGTTGACAATATCTGCATACCATGGCACAGATTCTGTGACTTTTAATACAGCTTCATCTGGAAAGCTTGCGTTAACGTCCAGCTGTTTTCGATCGTGTTCCATATTCTCAAGTCTGGAAAGATGATTTGCCACGTTGTTCTCTGTACCTTTGCGATCAACTATTTCTGTGTCGAACTCTTGAAGAAGCAGAACCCATCGGATGAGCCTCGGCTTGGCATCTTTTTTAGTCATCAAGTATTTGATAGCTGAGTGATCAGTATGGATGATGACTTTTGACCCTAGAAGATATGCTTTGAATTTTTCAACAGCGAACACTACTGCCAGCAACTCTTTCTCTGTAGTGGTGTAATTCGCTTGGGCTGCGTTGAAAGTTTTGCTGGCGTAGGCTATAGGATGCAACATTCTGTCTCTGCGTTGAACCAACGCAGCTCCCATCGCATAGTCGCTAGCATCACACATTAGTTCGAATGGCTGCGACCAGTCTGAGGCAATTAAAATTGGTGCTGACACTAGTGTTGCTTTCAGAGTCTCAAATGCCTTGAGGCATTCTTCAGAAAAAATGTAGGGTCGATTCTGCTCCAGCAATGAGCTTAAAGGGCGTGCAATTTTTGAAAAGTCCTTGACAAACCTTCTATAAAAGCCTGCATGTCCCAAGAAGCTGCGAAGTGTCTTTACATTTGTAGGAGGTGGGAGCTTTTCTATGGCTTCAATTTTGGCCTGATCGACTTCAAGGCCCTTCTTGGATATTTTATGACCGAGGACAATTCCTTCATTCACCATGAAGTGACATTTTTCCCAATTTAGCACTAAGTTGGTGTCCTCACATCTTTTCAATACTTTCTCCAAATTTGCTAAACATGCTTCAAACGAATTTCCAAAGACCGAAAAATCGTCCATGAATATCTCCACAGATTCTTCTAAAAATTCAGAGAAGATTGCCATCATACACCGCTGAAAGTTGTATTAGAGTAACTTTGTGCTTCTTTTCTTCTTAACCCTGCGTTAGGAACAGAAAAGCTCATAGTTTTTCAGGTATTTTCTTTTGTAAATAGTGCCAACGCATGGTGATATATTTTACATAATTCAACTACCAAAATCATGCGTTTAGCTCTAAAGTTACTATAATTAAATCAAATAGTGACTATAATAACTTGTATTTCTACAAGTTATCAAGTACTCCATCATCCCTTTCACATCATCTGTCCTCTGATTCAGGCTTACCTCTTTTGCTATTTTTCTGAAAATGAGGTCTCTTAATTGACCTGAGATATCATCACTAATCAAAGTAGGTCTTACTTGGAAGTGACAAACAAACTTCCTTCCTTGCCAATTGATACCATTGTGTTAAAACTCTTTAGATCACTTAACAAAGTCAAACTAATTGCATTGAGTAAACCCTTCAATTGTTTTGACTTCCAGCTCAATATATCAGCCACAATGTTAGCCTTTCCTGGGTGTTACTCGATCATACCATCATAATCCTTAATCAACTCAAGCCATCTTGTTGCCTCAAGTTCAACTTCTTCTGTTGAAAAATATACTTTAGGCTCTTATGATCCATGTAAATATGACACGTCTCACCAAACAAGTAATGCGTCCAGATCTTTAGGGCCAACACCAACTTTAAGTCATGTGCAGGGTAGTTGCACTCATGTTTCTTGAGCTTTCTCGATGCACAAGCAACCACCTTTTCTTCTTGCATGAGAACACATCTAAGGCCTTGATTTGAAGCACCACAATAATGTTGGGTTTTATGTCCTAAAACTCGTTGTTTGTAAAATTATAACTTAATCTCAATAAAATTGTTATTGAATGTAAGCACCTAATTGGTAAGCACGTTCAAAAGCTTTAAGCGAATTAATATTAATAATCTTATTTTGTAAAAAAAAAAAAAAAAAAAAAGAAAAGGAAACCAAAAGGGAAAGAAGAAAAAGAGAAGAAAAAGAGAGAAAAGAAAAGAAAGAAAAAAGGATAAGGATGGGAAAAGTCGGTTGTGATTTAATTTGAAAGAAAAACGTTGCCGACTTCTTTCTACTCATTTCCAAACTCATTTCTATGCTATCTTTCAGCTGCACGTCGGGGAGAGGTTGAAGAAGAGTCCTAGGGCAATTTCGTGCAAGGTTTTGGACGATTTCATGGTAAAACTGAAGCTGAAACAGAAGCTTCATCTGCTGTCGCACAGCTCAAACCAGGTCTGGTGTTTGGTGAATATCGAGCTGTAGAGATTGAATTTTGGGCTGAAATTTTAAGGTTAGTAAGTTAACTCAATTTTGAACAACTTTTATGAAGGATGCCTGAGTTGAAACGGAATAAAAACATGTGAACTTTTAGCTGGAAGTTACTGATACGAATTTTCTGTGCAATCTGGAGTGGCGCGAAGAAAACTTGCAATATCTGACGAACCAGGACGAGTTAGGCCACGAAATTTTGAGGTAAGCTAGAAAACATGTTTCTCTACAAGTTTGTAGAAGAGAAAAAGTTCTAAATCTGGCTGGAAATATGACTTTTAATTGACAAAAGTGAGAACAAACAGGAAAGGAGGAAAGTCTGCTGTCGGATGTCATTTGGAAGCAGGTAACGCTGAGGAATTGGCGTGAGTAGCGACACTCGTCTCGCTGGTCAGAAAAGACGGTTTTTCTCTCACAAATCTTGCTGGCTCTTGCTCAGTAATGCTCCTCAGGTAGTCTCGCTGGTTTCGCTTATGCCAGTGTCGCTAGTGCCGTGACCTGTTGTGTAATTTCGTTAGTAAACTCGCTGGTAAGGTCAAATCTCGTTGGTAATCTCGCTAATGACATAGAAACTCGTTTATTATGTGTACTTTAGGAAAGAAAGAGAGTCTCGGTGGTGAATCATGATTAGAGTTTAAGTATGCACATTTATTGATCATGTAAAGAAAGTTAAGGAAAACGTAACGTGAGGAATGTGTATTTACAGGCCAAGAAGAGCTCGGAAAGGCATATGATCCGCTCAGGGCCTAAGAACAAGTTGTGAGTGACACTTTTCTTTCTTTGAAACGAAATTTATTGAAAATGTTTAGTTTGGTTTTTCTTATGAGATATGGCTTTGAGATGAACTGTTTTCTTGAAAAGCATGATGTTTAATGATATTGTTCACAAGGCATGTTTTATCCGTTTCTATAAGATGTTGAATGGCATGTTTTGAAATGTTGTTTATCGTAATATATTTGATTTTCATGAAAGATTTTCATGTGATCTATTCACGTATAATGCTGGTTTCTAAAATGTTTTAGAGGAGGCTCAATGCTGAAGGACATGAGAAGGCATGTGAGTTTCCCCGGGACCCAGTACTGAAGGACTCGTAGAAGGTACTTGGGCAACCCGCCATATTCCTATGTGCACATAGAGGTTGTGACGTTGGGTGTGTTGAGTCTTGCTCCACCCCAACTAAGGATTGTTATCGACGTTGAGTGCGTTGAGTTTTACTCCGCCTCAGCTAAGGATGTTTTTGACGTCGGGTGCGTTGAGTCTTGCTCCGCCCTGACTAAGGGAAAGTTATGAGAACGAATTGTTTTTCGTATACGATCATTTTGGCATGAACATATGTGATTTGTTTACATTGTTGAAATCATGATTTTACAGAAGTGATTATTTGAATCACGTTTACGTTTATGGCGTTATTATGTTTTTTAACATGCCTGTTTTTGAACAAATGATAGTTTTACAAAATTAGTCACTCACGGGGCTTTTAGCTCACGTTTTTGATGTTTTCTTTTTCTCTCCCCAGGTAGCAAGGACGTTCCCGGTGCTTAGCCTATTACAGCTCACCCTACCTAAGTCTCGAGTTATCAAGATACAGTCAAGTTTGAGAGTTGTACGTTGAGTATATTTATGTAAATGGCATGTGGAACATATAGTTTTGAGTGGGACTGTTGATAGTGTTGTGTATATTGTATTATGGATATGAATATGAATTTATGCTATGTATTAAGGTGTACCCTATTCAGGGAATTGTATCAAGTTATAAGCATGTGGTGTATGACTGTGTTCTATGTTTGTATATGAGTAAATGTATGTACAGGAAAGGAAATGTAAAGTTGGGACAATATGCGTCACAAGAGGGGTGATGTTTATTGTCTTCACATTCACTTTCAGGATAGGTAGGTAATCCGGGAGGGGGTGTGACATTGAATATATGAATTGCATCCATTAAATCCAATAAACTAAAGATCCTTGGCTATAATATGTATGCTTAGACTTTATGTATAGACATAAAAGGTGGATAAAGTTTATGTAATTAGCCAAAATGGTATATAATGCAAGGACAAGGTTGGGTACCTTGTCCTGGGAACATTATGGATGCGGCTCACGTTGTATTTGATACAAACGATGTGATCGTATATCGTACATGTAGAGACTTGTGAGTGAGGGCATCCTATGCAATGAATTTACATAAGACCGGACCATTAAATAATCACTTTTGCTTTATAACACCATTTAATATTAAAATTGATTATTTCAAACCTGATGACTTAGGTAACTCGATCTTAATCATGAGCAAACTATGAATTCATGTTTGTTTACGATTATACTTTAATTTGCATAGGTAAGAGTGGCCCGAAAACGCTGACTCAATATGCCTCCTATTTTAGGGATAAGATCAGGCAGATAGTTAGGAACATAGTCTTGCAAGATGGAATTCACTCCTACCTATTAGGATAGTAGATAAGTTGTTACCTTAAGTACTGACTCCAAGACTTGAACAAGACGCCCCACCTTTTCATTGGCCCGAGAGGGACTAAGTTTGTTGGTTGGACCACAAACCGATTGTTCATTAGAGGATCAGCGAGACTTAAGGAACGAGATGTAATTACACGGGTTAAACGGTAATTTTGACCTAGTTGTAAATTACGAACAACTTGTGAATGATCGATTTACTTATTATGGTTATATCAAGTGGACATAAATATATCTACAGTGAGGAGAGTGCAACTACTAGGCTTTAGTGGAGTGACCCAGTAGTTAACGAATTTTAATTAACTAGGTTAAAGAGTTTAGTCGATTAATTTCAGATCGTTGGAACTCATGATCTGTAGGTCTATTAGGTCCCTTTCTTAGCTCATGAACTAAACCTTAGAACATTATATTGAGTGAATTTGAAATGTTCGAATATAGTGTTGGAGCAAAATTTTTTTATGGTTTGTTTGTTTAATTATGAATTAGATCGTTGAAGCTTATGATTAGTAGGTCCATTAGGTCCCCTTGTTAGCTCATGGACTAAACCTTAGAACATTATATTGAGTGAATTTGAAATGTTCGAATTTAGTGTGGAGCAAAAATTTTTATGATTTGTTTGTTTAATTATGAATTAGACGAAATTGGAGAGTTGAAAATATTTAAATGTGATTTAAATTTTTAGGATGAATAGAGATTCATCAGAATAGTATTTGGTGGGAAAAGTGGAAAAACTAATTTAATATAATTAATTATATATTAAATTAATTTTAGAAATTATTTTTTTATTAAAAATCAATTTATGAAATTGATTTTCTATTATTATCCAAAATGTTGGAAATATCCACTATATGCATGTTGAAGGAGGTGTAAACCTCCTCTTCAACTTCATCTTCCTTTAGCTTAATCAACACCTTATTCAACCAATTTGTTGGTTTAATGCATGCTCTTGTGTTTTGCATGCTATCTTCTTTAAATAGAAGAGAGAAACTGAAGAATGGGGCGGGGCTTGATAGCTAATTTATGCAAAAACTCTTCCCTTCTCATAGTTGAAAAACCCAGTGTGTTCTCCACCTTACAGCTCCAAATTGAACTCAATTTAGATCCCACAATCCTTTCTAAGGTCAATTGATAACAAGGAAGACTCTAGAGGTTGTCCACGAAGTGTTCGTGATTTGAAATTTCAAGGAATTAGCTTCAATTTTGAGCTACAACAAGTAATTTCTATTCCTCTGTTTTTCCAGTTTTAGAATAAGCATGATTAATCTTCGAAATTAATGTAATTAGAGGGGTTTTGGTCCTAATTGCTTCCACTACTATGTTGCTAACTCCTTCAAATAAACCTTAAAATCTTTCCCTGGTGTAGGAAGAGTTAGCACTAGTGTCGTCACGAGCTTGTTCTTCAACTCTTGGAAGCTCTTTTCACACTTGTCATTCCACTCGAACTTCACATTCTTCCTTGTCAAACTGGTCAGGGAAAGTTCTATCTTCAAGAATCCTTCAACAAATCGTCGATAATATCTTGCAAGTTCCAGAAAACTATGAACTTCATATACCATAGTGGGTCACTCCCACTTGACTATATCTTCCGTCTTTTGGGGATCTACTCGAACTCTAGCTGCTGACACAACGTGTCCCAGAAACACAACTTGATCAAACTAGAATTCACACTTAGTGAACTGAGCAGATAGCTTATGGTCTTGTAGTGTCTGTAGCACAACCCTGAGATGCTCTGCATGCTTCTCCTTGCTCTCCAAGTACACCAAAATGTCATCGATAAACACGATCATGAATTGATTAAGATAAGGATAGAATACACAATTCTTGAGACCATGAATGTTCTTGGGGAATTCGTGTCACACCCCTTCCCGAGTTACTCTCCTAACCCAAAAAGAGGCGTGAAGGCAGCAGACATCGATTCCTTACGACGTCTACTGTCACTTAACTTCCCAAACACAACTCAACTAGGCATAAATTTATAACTCACATCCAGGCCACAAATGATAATCTTAGAATAAACCTTTATAAAATTATCAACAGTGCTTATACACAACATCACTATCTTAGATCCCAAAATATACAATGATAGGTCTAAGTAAAAAATATTTACAAAGCTCAAACTAAACAGCAGATCCAGACAAGTTCGACACTAGGCTTAAGCACCTCGGTTCCCCTCGCTACTTGAAAAGTAGAAAAAAACATTTGAAAGCATGAGTTAAATAACCTAGTGAGTAACAAGTTTTGAACAACTATTTTTGGCTTAAAAGCTCAATGGAATCATGCTCATCATTCAAATAGTAAAGCATTCAAAGCTTAAAACATTTGTAAATGCTTAAAAGATTTTCTTTAGTTGAGGTGGAGTCGTCTCTACGCTGCTCAACGTCGAAAACAACCTCATCATATCCAATGTCGAATAATCTCAATACCATAGAGTCAAATCTCTCTCTATGTGCACATAGGAATCAAATTCAGGTTGCCCATATGCCTTTACCAAGTCCATCGGCATTGAGAACCAATTGAGGTTGTCCAAATGCCTTCTCACAGTTCTTCAGCATTGGGGACCATATTCAGGCTGCCTAAATACCTTCACCAAGTCCATTGGCATTCAGGATCAATTCAGGCTGCACAGATGCCTTCTCCCAATTCTTCGGTATTAGGGACCATATTTAGACTGTCCAAATGCCTTCTCCTAGTACTTCGGCATTGGGTCATATTCAAGCTGTCCACACCAAGTTCATCGGTATTAGGGACCAATTTCGGCTGCCCAGATGCCTTCTCCTAGTTCTTCGACATTGGAGATCATATTCTGCTGCTCATATGCCTTTACCAGGTCCATCGACATTGTGAACCAATTCAGGTTGCCCAGATGCCTTTGTTGTTGACAGATCTAAAGTCCCCAGCAATGACGCCAAAAACTTGTTGCATTTGACTTGCTAAAGTGCCAAAAACTTGTTGTGCGTTTATCTTTATTATTAAGCTTACTACTATGCATTTAACATATTATTCATTCAACATGCTTAATATTATGCGTTTCTAGTCTGTCAAGTTTTCCTATTCTTAACCCAAGTATAAGCAAAGAAATAGGTTTACTCAGTGAGTCCGAGGTCGAACATAGGGACTATGCTGATTCTAAAATTCGTTGGATTAATTGAGTTGGAGTGGTAACCAAAAATATTTAACAAGGGATGCGTCTAACTAAAGAAAGCGACTATGTGTTTAACTAAAGAAAGCGATAACATGTACACTAGATTAAAAGGTAGTGGATGGTTAGGTATGCGACACAGCAAGTTCAGCTAAGTGGATTAAATGAATGGGTAAAAACAGGGTTCATGTTAGTTAACATCTAAAATCAGAAACGCATAGTGATAGTCTATTCATACTTGCGACTTTTCTCCCAGTTGTCAGCCGCTATGCGTTATATGTCTATATCATAGGAGAGTGTTAAGTACCAAGGTTATTCCTATGTCTAGGTAACACTTCTTAGCCTTGTCAATTGAGTTCCACAATCACTTACTCTCTTGAGCAGTCTGATTATTACTACTTATATCGATTAGCTAGATGGACATAAGCATCAGATTAAGATTACAATTGACAAGATGCAATAGTTACACTATGGTTCTTATTTAGATGCTAACGCAACTCGTGACCCTTGAAAGATTAGTTACTCATGGATTCAAAGTAATAAGCGAAAAGTCTAGAGAAATGGATAGACATGGGAGAATTGTAGCTTAATGAACGAAATACAATTTTAGACAATACAATGTCTTGATAACAAATCTAAAATCAAAGCTAGAAAAAGATAGAAAACAGGAAAGCGTTTCAATGTCTTGAGTCACCGGACTGGAAGCGTGAAGTTTTGCTGTGAAGTGGTCAAGCGGAGGGAAGACTCTTCTCTCTCGAGCTATTCGTCTCCGGTTGTCTTCTGGAGAGAACTCTGCTGTCACTTAGGAATTCTTTCGAGAATCAACAACACTTTTTCAGCTTGCAGGTCTGCCCTTTTATAGAAGCTACATTCGTAATCAGCGGCAAATCTGAGTGATTGGAGGCACAATTGATGTTTTGCATCTATCTCGCCTAATTGCATAATTCTCTGTTCAATTTAGATCCACCACTCTCGCCGCAGATCAAGCGTATCAATCTCCCGACAATCTCTCAAGATTATTATCTGATTCTCCGCTGCTTTGTTGATATGCGTCCACGAATAACTTTGGGTTCATGCATTCAAGTATGCCAACGCATCCATGGGTTGCTAACGCATCAACCTGCTTGAAGGGTTGTCAAGGTGTCCACAGGTTGCCAACGCATAGTCCTACGTTAAGAAGTTGCCAACGCATCCACGGGTTGCTTGCGTTCCTGCGTCAAAGCATGCGTTTTAGGCTCAAAAAGCTATAAAATAATTATCTTCATCAATTTACAAGAGTAGAACGCTTAGGAAGATTTATCAATAGAATTTAACATCAACTACCGCATGATTCTCTATTTAAACTCTATTTTTCTAGGAAAAAGACATATAATAACTTGTATTTCTACAAGTTATCAGGCTTCTCTCAGTTCTTCGGCAATGGAGATCATAATTCAAACTGCCCATATGCCTTCTCCTAGTACTTCGACATTGAGGACCATTTTTAAATAAAAGCATGCTAAATCATTTACAAACACGAGTTTAAACAATTTCTCAAAATTTCCAGAATATTTTCAAACAACATGTTTTTTCACAAATTCCGGTATTCCAGAGCATCAAGCTCAAAAGTATGTAAAAGCATGTTTAAAATCATATTGAGGAAATACATGCTTATCAAATTCAACACATGCCAGAAATCTCATATTTTCAGGATAAACCAAACATTAATAAATATTGTGAGTATAAATTATTAAAAACGAATTTATGTCACTCACAACTTGTCATGAGCTCTTAATAGGTTATGTGTTTCCTCTAGCTCTTCTCGGCCTGGAATAAATAATTCCTTTGTCAAAATTTCTCAAAATTCCCTTCATAGTATATCTCAAGTCATTTTAGCTCAAAAAGGCTTACGACAAGCAAAAATTAGCCAAAATATCTAAAAATGGCAAACTACCCTTGGGCGTGTCCAACAACCCTGCAGCATGCACACTCAGCCCCTCGTGGGCGACAGTCCCCTGATAACTTGTAGAAATACAAGTTATGATAGCCTTTTTCTTAGATAAATAGAGATTAAATAGAGAAGCATGCGACAAGTTATGTTAATTTTTATTAATAAATCTTCCTTTGCGTTATACTCTTGTATTTTTAGGAAGATAATGATTTTACCACCTTTTTTAGCCTAAAACGCATGTTTTGACGCAGGAATGCAAACGATGCGTTGAGGACTTCTTAACACTGGACGACGCGTTAGCAATCTGTTCTTCGTGGACGCATGATCTGAACGGAACGCGAACAACCTGACGATGCGTTAACAACTACTCAACGCATGACTATGCATTAGCAACCTACGACGCGTTGACATCGACCAAACTATCCATGGACGCATAGACGACCATCAATGCAAGGCGCCGAGAATCAAATCAGAATCTTGAGAGATTGTCGGATGATTGACGAACATGATTTGTGGCTAAAGTGGTGGATCTTAATTGACCCGAGAATCACGCAATCAAGCGAGATGGCCGCATGATATCAATCTCGCTGCCAATCAAGCAGATTTGTCATTAATTGCGAACGCATCATCTATAAAAGGGCAGCTCTGCGAGATGAGAAAGGGTTGTTGATTCTCGGAAGAACTCCATAAGTGACAGCAGAGTTCTCTCAGACTTCAACCGGAGACGAATAGCTCGAGGGAGAAGAGTCTTCTCTCCGCTGGACCACTTCACAGCAGAACCTCACGCTTCCATCCGGGCGACTCAAGACATTGACGCCTTTCCTGCTTTCTTTCTTAGTTTTTCTTTCTTGATTTTAGATTTGTGTCAAGACATTGAGCTTATCTAAAGTTGTATTTCGTTCATCAATATATACATCTTCCATGTCTACTCAATTCTCTATACTTTTCACTTTTTACTTTCAAACCATGAGTAACTAATCACTCAAGGGTCTAGGGTTGCATTAGCATCTAACTAAGAACCATAGAGTAACTATTTCATCTTGTCAATTGCGATCTTAATCCGATGCTTATGTTCATCTGACAAATCGTATAAGTAGTAATAATCAAACTGCTCGAGAGGGTAAGTGATTGTGGAACTCAATTGACAGGGGCCAAGAAGTGTTACCTGTCTATAGAAATAACCTTGGTTCTTAACACTCTCCTATGCGTTATAGACATATAACGCATAGCGGCTGACAACCGGGAGCAGAGTCGCAAGTATGAATAGAATACTACCATGCGTTTCCGATGTTAGATGTTAACCAACCCGAACCCTTTCTTTATCCATTCATTCACATCATTAGCTGAATTTGCTGTGTCGCATGCTTTCCATCTTCCACAATTTTAGTCTAGTGTACATACAATCGCTTTCCTTAGATTAAAAAAAAACACTCCTCCAATTATTTCTTGGTTACCACTGCAACGCATGTAATTCACTTAAATACTAAATCAACATAATCCCTGTGTTCGACCTCGGACTCACCGAGAAAACCTACTCCTTTGCTTATACTTGGGTAAAGGATAGGAAAACTTGACAAGATCACCAACGCATGATATGTAAAACGCATAATCATATCTTAAGCTACACCTTGCGTTTGTAATTTCCAATTCCGCAATATAATATCATACAACATCCCCGCACATCAACAACCAAAATAACCTCAAAAGAGGTAGGGCGATCGCACGTCTGTGTCGTCTGCATTGTCGCGCGTCCTTGCGAGGTTAGCGAGATGCGTCTCACTCAACACCTGCGCACACGCAACACCACCCTCCGCACACCAGCAACGCCTACCATGCCCCCACGACCTGCACACAACACCAACGCATCCTGCTCGTCAGCATGCACACCCATATGACCTGTGGTGTGCTAGCTCGCCTAATGGGCGTCTAAAACTTGTCAAAATAAGCTCGAATGAAATCTAGTCTTTGGCTATAGCCCACGCCTAACTGCACGCATAACAACTCCAAAACTCACCTGACAGCCTCAAACCCCCTGCCTTCACTTCTAGTTGTTAAAAGTGATATTTCTAGCAAGAATTAGAGTTTTCTTCCCCTCACAAACTTGTAGATAAATATCTTAGCTACCTTACCTCAAACTTTTAGCTTCTAATTCTTTCTCTACTATCAGATATCTCCAAAACTTCGTGGTCTGCTCCAGTTTACCCAGTAGCTAGAGCAAGCACAAGTTTTTGATAAATTTCGAGTCTTTCCTCATACAGTTTCCTTCCAGCAACCCTCTCAGTAAAACTAGACTCAATTTGGGAGAATTGGGTCGAAGAAAATCACAAATGACACGAGTAATTTGCACACACCAACCTCGTTTACCGGACCCTTTTAATGGACTTTCTAAATTTCTGCATGCAAATTCCCAACTTGCCTCATGCTTGCATGCATGCCCATACCACACTTAACCTCAATTTGACACCTAATCTGGCTTGCTTAACAATTAAGTATGGGCTTTGTTTAATCAATAAGAAATGGTGGATGCAACAAGACCTCCTCCACGCATCCCTTTTGTTGGGTTTTATGCTCCAAAACTCGTAGATTATAAATGTAATAATTTGACCGTAATTAAATCATTAATAAAGAGTTATTGGTGTGTTACTTCAATAAGCGTTATTGATTGTTTTTGTTTGTTTTGTCTTAATAGCCCTAAATCCAATAAACTAACATCCTAGGTTGTTTTATGAGTCTTAAACTGTATGTGGGGACATATGGAGATCAATGTTCAAGATACAGTCTAAAGGGTCTATAGTATAGGGATAAGGTTGGGTACTTTATCCTGGTAACACTATGGATACGACCCACTTTGTATTTGATACAAATGCAATGATCTAACACGTTCGTGTAGATGACATGCACGTGGGGGTGCAATGAGTTTGCATAAGACCAGACCACGAAATAGTAATCACTAGACGTAACTCCGTTGACTAGTTAGGTTTCTATTTCAATAGGATGACCTAGGCAACTTAGTCTTAATCCTGAGTATATTATGAACTCCTGTCCACGAGGGATTGTCCTTTGATTTGTATGGTTGAGAGTGGTCGTTTTTCGACTCAATATACTTACCATCTTGGGGACAAGATCGAGTGGGGAGCTGGGGACATAATTATACAAGATGGAATTCATTCATTCCCATTTTTAGGGTAAGTAGATAAGTGTTCCCTTAAGTGGTGTCTCCAGGATTTGAACAAATGGCCCTACCCTCTCACTGGCCCGAGAAGGGTTTCTGCTTAATGGTGGACCATAAACAGGTTGTTCATTAGAGGAGCATTGGTACTTAAGGATATAGAAGTAACCTAGAGGTAAAACGGTAATTTGACCTAGTTGGTGTTACGAACACTTGTGAAGGACTAATTTGCTATTATTGGTCTATATCCATGGACACAGAAATATATCTGCAGTGAGAAGAGTGTAACTGTGGGTCTTTAGTGGAGTGTACCCACAGTTAACGAATATTGATTAATGTGGCTAATGAGTTTAGTCGATTAATCTCATATTGTTGGAGTTTCTGATCTGTAGGTCCATAAGGTCCATTTGCTAGCTCACTACGAACCAACAAGGATCAACTATGTTGAAAGAAAAATTTGAAATGTTCAAATTTATGAAGGAAAATATCAATTGTATTGGATACAATTAATTGCATGATTTATTATAAATTTTATTTGAATATGATTTAAATAATTAATTATTTATTTGGATAAAATCCATATAAATCAATAAAGGGAGAATTAATTAATTAATTTGAATTGGATTCAAATAATTAATTATTTAATTTGGATGAGATTCAAAATTAAAGATTATGCAGAAAATAAATAGATGAAAAATTAATTAATTAATTTGAATTGGATTCAAATAATTAACTATTTAATTTGGATGAGATCCAAATCAAAGATTTTGCAGAAAATAAATATTTAAATAAGATTTAAATATTTTAAACCATTTAATATGAGATATTATTTGGGTAGATATTTATTAATATTGGATATTATTAAATATTTGATTTAAAATCTCTAGAAAGGGTTAATTCTAATAGGATTAGGAGTAACCTATAGAGTTATATATAAATAGGGCCAACACACCAACCATCACCCATGGGTGCATGCCTCTTCAAGCCAACACATCAACCCTTGGCCCAAAGCACCACCTAACCAGCCTTTCTTGCCGGCCACACACACTCTCAAGCCAAAGGCTCTCGGCCATCTCTCACTCAATCACCCGCCTACTTAGCTTACCAAATTACCACATATAGAAGTAGGCTTACAATTCGTCCATCCAAATCGCATCACTAGAAACTCATAATGCCCATACCTTGTCCTAAAAGCCATCTTTGGTATATCTGACTCCTTAATCTTCAGCTGATGGTACCCTGATCGTAGGTCAATCTTGGAAAACACTGTAGCACCCTTCAACTGGTTAAACAAGTCATCAATGCAGCGTAAATGATACTTGTTACTAATTGTTACCTTATTTAGTTGTCGATAATCAATACATAACTTTAACGTTCTATCCTTTTTCTTTACAAACAACACAGGTGCTCTCCATAGGGATACATTAGGTCAGATATATCTCTTATCCACCAACTCCTACAACTGAGTCCTCAAATCCTTTAGTTTCTTTGGTGCCATCCTGTAAAGGGCTTGAGAAATAGGTGTTGTTCCTAGTACTGAGTCAATAATAAACTCTACCAGTCTATCAGGTGGTAACCCTGATCGCTCTTCTCGAAAAACATCTAGATACTCATGTACTATCGGGATATCCTCAGGTTTTAACTTGTTTGTCGGTATCTCAACTACATGTGCGAGATAAGTTGTACAACATTTACTCAACAGCTACCTAGCCTTAACAACAGATATCACACAAGTAGGTATGATCTTCTTGTCACCCTAAAGACAACCTCAACTTCTCTTGGCATCCTTAATATGACTTCTTTTCTATGACAGTCCATGGAAGCATAATACTTAAACAAAAAATTTGTTCTCAAGATAATGTCAAACTCTTGAAGATTTAAGGGAATGAGATCTACTATCTTAACAACACCTTCTTTCTTTACCGTGCAACAACTATAAACGCTACTGACTATCAACACATTACCAACAAGAGTATAAATGCATAACTCTTCAGACATAGGTTCTAACTTCCTATTGATATTCACAACATACGTGCGAGAAATAAAAAAATACGTGGCTCATGGATCTAATAATGCATGCGCAGGTTTACAACAAATAAAAAGTGTACCCGTAATAACTTCTAGTGCATCCTCTACCTCCTGCTAAGTCATGGTGTAGATCTTCCCTTGCTAATGAGGTCGTCCTATGGGTCCCTTCTGCTTAGTGATAGCACCCTCAAAGAAGGGGCATCGTAAACCTCTCTCCGGCTATCAAATACAATTTATGTCACTGCACATAGGATTACAACCACAGAATGCAAAATAATGGTAAGAACAGCCATAGAGAGTTTGTGACTTTACCTAACTCAATTGTTGAATTTTTGTAGGTATGAGGGGGGAGATTGGTGATCATACAAAAATAAAGGGTGTGAAAGTAAAATTAGCAAAAAGAGAGCAAACGAATAGTAGAGAAATCAAATTAAATGAATACTCAGGGATAGGAATGGATTTGGCTAAACTTCTATCATCGAATACTAACCATCAAGACAAATTATCAATGAATGCACAATCAAATGACATCAAATCTCACTAAATGCTCCTAATCATCAAACTAAGCAAGAATAATTCAATCTAAACTTGATTTAGTTATTTAGAAGGATAGTGCCTTCAACAACGAACAAAATTTGCATTAAGCAAATTGAAGTTTAATTTTGAGTTTAGAAAGCCTAGTCTAACATTCGATTTATAAATTGGATTCGATTAACTCATACAAACCCAATTGATGGAAAAGTCCTCAATTAAAGCCTCTACTAATTAACCATGCATCTGATTCGTCATCATGCTCAGCGCCAAATGAATTTGGCAATTAAAAAGGAAATTATCAAGAGTTGTCAATTCAATCTAATAACCTCAATAAGGATTAAGATCAGAACCCAATCAATTCATGGCAATCAATCCAAAATTAAGTACAAATTCTCAAGAAATTATAGCCTAAAATCCTATGCCCAAGTATACTTACCTTAGTCGATCATCCTCATCAAGCACAATCTACAAGTCTTGGAGTGATTACAAATGGAAATAGAGAAGAAAAAGGAGGGGAAGATGAAGAACAGTAGAAGAATTAATCAGAATTGGGGGCTGAAGGTTGGACTCCTCTTAAAATGACCTAAAATTTATGAATATATATAAAAATTATTGGAACGTCGTTGTGCTCTTCAACTGCGTCACTATGCTCTATGAAGAAGTCGTAGCATCGGTCTCAAGCGTATGATGCTATGAGGCACGCACGCATGTTCCACTTTTGTCAATCTTTGGAGCGTCTTGCGTTCCCTTGGGGCGTCGCGATTGTTGGAGTTCTATATGGGTTGTTCTCTTTATTAAGGCAGGTTGTTAAAGGTTACTGTTGTCATTGTTAGAGTTGTGACATCTGGTTGTGACATTATGTTGCATGAGTCAGAATATCTTTTATTTCCTTATTGGGTTTTCTTTTTGCAGATATTATTTTCTCGATATTTTTCCTTTCTAGTCGCCGACATTTAGTTTCGTTTTCAACATTGTTTTCCTTTATGGGATTTGATCTTTAGAAAGGGGTCTAGTAAGACTAATTGGTCAAGTCGTTTTTTACTGAAAGGCTTGCTGCTTGGGTGGTTATGTAGTTTGTTTTCTGCATGATTATTCTGTGAACCATAGTTTTCCGTTGTGCTTGATTGTCTCTTTGGGACTGTATGCAAAGTAGTTTAAGTGGCACCTTGGTGGAATTTTGAGACTTATTGTCGACTATCAGAGTTATCGGTCTTGGGGGAGTCTGAGACCTTATACTGAGAAAAGGGAGTTTTCTCATCTTAGGAGGATCCTAAGAATCTTCAATGGAGGGAGTTCACTGAATTCAGTGAAAGACATCTACGGTGAGAGGGAGTCTCACATGCTGTTGCAAATAGAAGTTCAAAACACGAATATTGTCGTACTTAGGGGGAGTTTAAGTAACCATGAAAGGGAGTCTCACACCCAGGGGAGCCTCAAGGTCTAGTTGGTTAAGCTTTACAAGAGTCACTGTTGAAGTTGTAGTTTTTCAGATAAGTACTTAGTTGTAATTTTTTAACTTCTCTATATTAGTGGATTATCTTTCACAGGTACACTACCCCCGAGACATAGGTGGTTATCACCGAAATGGGTTACCAACTCATGTCTTCTTCTATTTCCTTCTGTTTGTTGAACTTTTGTGTTAATCGTGTTGTCAGTGCTACTGTTTTAACAATCTTGTGTGGATAGTCATCTTATAAGTTGTTTTTCAATTAGTATCAGAGTAGGTCACCTCATCTTAAGGTGAATCGATCATGAACGATATCAAAGAAGGTGGCTTTACTACTCGACCACCCGTACTGGATGGAACAAATTATTCTTATTAGAAAGCACAGATGATTGCGCTTTTGAAATCTATCGGCAGTAAAACATGGAAAGTTGTTATCACTAGATGGTCCCATCTTGTTACAAAAACTAAAGATGGAAAGGAAATCCACAAACCTGAACTACAATGGTCAGAAGTTGAAGACAAAACATCATTAGGAAACTCCCCGTGCATTAATGCCATATTTAATGGTGTACTTCGGTCTTCACGTTGGAAACTTGAACAACATCAAACTCTCTCTTAAACTCTCTTTTCTCTTCCTTGCAGCGAACTCACTCTTTGGAACTCTTTTGGTGTGTTAATTGTTTCATTAGGGCTGCTGGAAACCCTCCAATTTATAGAGTTGGCCGTCCAAAATTCTTTCCAAATATGTATATTTTTCAAATATGGAAAACTGGCGCCGCGGCGTTGTCTGTCATGAAAACCTACCCTCGACGTCATGTCGCAGCGCCGCAATAGTGCTGCTGCGCTGAAGGCAGAGGCTGTTCTCAGGAAAAAGCGCCACGACGCTACCTTGTTTTTGGCAGTTTTGTACTTTTCTTCTCTTTTTCGCTGGATTTTGGCTTGGCTTTGATCTTTTGGCTTTCAATTCTAGTTTTTTTTATTTTGACCTGAAAACCACTAGCAAACAAGTGAAATCTAATATAAACTCCCTTAATTTAGAAGAATAAAAAGTACTTTTCAAGCCCTTTTCACCACCCCAAACTTAGAGATTTGCTAGTCCCGAGCAAAGAGTAGAATCAAATAAAGGAAGTTTAGATGAAGAAGTGTGCAATCGACTCATGTCTCAGAGAATAGCATTTAAGAGCTTAAGTAGAAACATGCAAGCATATCTATATTGGTATAATCATTCAAGGTCAAATCTTGCTATCTCCCATGTGTGTGTGTGCAAGCCTCATTCAATTCAAAATGCTAAAACTCAAATTGGGACTTAAGAGAGCTTCCTTAGTTTTCCCCCTACTCTAGCTCATGCACCAATTTTCAAGCATCCACACATTTCTAAGTAAGTAATATGTCCACTAAGGTGCCATTCGATCATATTTTTCATGGGCCCTAAACTTGCATTCTTTTACCTAGGGGCACTAGCTTTCACACAGTCACTATAGGGACTCGTACCTAGGCAATTCCCAGGCGTCCTTACTAATCATAGCAAAGACAACTATTTTTACCCCCATCCATGCATACTCATTACAAGTTTAACATTTAAAAAGATAGGCATGTAAAGCTCATATATTTTGTGTACGCTTCTTTTTCTCAAAGGCATGTACTCTTTTCTTTTTCCTTAGTCTAAGATTACAAACTATCATGCATTTCTACTCTCTAATCGGTAGGGCCTTTCGGAGTGACAACCAAATACACCCAATTTAATCCTTTTTAGTTAAAGATTCTAAATTAAAGTGGTTACGTGCTCAAGAATATGAGAGATTTTAAGAGGGACTTAAATGAATTTAACCCAAGATAATGTTATTCTATTTCCACAATAAGTCATCTATCATGCAAGTTCAAATCTCATCATGAACAATCAACATCAAAGCACACAACCATAAAAAACATTCCTATTAACTTTGAAAGCTCCAAAATTTTCAAAATTTTTTTTTTTCGAAATTTCGTTCACATGCATATGATCATTAAAACCTCACAAACATGCATAGTAGGATAAGAAAACACATAAAAGTACGAGTGACACCTCCCACTCCAATCTTAGAATCATGCATTGTCCCCAATGCAAAAGAGCGTTGAACAAAGAAAGAACAATCCTGGGAGCAAGCAAGAAGCCACCAAACAGGCTGGTGTAAAGAGTACTTTTTGTGGTGAACCAAGATCCTGAAAATTAATAAAGCATATGAGTGACTCTAAGATTATTGAAAAGAAAATAAAAAGAATAAAGAAAGCAATAAAATTGGGTTGCCTGCCAACAAGCGCTTGGTTTAACGTCTTCTAGCTAGACGAGGCTCACAAGTCACGGTGGATTCCAAGGTGATTTCTTCATCCCATGGTTTGAATCACCTAGAACTTTTAGTTTTCGCCCACATTGACACTCACAAACATATTCATTAACATTTAGTGGGTTGGTCGACAATTCATTGTCAAGTTGGACATCATCTTTTCTAATGTAATCGAGTATCATTAGGGAGTCATCATTATGAAATTTTATCGAACTCACCTCTTCATTTTTAACATGCTTCTCCATGATTTGTTCATAATTCATTTAATATTATGGAGGCATGCAAGAAGAACTAGGAGCATTGTCACAACTAGAAACATGTTTCATAGGACTTTGTAATTTAACATCAAGCATGTCTCATTAGTCTTACCACTCAAAGGAGGATCATCATGCATAGAGTTCTTATTAGAAGAGGGGAGCGATGTTACCTTTGTGCTTGGCTCATGATGCTTATACCTTTTTACATCCAGATGATTAAGGGCTTTATAGATGTCGAATGTTACCTCCTCATCGTTAAGACGGAATGTGAGCTTTCCATCTTGCACATCGATGAGGGCCCTTCCAGTGGCCAAGAAAGGTCTCCCAAGAATCATGGGAACTTCAGCATCTTCTTCCATGTCTAGTATCACAAAATCCGTTGGGAAGATAAACTTGCCCACCTTGACCAATACGTCCTCCACAATGTCGTAGGGACGAACAAATGATCAATCGGCCAAAAACAAGGATGTGGTAGTTGGTTGCACCTCTCCACCATTGAGCTTCCTAAACATGGATAAAGGCATTAAGTTAATGGAAGCTCCAAGATCACAAAGCGCTTTAGTAACCGAATTATTGCCTAAATGACAAGGGATAGAGAAACTCCCTGGATCTTTTAATTTTGGAGACAATTTTCTTTGTAGTGTCGCGCTACATTCTTTGGTTAGTGCAACCGTTTCGTAATCTCCATACCTCTTCTTCTTAGACAACACCTCATTCATGAACTTGACATACTTAGTGATAACTTGTAGGAATACAAGTTATTATTGTTTTTCTCTTAGAAAAATAGAGTTTAAATAGAGAATCATGCGGTAGTATGGGTTAAATTCCATTGATAAATCTCCATATGCGTTTTACTCTTGTGAATTGATGAAGATAATTGTTTTGAAGCTTTTTGAGCCTAAAACGCATGTTTTAACGCAGGAACGCAAGCAACCCATGGATGCGTTGGCAACCCTTTAACGCAGCAACGCAAGCAACCCATGGATGTGTTGGCATACTTGAACGCAGGAACCCAAGTTATCCATGGACGCATATCAACTAGAAACGCAAGGCAGCAGAGAATCAGATAAGAATCTTGAGAGATTGTTGGGAGATTGATATGCTTGATTTGCAACGAGAGTGGTGGATCTAAATTAAACCGGAAATCACGCGATTAGGCAAGATGGACGCAAGGCAGAAATTCAGCCTTCAATCATGCAGATTTGCCAGAGATTGCAACACAACATCTATAAAAGGGTAGACCTGAAGGCTAAAAGGTTGTTGAATCTCTTGGAAGAATTCCTAAGTGACAGCAGAGTTCTTTCCAGACGACAACCAGAGACAAACAACTTGAAAAAGAAGAGTCTTCCTTCTGCCTGACCACTTCACAACAGAAATCACGCTTCCACACCGGCGAGCTCAAGACATTGAGAAGCCATTTCATGCTTTCTATCTATTTCTTACTTCTGTTTTAGTTATAGACAAGAAATTGTATTCTCTGAAACATTTATTCCGTTCATCAATCTATACATCTTTCATGGCTACTCGAGAGAGTAAGTGATTGTGGAACTCAATTGACAAGGCTAAGAAGTGTTATCTAGACATAGGAATAACCTTGGCATCTAACACTCTCCTATGTGTTATAGACATATAACGCATAGCGGCTGACAACCGAGAGAAGAGTCTCTGGAATGAAATAGATTTACCTATGCATTTCTGAATTTAGATGATGACCAACACAAGCCCTGTTTTTACCATTCATACAATTCAATTAGTTGGATTTTGCTGTGTCGCATACCTCTCCATTCAATCACCTTAGGTTTTACTGCTTTGTAGTTAGTCAAACGCATCACTTCACTTTACTTCTATTAGACGCATGACTCAAATAATCCACGAATTCTAGAATCTGCATAATCCCTGTGTTCGACCTCAGACTCACCGCGATAACCTCATTCTTTGCTTATACTTGGGTGAAGAATAGGAAAACTTGATAGATTATTAAGACATACAACCAGTAACAACAAGATTTGTCCACAAGTTTTTGGTGTCGTTGCTGGGGATTTTTGTATTGAATCGTTTTCTTGGCTTATTTTTGTTACAGGAATTCCTCAGTCAAAGGAGTATTGTGAGTTTCTCCTCTACCAGAAACTTCAAACAGTATAGGAGTGACGGGAGCAGCCCAACACTTGATATTGACCTTGAGATTGAGAGGACCTTCAGAAAGGAATATGGCTGAACAACAGAACCATCCTCAAGACGGAGTTCGAGAAAACGTAAACACAGAACAGCATACGAACCCAATTTTGTAAGCACCTAATTGGCAAGCACGTTCAAAAGCTTTAAGCGAATTAATATTAATAATCTTATTTTGTAAAAAAAAAAAAAAAAAAAAAAAAAAAAAAAAAAAAAAAAAAAAAAAAAAGACAAAGAGAAGAAAAAGGAAAAAAGAAAAGAAAAAAAAAAGGGATAAGGATGGAAAGTCGGTTATGGTTTATTTGAAAAGAAAATGTTGCCGACTTCTTTCTACTCATTTCCAAACTCATTTCTATGCTATTTTTCAGTTGCACGTCGTGGAGAGGTTGAAGAAGAATCCTAGGACAATTTCGTGCAAGGTTTTGGACGATTTCATGGTAAAACTGAAGCTGAAACAGAAGCTTCATCTGCTGTCGCATAGCTCGAACCAGGTCTGGTGTTTGGTGAATATCGAGCTGAAGAGATTGAATTTTGGGCTGAAATTTTAAGCTTAGTAAGTTAACTCAATTTTGAACAACTTTTATGAAGGATGCCTGAGTTGAAACGGAATAAAAACATGTGAACTTTTAGCTGGAAGTTACTGATACGAATTTTCTGTGCAATCTGGAGTGGCGCGAAGAAAACTTGCAATATCTGACGAACCAGGACGAGTTAGGCCACGAAATTTTGAGGTAAGCTAGAAAACATGTTTCTCTACAAGTTTGTAGAAGGGAAAAAGTTCTAAATCTGGCTGGAAATATGACTTTTAATTGACAAAAGTGAGAACAAACAGGAAAGGAGGAAAGTCTGCTGTCGGAAGTCATTTGGAAGCAGGTAACGCTGGGGAATTGGCGTGAGTAGCGACACTAGTCTCGCTGGTCGAGCAAAGACGGTTTTTCTCTCACAAATCTCGCTGGCTCTCGCTCAGTAATGCTCCTCAGGTAGTCTTGCTGGTTTCACTTATGCCAGTGTCGCTAGTGCCGTGACCTGTTGTGTAATTTCGTTAGTAAACTCGCTAGTAAGGTGAAATCTCGTTGGTAATCTCGCTAATGACATAGAATCTCGCTTATTATGTGTACTTTAGGAAAGAAAGGGAGTCTCGGTGGTGAATCATGATTAGAGTTTAAGTATGCACATTTAATGATCATGTAAAGGAAGTTAAGGAAAACGTAACGTGAGGAATGTGTATTTACAGGCCAAGAAGAGCTCGGAAAGGCATATGATCCGCTCAGGGCCTAAGGACAAGTTGTGAGTGACACTTTTCTTTCTTTGAAACGAAATTTATTGAAAATGTTTAGTTTGGTTTTTCTTATGAGATATGGCTTTGAGATGAACTGTTTTCTTGAAAAGCATGATGCTTGATGATATTGTTCACAAGGCATGTTTTATCCGTTTCTATAAGATGTTGAATGACATGTTTTGAAATGTTGTTTATCGTAATATATTTTATTTTCATGAAAGATTTTCATGTGATCTATTGATAAGCACTTGGAAAGTGCTTATTATTCTCTCAAATTAAGGGAGTTTTATATTAGATTTCATTTGTTTGCTAGTGATTTTCAGGTTAAAACGAGGAAAATTAGAAGAAACGACTGAAAGATCAAAACCGAGCAAGAATATGGCGAAAAAGTGCTGAAAAACGCATCCTTGAGTGAAACGCATGATGCGCTGCGGCGCTAAGGCAGCGCTGCCACGGCGCTGAAGCAGAAATGCATCAGCATGGACGCAAGACAGCATCCCGGCGCTGGGACGGCGCTGCCGCGGCGCTAAAACCCGAGAGCAACTTATTTTTTGTCGCAACCCTAGCGCCGCGGCGCTATGCGTCAGCGTCGCGGCGCCAGCGTTAATTTAAACGCAAGTTTCGTATTTTAGGTCAAATTTTTGGCGGCCAAACTCTATAAAATTAGGGGTTTCAGTAGCCAAAAAGGGGAGAAAAAGATCAAGAAGATCAAGAAAGTTGCAGAACAAGAGAACGATCTGAAAAGGTGAGAATTAAGCTAGAGTTCCAAGAGTGAGTTAGCCGCAAGGAAGAGGAAAAGAGTTCGAGATAGTTTTGGTGCCCTTCGAAGTCCGACGCGAGAGCCAAGGAGTTCGTGACGGTGCTGCCTCAATCAAGAACCTCTTTTCAGTAGAGTTTCCCTATTCTTTACACTCTTTCTTTGATTCTTTTTTATCAATATGTTGCTTTACGCTATGAGTGGCTAAACTCTTTGGTTTTAGGGTTTTTGATGAATTGTTTGTAAACTCATGATAATTTTGTAAACTAATGGTTTTGTTCAAATAAATATGCTTTTCATTGTTATTGTGTTTAATTCTTGAAGATTGGCCACCTTCACATGTTAGGTTAGATGTATGATCGAGAGATTATATGTTTAATTTGATCTATAACAATGAATCGTTGTTAATCTATCACGAGAGTAGTTAGGTTTACAATGAAAGTTGCTAAAGACTAGTTTTAATGCCATGTAATTTTGTATTGGTTTTAAGAGATTAATTATCAATCAAGTTGCATGAGAAAGAGTTGTCTTTGAGAGAAGATAACTTGGAATAAAGTTTCTAGACTTAGGCATAAGAATTAAGTCCATGAAATCTATAATTTTGCATGATGAAACAAACAAGAAATTGAAACCCTAGAACTCTCTTTGACTCTTGCAATTCTCCCTTTGATATTTTCTTGCTTGATTTTTCTTTTTCCCAAAAACAAAAGTTGAATTCCAATCCTCAAATAAAATTGATTCAATTCTAGAATAGCTAAATAACTTAAACCTTCCCAATTGGATCTCTAGTGGAAACGATACTCGGACTTAACCGTTTTATATTATAACTTGACCCGTACACTTGCGGTTAACACTCAAAGTGGCACATCATCTATTCACGTATAATGCTGGTTTCTAAAATGTTTTAGAGAAGGCTCAATGCTGAAGGACATGAGAAGGCATGTGAGTTTCCTCGGGACCCAGTACTGAAGGACTCGTAGAAGGTACTTGGGCAACCCGCCATATTCCTATGTGCACATAGAGGTTGTGACGTTGGGTGTGTTGAGTCTTGCTCCACCCCAACTAAGGATTGTTATCGACGTTGAGTGCGTTGAGTTTTACTCCGCCTCAGCTAAGGATGTTTTCGACGTCGGGTGCGTTAAGTCTTGCTCCGCCCTGACTAAGGGAAAGTTATGAGAACGAATTGTTTTCGTATACGATCATTTTGGCATGAACATATGTGATTTGTTTATATTGTTGAAATTATGATTTTACAAAAGTGATTATTTGAATCACGTTTACGTTTATGGCGTTATTATGTTTTTAACATGCCTGTTTTTGAACAAATGATAGTTTTACAAAATTAGTCACTCACGGGGCTTTTAGCTCACGTTTTTGATGTTTTCTTTTCCCCCCAGGTAGCAAGGACGTTCCCGGTGCTTAGCCTACTTCAGCTCACCCTGCCTAAGTCTCGAGTTCTCGAAATTCAGTCACGTTTGAGAGTTGTACATTGTATATAACCTTATGTAGGTGGCATGTAGATCAAGTTGTGTAAAGAGTGGGGATCGTAATGTAGTTTTGTATAAATGTATGGTGGATCTATGGAAGTTTAATTATGTGATATGATAAAAGTGTACTTTGTACAAGAAGGATTGTTATATTATGATCATGTGTAATAGGGCTGAGTTCTATGAATGTTTATGTATGAAATGTGTGCACAGGAAGTTATGTAAGATGGGACAATATGCGTCACAAGAGGGGTGATGTTTATTGTCTTCACATTCCCTTTCAGGATAGGTAGGTAATCCGGGAGGGGGTGTGACAAGTTGGTATCAGAGCGAAAGAGTCTTGGGAATAGGATCATGCATTGTAGTGTAGGAACAATGATGAGTGGGTGGACGATGGGTATGGATCCCGCTCCACCGATCGAAGGTGAACGCAAGCTGGAATGCTTGAAACTGATGTTGCCACCAATCTCTCAACTCAGATGGCAACCATGACATCTCTGCTGAAGACTATAGCCTTGAATAATCAAGGTGGATCAGTTGCTGCGATGAACGAGACGAACACATAAAATCCAACAGCATCTGTAAGTTGCATGCAGTGTGGTGAGGGGCACTTGTATGACATGTGTCCTTACAACCCCTAGTCAGTCTGCTATGTTCAAAACGACCCCTATGGTAAAACGTACAATCTGGGTTGGAGGAACCACCCTAACTTCGGATGGGGTGGAAATCAGCAACAAACGTAGAGGGCTGAGCAGCAGCCGCAGAGAGGCAACCCTCCTAGTTTCAACCAAGGGAATCAAGGCCAGTATCATCAGTTACAGAGGAATCAGCAAGCGCCCGCATCATCCTCATCGCCTTCCATTGAATCTCTATTACGATAATATATAAATAAAAATGATGCGATGTTCCAGAACCAAGCCACTGCAATTAAGAACTTGGAAGTTCAAATGGGTTAAATTGCAGGGGAGCTCAAGAATCGACGCAAGGAGCATTGCCAAGTACAATTCAAGTTCCAAGAGGGAACATAAAAGAACAATGTCAAGCTGTGACATTGATAAGTGGGAAAACTAGTCCCATGGTATGCAAGATCAGAGGACGCAAGGAAACTCACAACCTCTAAATGCTCCAACAACGAGTCAACCGATGCAGAGTAGTATACATAAATTCAACCAACCATCATCTTCCACCTAAACACAAGAAAAGGAAAATAGAGAGAGGAGAGAAAAAGCAACGCAGGCAGAACCTGCGTCTGTATATAAAGACACCGCTCCTCCAATGCGTCCACCAGTCCCTCAACGCCTAAAGAAGAAAAATGATGAAGGGCAATTTAGAAAATTCCTGGATGTTCTTAAACAACTTCACATCAACATTCAGTTGGCGGAAGCCCTGGAGCAAATGCCGAGTTATGTAAAATTTCTTAAGGATATATTATCCAAGAAAAGGAGGCTCGGGGAGTTTGAGACAGTGGCATTAACGCAGGAATGCAGTGCGTTGTTCAAAAAGAATATTCCTGCAAAAATGAAGGATCCAAGAAGTTTTACATTGCCATGCTCAATAGGAGGGATGGACGTAGGTCAAGCACTATGTGACTTGGGTGCCAGCATCAACTTGATGCCCCTTTCCATATTCAAGAAGCTGGGTATAGGGGAAGCAAGGCCCACTACAGTCACATTACAACTCGCTAACCGCTCTATTAAACATCCTAAGGGCAAAATAGAGGATGTCCTGGTGAAAGTGGATAAATTCATCTTCCCAACTGACTTCATAATCCTAGACTATGAAGCCGACAGAGAGGTGCCCATTATCTTGGGAAGGCCTTTCTTAGCCACTGGACGTGCCCTGATTGACGTCCAAGAGGGAGTATTAACAATCCGTGTGGGTGATCAACAAGTAAAATTTAATGTGTTTAACGCATTGAAAGATCCTGATGACTTTCAATCTTGTCAGATGATCGCGGATATCAATGAGAAGACAAGACCCACGAACGTATCATTGAAAGATGAAGCAATCCTCAACGAAAATGAAGATGGGGAAGAGGAAGAAATCAATTTACTCTCTGATCATGAATTTGAGCAATCAGACCGGAGCAACAGATCCACGACAAAGATCAAGCTGTTATTAGAAGAGCCTTCAACACGTAAGCTAGAAACCCGACCGACGCATCTCAAGTACGCGCACTGAGGGAGAATAGACTGCAAATCATTATGTCCTCTGCGCTAAACCCTGAACGTGATAAAGGCTCCATTGACCCACGCAAGCATAACAACTGAGCTTGCGTTGGAAGATCTCTATGTTGTTGAACGCTTATTTTTCCAAGGACGCTTTTTTTTACTCTTGCTTTCTTTTATTCGTACTTTTTTTAGTATTTATTTTTCTTTCTTTGAATTTAGTTTTAGGAGTAGTGTAAATTAAATAAGCATGAAATTATGTGTTGATCTTCAATGCAAATTATTTGATTTCACCGCATACTCTGTCATTTATGCCTGCGTCATCGATAAACGATCTCTGCATTTATCAAGTTAAGTTTAGGGGTATGGTTAGAGCTGTATCTTCTTTGTAGCTTTCGTTGCAGTTATCTTCTATCTCTAACTGTATGCGTTTGTAGGATAAAAATTAATAGAATGAAAATTTCTTCGCCGCATTGAATGTCTATTTCCCTCTTTGCATCTCCCCTTGTTTTAATTACATTCCAAGTACATTTAATTATTCCCAACTTTTATCTTTGCATTGATAAGTTAGTCACTATGATGATAATCATGCTCACACTCGTTGCACACTCTAAGTTAGATTACTTTCAATGCATCTTCATACTATTCCTTAGAAACGCAAACCTACTTTGCATGTGTGCAAGCTACCAATTCAAACCTCTTTTACGTAATTTTTCAACATAATCTTTGTTTACAATTTAAGCAATGAAGACCTTACTATTCTCAAATTTGGGGGTGGGAGAGGTTTGAATTGTCAAAGATAAACATGTAAGGAACTTCATCTTTCAGACTCATAGTTAAAAGAAGAAACGAAAATTTTGTGAACAATGAGTAAAGACGATTGAGAAGAAAGCTTGCCGCACACAAATTAGACTCGTTTCGAAGAAAAGAATATAGAGGTAGAAAAGTAATGTAACTAATGGGTAGTTGATTGAGTATAGCATTCTGAGAGACTAGTCAATGCGTTGAGAAAATTTTAGGGCTGATTGAAGTTTCTTAGATAGAAGTTATGCTTGAGAACAAGCATTTTTCTAAGTTTGGGGGTGAGACATTTGTTCTAATGCCTTTGCAAAAGGAAGGTTAATTTCCAACTTTTTGAATATGTCTAAGAATTTAGAAAATTGAGCATCAATCTTTTTCTTTTGAAATTTCTGAGGAAAAGGTAGAGTGTTAGGGATAAAAGGAGGAGAGTTAGAAGTACTCCCTATATTGGTATGTGATTTCTCATTGTCCTTAAGTGCACTCTCCTTTTGTATTGGAGCATCCTCTCTGATGGCTTCATCCTCTTCTTGTGGAAGCTCATCATCATCTATAATGATGTGCTTGTTCAACTCCTTGCCGCTCCTTAGGGTTATGACATTGCATTCCTCCTTGGGGTTCTTCTCCAAACAACTTGAGGCTCCTTGGGGCTCTATAATGATGTGCTTGTTCAACTTGTTCAACTCCTTGAACGGTGCTTGCTATAGCTTGGACCGAATTCTCCAATGTGGTGGTCCTCGATCTTGACTCTTTGACAAAGTCAAGCATTATGTCCTCCAATGATAATGTCTTTGCATTCCCCGCTCCATTGAATCCTTGAGGTGCTTGCAACACATTCTTGTTGTTGGCATATGAGAAATTCTCATGATTCCTCAAGTTGGGATGATTGTCCTCTATCCACATAATTGGCCACCTCTAACTCACTTGGCTCTTGTTGATTTGTCATGGCTGCAAGGGAAGCTATGGATGGTGGACTTGCTTGGGCTTGGCTTCCTTGAGATAATTTAGACAAAGCATTAGTGAGAGAAGCCAATTGAGCTTTTAGAGAACTTACCTCATCCACCTCATATCGTCCGGTGACTTTTGGGATGATTGGAGAAGATCGTTCACATGGCCAATTGTAAGATGTAGTGGCCAAGTCTTCTAGTATGGTATAAGCCTCCTGAGCATTCTTGGAGAAAATTGAGCCTCTGGTAGTTGCATCTAGAATGAATTTGGTTGAGCTTAATAATCCATTGTAAAAGAGTTGAATTTGAAACCAATCCGAGTAGCCATTTTGAGGGCACCTCCTCAAAGAGATCCTTATGCCTTTCCCAAGCCTCATATAGTTGTTCATCCTCAAGTTGGCGGAATGTTCCAATCTCCATTATTAACCTTTGAGATTTAGCCAGTGGAAAATACTTGTTCAAGAAAGCTTGAGCTAAAATTTCCCATGTAGTGATACTATCTGGAGGTATGGTTTCCAACCAATCCTTTGCTCTGTCCTGTAAAGAGAAAGGAAAAAGTCTTAGTTTGATATCATCGTTAGAATCGCCATTCATCTTTACCGTTCTGAATATCTCTAAGAAAGGCTGTAAATGCTTGAGGATCTTCATTGGTTCTTCCTTTAAAAGCTAGCTCTCTAGCCATTTGAATAAATGTCACACCCCACCCCGACCTATCCTCCCGTAGCCCGAGACGGAGTGCGAGGACAGCAGTTACCGACTACCCTGTCACATAACCTACTGTCAAATTCGCCTAACTTACAAATAAACCCTTCCTAAGACGGTAATACCATTAAGGCACTCTTGACAAACCTCGACTTCGATCGGCAACGGGAATTGTCATGCTACCTAAAAATGGAAAACATATAAAAAGGGTGAGCTACAGCTCAGTGAGTAACAGTTTTTCTGAAAACATTTTACTTTAACTGTAAAACTGATCAAATCATTGTTTTATCATGTATACATATCTGTTTGGAACAAATAATCACAATCTCATTCATTCAAAATACTTTTTCCCTAGTTGAGGCGGAGCAATGCTCAACGCTCCTCAACGTCGATTTTCCTTAGTTGTGTGGAGTAATCTCAACACATCAGCATCGTATATACCTCTATGTGCACATAGGTTTACATTCCGGGCCGCCCACAATTCCTTCTACGAGTCTCTGAGCATTGGGGTCCCATTTCGATATAACGGCTACCCTTTCTCCAAGTCCCTGAGCCTCGGGTGCCTTTTCAAGTTTAATATAACACAATACATATTTTGAAAACATTATATCAATAAGTCATAAATTAACCGTTTCCAAATCTCACATCAACAGCATGCTAAATTCAATTTCAAGCTTTAATATCAAACAGCATGCTTTTCATACAAGTTCAGTTCCAAATCTCTCTTGAAATCATATAACACCATGCTTTTTCAGCAAAATCATAAAAACATGCATCAAGCACTCACCATGCGTTTTATAATCTTATGGCAAGTAACCAGCATACTCAAAGCTTTTCAAATAAAACGCATGTCGTTATTCACTAGGAACCCATAAATTCATATTCATTAAGAACTCATTTATATAAGGAAAAATGCAGGTGTTACTCACCTGTTCTTGCCAAAGAATAATTCCTCTTCCTTTCCTCTATTTCCTCTTCCCGAGCTTCTTGAACGCATCGTTCTAACTCTGGAATGCAAGGCTCCATTTTTCTCTGTCAGCTCGGTTGAACGCAACCCTGCCCTTCAACGCAAGGTTGGTAACTACCGAAACCCCTGCTTTTCAACGCAAGGTTGATTATTTCCGCAAAGTGCATCCCGACTCTTCCTACTTCTCTTTCGGATGCGTCGCCCTCAATTGGACGCAAGGTCCAACTTGAACGCATCACCTAACTTTGGACGTCGCGTTCACCTTGGACATTATGTTTGTCCTCAACGCAAGGCCGACCCCTTTTCGACACAAGACAACTTCTTTTACATAAAATAGCTAAGTTATCAAAATACCTTCTCTCTTGGCCGCAGACTTCTACTACGGACGCAAGGATTCTTCCTTTCTGCCTTTTTTTTTTTCCCTTTCTCTTCAGAATTCTTCTTTTAGAGTCATCAGTCGCTCCTTTTCCCTCAAAGTTCTATTTATAGGGAGCTTGCCATCCAACTTCTCCTCTCCTTTTGCCACTTGTTTGCCACATGTCACACTGCATGCTTAATTAACCATGCATTAGTCCAAGTGTCACCTTGCATGAAACACTTAACATGCCTTCAACACCTCCTACTAATAAGGTGTCAAATCTATACAAAGCCACCTGGCCTTTATAAACTTATCTTATGCGTCCAACATTTTCCAAGAGACAATGTTCATAAATTTGTTCGTTTGAATTTCTATTCCAATTAAATTGAGTTTCTTAGCTCGTTGCACAAAAATAGATTTATTATTTCCGTACAAGGATGCGTTGAGAATTACTCTAGATGTGATCATGACTAAACAAGTTTTCCTATAAAGACCCAAGTATAAGCATTTATAGGTTTCCTGGTGAGTCCAGGCTCGAACCTAGGGATTTGTAATAGCTAGGCGTTGAGAATAAATGCATGACTATGCGGTGACTGTACATGTAAATATATGTGCGTTTGTTGATTATATGTGTAAAACTATACATAAAGAATGAAAAGAATTTCCTACTACTAATAATGAGGTGGACGCGGTGTTGGATAGTCATATATAATTTAGCTTCAGATAGCATGCATTGGGAATGAATGGAACCATGCGATAGAAGTAGAGTTGAACGCAAGGGCTAGTTGTTACCTAAACTTTCTAAGTACAATTACATACCTACAAACTGCGTGTGTGAATCCATCTCTCGATGTTTCGACGCCACATTTATCTTATCTCTAAGACGCATGGTAAGTTTGTGTTGGCAAAAGATGAACTACATCTCTGCACTCATCTAGTCTTAATTAATGCTAAAGATTAACTATCAACTCTCTCAAGCTCGACAGTCATGCTTACTACGTTTGTTTGTCAGACAAAGTTATGCAAGCTAAAGATATGCATTAATCAAGATGTAACATACTCAGAATTGCTCAAGAAAGACTAACTTTTAACATTTAACTCATTTAACATTTAGACAGCATGGTGTAAAGTATTTAATACAGAAATAGACGGAAGATGATAGTCAATCAAACTCATATTAAGACAATAAATCATTCTCTCGAATGTCATTAACAAAATATAAGCAAGAAGAAGAGAAATGGAAATAAAATAGAGATGAAGGGCGTCAAGCCGCCACTGGCAACGTCTTGCTTCATGGAGGCTTGAGATGGTTGCTATCTGATACATAGATTCCATAAGGTGAAGATTCTCACTCACTGGGAGACGACTCTGAAGGTGCTTAGAATCCTTCTCTCAGAAGAGCTCGAAATGGAGGCTGGTTATGGTGAGGGAGAAATAGTGCAGAGCTTTCGCCTCTTGAACTGGTCTCTCTTCCTCCTTTTCTTGGAGAAGCTTTGTGGACTATTTATAGGCGTCAAAAAGTTGATATCATGATGACCTGACACCTTTGCATTAAATTTCAACCACGCTACATAGACTTTTCAAATTGTCAGCCTATTTGTTTTGCCATGATCTGATTGGGTGGTGTCCTTTTTCATAATGACATGACAGCTGTTTGAGCATGCGTCAGTTTTTACTTTTCAGATTGTCAACGCATAGTCTCGATGCATGGTCTTAACCCACTAGGCTCGACGCATGGTCTCAACGCATGGGATCAGCTCATAGGCTCGACGCATGGGTTACCACTTGTCCTCGCAGCAGCTTCGTCTCTTCGTACTTCGATTGTTTGCGCTTCTTTTCTTCTTAACCCTGCGTTAGGAACATAAAAGCTCATCGTTTTTCAGGTATTTTCTTTTGTAAGTAGTGCCAACGCATGGTGATACATTTTTCATCATTCAACTACCAAAATCATGCGTTTAGCTCCAAAGTTACTCTAATTAAATCAAATAATGACTATAATAACTTGTATTTCTACAAGTTATCAGATAACCATTCATTCAACACAACGCCCTCATGCGTTTGTTGAGTTTTAAGGTTTGAGCTTCACTACTCACTTTTCTAACTCTCAGCCAACTATACTACTGTCTTTGACACTTAGAGATAACTCTGTCTTCAACGCATAGGGACCTCAACACATGACAACCTTACCAACGCATGGTAAGCCAAGTACGTTTCTTCCCCCGCCAACGTGGTGACTACTTCAGCTCACAACAACCATTCGTGATCACCTTCAATGCATAGCCGCACTATTATAAACTAGTGCTTACACAATGCCACTAGGCGTCAATGACAACAAATCCTTCTCAAGCTCTTCCTCTATGCGTTGGTCCTGTTGCGTTCACCTTCATCCTGCGTCCATGACCATCTTCCTATCCTTGAACATTCCTTGATTATTCCCAAGGTTATTCTTTTAACCTTTTCCTTGCACTTTAAACTATTTTTCTTAAAGATAGATTAGCATGCGTCCACCACATGCTCCAGTTTTTATGTTTACTTCACAACCTTCTCCAACACTTGTGAACATTCATTGCTATAAGTCTATGCATTACTCAATTTGCTATAGTATTCTATCTTTCCGAGACTTAGATCTCCTTCAACACTTCACAACATAACTTTATTCCTTTCTTGCTTAAGCATCTTATCATCGCCAATGCGTACATCTTCTCTTATGCGTTTCACTTGTTTCCCTTCTTGGTTTACTTCCATGCGTCCACCCATACCATGCGTTACCTTAGTCCTAACCATGCGTCCAACATGGTTTTTTACTTCTTTTCTTCATAGACTCTTCAACGCATCAGTTTCTTAAAAAGTAGGGTGTGACAATAAACCCCGGTTTCAACTCAAAGTTGTTGACATTGATGGGCACATTTATTATGTCGGGTTGATTTGTCGGTAGTGTCGGTTGAAAGTAGTCTCGAATTGCGTTTGGTATCTCCTCCATCATCTCCTCGGTTTGATTGTGTAGAGCCCTTAGATTCATTCTATAGTTCCTATCAATCTCGAGATCAAGAGGGAGAAGTTAGTATTATCACGAGGCATCAATCGGCAAAATAATCAACCAAATAATAATATACACCTCAAATTAAGACCTATCAATTCTAATAAATATTAAATAATAAAAACCATTCTTTGGATCCCCGCAACGGCGCCAAAAAACTTGATGTGTACTTTCCGTGTTAACTGCAAGTGTACGGGTCAAGTTATAATATAAGACGGTGAAATCTGAATATCGTTCCAATGAGGATCCAATTGTGAAGGTTTAAGTTACTTAGCTATTCTATACTTGAATCAATTTTATTTGAGGATTGGAATTGAAATTGTGATTTTGGAAATAAAATTAAAAAGGAAAGTAAATAGATAAAAAACACAAGAGTCAAAGAGAGTTCTAGGGTAATGAATCCTTGTTTACTTCATCATGCAATATTCCAGGGTTTATGGATTTCATTGAAATTCATATGCTTAAGTCTAGAAACATAAATCCAAGTTATTTTCTCTAAAAAACAACCTTTTCTCATGCAACTCAATTGATTACTGATTTCTTGAAACCAATACAAATTATATGGCATTAAGAATAGTCTTTAGCAACTTTCATTGTCAACCTAACTATTTTCATGATAGATTAACAACAATTCATTGTTATAGATCCAATTTGTCACACCTCCTCCCAGGACCCTCCTAACCCAAGAGAAAGTGTGAGGACAGCAAACACCGACCCTCTTACGGCATCTACTGCCAACTTTAAAACTTGACCATCACCTAATAAGCAGTTACACACAATGATTGAACATCATTCTTAGACCAGGGTTAATATATCATACAGACATTGATTTCCACTCAAACTCATATATTTACATAAGTTCATCAACACAAAACTTAACCCTCTATATGTACAACACATGATTAAGTTCAAATATTTACAATTCTCAAAATACTAAACAATGACGATGGGCCCAAACGAGTTTCGGTGTAGGCAAAGCACCCCAGACTCGCTCGCTACCTTGAAAACAGAAAAACAAGGAAAGCATGAGCTAGGTTGCCTAGTGAGTGACTTGTTATGTAAAAACATCCCTTTATCTCGAAAACTAATCATAGTGTAAACATTATAAAACAATGCGTATAAAACATCGATTCAAAGTTATACCCAATGCAAAACATGCTCAAATAGCATTGTCAAATCATATATATTTATTTCAAGAAAAGATACTCAGAAATTCAGTTTATATCAAACCATTTCACTTAGTTGAGGCGGAGTGGAGCTCAACGCTACTCAGTGTTGAAAACATCCTTAGTTGGGGCGGAGTAATCTCAACACACCCAACTTCGTAAATCCTTAGTTGTGTGGAGTAATCTCAACACAACAGCATCTATCATTCCTCTATGTGCACATAGATATCCTATCCTGGGTTACTCGAGTACCTTATCCGAGTCCTTCAGTACCGGGCCCCATATACGAGATTTCGGCCACCCACCTGCCTTCTCCAAATCCTTCAGCATTGGGGGCTATCTTCATGCTCAGGATACCCACATGCCTTCTTTGAGTCCTTTAGCATTGGGAACCATTTCAACAAACGTCTTTCAACAACAACATGCTTTGAAAATAGCATAATATAAACTCACGAGTTTTTAACATTTCAAATCTTCATAATTTCATTCACAAGCTTCAATGTTTTCCATAAAATCATAAATTAATGATAATTTGTAGAAATACAAGTTATTATAACCTTTTTCTTAGATAAATAGAGATTAAATAGAGAAGCATGCGGCAGTTTATGTTGATTTTTACTAAGAAATCTTCCTTTGCGTTATACTCTTGTATTTTTATGAAGATAATGATTTTTCCACTTTTTGAGCCTAAAACGCATGTTTTAACGCAGGAATGCAAACGATGCGTTGAGGACTTCTTAACGCAGGACTACGCGTTAGCAATCTGTTCTTCATGGACGCATGATCTGAACGGAATGCGAACAACCTGAAGATGCGTTAACAACTACTCAACGCAAGACTATGCGTTACCAACTCATGATGTGTTGACAACGGCTAAACTATCCATGGACGCATAAACAACCAACAACGAAGGCATCGAACAATCAGATCAGAATCTTGAGAGATTGTCGGATGATTGACGAACATGATCTGTTGCTAAAGTGGTGGATCTTAATTGACCCGAGAATTAAGAAATCAGGCGAGATGGACGCATGATATCAATCTCGCCGCCAATCAAGCAGATTTGCCATTGATTGCGAACGCATCATCTATAAAAGGGTAGCTCTGCAAGATGAGAAAGGGTTGTTGATTCTCGGAAGAATTCCATAAGTGACAGCAGAGTTCTCTCCAGACCTCAACCGGAGACGAATAGCTCGAGAGAGAAGAGTCTTCCCTTCGCCTGACCACTTCACAGCAGAACCTCACACTTCCATCCAGGCGACTCAAGACATTGACGCCTTTTCCTACATTCAATCTTACTTTTCTATCTTGATTTTAGATTTGTGTCAAGACATTGAGCTTATCTAAAGTTGTATTCCGTTCACCAATATATATTTCTTCCATGTCTATTGATTTCTCTATACTTTCCGCTTTTTACTTTCAATCCATGAGTAACTAATCTTTCAAGGGTCTAGGGTTGCGTTAGCATCTAACTAAGAACCATAGTGTAACTATTTCATCTTGTCAATTGCAAACTTAATCCGATGCTTATGTCCATCTAGCTAATCGATATAAGTAGTAATAATCAAACTGCTCGAGAGGGTAAGTGATTGTGGAACTCAATTGACAAGGGCCAAGAACTGTTACCTGTCTATAGGAATAACCTTGGTTCTTAACACTCTCCTATGCGTTATAGACATATAACGCATAGCAGCTGACAACCGGGAGAAGAGTCGCAAGTATGAATAGACTACCACCATGCGTTTCCGATGTTAGATGTTAACCAACTCGAACCCTGTTTTTATCCATTCATTCAAATCATTAGCTGACTTTGCTGTGTCGCATGCCTTTCCATCTTCCACATTTTAGTATAGTGTACATACTATCGCTTTCTTTAGATTAGACACAAACCTCCCAATTATTTCTTGGTTACCACTACAACGCATATAATCTATTTAAATATAGAATCAACATAATCCCTGTGTTCGACCTCGGACTCATCGAGAAAACCTACTCCTTTGCTTATACTTGGGTAAAGGAGAGGAAAACTTGACAGATCACCAACGCATAGCATTTAAGCATAAGTAAGACGCATGGTATGTTCAACGCATAGCATGTGAAACGCATAATCATAGCTTACTTGCACCTTGCGTTTGTACATTTTCATTTCCACAATTCATACACAACAATTAACAAACAACATGCTTTTCATTAAACTCATTAAATAACCAGCATGCTTCAGATGATTTTCAATGTAAAACACATCATATGCACATTTAAGCCCATGAGATCACAAACATATAAACATGTTTACAAACATAATCTTTTCAGCAGTAACACCTTGTTCATGTGAAACGCATGATCATAGCTTACTTGCACCTTGCGTTTGTACATTTTCATTTCCACAATTCATACACAACAAGTTTTTAGCGCCGTTGCCGGGGATTATTGCATTGATTTAATTTTTTTATTTGGATTGTTTGTGTTGTAGGATTCCTCAGTCGACGGAGTATAGTAAGCTTCTCTTCTGTCAGAAGCTTCTAACAGTATATGAGTGAAGAGGACAACCCAACATTTGATATTGACCCAGAGATTGAGAGGATCTTCAGAAGAAGGATAAGACAGATTAAACAAAGAAGGAGCAACCAAACTACAGAAGAAAATATGGACGCTCAATATAATCAACCTCAAGCTCCTCAAGCTGGGGTTAGGCAGAACGCAGATGCGCAAGAGCATGCAAACAACGATGTAAACCCAATTCTCTTGGCGCATGATAGAAATCGCCCAATGAGGGAGTATGCGTCGCCAAATTTATATAATTTCGCACCAGGAATTTTACAACCAACCTTTGAGGGTACTAGAAGGTTTGAAATGAAGCCAGTGATGCTGCAGATGTTGCAAGCCGCAGGGCAATTTGGGGGTGCAAAGGGTGAAGATCCACATGCACACGTGAAAAGCTTTATGGAGATATGTAGCGCATTCCCCATGGCTGGAGTATCGCAAGACAGCATCAGAATGATGTTGTGTCACACCCCCTCCCAGATTATCCTCCATAACCCGAAAAGAGATGTGAAGACAGCAGTTACCGACTACCCTGTCACGTAACCCACTGTTAACCTCACCATCCACATGCTCTTGACAAACCTCAACTTCGACCGGCAACGGGAACTGTCATGCTACCTGAAAATGGAAAACATTTAAAAGAATGAGCTAACGGCTCAGTGAGTAACGGTTTTCTAAAAACAATATAATTTAACTATAAAACTGGTCAAACATAACACTTCAAATCATAATAAACTATACTCAAATACCATTGTGAAATCATGCTTGCCCGTTTCAGGTTACATACTCAAAAATCTTGTTCTTATAATATACTTTTTCCCTAGTTGAGGCGGAGCAATGCTCAACGCTCCTCAACGTCGATTTTTCCTTAGCTGTGTGGAGTATCTCAACACATTAGCGTCGTACATACCTCCATGTGCACATAGGTATTAGAATTCGGGCAGCCCTCAATGCCTTCTACAGGTTCCTGAGCATTGGGGTCCCATTTCTATATCCAGGTTACCCATATGACTTCTACGAGTCCCTGAGCATTGGGTACCTTTATAATCCGGGCCGCCCACAATGCCTTCTACGAGTCCCTGAGCATTGGGGTCCCATTTTGATGTAACGGCTACCCTTTGGCCTTCTCCAAGTCCTTGAGCCTCGGGTGTCTTTTCAAGTTTAATATAACACAATACATATTTTGGAAACATTATATCAATAACTCATGAACTAACCGTTTCCAAATCTCACCTCATCAGCATGCTAAATTCAATTTCCAGTTTTAATATAAAACCGTATGCTTTTCATAAAGTTTATTTTCAAATCTTTCTTGAAATCATATAATACCATGCTTTTCAGAAAAGTCATGAAAACAAGTATCAATCATTCACCATGCGTTTTATAACTCATAGCAAGTACCCAGCATTCTCAAAGTTTTCAAGTACAACGCATGCCCTTATCTCTATAAACCACATATTCATATGCTTTATATATGAAAACGCATACATTATTTCATTAGAAACCCATAAAATCATATTACGTTATGTTTGTCCTCAACGCATAGCCGACCTTTTTTAACACCAGACAACTTCTTTACATAAAATAACTAAGTTGTCAAATACCTTCTTTCTTGGCCGCATACTCCTACCACAGACATCCTTGTTGCCTTCTTCTTCTCTTTTCTCTCCAGAATTCTTCTTTAAGAGTCATCAGTCGCTCATTTTCCCTCAAAGTTCTATTTATAGGCAGCTTTCCATCCAACTTCTCCTCTCTTTGTGCCACTTGTTTGCCACATGTCACGCTGCATGCTTAATGAACCATGCATTAGTCCAAGTGTCACCTTGCATGAAACACTTAACATGCCTTCAACACCTCCTACTGATAAGATGTCAAATCTATACGAAGCCACCTGGCCTTTATAAACTTATCTTATGCGTCCAACATTTTCCAATAGACAACCATTCATTCAACACACGCCCTCATGCGTTCGTTGAGTTTCCTTTAAGGTTTGAGCTTCACTACTCACTTTTCTAACTCTCAGTCAACTATCCTACTGTTTTTGACGCATAGAGATAACTCTGTCTTCAACGCATAGGGACCTCAACGCATGACAACCTTACCAACGCATGGTAAGCCAAGTACGTATCTTCCCCGCCAACGCGGCGACTACTTCAGCTCACAACAACCATTCGTGATCACCTTCAACGCATAGCCGCACTATTATAAACCAGTGCTTACTCAATGCCACTAGGCGTCAATAACAACAAATCCTTCTCAAGCTCTTCCTCTATGCGTTGGTCCTGATGCGTTCACCTTCATCCTACGTCCAATACCCAAGGTTATTCTTTTAACCTTTTCCTTGCACTTTAACTATTTCTCTTAAAGATAGATTAGCATGCGTCCACCACATGCACCAGTTTTTATGTTTACTTCACAACCTTCTCCAACACTTGTGAACATTCCTTGCTATAAGTCTATGCGTTACTCAATTTGCTATAAATTCTATCTTTCCGAGACTTAAATCTCTTTCAACACTTTACAATATAACTTTATTCCTTTCTTGCTTATGCATTTCACTTCTTTCCCTTCTCGGTTTACTTCCATGCGTCCACCCTTACCATGCGTTACCTAGTCCTGACCATGCGTCCAACATGGTCTTTTACCTCTTTTCTTCATAGACTCTCCAACGCATCAGTTTCTTAAAAAGTAGGGTGTGACAATTCCACTCACCTTAGAAAAATTTCGTCCTCGAAATTTAGGCAGTATGATAGGATGAAAATGGAAAATACTTCTTACTCTTATACGTTGTTTATATAATTCTCACTTCAACAGTACCTTTAACTATAATAACTAAATTACTTCTTTCCATTCTACAATCTTTATATTAATGCCCTAGTTGCTCACACATATATTCAAACACCTTCCTCAGCTTGGCTGCAAAAGTCTATAAATGTATTGCATCGCTTCCGATGATGTTCTTTCACCCATACGCAAGTATCTTTCTTTACTAACATTTCCCCCGAATGTCTCTTTTTCCTCAAATTGGACATCTGTTTGCCAAGTGTTTCCATTTCCCCTTTGTTTTCCTTGTCTAACATAATGAACTATACACAAAATAAATAAATTAGCTTGCGGTAACCCCAATTAAAACCAGTCCAATTCTCAAATAATTTTATGAGAAACACTTTTCCCAAAAACTATTGTAATTTCCGTTAGCTATAGTTTTACTACTATGCGTCTATCCTTTACATTTTACTTGGACGCGTAGTCCGCCAACGCCTTCTTGATTACAAACCTGTCAGCTGCTAACTTGAATGCGTCGCATCCTGTGTTAGTCGCATAATTCAGTTCAACGCAACTTCCTCAATCACCACCAACGCATAGCTTCTTATTCAAAAACCTCACAAAGTTTTAAACTTTTACTCACACTTACCTTCGAAAACGCATACCTTCCCAGTCGCGTCATTCTCTTTTATACTTAAGTCCGCTTAATTCCTTGTTTCATCAACGCATATAAGCCTTCACAAACGTATAGAACTTTTATCTACACATTACTTTCAACTCAAACAATACTATGCGTTTTCTGTAACTTATGAATTCACCACACTTCCGCTGTGCTACTCTGATAGTCAATGCTCCTGCTTTCCCTTCTTTTCCTGATTACTTCAGGGTTATAGTTTTCCTTTCAATACTCAATTTACTTAACCATTCCTTCTTTTCCTGTATTCTTATTCATCTCCTTAGCATGCTTATGCGTTTTGATTTCCTCAACACCAAGTGCATATCCAATTCTATTTTCTCAAATACTTCAGTGAAATTTTCTTTTCTTCAGATCACATTTCCAAATCTAGTAGTCTAGTTCTTTTACTTATAATTATTTTCAGAATTACAGAATTCAAGTGTAAGTCTTTTAATCTTCAACACATACCTTTTACCAATTACAACCAACGCATGTCTGTTGGTTCCACAATCTCATCAACGCATAGCCTCAAACATTCATACTTGCTTCAACCAGCCAACACTGCATTTTACGCTTAAACTTAGCTACACAATTTCTTGATTATTTCGAGGTATTACTCATGCTCATTCTTATGGACTTCTTATTTCACTCCACCAACACATGGACACTTAAACCCAAAAACTTCCGGCCAACACTTCTAATTACCCATCTACTTGCTTGCCATTTGGCTTTGCTTTTACACCTTTCTCATACTTAACCGTTTCCTTAACAATTATTCTAATATCCATCTATTTCTTATTTCCTTCTTTTAGCATTGTTTTCACCTTTATAGTACATCAAACGCTGAACCTTAGTCTCTTCTGGTTAACTCATAAGACCCTTTCTAATAAGTTATTTCTCAATCCTTAACTATTATGAACTTCAGTTCTCAACGCATCGCCTTGCCAACGCATAAAATCCTTCAACGCACAACATGTTTTCCAATTACAGCAGCTTTCAATGCTTAACGACCTCTTTTGCACATGCTATACTGTACTTAAGGACTTCCTAATCAGCACAATGATCCTTTGTAGCAAACCTTCAACACATAGTTACTGCCCATCGCATGGCTTATCAATACATCGCTAAACTTCAGCGCTAAACTTCAGCGCATAATTTCAGCCTATCGCATACAACTACTCTCCAATTCAAAGTATTCTTATCAACATATGGTAAGTTGAATACAACCTTTGGTCAGGTTCCTTGCTCATTATGCGTTCACTTCCAACGCTTAGTGACACCTTTCAACGCCTGACATAACAACTCTTCCATCTTGCTATGGTAACAGTCTACTTCCTTCTCTATACAATAGCTTCCCATACTAGGTTTACCAACGCATAGCCGTGGTCAATGCTCATAGCTTTTGTTCCTTCACTTCCACGCACTATTTCTCCACAATACATAACGCATTACTTTCCTTAAATTTCCATTTCTCCGTTACATGCTAACTTTTCCAATGCATAGTACGTTTCGGTATTTGGTAGTTCTAACCAATCTCTCATCATCAACGCATACTACATCACCGTAATTAGCTTGCCACCATTAAACCTAATCTCAACTTGGTAACTTCTCAACCAAGTGTGAGCCATGCGATCATTTCTTTCCTTAAATCATCATTTCCTTTTCTAACACTTCTATACTAAATCAATTTTTTTTTCAACTAGAATATCATGCGTTCATACCTCACCATCCGTGAGAATGTTCCTTCCAAGAATGTCTAATTCTTAATGAAATATCCTTTCCAATACTATGCGTCCATCTGGCTTTCTTTATCGCATACTTTTGCTTCCAAGCATAAATATAATACTTGAATTCTCTTATATTTTTAGATCATCAAATTGTCATCTATGATTCCAAATCATCTATCATGATTTCTTTCAAATTAACTTATGACTTATGTTTAATCCATAACTTTCACTAACATAAACATTTTCTCCCTTTCCTTTCATCTCAACGCATAGAGCTCCTCATTCTGACCAAAATTTACACAGGCTTATACTTCTTCTATTCTCTATTCTCTTTTAGGGATTTTTCTATAGCACCTTGCTATAAGTCTATGCGTTACTCAATTTGCTATAGTATTCTATCTTTTCGAGACTTAAATCTCTTTCAACACTTCACAATATAACTTTATTCCTTTCTTGCTTATGTGTTTCACTTCTTTCCCTTCTCGGTTTACTTCCATGCGTCCACCCTTACCATGCGTTACCTAGTCCTAACCATACGTCCAACATGGTCTTTTACCTCTTTTCTTCATAGACTCTTCAAGCATCAGTTTCTTAAAAAGTAGGGTGTGACATCATATGTCTATAAAAAACAATAACTAATCCCTCCCGATCTCCAAAACAAACTTTTAAATTCTCAAAAAACCATGTCCAAGAGGCATCATTTTTTTAATAGAACTATACTGAAAGTAAGAGGAAAAATATTACTATTACCATCCATCATTGAGGTAGTCAGTAAGGTTCCAACAAATTTACATTTTAAAAATGTCCCATCAACTGAAATATTTGGCCTATAGTATCTCCAACCTTCAATTGATGACCCCATAGCCATGAAACAATATTTAAAATGATTATTTGAATCTAATTCATATTCAGTAAATGACCCTAAAAAAAATAGGAGAAAAAATTAATAGGTATATCAGTCAACTGATCACTAAGTAATTACTATAAAATTGATAAATGAAATACTGAAATAAGTGAAAAAAAAACAAACCTGGATTCATTTCTTTTAACTTCAAGAAGAACTTGGGAATCAAGGCATAAGAATCACTATCATCTCTTTTCAACAACTTCATAATGGATTCTTTTGCCCTCCAAACTTTATAATAACTAACACCAACCCCATAATTCATCGGCATATGATGTATAATATCTTTGGTGTTGAATGATCATAGTTATATCATAAATTTTCGACCATACAATGACTAATAAACTATGAAGATATTTGCTTGTGTGAAGCACGAACCATCATAAAGCAATTATGCTCACTAATTTACTTTTGAATCAACCATAATTCACTTCTTTTATAACGTGATGCTCTGACAAATCATTGAAAACCATCTTGACTACATTCAAACTCAATAGATTTTGAATTTGACTTCAAAGTTCTAAACTCAAAATTATTCTTTACGGCTATGAAGTGAAACAACTTCAACAAAATTTCCTTACTAGCAAACAAGTCCTTCTACTTCAAAGACAATGCAGAAGACATATTGTTAATATGAAAATCTCTAAAAACTTCTGGTTCACCTTCACAATCAGCCTCAATTACAGAAGAAGAAGAAGCAATTGAAACCTCTAAAAGTGTATCCACAACATGAGCAACTAAAGGATATTTCATAAATTGATCCTTAACCACAGACAAAAACCAACATACATCTTTATCTTCAAGAATCTTAACAACTTGTTTTACTCAGTACTACCTAAGTATAAAACTGAAAGTTCAATAGATGAATCAACTTGAGTTTCCTTCCGTATGAGGTTAACAAAAGGCTCAAAAGGCATTGCTTTATTAACCAAAACACCAATAGTTTTGTAACCTACATAGTATTGTCGATCATCCCATTAACCACTATGGAAAACGACTATTGGGAGTTTAACCATATCTACAAAACACTACAAAAATATAAAAATAAAATAAAATGATATAAGTTTGAACTTACTAGGATAGCAATCAAATGACAATTGGTTAGCAATCCAATAACAATCAAGATATACTATTCAATCTCTGGCCAAAATATGAACTAAGTAAACTCATATCACATGAATCTCCACTCCTCATCTCAACAAAATCACTCAATAAAAGACAAAAAGATAAATCAAACACAAATTTAAACAAAAAATCGAGCATGAAAACAAGAAAAATCAATAATCTACATACATGCTGAAAATAGAGAAACGACTCCAAGTTAACCAAAGCGCAACCAAAACACAATCATGAAACAAAAACGGGCTTCAAAGCTAGAGACGGAAGAAATTAGCAAAATACTGATATTAGAAACAAAATCAGAGATCAGGTGAGGATGAAATCGTGAATGAGAGAAGGTGAGGACGAAATTAAAGAAAAAAAAATCAAAATCAAACCGATTTTAGGGGTGAATAGTATATTGAATATTGGATATTCTAGGGTTGAATATTGAAGAAAATGTTATAGAGAAACTCATAGCTTGTCGAAGAAGGAAAATGCACTTATTGTCGAAGAAGAAAATGTTGAAGCCGATTTTACACGTTTGATGAGATGAAGGTATTTTTGGAATAGGAAAAAATCAAATAAAAATGGGGCTAATTCCTTCCTGGTAAGTTCGAACTTACTAGAATGGAATTAGCTCTCAAAAATCTATGGTAAAAGTCACAGAACACACTTCCTTCCTGGTAAGTTCTCCTTGCATCTACCGGGAATTTGTATGGATAGACCTAAATATGGAGACTCTCAAATGAAATTTGGCCTCACTTTAAAAAACACACAAAAATTAGCCTTCTGCTTATGTCATCATTGTGTAAATTTACCACTTTAACCCTAAATGCATTCTTCTTCTATTTTCTTTGTTTTGCAACGTTTTTCTTTTTTTTTTTTTTATTTTTTTTATTTTCTGAATTGGCCTTTTGCTTTGTGATTTTTCCAAACTTCGACCAACCAACACCGATGAGCTAAAGCGAGAGTGAGAAAGAGAGTGATAAGAGCGAAACTTCGACATGACCAACTCTCTCGCTCCCGCTCTCCTCTCACTCTCGCTTCGCTTCGCTTCCTTTCCTCACTCACAATCTACTTGCAAAGTTTAAACCAGATAGCAATTAAATAGCAATCAAATGGCAACCAGATAACATTCAGATAGAAATCAAATGGCAACTAGATAGCAATCAGATAGAAATTGCAAACACTAAGTATCAAATAGTAAACAAATAGCAACCAAATGACAATCGATTAGCAATCAAAACAAACAAATGACAATCACAAAGACCTCAATTCCTGGTATTGGGAAGGAATTAGCTCCCTGTGACTTTTCCTATAAAGTTCTGATGACCAACTTTACGAGAAAATAACAAAGACCTCAATTCCTGGTAAGTTCAAACTTACTGGGAAGAAGTTGAGCCCTCTATGACTTTTCCCATAAAGTTTTGATGACCAACTTTATGGGAAAATAACAAGGATCTTCCTTCATCGGGAAGGAATTAGTTATTTGTCACTTTTCCCGTAAAGTTATGATAAACACTTTACGAGAAGCGACAAAGAGCTAATTCCTCTCGATTTTACACATTTGAAGAGATGAGGGTATTTTTGGAATAGGAAAAAATCAAATAAAATGATTTTTATCCATATATATTATTTTAAACAAATTTTTGCCATATTTGCAATATTTTAAAAACTGATGACTCAAATGCTAATATATAATCAAAATTTGCTACCCAATGCAATTCCGTTTAATAATTTTTCTTTAAAAAAATGTTGTTTTCAAATATAGAAAAATGAACCAAAATAGTTATGAATATAGTAAAATTTCGTTGTTCTGTGTCTATCTGTGTCATGACAGATACATATAATAGTCTATCACGATCTATCTCAATCTATCATAAATAGACTGTGAAATTTTACTATTATTTGTAAATATTTTCAACAGTTTTATCATTTAAAATAATTTCTATTTTAAAAATGTTTTTAATATGAAAAAAAATAGAAAAAAAAAAAAGAAAAGAAAAACTGAAGTGTAAATCAATGTATTTCCTCTTTTTGTTTCGGAGAAAAAACGGAGAAAGCTGTGGGCGGCAATTGCGCAGAATGGCTTCTAAACAAGCGGTGCCCAGGTTTTTGGTTGTCTGAGGCTTTCTCTCTCTTTCTTCAAATCTTCTTCCTATTTCTAATTCTTCTTCTTCTCTCTCCCATGGCTTCCACATTTGGGTTAAGAAATGATCAGACATCATCAAAACAACGTTTCTTCTACCAAGAAATTAGTCTTTCTCATCACTTGTGTCGGTCTTCTCGGAGCCGCTCTCATTGCAGATGTGCTTTGGACATCGTCTTCCTCTTTGTCTTCTTCCTATTTTTCCATTGCATCAACTTGGGCCATCGGCAGAACTAAGCTTCTTGTTATTCCGGATTCATCCACTCACAATGCTACCCAGGTTACACTTCTCAAATACAACCCTGACTTGGGCGCGATTTCCTTGTTTTTCTATTTCATTTTGGAGTTTTGTTGCATTCTACCCATCTTACCAACTCATATTTATAGGTAGATGAGAAGGAGATTGATTCTAGGAGTTTCTTACCTGGAACCTATTTTGATTTACCTGCACCTGATTTAGAATGGGAGGAAATGCCATCAGCACCTGTACCTCGTCTTGATGGGGCAGCCATTCAGATTAAGAATATCTTTTATGTCTTTGCAGGATATGGAAACATCAGTTATGTAAGAATTTTTTTTTTTTCTAGGCTTTGTAATGCATCTTTGATTGTGGATGTATAAGTTTAGGTATTGAGGGCTTTGGATTCAGTTATGCACCCTATTACACATAGGTATGAGGAAGTAATGTTTTGTATCCTTGGGCTTTTCATCTAGGAATAAAGGGGTTTTACTGTCCAACATATTTCAGGTTATTTTGAAGTTCTTAAAAAGAAGACACAACTTCTTATCTCCTCTTCTGCTTGCAGCTTAGATGAATCATGATTTGGTGTTGAAAGTGTCATCATATTTGCTCTACCCCCAAATTTGTTAATATGGCAGTACTACTTTACTGATGTTATTTTCTCTTTGGTAGGTGCATTCTCATGTTGACATGTTCAATTTCTCTGATAATACATGGATCGGGAAGTTTGACATGCCAAAAGAGATGGGACATTCACATTTAGGAGTGGCAAGTGATGGTAGATACATTTATGTGGTATCAGGACAATATGGACCCCAATGCAGAGGGCCTACTGCACGGACATTTGTGCTCGACACTGTGACGAAGAAGTGGAACAGCATGCCCCCATTACCTACTCCTAGGTATGCAACTTTTCTAGGAAGTATGTAAGCCATCTTGTTATTCCTACGAAAGGTCGTACCAAGCAAAACATTTATTGCCAATTATTATTGTCCTTGTAGGCTTTCTGAAACCGTATTTTTTTTTTTTGTCAGCTTAATTGTTTGGTTGATTCTGTTGGTTAGTTCCTTGCTTTCTGATTGTATCTTTTTATCCATATATGTGATCTAGTTATCACATCCTATCCTAATTAAAGTGACCTTATGAAATTTGGGCCATGAACTAAATTGATTATAAAAAAGACTTGGGTTGTAGGTTTGTATTTTCTATAAGTTAGATTATACTTCATATTATTGTGTAAAAGATGGGTTTCACAAGTTTGGATTTAGGTGATCTAAGTTTATGTTGTTCATGAGATTGGCTTATCAGTATCTTAGAATAATCAAACTCAAACTCACATATCAATTATAAGTTTGGCTTCTCAACTCCGAGTTATAGAAAGGTAACTTATGAACCAAACATTCCCATGAATGCTGTGATAAGCTTCATATTTTGTAAACTTAAATGTAGGAAGAAAAGATTAAGTGCAAACTATTAAACAAGTGAGTAGAAGTTGATTAACATTTTAGGAGGTTGGGCATCTAATACATTATCTGTATTGGCTTGGACCTTCTGCTTGTTTAAATGTGTAGTTGAAAGAGAAGAAATTGCAGAATTAGTTGAAAACAACTTGATTGCAAATCAAAATAGCTAGACTTGCGAGATCCTGAAATGAAAGAGTTTACATACTGGCGGCTGCCATCACAATTGATTCTTGATCTCAGATCTTTATCTGAACAGACAAAATAATTTTTGTATGTGAACTTTAAGATAGAAAAAAAAAAGGTTCTGTCATATCAAGTTAAAAGGTTTTTTAACACAACAGTCTGCAGATATGCTCCAGCAACGCAATTATGGAGAGGAAGACTTCATGTGATGGGTGGTAGCAAGGAGAATCGCCACACACCTGGATTGGAGCACTGGAGCATTGCTGTAAAAGATGGAAAAGCATTGGAGAAGAAGTGGCGGAGTGAAGTACCCATACCCCGTGGAGGACCACACAGGTATTGGGACACCATTTGTTATTTTAATCACAATTTCACAATTGAAGTCATCCAGAGTTGCAATCCATAATGAGAAAAGATGTCTTAGGCAATCCAAATATTTGAAAACAGTTCCTCTAACGTGTTCAATATTCCAACTTGACATTCTCCAGGGCTTGTGTCGTGGCCAATGATCGGCTTTTTGTTATCGGTGGTCAAGAAGGTGACTTCATGGCCAAACCTGGTTCGCCTATTTTTAAGTGCTCCCGTAGGCATGAGGTATATTTTCGATGGTAGCTCAAGAGTTTGTTGTGAGTTGTATTTGGATAGCTGATAACCCTTTGATTCCTCTCGAGCCATCCTTTGTTGAAATTACTTCTTCATGTTTTCAGGTTGTTTATGGTGATGTTTACATGCTGGATGATGAAATGAAATGGAAAACATTAACTCCCATGCCAAAACCTGATTCTCATATTGAGTGTGCCTGGGTTATTGTCAATAATTCTGTTATCATCACCGGCGGTACGACAGAAAAGCACCCAATTACCAAGCGAATGATCTTGGTTGGGGAGGTCTTCCGATTTGATTTGGATTCACTGGTATGAACTTGTCTATCTTTGAACAAAACCCTCTTTAAACAATTTTGTTTGTGTTGATCTTGTGTTTTTGGTTCCCCAACAAATGCAGACTTGGTCAGTGATTGGAAAGCTCCCTTACCGCATAAAAACAACGCTAGCTGGTTTTTGGGATGGATACTTGTACTTCACCTCAGGGCAGCGGGACAGAGGACCCGATAACCCGCAGCCGAGAGAGGTTGTAGGAGATATGTGGAGAACCAAGTTAAAAATTTAAGCACGGTTTTAATTTTTCTCACAGATGAGTTGTACGGTTAGCATTTTTTTTTTTTTTTTTTTTTGGCGTTGGTAAAAGAAGTTGATTACAAGATTTCACATTTAGTATTTGATAGATGTGATGAACACTGGCCTGTACAATGACTTGTATAACATTATAGCATTTATGGGTTTTTGAAATGCGAGTGATCGTTAAACCAAATGCTTTGCACGCAGGGATATGTTTGGGACATCAAGGAATTGTAAAATTTGGAGAGTTGTGGATTCTTAAGGATTAAGATATAATGAGTTCATCAGATATAAAATTGATTTTTTGAGTTGTGGGACCATAAATTTCTTACTTAGGTTAAACAAAGAGTGAGTTTATAATTTCATAATAGGGTAATAGGGTGGCTCACATCCTGGTGGCCTATGGTTCTTTTGATTGGCTTATGTAGATTGTGGGCCTGGCTACCTTTTATGCAACAGGATTTAGGCGTATTCCTCATACTTTGAGCATATATTTTTTTAATTGGTCTGTTTTTTTAGTTAATTAGGGCATATGAGAATCGATTAATTCCAAACAAGTCTCTAAATAGTTCCTGTCAATTTACTTTTAGTTAAATAGATTTGCTAATCTGCATCAATCTCAATGAGGACAAGAACATGACTGAGGTTCTTGTGAGGAGAAAGCACACAACTTATTGAGTGGACATGTGAATCAATTTTGTTCTCTCAAAATTTATCAATGCCCCGGTTGCTCAACTCTGACCGAGCAACCCTGACCATCACATCATGTGGCCAACTCTGACCACATTTGACTACCATCGTCAACGACCAACTTCAGCAGTTTTCGACAATGCCATCTCTACCAACTTCGATGATCATTATTTTAAGTTATCACTAGTACAAATTTGGGCTTTGGTGACGGACAAATTTTTTATTTTGTTGACGGTTGTGATAGAAAACCATTAATAAAGTTAGAGCTTAAAATTAACTATTAATTTAAAAATACATGTAATGATAGTTAAAAAACGTCAATAAATGTTTATATTTAAGTTGACACATAAAAACGTCAATAAATGTTTATATTTAAGTTGACGCATAAAAACATCAGTAATAACATCTTTGTTGTTACTAAAGTATGTAAGTTTTGTTTGAATAGTGAATTATTAGTTTTTTGATTAGTGGTATTTTATAGTTGTTCTTTATAGTAATTAGATTTTAATAAAAAACAATTTTAACATATACACAAACCAAACAAACTTATATATAAAAACACTTTTGAGAAAGAGTTGCTAAACACATTAGTGTTTTTATTTTAAACAGTTCTTATCAAAAGTGTTCGAATGAAAATGACTTTTGAAAAATAAAAAATCCAAGTCAATCCAAATAGAAAGCTTGTATCATGTCAAAAAGAAAACTATGAATTGGGGTGTGAGAGGTAGAAGGAAGTTATCGAATATATAATATCAGATAGAGGATTTAGATGGACATTTATGTAATTTTTTTTGTGTAAGTGGACTAGGCCGTTTGTTGACCTATATCATATATATATATTTCGTAACATATAACCGGGTTGAAGAATGTGACCTTTGTTACATATTTTTTGTATCAACAATGTAACATGACCATTAATAAGGCCATTATAGTACAATTATATTATGAGAATATTTCATTTACAATATAAATCCTAATTTGTTCTGTTCCAATGCACCCAATATAATTTCGTCCAACTTAACTAGAGACGTTATGTCACACCTCCTCCCAGGTACCCTCTTAACCTAGGAGAAAGTGTGAGAACAATAGACATCGACCCTCTTGCGACATCTATTGTCAATCTATTCAACCTTAAAACGTGACCAAATACCTAATAAGCAATTATAAATCATACTAGAACATCAATGTCCAACAAGTATAGACTTTCATTCAAACTTTAAGGTAACATGAGTTTACTAACTCCCACTCTTTAACCTTCTATATGTACGACACATGTCTAAGATACAAACATTTACAATATTCATAGACACTAGTGATAGGCCCAGACGAGTTGTTGTATAGGCTAAGCACCCCGATTTCGCTCTCTACCTGGAAAACAAAAAAACAAAGGAAAACATGAGTTAGGTTGTCCAGTGAGTGACAAGTTCAGAAAAAACTTTTCTTAACTCAGGAATACATCAAAACCATGCTCAAATGACGATGATAATAAAACAGTAAATAGTTCATTTCCACGTCCAGGAAGAACATGCTCGATTAACCATATTAAAACCATATACATTCATCTGAAATATTTTCCTTAGTTGAGGCGGAGCGGAGCTCAATGCTACTCAACGTCGAAAACAACCTTAGTTGGGGTAGAGTAATCTCGACACACCCAACGTTGAATAAACTTAGCTGTGTGAAGTAATCTCAACACAACAACGTCGATTATACCTCTATGTGCACATAGATATCATATCTTAGGTTGTTCGTATACCTTCTCAAGTCCTTCAGTACCAGGTCCCGTGTACAAGAATTAAGCCACCCATATGTTTTCTCTATGTCCTTCGATATTGGGGGCCATTTCTATACTCAGGTTACCCATATGCCTTCTCTGAGTCCTTCAGCATTGAGAACCATTTCTATATCCAGGCTGCCCATATGCCTTTTCCGAGTTCTTCAACATTTGGAGCCTTTTAAAAGCATAATCCAAATATAATGTACTTTTAGAAATAACATGATAAAAATTCACGAGTTTATGTCACTTCAAACCTTGACAAATTCATCATCAAACATCATGCTTCATAAGATTGTAAATTAATAAATAGCATACCTTTTGTAAAATTTGTTTAACAATTAGCATGCCTCAAATAATTTCCAATGCAAAATACAGAATATTCCCATGCTGGAAAACACATGTTTACTTCAAGCAAATGATCATAGATGCTCAATAAAACTCGTGAGAATGTACATATCAAAACATGCTTAAAAACGTAATAAAGCATCATGAAATCTTTGTATAAAGTAACGTTTATTTTGAGTAAAATTTGTCACTCACTACTTGTCCCGGGCCCTTAATGGATTATACACCTTCCCTAGCTTCTCTCGGCTTGAAATGGTTTAATTTCCTTTGTTAGACTCCTTAAGATTCTGTATAACAAATATGCCTTAAACGTTATTGTATAGCTCACTAGTGAGACCAAACTACATAACAAACCAATCAATTAACGAGACCAAAACTAGCGACACCAAGGAACCAGTGAAATCTGTATCAGCGAAATCAATTGAACAACTAGATTTACTTGACCAGCGAGACCAGCGAGATTTATGAGACAAAATTGATCAGCAACACCTAGCGAGACTGATCTCACTACTGCCCCTTCACGCCCATAGTGTCACTAATCTCTACAGCGTTACATGTTGCACCAAAGTGTTTATCTTCGCTTTCAACTGCTAAAAATAGCATTTCCAGCCCGAATTAGAATTTCCTTTCTCTTACAAACTTGTAGAGAAATAGTTTTCTAACTTACCTCCAAATTTCAGGGTCATTCTATCCTCTTCGTTTGTCAATAAGTCAATTCTACTCCACCCTGCTCTAGACTACTCGAGAAATCTGAACCAGTCACTTCCACCTATAATTCAACCTGTTTCCCTTTACATTCAGCTCAACTATCCTTCACAAATGTTGTTAAGAAATGAATTAAATTAATAACCTTAAATTTTCAGCCCCAAACTCGATCACTACAGCTCGCTGTTCTCCAAATATCAGACCCTGCACAGATTGCTTGGACTCTTAAACAACTTCGGTTCTGCTTCGATTTTCACCCCGCTTTCCCTCAAAATTCCACTCCAAATCACCTTGATCTTCTCCTTCTTCCTCACCTTGATGCCAAGCTGAGAACCATGAGTCGGTTTGAGGTTTGGATGATAAATGAAAGTGGGAAAAAATGAACACTCGGCTTCACTTTCAACACCTCTCCCACCGACTTATTCCCACTTCCATTCTTTTCTCTTTTATTTTATTTTATTTATTTATTTTTTCTTAATAAATCTTCATTAATCCACAAACTAATATTTTTTGTGTTTTTCCCCATTTAATTTAAATACATCAATAATAGTAATAACACAAATAATAATAATAACTCTCCATCTTGGTTCAAATGATGATATCCTTCTTAAGTCTTTTACATTCTAGTTGATATATCAAAGTACATTCCAAGCTCGATTTATCTTATAAAGATTTAAAATTCAACTTACCAAAAACATTCTCGGCTTAATCCACAAGCCTATCTTCTCGGTTTTCCTTCACTTCTCCCTTCAATCTAAACAAGAGAAAGCAAATAAGTCCACAACGATATTACATACTTAGGTTAAGTGCTTAGAAACGGAAGTAGGGTTTACACGTTACATCCACAAATTTGAAAAATCATCGTTTAAATTAAAAAAAAAAATTAAAATGTATGATCCAAAAGTAAACCCTAAATTCATTTCCCAAAACTCCCAACCATACATGTGTACTTAAAAAAATAATAATAATAAAATAAAGTGTAATCCATAGTTTATTTAAAAAAAATATGTAAATTATTGAATACAAATGGTTTCAAACAAAAATAATCACCATAAAAACATATTATTTATATTAGAAAAAATTGCACAAGATACCCCCGACATATAAATTCAACTCAACTCCTCAAACTAAAGGAGTTAGAAACATAAATACGGAATCAATTCGGATCTAAAGCACTTTAATTAGATCAATTTTAAGGATTAAACATGCTTATTCTCAAAACCAAAAAATAGAGTTTTGCTACTTACTTGTTGTAACTCAAAATTGAAACGATTTCCTCCAATATTTTGGTCACGAACACTTCGTGGACCACCACAAGAGACTTTCTCATTATTCTCTAGCCTTAGAATGGATCGTGGGATCCAAATAGTGAAGAATTTGGAGCAAATTTGTAAGCAACAAATTTTTTGGAGAGTTTTGAGTTAGTGGAAATTTTTAACAAAATTCATCAAGATTTCAACCTCATTTCAATCTTTCTTTCTTCTATATAAAGGAGAACACATATAAATCTAATTCACATGCAACTTGATACCAAGATTGTGATTTATTGAGTGGATTAAGTGTTGTTTGAAGGAGATTGAAGAAAGCTTGAGGATAAAACATCTCCTACTTCATGCAATAGTGAAAAAATCCCAAATCCAATTAAAATAAAATTCTAAAAAAAATCATTAAAATTGAATTTTTAAATTCATTTCATAAATGAAATTTGAATTTTTTTTATTTTTTATTTTTTTAATAATAATTTAATATAAAATTAATAATAATTAATTTAACAATTTAATTAATTAAATTAATAATAAATATTAAGTTAATAAATTTTCCACTTATCCCGAAAATTTCCAATTCGATGAATTTCTATTCATCCAATTAATATTTAAATCACATTTAAATATTTTCAACTCTCCATTTTCGTTTAATTCATAATTAAAATGAACGATCTATAAAACTTACTCCTTAACCGAACTTGAACGTTTTCAAATTCTTTCATCACATAGTTCTAAGGTTTAGTCCATGAGCTAACAAGGGGACCTAATAGACCTACAGATCATGAGCTCCAACGATCCAAAATTAACCAGCTAAACTCTTTGACTTAGTTAATTAACATTCGTTAACTACCGAAGATGGGAACGGGGCAGGTGGGGGTTCCCCGTCTCCGTCCACATGGGGGAATTTACTATAAATGGGGACGGGGCGGGGATTCCCCATTGGGGAAACAGGTCCCCATTCCCCGAGATAGAGCGATAGTAATCCAGTGAGAGAGGACGAGAGCGAGCTAGCGAGAGACTGAGTGAGAAAGACGCGAGAGCGAAAGTGAGAGTGAGAGCGAGCAAGAGAGAGCGAGAGTGTGAGAGAGAGCGAGAGAGATAGAGTGATTGTGAATGAGGAAATGATGCGAGAGTCAACTATAAAATTAATTTTTGTATTAAACTGGTTGGTGTTGGGGATTCGAGGTCGAGGCGGGGATACCCTTTCTGTCCCTGGACGGATACTTGGAAAAAGTCCTCGGTTTGACCCTCATTCCTGGTCAAATCGGAGATTCCCATCTTGATTGGGTCAGGCCCTGCGAGGACTTGATCCCGCGGGTTTTTTTTTTTTTTTTTTTTCCAGCCCTACAATTACTACTCTGGTCTATCATTGGTACCCTCCTATCAATGATATGGAATATCACTGATAGACTCAAATAGATGGATCTAAAGTTTCCTATATCTGCAATTTTTATTTTTTTGTTTTTATTATTTTTTTGCATTATGCTATATTTGCTAATATTTTGGGTCTCATCGCTATATTTGCCGCTGCCCATAAAATCAAAGCTTTGACCTTATGACAATCAGGCTCAAAATAATAAAAGATGTAGCACAAGGATAAACATATTAGAGATATGACATAAAATTCAGGCTAGATATCAATGATAGAAGCTATCAGTGATAGCCATATTGGTAAAAGACTAAAAAGCCCATGTGCAACCCACCATTTCTCGTGCTTCTTCTTTCAGTTTTCTCAAATTGAAAGCTATTTTTTATAGCCATTGATAGCTACTTGATAACTTGTAGAAATACAAGTTATTATAGTTACTATTTGAATTAATTAGAGTAACTTTAGGGCTAAACGCATGATTTTGGCAGTTGAATTATGTAATATGTATTTCCATGCGTTGGCATCATTTACAAAAGAAAATACCTGAAAAATATATGAGTTTTTCTGTCTTAATGCAGGATTAAGTAGAAAAGAAGCACAAATAACCCAAGCACCAGAAAGGAAGCTGCTGCGAGAACAAAAGAAGTGGAAACCCATGCATCAAGACCATGCGTTGAGAAGAAAAAGCAGATACAGACGCCTGCGCAATAGTTGTCATGTCAATATGCAAAAAAATTACACATTATCAGATCATGGCAGAACCAATGGGCTGACGATGTGAAAAGTCTGGGCAGCAGGGCATGGAATTTAATGCAAAGGTGTCAGGTCATCATGAGTTCACATTTTTCGACGCCTATAAATAGTCCAAAGCTTTTCCATTCAAAAGAGAAGAGAAATGAGTTCAAGAGGCGAAAGCTCTGCACAAATTCTCCCTCACCATAACTAGCCTCCATTTCAAGCTCTTCTGTGAGAAGGATTCTGAGAATTATCAGAGTCATCTCCCAGTGAGTGAGAACCTTTACCCTATGTCATTTATGTATCAGATAGCAACCATCTCAAGCCTCCATGAAGCAAGACATTGCCAGTGGCGGCTTGACGTCTTTCATTTCTGTTCTATCTTCATTTCTCTCCTTCTTACTTATGTTTTGTTAATGACATTCGAGAGAATGATTTATTTTCTTAATATAAGTTCGATTGACGATTATCTTCCATTCATTTCCATATTAAATACTTTACACCATGTTGTTTGAATGTTGAATAAGTTAGATGTTAGAAGCTAGTTTTTCTTAAGTAATATTAAGTATGTTACATCTTGATTAATGCATATCATTAGCTTGCATAGCTTTGTCTGACAAACAAATTTAACAAGCATGACTGTCTAGCTTGAGAGAGTAGATAGTTAATCTTTAGCATTTATCAAGACTAGATGAGGTTTAGAGATGTAGTTCATCTTTTGCCAACGCAAACTTACCATGCGTCTTAGAGATAAGATTAATGTGGCGTCGAAACATTGAGAGATGGATTCTCAAACCCAAAGTTTGTAGGTATGTAAATATACTTAGATATGCTTAAGTAACAACTAGCTCCCGCGTCAACTCTACTATTATCGCATGGTTCCATCGTCATTCTCAACGCATGCTATCTGACTCTAAATGACATTTGACTAACATTCACCGCGTCCACCTCGCATTGTTAATTGTAGGAAATTTTATTTATTCTTTATGTATAGTTTTAGGTACATAAAACTCTTGCACATAATACATGTATAGTCGCTGCATAATTTTTGTATCTAGTCTCAACGCCTAATTTATTACAAAACCCTACGTTCGACCCTGGACTCACCAGGAAACCTATAGAAGCTTATACTTGAGTTTTTATAGGAAAACTTGCTTATTAATGATCATACTTGAGTAATTCTCGACACAACTTTGTACGGAAATTATAACATCTAATCCACTTTATGTGCAACAAGTTATGAGCCAACACTGCTATTAGTGATAGCTTTCAATTTAAGAAATATTAATACAACCTTCAAATGTTAGCTTTTAATTTGCTATCAGTTATCAGTGGCTATCATTGATACACTTTCATATATCATAATCACTTAAAATATTAACACTTTAGGCTATCGATGACTATCAATGTTAGACTTTTATAAGTAGTTATCAACTTTGAAAGGAAACTATCAACTTTCAAAGATTAACATTTAAAGTTATAAGTGACAGAAGTCTATTATGAGAGATCTATAAGTGATTATTACTGATATCTACCTAAGTCATATTACCAATATCACTAATATCATTCATTTAATTGATATATACCTAAGTCATATCATGATATACGGATATCACTGATAGCTTCTATTAGTATCTATCATTGATAACTTCTATTAGTGACCATCATCGATAGCTTTTAGTAGTCGCTATCATTGATAGAATTTCATCAAATGGAATCACCTTTTGTATCATTAATATTATCGATATATGGATATCATCTAAGTTTTATCAGCGATATCACTGATATCACTTATATCGTGGTTATTAATGACAACTTCTATCATTGATAATTTGCTATCAGAGATAACTTCTATCATTTCTTTTTACCATCAAATAATATGCTATCATTAATAGCTTCTATCACTGATAACATGCTATTAGTGATAACTTCTAGACATTCCACTAACACTTTAGTTCGAGATTCAACTTTATTAATTAAATTCACTAAGTTGGCTATACATGATACACTTGTATAAGTCACTGTTAACTTTGAAAGAAAATCATCAAAAACTAAGCTAGGAATGATAGAAAATATTAGTGACGATCATTGATAGACTTTCATTATCGACTATCAATTCTGGAAGATTAACAATAAAAGCTATCAATGGCTATTATTTAGAAACTTTTATCATGACTATCAATAACTTTCTATCACTGATAGACTTTTATCACTAATATTTACTTAAGTTTGGTATCACTGATATATGAATATGACTAACATCTATCTAAGTTCTAGCATCGATAATTTATATCACCAATAGACAGATATTACTGATATTTACCTAAGTTATATCACTGATTTACACAGTTTGTCAGTGATAGGAACCCTATCATCATAGATTAAGTCTATTACTGATAAGGCTACCAGTGATAAAAGTTTATTACCGTTAAATTTCATACTTTTTAAGTAAAAAGAAAAGGCATGTTTGTAACATTCCCCTTTCTCATTTTGTTTCTAAAAAAAATCTCAAATTTCAGAAATTGAGAAAAATAATTTCTTTAAGTTCCTTGGTTTGAAAGCTAGCAACTTTCTTAATTTTTTTTAATTAATTAATTTTTAATTAAAAGGTAAAAGTAAGCAATAAAAGAATTAACAATGAAAAAATTGAAGAGAGAAAATCAAAATTAACAACAAAGAAGAAAGCAAATAATTAAAATGTAAGCCATGAAAAAAAATTGAAGCCAAAATGAAAAAAGACAAAAGAAAAAAGAAAAAAAAAGGGAATGGAGAACACATAGCAGGAGAGGAGAAGAAATAGAGGGAAAAAAAAGAAAAGAACACGGCAGGAAAAGGAGAAGAAAAAAGAAAGAAAGAAAAGAAAGAAAGAAAGGGAATAGAGAAGGGCATACTTGAAAATTGAAAAAGAACTTAAAACTTGGTTGGTAACATTTTTCATATATGCAATTATTTTTAAATTGTACAATATTGGTAGATATCTTTCCTTATTGTACTTCCTATTATAATTTCTTGACCTTAAATTCACGTTTTGAAAAATTTGCATAATTAAAAAAAAAATGTATTGCGTCAAATTTATAAACTTAAGATAAAGCTTATGTACTATATCATAATTCAATTAAATTGACACATCAAATAAAGTCAAAATAAAAAAAAATATATAATCTAGGGAAGTATTCATTTCTAGATATGTCATATTTGATGAACATGTCGTTTCCTTTGCATCAAAGCAAACTAATGCACCTTCAAATTCTTCTCTTTCCTCATCTTTACTATCTCTACCCAATGTCTCGTAACCTAAAAAGAAACTCTAAACTACCATGGTTTCTAAACAACTTCAACCAAATATTAAGACGAAAAAAAGATTGCAAAATGGAGCTTTACATTATACCATTACCAACTAATTTTTAATGTTGTTAGGCTTCCCAAGTAACCGGTTGTGAATCCAATCTATTCATAACTCAATTCTATGAGATGTCTCGTTTGAATACAACACCCCCACAAAGAATCTCCACCTATTAATTGAAATACTTTTTTAAGTATTAAAATTTAAAAAATAAGTCATTTTAGAAAAATTTCAAATGTTTGATGACCTTCAAAATAGATTTTGGAAAAATGAGTTTATAAATAAGTTGGTTTATAGGATAAAAACTTGAAATCAACTTTTAGAAAAATAATTTTTAAGCGTTTAATGGTTAATTTCTCCGTAATTTGAGGGCAAGTTTGGATTGACTTAGAAAAAAAAATGTTTTTCAAAAATTCATTTTCAATTAAACACTTTTGATTAAAACTTCTTAAAATAAAAACACACTTGTGTTTGACAATTTTTTTAAAAAAATGTTTTTATTTACAAGTTTGTTTGGTTTGTTATATAGTAAAGATGAGTTTCTTTTTAGGTTATGAGACATTGGGTAGAGATAGTAAACACAATGAGTTTACCATTGGCCAACTCCATGGACGAAAAGACCGTTATCGACGTAAATAACAGTAACTCAGATTTACGGATATATCGATGGATATTCAGAGAAAAATCACGGTTATCACAAAAATTTATAAAAATATTGTGAGTGAAATTTTATGACAAACTTATGTAAGTAATAAATTGTGACTTTAAGTATATAATCAACCCAAATATGATTGACAATGGAATAATAGATAATAATGAAGACAGAAAAATGATTATGAACTGAATATTTCATTAATGGAAACATAAAACTTATTATTGAGATACAAAAATCATAGTGTTAAATACATAACATAATGTGAGTACATAACACATCACATTAAAAATAACCTAATGTGCATACAAATTTAAAAGTCGTAACAAAATGCATAACACAACATAATACGGATACAAAATCATATCATTAAACATAATATAATATGAATACAAAATGCATAATATGGCCCACCTCCAGCCATCACCACTAGCGACCACCCAAACAACAAATTCCGGCTACCATTATTTTTAAATTTTTAGTCCATAGTATTTGATAGTCTAAAGTAATTTGATATTAATAAAAATACTTTTAGTATATAACAAACCAAACAAACTTATATATAAAAATACTTTTGGAAAAAAGTTGCCAAATATCACGGTCATACTTCTTCAACTGTGCGGCACTATGATTCATGCTTGATCATGGTTAGCCTTAACAGAAAAGCAAGTCCCAATCTACTTTTTGCCCATTCTTTCTGAAGTTTTGTCGGATCTTGAGCGAGGTCTTTTGTCCTCAACTGAACTGAACTCATGCGGAATTGACTTTATTTGGCCTACACGTCGCTTGTACGTGCGACTTCTCTCCTTTGTGACTCTCTTCATCATTGTGATTCTCAACAACATGACACCCATAATTCTACATCGCTTCAGAACCTTGTTGGGATGATTTTGAACCCTTCACTGGGCCAAACAGGATTATAACAATCTATCGGGGCTTTCTGGGATATTATACTACTTATCAGGACAACTCAGGCAAATACCGCGTCGACAGGGACTCCCACAGATGCTTCTGGATGTCATCCCGAGTGTCAGGACAACATTAGCTTTCTCTCTCTGTTTGGGTTTGTTTATCGAGAACCATCATGATTACTCCATGGGTATTTTTCCAACTTGAGACTTCCTCAACATCCATCCATCCGGACATATCTAGGCATGAACCTTCCCGGGTCCATGCTAAGTCAATGCTGAGCCAAAACGACATACTGGGTACTATATCAAACCTCCAACCCATGGGAAGGGGTGCAATGCCGGCACACCCGTGTCATTCGACACTGTCCTTGATATCCCATTCCCGATGGAAGACGCCCAAGACACTTGTCTTGCAATGTTCGCCCACGCCATGACACACTCGTGTACCATGGGGTAGCTCACTTAGGCCACAGGGCCCATGGGTAGTTGAGAGCTGACATCATGCCTCCCCTTATAGTACATTTTGAACAGTTTCCTCTTTGGCATGCTCACTTGCTAGCGTAGAGCGCCTGTCTGAATTCTGATTGACATGAAATTCGACGTGCTTCCATCTTCCATCAATATGGATCTAACTCTAGAGCCGCTCGTCCAAACTCACGATGAGACCCATACTTCTGAGGTCATGGCCTGGGGCCCAGTTGGCCCCCACTGAGCTTATCACTGACACTGCCGATAGTACCAATGCTTGTCTTCTTGCTTGTTGTTCAACTTGCATGCTTGCCCACTTATCTTGGTGTGTTGGATGATGCATCGTCCTCCTCGGTCACATCACGAAACTTCTCTTGGCCCTCTGTCATTGTTAGATGTGTTAACACTCTTATGTTGCCACTACACTGTCTGCACAAGTGGGGTCACAATCTACTATCTCAAAGTTAGATTGTGACACTCTCCCCCACTTAAACTGTCATCGTCCTACATGACACACTTGGGGTGCAATCCACTTTGATTCACGTGAGATTGTAACACTGTAAGCACTGCCTTGTGATACCAAGTACTGGGGTGAGGCAATGAGATTGTGGCTATGCGTTGCAAGAGAAAAAGTAGCCGAGAATGAGAGCAAAATTTTTGGAAAGTAAAATTTTGGCTAAGTGTTGGCCAGGACCATGCGTTGTTGATTGACTCACGAAGGGTTGTGAGCTGAAGTAGCTGTCTGCGTCGAAGGATAAGTGATTATTGGCGGGGGAGAAATGTGCTTGAACCATGCGCTAAAGTCACTCTACGTTGAGAACAGTCATGCGTTGAAGTCGATGCGTTGAAGACAGACATGCGTTGAAGTCGCTCCGCATCGAAGCCAGAGTGGTCTTGACGCGACGAAGATAGTGGTGTATGACCGAGATGTAAGCGTAAAAAATAGGAGGCGTTGAGGACGACGCCATGCGTTTGGCGTGGCTAGTTGCTGAAGGCGTTGGAGGAGAATTTTAACATGAGCGCCTCGCGTCGAAGTGAGAGCCCCGCGTCAGCCTGCGGGTGAGGGGTAAGTCGGCAACATAAATCTTGGTGTTTGTGAAGGTTAAGTCGGTAGTATATATAGTTGAATTAATTAAATGATTAATCGTTTCAAGACACTTTCGAGAGCTTAAGTTGGTTCCATTTTTCAGACAAACAACAAGAGAAGGTAGAGGAAGGTGTTCTTGTAGATTTTGGGTGAAATTCTACTCGTTTTGGTGTTGAAAACAAAGCTGGAGCAGAAGATTGATTTTAGTCGCACAGACTGAACAGTGGTTGATTTTTGAGTAGAACGAATAGAGGAAATCGAATTTAGAGCTGAAATTTGGAGGTCAGTAAGTTAACATAATTCCTAACAAGTCTTATGAAGGATGGTAAAGCTGAAATTGAAGTTAATCATGTGAATCTTTAGGTTGAAGCAGAGCTTACGGGATTGTCAAGCAATCTGGAGCAGCATGAAGTGATTTTGAAATAACTAGAGAATGAAGAAGAGTTAAACCTTGAAATTTTGAGGTAAGCTATAAAACTCAATTCTCTATAAGTCTGTAGAAGGGAAGAAGTTCTAAATCCATCTGAATTTATGACTTTTAATAGGTAGAAGTAAGAACAAGAGGAAAGGAAGAAATCACAGTGCAGGGTGCCGCTAAGAAACAAGTATCGTTGCACTGTTTAAGTACTGATAGCGAGACGAGTGTCGCTGAGACGCAAAGGAGTCTTACGTCTCACAAAACTTGCTAGATATCGCTGGGTGTCGCTACTAAGGTAAGGTAACGCTAGTGTCGCTCAATCTTGTATCGCTAGTGATAGGTTCTGTTGGGTAGTATTGCTAGGAATCTCGCTTATGATGTTTGTTTGGGAAAAGGGGAGATTCAATGATAAGTAACAATTAGAAATTATACATATTTAATGATGAAGTGAAAGACAATGTAACGCAAGGTAAAATGTCTATTTCAGGCCAAGAGGAGATAGGGAAGGCGTATAACCCACTCAAGGCCTAGGAAGAGTTGTGAGTGACTACTTTATTCTTCAATTCGATTTTTATTAAAAATGTTCTTATGGAATATGATTTTGCGATGAACTGTTTAAAATGTATAATGTTGATTGTATTACTTACAAGGCATGTTATATGTTTTCTAAGGTTGATAGAAAGCATTTTCTGTTATGAAAGGTTATTGAATAAAGATCTGTATGATTTTCTATGAAAGGTTTTCCATATGAACTATTCATGTGAACGGGTTCTAAAATGTTTTAGAGGAGGCTCAGTGCTCAAGGACATGAGAAGGCACGTGAGTTTCCCCGGGACCCAGTACTGAAGGACATGGAGAAGGTACTTGGGCAACCCGTCATATTCCTATGTGCACATAGAGGTTGATTTGGCTGGTGCGTCGAGCTTGCTCCGCATTAAGCCAAGGATGATTTCGACGTTGAGTGCGTTGAGCGTTGCTCCGCCTCAACTAAGGGAAAAGTTTGAAAAACTAAACTGTTTACTGTTTCACTTTCTTTGGAAAACAATCATATATGATTTGAAATTGGATTTATGAGATTGACGGATTTTTGGAAAGTATGCTTAGTTGAATAATATGTTAAATCCTTGTTTATCTGTTTATATGTAACATGCCTATTTTCAATAAATGTTCGTTTTACAAAGATTGGTCACTCACTGGGCTGTTAGCTTATGTTTTCAATGTTTTCTTTTTCTCCCCCCAGGTAGCAAAGACGTTCTTGGTGCTTAGCCTACTTCAGCTCACCCTGCCTAAGTCTCGAGTTTTCGAAATTCAGTCAAGTCTGAGAGTTGTACGTTGTATGTAACCTTATGTAGGTGGCATGTAGATCTAGTTGTGTAAAGTGTGGGGATCGTAATGTTGTTTTGTACAATTGTATGGTGGATATGGAAGTTTAATTATGTTATATGATAAAAGTATACTCTGTACAAAAGAATTGTTATGTTATGATCATGTGTAGTATGATTGAGTTCTATGAATATAAATATATGTATAAAATGTATGCACAGGAAGTTATGTAAGATGGGACAATATGCGTCACAAGAGGGATGATGTTTATTGTCTTCACACTCCCTTTCAGGATAGGTAGGTAATCCAGGAGGGGGTGTGACAAACAATCTCCCCTACTTAAACTGTCCTTGTCCTTGATGACGCACTTAGGGTGCAACCCACTTTGATTCACATGAGGTTGCAACACCAAACATCAATGCTTTTATTTTTGTTGGGTTTTATGCCCTAAAACTCGTAGATTGTAAATGTAATAATTTGACTGTAATTAAATCATTAATAAAGAGTTATTGATGTGTTACTTCAATAAGCGTTATTGATTGTTTTTGTTTGTTTTGTCTTAATAACCCTAAAACCAATAAACTAACATCCTAGGCTGCTTTATGAGTCTTGAACTATATGTGGGGACATATGGAGATCAATGTTTAAGATATAGTCTAAAGGGTCTATAGTATAGGGATAAGGCTGGGTACTTTATCCTAGTGACACTATGGATACAACTCACTTTGTATTTGATACAAACGCAATGATCTAACGCGTTCGTGTAGGTGACATGTGAGTGGGGGTATCCCATGCAATGAGTTTGCATAATCCTAGGTATATTATGAACTCTTGTCCATGAGGAATTGTCCATTGATTTGTATGGGTGAGAGTGGCCGTTTGCCAACCCAATATGCCTACCATCTTGGGCACAAGACCGAGTGGGGAGCTAGGGACATAATTATACAAGATGGAATCTACTCATTCCCATTTTTAGGGTAAGTAGATAATGTTCCCTTAAGTGGTGTCTCTAGACTTGAACAAAGGGCCCTACCCTCTCACTGGACCAAGAGAGGTTTCTGTTTAATGGTTGGACCATAAACAGGTTGTTCATTAGAGAAGCACTGGTACTTAAGGATTTAGAAGTAACCGAGGGGTAAAATGATAATTTGACCCAGCTGGTGTTACGAACACTTGTGAAGGACTAATTTGCTATTATTGGTCTATATCCATGGACACATAAATATATCTGCAGTGAGAAGAGTGCAGCTGTGGGTCTTTAGTGGAATGTACCCACAGTTAACGATTATTGATTAATGTGGTTAATGAGTTTAGCCGATTAATCTCATATCGTTGGAGCTTCTGATCTGTAGGTCCATAAGGTCCCTTTGCTAACTCACTACGGACCAACAATGATCAACTATGTTGAAAGAAAAATTTGAAATGTTCAAATTTATGAGGGAAAACATTAATTGTATTGGATACAATTAATTGCATGATTTATTATAAATTTTATTTGAATGTGATTCAAATTATAACTTTATAATATAGAGAATTAATTTATTTGAATATGATTCAAATAATTAATTATTTATTTGGATAAAATCCATATAAATAAATAGAGGGAGAATAAATTAATTAATTTGAATTAGATTCAAATAATTATTTATTTAATTTGGATGAGATCCAAATTAAAGATTCTATAGAAAATAAATAGAGTGAGAATTAATTAATTGATTTGAATTGGATTCAAATAATTAATTATTTAATTTGGATGAGATCCAAATCAAAGATTATGTAGAAAATAAATATTTAAATAAGATTTAAATAATTTAATATGAGATATTATTTGAGTAAATATTTATTAATATTGAATATTATTAAATATTTGATTTAAAATCTCTACAGATAGGATTAGGAGTAACTCATAGAATTCTATAAATAGGACCCTTGGGAGGCTCCATAAAACACAGTTATAGAGCATGCATTTAAATAAGAGGTTATATTACTGGATTTAGGGCTTTTGCCTGATTCTTTATTAGTGCATATAAATAGAAGGTTAGAGCTTTTGCCTGATGCTTTATTAGTGCATACTCCTATTGGTGAATCTGTTGTTATAGAGCATGCTTATCTTGACTATGAGTTAGAGCTTGATGGTGCGGTATTATTGGTTGATCTGCTACCTTTGATATTGTTAGAGTTTGATGTTATTCTTAGCATGGACTTTTTATCGAAATATCATCCAAATGTTGTTTTAAAAAAAGAAGTGAGATTAGTGAAACCATATGGGGTTGAGGTGATTTTTAAAGGTAGAAGGAGGATTCTTCCTACATGTGTGATCTCGACAGTAAAGGCCAGGAAATTATTGAGTAAGGGATGTGAAACGTACCTAGCTCATGTAACGAAGGCGAAGTCAGAAAAATTGAAACCTGATGATGTACCAGTGGTACGAGAGTTTCTTGATGTTTTTCCTGGGGAGTTCTCGGGGTTGACACTTGATAGGGAGGTGGAGTTTACTATTGATTTAGCACCTGGAACGACACCTATTTCGCAAGCACCATATCGTATGACGCCATTGGAATTGAAGGAGTTAAAGGTGCAATTACAAGAGTTGGTGGACAAGAGATACATTAGACCAAGTGTATCTCCATGGGGTGCACCAGTGTTGTTCGTAAAGAAAAAGGATGGTACAATGAGATTATGTATTGATTACCACCAGTTAAACAAGGTAACAATACGTAATAAATACCCATTGCCTCGTATTGATGATTTGTTTGATCAGCTCAGAGGAGCATCAGTATTCTCTAAGATAGACTTGAGGTTAGGGTATCATCAGTTGAAAGTTAGGGAGACGGACATACCGAAGACAACTTTTCGAACAAGGTATGGACATTATGAATTTCTGGTGATGTCTTTTGGTCTAACGAATGCACCAGCTATATTTATGGACTTGATGAATAGGATTTTTCATCCTTACTTAGATCAGTTTGTGATTGTATTTATTGATGATATTCTAGTGTATTCTGGAGATAAAAGGAACATGCTGAGCATCTCAGGATTGTTATGCAAATCTTGAGAGAGAAGAGGCTTTTTGCAAAGTTTAGTAAATGTGAATTCTGGTTGAAACATGTAGTGTTTTTAGGCCACGTTGTTTCAGCTGCAGGAGTTAGTGTGGATTCTCAAAAGACTGAGGCTATAGTCAGATGGGAACGGCCTAAGATAGTAACAGAGGTACATAGTTTCCTGGGTTTAGCAAGATACTACAGAAGATTTGTGCAGGGATTTTTCAAAATAGCTTTACCACTTACAAGTCTGACTAAGAAAAACACCAAGTTTGAGTGGAACGAGAAGTGTGAGCAGAGCTTTCAGGAATTAAAGGAAAGATTGGTAACTGCACCTATCTTAGTACTCCCAGAGTCAGGGAAAGAGTTTGAAGTCTATTGTGATGCCTCGCATCAGGGGTTAGGCTGTGTATTGATGCAAGGGGGTGGAGTTATAGCCTATGCCTCCAGGCAGTTGAGACCACATGAAGTTAACTACCTTACTCATGACTTGGAATTGGCAGCAGTTGTGTTAGCATTAAAGATATGGCGGCATTATTTGTTTGGAGAATAGTGCCATATCTACACGGATCACAAAAGCTTAAGATATATTTTTTATCAGAAAGAGGAGGTGGTTGGAATTGATCAAACATTATGATTGCACTATTAAGTTGAGGAAAGTAGCACATTTTTGGTGCTATCAGTAGGTTGACAACTCGGCCATTCTCACTCGTGCAAATCAAAGAACTAACCTCACGGACAAAAGTTCATAAGTCACTTAGAAGTAAGATTGAGTCGCACATGATCATCCTATGAAATATTAGTCTCATCAATTAATGGCTTTACAAAGAGAGATTAAATATTTTATGGTTCGGTCTTATACAAACTCTTTGTATAGGATATCCCCAATCACATGTCTACACATGAATGGTTTGGGTCAAACCATTTGTAATTATTACAAAGTATAGGTCGTATCCATAATGTCACCAAGATAAGGCACCCAACCTTATCCATATACTATAGACCTTTAGTTTATTTCTAAAACATGATCCACCTATATGTCAACTACATACATGTTCAAGACTTCATGCATTAATTATGCAATATTAATAATTAAATTAGTCAACTAATAAATTACGAGGCTTTAGGGCAAATCCCATCGTATATGGATAAGGTTGGGTACCTCATCTTGATAACACTATGAATACGACCCACTTTGTAAATGTTACAAATGTTGTAAGTGTTCAAACAATTTGATTCAAGTTGTTCATGTAATACACACACGAGTGGAGGTATTCTATACAAAGAATTTGTATAAGACCAGATTGTGAAATAATTAAGCTTTCACTATAACACCATTGTTTCAAAAGATCAATATTTCATAGGATGGTCGTAGGTAACTCAATCTCAATCCTAATTGAGTTACAGACTCCTGCCTATGAAGAACTATTGAAAAGTGCTTGAAAAGTGCTTTTTATTCTCTTAAATTAAGGGAGTTTATATTAGATTTCACTTGTTTGCTTGTGGTTTTTAGGTAAAAATAAAGAGAACTAAAATTGAAAGCCAAAAGAATCAAATTAAGCCAAAATTTAGTGAAAAAGAGAAAAAAATCACAAAACTACCAAAAACAGGGCAGCGCCACGGTGCTTTTTCCTGAGAGCAACCTCCAACTTCAGTGCAGTAGCTTCTACGCGGCATTGCGCATGGCGCTGAGGGTAGGTTTTTATGACACAAAGCACCACAGTGCCATCCAGCTGTTGGGTTGTATGTCCTAAAAACTCGTAGTTTTTGTAAATAAATGAATTTTAGTACATGTGAAGTTATTCAAGTGAATTAATTATTTATTAACTCTAAATCCAATTAAACTACGAACCCTTGGCTATTATCATGAGTACTTGGACTTTATGTGGAGACATAAACAGGATAAAGTTCGAGTAAGTAGCCTAAATAAGTCTATAGTACATGGATCAGGTTGGGTACCTCTTCCTGGAGACACTATTGAATGCGGTTCGCTTTATGATTGTTACAAATGTTGTAAGGTGTCATAAATGAAGTGATCCTGATTTGTCCATGTAGAGACATGTGAGCGGGAGTATTCTACATAATAAGATTATGTAAGATTGACCCTGAAATAATCACTATTACGTATTAACACCGTTTATGATTAACACTGATTAATTTCACTTATCGATGACCTAGATAACTTGATCTAAATCTTGAGCTATCTATGAACTCCTATTTATTCAGAATTATCCCTTGATTTGCATAGGTGAGAGTAAGCTCAATAGTGTTGCTCAATATTTCTCCCATTTCAGGGATAAGACCGGGTAGATAGCTAGGGACATAGAATTTGCAAGACGGAATTCACTTCTACCCAACTTAGGGATAGTAGAGAGGTTGTTCTCTTATGTATTGTTCCCAGGACTTGAACAAGGGGCCTCATCCTCTCACTGGCCCGAGAGGGAATGGATTTAGTGATTAGATCCTAAATCAATTGTTCATTAGAGGGACAGTGGTACTTAAGGAGAAAAGATGGAACTTAGAGGTAAATCGGTATTTAACCTAGCTGAAGTTATGAACGACCTGTGAAGGATTGACTTATCGATGACGGTTATATCAAATGGATACAAATATATCTAAAGTGAGAAGAGCGCAGCCACGGGCTTTAATGAAGTGTCCCGTTAGTTAATGAATGTTGGTTCACTAGGTTAAAGAGTTTGACCGGTTAATCTTGGATCGTTGGAGCTCATGATCTGTAGGTCCATTAGGTCTCTCTACTACTCATAAATGGACTAAAATCTTAGATAGTGTGGTGAATAAGTTTGAACCATTCAAATCTTGGCTTAAGGAATGAAAGTCAAATATATACGATATATCAACGTTTTAATTACGAATTAAACGTACAAATAGAGTTAATTATAATATTTAAATATGATTTAAATATTAATCATATGAATAGGGATTCATATCGGTTTTTAGAAAAATTGGGACAAGTGGGAAAAATATAAACTCCCTTATTGAGTTTTTCTTCTTGTTTTCACCGTATTCTTGCTCAATTTTGATCTTTTGGTTTTTTCTTCTAATTTTCCTCATTTTAGCATGAAAATCACTAGCAAACAAGTGAAATTTAATATAAACTCCCTTAATTTGAGAGGATAGAAAGCACTTTTCAAGTGCTTATTAGAGTGACCTGTAGTTAATGAACGTTGATTAATTTAATTAAAGTGTTTAATTAATTAATCTCGTATCATTGGAGCTTCTAGTATGTAGGTCCATTAGGTCTCCCCGCTAGCCCACTAAGGGTAAAAGTAGAATTGTTAAAGTTTTGGGTGAATTTGAATGGTTCAAATCATTATGGGAAATATAATTGTATATGACTCAATTACTGTAATGTATATAGATACATTATATTGTAAAGTTAATTTTGAATTAGATTCAAAATTAAACCTTATTATATAAGAAAAATAAAATATTTGAATAAGATTCAAATACTAAGTAATATAAATTAGATTTATATTAAAATTGTAGGTTAAAATTAATATGAATAAGATTCATATTAAACTATAGGTTATGAGAGGAAAATATATTTGAATATGATTTAAATATAAATATTAATTATATGATATTTAATAAATTAAATTTAATATATTAGATTTATTAAATATTATTTAATTAATTTAAATTAAATTTTGATTTAATTTATACTAATGATAATAAATAAAAAACAAGCCATGTGGGGAGTTACCAAGAGTTAGTAGGGGAGGGGTAACTCTCTCCCTTAACTCAACGTGAAATGAAGATAGAGATTTTTTTTTCTTGGAATCTTCTTCTTCCTCTTTAGTCTTAACTTTCTCATTCTCTCAAGAAATTCTCGCCTTCCCTCATACGTACAAAAGGGCTCCCACAAGCCACAATTCTACTGGAGAATAACGGAGATACATTAATGGTGGTGTTCAGAACATCTTGATGGGAGAGTCGCTTGAAGAACGCTCTTCAAAACTGAGTCTTTCTATTTTTTATTTATTTATTAAATTATAGTATGCTTATTTGTTTTCTGTTCTTGTTTTCTTCAACGAATATTGAAGCACGAGCATTCACACGCTTCTGCATGAGATTCAATCCCTTCAACCTAAAACTTCCTTTCATGATATCCACTATATTTCCTTTCCCCTTAGTGTGCATCAATTTTGTACACATCAGGTCAATGTACATCAATTTTGAGCCCTAAATCTGGCCATGCATCAATTTCATGCATGGGTGTGCATCAATTACATACACACCAAAATTTATTTAAGCACATCAATTTCATGCAGTCAATAATTATGGAAAGAAAAAGAGGGTCAAATTTTGATTTTAATATTTCATGTAACATGATATGCATGGGCCCCACATATAATACCATGTAATCACATAATGTCATAGTTGATGCTAAATTTGTGTACATGCTTATTAATCAAAATTGGCATATTCAATCATATAAAGAAAATCATGCTTAATCGATATACATAACATAGACATTATCAATCAATTCGCCTGGCTCGAGGGCATTCCAATAGTAAAGTCACTTACCTTGAAGCAAACCCAAATAACATTATCAATCTTCCTTCCAGCCTAGAGCAAACCTTGAATCAAACCCTAACACATAACAAATAATCAAACTTAATTCGAACTTTAGGGTCTAATTCCAAAACACAAATCTAATCCATTCTAAAGATCTACAAACACTTACCCAAATTGTTGTTTGTCCCAAAACTTCAATCAAAGATCTTAACCTATATGCATAGGCCAATAAGAATTATAAATCCAAAACTATAATAATTATACTTCATCTAGTAGATCTTGAAGCTTTAATACCTGCCAAAAACATCCAAAGGACTCGTTTCCCTTGTTGGACAATGGCTCAAATGCTTCTCAAGTGAACTATTATCCAAAAACTATGGGTAAACCAAAACTTAGAACATATCTATTGTGTGTGTGTATATATATAATGAAAGAACGTGAAAACAATTGAATATTGAAACATAAAAATGAATATAATTGTTAGATTAAATTTATTGTTTAGAAACTTTCAAATTGGATTGAAACTTCAACTAAAATGATGTTTCATGTACAAATTTAACATGCATAAAAGTTAAATCTGTAGTTTCTTCAATTTGAATGAGTTGTTTGATTTTGTCAAGTAACAACTAAATTGAGTTCAATTTGACAAATGTTTCAATTTTTGTATTAATTTGATTTTGTTTTGTATTTTGGAGAGTCACTAAGTTGTTTGTTTATAGATAGCAACTTGTTTCTTCATTTTTAGCATCTTACTTCAAATTGAAGTATTCTCTCCTTTCTTTCTTTCTTTTGGTCTTGAGTTGAGTTGAGAGCAAGTATCCAAGAGCTCTGCCAGATCTGAGTAGTTTAAGGTTGTAGGTCTATCGAAGTTAGTCGTTGTATCCTGCTGAGATGATTGATGTAGTCTGCTTGCATCAAGTGCAGAGCAAATAATTATTAGAAGCATGTCTTGACTACCTATTGACATCTCCAAAATATCTTAAGTTTGATAGTGTATTCAGTTCATCATTTTCCCCCAACAATCTGAAGACATTAATAATATCTGAACTGATGGCTGCTAACTCTTCCACCAATGTTGTTACTTGTGCCATGATGGGATCGCTCATTGTGAAAACTCATGCTGAAAAACCAGAGAAGTTCAAAGGAGACCTTCAAAAGATGGCAACGGAAGATGATCTTCTACCTCACTACATTAAATCTTGCTCATATTTTGAAGGAAGAATGCATAGTTATACCACCAGAAGCTGTAACTCCCAAAAAGAAAGTAGCAACGCAAGCATGTATGCATATGGACTTCCTGTGCCATAATTACATACTTAGTGGTCTTGAGGATACTTTGCAAAATGTCTATTGCAATGCCTACAATACATCAAAACTATTGTGGGAGGCATTAGACAAGAAGTACAAGCTGGAAGATGTTGGTACTAAAAAATTCCATGTGGAAAAATTCTTAGATTACAAGATGATTGATACCAAGTTGGTAGTCGATCAGATGGAAGAATTGCAAATTGCCATTGGTGATTTGCAAAGTGAAGGATTGGTTATCGTGAGCCATTCCAAGTTGTTGTTGTGATTGATAAGTTGTCTCCTTCCTAAAGGACTTTAAATGCTATCCCAAGCACAAGCGAGAGGAGTTATCCATGGAGAATCTTGTAGTGAAACTCCTTATAGAAGAGGATAACAGAAAGGGAGATAAAACTTCACTAGAAGTTGAAGCAAAAGCTAATATCGCTGAAGCTTCAAGGCATAAACCCAAGAAGTAGAATTTCAAGAAGAAAAATGCGAATCATGGGTCAAGGAATGATGTTAGCAATTGCATTCAAGGAATTGCTAGGTTTGTGGTACGAATGGCCATACCACTGTAATGTGCAAACAGAAGAAGGAACAAAGTTCCAACAATCAAGCCAACGTTGTGGAAAATGACAATCTGGTTGCTGTGATTTTTTAGGTAAATATGGCTTCAGACACCAAAGATTGGTGGATCGATATTGGTGCTACTAAGCACATTTGTAAGGACAAGTCATTGTTAATTACATATGAGAAGCTAGATGGCAGCAATAAGTTATACATGAGAAATGCTTCAACTGCCTCTGTGGAAGGCAAAGGGAAGGTCCTGTTAAAATGGACTTCTGGAAAAATACTTACCCTCAATGAAGCATAGCATGAAGATTTGAAAAAATCTAGTGTCAGGAACTCTACTTAATAAAAATGGGTTCAAACTTGTATTTGAGTAAGATAAATTTAATCTGATAAAGGGGGGTATGTATGTGAGAAAAGACTACTAAGTGATGGCATGTTCAAATTGAATGTACTGGTACAAATGTCAAACAATAATAATAATATCAACTCTTTTGCTTATATTATTGAGTTGTGTGATGTGTGGCATTGTAGATTGGGACATGTTAATTATCGTTCTTTAAATAGAATGGTAAGTTTAGGACTATTGCCGAATTTTAACATTGATAATAGACACAAATGTGAAATTTGTGTTGAATCAAAGTATACTAGAATTTTTTATTTGTGGAAAGAAGTAATGAGCTGATTTAATCCATAGTGATGTATGTGGCATGAAAAGTACTCCCAAAAGAAGTGGTAAGAAATATTTTGTCACATTCATTGATGATTGTAGTAAATATTGCTATTTATATCTATTACATAGTAAAGATGATAAAACATATAAGGCAGAAGTTGAAAATCAATGTGAGAAGAAAGTCAAAGTGCTTAGATTAGATAAAGGTGGTGAATAGATTAAATAGAGGTGGTGAATCATCATGACCTTATCAATTCTGTGAAGTTAATGGTATAATCCATCAAACTACAGCACCTTATACACCACAACAAAATGGTGTAGCTGAAAGAAAGAATCGAACTTTAAAACACATGGTTAATTGCTTATTAAATAGTTCAGGTTTACTTCATAATTTGTGGGGGGAAGCTGTTCTTATAGCAAATTTTATAATAAATAGAATTCCACATAAGAAGACTAATAAGTCCCCTTATGAAGTGTGGAATGGAAAGTTTCTCTCATATAAAATGTTGAAAGTGTGGGGGGTGTTTGGCAAAGGTGCAAGTTCCTTTACCAAAAAGGACCAAACTTAAACATAAGACAATTGATTGTGCCTTTATAGGTTATGCGATGGATAGTGCTGCTTATGAATTCATGGTTTAAGTTAGAAGTATCTGATATTAATAATAATACCATCATGGAATCTATTGAAGTTGAATTCTTTGATGATATATTTCCTTTAAAGGAGGAAGGACACAAAATTATGAAGGAAATTGAATCCCGGTGGAGGTGTGTGATCGCGTTCTTTGATTTCTTGAAAGAATTAAAAATATAGACAATTAATAAAATATTAAGCAACATACTTTTGCCGATCCATAATTTCATTAAAATCTTCTCCTCAAACTGATAGTCTTCTCCTTGTAGTCTTCCTTGTCCAAAAGATCTTCCTTGTTATGACTTTGGCAAGGATCCGATTTGTGAGAACTGCTTCTTGAAAACATAGAGGGAATTGGAGGAATAATTTTCTTAGAACTTTTCTAAGAAATTGGGAGAATTTATAGAGGGAGAGTTTTAGAGTAATGACAAAGATTATTCTTCTACAGTGTGTGTCTTATGCAAGCTTCTAAAGGTCTTATTTATAAAACTCTATGGGTTACTCGTGATCCTATTAGGATAACATATCTATAGAGATTTTAAATTAAATATTGAGAAATTATCTTAAATGACAAAACTAATGAAAATATTTACAACTAATAGCAAAATACACAGTCTATCGCGATCTATTATAGATAGATAGTGAAATTTTTCTATATTTGTAAATATTTTGGTTCTTTTTGCTATATTTGAAAATAGCCCTTAACTATTTAATAATATCCAACATTAATAAATATCTACTCAAATAATATCTCATATTAAATGGTTTAAAATATTTAAATCATATTTAAATATGTATCTTATGCAGAATCTTTAATTTGAATCTCATTCAAATTAAATAATTAATTATTTGAATCCAATTCAAATTAAATAATTAATTATTTGAATCCAATTCAAATTAATTAATTAATTCTCCCTCTATTTATTTATATAGATTTCATCCAAATAAATAATTAATTATTTGAATCATATTCAAGTAAATTAATTCTCCATATTATAAAGTTATAATTTGAATCTTAAATTTTATAATAAATCATGTAATTAATTGTATCCAATACAATTAATATTTTCCCTCATAAATTTGAACATTTCAAAATTTTCTTTCAACATAGTTGATCCTTGTTGGTGTGTGGTGAGCTAGCAAGGGGACCTTATGAACCTACAGATTATAAGCTCCAATTATCCAAGATTAATTAATTAAACTCTTTAATTAAATTAATCTTCATTCATTAGCTACAGGTCAAACCACTATTGACCTATAATTGAACTCTTATGCACTGTAGGACAAGTTGTGTCCATGGATATAATCAGCATAAGCAAGTCAATCCTTCACAAGTTATTCATAATTCAGCTAGGTAAAATGTCTGTTTTACCCCTGTAATTACCTTTTTTCCTTAAGTACCACTAATTTCTCTAATGAACAATTTGTTTATGGTCCAACCATAAACTAAGTCCCTCTCAAGCCAATGAGAGTGAAAAGGTGGGGCCCCTTATTCAAGACCCAAAATCAGCACTTAAGGGAACTACTCATCTACTTACCCTATATGGGAAGGACTTAATTCCATCTTATGAAGTTATGTTCCCAGCTCCCCATTTAGTCAAATCCCCAAAATGGTAGGCTTATTGAGTCGGAAACTCATGCCACTCTCACCTATGCAAATCAAAGAGCCAAACTCACAAATAAGAGTTCATAAGTCACTTAGGATTAAGATTGAGTTGCACATGATCATCCTATAAAATATTAATCTCATCAATAAACGAATTTACAAAGAAAGATTAAATAATTACCAATTGGGATTTTGAAAGCTGTGCGGTAGGCCCACAATACATCACCAAGCTTAAGGGCCCAATCCTTCCTGCTAATCTTAACGGCCTTCTCTAAAATTTGCTTGTTTCCTTGTTAGACAACTCAACAAGTCCGTTAGTTTGAGGATGATAGGTTGTAGCAATTTTATGGTTAACTTCGTACTTATGCATCATTGACTCAGACAATTTATTACAAAAGTGAGAACCTTCATCAGTAATGATAGCTCTAGGTGTGCCGAAATGTGTGAAAATATTTTTATGCAAGAATTTCAAAATAGTACGGGGATAGTCAACTGCAACTAAAATATATAGGTAACCATCAGAAGAAGCAGAAAAAGGCCCCATAAAGTCAATACCCCAAACATCAAAGAGCTCCACCTCCAAGATAGGTTTCATGGGAAGCTCATTTTGTCTAGAAATATGGCCAGTAGGTTGCACCTATCATAGGATTTAACAAAGGTATAACAGTCCTTAAAAAGAGAGAGCCAATAAAAACCTGACTGAAGTACCTTAGATGTAATCCTAATGGGTCCAAAGTGACCTCCACAGGGTGAAAGATACTCACAACCTCTTTTTGAGGCACACACTTCCTTATCATGTTATTAGCACAAACCTTGTAGAGAAGTGGATCCTCCCAATGATATGATTTGACATTGTGCAAGAATCTCTTCTGTTGTTGAGTGTTCATGTCAAGTGGCAAATGTTCTCCTACAAGATAGTTGACAATGTTAGCAAACCAAGACAAACTATCTTTTACCTGATATAGTTGCTCATCAGGAAGCATCTCAACAAGGGGAGAGAAAGAATCATCATTTTCATTCTCAAGCGTAGAGAGGTAGTCTACAACCACATTTTCACATCCTTTCCTATCCTTTATCACAAAGTCAAATTCCTACAATTAAAGGATCTATCTTATCAATTTAGGCTTAACATCCTTTTTAGCAAACAAATATTTCAAAGCAGCATGGTCAATATGCACTACAATCTTAGAGTCAAGCAAGTAGGGTCTAAATTTATCAAAGGTAAACACAACAACTAGTAGTTCTTTTTTAGTAGTAGTATATTTCTATTGAGTACTATTAAGAGTCCTACTAGCATAATAAATTGCTCTAAACATGTTATTCCTACGTTGACTTAAGACAACTCCTAAAGCATACTCACTAGCATCACACATAATTTCAAAAGATTGACCCCATTTAGGTACAACAATAATAGGTGCATAAATCAACCTTTCTTTCAAAGTATTAAAAGCTAGTAGACATGCATCATTAAACACAAATCTAACTTCATTTTCTAGCAAGTTACTTAAGGGCTTTGCAATTTCAGAAAAGTCTTTAATAAATCTCCTATAGCACCCTACGTGCCCTAGGAAGCTTCTGACTCCCTTCACATTAATGGGAGGTGGAAATTGCTCAATTGCCAAAATCTTGGCTTTGTCCACCTTCAATCCTTTTTGTGAGACTTTATGCCCTAGAACGATGATTTCTTTTACCATAAAATGGCACTTCTCTCAATTTAACACAAGATTGGCATCCTGGCATCTCTGCAAAACAAGTTTTAGATTAGCAAGACAAGAGCCAAAGGAGGATCCAAAAACAAAAAAGTCATCCATAAAAACCTCCATTATGTCTTCAATGAGCCCTTGAAAAATAGACATCATACAACGTTGGAAAGTAGCAGGGGCATTACACAAACCAAAGGGCATTCTCCTAAAAGAAAATGTCCCATAAGGACAAGTGAATGTGGTTTTTTCTTGGTCCTCAAAAGTAAGGACAATTTGGTTGTATCCAAAGTATCCGTCCAGGAAGCAATAATGAGAATAACCTGCAAGCCTGTCAAGCATTTGATCAATAAAAGGAAGAGAGAAATGATCTTTTCTAGTGGCTTTGTTCAACTTCCTATAGTCAATACACACCTGTCATCATGTGATAGTTCATTAACTCATCTTTCACATTCTTTACAATAGTCATTCCACTTTTCTTGGGTACCACTTGCACAAGACCTACCCAAAAACTGTCAAAGATAGCATAAATAATTCCTGCATTCAAAAGCTTGAGCACTTCTTTCTTAACTGCCTCATTCACAGCGGGGCTAAGTCTCCTTTGATGTTCCACGAAAGGAGTAAAGTTATCTTCCATTAAGATTTTTGTGCATACAGACAATGGACCAATACCTTTAAGATCCTCAATAGACCAACCAATAGCAGACTTATGCTCTATTAATACTCTCAACAACTTTTCTTCCTCCATAGAATTTAATTCAGAAGATATATTAACAGGGGAAGAAGAAAAATCATCCACAAATGCATATTTCAAATGAGAGGGAATGATTTTAATTATAGGGCAAATTTCTCAACATTCACATCATTTACAACATACAAAGGAACAAGGGGCATAGGTTTATACATTTTGTTACATACTTGCATACTATCTAACCATTTAGCATACAAAGCAATGTCATCAGATACAATGTCCATATCATCAAAATCAAAATCTAATATGCTTTTTTTCCAAGTTATAAGTAGCAAGCACAACCTCCACATGTTTAGAGACAGTCTTATCAATCACATCAATCATATGGCAAGCACTAACCTCATCATGATGGCTCAAGGACTTGTAGATATTAAAGACAACATTCTCATCATTTACCTTTAGAGTCAACTTCTCTTGTTGGACATCAATGAGGGCCCTTCCAGTTGCTATGAATGGGTGTCCAAGAATGATAGGAATATTTGAATCCTCCTCCATGTCCAAAACTACAAAATCAGCAGGGAAGATAAATTTGTCAGCCTTAACTAAAACATCCTCAACAATACCTCTAGGATAAGCCGAGGATTTATCAACTAGTTGCAATGATATTGTAGTGGGTTGTACTTTACCAATGTCAAGCTTCCTGTAAACAGATAAAGACATTAAGTTAATAGAAGCACTAAGATCACAGAAGGCACCAGTAACATTCAAAGAACCTATAGTACAAGGAATAGTAAAACTCTCTAAATCCTTCAATTTCTATGGTAGATTCTTTTGCAGCACAACATTGCACTCTTCAGTCATGCTAATCATCTCATATTGTCCAAACTTCTTCTTTTTAGGCAAGACATCTTTCATAAATTTTACATAATTGGGCATTTGCTCTAAAGCCTTAGCAAATGTGATGTTAATGTTTAAACAATTCTAAGAATTTAGCAAATTAGGAGTCTATTTTCTTTTTCTAGAACCTATAAGGGTAAGGTAAAGTATTGCGAACAAAAGGTAAAGGGTTAGATGACTTGCTTGAAGATATTTCAGTTCCTTTACCTTTTCTTTCTCTTTGTCTATTACCTCTTCAGGTTCATCTTCTAAGATAGGCTCATGGCTTGTTTCATTCATCTCATGTGCCTCATCCTCATCATCTATCAACGAATAATAGACTACTTTTTCCCACTCCTTAAAGTCAAGGCCTTGCATTCCTCTTTTGGATTCTTCTCGGAGCAACTAGGAAACTTGTCATTTTGCATTGTTTGAAGAGAAGTGGCTATCTGACTAATTTGTACCTAAGTGTTGTGGATAGCTTTGCCATGACTTTGTACGATGTTCTCTAGTGTTGTGGCCCTTCCTCTAGATGCTTTGTTAAATTCCACCATCAAGTCTTCTATATTGGATTTCTTTTGAGTATGGGATGGACCTATAGTCGAGAAACTTGGAGGACCCTGCAAAACATTCCTATTGTTAGCATAAGAAAGGTTTTCATGGTTCCTCAAGCTCAGGTGGTAGTGGGTTGAAAGTTGTTGTTGTTGGCCTCTATAATGTCCTCGATAAACTCTTTATAGTTCCAGAGCTTGGTTTCACTATTTCTTCAGTAAATTTGATGGATATTCACTAAGGAAGGTTTAGTCGAGAAGACACCTCTCCTAATGCATAACTTGGTTTGTTTGCTCTCAACGATTTTTGTTTGATTTTTCTCACTTTCTTTCATATGGGAAATTGTTGGTGTATATACATAGTAAAATAAAGTGAAAACAATTGAATATTAAAACATAAAATTCATTATTTAGAAACTTTCAAATTGGATTGAAACTTCAAATTAAAATGATGTTTCATATACAAATTTAACATGTATGAAAGTTAAATTTGTAGTTTCTTTAATTTGGATGAGCTATGTTTGATTTTGTCAAGTAACAACAAAATTGACTCCAATTTGATAAATGTTTCAATTTTTGTATATATTTGATTTTATTTTGAATTTTGGAAGTTGTAGCCTATAAATTGATGGATCTCATACATACATGCGTAGCAAAAACGAAAGAGGATCTAAATAACAATCTAGATGCATATAACAACCTAGGATTAAACATGCATTATCATACAAAATGAATTAGAGAAGAAGGAAAGAAATTATATACCTTTGTAGCTTTTCTTCCTTTCTTGAAATTGCTCCCACTTGGACCACCAAGAGGTCTTTCTAGCTATTCTCAAAGGCTTGGAATAGAGTGGCGGGACTCTTTATAAAAGGAAAAAATAATTTCTCAAAAACTTCAAAATTTTCAAGATTTTTCAAGAAGAAGAATAAATGAACAAAGGCCTTCTTTAAAAAAGGCAAATTGCATGCAACTTTTGCATGTCTAAGTTCACCAAAAGTTGACAACACACATTTCACTAATGCATGTCAAGAATTATGTGTCAAAGTGTAGAATTTTGAGATTAATTAAATGTTCCACTCTTCAAGTTAGTGGATTTTTCTACTAATTTGGTAAGAAACATTAATTTAATCTCATGATCAACCTTTCTAGAAGGTTTGACTAAAATAACTCTTTGACTTACTCGGGTCAAAGTCAACTATTTGACTTCTTCTGAAAACCTACTATTTGAATAAATCCATGTCTCCGATTATGAATCTGCATTCATAATTTCAATATTTAAATCACATTTAAATATTTTTGACCAAATCTCTCATTTAATATCATATATCAATTACTTAATCAAATCTCATATGATTAACCTAATTTGAATGATTCGAATTATTCCTTCTATTTATTCCAAGTTTATTCTTATATGAGCTAGCCAGAGGACCTTATGAACCTACGATCATGAGCTCCAACGATCCGAGATTAACCGGTTAAACTCTTTAACCTAGTTAGCCAACATTCGTTAACTACTAGGTCACTCCACTATAGCCTGTAGCTGTACTCTCCTCACTGTAGATATATTATGTCCATTTGATATAACCATGATTGGTAAGTCGAGTCTTCACAGGTTGTTCGTAATTACAGCTGGGTCAAAATTACCATTTTACCTCTGTGATTACCTCTTATTTCTTAAGTTCTACTGATCCTCTAATGAACAATGATTTGTAGTCCAACTTCCAAATCAAAAGTTCTCTTAAACCCTATTTGAGAAGGTGGCGCCTATTATTCAAGACCTGGATTCAGCACTTAAGAGAACAACCTCTCTACTAACCCAAAAGAGGGTAGGAGTGAATTCCTTCTTCCATCCTATGTCCCTAGGTATCTACCTAGTCTTACCCCTGAAATGGAAGGCATATTGAGCCAGCGTGTCACACCCCCTCCCGGATTACCTACCTATCCTGAAAGGGAATGTGAAGACAATAAACATCACCCCTCTTGTGACGCATATTGTCCCATCTTACATAACTTCCTGTGCACACATTTCATACATATATTTATATTCATAGAACTCTATCATACTACACATGATCATAACATAACAATACTTTTGTACAGAGTATACTTTTATCATATAACATAATTAAACTTCCATATCCACCATACAATTATACAAAACAACATTACGATCCCCACACTTTACACAACTAGATCTACATGCCACCTACATAAGGTTATATACAACGTACAACTCTCAGACTTGAATGAATTTCAAAAAACTCGAGACTTAGGCAGGGTGAGCTGAAGTAGGCTAAGCACCGGGAACGTCCTTGCTACCTGGGGGGAGAAAAAGAAAACATTGAAAACATAAGCTAACAGCCCAGTGAGTGACCAATATTTGTAAAATGAACATTTATTGAAAACAGGCATGTTACATATAAACAGATAAACAAGGATTTAACATATTAATCAACTAAACATACTTTCCAAAAATCCATTAATCTCATAAATCCAATTTCAAATCATATATGATTGTTTTCCAAAGAAAGTGAAACAGTAAACAGTTTAGTTTTTCAAACTTTTCCCTTAGTTGAGGCGGAGCAACGCTCAATGCACTCAATGTCGAAATCATCCCTGGCTCAATGCGGAGCAAGCTCGACGCACCAGCCAAATAAACCTCTATGTGCACATAGGAATATAACGGGTTGCCCAAGTACCTTCTCCATGTCCTTTAGTACTGGGTCCTAGGGAAACTCACGTGCCTTCTCATGTCCTTGAGCACTGAGCCTCCTCTAAAACATTTTAGAACCCATTCACATGAATAGTTCATATGAAAAACCTTTCATAGGAAATCATACAGATCTTTATTCAATAACCTTTCATAACAGAAAATGCTTTATATCAATCTTAGAAAACATATAACATGCCTTGTAAGTAATACAATCAACATTATACATTTTAAACAGTTCATCGCAAAATCATATTCCATAAGAACATTTTTAATAAAAATCGAATTGAAGAATAAAGTAGTCACTCACAACTCTTCCTAGGCATTGAGTGGGTTATACGCCTTCCCTATCTCCTCCTGGCCTGAAATAGACATTTTACCTTGCGTTACATTGTCTTTCACTTCATCATTAAATATGTATAATTTCTAATTGTTACTTATCATTGAATCTCCCCTTTTCCCAAACAAACATCATAAGCGAGATTTCTAGCAATACTACCCAACAGAACCTGTCACTAGCGATACTAGGTTGAGCGACACTAGCGTTACCTTATCTTAGTAGCGACACCCAGCGATATCTAGCGAGTTTTGTGAGACGGAAGACTCCTTTGCGTCTCAGCGACACTCGTCTCACTATCAGTACTTAAACAGTGCAACGATACTTGGTTCTTAATGGCACCCTGCACTGTGATTTCTTCCTTTCCTTTTGTTCTTACTTCTACCTATTAAAAGTCATAAATTCAGACGAATTTAGAACTTCTTCCCTTCTACAGACTTATAGAGAATTGAGTTTTATAGCCTACCTCAAAATTTCAAGGCTTAACTCTTCTTTATTCTCTAGTTATTCTAAAATCACTTCATGCTGCTCCAGATTGCTTGACAATCCCGTAAGCTCTGCTTCAACCTAAAGACTCACATGATTAACTTCAATTTCAGCTTTACCATCCTTCATAAGACTTGTGAATTATGTTAACTTACTGACCTCCAAATTTCAGCTCTAAACTCGATTTCCTCTGTTCGTTCTACTCCAAATATCAACCACTATTCAGTCTGTGCGACTAAAATCAATCTTCTGTTCCAGCTTTGTTTTCAACACCAAAACGAGTAGAATTTCACCCAAAATCTACAAGAACCCCTTCCTCTACCTTCTCTTGTTGTTTGTCTAAAAAATGGAACCGACTTAAGCTCTCGAAAATGTCTTGAAACGACTAATCATTTAATTAATTCAACTATATATACTACCGACTTAACGTTCACAAACACCAAGATTTATGTTGCCGACTTACCCCTCACCCGCAGGCTGACGCGGGGTCGTCACTTCGACGCGAGGCGCTCATGTTAAAATTCTCCTCCAACGCCTTCAGTAACTAGCCACGCCCAACTCATGGCGTCGTCCTCAACGCCTCCTATTTTTGACGCTTACATCTCGGTCATACACCACTATCTTCGTCTCGTTAAGACCACTCTGTCTTCGACGCGGAGCGACTTCCATGTCTGTCTTCAACGCATCGACTTCAACGCATGTCTGTCTTCAACGCATGACTGTTCTCAACGCAGAGTGACTTTAGCGCATGGTTCAAGCACATTTCTTCCCCCGCCAATAATCTTGTATCCTTCGACACAGACAGCTACTTCAACTCACAACCCTTCGTGAGTCAATCAACAACGCATGGTCCTGGCTAACACTTAGCCAAAATTTTATTTTCCAAAAATTTTGCTCTCATTCTCGGCTACTTTTCCTCTTGCAACGCATAGCCACAATCTCATTGCCTCACCCCAGTACTTGGTATCACAAGGCAGTGCTTACAATTCCTTACCCCCTTTTTAAGAATTTCGTCCTTGAAATTCAAATAAGGTCACGATAAGAAAAGGTGAGGATACTTAATTTTCATTTGCTCTTCACTTTCCCATGTTGCTTCTTCTACTTGATGATTTCTCCATAAAACCTTAACAAGCGGTATCGTTTTTGTTCTCAACACTTGTTCCTTGCGGTCAAGAATTTGCACAGGCTTTTCTTCATAAGATAAGTCTTCATTTACCTGAATAGGTTAAGTTTCCAAAACATGCATAGGATCTGGAATATATTTTCTCAATAGAGAACATGAAATACATTATGTATTTTGGACAATTCCATAGGTAACGCTAATCGATAAGCTGAAGGTCCTATGCGTTCCAAAATTTCATAAGGTCCAATGTATCTTGGACTTAATTTTCCTTTCCTTCCAAATCTCAATATTCCTTTCCAAGGAGATAACTTCAAGAAGACTTTATCTCTAACTTCAAATTCTAAATCTCGATGGCTCTTATCAGCGTAACTCTTTTGTCGGTCCTGTGTAGTCTTTAACCTTTCTCTTATGAATTTCACATTCTCAGATGTGGTTTGAACTAATTCTGGCCCTATTAACTTCTGTTCACCTACTTCACCCCAACATATAGGAGTTCTGCAACGCCTGCCATATAACGCCTCGTAAGGTGCCATTCCAATGCTGGAATGATAGCTATTATTATAGGCAAACTCCATCAAAGATAGGTGAGTATCCCAGCTTCCTTTAAATTGCAGCACACACGCACGCAACATATCCTCTAAAGTTTGAATTGTTCTTTCCGATTGCCCATCAGTTTGAGGATGGAAGGCTGTACTAAACTTAAGTTTAGTTCCCAATGCTTGCTGCAAACTTGGCCAAAACTTAGATGTAAATCTCGAATCCCTATCAGAGACAATGGATACGGGTGCTCCATATTGACTTACTATTTTATCAACATATAATTTGGCTAATTTATCCAAAGTAAAGGTCACTTTGACTGGAAGGAATCGTGCGGTTTTAGTGAATCTGTCTACTATCACCCAAATTCCATCATGACCACTAGGAGTTTTAGGAAGTCCAAATAAGAAATCCATTGTGATATGCTTCTATTTCCATTCAGGTACAGGAAGTGGTTTTAAAAGTTCACCAGGTCTTTGTCTTTCTGGTTTAACTTGCTGACATATCAAACATCTTGCTACACATTCAGCAATTTCTCGTTTCATTCCTGGCCACCAATAATATCCTCTCAAAATCCTGTACATCTTGGTACTACCGGGATGCATTGCATAAGTAGAACTATGAGTTTCCTCTAGAATGGCATTTTTCAATGTCAAATCGTTAGGAACACACAATCTTCCTTGTTTCAATAAAGCTCCGTCACTTCTTATTTCAAAATCCGTTCTTTCCTTAAGATTCACTTCTTCCACTATTTTCCTAAGTACGGAGTCTTCCATCTGTTTATTCACAATCTCATCTGTCAAAGTAGGTCTCAAGTGGAAGTGTGCAAGCAAACCTCCTAACTCGTCTACAGACAAAGACGCATTTGAACGCCTAAACTCTTTTGTCAAATCCGCACTAATAGTGTTAATGAAGCTTTGGCTTGCCTCAACTTCCTACTCAATGCGTCGGTTACCACATTAGCCTTTCCTGGATGGTATTCTATCGAACAATCATAGTCTTTAATCAATTCCATCCATCTTCTCTGTCGTAAATTCAATTCCTTTTGTTCAAAGATGTACTTCAAACTTTTATGATCAGAAAGAATACGACACCTTTCTCCATACAAGTAATGTCTCCAAATTTTCAAGGCTAACACAACTGCTGCCAACTCCAGATCATGCGTTGGATAATTGCACTCATGCTTCTTCAGCTGCCTCGACGCATAGGCAATTACTTTTCCCTTCTGCATAAGTACACAGCCTAACCCCTGTCGTGACGCATCGCAATAAACTTCAAACTCTATTCCAGGGGTAGGCAATGTCAATATTGGTGCTGACACCAATTTTTCCTTCAACTTTTGAAAACTCTGTTCACACTCATTAGTCCATTCAAATTTGGCTACCTTCTTGGTTAAGCTCGATAAGGGTAGTGCTATTTTCGAAAATCCTTCCACAAATCGGCGATAATAACCTGCTAATCCCAGAAAACTATGAACTTCCGTCACATTAGTAGGTCTTTCCCAGTTAACTATTGCCTCTATCTTCTGTGGATCTACACTTACCCCTTCTGCTGACACCACATGTCCTAGGAACATAACACGGTCAAGCCAAAATTCACATTTACTGAATTTAGCATATAACCTCTCAGTATGCAATGTCTGTAATACTACTCGGAGGTGTTCTGTATGCTTCTCCTTATTTTCAGAATATACTAGTATGTCATCAATAAACACTACAACAAATTGATCAAGGTATGGGTGGAATATTCGATTCATGAGATCCATAAATACAGCTGGAGCATTTGTCAATCCAAAAGGCATTACTAGAAACTCGTAATGTCCATACCTTGTTCTGAATGTCGTCTTTGGTATATCTGTTCCTTTAATCTTCACCTGATGATATCCAGATCGTAGATCAATCTTGGAGAATACTGAAGCACCCTTAAGTTGGTCAAACAAGTCATCAATGCGAGGTAGTGGATACTTATTACGTATCGTTACCTTGTTCAACTGACGATAATCGATGCATAATCTAAGTGTGCCATCCTTCTTCTTCACAAACAACACCGGTGCTCCCCACGGTGATACACTAGGTCGTACATACCCCTTGTCAATCAATTCCTGCAATTGTACTTCCAGTTCTTTTAACTCCTTTGGTACCATTCTATATGGAGTTTGTGAAATTGGTGCAGTTCCTGGGATTAAATCAATAGAGAATTCTATCTCTCTATCAGGTGGCAAACCAGGTAGTTCTTCAAGAAACACATCTAGGAATTCACTTACTACTGGAATATCTTCTAGTTTCAACTTACTAACCTGTGCATCAATCACATAAGCAAGGTATGCTAAACAACCCTTGCTCAATAGCTTCCTGGCCTTAACTGCAGATATCACACAAGTAGGGACTATTTTCCTGTTTCCCCTGAAAATAACTTCAGTCCCTTCAAATCTTTTAAACACAACTTTCTTTTGGAAGCAATCCATAGTGGCGTGATATTTGAATAAGAAATCCATTCCTAATATCACATCAAATTTCTGAATATCTAAGGGTATCAAGTTGGCTGTCATAGCCACACCATCCATTTCTATCACACAATCTTTATACACCTTACTAGCCACCAACACATCACCAACAGGGGTATAAACAGACAGTTCCTCAGGCAAAGGTTCTAATGTACTATTTATTTTTACAGCAAACATTTTAGCAATAAAAGAATGGGTAGCACCAGGGTCTATTAAAACGTGGGCAGAAGTATTACAAATAGAAAGTGTACCAGTAACCACATTAGGGGAGTCATCAGCTTCTTGTTGAGTCATAGCAAAGATTTTTCCTTGCTGTCTAGATCGTCCCGTAACTCCCTTCTGCCTTGTTCCACTAGTCCCCTCATCAATAGTTCCAACAAATCTTTGTGGCTGACCAACCACATGTGAGGCAGTTCTCTGCTTAGGTTTATCTTCTTGCATCAGTTGGGGGCATTCTCGTTTAAAATGAACAATCTGTCCACAGTTATAACATGCATTGACTCTACACTGTCCCCAATGATACTTCCCGCAGGTGGGACATAACGGTTTCTGCGTAGAACTTGCTGTGGACTCACCAGGTCGTTCACTTCGAGAACCTTCCACTGACTGTGTTGGACCACCAAAAAGTTCTTTGGTCCTTGCCCTCGTATACCTCCACCAGTACTGGTCTTGGGAATAGGATCATGCATTATAGTGTAGGAACATGTATATTGTTATTAAATGATAATGTCGTATTGTCCTATAGGAAACATGCCACCTTGAGGTAGTATTTTTGCTCCAAAAAGGGGCAGAAGATTGGTGGAGGATTGTGGAAAGTAGAAGAGGAGACACAGAAGAAATAGACTGGAATGAGTTTAACATTTGTAACAGCCCAGACTACCCGCTATACTATTGTCCGCTTTGGGTTACCCTCACGGTTTTGTTCTTGGTAGGGTTGCGCCTACCAAAAGGCCTCGTACATAGAAAGGTATCCACCCCCTTTATAAGGAAGGCTTTGTTCTCCTTCCTAACCGATGTGGGACAATGTATAGCCAGGGTCAACGCCATAGCCCTTACAATCTCCCCCCCTAACGAGTCAAGCGTCCTCGCTTGACCTACCTGAGGTTTTAACATCGATTCGGGCACCGACTCTGATACAGCACTATTGAGCTGTTCTCACCAATGCAGATCTAAGGATAATCTCGAGTAAACAATAGTTCATAGTTAGCTCATATTAAGATCGAGTTGCCTAGGCCATCAAAGTCGAGATAGTCAGTTTTAGAAAGTAAATGGTGTTATAAAGTAAAAGTGACTATTTCATGGTCCGGTCTTATGAAAACTCTTTGCACAAGACGCCCTCACTCACATATCTTCACATGAACGAATTAGGATCACTTCGTTTGTACTAGTTACAAAGTGGGCGGCATTCATAGTATCCTCAAAATAAGGCGCCCAACCTTATTCATATACTATAGACCATTTAGACTGTTAACTTAAACTTGATCCAGTTTTATGTCTCTATATAAAGTTTGAGTCTCATGTAACAGTCTAGGATCCTTTGATGATTGGATTTAGATTTAGTAAGAACATTTTATAGAATCAATAACTACTTATTGATTATAAATTTCAATAACTTTATTGAATGATAAAAGTATATTTGGTATTTATAAACTATGAGTTTTATGACATAAAACCCAACATAAATAACAACTTGTTTCTTCATTTGTAGCATCCCAATTCAAATTGAAGAATTCTCTCCTTTCTTTCTTTCTTTCTTTCTTTTGGTCTTGAGTTGAGAGCAAGTATCCAAGAGTTTTGCAAAATTCTAGTAGTTTGATGTTGCAATTTTACTAGAGTTAGTCCTTGTATCTTGTTGAGACGATCACTGTAGTCGACTTGCATCCGATGCAAAGCAAATAATTGGTTTCAGGACAATGCTTATCAGAAGCATGCCTCGACTACCTATTGACATCCCCACAATATCTTGATTTTACTAGTGTATTTAGTTCACATATATCATTTACGTCCAACAATATTAGAGATAGAGAGAGTGTGAGAGAAATAAAACAAATCCACCAGCGATGGTTGTTGTCGACGCAGACAGTAGGCTCAGTAGCGGAGGCAGCCTAACAGAGTAAATGGCGGACGACGATGGGCAGGCATGGAGGATGGTGAATGGCTGGAAGTTAAGAGGGAGAAAAAGACGCGCGAGAGAGATTGGTGGGCTTTTGTGGCTCAAACCTCAAAGTTCGGGGTTTAATTTTCTTTTTTTTTTCTTGGCTCATATATATATATATATAATCAAACCCTAATTTCAAATTAAATTCCAAATATTTCTTCATTATCCTTTAGTTTCTTCTTAAATTCCTTAAATTTATACTTTCAAATCTCTATTTATCTTCCCAAAATAACTTAATTTTGGCCCTAAATCCTAAAATTAAAGGAAAACAAATCCTAAATTACTTATGATAACCCAAAAATTTCAAATCCTTTAACAAATTAACTCCAAAATCTCTAAATCACTTATCAAATAAATTTAAATCAATTAACTTCTCAAATTATCTTAATTTTGGCTTCAAAAACCAAATTAAAGGTAACGTAAATTCCAATAATTTGAGATAATTTAAATCCTTCCAAATATTTAATCAATTTAAATCCGCATAAAATTAATTATCTCCTCAATTTTTTTAAGGGTTGTTTTCAAATATAAGAAAATAAACCAAAATATTTACAAATATAGAAAAATTTGACTGTCTATCTGCAATAGACCACGATAAACTAAGAACTCATGGCTATATGGTGAATGCTTAGACTTTATATGATAAAAGTGGATCAAGTTTAAGTAATAACCAAAATGGTCTATAGTATATGGATAAAGGTTGGGTACTTTATCTTGGGAACACTATGGATACGACCCATTTAGTATCTGATACAAACGATGTGATCCTAAATCGTTCATGCAGTGACATGTGAGTGGAGGTATCATATGCAATGAGTTTGCATAAGACTGGACTGAGAAATAATCTTGTTTACTTTATAACACCGTTTACTATTAAAACTGATTATTTCAACCTGATGACCTAAGTAACTCAATCTTAATCCTAAGTTAACTATGAACTTCTGTTTGTTTGAGATTATCTTTTAATCTGTATGGGTGACGTTAGCTTTTTGGCCCTTAATCTCCAATTAATTAATTTTAATTGATTGATTAATTAGTGTTTTGATGATAACAAACCTGATTTTATTTATTAATCATTTGAGTGTTTTGAAGTATCTATTATGTGGAGTTTGTAACAACGGTTCCAATGCAATTTGAATCACTCAAATCGGAGTTCAAACGAAGAAGATATGGCCAAAACAAGCTTAATGGGAAAATCCCGAGCTGATGACGTGGCAGATTTTTTAATCAAAGTGGACTAATTGAAAGGTGCCACTTAGAGTAATGGAGAAGTGACAATTGGTGGGTTTTTTATTTCTGGATTGATGTTAAAAAGAAAATGATTTTAAAAAGAAAATGAATTTAAAAAGAAGATGAATTTAATATTATTATATATGTTTGTGTCTAACGGCTTGTTGCTTTTTAAAAAGATTAATTTAATATTATTATATGTTTGTGTCTAACGGCTTGTTGAGTTTAAATCTCCACCATTCAATTTTCTTTTACAAAGATCTAATGGTCCAAATTAATTTGGTTTTCACCCACTTTCATTTCTTTTTAAACACTTCATCTTCTCCAAAATTCTACAACAACTCTTATTATTTTCAATCCTCCATAATTCACCAAGCCACCATTGTTGCTCTCTCTCCAAGCTTCAATTTTCTTCTTTTCATCTTATTCTTGAGAGAGATATATTGTATTATGAGGATTTATTTGTGAAGTGCTTAAACTTGTAAATCCACTCTATTTAGAGAGTTTGTCAAGTGTGCTCTTTGTTTTTCCAAAATTTTGTACGGGTTGGCTCTTGATCTCGAGAAAAAGAGTTGTTGTAATGGTTTGATCCTTAACCGTGGAAAGGATTGGGTTTGTTCTTGCGCCCGGAAAAAGAACGTTGTAGCGGTTCGACTCTAAGTCGTGGAAAGAGTAAAAAACTTCTAGTGAAGTACCCAAGAGAAGCTTGGGAAGTGGACGTAGGCTGGTTTTGCCGAACCACTATAAAATTCACAGTGTCATTTTCTCTATCCCTCTCCTAATTTATTTTTGCAATTAATTTTTTTTAATATATTTTATTACATGAAATTAATTGCAATTTTTAATTCTTAAAATTAATTGCTCATATTGGTTGTTCTTAAATTTCTATATTCATTACCAATCTTTTTATTAGAATTAAACATGGTGCTTTAAAGTGTGATTGTTAATTTCTTGTTTAATTCAAAGTGAATTTGTTTGCATAAAAAATATTGTTTAAACTACTTATTTGCAAAGAGTTTTTTAATTTGCTTAATTGGGCCCACATTAGTAAAAAGTTTAAATTAATTTTAATAATCCCTATTCACCCCCCCTTTAGGGTTGCCATACCGATCCTACAGGTGAGAGTGGCCAGTTTGCTGACTCAATATGCCTCCCATTTTAGGGATAAGATCAGGTAGATAACTGGGGACATAGCCCTGCAAGATGGAATTCGCTCCTACCTTATTAAAGGATAGTAGATAAGTTGTTCCCTTAAGTACTGAATCCAGGTCTTGAACAAGGGGCCCCAGCCTCTCATTGGCCCGAAAGGGACTCAGTTTGTTGGTTGGACCACAAACTGATTGTTCATTAAAGAATTAGTGGGACTTAAGAAATAAGAAGTAATTACTGGGTAAAACGGTATTTTGACCCAGCTGTAATTACGAAAAACTTGTGAAGGATTGACTTACTAATTATGGTTATATCAAATGGACAGAAATATATCTACAGTGAGGAGACTGTAGCTATGGGTTTTAGTGGAGTGACCTGGTAGTTAACGAATGTTAATTAACTAGGTTAAAGAGTTTAAACCAGTTAATTTCAGATCGCTGGAGCTCATTATCTGTAGGTCCATTAGGTCCCCTTGTTAGCTCGTGGACTAAACCTTAGAATAGTATATTGAGATAATTTGAAGTATTCAAATTTAGAAAATAGAGCATTTTACAGTTTATTCGTTTAATTATGAATTAGACGAAATTGCAGTGTCTGAGATATTTAAATAATGATTTAAATATCGATTGAATGAATAAAGATTAACTTGATCGAAAATTGACAGGACGAGTGGAAAATTAATTTAATATTTTAATTTAATATAATTAATTAAATTGTTTAATTAATTATTATTTAAATTAATTTGTGAAATTAATTAAAATAGGAAAATTGGCAATTTTTAAAGAAAAAGGATGAGGTGTTTCGTTCTACTTCCAATTCATCAATCTCTTCCTTCTTCTTTCTCTTAATGACTAAGATTTATGAGTCAATTTCTTAGTTAAGAAGTTTACCTAAGCATCTTCTATAAATAGGAGAAGAATTGATCGAAAAAAAAAGAAAAGGAAAAAGAGAGGAAGAATTTTGTTTCAATTTTGCTAAAAATTGAAAAAAACCCACAACTCTCAAAACTGTGTTTTTTCTCTCAAATTTGCTCCAAAATTCATCAAAATTTGGATCCCACCATCGGTTCTAAGACCCGAGAATAACGAGAAAACTCTAGTGGTGGTCCGTGAATAGTTCGTGATCAATTTTTGGAGGTTCTCGGGGACAAATTTTGAGCTACAACAAATATGTGTTATTTCCTTTGTATTGATTCATCCAAGCATGTTATTCCTCTAAATTGATGTAATTAGAGTGCTTTGCATCCATTTTTTCTTCCGCTGCACGTTTTCTAACTCCAACACTTTTATGACGCACAACACTGCGATGCCACCTTTTGATGACGGACAGCGCAACAATGCCATTGAGCAGCGCAGCGGCACCATCGTTCCTAATTTGAAAATTTTACATTTTTTTAAAGAATTTTGGGCGGCCACTCTATAAATTGGAGAGTTTCCAGCAACCCTAAATATCAATCAAGACACCAAGAGACACAATATAGAGTCTCAAAGAGTGAGTTAGCTGCAAGGAAGAGAGAAGAGAGCTTGAGAGAGAGTTGTGGTGCCGTTTGAGTTTCCGACATGAAGACTAAAGGACATCTTGGTGGTTCCTCCTCAATCAAGGGCTTGTTCTTAGTAGATTTTTCCTTTTTTTGCACTCTTTCTATGCTCATATTTCTTGTGAACATGTTGCTTAAAGCTATGAGTGGCTAAACTCTTTAGTTTTAGGGTATTGATGAATTGTTTATGAAGTTTTGTTCATATTGTAGACTATTCATGATTTTGTTGTAATGATTATGCTTTTCATTGTTATTGTGCTTAAATTCTTGTTGAATGACCATGATTGAATGTTAGGTTAGATATATGGTTAAGACAATTGTATGTCTAACTAGATCTATAACAATGAATTGTTGTTAATCTATCATGAAAATAGTTAGGTTAACAATGAAAGTTGCTAAAGACTACTCCTAATGCCATGTAATTTGTATTGGTTTCAAGAAATTAGTAATCAATTAAGTTGCATGAGAAAAGGTTGTTTTCGAAAGAAAATAACTTGGATTTATGTTTCTAAACTTAAGCATATGAACTGCAGTAAAATCTATGAACTCTAGAATGTTGCATAATGAATTAAACAAGGATTCATTACCCTAAACTCTCCTTGACTCTTGTGTTTCTTATTTACTTGCTTTCTTTTTTTAGTTTTTCAAAATTACAACTTAAGATCGAATCCTCAAAATAAAATTGATTCAATTCTAGAATAGCTAAGTAACTTAAACTTTCACAATTGGATCCTCAGTGGAATGATATTCGAAACTTACCATCTTATATTATAACTTGACCCGTACAGTTGCAGTAAACACGGAAAGTGCGCATCTGTATTGCCTTACGATCAGCTTAAATACCTCAATCCTGCACAGAACCTTTCTAGACAGGGTTCCCTTATAGGCAATATCTTATTATTAATCTTTTATTTTCTCATTTTAATCCTATTAAAACAAAAAAAAATATTTATTTTAAATCTAATCTCATTAGAAATAAAATTAAGATCAATTAATTAAAATTTAAACTATTTAAAAAAATTAATTAATCTTATCCTAATTTCATCAAGTAGTATGTAACTTTAGTCTTAGTTTTTCATTCATTAAATATACAATATAACTTTTATATTAATATTAATGAATTAAAACTTATTATATACATATCATGATATTATTATTAAGGCTCTTTTCAAATATAGCAAAAGAAACCAAAATATTTACAAATATAATAAAATTTCGCAGATAGACTGTGTATTTTGCTATTAGTTGTAAATATTTTCAGCAGTTTCGTATTTAAGATAATTCCCCTTATTATATTAACTAAATATAACCAATATATTTTAATTAATAAAAATCATATTTTATACATACATAATATAACTCTTATATTAATATTAATGAAAAATTATATAGTAGTTACCATGCATATAATTTCCATTAAATCCATAATATAACTCTTATATTATAAATAATGAAAATTATATATTATTTTTAATGCATGTAATTTTTTCTTAAATACATAATATAAATATAATATAACTCTTATATTACAACTAATAAAAACTATATGATATTTTTATGCATTCATATACTTTAAGGAAATTCCTAAACATTAAATATAACAATTATATTTAAATATGATACATGACATGCTTAACTTATGGTGAGATTTTAATCTATATGACATATTTTATGTAACATATAAACTAATATAATTTAACGCATACATCCGATGCATTATTAAATTAAAAAAGTAATTATAGATTGGATTTTGGCATTCCTAGAAAAAAAATATTTATTACAATAATTTTAAAAAAAACGTACCTTTATGGTAAAAATTTTTGCCATGATTTTCTAAAAATAAGGCTGCAAATCCCTAATTTTTAGGCAACCTCCGCATCATTCATACCCTGGAAAAAAAATTGCTATGTTCAGAAGAATCCATGACTTACAAACAATGACGGTTTGATAATTAGGAGATTTAATGTTGCACAAATGATGATAGACGACAACTTCTTGCACAGAAACCTCTTGGGTCCCCACTTCAAATTCCATTTTTTCACCTCTTTTAACAACACCAAAATGTGAATGACATGGACTTACATACTCAATTTACAGAATAAATACCCGACAATAGGCCCTTACATTGATCAAATCAAACTAAAAAAATTGTAGATCTAATGCCAAAATCCATAAACATCTATTATGCAAAACAAAATTTCAATACATACATCATACATGTACAAATATATGAACTCACCAATCCTATTTTGATTTTCAATATTCACCAAAAATCAAAACAACAATTGCCTCTAATACCAATTGAAGTAATTAGATCCCACAGCGGAAGCATATGAATGCCTTTGTTTTGATTTTGGGAAGATTAACAAAACAAAATAGAAAAATATATCATTCACAATGCATAAATTAATAAGCTAGGCATGCTTTAAATTAAATAAAGAAGAAGAAAACATTACCTTTGTAGAAAAGTTCTTTAAATCTTCTCCAAGTCTTCACCAATCGATCTCCCACTAACAATATGAAGACACCACCCAAAAGTCTTTCCCGCTGTTTTGAGACTGCCAGGACTCATAATAAATAATATTTCTTATTTGCTATGAAGAGCTTTTGCAGCTAGTGGAAACAGGTTGTCTCCACGGGGAACTAAGGACAATCCTAGAATGGTCAAAGGGGGTTTGAGTGTTGTTTTGTTTGCAATTGAATGTAAAAGCATGAATGTAAAAGTGTAATTGAAATTGGAAGTAATTCAATTAAAAAGCCTAACCTAGGGATTCAGGCTTCATTCATTTGACTTGGTTGTTCATCGAACTCAAAGGATTAATTGCATGCTTAATTCTATTCTTAGCTCATTAGCTTGACTTAAGATTAAAACCAATGCCTAATGAACTAGCCAATTACTTAATTAGTCTAAATGTCTAATTAACTGGTTCCATTAGAGATCTAATCAATTAAATCTAACATTAAGCTAAGGTAATCTAGTCAAATTCATTTGAAATTGGATAGTCAGAATTACTAGTTACTCCCATTCTTGAATGAATTAATCATGTAATGTAGCAAAAGAATTGTCCTAAAATATTTCAAATCCACATGCAAGCATGATTTACCTATTGGAACTAACACACATATATGCTTTACTGCCTAGCAAGCAAGAAAACACAATGGGTGATCAAGCCATACATGAATTCAATGCATAGAAGTTGGAATATATCAAGAATCAATAGAAAATCAACATTTACAAGTCTCTCAACCAAGCCAAAATAAATTTTAACCTAACCCTAAGCTAGAAGAACTTACCATAGCCACTCATAATGTGGCTAGATGAGTCTTAAAGATGAAAGAAATGGAAAATACAAGAAGGTAGATGCTGGGAGGAAGAAATTACAGAGAAAACGCAGCTGAAATCACCAAAATCGGACTTCATATGACCTAATTTGGCTAAAAGCAAATTTATATCGAGGGGGAGCATCACTGCGCTCAGTTAGAGCGTCGCTACGCTCTGGGTATAAGTCGTAGCATCGGTCTCAAGCGCAGCGACCCTTTACACGCGCGTTATATTGTCATCAGAGTTTGAAGCACAACTGCACTTTATGGGAGTGTCGTTGCATTCTCTCCATATTTACTCTCTGCCTTTGAGCATAAAGTAGAGTGTAGCTGTATTTTGCTCTGCACTGGCCCCAGAGGCATTTTTGTAATTTTCACATCCCTAAGCTCTGGGTGTCCCATTTCACTTCTGATAGCTCCAAATCAACCTCGAACGACTTGTAACGCTTCGAGGTGCATGATTTCCTCGAATTCCTATAAATATAAACACATAAAATTCACGAACGAGCCAAATTAAGTTACAAAAAATAGCACTTTTACGATGCTATCACCCGTTATTCTCTTGGCAAGGACCAGTTCGTGGGAACCGACTTTTGAAAGATAAGGAACTTGCCTATGGAGATGAGAAATTTTCATGGAGAAACCTTTTTCTCTAAGAAAAATACCTTGAGAGACGCAAGAGGGTAAGGAAAAAAATGTTTTTGCAGCAACCCACACCAGAGACAAAAAGACTTCTCTCTCTTTCTTAAACCAACGTGAAGTCTAGTCTTTCAACTACCTACTAACATATTCATTGAATTAAACAATTTTAATTCCATTAAATTAATTCTTTAAAAAATAATAACTAACTTATTAATTAATTAAGTAATTAAATAATTATATTTGAATCTTATTCAAATATATTTCTCTCTCATAATCATAGTTTTAATATGAATCACATTCATATTAAATTTTAACTTATAGTTTTAATATGGATCTAATTCATATTAATTTATTAACCTATAGTTTTAATATAAATCTCATTCATGTTAAACTGTTAACTTATAGTTATAATATGAATCTTATTCATAATAATTTAATATTTGATCATATTCAAATACGTTAAATCTCCTTTTTATTGTATAGTTTTAATTTGAATCTCATTCAAAATTAACTTTATATTATAATGTATATACATTATATTAATTGTATCATATACAATCAATGTTATTCTCTTAAATAATTTGGACAATTCAAATTATTTCAAAACTAATGGTTATTGTTTACTTGTTGTGAGCTAGTAGGGGGACCTAAGGGTTGACCCTGATTGCCGCACTGCAATCATCCACCTACTGGCCAGAGGATGACGCATAGTCTGCAGAGCGTCAGCGATGAAATGTCAACGTCCCAAAGTACAATGCAGGCTCTTAAATAAACTATGTTGAAGACAAAAAGAATGTTGTTAAAGTTATCATCTTTTCGACGAACAAATCCTAGGAATTACTCTATTTTGCTTAATTTATTCGAACTTATTGCTTATTTCCATTTAGCTAATCAAAATAAGTAGTTACAATCAACTGCTTGAGAGAGTAAGTAATTGTGGATTAAGCAAAGTAAGAAGTGTTTCTAGATATAGGAATAACCTTAAGTTCAATTAATCTTTAATCATGCTTCATAGAAATGTGATTTATGTGGCTTTTCTACCGAGAGGTGAGACCCAAATAAGATTGAGAACATGGAAGAAAACCTAAGTAGCGTTCCATCACTTTTAGTTTATTTTATAGCTTAAAATATTTTAATTTCTTATAATTTCTCATAGACGAGATGTCAAATTCGATAAACCAAAACTAATCTCCATTTAAAGGATGAAAGGAGATTTGGGAACCTTTGAAAAAGAGAAGAAACCTATAACATTGCTGATCCATTTACGAAGGCTCTCTCGGCTAAAGTGTTCGAGGGTCATCTAGAAAGTCTAGGTCTGCAAGATATATACATTGTGTAATCTAGGGCAAGTGGGAGATGTGTAATGGGTATATGGATGCCCTAGTTTATTGTATTTGAGAAGGCTAGGCATCCAACCATCAAGCCAAGCGTCCATCACACTCAACTAGGCATTCAACAGGCAGCAATAGGCGTCCAACTAAAGCTCAAAGAGTCCAAGGCAGGGGTTCTAGGCATTGAAAGAGCTATCAGTTGTTGTTTTCTGAGCTCTAAAAGCCTAGTGGTGTGCTCAGGAGTCAATGGCAAGCTAGGTCTTAAAGGAACAGAGAATTTGGAGTAAAGGAAGAAAGACTTGGAGGTCATAAGCTCTATTTACTTTGAGTGGTTACCTTCCTAAGTAGTGATATTATTTCCTTACAGTTTGTATGTTGTAATGTTATGATGCATGGTAAGGGAAGGTAAGGCCGCAACAGGATGGTCAAAGGATCTAGTTTCTGAGCCTATGACAAGAGTTAGCACAAAATGGTTGAGGGATCAAAGGATTCAAAACCCAAGCATGTGGTCAAACCTCAAGGGATGGTCAGGGGGTTACCGGAAGCCTAGTTCTTGATCCTGTTGGAAGTACCTCTCGTGGGATGGTCAGAGGACCGATGGGTCTAGTTTTTGATCCCTCAAAGGTAAGTCTTGAAGGAATCGAATTCCCAGCAGAAGCGAATGATCGCTTTGTACCATTAAACTTGTTTTGGGAAAAACAAAAGACAAAGAAAGAAAGACAAGATAAACAACAAAATATTAGCACGCTTTTTAAGAACTAAGGGTTAGAAGATTTCCTACCATTGAAAACCATCTTCAATGTGAGAACCTTCTTCTCCCAGTCACGAACTGGTGAGAATTCTCCAATGAAAACAGAACTCTTCTTCTCTTGGGAACACCACCACAATGGCTACCTTGTTATTCTCTAGGTAGAATCAAAGAGGAGTTTCGTGGCCTCTTTTTGTATTTTGGCAAGGGAAAGATGTGAGAGAAAGAAAAGAGAATTGGAGAGGGAAGAAAAAACTCACATAACTTTTCTATAGATTTCACACTGTAACTCCCTCTCCTCTCTCCTCTCTCCTTTTTTTTTCTTTTTTTTTTCTTTTTTTTTTCTTTTTAAGTAAAGTGTGAGAGAGTGGAGAATAACTTCCACGTTTGAGGAATTTATTTCTCAAATAATAATATAATAATAATAATATTAATTAATTTAATTATATTATATTAAATCATATTTAATAAACATAAGTAAATAAATAAAATTTAATTAATTGACCAATTAATTAATTAAATATCTCATATTTAATTTAAATTTGAATCATATTCAAATAATCTTCTCACACCTAACCTATAGTTTTTATATTAATCTCATTTATATAATTAATATTTAAATCTCATTTAAATATTCATCTCGCTTATAATATAAAGTATAAACTTTGAATCTCATTCAAAATAAACTTTATATTATAATGTATCTATATACATTATATTAAGAGAAATTGTTTTACATGGCAAAACTGTTGAAATATTTACAAATATAGCAAAATTTTACATTCTATTTGTGATAGACCGTGATAGACTTAGATAGACATCTATCAGTGTCTATCACTACAGTGATAGATTTCTATCTGGGTCTATCGTGGTCTATCACAGATAAAAAGTAAAAATTTACTATATTTGTAATTATTTTCAACATTTGAAAACATCCCTTATATTAATTGTATCACATACAATTAATTCCTTTATTTATTTGTGTTGTCTTTTTGGCCCTTAATCTCCAATTAATTAATTTTAATTGATTGATTAATTAATGTTTTGATGATAACAAACTTGATTTTATTTATTAATCATTTGAGTGTTTTGAAGTGTCTATTGTGTGGAGTTTGGAACAACGGTTCCAATGCAATTTGAATCACTCAAATCGGAGTTCAAACGAAGAAGATATGGCCAAAACAAGCTTAATGGGAAAATCCCGAGCTGATGACGTGGCAGATTTTTTTAATCAAGGTGGACTAATTGAAAGGTGCCACTTGAAGCAATGAAGAAGTGACAATTGGTGAGTTTTTTATTTTTGGATTGATGTTAAAAGGAAAATGATTTTAAAAAGAAAATGAATTTAAAAAGAAGATGAATTTAATATTATTATATATGTTTGTGTCTAACGGCTAGTTGCTTTTTAAAAAGATTAATTTAATATTATTATATGTTTGTGTCTAACGGCTTGTTGAGTTTAAATCTCCACCATTCAATTTTCTTTTACAAAGATCTAATGGTCCAAATTAATTTGGTTTTCACCCACTTTCATTTCTTTTAAAACACTTCATCTTCTCCAAAATTCTACAACAACTCTTATTATTTTCAATCCTCCATAATTCACCAAGCCACCATTTTTGCTCTCTCTCCAAGCTTCAATTTTCTTCTTTTCATCTTATTCTTGAGAGAGATATATTGTATTATGAGGATTTATTTGTGAAGTGCTTAAACTTGTAAATCCACCTATTTAGAGAGTTTGTCAAGTGTGCTCTTTGTTTTTCCAAATTTTTGTATGGGTTGGCTCTTGATCCCGAGAAAAAGAGTTGTTGTAACGGTTTGATCCTTAACCGTGGAAAGGATCGGGTTTGTTCTTGCGCCCGGAAAAAGAACATTGTAGTGATTCGACTCTAAGCCGTGGAAAGAGTCAAAGACTTCTAGTGAAGTACCCAAGAGGAGCTTAGGAAGTGGACGTAGGCTAGTTTTGCCGAACCACTATGAAATTCACAGTGTCATTTTCTCTATCCCTCTCCTAATTTATTTTTGCAATTAATTTTCATTAATATATTTTATTGCATGAAATTAATTACAATTTTTAATTCTTGAAATTAATTGCTCATATTGGTTGTTCTTAAATTTCTATATGCATTTCCAATCTTTTTATTAGAATTAAACAGGGTGCTTTAAAGTGTGATTGTTAATTTCTTGTTTAATTCAAAGTGAATTTGTTTGCATAAAAAATATTGTTTAAACTATTTATTTGCAAAGAGTTTATTAATTCGCTTAATTGGGCCCACATTAGTAAAAAGTTTAAATTAATTTTAATAAACCCTATTCACCCCCCCTCTAGGGTTGCCATACCGATCCTACAGGTGAGAGTGGCCAGTTTTCCAACTCAATATGCCTCCCATTTTAGGGATAAGATCAGGTATGAACATTATGAATTTCTTGTGATGTCATTTGGCTTGACGAATGCACCAGCAGTATTCATGGATTTGATGAATAGGTCTTCCATCCCTATCTGGACCAGTTTGTAATTGTGTTAATTGATGATATATTGGTGTATTTTGGAGACAGAGGGAAACATGTTGAACATCTCAGGACTATTTTGCAGACATTGAGAGAAAAAAATTGTATGCAAAGTTCAGTAAATGTGAGTTTTGGTTAGATGAGGTCGTGTTTTTAGGCCATGTGGTATCAACTGCAGGAGTCAGTATAGATCCCCAAAAGACTGAGGCTATAGTCAGGTGGGAACAACCTAAGACTGTGACAGAGGTACGTAGTTTTCTGGGTTTCGCAGGATATTACAGGAGATTTGTTCAGGGATTCTCCAAGTTAGCTCTGCTACTCGCTAGTTTGACTAAGAAGAATACTAAGTTTGAGTGGAATGAGAAGTGTGAGCAGAGTTTCCAGGAACTAAAGGGAAGATTGATAACAGCACCTATTTTAGCACTCCCGAAGTCAGGAAAGGAATTTGAGGTTTACTGTGACGCTTCTCGCTAGGGGTTAGGCTATGTGTTGATGCAGAGTGGTAAAGTAATAGCCTATGCTTCTAAGGTAGCTGAGGCCTCATGAGAGTAACTACCCTACTCATGATCTGGAGTTAGCTGCAGTTGTTTTAGCATTGAAGATATGGCGGCATTATTTGTATGGGAAAAATGCCATATCTATACAGATCACAAGAGTTTGAAATATATCTTTGACCAAAAGGAGCTTAACATGAGACAAAGGAGGTGGTTGGAACTGATCAAAGATTATGACTGCACTATTGAATATCATCCAAGGAAAGCGAATGTTGTGGTTGATGCCCTAAGTAGGAAATCCAGAGGTAGGGTAAGTTCTTTAAATGCTGTAAGAGTTACTTTGCTCAAGGAATTCAGAAATAGTGCTGCTAGTTTAAAAGTAACTGATAAGGTGACATTGTTGGCACATTTTCAACTGAGACCCAAGCTAGTGGATGAGGTCATAAGGATGCAGTCAGAAGATCCTGTGATTAAGAAACTAATAGAAGAAGTAAAATCTCAGCAAAGAATGGACTACGAGCTTAGGTCTGATGGTGCATTGTTGAAACATGATACAATTTATGTGCCACGGAATGTGGAAGTCAAACAGGCGATTCTTGAGGAGGCACTTAGCTCGGCTTATAATATGCATCCTAGGAGTACCAAAATGTATAGAACGTTACGGCAATTCTACTGGTGGCCATGCATGAAAAGGGAGATAGCTGAGTATGTGGCAAGATGTTTAGTCTGCCAGCAGGTAAAGCCTAAACGACAAAAGTCAGCAGGGTTATTGAATCCACTCCCTATTCTTGAGTGGAAATGGGAACACGTTACGATGGATTTCCTGTTTGGATTGCCAAGAACTCCAGCAGGTGTTGACGGAATTTGGTGATTGTTGATAGATTGACAAAGACAGCGCGTTTCTTGCCGGTTAAAGCAACTTATACACTGGATAGATTAGCACGGACGTATGTGGATAAGATTGTAAGTCAGTATGAAGTACCAGTGACTATGATATCAGACAGGGATCCTAGGTTTACTTCTAAATTCTGGATGAGTTTGCAACAAGCTTTAGGAACCAAGTTGCAGTTGAGTCACGTCTTTCATCCTTAGACTGATGGAAAACTAGAGAGGAGATATGCTTCGGCCTATGTTTTGCAGTTCAAAGATAGCTGAGATGTACATTTGTCTCTAATGGAATTTGTTTACAATAATAGCTACCAGGCAAGTATAGGTGATAGCACCTAAAATGTGCTATCTTCCTCAGCTTAACTCGTGATTGTTGTGCTATTTAATGTGTCTATTATGTTATTTTGTAGGTTTCGAGCACTTAACAGGTATAACGTGGTGTTAGCACCAAAACAAGGCTAAAACGAGCCAAAACAAAGTTCCACAGCATCAACCGGGAGATAGAACTCCAAAAGGACAAAATTGCCCTTGAAGCCCTAGTGTCGCGGCGTTGCCTAGGCGCAGCCGCAACGCTTCTTCCCGAGACGCTTTGCTAAAGAAATGCAGTAAGCGCCGCGATGCTGCCCTATAGCACGCGGCGCTCCAAAAAGTAAACGCGGACAAATTATCGTTAGCATCGCAGCTCTACCCTATAGTGCCGCGACGCCAGTTTAATTTTGGCTTAAATTACCCTAACCACCAGCCATTCGGGAAGAGATAGCAGCACAAGTCCCAAGTCTGTTTTTGGAGTTTTTCATTGCATTTTTTCTTCTTTTCATCTTGAGGAGAGTTTCTTTAAACAATTATTGGGTGAACAAGCATGTATCGAGGTTAAGGTAATATTTTCTAGCTTGGGTATTAGGGATTTTCCATTGTAATTGATGTTTCTTTTGAGGTTTTGAACTTAATTCAATGTATGCATGATTTAATTCCGAGTTTTCAAGAATTATGATCAATTTCTAACGCTGGTGTTTATTTTGATTATTTCTTTTGGTTTTATTACAATTCGTGACAATTTGTTGTATGTCAATCATAGGAAGTAATAGGTTAGGTTAGCTTGCAAATCTAGATGGTGATGCGCATTGTTCTAATCAACCTAGGATTAAATCGGTAGGACATTCAATCTAGGTCTATCCAGTTGCATGTCCCGCCTAATTTTCCCTTAAACTTAATGCGGTTAGGTTTAGTAAAATTTTGCATGTTTTTAATCGATTTGCTTAAATCTAACTTGTCGACTAGGGCAATTCAATTTTGGCGTTTCTAGTTGAATTGATTGGGTGCTATCTTCAATGAATTTAGTAATGACGAACCAATGATAAGAACGTCAAACAAAGGAAATCCCTCGTAACCTAAGTTAGAGCTTCTTCCATTGAATTTTTACTCTGTCTTACTTTCTGCATTTTATTTTCATGAAATTTACTTTTTCTTGCAATCAACCTTTTTCAAACCCCCCTTTTTGTTACCTTGAATTGAAAACTTTTCAATTGTGAAATTCGAGGGCTCCCTGTGTTCGACCCGGCTTGCCACTACTACTGTGTGTAAGTTAGAAAAATTTATTTGGCATGGAATTGGGCGACAAATTTCGTCCGTCAAATTGGCGCCGTTGCCAGGGAGCCAAGAAATTTCACTTTTGTGAGGTTTACAATTCCTTATCGCTCTTTAGTTTTTCCTCCTTTGTATGATCCTATCCTTCCAAGATCGAAACAATTTGTTGTATTTTACAGATATCGATAGAGAGGAGCGACGACGGAGGAGAGAATCTAAAGAACGAAGAGCTTCAGAGGAACGTACTGGTGCAGGAGGCACATTCGAAGAAGTCTTAGAAGAATAAGAAACATCGATGGCGCAACCTGCATAGTGTCTTGAGCATGCTTGTCCAGGGAGTGTTTGCCTATGGCCGCATGCCCAAACCACCCTCAACCACCTTATATTCATGTCTTGTAAGTAGCTTAGGAAGTTGTTTTCATTTTCATGTTGTTTTCCTTTTGAGTGACGTTTCGCCAGTTTTCATATGCAAGGCTGGCAGACTAGTTTTTGCTTAGAATGTACTATAGGGGACCCCCACTAGTTGACTCCCCGACCAAGTATTGTTGTACTCTTTGCAACCAAGCTTTCTTGCAATTGTCAGTCCTCAATGCTTTATTGTATGATGTTTTCAAAGCTTTCCCTCTCTCCCGTTTTATAAAACCATTTTCTCTCGAAACGTGAGTAGAGGCTACATCATACCCCGAGTTTGCCCGCGACCCACGGTTTTTGTACGGCTGACTTGCTCGCCGGGTTAGAGCAGTGCCGCACAATCGCCTGTCCCGTATCCGAAAGTAAGCGATTGTGACACATAGCACACATTGTGGGACCTCTCGGCCCCAAATGTTGATCAACAGCCTCTTTGCATTACCTATTTGGCCACGACAGGTAATTTTGAACTTAAATCGGGTTTAATTCACTTACTCCCTTCATTTTCTAGACGTGCATGTGAGAACCCCCACAAGCATCTTAAGGAGTTCATCATCGTGTGTGAGGGGATGGGGCCCCATAGTGTGACTGAGGAGCAAATCAACCTTAGAGCATTCCCTTTCTACCTGAAAGATGATGCCAGGGATTGGCTTTACTTCATTCCTCCAGGTTCTGTAATCAGTTGGAAGGAATTGCAAAGGCAGTTCTTGGGGAAGTTCTTTCCCGCATCATGTGCTGCACGCATAAGGAAGGAGATTTATAGGATTACTCAGACGGCGAGGGAAACACTGTTCGAATACTGGGAGCGGTTCAAACGCTTGTGCGCTAGTTCCTCAACCACCCGATTTTTGATGCATTGTTGATCCAGTACTTCTATAAAGGGCTTGTCCCTAGTGATTGAAGTACCATCGATGCAGCTAGTGGTGGCACCTTAGTTAACAAGACTCCCATGGAGGCTAGTGCACTCATCTCCATCATGGCGGAGAATGCACAGCAATTCGAGACGCGAGCTCCCAGCAGTACCACGTCCTCACGAGAGGTAAGTGAAATAAGAGCTGAACTTTCTGAACTTTCTTCTTTGGTGAAGCAGGTCTTTGCTGCCAGGCAGCAACCTCAAGAGCCAGCGGAGGTCAGTTATGCCGATAATCAGTAAGGTGGACGGATGTACAACTACAACTGCTGGGGTGGTTAGGCGAACCAGGGCCATAGCTCTTCAGGGATGCCCTTGGAGGATATGGTGAAGCAGCTGGCCGATTCCAAAGCTCAGATCCAGCGCACCCAAGAGCAATTTATCCATACCACCACCTTCTATATTCAGAGCATGGCTAACCAGCTCTCCCAGCTAGCTAATGCTGTGAGCAGGCTGGACATCCAACAGGGGAAGCTTCCTTCCCAGCCCACATCAAACATGTGGAACGTGAGTGCCATCTCTGTGAGCTGTGGTATGGACCCATTGCCTGAAAAGCTTGTGAGCGAACCAGTGGAGATAGCGAGCTTACCAAGGAAACGTGGGATAAGATTGAACCCACCTCTCAATTTTTCCACTAATGTTCCCCGTGCTCCTTTCCCTAGCAGGTTGACTGTTGCTCAGGGAGGATCATGCAAGGAAGAGGTGAGGTCTGCTTTGTTTCTCGAAATTCAGAAGCCTGCTGTTGAGAGCAAAAAGGTGTGGACTAAAGTCCACAGAGAGGAAAAGAAGGAAGAAAATAAACAAGCAAATGTGATCCGCCAAGAGGTAATTTTTCCAGGTGATTTTCCTATTAAACAGAGACCCAAGTACGTTTTCTATTCCTTGTCAGATAGGAAATAGAAAATTTGAGTGTGCCATGTTTGACTTAGAGTCTGCGATTAATATCATACCTGCTCTTATTTATGCTGATTTTCAGTCTCATATCTTGCACCTGGCTGATATTGTAATGCAATTAGCTGATCATTCTCTTGTTAGGCCAATTGGTATAGTTAAAAACATGCTAGAGTCAATGGCCTATGTTTTCCTGCTGATTTTTATGTGATCAATATGGATGTTAATTCTACTTCTTCTACTTCTCCCTTGTCTGTGCTCTTAGAGAGACCCTTTCTAAAGACCGCGAATGTGGTGATCAATGTGGATGAAGGGTCCCTTTCCCTAAGGCACAGAGAAAAAATTGAAAAATTCTTTATTTCTGATGGTTTCTCCTCCACTAATCCTATGTGTTTTAGCTCTTTGATTTTTCAGGATTGTGGTTAACACCCTAAGTTGGGGGTGTTAGATAGGGACTCGGCTTTCCCAAATGGATACGGATAATGAAGCCGAGTACGGTCGAGCATAATGACCTTAAAAAATTGCACTACTTGGAGGCAGCCAGGATTTATATTTCTGTTATTTCCTTTTCTTGTTTTTACTTTTATTGAGCTTAATGCTTCCTATCTTTCTTGATCTTTTAGGTTTTTCTTGCTTGAAAGGAGTTGGAAAGGAGATTACCTTTACGAGCTAGATGTCACCGCCATCCTTCATGCCAAATTTCAGGGAAATTTTCTGTTTTCCTTTTCATTTGTCCCTTGTTCTTCTTTTCTTTTCTCTTCTCACATTGGGGACAATGTTGGATTTTAAGTTGGGGTTGGGGGATGTCTGTGTTCTGGCTGGAGTCCTTGAGCATCTAAGCTCGGACTAAATATTGTGTGCTTTCATGTTTGCTTGCTCATCTGTGCTTGGTTCGTTATGATGATTGGTTAATGACGCACTCTTTTCGATTCTCTTGCGTGATGCAATGTTTGAAGTGATTAATCATGATTTTAAGCCCTTTTAAAAAAAAAAATTCTAATTTTTCATGCACGCTTAAGTTCTTTGTCTGCCTATATTAGGTCCTGCATTCTTAGAATCGTATTGCTTAGCTTGTATTTTTTTTGTTACCTCAATAAGCCCCACTGATTTGATAGTGTATTTTATGATGGGTAGTAATGTAATACTGAGGAAGAAAAAAATATTTATATGCCTGCTGAAAAAGAATGTTATGCTTTAAAGAAATATCATGAAAGAAAAAAAAAAAGAAAACAAGAAGAAAAAAAGAAAAGCATGAAAAAGAAAGAGAAAAAAGAAAAAGAAAACTTGTAATGATATGCATGACTAGGGGTAGAAAGAGCTGCCTTTACCATGATTAGTTAGGATACTCGCGAGAAAAGAGTGAATACGGTTCCCTGTGGTAAATGTGTGAAAGCTAATGCCCCTAGGTAAAATAAATGCAAGTTTAGGGCCCTAGAGTTTGAATTCAGGCACCTCAGTTGAAATATTGTCGCTTTGATTCTTTTTGGACACTTGATGATTTGTGCATGAGCCACCATTGGGGAAAAAAAATTGAAAGCGATTTAATGTCATTCCGAGGTGCTAGGAACTTAATTAGAAGGTCTGAGTAATGAGGAAAAACCAGTGCGAGTGTTGAGGTGCAACCGATTGAACTAAAAGAAGATCTGAGTAATGAGGAAGAACCAGTTCGAGTGTTGGACGAGAAGGAACAAGTTCTGAGAACTAAGGTGATTCTGTTAGTCAAGGTTTTATGGAAAAATCACGACATAGAAGAAGCTACCTGGGAAACCAATGAGCAAATGATAAAGAAGTATTCACATCTGTTTCCGAGGAGTTAGTAGTTATTGAATTTCGAGGACAAAATTCTTATAAGGAGGCGGTAAATTGTAAACCCTACTTTCATTTTGTAAGAGCTAAACGTAAGTACGTAGTACCGATATGGACTAAATTGTTTTTCCTTTTGTAGATTGAAGGAAGAAGTGAAGAAAGCTGCAAATATTTTTGGTAAGTGAATTCTAGATCATTACGAGGTAAATCGAGTTTAGAAGTTACTTTGTCTATTTGAAAATAAAAATAAAAACAAAATAAAAATAGATTTTAGAAATAGAAGAAAAAGAAATAAGAAAAGAAAAAGAAGAAAAAGAGGGAAAAAAAAAGAGAAAGAAAATGAAAATGTTTGATAACGTAAGTAAGTCGGTATCCCGTATAAGTTTATAAGCTAAATTTTTGGTCATTTACTCCATTTTCAAAAGCATCAACCGACCCAACCTTGTAACTGCATGTCAAAGGCAAAGGGAGAAAGAAGAAGTATTCTAGGGCAAATTCATGTAGAATTCGAGTCGGTTTCATAATGTAATTGAAGCTGAAACAGAAGGTTTGGTTGCTGTAGCACAGTTGAGTGAAGTCTGGTGTTTGGTGATTAGCGAGCTGAAGAGATCAACTTTGAAGCTAAAAATTTGAGGTTAGTAAGTTAACTTAACTCTTAACAACTCTTCTGAATGATGGTTGAGCTGAATATGAAGAGAAACATGTTAAATGTTAGATGGAAGTAACTGATACGGATTTCCCGAGTGATCTGGTGCAGGGCGAAGTAAATTGGAAATATCTGTCGAACAAAGAGGACTTAAGCTTTGAAATTTTGAGGTAAGCTAGAAAACACATTTGTTTACAACTTTATAGAAGAGAAGAAGTTCTAATTCGAGTTGAAAATATAACTTTTAACGGATAGAAAAGAAGCCAGAAGCGAAGACAGAAGCTGTGGGAGACGGGTTTCGCCGGAAAAAGCAACGACACTGAGGGCGTAAGGGTGAGCAGCGAGACGAGTCTCGCTGGTGTCGTTGGTGGCTTTTTGTCTCACAACTCTCGCTGGGTATCGCTAGTCTCGCTGGTGTCGCTAGTCTCGCTAGTCTTGCTGGTTTTGTCTAGTCTCGCTGGTCTCGCTAGTTAACAGTATCGCTGGTACAGTTTGGTCTTTTGCTTGAATTTGTTGGTTTAGTCTCACTAATGGCCTGAATCTCACTCATTAGTGAATTCTTTTATGACATGTAGCCTCGGTTGAGCATTTCTTTGTGGAATATAGTCTCGGTGATGGTTTTCCTTATGAAGTAGAGTCTCGGTGGTGAATAATAGAAATGTTTAAGGCTTGTTTGCTATTTAAAAAGGAATTTTAAGGAAATCTAACAAAGGAAAATGTACTATTTTAGGTCGAGAGGAGTTAGGAAAGGCGTATAACCCCTTTAAGGGTCGGGACAAGTAGTGAGTGACAGTTTTATTTAAAATGAATTTACTTTAAACAAAGTTTTTATGTTGTAGGATTAAGTTTGGAAACATGTCTATGTGTTTATGCTTTCCAAGGGTTTTAACGTGCTATGAGGATTAGGTGCATATTATGTGTTTTACATTGGAAATCATTTGAAGCATGCTAGTTGTTAAATGAGTTTTACGAAAGGCATGCTATTTGTTAACCTATGATTTTATGGAAAGCATTGATGATCGTTAATGAGTTTGTGAGAGTTTGAAATGTTATAAACTCGTGAATCTTTAATATGCTATTTCCAAAGCATGTTGTTTTTTTTAATGATGTTCTTGAAAAGGCTCCTAATGCTGAAGGACGTGGAGAAGGTATGTGATAAGCACTTGAAAAGTGCTTTCTATCCTCTCAAATTAAGGAAGTTTATATAAGATTTCACTTGTTTGCTAGTGATTTTCAGGTTAAAATGAGGAAAATTAGAAGAAAAGACTAAAAGATCAAAACCGAGCAAGAATATGGCGAAAAAGAGCTGAAAAACTAAAAAAGGGCAAAATTTGGGATAGCGCCGCGGCGCTAAAACCCGAACGCAACGTTCTGGACATATCATAGCATCGCGGCGCCGAGATGGCACTGCCGCGGCGCCAAAATCCGACGCAACATTCTGAACGCATTACAGCGTCGCGGCACTTGGACGGCGCTGCCGCGGCGCTAAAGCCCTAGAGCATCAATTCTGAATGCATCACAGCGTCGTGACGCTTGGACGGCGCTGCCGCGGCGCTAAAACCCGACAGCAACAATTTTGGACACAACCCTAGCGCCCGTGGAGCTATGGATCAGCGCCGCGGCGCTAGTTTTCCATAAATGTAAAATTGTTATTTTTGGTAAATTTTTGGGCGGCCAACTCTATAAATTTGGGGGTTTCCAGCAGCTCTGATCAATCAAATCAAATCAAGTATCAATCAACCATCAATTTACAGACTTAAAGAGGCACAAGAAGGAGAGAATTGAGTGAGAGTTCATAAAAGAGTTCAAAGAGTGAGTTAGTTGCAAGGAAGAGGAAAGGAGTTCGAGATAGTCGTGGTGCCCTTTGAATTTCGACGTGAGAGCCAAGGAAATCGTGACGGTGCTACCTCAATCAAGAGCATCTTTTCAGTAGAGTTTCCCTTTCTTTACACTCTTTCTTTGTTTATTTTGCTTAAACATGTTGCTTCAAGCTATGAGTGGCTAAACTCTTTAGTTTTAGGGTTTTGATGATTTGTTTATGAATTTATGTTGATCTTGTAGACTTTCATGGTTTTGTTGGAATGATTATGTTTTTCATTGTTATTGTGTTTAATTCTTGTGGATTGGCCATCTTCACATGTTAGGTTAGATGTATGATTGAGAGATTGCATGTTTAACTTGATCTATAACAATGAATTGTTGTTAATCTATCACGAGAGTAGTTAGGTTGACAATAAAAGTTGCTAAAGACTATTCTTAATGCCATGTAATTTGAATTGGTTTCAAGAGATTAGTAATCAATCGAGTTGCATGAGAAATAGTTGTTTTTGAGAGAAAATAACTTGGAATTAAGTTTTTGACTTAGGCATATGAATTACCATAAATTCCATGAATTCTATAATATTGCATGATGAAATAAATAAGGATTCATTACCCTAGAACTCTCTTTGACTCTTGTGTTTCTCACTTTAATACTTTCCTTGTTTGGTTTATATTTTCCATATATCACAACTTCAATTCCAATCCTCAAATAAAATTGGTTCAACTCTAGAATAACTAAGTAACTTAAACCTTCACAATTGGATCTCCAGTGGAACGATATTCGGACTTAACCGTCTTATATTATAACTTGACTCGTACACTTGTGGTTAACACTAAAAGTGCGCATCAAGTTTTTGGTGCCATTGCCGGAGATCCAAAGAATGGTTTTTGTTATTTAATATTCATTAGAATTGATAGATCTTAATTTGAGGTTTATATTATTTGGTTGTTTATTTATATATTTATTTATATTTTATTTTATTGTATTTTATATTTTTTCCTTTTTTATTTTATTTTATTTTATTTTTGTATTTTTTATTTTGTAATATTTATTTTTATTTATTTTTATTATTTTGTTGGTTTATGCCTAGAGATAATATTAATATTCTCCCTCTTGATCCCGAGATTGAAAGGACGTGTAGAAGAAACCTAAGAGTTCAACACAATCACATCGAGGAGATGGCGGAGGAGATATCAAAGGCAATTTGGGACTACTTCCAACCGACATTACCGGCAAATCAACCCGACATTATAAATGTGCCCATCAATGTCAACAACTTTGAGTTGAAACCGGGGTTGATCCACATGGCTAGAGAGCTAGCCTTTTTCCTTTCTCTTTACAGGATCGTGCTAAAGATTGGTTGGGAACCATACATCCGGATAGCATTATAACGTAGGAGATCTTAGCTCAAGCTTTCTTGAACAAATATTTTCCACCGGCTAAATCTCAAAAACTAAGGACGAAGATTGGAACATTCCGCCAACTTGAGGATGAACAATTATATGAGGCTTGAGAGAGGTATAAGGATCTCTTGAGAAGGTGCCCTCAACATGGTTACCCGGATTGGTTGCAAATTCAACTCTTCTACAATGGATTAGCAAGCTCAACCAAATCCATACTAGATGCAACCGCCGGAGGCTCAATTTTTTCAAAGAATGCTCAAGAGGCATACACCATACTAGAAGACTTGGCTACTACATCGTACAATTGGCCATGTGAACGGTCTTCTCCAATCATCCTAAAAGCCACCGGACGATATGAGATGGACGAGGTAAGTTCTCTAAACGCTCAATTGGCTTCTCTCACTAATGCTTTATCTAAATTTTCTCAAGGAAGCCAAGTCCAAGCAAGTCTATCATCCATAGCTTCCCTTGTGGCCATGGCAAGTCAACAAGAGCCTAGTGAGTTAGATGTGGCCAATTATGTGGATAGAGGACAATACCGAGGTCAACAACAACTTCCAACTCACTATCATCCCAACTTGAGGAATCATGAGAATTTTTCATATGCTAACAACAAAAATGTGTTGCAAGCACCTCAAGGATTCAATGGAGCGGGGAATGCAAAGACATCATCACTAGAGGACATAATGCTTGACTTTGTCAAAGAGTCAAGATCAAGGACAACCACATTGGAGAATTCGGTCCAAGCAATTGCAAGCACCGTTCAAAGCCAAGGTAAGTCACTTCAAAACTTGGAGGTTCAACTTAATCAAATGGCAACTTCCCTCCAAACAATGCAAAAGGGTAAGTTGCTTAGTTGTCCCGAGAGAAACCCAAGGGAGGAGTGTAAGGCCGTGACTTTGAGGAGTGGGAAAAAGCTATCCACTCCCTTGATCAATGATGAAGATGGTGAGCCTCCACAAAAAGAGGATGTTCCACAACAAGAGAGTGCACCTAAGGAAAAGGAGAAATCAAAGTCCAACATAGGGAGTACTTCTAACTCTACTTCTTTTATCCCTAATACTTTACCTTTTCCTCAAAAATTTCAAAAGAAAAAGATTGATTCTCAATTTTCAAAATTCTTAGACATATTCGAAATGTTAGAAATTAACCTTCCTTTTGCAGAGGCATTAGAACAAATGCCTAAGTATGCCAAATTCATGAAGGATGTATTGTCTAAGAAGAAAAGATATGGAGATTATGAAATGGTTGCACTAACCAAAGAATGTAGTGCGACACTACAAAGGAAATTGCCTCCAAAACTAAAGAATCCAGGGAGTTTCTCTATCCTTTGTCATTTAGGCAATAATAAGGTTACTAAAGCACTTTGTGATCTTGGAGCTTCCATTAACTTAATGCCTTTATCCATGTTTAGGAAGCTCAATGGAGGAGAGGTGCAACCAACTACCATATCTTTGTTTTTGGCCGATCGATCATTTGTTCATCCCTATGGCATTGTAGAGGACGTCTTGGTTAAGGTAGACAAGTTTATCTTCCCGGCGGACTTTGTGATATTAGACATGGAGGAAGATGCCGAAGTCCCCATAATCCTTGGGAGACCATTTTTGGCCACCGGAAGGGCCCTCATCGATGTGCAAGATGGAAAGCTCACATTCCGCCTTAACGATGAGGAGGTAACATTTGACATTTATAAAACCCTTACGCATCCATATGTAGAAAGGTATGAGCATCATGAGCCAAGCACAAAGGTAACATCGGCTCTCTCTTCGAATAAAAACTCTATGCATGATGAGCCTCCTTTGAATGGTAAGACTAATGGCATGCTTGATGTTAAAGTAGAAAATTCTATGAAGCATGTTTCTAGTTGTGATAATTCTCCTAGTTGTTCTTGCATGCCTCCCAAACCTATAATGAATTATGAACAAATTATGGAGATGCATGTTAAAAATGAAGTGGTGAGTCCAGTAAAATCTAAGAATAATGACTCCTTAATGAGTCTTGACTACATTAGAAACGATGATGTCCAACTTAATAATGATTTGTTGACTAACTCACTAAATGCTAATGAATATGTTTGTGAGCGTCAATGTGGGCAAATACTACAAGTTGTAGGTGACCCAAAGCATAAAAGGAAGAAACCACCTTGGGATCCACCGTGACTCGCAAGCCCCGTTTAGCTAGAAGACGTTAAACCAAGCGCTTATTGGGAGGCAACCCAATTTTATTGCTTTCTTTACTTTTCTTTTTATTTTATTTTCAATTAATCTTGAAGTCACTCATATGCTTTATCTCTCAGGAACTTGGTTTATCACATAAAGTACTCCTTACACCAAGCCTGTTTGGTGGCTTCCCACCTGCTCACAGGCTTGTTCCTTCTTTGTTAGATGCTCTTATGCATTGGGGACAATGCATGACTCTAAGTTTGGGGTAGGAGGTGTCTCTCGTACTTTTGTGTGTTTTCTTATCCTGCTATGCATGTTTGTGAAGGTTTTAATGATCATATGCATGTCAATTTTTGAAAAATTTTGGAGCTTTCAAAGTTAATGGGAATGTGTTTATAGTTGTGTGCTTTGATGTTGATTGCCCATGATGAGATTCGAATTTGCATGATAGATGACTTATTGTGGAAATAGAATAGCACTATCTTGAGTTAAATTCATTTAAGTCCCTCTTAAAATCTCTCATATTCTTGAGCACGTAGCCACTTTAATCTAGAATCTTTAACTAAAAAAAAAAAAAAAAAAGATTAAGTTGGGTGTATTTGGTTGTCACTCCGACAGGCCTCACCGGTTAGAGAGTGGAAATGCATGATAGCTTGTAATTTTAGACTAAAGAAAAAGAAAAGAGTATACATGCCTTGAGAAAAGAAAAAGTGTACACAAAATGTATGAGCTTTATTTGTCTATTTTTTTAAATGTTAAACTTGTAATGAGTATGCATGGATAGGGATAAAAAGAGCTGCATTTGCTGTGATCAGTAAGGACGCCTGGGAATTGACTAGGTACGAGTCCCTACAGTGAATGTGTGAAAGCTAGGCCTCTAGGTAAAAGAATGCAAGTTTGGTCCCATGAAAAAAAAAATGATTGAAAGGCACCTTAGTGAACATATTATTCACTTGGAATGTATGAAAGCTTGAAGATTGGTGCATGAGCTAGAGTAGGGGGAAAACTAAAGAAACTCTCTTAAGTCCTAATTTGAGTTCTAGTATGTTAAATTGAAGGAGGCTTGCACACACACACATGGGAGATAGCAAGATTTGGCCTTGAATGATTATAACAATATAGATATGCTTGCATGTTTCTACTTAAGCTCTAAATGCTATTCTCTGAGACATGAGTCAATTGCACACTTCTTCATCTAAACTCCCTATTATTTGATTTTATTCTTTGCTCGGGACTAGCAAATCTCTAAGTTTGGGGTGTTGATAAGCACTTGAAAAGTGCTTTCTATCCTCTCAAATTAAGGGAGTTTATGTTAGATTTCACTTGTTTGCTAGTGATTTTTAGGTTAAAATGAGGAAAATTAGAAGAAAAGACTAAAAGATCAAAACTGAGCAAGAATATGGCGAAAAAGAGCTGAAAAACTCAAAAGGGCAAATTTTGGGATAGCGTCACGGCGCTAAAACCCGAAAGCAACGTTTTGGACGCATCATAGCATCGCGGAGCTAAAACCCGAGAGCAACAATTTTGGACACAACCGTTGCGCCGTGGTGCCAGTTTTCCATAAATGTAAAATTGTTATTTTTGGTAAATTTTTGGGCGGCCAACTCTATAAATTTGGGGGTTTCCAGCAGCCCTGATTAATCAAATCAAATCAAGAATCAATCAACCATCAATTTACAGACCTAAAGAGACACAAGAAGGAGAGAATTGAGTGAGAGTTCATAAAAGAGTTCAAAGAGTGAGTTAGTTACAAGGAAGAGGAAAAGAGTTCGAGATGGTCGTGGTGCCCTTCGAATTCCGACGTGAGAGCCAAGGAGATCGTGACGGTGCTACCTCAATCAAGAGCCTCTTTTCAATAGAATTTCCCTTTCTTTACACTCTTTCTTTGTTTATTTTGCTTAAACATGTTGCTTCAAGCTATGAGTGGCTAAACTCTTTAGTTTTAGGGTTTTGATGATTTGTTTATGAATTTATGTTGATCTTGTAGACTTTCATGGTTTTGTTGGAATGATTATGCTTTTCATTGTTATTGTGTTTAATTCTTGTGGATTGGCCATCTTCACATGTTAGGTTAGATGTATGATTGAGAGATTGCATGTTTAACTTGATCTATAACAATGAATTGTTGTTAATCTATCACGAGAGTAGTTAGGTTGACAATAAAAGTTGCTAAAGACTATTCTTAATGCCATGTAATTTGAATTGGTTTCAAAAGATTAGTAATCAATCGAGTTGCATGAGAAAGAGTTGTTTTTGAGAGAAAATAACTTGGAATTAAGTTTTTGACTTAGGCATATGAATTACCATAAATTCCATGAATTCTATAATATTGCATGATGAAATAAACAAGGATTCATTACCCTAGAACTCTCTTTGACTCTTGTGTTTCTCACTTTAATACTTTCCTTGTTTGGTTTATATTTTCCATAAATCACTTTAATACTTTCCTTGTTTGGTTTATGTTTTCGAGTTGAAAACAGGGAGTTGCTGGTTGAAGGTTGAAGAAAATAGCCCAGGTTTCCGCCCACACCCACACCCACACCCACGCCGCACGTGCCTATGTGGGAGTTGCCACCCACATCCGTGTCAGCCATGCCGCCCACGCCCTTATGCGCCTACCCACACACACCCATGCCCTTTGCCGCCTAACCCTACCCACTAGCTGCGTATATTGCATGCCCACGACCATTTTGAGTGTTGGTGAGCGTTTTTTAGGTCTAATTGATATTTTCTTGAACTTTTAGCCTCAAAATGAGTAATTTTGAATTTTAAGTTGATTTATAGGTACTTTAGGAAATTTTGAGAATTTTTGCAAAAAGGTTCCTAAATGGCAATGGTGGAGGAATATGTGAAATTTAAGTTGATTTAAGCCAATGTTGATGAAGTTTAAGTATTATGGGAAGTGTAGGAATCTCAATGAGACGATCTAATGTCTCTCAATTGATATTTCATGTCAAATTGAGGTTGGGGAAGCCTATAACCCTAAAGGATCAAGCCCAAGCTGTGAGTGACATGTGTTTTCTTTAAAAGGAATTCATTTATGATTCCTTGCCATCATTTCTTATGAAAATGTGTTCTCTTGATGGTTTTGTTATGTATTGAGCATGGTTCACTGATTTTACTCGAAATGCCTAATATGGAATGTTTAGCTTAAAAAGGAAAGTTACATGTTTTCTTATTCACAAATGTTTTCCTTGAGAAATATATGTTTGAAAAGCATGATGTATATTTGATTTTTATAGCTTGAAGAGCATGCTTTCTCTTTTTTCTTAAACCTTTGAAGAAGCATGATACTTGATGTCACACCCTATTTTTTAAGAAAACGATGTGTTGAAGAGTCTATGAAGAAAAGAGGTAAAAGACCATGTTGGAGGCATGGTCAGGACTAGGTAACGCATGGTAAGGGTGGACGCATGGAAGTAAACCGAGAAGGGAAAGAAGTGAAACGCATAAGCAAGAAAGGAATAAAGTTATGTTGTGAAGTGTTGAAAGAGATTTAAGTCTCGGAAGGATAGAATACTATAGCAAATTGAGTAACGCATAGACTTATAGCAAGGAATGTTCACAAGTGTTGGAGAAGGTTGTGAAGTAAACATAAAAACTAGTGCATGTGGTGGACATGCTAATCTATCTTTAAGAGAAATAGAAGTGCAAGGAAAAGGTTAAAAGAATAACCTTGGGAATAATCAAGGAATGCCCAAGGATAGGAAGATGGTCATTGGACGCAGGATGAAGGTGAACGCAACAGGACCAACGCATAGAGGAAGAGCTTGAGAAGGATTTGTTGTCATTGACGCCTAGTGGCATTGTGTAAGCACTGGTTTATAATAGTACAGCTATGCGTTGAAGGTGATCACAAATGGTTGTTGTGAGCTGAAGTAGTCACCGCGTTGGCGGGGGAAGAAACGTACTTGGCTTACCATGCGTTGGTAAGGTTGTCATGCATTGAGATCCCTATGCGTTGAAGACAGAGTTATCTCTATGCGTCAAAGACAGTAGTATAGTTGGCTGAAGAGTTAGAAAAGTGAGTAGTGAAGCTCAAACCTTGAAGGAAACTCAACGAACGCATGAGGGCATTGTGTTGAATGAATGGTTGTCTATTGGAAAATGTTGGACGCATAAGATAAGTTTATAAAGGCCAGGTGGCTTCGTATAGATTTGACACCTTATCAGTAGGAGGTGTTGAAGGCATGTTAAGTGTTTCATGCAAGGCGACATTTGGACTAATGCATGGTTAATTAAGCATGCAGCGTGACATGTGGCAAACAAATGGCAAAAGGAGAGGAGAAGTTGGATGGAAAGCTCTCTATAAATAGAAGTTGGAAAAGGAGCGACTGATGACTCTAAAAGAAGAATTCTGGAGAGAAAAGGGAAGAAAGAAGGTAGAAAGGAAGAATCCTTGCGTCCGTAGTAAGAGTCTGCGGCCAAGAAAGAAGGTATTTTGACAACTTAGCTATTTTATGTAAAAGAGGTTGTCTTGCGTCGAAAAGGGGTCGGCCTTGCGTTGAGGACAAACATAATGTCCAAGGTGAACGCGGCGTTCAAAGTTAGGTGATGCGTTCATGTTGGACCTTGCATCCAAAAGAGGGCGACGCATCCGAAAGAGAAGTAAGAAGAGTCGGGATGCACTTTGCAAAAATAATCAACCTTGCGTTGAAGGGCAGGGGTTGCGGTAGTTACCAACCTTGCGTTGAAGGGCAGGGTTGCGTTCAACCAAGCTGACAGAGGAAGATGAAGCCTTGCGTTCCAGAGTTAGAACGTTGCGTCTAAGAAGCTCGGGAAGAGGAAATAGAGGAAAGGAAGAGGAATTATTCTTTGGCAAGTACAGGTGAGTAACACCTGTGTTTTACAAAATATAAATGAGTTCTTTATGAATCTGATTACATGGGTTTTAAACAAATATATGCATGCGTTTTACTTGTAAACTTTGAGTATGCTGGTTACTTGCTATGAGTTTATAAACGCATGGTGATTGGTTAAATAGTTGTTTCATGACTTTTCTGAAAAACATGATGTTATATGATTTCAAGAAAGATTTGAAAATAGATTTGTATGAAAAGCATGCGGTATGATATTAAAACTGGAAATTGAATTTAGCATGCTGATGAGGTGAGATTTGGAAACGGTTAATTTATGAGTTATTAATATAATGTTTCCAAAATATGTATGATGTTTTATAAAACTTTGAAAAGGGACCCCAATGCTCAGGGACTCGTAGAAGGCATTGTGGGCGGCCCGGATTATAAAGGTACCCAATGCTCAAGGACTCGTAGAAGGCAAATGGGTAACCTAGATATAGAAATGGGACCCCAATGCTCAAGGACTCGTAGAAGGCATTGAGGGCGGCCCGAATTCTAGTACCTATGTGCACATAGAGGTATATACGACGCTGATGTGTTGAGATTACTCCACACAGCTAAGGAAAATCGACGTTGAGGAGCGTTGAGCATTGCTCCGCCTCAACTAAGGAAAAAACATATTTTATAAGAATGAGATTTTTGAGTATTTATTATCAACGGACAAGCATGTTTTCACAATGGTATTTGAGTATAATATTATATGATTTGAAGTGTCATATTTTATGCAAGTTTGACTAGTTTTACAGTTAAAATATATTGTTTTCAAAAAACTGTTACTCACTGAGCTGTTAGCTCACCCTTTTTATATGTTTTCTATTTTCAGGTAGCATGACAGTTCCCGTTGCCGATCGAAGTCGAGGTTTGTCAAGAGTATGATAATGGTATTACTGTCCTAGGAAGGGTTTTATACGTAAGTGAGGCGAAGTTGACAGTAGATTATTGGACAGGATAGTCGGTAACTGCTGTCCTCACACTCCGTCTCGGGCTACAGGAGGATAGTTCGGGGTGGGGTGTGACACTTGATGTTAGTTTCTGAGAAATCTAAGGTTTTCCATGAAATGTTATATGTTAAAATGATTAATGTTAAAGCATGCTTGTGTTTCTTAAAATGTTTTATAAAGGGACCTAATGCTGAAGGACGTTGAGAAGGCATATGGGCAACCCTGAGATTATTGAGGAACTCAATGCTGAAGGACGTTAAGAATGCATTTGAGCATTCTTAGGACCCAGTACTGAAGGACATTAAGAAGGTACTTGGGCAGCCCAAGATAGCTATTCCTATGTGCACATAGAGAGAGTTAACATGTTGTGTTTAGATTACTCCACATCAGCTAAGGTTTGTTTTCAACATTGAGAGTGTTGAGCTTGCTTCGCCTCAACTAAGACTATCTTGAGTTCAAAGGTAAAGATTGATGAGCTTTGAAAGCTTTATTTTAATAAACTGTTTAGTTTGATTTCTCTGACGCCGGAGCATGATTTATATGTTAAAGAATATGTTTCCATATTATGTCATTCACTAGGCTTTCCAGCTCACGTTTTTCTATGTTTTCTTTCCTACCCAGGTAGCGAAAAAGTTTCCAGAGCTTAGCCTACTCAAGTCTCGTCTTGCTCAAGAATCAAGAATTCAACACACTGTGGTTTGGAGTTAATGTGGCATGCAGACATAACTAGTTGAGTCTATTGTTGGGGTGTGAGAATGTACATTATATTTGTATTCTAAGTCTTGAGTCAGATGGTTCTAAAGGTTTCGCTGGTGTAAATATTTAAACTTCATGATCTTGTATTTATTATAGATGTTGGTCATGTATGTTATATGCTTTGAGAAAAGAATATCGTGGGTGACTATGTTTTATGATGTTTTCAACAGGTTAATTAGGTACAGGTGGACAATGAACCTCACAAAAGGGGTGATATTTGCTGTCTTCACACTTTTTTCTAAGTTAAAGAGTCTGAGAGGGGGTGTGACAGTATGACCCACTAGGTATTTTGTTTGGCTCTCGTAGCACCTTGGCTTGGGCCTTCTCTAGCCCCATCTTGGTCCTGGGGTGTCACTTTCAACTAGAATCTTGTTGTCTTTTTGGCTTTGTCGTGTCCATTTTTGTTTGATACCAATTATGCTCTTTAGTCTAAAATCACCCATAACAGAATTAAAATTGATGTTTTAAAATACAATTGTCAAATAAAATAAGTTTAAAATTTAAAATAACTACGTTAGATTTTAAATTTAAATTTGTGAACTTCAAAATTTTCTTTAACAAAAAAAATAAATGTAAAGGATTAAGGATATAATGGATGGGACTGGGAACTGTTTCGTTTTTTCTATTTACTCACGTGCCATTAAAAACAGCTATTTAAGCTTTGACCTTTTAATTGAATTTGAACTGCAAAAGTTCATCACCGACCGAATGCAAAGCAGCACATCACCGACCGTTTATAGACCAACGATCTTACGACAGTCAAATTGCCACGTTGTTTACTATCGTGCTCTCGTTTCTCACATGTCTTGAGAACATTCTTATGTGAAAAACACACGCCGCTGGAGTATATCGTTTTTCTTAGTACGATATATGTATATCATGTTTAGCTTACGATATGGACGGAAATATTTAAAACATTGATGTCAAAACTAAAAATAAAAATGTTTGATGTAGATGAAAATGTTTGTAATTGATCCTATTTTTATATTAACAATATTTTATTACTTGTCTTTTATGTTTTATATATTCTTTTTTATGTTTTATATATTATTGTTCCATATAAACAAAACATATGACGGATGTGTTCAAGAATTTGACATTGGTTAATTATAATATTCTATTCGTATACTTTAAAATTTATTAGGCTAACACAAGATAGAATTTGATTTATATGCCTCTTCTTTTCTCTAAATTTTAGGTATTTTTTTCTATTCTATAATTTCCAAAATTTCAAGTAACACCTAATCTTTCGTAAGATTTCACTCTAAATTGTTCCTCTAAAATTCCATTTTATAATTATTTGATTTTGATTTTTAATTTTTGAAAATGTCTCCAAGTCTTTTATTTTGTTATACCGTTTACCAATATTTTCAAAATATCATGCCAATTTTTCTCATTTCTACCATAGTTAAAAAATAGGAAAATAGTTTAGAAAGTAAAGGAAAACAATAAAAACTCATAACACAAGAATTTACATGGACAACTCTTAATTCAGAGAAAACCCACGGACTAGATAAAAACCACGGGCCAGAGAAAATTCACTATGTGAAAAATTGCAATAATCACATATAATAATTCTCTTTTCCGATCCTAATTACAATAGCACTCTCTCAAAGCAATTAACTATTGGGATTTATACCCTAAAACCTCGTAGTTAATTAGTTATTTGATATAATAATTCATTATTTTAAATATGCAATAATGAGTTATCCATTATGGGAAAATCCAAGATCATTTTATGAGACTTCAAGAGTATGTAGTGGACATATAGGTGGATAATGTTCAAGAAATTGTTGGTCCTTAATCTCAAATTAATTAATTTTAATTAATTAATTAGTTAATGTTTTGATGATAACAAACCTGATTTTGTTTACTAACAATTTTATTATTTTAAATAGTCATATCGTAGAGATTGGAATAAAGATTTTGACGCCTCTTCAATCACCCAAATCGAAGTTCAAACAAAGAAGTTCGAGCCGAAATAAGGTTAACAGAAAATTACCCGAGGCGATGACGTAGCGGCCAAATCATTAAGTTGGATCATTTAGAGAGTGCCACTTGGAGCTATAGGGTGAGTGACACTTGGTGAGTTTTTGAGTTTTTAAATTTGTTTTCAAAAGAAAAATAATTTAATATTATATATGTTTGTATTTAACGACTAGTTGTCTTTAATATATATATATACTACTTTTTACTTTTAATCTCAACCATTCAATTTTCTTTTACAAATATCTAAAGGCCCAAATTGAATTTGGTTTTCACCCTACTCCCATCTCTTTTTAAACACTTCATTTTCTCCAAAATTTCGCAACTTTTATTATTTTCAATCCTCCACAATTCACCAAGCCACCATTGTTGCTCTCTCTCCAAACTTCAATTTTTCTTATTTTCATCTAATTCTTGAGAGAGATTTATGCATGGTGAGTATTGATTTGTTGTGAGCTTAAAACTTATAAATCTACTCTTTCAGAGAGTTTTCTCATCTTGTTCTTCATTTCCAAACTTTTGTGAGGGTTGCTTTTGATCCTAAAAAACAACGATTGTAATGGTTTGATCGTTATCTGCTGAAACAATTGAGTTTGCTCTTCAACTCACAAAAAAGGTGGTGTAGCGGTTGGGCTCTGATCTGTGAAAAGAGTCGACAAAGACTTCTCGTGAAGTACCCAAGAGGAGCTTGGTAAGTGGATGTAGACCGGTTGTGCTGAACTACTATAAAACCATGGTGTCAATTTTCTATCTCTCTCCTAATTTATTTTTGCAATTAATTTTTGTTATTATATTTTATTGCATGAAATTAATTATAATTTCTAATTCTTAAGATCAATTGCTCATATTTTTATATTTTGATTGGTCGTTATTAAATTTCTATATTCATTACCAATCTTTTTATAAGAATTAAATAGGGTGCTTTAAAGTATGATTGTCAATTTCTTATTTAATTCAAAATTATTGTTTAACTACTTATTTGCAAAGAGTTTGTTAATTTGCTTAATTTAGCCCACATTAGTAAAAAGTTAAAATTAGTTTTAATAAACCCTATTTACCCCCTCCCCCTCTAGGGTTGCCCTACCGGTCCAACAGTAATAACTTAAGGGTCTATAGTATATGGATAAGGTTGGATACCTTATCCTGGTAACACTATGGATACGACCCACTTTGTAAGTGTTACAAACAATGTGATCCAAATCTTTGTCTTCACATGAATAGTTTGGATCAAACCATTTGTATATGGATAAGGTTGAATGTCTTATCCTGATAACACTGTGGATACGACCTACTTTGTAAGTGTTTCAAACAATGTGATCCAAATCTTTGTCTCCACATGAATAGTTTGGATCAAACCATTTGTATATGGATAAGGTTGAATGTCTTATCCTGGTAACACTATGGATACGACCTACTTTGTAAGTGTTTCAAACAATGTGATCCAAATTGTTGTCTCCACATGAATAGTTTGGATCAAATCATTTGTAACTATTACAAAGTGGGTCGTATCCATAAGGTCACTAGGATAAGGCACCCAACTGAAAGAATCTAATTCTCAGCGGAAGCAAATGATCTCCTTGTGCCATTAAGCTTGTTTTAGAAAACTAAAATTACAGAGAACAAAATACAAATAAACAACAACTAGTTAACATGTTTTTTAAGAAGAAAGAGATAGAAGATTCCCTACCTTTGAAGACCTTCTTCGACGTGGGAATCTTCTCCTCCAAATCATGAACCGATGACTTCTCCAACGGAAAAAATAACAACTCTTCTTCTCTTGGAATACTACCACAATGGTTACCTCACTATTCTCAAGGAATAATGAAATAGAGGAGGTTTCGGCTCCCTATGATTTAGGCAAGGGAAAAATTTGAGAGGAAGAAAAGAGAATTTGAGAGCGAGATTTTCATAGAACTCTTCTATGTTGAATAACTTTCTGTAACACCCTCTCCCTTCCTTTTCTTTTTTATGTGAAAACACTATGAGAGAAACAAAATAACTCCCTACTACGTGGGAGTTATTTTTAATATAATAATATAAAAATAATATTATTAGTTAATATTAATTTAATTATATTATATTAAATCATATATAATAAATAAAATTAAATAAAATTAATTAATTAATTTAATTAATTCAATATCTCATATTTAATTTAAATTTGAACCATATTCAAATAACCTTCTATAACATAACCTATAGTTTTAATATGAATCTCATTCATATTAATTTTAACCTATAATTTTATATCAATCTTATTCCTATAATTAATATTTAAATACTCATCTCTCTTATAACATAAAGTATAAATTTTGAATCTCATTCAAAATAAACTTTATATTATAATGTATGTATATACATTATGCTAATTGTATCACATACAATTAATTCCCTTATTAATTTGAACATTTTAAATTAAACCAAAATGTTTGATTCTTATACTAATCCTTTACGAGCTAGCAAGGGGACCTCATGGACCTATAGTTAGAAGCTCCAATTATATGAGATTAATCAATTAAACATTTTAATTAGATTAGTCAATATTCATTAACTATAAGTCACTCCACTAGAGATTTACAGTTGCACTCTTCGCACTATAGATATATTTTTGTGTCCACAGAGTTTACTAATCAACAGTAAGTCGACCCTTCACAAATTACTCATAACTACACTGGGTCAAATTACTGTTTTACCCATGTAGTTATATCTAACTCCTTAAATACCACTGATCCCTGTAATGAAAAAACTGTTTATAGAACAACTATAAACTAACCCCTCTCGAGCTAGTGAGAGAGTGAGGCCTCATTGTTCAAGACGCGGAATCAGCCCTTAAGGGAGTAATTTATTTACTCACCCTAAACCCAAGAAGGGGTGAATTTCATCTTGTGAAGATATGTTCCTAGCTCTCTAATTAGAATCCCCAAATGGTAGGCTTATTGAGTTGACAATTTGGCCACTCTCACCCAGATAGATCAAAGATATGCCTTCGTAGACAGGAATTCATAACTTACTCAGGATTCAGGTCTAGTTACCTATAGTCATCCTATGAAATGTTAGTTTCTACAATTAACGATATTATAAAGAGAAATTAAACATTTCGCAGTCCGTTCTTATACAAACTATTTGCATAGGATTCTCCCACTCAAATGTCACCACATGAACTATTATGATCAAATCGTTTGTAACACTTTACAACTCCTTGTAACAATTACAAAGTAGGTCGTATCCGTAGTGTTCCAGAATAAGGCACCCAACCTTATTCCTATACTACAGACCTTTTTGGTTATTACTGAAACATGATACAACCTTGTATGTCAACCACATACATGTTTAAGTTTATATAAAATAACTATGAAATCTTAGTTTATTGGATTGAGTTAATGCATAAGATAGATAAAAAAAAAAATATAAAATAAAAAATAAAAAAAAAACTTCTTATTTTCTTCAATAAATAAAATGTTTTTACAATTTACAAAATTACAAGACCCAAGAGATTTAGGACACACTAGTCCTAACAATCTTTCACTAGTCCTAAAGTTAGCGGGTGTACAAATACGTATAAACTAGGGCATAACTCTATACCATCTCTCACTTGTCGTAGACTAGATGTGGTATGTCTCGTAGACCCAGACTCTCTAGGTTACCCTCAAACACTTTAGTCGTGAGAGCCTTTGTAAATGGATCAGCAACATTGTGCTCCGAAGCAATCTGCGTGACAATCATGTCTCCTCGTTGCACAATCTCCCAGATCAAATGATACTTGTGCTCTATATGCTTTCCACGTTTGTGGCTTCTAGGCTCTTTGGAATTTGCCACAACATCACTATTATCACAATAAAGTGTGATGGGCATTGACATGTTTGGAACAACTTCCAGGTCTGTCAAAAACTTCCTAAGTCAAACAGCCTCTTTAGCAGCTTCACAAGCAGCTACATACTCTGCCTCCATGGTAAAGTCAACAATGCAACCTTGATTTGTGCTTTGCCAAACTACAGCCCCTTCGTTAAGAGTAAACACTCATTCTGGTGTGGATTTCCTAGAATCCTTATTAGTCTGAAAATTAGAGTCTATGTATCCTATAAGGATCAAATCCTTAGCCCCATACACAAGCATGTAGTTCCTCGTTCTCCGAAGATACTTGAGGATGGTTTTAACTAAAATCCAATGATCAAATCCTGGATTGGACGGATATCTACTGACAATCCCAAATGCATAGCAAATGTCAGCCTTGTACACGATATGGCATACATAAGGCTACCAACGACCGATGCGTAGGGAATTCATCTCATTTCCTCAACCTCTTGAGGAGTCTTAAAACACTGTTCCTTAGACAATATAATTGCATGTCGAAATTATGTATTGAATACTTGACAAGCATCTTCTCAATATACGATGCCTAAGACAAAACTAATGTTTTGTTCTTGGGATCCTTTATGATCTAGATCCCTAAAAAAAACTGTGCCTCACACAAATCTTTCATTTGTCAGTAAACCTACATCATTCCCAATGAGTAGGATATCATCCACATACAACACTAAGAAAGCTACTAAACTGTTGGTGATTTTCTTATAAACACAAGGTTCATCACGATTTTAGTCAAAGCCATAAGACTTGATCGCAGTATCAAATCTTATATTCCAAGATTAAGATGTTTGTTTCAATCCATAAATGGATCGATTAAGCTTGCAAACCATTTGCTCTTGACCTTGTTGAATGAGTTCTTCTGGTTGTTTCATGTAAATAGTCTCTTCAAGATTACCATTCAAAAAGACAATCTTTGTGACACCCTAACCCTTGACCTAGTTGCTTAAGAGACATAAAGAAAGGATACTAGGGTAAAAGGTGTAAACCTAGATCACAAGCCTGTGGAGTTAGAAAAATTTTGAGGTAGAGAATCTGGGCTTGTGGTGTTGGCCAAATTTTGGCCAGTTTAAGGGACACTAGGCGTTGAGATAAAGAAGAGGAAGAAAAGTGTTTGTGCCAACTTGAGTTTTAGGTTGAGAATAAGTCATGGGTGAGTTTGGAAGAAAACCAAGTTAAGTGATTTTCGAGTCTTGGGTGACAAGGTGGCCTATGAGCTAAGGAAATCTTTTTAAGTGTCACAACTATGCTTGGAGAACTCAACTATGATATGAGAAGTCTAGACTTGGACGCATGGCTTCAGGAAAAGAGAGGAAATCTCACTAAGTGTTAAAGAAGGAAGAGTTGGAAGCTAGTTGTGAGTTAGACACATACTTGGGAGGAGAACCACCATGTTGGACGCATGGTTGGTGAGTGTGGACGCATGGTGGCCCCAACTTGGGAGAAAATTGGTTAAGTGTTGAAGTGTTGAAAGGAAACGTAGGTCTTGGAAAGAAGGAAGAAATGCATAGAGCAAAGTTGAAGAAGAAATCTCATCCTACCTAGGGTTGGACGCATAAAGCTTGGAACTACTTTCACTACGAGTGGTTGATTTCCTTTCACAAGAGAACTAAATTATATTTCTTATGAATACTTGATAATAGCACGCTTATGAACTTTTATTTGATAACATGGTGTTGTGATATTATGCGTGTTATGGTGAGGTATCAGATAGTATATCGAGTATGAAAGCATTATGTTATATACATGCTAGGGCAAGTTTTTGAATGGTATATAGTATATCGAGCTTATTGGATATTAGGTTATATTTCCGATGCTAAACGATTATGCGAAGACATTGATGAACAAATTATTTTCTAACGGTGAAGGACCTCGAGAAAGCATTGATGATAACGGTCAAGATTAAGACTGGGATTTGACACCGCACAGGATGGTTAAAGGGTCAAGAGGACCTAGTTTCTGAGCCTGTGGTGGGGATTTCCTCATGGGATGATCACGGGGCAACTGAAGTCTAGTTCCTAAGCTTATGAGAAGTACCGAATGGATGGTCAGGGGGCCAACGGGCTTAGCTTCTAAACCTCGAAGGTAAGACTATGTGCACATAGAGGACATACGAATACAGAAATGATGAGATTAGCTGAGCCAGGTTGGCCAATGGAAAAAACCAGTCAGAATTACTGAGTCGTGTGAGCCAGCAAGATAAACAGAGGTGATATTGTGCCGAAGGTGCCAGCAAGGAAATAGATTCGGAGAATGACCCTACGAGGGAGGTTTAAATATAAGCTTGATATAGTTGTAGATGTACTTGTGTATGATTCGTATTATGGTTATCATGATTATTATTATGCTGAAAGGGTTGATTGAACTCTAGTTTATTCGATCGCTCACTAAGCTTTGTGAAGCTCATTCTTTTTTTATATTTTCCTTTCCAGGTAGCACTCGAGTTTCCATTGTTGTGCAAAGTCAAGGTCTGCCGAGAAATAATGTGCACTTAGTTGTAGACAGTAGTTAAAATAAGGAACTAAGAGCATGTCTTCTGTAAACAAACTTGTTAAACAGTTGTAATAATAAATTATGCATGTTTCTTATGAGTTGTTTTTCTATCTATCTAAGTCTCACAGATTAGTTGAGAAAAAGGGTAAACGTTCGACAGTAGATGTCACAGAAGGGTCGGCGTTTGCTATCCTCACGCCCCATCTTGGGCTACAGAGGGGTGGCTCGGGGTGGGTGTGACATTCTTGATGTCCATTTGCCATATTTCATAGTCATAATATGTGGAAATAGACAAGAGAATCTGGATAGACTTAATCATGGCAACAGGTGAGAAAGTTTCTTCATAGTCCACTCCCTCAACCTGAGTATAACCCTTTGCCACAAGTCTAGCCTTAGAGGTTTCCACCTTTCCATCTACACTACTTTTCCTCTTGTAGATCCATTCACAACCTATACGTTTTACCCCATCAGGTTGATCTACAAGCTCCCAGACTGAATTGAAGTACATAGACTCCATTTCAAGATCCATAGCTTTAACCCATTCATCCTTGTCTACATCATTCATTGCCTGATTATATGTCAATGGATCTTCAACTTCATCATCTGATATGATGTCTTGAGTTTCAATTAAACCCAAATATCGAGTAGCTGGTTTCACAACCCCCCCACTACGATGAGGCTCCCTCAACTCTTGAGGAGGATGTGTACGACTTGATGAAGCCCCATAAAAAACTCTTGTTGATGTACCAGCTTCTTCAACAACTCTTGTTGAAGTTTCAGTAGTTTCATTGGAAAGTTCATTTAACACCACCTTACTGGACGGTACATGCTCTCTTATGTGCTCTTCTTCTAAAAATGTAGCATTTGTCGATACAAATACTTTATTCAATTTTGGACAAAGAAAAGACCACTCCTCGTTTCCTTGGGATAACCTACAAATATACATACTCTTGGACGAGGTTCCAATTTCTTAGAATTTGTTTCAAGCATATGTGCTAGACAACCCCAAATTTTGAAGTGTCGTAAACTACCTTTATGACCTCCCCATAATTTCAAAGGAGTTTTAGAAACACTTTTGGATGGAACATTGTTCAAAATGTATAATGCAATCGTTACTGCATAACCCCAAAACGAGTCTGGCATTTGAGCATAACTCATCATAGATCAAACCATGTCTAACAAGGTTCTGTTTCTCCTTTTTGATACACCATTTTGCTGAAGTGTATCAGGTGCTAAGATTTGGGATGAAATTTCATGTTCTATCATATAGTTTTGGAAATTTAAATCTATATACTCTCCATCTCGATCTAATCGAAATGTTTTCGTGGTCTTTCCTAACAAGTTTTCAACTTCAGCTTTATACTTTTTGAACTTTTCAAGAGCTTCAGACTTGTGTTGCATTAGGTAAAGATATCTATATCTTGAATAATCATATATGAAAGAGATGAAATATTCATACCCTCCTCTTGCCTCAACATTCATAGCACCACAACCTTTTTCACTAACCTTTTTCAGTAAAATGTCTTTTGGTCATTTTGCCTTCAAAACAAGATTCACATATAGGTAAAGAGTTTTCTTCTAACTCGCTTAGAAGTCCACTATTAACCAATTTCTCAATTCTATTGAGATTTATGCGACCTAACCTTAGATGCCAAAAATAAGCATTTTCTTTAGGAGAAACATTTTGTCTTTTATGTTGAGTTTATGCAATTTTGAACATTCCAATATTAAGAAGCAATTTAGATGCTAATGACCTTAGCACATATAAATTACTCTCTAAGTTTGCAGAACAAATAATAATACCATCTTTATAAATAAACACTTTATTTACATTGAAATTGATGGAATAATTATGTTATAACAAGCACTGTATAGAAATCAAGAACTACAAATACATTCTGTTGTTGGCTCATAACTTGTTGCGCACAAAGTGGATTAGATGTTATAATCAGTAGAAAGTTTGCGTCGAGAATTACTCAAGTATGATCATTAATTAGCAAATTTTCCTATAAAAGCCCAAGTGTAAGCTTCTATAGGTTTTCTGGTGAGTCCAGGGTCGAACGCAGAGATTTGTAATAAATTAGGCGTTGAGACTAGATACAAAAACTATGCGATGGCTATACATATATTATATTCAGAAGTTTTATGTACCTAAAACTATACATAAACAATAAATAAAATTTCCTACAATTAACAATGTGAGGTGGAAGCGGAGAATGTTAGTCAAATTTCATTTAGGTGCAGATAGCATGTGTTGAGAATGACGGTGGAACCATGCAATAATAATAGAGTTAACGTAGGAGCTAGTTGTTACTTAAGCATATCTAAGTATATTTACATACCTACAAACTTTGAGTTTGAGAATCCATCTCTTGATGTTTCGACGCCACATTAATCTGATCTCTAAGACGCATGGTAAGTTTGCATTGGCAAAAGATGAACTGCATCTTTGAACCTCATCTAGTCTTGATAAATGCTAAAGATTAACCATCTACTCTCTCAAGCTAGACAGTCGTGCTTGTTAAATTTGTTTGTCAGACAAAGCTATGCAAGCTAATGATATGCATTAATCAAGATGTAACATACTTAATATTGCTTAAGAAAAACTAGCTTCTAACATCTAACTCATTCAACATACAAGCAACATAGTGTAAAGTATTTAATATGGAAATGAATGGAAGATAATCGTCAATCGAACTTATATTAAGAAAATAAACCATTCTCTCGAATGTCATTAACAAAGCATAAGTAAGAAGGAGGGAAATTAAGATAAAACAGAAATGGAAGATGTCAAGCCGCCACTGACAATGTCTTGCTTCATGGAGGCTTGAGATGGTTGCTATCTGATACATAAATGACATAGAATGAAGGTTCTCACTCACTGGAGACGACTCTGAAAATTCTCAAAATCCTTCTCACAGAAGAGCTTGAAATGGAGGCTGGTAGTAAGGGAGAATTTGTGCAGAGCTTTCGCCTCTTGAACTCTTTTCTCTCCTCCCTTTGAATGGAGAAGCTTTGGGCTATTTATAGGTGTCGAAAAGGTGAACTCATGATGACCTGACACCTTTGCATTAAATTCCATGCCCTGCTGCGCAGACTTTTCACATCATTAGCCCATTGGTTCTGCCATTATCTGATAACGTGTAATCCTTTTACATATTGACATGACAACTATTGCCCATGCGTCTGTATCTGCTTTTTCTTCGCAACGCATGGTCTTGACGCATGGGTTTTCACTTCTTTTGTTCTCGCAGCAAGTTCCTCTTTGGTACTTTGGGTTATTTATGCTTCTTTTCTACTTAATCCTGCGTTAAGAACAGAAAAGCTCATATTTTTTTAGGTATATTCTTTTGTAAATGATGCCAACACATGGTAATACATATTACACAATTCAACTACCAAAATCATGCGTTTAGTCCTAAAGTTACTCTAATTATTTCAAATAGTGACTATAATAACTTGTATTTCTACAAGTTATCATCTGTAAAGAAGGAAAAGATTTTTGGAAGAGTAATTTGACGCCTCTCACTGCAACCGCTGAGACAACCTGCCCTGTTCCAACTAGCAAGGTCATCTCGCCAATTCCAAGCTGCTGTCGCGAACTAATCCCCTGAAAAGAAAAACACACATGATTAGTGACTCCTGAATCAATTATCCAAGCAGAATCATCATTCTCCACTAAACAAGTTTCAAAAACCAGTAAATCTTACTTACCTTGTTTGGCCTTCTTTTTCCCTACCAAATATTTGGGACAATGCCGCTTCCAATGCCTGAAAAGTGCTTGAAAAGTGCTTTCTATTCTCTCAAATTAAGGAAGTTTATATTAGATTTCACTTGTTTGTTAGTGGTTTTCAGGTCAAAATAAAGAAAATCATAAGTGAAGACCAAAAGATCAAAACCGAGCCAAAATATAGTGAAAAAGTGAAGGAAACGCCAAAAGTGCCAAAAACAGGGCAGTGCTTTTCCCGAGAGTTGATTCTGCTTTAGCACAGAGTCAGTGCGGTAGCACCATCCAGTAGCGTGGTGGCGCCAACTTTCCATATTGACCAGCCCGCAGTGCCAGCTTTCCATAATTGAAGATTTGGTATTTTTGGAAAGATTTTTGGGCGGCCAACTGTATAAATAAGAGGGTTTCCAACAGCCCTAATAACGAATTTACACATCAAAAAATCAAAGAGAAACACACCAAAAGAGTCTCAAAGAGTGAGTTGGCAGCAAGAAAGAGAGAAGAGTTCGAGAGAGAGACTTTGGTACCGTTCGAGTTCCCGATGTGAAGACCGAAGGACACCTTGGCGGTTCCTCCTCAATCAAGGTCTTCTTCCTAGTAGAGTTTTCCTTTCTTTACACTCTTTCTATGCTTAATTTGTTTATGAACATGTTGCTTAAAGCTATGCGTGGCTAAACTCTTTAGTTTTAGGGTATTGATGAATTGCCTATGAATTCATGTTCACATTTAGAATATTCATGGTTTTGTTGTAATGATTATGCTTTTCATTGTTATTGTGCTTAATTCTTGTGGATTGACCACCCTAGAATGTTACGTTAGATGTATGGTTGAGAGATTGTATGTCTAACTAGATCTATAACAATGAATTGTTGTTAATTTATCATGAGAATAGTTAGGTTAACAATGAAAGTTGCTAAAGACTACTTTTAAATACCATGTAATTTGTATTGATTTCAAGAAATTAGTAATCAATTGAGTTGCATGAGAAAATGTTGTGTTTTAGAGAAAATAACTTGGAATTAAGTTTCTAGACTTAGTGATGAACACTTTGAGTGTTAACCGCAAGTGTATGGGTCAAGTTATAATATAAGACGGTGAAGTCCGAATATCGTTCAACTGGAGATCCAATTGTGAAGGTTTATGTTACTTAGCTATTCTAGAATCAAATCAATTTTATTTGAGGATTGGAATGGAAGTTGTTAATTATGGAAAATATAAACCAAATAAGGAAAGTAATAAAGTGAGAAACACAAGAGTCAAAGAGAGTTCTAGGGTAATGAATCCTTGTTTATTTCATCATGCACTATTATAGATTTCATGGATTTTATTGTCATTCATATGCTTAAGTCTAGAAACTTAATTCCAAGTTATTTTCTCTAAAAAACAACCCTTTCTCATGCAACTCGATTGATTACTAATCTCTTGAAACCAATACAAATTACATGGCATTAAGTAGTCTTCAGCAACTTTTATTGTCAACCTAACTACTCTCGTGATAGATTAACAACAATTCATTTGTTATAAATCAAGTTAAACATACAATCTCTCAATCACACATCTAACCTAACATGTGAAGATGGCCAATCCACAAGAATTAAACACAATAACAATGAAAAGCATAATCATTCCAACAAACCCATGAAAGTCTACAATATCAACATGAATTCATGAACAATTCATCAAAACCCTAAAACTAAAGAGTTTAGCCACTCATAGCTTGAAGCAGCATGTTTAAAAAAAATAAACAAAGAAAGAGTGTAAAGAAAGGGAAACTCTACTGAAAAGAGGCTCTTGATTGAGGTAGCACCGTCACGATCTCTTTAGCTATCACGTCGGAAATCGAATGACACCACGACTATCTCGAACTCTTTTCCTCTTCCTTGCAACTAACTCACTCTTTGAACTCTTCTATGAACTCTCACTTAATTCTCTCCTTCTTGTGGCTCTTTAGGTCTGTTATTTTGTGCACTAAATGGTTATTAGGGCTGCTGGAAACCCCCAAATTTATAGAGTATTCTGCCCAAAAAATCTTTCCAAAAATAACTTTTTTCATTTAAGGTAACCTGGCGCCGCAACGCTATTAAAATTTTTCAGACAGTGTCGCGGCGCTGCAATAGATTCTTGCGCCGACCCTCTTGGGTTTTAGCGCTGCGGCGCTGCCCCAATTATGACAACTTTGTGATTTTCTTCTCTTTTTTGCCATATTCTTGCTCGGTTTTGATCTTTTGGCCTTTTCTTCTAATTTTCCTCATTTTAACATGAAAACCACTAGCAAACAAGTGAAATCTAATATAAACTCCCTTAATTTGAGAGGATAGAAAGCACTTTTCAAGTGCTTATCACTTAGGCATATGAATTACAATAAAATCCATGAAATTTGAACCTAGAATCGAAAATTTCTTTATGTAAAATTTGTCGCAGCTTTGCGACTCTGCTAATTTGTACGCGGAATAGATTTAAAGCGTCACGATGCCTACTTCACTTCGTCAGCAAAGCGCCGCGACTGCGCCTAGGCAGCGCCGTGGCACCGTGGCTTCAAGGGCATTTTTGTCCTTTTGGAGTTCTATCTCCTAGTTGATGTCGTGGAACTCCGTTTGGCCGTTTAGCCCGATTTTGGTACTAACACCCCGTTCTACCTGTTAAGTGCTTGAAACCTACAAAATAACACAATAGACACATTAAATAGCACAACGATCCCAAGTTAAGCTGAGGAAGATAGCACATTTTAGGTGCTATCAAGTGCCTATATTGATTCCGCTTGGTTAGTTTTATTACCTCCCTTTTTACCCTTATTCTTCTTCCATTTTTTTTTTTTTTGGCAAAGGAAGAAGCAGACTTCTTTCTAAAGGTCGAACCTATGTTGAACCTTTTAGAGAAACTGGCAACATTTGCCTCCCTATTTGGTTTTTGCTTTTATGCATAGACTTATAAGTCTGCAGCTCGTTAAAGGGGATTGTAAGAGAGTAGTTCAGTTTGTTCATAACAACATTGGTCCTGAACTGAAGGAAACTCTCAAGTAGAGATGCCATAATAAAAATAAGTTGACTGGCCTCATTGATAATTGCCCCATTCATTTCAGTCACATTGAAGTGGACTATCATATTGAGAACATGTTCGCGCACTGATGACCCCTCGCTCATACATACATTATAAATGAATTTCAGAGCATCATGCCTGATCTGTGAGGACGATTGTCCAAACATCTCTTGTAATGAATCCATGATCTCACGAGCAGTGACCATGGTTACATGCTTCTTTGCCAAAACTTCAGATAAGCTGGCAATAATATATGCTCTGGCCTTTTCGTTTGCGCTCATCCATTTCTCATATGCATCACAAATATTTTGTGATGCATTCTGAGCAAGAACATGAGGACACTCCTCAGTGATTGAAAACTCCAGGTCCTCCACGATGAGTACAGTGTTAATCGTATTTTTCCACGAAGTGTAGTTATCACCATTCATTTTATCGGCACTAAGCAAAGTTATAAAGGCGCTTGACATTTTGATGATGTTGAAACATACAAATTATTTTTTTTTTTAATAAAATGCATAACTCATATAACCCAATCAATGTGTAGAAAAATTTTAATATACCTAAATTTTAACATCTAATTTTGCAATGATGCTTCAGTGATTTAGGATAAAAGCCATCGAAGGGTAGTTAGTCACCCCTTCATTGAATTGAGACCCTGTCAACCAATTATTACACTAGAATAACTCTTATTGCTATAATAATTAGTCACCATTATTCAGTCAAGAAATCATTAACATCCTTAACAATTTCTTGTAATGTAATCCGTCATTTTAGATCCTAAAGTTCCACCCCAATGAGCCAACTGAAGGGAAAAACCGATTGGGGCAAAAACTAAAGTGACCCTATCCTTAAAAGGAGTTTGAGATAAATTTCATGCAAACACTATCCGATGGGGGACACAAATCGAGGTACCAAGAGACCGAGCATGAAAATTATCTAGCAAACAAATGAAGGAGACCGTAGGATGTGTTGACACACGTTCTTCTCCCACTTAATATAAACACTCTCTCCATTCACCTTCATATCGACCTATGCAAACACCATCCGAAGGGGGACACAAATCGAGGTGCCACGAGGTCAAGCATAGATCTCATGGTGTGAACTTTTAGGGAGAAACATGAGAAGAAAATGATATATCATATACATCTTTTTCCTCCCACTGAGCGTTTTAAACCTACGGTTTATTACTTAGGTAAATCTGACTAATTAATTTATCTAAGTCCTTTGTTAATTTGCACAATATAACTTTTATATTGCATAGTTTAACAACCTTCATTATCATTTATTAAACACTTTAATAAAATCAAATCAATTGTTGCATGCTTATAAAATATTTGACTAATTGACCTTCCAGGTTGGTTTCAAGGTAGGGGTGTTCTGTTAACGTCAGCTTAAATACCCCAACCTTAGACAAAACTTTCCTTAGACAAAGGTCCCTTATAGGCAAATATTTTATAAAATTTAATCCCTTATAACATTCATTTTAATCCTATTAAAATAAATATAAAAGATTGACCTATTTCTAATCATAATAGAAATATTAAACAAAAGTCTAGGTGAACCAATTTTAAACCATTTAAAACTAATTCATAACTTATGTTTGCATGAAACTCTTTATTATAGATATTAATTTATTTCATTAAATATATAACTCTTATATTATAATGAACAATTAAAACCTATGACATGCATTCTAATGACATTAGCCAAATATAACAATTATATTTTACTAAGTAATGTCATGCTCAATGCAAATTAATTTTCATTAAACAATATAACACTTATATTAATAATGAAAATCAAACATATTATATTGAAAAGCGCTTGAAAAGTGCTTTCTATTCTCTCAAATTAAGGGAGTTTATATTAGATTTCACTTGTTTGCTAGCAATTTTCAGGTCAAAATAAAGAAAATTAGAAGTGAAAGCCAAAATATCAAAACCGAGCCAGAATTTAGTGAAGAAAAAAAGCAGAAAAGTCAAAATCTGCCAAAAACAGGGCAGCGCTGCAGCGCTTTTTCCAAAGAGCAACTTCCGCTTCAGCGTAGCACCACCATCGTGACACTGCGACATGGCGACTGAGGGTAGGTTTCCATGATGGTTAGCACCGCGGCACCAGCTTTCCTAATTTGAAGATTTTGTATTTTTTAAAAGAATTTTGGGCAGTCAACTCTATAAATTGGAGGGTTTCTAGCAGCCATAATCACCAATTTACTCACCAAGAGACACAAGAATAAGAGAATTGAGTCAAAGTTTGTTAGAGAGTTCAAAGAGTGAGTTAGTTGCAAGGAACAAAAAAAAGAGTTTGAGAGAGAGACATAGTCCCGTTCGAGTTCCGACGTGAAGGCCAAGGAGATCATGACGGTGCTTCCTCAATCAAGAGCCTCTTTTCAATAGAATTTCCCTTTCTTTACACTTTTTCTTTGTTTATATTGTTTGAACATGTTGCTTGTCACACCCTTTTTCTAAGACGAGTGCGTTGAAGAGCCTATAAAGGGAAGAAGTAGGACAAGAGCGGTTTGTGCTCAAGTGTTAGTTTACATAGGCCGTAGATGAAGTTTGAATTAGAAGGATTTGATTGAAAGGTTGCGTTGAGTAATTTCTGGATCATGGAATCAAAGTAATTCTTGAAGTTGAGAATTCTACTGTGTAAAATAAACAGATCAGGAGAACACAACCATGACTTTGAGCTTGGAAGTAAGATCTAAGGAAAGAAAGGAAACCTCATCAAGTGATGGGAAGGGTTAAAAAGAATAGCTGAGAGATAAATGAAGTTGGACGCATACTTAGTGGAAGACCATGTTGGACGCATGGTAGAGACGAAGGAAACGCATGATAAAGGTAAAACGCATAAGGAAGAATCATGGAAAGAGGCAATGACAATCTATGGTAAATACACAACTCCTATTAAGGAAGATTTTGAATTGGATAAGTTAGAAGATTGAGAAGTAAGCCTAAAGGAAGGAGGCTGGAGATGAATTTACGATAGGATTTATTGTTGATGAAATAGCTCACATAAGGAAGAGATTGGAAACATGACCTTGGAATACGGCACAAGAGTGCATAAAGGAATAATTAAGAAAACCTCAAGGATAGGAGGAAGGTCATGGACGCAAAACGAAATAAAGGTAAACGCAAAGAGTGCAAATGCATAAAAGAAAGGCATGTTAGTATGTGGTTAAGGCAGACGCATGGTATTATGCGGTAAGGAACAAACGCATAGTAGTGTGCGTTTGAGACTTTGACGCCATGAAGTACACGGTAGAGAAACGTTGTAAGCCCCTACCTGACATTTGGGAGTTGGCAAGTTAAGAAGAGACTATGAGACGGGCATTGGATAGAGAAAGTTGGTCGAGCTGTATGAGAGCAAAAGTGGCTAAGTGTTGGCCATGCGTTGGTGGGGCTACGCGTTGAGAGTATGACCGAGGCGTCGAAGGGCACTATGCGCCGAAGGCTACTAAGCGTTGAAGGCCACGAGATGTTGAAGGCCACGAGGCGTTGAACGCCACTGTGCGTTGGAAGCAACTATGTGTTGAAGGCCACTATGCGTTGAAGGTTGGTATGCGTTGGTACATTAGAAGAGTGGCCGAGAGGATCATGCGTTAGTCGACTATCCGACGATGGGGCGTTAGGCAATTGTAACACAGCAAGTTGAGGCTATGCATTGCTGAAGCTATGCGCGGAAGGTTGCGTTGGCCAACCTAAGTAAGAAGGTGATGGCCGTACTGGTGAGTCGGTGGTGTATATATATAAGTAAGTACGCCGACTAAATAAACACTTAAGACATATTTCGAAACCAGATTTACCCCATTTCGCAGACGAACAACGAGGAGAGGTGGAAGAAGCTGTTTATGTCGAAGTTAAGTAGGAACCAAATCATTTCTATGGTGAAATTGAAGCTGGAACCAGAAGCTTGTCTGTTGACGATAATCTAAACATCATTCGGTGTTTGAAGAAGAGTGAGCTAAGGCAGTCGAAGCTGGGGCGAAAATTTTAAAGGTTAGTAAGTTAATTCTTAGCAACTTCTATGAAGGATGTTTAAGCTGAATTTGAGCTAGAGTATGTTAAATTCTAGGAAGAAGTAATTGAAGTTGAGCTGCTAGATGATCCAAAGCAGCTGGGGTTATTTGAGAATAGTTCTCAAACGAAGAAGAGTTAGGGTTTGAAATCTTGAGGTAAGTTAGAAAGCTCACTTCTTTACAAGTTCGTAGAAGAGATAAAGTTCTGATTTTGGCTGGACTTCGATGTTTAGCAGATTTAAGAATGGGTTAGAAAAAGAAAGAAGAAAACACTGGCCATCGGGGGGTCGCTAGGGCAGAAGTATCGCTAAAGAGCTGGAGAGTGAACAGCGAGACAAGTGCCGCTGGTAACGCAGAGGGCTTTGCGTCTCACAACTCTTGCTGAATCTCGCTCAGTGTCGCTCCTTAAGATAATATTGCTAGTCTCACGAAGCTGGGTAACGCTGATGCCGCAAGGTTATAAGTAGTTTACCCTAATAATTTCGCTGGTACTTGTGAATCTCGCTCATTATAAAAAACTGTAAACAAGAGAGGAACTAGTGATGAAAACCCATGTTTGAGATGCTTAAGCAAATATAGTGAATATAAAGAGAAATATTAGAAATGTCTAACACGAAGAAGGTGTGTTTACAGGTCAAGAGGAGCTAGGGAAAGCATATAACCCGCTCAGAGCCCAAAATAAGTTTTGAGTGACATTATGGTTTGAGATAAGCCAACTTTAATACCATTTTCTATATGCTTAGTAATATCTATGAAGCATGATTTGAATGTGTACTCCTATGTATGTAACTAGCACATATCTTATATGTGAGATAGAGCTTGAAAATGTATCAGATGATGTTCTAAGTTTTACCAAGCTAGTTGCTAGATGAATGTTCTGTGAATTCTGAGATATTATGATTTTTGTTAATTTATGATAAATGTGATGTGCATGACTGTGCACTAGAAAGATTCGAATGGGACCCAATGCTGAAGGATATGTGAAGGCATATGGACAGCCCTAGTATTTTTATGAAGCCTGAGATATTATGATTATTGTTAATTTATGATGAATGTGATGTACATGTCAATGCACTAGAAAGATTCGATTGGGACCCAATGCTGAAGGACATGTGAAGGCATATGGGCAGCCCTAGTATTTCTATGAAGCTCTCACCAAAGGATATAGAGAAGGTGATTGAGTATTCCCTGGGACCCTAGTACCAAAGGACATGAGAAGGTACACGGGCAGCCCGAGATCAGACAGACTTATAAGCAGAATAGAAGGCATCTGACGCTGATGTGTTGAGATTACTCCACACAGCTAAGGTTTATTGACATTGGGTGCGTTGAGTTCGCTCCGCCTCAACAAAGGTTCAATGAAAAGATATTCATTTACGTGATTATAGTTATTTACAAGTTATAGTTATTTACAAGTTTATGAAGCGTGACCAAGCAGTTTATCCAAATGATTGTAGTTATGTTTGTATTGAGTTTATACTTTAGATAGTCACTCACTGAGCATTGTAGCTCATAGATTCTTGTTTCTCTGATGTTTTCTTTCCAGGTAGCGAGCGTGTTCGGGGTGCCTAGCCTACCATCAAGATTCGTCTGTGCCAAATTAGAATTTTGTAATTGGGAACTTGTAAACCCCATCCCCATGTAGAAATTGTACTTATTTTGAGTGGCATTTGTGAGGATCACCAGGCATATCTGTAAACTTTAAACGTAGCCTTTTAAATCTTACTCATGATGTTATCCTATCAGTAAATTATTGCATAACTATAGTAAATTATCGCATAACTATTGTAAAAGCTAAGCCAATTGCCAGCAGTTTATGATATATAACAGGTTAACAGATTGCAGAATAGGTAACACTCACTCCTAGGTAAAGATATAGGTATATATATATATATATATATATCTCTAGGATGGGGGTGTTACATTGCTTCAAGCTATGAGTGGCTAAACTCTTTACTTTTAGGAATTTGATGAATTGTTTATAAAGTTATGTTGATATTGTAGACTCTTTAAGGTTTTGTTGTAATGATTATGCTTTTCTTTGTTATTGTTCTAAAATTCTTGTTGAATGGTCATGTTTGAACGATAGATTAGATGTATGATTGAAAGATTGTATGTTTAACTAGATCTATAACAAAGAATTATTGTTAACCTCTCATGAAATAGTTAGGTTAACAATGAAAGTTGTTAAAGATTATGCTTAATGCCATGTAATTTTTATTGGTTTCAAGAAATTAGTAATCAATTGAGTTGCATGAGAAAATGTTGTTTTTGAGAGAAAATAACTTGGATTTATGTTTCTAGACTTAAGCATAAGAATTGCAATAAAATCCATGAACCCTTGATCGGGAGATTGATATGCTTGATCTACGGCGAAAGTGGTGGATTTAAATTAAACTGAAAATCACACAATTAGGCGAGATAGACACAAGGCAGTAATTCAGCCTCCAATGACGCAAATCTGCCAGCGATTGCAATGCAGCTTCTATAAAAGGGCAGATTTGAAGGCTAAAAGGGTGTTGAATCTCTTGGAAGAATTCCTAAATGACAGCAAAGTTCTTTCCAGACGAAAACCGAAGACAAACAGCTCAAAAGAGAAGAGTCACTCTTTCGTCCACCTAACTACTTCACAGCAGAAATCACGCTTCCACACCAGCAAGCTCAAGACATTGAGAAGCCATTTCATGCTTTCTATCTATTTCTTACTTGTGTTTTAGTTATAGACAAGAAATTGTATTCTCTAAAACTCTTATTCCATTCATCAATCTAAATATCTTTCATGGCTATTCATTTCTTATCACTTCCCATTTACTATTTACCATCCACGAGTAACTAATTCTTTTAAGGGTCACGGATTGTGTTATTATCTAAATAAGAACCTTAGTTTTTATCTATTTCATCTTGTCAATTGTACTATTAATTTAATGCTTGTGTTCATCTAGCTAATCGATATAAGTAGTAATAATCAGACTACTCGAGAGAGTAAGTGATTGTGGAACTCAATTGACAAGGTTAAGAAGTGTTATCTAGACATAGGAATAACCTTGGCATCTAACACTCTCCTATGCGTTATAGACATACAAGCATAACGGCTGACAACCGAAAGAAGAATCGCTGGAATTAAATAGATTTACCTATGCGTTTCTGAATTTAGATGATGATCAACCCAAGCCATGTTTTTACCATTCATACAATTCAATTAGTTGGATTTTGGTGTTTTGCATACCTCTCCATTCAATCACCTTAGGATAGTTTTACTGCTTTGTAGTTAGTCAAATGCATCACCTCTCTTTAATTTTCTTAAATGCATGACTAAAATAATCCACAAATTCTAGAATCTGCATAATCCCTGTGTTCGACCTTGGACTCACCGAGATAACCTCATTCTTTACTTATACTTGGGTGAAGAATAGGAAAACTTGATAGATTAGTAAAACATAAAACTAGTGTCAACAAGTGTTTGGTGCCGTTGGTGGGGATTTTTGTATTGAATCGTTTTCTTGGTTTATTTTTGTTATAGGAATTCCTCAGTCAAAGGAATATTGTGAGTTTCTCCTTTGCCAGAAACTCCAAAGAGTATATGAGTGACAGAAGCAGCCCAGCACTTGATATTGACCCTGAGATTGAGAGGCCTTCAGAAGAAAGACAAGGCAGAACCGAAGAAGAAGGCCTAACTGAAGCACAGAAAGGAATATGGTTGAACAACAGAACCATCCTCAAGGCGAAGTTCAGAAAACGTAAACGCAAAACAGCATACGAACCCAATTCTGTTGGCACACGACATAAATAGGCCTATGCGAGAGTATGCATCGCCGAATTTGTATGATTTCTCGCCAGGAATCTTACGACCGACCTTCGAAGGTAACGAAAGGTTTGAAATGAAGCCTGTGATGCTGCAAATGCTGCAAGCCGCAGGGCAATTTGGGGGTGCAATGGGAGAAGACCTGCATGCACACTTGAAGAGCTTCTTGGAGATATGCAATACATTTTCCATAGCAAGGGTACCGCAGGATGGTATCAGGCTATCATTATCCCATTTTCTCTCAGAGATGAGGCAAGACAATGGGCATACTCGTTCGAACCAGGTGAGATTACCACGTGGAAGTAGATGGTCGAGAAGTTCATGCAGAAATATTTCCCTCCGACAGTAAACGCAAGGAGGAGGCGAGACATCGTCACCTTTGAGCAGAAGGACTCGAAGACTCTAAGTGAAGCTTGGAGCCGATTCAAGCGGCTGGTGAGAAATTGTCTGCATAATGGCATTTCTGATTGTGTGCAGATGGAAATCTTCTATGGAGGATTGAACAGACCATCACAGTCAGTAGCTGATGCTTCCACAGCAGGAGGATTAATGGATAAGACCTACACGCAGGCCAAAGATATTTTCGACAGAATTTCGAGGAATACTGATGAGTAGGTGGACGATGGTTATGGATCCTGCTCCACTGATAGAAGAAGGACGCAAGCTGAAATGCTTGAAATTGATGTTGCCATCAATCTCTGCTGAAGACTATAGCCTTGAATAATCAAGGTAGATCAGCTGTTGCGATAAATGCGATGAACGCATCGAATCCAATAGCATCTGTAAATTGCGTGCAGTGTGGTGAGGGGCACTTATATGATATGTTGTCCTTACAACCTCCACTCAGTTTGCTATATTCAAAACAACCCATTCGGTAAAACGTATAATCCTGGTTTGGTGGAACCACCCTAACTTCGGATGGGGTGGAAATCAACAACAAACGCAGGGGGCTGAGTAGCAACCGCAGAGAGGAAATCCTCCTGTCTTCAACCAAGGTAATCAAAGCCAGCAACATCAATCACAAAGGAATCAGCAAGCGCCTACATCATCATCATCTTCCATTGAATCTCTGTTACGAGAATACATTAACAAAAATGATGCGATGCTCTAGAGTCAAGCCACCCCAATTAGGAATTTAGAAGTTCAAATGGGTCAAATTGCAGGTGAGCTAAAAAATTGGCCACAGGGAGCATTGCCAAGCACAACTGAAGTTCCAAGAGGGAACGGGAAAGAACAATGTCAAGCGGTGACGTTGAGAAGTGGGAGGACTATTCCGCCCATAACGCAAGATCAGGGGACACAAGGAAATTTGCAACCTCTAAACTCTCCTATAAATCAATCAACGCAGAGTAATGACTCTAACCAACCATCATCTTCCATTAACATGTGTCTGTATATAAAGATACCGCTCCTTCAATGCGTCTACCATTCTCTCAACGCCTAAAGAAGAAAAACGATGAAGGGCAATTTAGAAAATTCCTGGATGTTCTTAAGCAACTTCACATCAACATCCCGTTGGTGGAAGCCCTAGAGCAAATGCCGAGTTATGTAAAATTTCTTAAGGATATATTATCCAAGAAAAGGAGGCTCGAGGAGTTTGAGACAGTGGCATTAACAAAAGAATGCAGTGCGTTGTTCAAAAAGAATATTCCTGCAAAAATGAAGGATCCAGGAAGTTTTACATTGCCATGCCCAATAGGAGGTATGGACGTAGGTCAGGCATTATGCGATTTAGGTGCCAACATTAACTTAATGCCTTTCTCCATATTCAAGAAATGGGGTATAGGGGAAGCAAGACCTACCACAGTCACATTACAACTTGTCGACCGCTCTATAAAGCATCTTGAAGGTAAAATTGAGGATGTCCTGGTCAAAGTGGATAAATTCATCTTTCCAGCTGACTTCATAATCCTGGACTATGAAGCCGACAAAGAAGTGCCCATTATCTTGGGAAGGCCTTTCTTAACTACTGGACGTGCCCTGATCAACGTCTAAGAAGGAGAACTAACAATCTGGGTGGATGATCAATAGGTAAAATTTAATGTGTTTAACGCATTGAAATACCCTGATGACTTTCAATCTTGTAAGATGATCGAAGATGTCACTTATGAGAAGGCAAGACCCACGAAAGCATGGTTGGAAGATGAGGCAATCCTCAATGAGTCTGAAGATGGTAAAGAGGAAGAAGTTATTGTAATCTCTGATAAAATTTTTGAATGATTAGACCTAAGTAACTGATCCACGGCAAAGACTAAGCAGTCGTTAGAAGAGCCACTGATACTTGAGCTGAAAACCCTGCCGACGCATCTCAAATATGCATACTTGGGGGAGGAAAGCACGCTGCCAGTCATTATCTCCTCCGCGTTGAGCCCAGACCGTGAAAAGGCTTTGCTGCAGATATTGAAAAATCATGTAAAAGCTATTGGATGGACCTTGGCGGATATCCGAGGAATTAGCCCTTCCTATTGCATGCATAAGATTCGGTTGAAAGAAGAGAAAGAAGGCTCTGTAGAAAGGCAACACAGAACTAACCCAGCAATGAAAGAGGTTGTGAAGAAGGAAATCATCAAATGGCTCGACGTAGGGGTCATTTATCCAATCTCTGACAATAGTTGGGTAAGCCCAGTTCAGTGTGTATGTAAGCCCCGTACTTGACTTTGTGAGAAGGCAAGATAAGAAGAGATCAAGAGATGGGCGTTTGGTAGGATAGTTGGCTGAAATGTGTGTGGGGGCAGAAAAATGGCTAAGTATTAGCCATGCGTTGGTGGCACTGTGCCTTGATGGAGGTAGTTTTGGCGTGGACGCAGAGGCGAGGGAAGGCCATGAGGCGTTGAGACCATGAGACGTTGAGGTCACGAGGCGTTGAGAGCCACTCTGCGTCGAAGGTTATTATGCGATGAACGCATTGAAGGCTACAAGGCGTTGAAAGTTGAAGGCCACGATCCGTCGAGAGCCAATCTGCGATGAAGGTCACTATGCGATGAACACTACCATGCGTTGAAAGTGGGTATGCGTTGGTGCATAGAAGGTTGGCCGAGAGAACAATGCATTCGTCAGCTATCTGGCGAGGGAGTTGGGAAATTGTAACATACAAAATCGAGGCTGTGCGTTGCTGAAGCCAAGTACAGAAGGTATGCGTTGATTAGATTATTATATAGAGACGAAGTGGAGTTTAAGTCGGTGGTATAAATATAAGTGGACCGAGAATTCAATTGTTTTGATCACATTTCAAAGCTCGAGTTGATTCCATTTCGAAGCTAAACAACGGAGGGAGGTAGAAGAAGGTGTTCATGTTGATTTGGAGTGGAATTCTCGTCGTTTCCATGGAGGAAACTTGAGCTGGAGCGGAGAACTCAGCTGGTGTTACTTAATCAGAGTAACGTTCAGTTTTGGGGAAAGAACGAACTGAGGAAACGGTGGCTAAGGTCGAAATTCTGAGGTTAGTAAGGTTAACTCGATTTTTAGCAAGTTTCATGAAGGGTACTTGCGCTGAATTTGAGTAAATGTGTGTTAAACTCCAGGTAGAAGAGATCGGAGCTGAATTGCCAGATGATTAAGAGCAATTCGGAGTTGTTGAAGGATATATCTTAAACGGAGAGGACATTCTCTATGAGACTTTGAGGTAAGATGAAGGACTTATGTCTTTATAAGTTTGTAGAAGAAAGTAAGTCCTGAATTTGGCCAGAATACGATGTTTAGCAGGTTAAGGAAAGAAGAAGAAAGGAGGAAGAAAAACTGTTCTGCTACGGCAGCAGTATCGCTGAGAGAGCGGGAGACTGGGCAGCGAAGCAAGTGTCGCTGGTAACGCAAGAGGGGCTTTGTGTCTCACAATTCTCGTTGAAGTCTCGCTGGGTGTCGCTCCTCAGGTAATCTCGCTAGTTTTGTTCAAACCGGTATCGCTAGAGCAGTGTTATGTAGTGTAGTTCCGCTGGTAATCTCACCACAGAATGTGGAGTAACGTTATTTGTGAGTGTCTTGAGGAAAAGAGAGTTTGGAGATGAAATGAGCATAGGGTTTAATTATGTATATTTAATGAGTATAAAGAAAAGGAAGTCTAAGGAAAACTTAACGTGGAAAATGTGTATTTTCAGGTCAAGAAGAGCTCGGGAAGGCATATAATCCACTTAGAGCCGAGACAAGTTGTGAGTGACTTGCTACTATATCTTGTGGTTACTTTTAGCATAATTATTTGGCAATGGATGAGTAGGAAGTTATGGTACGGTGTAGTATTTGAAGTAATTATGTTGTGTTGGTAAGTTTAAAGGAAACTAGATATACTATTTAAATGTAATCATGGCTGAGGGACCTTGTGGTGAAGGCCTAAGTGAATATGTAACATGATACTCAGTGCTGAGGGACCAAGTGTGAAGGCACTTGAGTAGTTGGGTGGAATGGATTTTAGTGCTGAGGGACCCTGAGTGAAAGCACGTGGAAATCCATCATGTGTAAGCTCGTGCTGAGGGACCATGAGTGAAGGCACTTGAGCGGAGATTTGATTGGTTACCAATGCTGAGGGACCTCGTGTGAAGGCACATGGTAATATTAACATAGCTAAACTCAATGCTGAGGGACGGAATGTGAAGGCACTCGAGAGTTTGCAAATTTGAGAAAACATAATGTTAAGGCATATTTATGTGATTAGAAATGAGAATTTGTACCGGGAAGTGAATGAGTTGAGTTGTGCTTCGTCACAGCAAGGGTCAGATAATTGTCATGGAATTGTATGGATGTTGGTATGGTTTGTGATCTATAGTATAGGAGGCTTAGAGATTTCTGATGTACGATTTGTGGTGGTTACTATGGTTTATATTAGCTCATGAATGTTAGTAATATTTGAATGAATTTAGTCACTCACTGGGCTTTAGGCTCACTCAGTTTGTTTGTTTGATTGTTGTTTCAGGTAGCGAGCGTGTCCGAGACGCCTAGCCTACAGAAGTTCCTCGTCTGGGCCTACTTCGGAGCAGACCTCTGCGATAGTTGTAAATACTCAGTTTATGTCCATGTTTTGTAATGTACATGTTCCATGGGAGTGTTGGGAGGATCGCTTTGTAATTATATATATATAGAACACTTGATGATAGGTTGTTATATTATCGCATGGCTTAATAGTAAAGGTGCTTCTATTTAAGATTAAGTTGGCATTTAGTTGAATATTGAAGATATTTATATGATTTATGTTTTAAGAGATGGACTAGAGAGAGTGCGGTTTCACACTCACTCCTAGGGAAAAGAAGTATCTGGGAGGGGGTGTGACAGTGTACCGAAGAAAGAGGGCATGACAGTGATCACAAATAGTAAGAATGAGCTGATACCAACACGAACGATCGCTGGGTGGCACATCTGCATGAACTACCACAAGCTGAATGCGGCAACCAAAAAGGACCACTTTCCACTTCCATTCATCGACCAAATGCTAGATAGGCTAGCAGGAAATGAATTTTTCTGTTTCCTTGATGGTTATTTCGACTATAATTAGATTATGATAGCACCGGAAGACCAGGAGAAGACAACGTTCACTTGCCCATATGGTACCTTTGCATTCAGACGCATGCCATTCGGGTTATGTAATGCATCAGGGACGTTCCAGAGGTGTATGATGGCAATATTCTCTGAATATTTGAAACAATCAGTAAAGGTGTTCATGGACGACTTCTTGGTGTTTGGGGAATCATATGATGAATGTCTGGCTAACCTAGAAAGAGTTTTAAAGAGATATGAAGACACAAACCTGATCCTCAATTGAGAAAAGTGCCATTTCATGGTTAATGAGGGCATTGTGTTGGGACACAAAATCTCAAAGGTTGGATTGAAGGTGGATCAAGCTAAGATAGATGCAATAGCCAAATTGCTAGCCCCGATGAATGTTAAAACTTTGCAAAGCTTCTTGGGCCATGCAAGTTTCTATAGAAGATTCATTCAAGGCTTTTCGCAAATTGCAACACCACTAAGTGCGTTGCTAGAAGCTAACAAGGATTATAATTTTGATAACGCATGTCAGCATGCGTTTGAGTCACTGAAGCAAGCCTTGATCTCAGCCCCAATTTTAGTTGCACTGGATTGGTCTCTCCCATTCGAACTGATGTGCGACGCGAGTAACCATGCGGTAGGAGCAGTACTGGGGCAGAGAAAGGATAGAATAATGCATCCAATCTTCTACCCTAGCAAGACCTTAAATGATTCTCAGGAGAACTATACAACTACTGAGAAAGAAATGTTAGCCGTAGTCTTTGCCGTTGACAAATTTAGGGACTATTTGGTAGGATCAAATGTGACTATCTATACTGATCACTCTGCAATTAAGTATTTGATGGCTAAAAAGGATGCCAAACCAAGACTCATTCGGTGGATCTTGTTACTTCAGGAATTCGATATTGAGATCAAGGACAGAAAAGGAACTGAGAACCAAGTTGCGGACCACCTATCTCGGTTGGAAAACAAAAAGGTCTAGGAGAGTTGGAGTGATATTGGGGAAAGATTCCAAGACGAGCAAATTATGAACGCAGAGTGTCGGGAACCTTCGGTACGCGGACATAGTAAACTACTTTGTTTGTGACCAATGGCCCGAAGATTTCAATGCTCAACAAAGGAAGAGGCTACGACACGAGAGTAAATTCTACTGTTGGGATGAGCCATACCTATACAGACTTGGCCAAGACCATATCCTGCATCGGTGCGTCCCAGAATATGAAGTGCATAGCATTTTGATAAGCTGATAAGCTGCCATGAAGCTCCTTATAGAGCACATTTTGGGGGGCAGAGAATAGCTGCAAAGTTACTGCAAAGTGGCTACTTCTGGCCAACATTATTTAAAGACGCAAGGGCATACGCAGTAGCTTGCAATCGTTGTCAAAGGACGGGTAATATTTCCAACAAAAGCGAGATGCCTTTAAACTCAATTCTTGAAGTTGAATTGTTTGATGTTTGGGGAATTGACTTTATGGGGCCCTTCCCTTCGTCTTGTGGTAACCTATATATACTTGTGGCGGTCAACTATGTGTCTAAATGGGTAGAAGCCATAGTGTCACACCCCCTCCCAGATTATCCTCCATAACTCGAGAGAAGATGTGAAGACAGCAACCTTGACTCCTCTATAAGGTTCACTGTCCAACCACTAACACTAAAGACAACCCAGACGAGGTTCTTGCGTAGGCAAAGCATCCCGAACTCGCTCGCTACCTGGAAAAATAGAAAAACATGGGAAAGCGTGAGCTAAAGCCCTGTGAGGGACTAGTTTTATAAAACTAACTTTTATTCGAAAACAGACATGTTAAATCTGTTATGCATAAAACAAAGATTCAATACATCATTTCAGAGAAGCATATTTCCCGATAACTCTGTCAAATCACATAAATCCATTCCAAATCGTATAAGATCATTTTTGGAAAAATTATACAGAAACCCCGTTTAGTTTCTCAATCATTTCCCTTAGTTGAGGCGGAGCAAAACTCGACGCTCTTAACATCGAAAACAACCTTAGTTGGGGTGGAGCAAGACTCAACACACCCAACGTTGAAAACGAATTTTTACCTTAATTGAGGCGGAGCAAAACTCAGTGCTCTCAATGTCGAAAACAACCTTAATTGGGGTGGAGCAAGACTCAACACACCCAACATCCAATTCAACCTTGGCTCGATGTGGAGTAGAACTCGACGCACCAGCAATATCAACCTCTACGTGCACATAGGAATATGGTGGGTTGCCTAAGTACCTTCTCCATGTCCCTCAGTACTGGGTCCCGAGGAAACTCACATGCCTTTAAGCATTGAGCCTCCTCTAAAACACTTTAGAAACCAATTTCCCATAATCAGTTCATAGAGAAATCTTTCATAAATAATATCTCACAAATATGTATTTCAACCTTTAATAGAAAACAGATAACATGCCTCGTAAATAATATAATCATTCGTCATGCTTTTTCGAGTAAACAATTTATCATCAAACAAAGGATAGTGTCACTCACAAAAACGCTTAAGGAATTTCCTATTTTTCCTTCAAAATTCTGCTTTCTCGAGCTCCTTGAACGCAAGGCTTGAGACTCTAAACCGCAAGGTAGCTGTTTTCCTTTTCTGGCAGCTCAGTTGGACGCAACCTTGCTCCTTGAACGCAAGGTTGACAGCTAACGCAAGATGCAGCCTAACAAACAACTCTTCTGGCTTCCTTTTTGGATGCGTCGACCTCTCTTGGACGCAAGGTCCAACTTGAACGCAGCGTTCACCTTAGATGCAGGGAGATAGCTTCCTCCTGCTTCCTCTCCGAAGCTCCGACTTTTGGATCCTCCCTTTTTCTCCTCTTCCCTCAAGGTTCTATTTATAGCTTTGGAATAGAGTGTTTTCCACCTCACTTCTCTTCTCTTTTTGCCACTTATTTGCCACCTGTCACGCTGCATGACTTATCCAACATGCAATCTTGACACCTCCTCCTTATGAGGTGTTAAGTCCAAATGAACCCAAGCAACCTTTACTAACTCATCTTATGTGTCCAACTTTTCATCCAACATAGTGTTCCCTATGCGTTCATATAATCCTCTTCCAGGTTTTAGCTTCTTTACTCCTTTTCCTTACTCTCGGCCTTACTAGCTTTGACCCCGTTTCTCCATAGCATACTACTGGGCGTCAATGTCTCAAACCCACACTACTATGTGTTTTGTACCTTACCGCATAATACCATGCGTCCAACTCTCTTTCCTTATGTCCAATCTTAGCTACAAGTCCTTCTCTTGTGTGATAACACATCCGACGATGTGGTTTACCCTTGATAACCAAATCCAACTCAAGACCTTTCTTTATGCATTTACACTCTTTGCGTTTACCTTTACTTCATTCTACGTCCATGACCTTCCTCCTATCCTTGAGGATTCCTTGATTATCCCTCTATGTGTCCTTGAGCTATATTCCAAGGTTATTCATTTGACCTTTTCCTTGTACTTAACTATTTCTCTTATGATAAATTAGTATGCATCCACCTCCTACTCCCAGTCTTTAAGCTTACTTCTCAACCTTCTACTTTATCCAACACTCGAGAACATCCCTCGATAGAAGTCTATGCGTTACTCAGTTTGTGATAGTATTATTCCCCCGGTTTCTCCTTATGCGTTTATCCTTCCTTTCCGAGACTTAGATTTCTTTCCAACACTCTATGACTTAACTTATTCCTTTTTGCTTATATGTCCAACCTTCGCCAAAGCTACATTTCCTTCCTTAACTATTTCCTATGCGTTTACCCGAAATCAAGGTTACATTTCCATTTTATCATGGAGTTAAGCTCCTCAACGCATAGCCTTAACAACCCATGGTAGCCACCTTCAATGCATAGTAACCCTTCAATCATAGCTACCTTGAACACTTGATGACCTTATCTGTGTTTGCTATGATATACCCGAAGACTTCTTTACCAACACCATACTCCTTACTAACGCATAATAAACCCTCAATGCATGCTGCTCACGCCTTAAGGTTCTTCGGCTTCTCTTATCTTTCTAGCTTAACATCCTCAAAAACTATTCCTATAACTTGTTAATTTCCAAGACTAAGTGTGAGCCATGCGATTTCCTCTTCTTCCTAATTCTCGTTTTCCTTTTTCCAAACTTCAATACCAAATTCCTTCCAAATTAAAGTACCATGCGTTCACGCTTTACCATCTATGCGTCAACCTGATTATGTTCGACAGATACATCTAACTTATAACTAATTCCCAACTATGCCTTCAATCCTTCATTCTCACTCTTAGTGAAATATCCATTCTTTTCCTAATACTATGCGTCCAACTAGCCTTCTTATCGCATAGTGATACTTCCCAAACATAGTTGACACACTCGAAAGATTTCCTAAGTCCTTAGATCATGTTGCCATTCAAAATCACCTAACATAATTCTTTCCAAACTTCTTAATGCCTTCCTCTTAAACCAAAACTCCAGCTTACAATTCACTTTTCCTCCTTCCATTCATCTCAACGCATAGAATTTCTTGGCCAATAATTCAGCAATTCCGCAAACATAACTTTTCTGTCTTAAGAATTTCCAACTCCACATACTTATATTCTTGTCTTACTTCTCTTCTTACTAGCCATCTTAAGTACCTAGGTTCTGAGATAGGGTACTACACATAGCCTGTGCGAAGAATGACGCAAATACGGTGTCCAAGTTTTTAAAGAACCAAATCTTTTCACGATTCGGGACACCAAGGACTATAATTAGTGACGAAGGTACGCACTTCATAAATCGCATCGTTGTTAATTTACTAACAAAATTTCATGTTTCGAATAGGGTCGCAACAATTTATCTTTTGCAGACCAACAGCCAAGCTGAAATAACAAATCGAGAGATTAAATCTATCCTCGAAAAAGTAGTAAGCACTTCGAGGAAAGATTGGACGGAGAGACTAGATGAAGCTCTCTGGGCTTATAGAACTGCGTTCAAGACGCCCATTGGCATGTCACCCTATGCGTTGGTGTTCGGAAAAGCATGCCATATCCCGCTAGAGTTAGAACACAAAGCCATGTGGGCAATGAAAAAGCTCAACTTAGACCAAGACGCAACAGGTAAAGCGAGAAAGCTTCAATTAAATGAACTGACAGAGTGGAGATTATCAGCATATGAAAACGCAAAGCTGTACAAAGAAAGGACCAAGAAATTGCACGACAATAATATCATTAAGAAAACACTTTAGGTTGGCCAGAAGGTCCTATTATTTAACTCTAGGTTGCGTTTGTTTCCAGGTAAGTTGAAATCTCGCTGGTCCGGGCCGTTTACAATCAAAGAAGTGTTTCTGCATGGTGCTGTCGAGTTAACAAATGACGACGGAACCAGCTCCTTCAAGGTCAATGGACAAAGGGTAAAGCCTTACCGCATTGGAGAACTTGAAAGTGATAAAGTCTCCATTGATCTACACAAGTGTAATAACTAAGCTTGCGTTGGAAGGTTCCTACGTAACTGAACGCCTAATTTTTCAGGGACGCTTTCTTTTACTCTCGCTTTATTTGTAATTTTCAGTATTTATTTATTTATTTATCTTTCTTTTTATTTTCGTTCTTTGAATTCAGTTTTAGAAGTAGTGTAAATTAAATAAGTATGAAATTGTGTTTAGACTTTCAATACCAAACGAATACTTTGAACTGAGAACTCTGTGTTCATCAATCATGCGTTTATCAATAGAATTCCCTGCGTTTTAGAAAGCGCAATCTGAGGAACGCATATGTCTTTTGAGTTGATGCGTTTTCCCAGAAGCACTAGAGTGCTTGATTTGCATCAGTCAGCCGCCTATCACGCACGCTAGGTGTGAGGCTCAAGGAAATTTTCCTAGATCAGTGGGATATCAATTAATGAGTATTAGCATTTAATGCCGATTGCGCCATTCACGCCTATTAAAACGCAACTCGATTTTATAACTCGTTCTATTTCCCCACTTTTCAAATTCACTGGTGATCCAAATCTCCCAAAAGCTCTCAACCTTGGGTTATGTCTAGTCCTTCCGACTCACAAAACCAAGACGATTTCACCGGAGATTTTTCACCTGTATCATCTTACAACACTCAGTACTCGACTCCATCATCATCTTCAACTCCGAGTGCACCGAAACCCGCTTAAGAGGTACTTTCTAACCCTCGAACAACATTTTCTCTCGTTTCTTTTCGACCCATTTACACCAGACCTGTGCAGCCTTTCGCCTCACTGGTCTGCCCTCCGCCACCAAACCCTTATTCTCCTATCATCCCTAACCTATCGACATCCCAAGCAACCCCTGTCTTTCCCCCATTCGTCCAACCAGCCACCGTTCTTCCACCCAACCGCCCTCTAGTCGTCGAAGTAACATCTAATTCTGACGATTGTGTGGAAGTACTCAACGCTAAGCCGTTAAGCCAAATCTTTCCAGCACCTTCCAAAAGCCCTGCCAAGCGAGTTAAATCTTGCGTTTCCAAGCCTCCAATGAAGAACTTCAAAGAATTTTCAGCTGAGAACTTCGCCGAAGGAAACCAAAGATTGAGTGCGGAAAACTCAAAGACTGAGCGACCTGTCCCTGAAACACAGGTTCGTGATGAAGCCAATACACGGTACGGCAGCAGTGAAGTTCGCCGAAGAGATGAACGAGATGTCTTCGGCGATATCCTCGAAGGGATTGCCCAAGAGGAGAGAGACGCAAAGGCTAAGGAGGATGACGGGGAGGTCAACAAGCCTTTGCCTTCATCAAGTCAACCCAGCACAAGAGGGACTGATGAAGTGGGCAGGGGCGTTGAGAATGAGATAGCAGTGGAAGAAGGGGAAGTGAATTTTGCGTGTTCCCCAGACGAATGGGTTGCACATATTCTGAGCGGCTTGCGAGACCCACTTGAGCCATGCGTATCAGAAGCAAGAAGGGAGTCACCCTCGCCAATAAAAGATATCCAGAGTTAGCCAAAAGACTCAGGAGGGTGAAGCAGAAAAGGGAAATAAGGGGGAGACTGCCGCTGGCAGGAAGGAGAACACAAGTGAGCCTACTGAAACGCAAGGGTCAGTCCCTGAGTCCATCAGTCCTGAGGAGAAAACCATGGACTCCAATGACGGACCAATCAAGCAGTATGTGGTGGCTAACACAACTAAAAGAAAAAGGACGGAGGAAGAAGAGGTGATACCATTAATAAGAAAGAAAAGAAGGGTATCACAGGGGTCGAAAGAAGCTGCCGAGGATGAAGAGCCGAGCAGACCGAGGAGATGGTCTTGACTCACCAATCGCTGCTACATCTTTCGATAGATTGGTAGAGAAAATGGCGAACAAGAGGGTGAAGTTGAGAAAATAGCTCACAGCCCTGAGAAAAGGAGCAAAGAAAATTGCTAAGGATGCGTTGTCCAGCAAAAAGGTGCGTAGGGTAGTGCAATCAGAAGAAGAAATAGAAATGAAAAGCCTTCCTGATCCTCAAGTAGACGAAGCCGCAGTGGCGTTTGAGGAGGAAATGAGGGAAGAAGAAAGATTAGAAAAGGCAGCTGAGGAGTTTGAGAGAGAGCTGCAATTAGAAGAAGATGAAGAGTTGGCTGCAAGAATAAATGCCCAAGAAGAAAGGGAGGGCAAAAAGAAGAAAAAGAAGAGAAGTAGGCATCACTTGCCTACAAGGAAGAAACGCGTCGGGAGGATGCGAGAGAAGATCAAGGTGTTAGCACTTTGAAAAAGAAAAAGAAGAAGAAGAAAGAAAAATAGAAGGAGACAGTCACCCAACTCCAACTCCCAAGCAGTCCCCAAGAGAAACGCAAGGGTAAGGAAAAAGTGACTGAGGCTTCAGCTAAAGTGGCCAAGAGCAAACAAAAGACAGTAGACAGAATCCCTACTAAGGCCAAAAGGAAAGAAAAGGTGGCAGATGCGACACCAAAGAAGAAGGATGGAAAAGGGAGACGCAAGTTGTTCCCTAACCTACTGACTGTCACACCCCCTCCCAGGTACCCTAACCTAAGAGAAAATGTGAGGACAGCGGACACCGACCCTCTTACAACATCCACGGTCAACCATAAACTTTACTTTTTCCTAATAAACACTTATAAACCATAATCGACTTCATACATACACCAGAGTTAACTTGCCATACACACATCTTTTCACTCATCCATATAATAGCATAAGTACACAACAACTCCCTTAACCCTCTCTATATGCACAACACATGATCCAGTTAAAATATTTACAATTTTCAGAATACTAAACACCGATGGTAGACCCAGACGAGATCTTGCATAAGCTAAGCACCTCGGACTCGCTCGCTACCTGGAAAACAGAAAAACAAAGAAAACATGAGCTAGATTGCCCAGTGAGTGACTAGTTTCGTAAAACCTTCTTTGGCTCGAAAACTAATCGTAGTAAAAACATTTTAACACAATGCATATAAAACATCGATTCAAGTCATATTCATGCAAAACATGCTCAAATGCCATTGTCAAATCATACATGCTCATTTCAGAAAAAGATACTCAGAAATTCCATTTGTTTCAAATCATTTCCCTTAGTTGAGGCGGAGCGGAGCTCAATGCACCCAACGTCGAATATCCTTAGCTGTGTGGAGTAATCTCAACACAACAGCGTCGTACGTTCCTCTATATGCACATAGGTATCATAATTCGAGCTGCCCATATGCCTTCTTCAAGTCCTTGAGCATTGGGGTCCCATTTCCATATCTAGGTTACCCATTTGCCTTCTTCGAGTCCTTGAGCATTGGGAACTTTTTCTATATTCCGGCTACCCATTTGCCTTATTCGAGTCCTTGAGCATTGGGAGCGTTTTCCAAAAACATTATTTTAAAACAACATGCTTTCAAAATATCATACCATAAGTTCATAAACTAACATTTCAAACCTTCACAATCTGATAAGCAAGCTTCCATGCTTTTCATAATTTCATAAATCAATAAACAGCATGCTTTTTCATAAATTCATACTATGCACATAAAACTCATAAGTTTTTCAATCCTATAACCATGCTTCCAAATATAAACTTGTTAACAATATCACCTTGTTCAAAGTAAAACTATTTTAAATAAATCGTCACTCACTACTTGTCTTGGGCCTTTAGCGGTTTATACGCATTTCCTAGCTCTTATTGGCCTGTAATCATACATTTCTCGTTGTTATATTTTCTTAAGATTTCCTTAACATAACCAACAAGCTTTAACCATTCATACTGTCACTACTGAGACCACAATTCAATAGAATAAACCTTAATGAGCGAGACCCAACCACCAGCAAGATTACACTAACAAAATTAAGTTGCAAATAAATCTGGACTAGCGAGACTTTGACTAGCAAGACTAGCGAGACTCACTTGATCAGCGAGACCTAGCGAGAATTGTGAGACGCAAAGCTTCTAGCGACACCCGCGTTATCCGTCTCGCTACTCCCGCGTACTTTCAGTGTCGCTACTCTTCTAGCGATACTTGTCTTCCGCAGCTTCTGCCTTCACCTTGGCCCTCACTTCTATATGTTAAAAGTCATATTTCCAGCTCGATTTAGCACTTCTTTCCTTCTACAAACTTGTAAAAAAATGTATTTTCTAGCTTACCTCAAGATTTCAAAACTTAACTCTTCTTTGTTCGGCAGATATTCTCGACTTACTTCGGGCTACCCCAAATCACTCGAAAATTCTGTATCAACACTTCCACCTATCATTTAACATGTTTTTCTTCAAATTCAGCTCAACCAACCTTCACAATATTTGTTAAGAATTGAGTTAACTTACCTACCTCAAATTCTCAGCCCTAAACTCGATCTCCACAGAACGCTATTCTCCAAATACCAAATGTTGTTCAGATTGCACAACAGTAATCAACCCTTCTGTTCTAGCTTCAATTACACCACGAAACCGATCAGAATTCTACACGAATTTGCCCTAGACTCCTTCCTCTACCTCTCTTCGTCGCTAAGCTGAAATATGGAATCGATTGAAGCTTTAGAGACATAGAAAATGATTGAAAACTTAGCTTTACACCCTTAAATGAGCTACCGACTTACCTCCACTTTCTCTTTTATTTTATTTTATTTTATTTTATTTCATTTCATTTTATCTTCCAGAAACTATCTCGAAATATCTCCTTCAGTCTGCCAATGCAATCTTCCATTGACAAACTTGGACGCTAGCCTGGAAGCATCGCACCATGCGTCTGAACCATAAACACCCTTGAACGCATACTTCGCTAACGCGAACTTGGTTACTAGCCTGGGCACATTGCACCATGCGTTGGAACCATGGACACACTTGGACGCATACTTCGCCAATGACCAACGCAACCTCCCTATCAATCTCAACCAACGCATGCCTGCTGGTCCAACAACCTCATCAACGCATAGCACCAGCCAACACCCGCGCTCAACTTTTTGGAGGCATGCCTCAACAAGCCAACACTCAACCCTCATGCTTAGGCTCGGCTATGCAAATTCTTCCCTATTTTTAGTCATCACGCATGCTCACTCTTATGGACTCTTGCTTCAATCCAACCAACGCATAGACACTTCAAGCCCAAAGGCTCTCGGCCATCACTTTTCAATCACCTGCCTACTTGCTTGCCATCTTCCAAAGTTAAGAGTAGAGCTTACATAGACGGAGGTCGCGTTCTTCTCAGAGGAAGCCCCACTACCACCATACATCATGGACATTATCGATCACCACGGCTGGCGGAATTTCTGTGCCAGCCCATCTTGGATTCAACCTACGCTAGTCCGAAGTTTTTACAAGGGACGCATTGATGAAGAGGAAGATGTGGTGGTAGTGGAAGAAGGTGAAGTCCCATTCAGTGCAAGAGAAATCAATGCAATATTTCAGTTGAAGGACGACCCAGACGCAAAAGCCAACAGGCTCATCGAATCTACGACGCCTGGATACATGGAAGATGCTCTGGTGGTCATGGCCAAGCCAGTCAAAATGGGACGTATCACCCACATGCATCCAAACCCTGCCTGCCAGTTGCCTCTTGCCTGAGGCCCACATGTGGGTATACTTTGTGAAGAAGCGGCTCATCCCAACAACGCATGACAAAACAGTATCAAGGGATCGAGTGATGGCAGCATACTGCATTATGCGAGGCATCCATCTGGACATTGGACGCATAATAACAGCTTAAATCAGAAGCGTCTTCAGCAAGCCGAGGGGGCAACTATTTTTCCCTTGGCTAATTATGAGCTTATGCGCTAATGCTGCCATCGGAAGTGACAGGGAAGTGTTAGACGCAGAATAGATGATTAAAGTGAATAGTGTTATCACCAACAAAACTCTGCGTCGGTTGATGAGAGGATCACAACATCAACTAGGTCCCACCAAGGCTACCAAAGGATCTCATCAGCCAACACAACCAGCTGAAATGCAAGACTGTGGCAAGTCCTGATGCCACTGTTCGAGTTTCCCCTTCCTCCAGCCCTTCACCTCCACTTCCATTGACTGCAAGAGAGCCAACGCCTCCTCTGCCTCCTCCAGAAACGCAACCTCAACCATCTACTTTCCCATCAATCCAAACTGCCTCTTCTTCTTCATTTTTCCAAAGTGTTGATGACTCACACCATGAGGTTGTTGGGGCAACTATTATGCGTCCATCATTCCCTGCGTGTGACGAAACTTCATTTACCTCTCGCCCCCAGCCAAGCTGACCTCAACCACAACCACAGCCTCAACTGCAAGAAGCCCAACTCGACCTTGATTGGGAGACAGTGCAAGCATACTTACAACAATCAATCTTGCGTCCAATGATGCATTCAATGAATATGCTAGCACGCTAGCAGACGGAACAGTTTCACTTCACCTTGAACTATATTCATCAGCTGTTTTAAATTTGACCGGAAATCCCACCCCCTAACATTCTTGAACGCTTACAACATCCACTTGTCTTCCCAATGCCGCAATGCCCTGCACCTGAGCAGCAACGCAGACCTAATGAAGACAAGTTGGATAGTTAAATTTAGGGGTGTAGTAAAGTTGTATCTTCTTTATAATTTTCATTGTAATTATCTTCTATCTCAAAAGGTATGCGTTGGTGGGACATATGATTAATAGAATAACAACTTCTTCACCGCATTGAATGTCTATTTACCTCTTTGCGTTTCCCCTGGCTTTTAATTTCATTCCAAGTACATTTAATTATTCACAGCTTTTATCTTTGCATTGATAAGTCAGTCACTATAATGACAATCATGCCTACACTTTTTGTATGCTCGTAAGTAAGATAACTTTCAATGCGTCTTCATACTATTCCTTAGAAACGCAAACCTACTTTGCATGTGAGCAAGCTACCAATTCAAACCTCTTTTACGAAATTTTTCAATGTAATCTTTGTTTACAATTTAAGCAATGAGGACTTTGCTACTCTCAAATTTGGGGGTGGGAGAGGTTTGAACAGTCAAAGATAAAAATATGAGGAACTTATTTATTTCAAAAAAAAAAAAATTAGAAATGCAAAACTCCGCTAACAAGACTAATACAATTATTTTGTTAAGAGTTTAGTTGAAAACGACACCTGCTCGTAGTTGGCCGCCTCCATGCACCCCATAGTTGGTGTGTCAAAACGAAGGTGGGTAATCGTAATCAGCGATGCATAGATAAATCAATAAATGACAAACTCCAATGTCTAGTGAGGAAACCGAACTTAGATAAGAGTTTAGTCGAGAAGGGCACTTGCTCGTAGTTGGCTGCCTCCATGCACCCCATAGTTGGTATGTCAGAACGAAGGTGGGTAACCCTATTCGACGCATTGTAATCTAATAAATACACATCAAAACAAATGAAAGAAGAAGGAACTTTATATCTTCATCTTTTCAAACTTAGTGTTAAAAGAAGAAATGAAAATTTTGTGAACAATGAGTAAAGAAGATTGAGAAAAATGCTTGCCGCACACAAATTAAACCTGTTTTGAATAAAAAAATGTAAAGGTAGAAAAGTAATGTAACTGAGGGTAGTTGATTGAGTATAGCATTCTCAGAGACTAGTCAATGCATTAAAAAAATTCAAGGGCTGATTGAAATTTCTTAGATAGAAGTTATGCTTGAGAACAAACATTTTTCTAAATTTAGGGGTGTGATATCTTGTAGAAATACAAAGTTATTATAGTCTTTCTTTTAGAAAAATAGAGTTTAAATAGAGAATCATGCTGTAGTTTGAGTTAAATTCTATTGATAAATCTTCCTATGCGTTTTACTCTTGTAAATTGGTGGAGATAATTGTTTTGAAGATTTTTGAATCTAAAATGCATACTTTAACGTAAGAACCCAAGTTATCCATGGACGCGTATCAACCAGAAACGCAAGGTAGCAGAGAATCAGATAAGAATCTTGAGAGATTGTCGGGAGATTGATATGCTTGATCTACAGCGAAAGTGGTGGATTTAAATTAAATTGAAAATCACGCAATTAGGCGAGATAGACGCAAGGCAGTAATTCAGCCTTCAGTGACGCAAATCTGCCTGCGATTGTAATGTAGCTTCTATAAAAGGGCAGATTTGAAGGTTGAAAGGGTGTTGAATCTCTTGGAAGAATTCCTAAGTGACAGCAAAGTTCTTTCCAGACGAAAACCGAAGACAAACAGCTCGAAAGAGAAGAGTCACTCTTTCGTCCACCTAACCACTTCACAGTAGAAGTCACGCTTCCACACCAGCGAGCTCAAGACATTAAGAAGCCATTTCTATCTATTTCTTACTTGTGTTTTAGTTATAGACAAGAAATTGTATTCTCTAAAACTCTTATTCCATTCATCAATCTAAATATCTTTCATGGCTATTCATTTCTTATCACTTCCCATTTACTATTTACCATCCATGAGTAACTAATTCTCTCAAGGGTCACGGATTGTGTTATCATCTAAATAAGAACCTTAGTTTTTATCTATTTCATCTTGTCAATTGTACTATTAATTTAATGCTTGTGTCCATCTAGCTAATCGATATAAGTAGTAATAATCAGACTACTCGAGAGAGTAAGTGATTGTGGAACTCAATTAACAAGGTTAAGAAGTGTTATCTAGACATAGGAATAACCTTGGCATCTAACACTCTCCTATGCGTTATAGACATACAAGCATAATGGCTGACAACCGAAAGAAGAGTCGCTGGAATGAAATAGATTTACCTATGCGTTTCTGAATTTAGATGATGACCAACCCAAGCCCTATTTTTACCATTCATACAATTCAATTAGTTGGATTTTGCTGTGTTGCATACCTCTCCATTCAATCACCTTAGGATAGTTTTACTGCTTTGTAGTTCGTCAAACGCATCACCTCTCTTTAATTTTCTTAAACGCATGACTAAAATAATCCACGAATTCTAGAATCTGCATAATCCCTATGTTCGACCTCGAACTCACCGAGATAACCTCATTCCTTGCTTATACTTGGGTGAAGAATAGGAAAACTTGATAGAATAGGAAAACTTGATAGATTAGTAAAACATAAAACCAGTGTCATAGAACATACTCTCTAAGAGAATAATCTCTACAATTACTCTCAAAATCTTCTTCTACTAATTCTCCCAATTTTCTTAGAAAAGTTCTAAGAAAATTCTTCTTCCCATTCTTTCAATGAAGCAGTTCCCACAAACCGGATCCTTGCCAGGGTCATAGCAAAGAAAATCTTTTGGAAAAGGAAAACTACAAGGAGAAGACTATCGGTTCGATAATTATAGATTGGCAAAGGTATGATGCTTAACTTTTTCTTTACTTTTTGTATTTTTAATTTTTTTCAATAAATCAAAGAACGCAATCACGCGCTTCCGCCACAATTCAATTCCCTTCAATTGGTATCAAAGTCAATCTTTGATTTTTTTTATTTGAATTAAAAGTCTTTTATGGTGGGTGTTTTAATTGTTCATATATGAGATATGTGAAAGTTTGCAAAATTGATTGTTTAGGCATATTTGGGCATTAGATTTTAAAGTTTTGATTAGATCAATTGTAAAACCCTCAAGGGTTAGGGTTTTTTTATAATCTTTTTGATGTAAAAGTTGTAACCACTGACTTGTGATACCAATTATTGGGGAGAAGCAATGAGATTGTGGCTATGCGTTGCTAGAGGAAAAGTAGCCGAGAATGAGAGCAAAAATTTTTGGAGAGCAAAATTTTGGCTAAGTGTTGGCCAAGACTATGCGTTGGTGAATGAAGAGGAAAGTAAAATTTTGGCTAAGTGTTGGCCAAGACTATGCGTTGGTGAATGAAGAGGAAAGTTAGAACTATTTGAGAAACCATGCGTTGTTGATTGAATCATGAAGGGTTGTGAGCTGAAGTAGCTGCCCGCGTCGAAGGATAAGTGATCATTGGCAGGGGAAGAAATATGCTTGAACCATGCGCTGAAGTCACTCTGCGTCGAAGACAGCCATGTGCTGAAGTCACTCCACGTCGAAGACAGAGTGGTCTTGACGCGACGAAGATAGTGGTGTGTGACTGAGTTGTATGCGTCGAATGTAGGAGGTGTTGAGGACGACGCCATGCGTTGGGTGTGGATAGTTGCTGAAGGCGTTGGAGGAGAATTTTAACATGAGTGCCTCGCGTCGAAGTGAGAACCCCGCGCCAGCCTACGGGTGAGGGGTAAGTCGGCAACATAAATCTTGGTGCTTGTGAGGGTTAAGTCGGTAGTATATATAGTTGAATTAATTAAATGTTTAATCATTTTTAGACACTTTCGAGAGCTTAAGTCGGTTCCATTTTTCAGACAAACCACAAGAGAAGGTTGAGGAAGGTGTTCTTGTAGATTTTGGGCGAAATTCTACTCATCTTGGTGCTGAAAACAGAGCTGGAACTGAAGATTGATCTTTAGTCGCACAGACTGAACAGTGGTTGATGTTTGGAGTAGAACGAATCGAGGAAGTTGAGTTTAGGGCTGAAATTTTGAGGTCAGTAAGTTAACATAATTCCTAACAAGTCTTATGAAGGATGGTAAAGCTGAAATTGAAGTTAATCATGTGAATCTTTAGGTAAAAGCAGCGGTGACGGGATTGTTAAGCAATCTGGAGCAGCATGAAGTGATTTTGAAATAACTGGAGAACGAAGAAGAGTTAAGCCTTGAAATTTTGAGGCAAGTTGTCAAACTCAATTCTCTACAAGTTTGTAGAAGGGAAGAAGTTCTAAATCCGTCTGAATCTATGACTTTTAACAGATAGGAATAAGAACAAGAGGAAAGGAAGAAATCACAGTTGCCGGGTGCCGCTAAGAACCGAGTATCATTTCGTTGTTTAAGTACTGATAGCGAGACGAGTGTCGCTGAGACGCAAAGGAGTCTTCCGTCTCACAGAACTCGCTAGATATCGCTGGGTGTCGCTACTAAGGTAAGGTCACGCTAGTGTCGCTCAACCTAGTATCGCTAGTAACAAGTTCTGTTGGGTAGTACTCTAGGAATCTCGCTTATGATGTTTGTTTCGGGAAAAGGGGGAGACTCAATGATAAGTAACAATTAGAATTTATGCATATTTAATGATCAAGTAAAAGACAATGTAACGCAAGGTAAAATGTCTATTTCAGGCCAGGAAGAGATAGGGAAGGCGTATAACCTACTCAAGGCCTAGGAAGAGTTGTGAGTGACTCCTTTCTTCTTCAATTTGATTTGTATTAAAAATGTTCTTAGGAAATATGGCTTTGCGATGAACTATTTTAAATGCATAATATTTGATATAATGTTTAAAAAGGCATGTTTTATCTGATAGTTTTAGATATTGAAACGCATGTTAGAATGTTGGTTATCAAGAAGTATGTTGTTTTCTATAAAAGGTTTTAGATGAACTATTTGTGTAAACCGTTGAATAAAATGTTTTAGAGGAGGCTCAGTGCTCAAGGACATGAGAAGGCACGTGAGTTTCCCCGGGACCCAGTACTCAAGGACATGAGAAGGTACTTGGGCAACCCGCCATGTTCCTATGCGCACATAGAGGTTGATTTGGCTGGTGCGTCAAGTTTGCTCCGCATTGAGCCAGGGATGATTTCGACGTTGGGTGTGTTGAGCCTTGCTCCACCCCCAACTAAGGTTGTTTTCGACATTGAGAGTGTTGAGCTTTGCTCCACCTCAACTAAGGGAAAAGCTTGAAAAACCAAACTGTTTACTGTTTAATTTCTTTTGGAAACAATCATATACGATTTGAAATCGGATTTATGAGATTGATAGATTTGTGGAAAGTATGCTTTAGCTGAATAATATGTTAAATCCTTGTTTATCTGTACATATATAACATGCCTGTTTTCAATAAATGTTCGTTTTATAAAGATTAGTCACTCACAGGGCTTTGAGCTCACGTTTTCCATGTTTCTTCCTTTTCTTTCCCCCCCCCCCCAGGTAGCAAGGACGTTCCCGGTGCTTAGCCTACTCCAGCTCACCCTGCCTAAGTCTCGAGTTCTTGAAATTCAGTCATATCTGAGAGTTGTACGTTGTATATAACTTTATGTAGGTGACATGTAGACCTAGTTGTGTAAAGATTGGGGATCGTAATGTGGTTTTGTACAAATGTATGGTGGATCTATGGAAAGTTTAATTATGTTTATGTGATAAAAGTGTACTCTGTACAGGAAGGATTGTTATATTATGATCATGTGTAGTATGGCTGAGTTCTATGAATGTATATTTATGAAATGTGTACACAGGAAGTTATGTAAGATGGGACAATATGCGTCACAAGATGGGTGATGTTTATTGTCTTCACATCCCCTTTCAGGATAAGTAGGTAATCCGAGAGGGGGTGTGACAAAAGTGCTGTAAAATCTTGAAAAAAAATGATGGTTTTCCCGAAATATTGAAATTTGGAAAATCTGGAATTTTTTCAAATCTAGAAATTCTACTATGCGTCATCTTTTGTGCATCATCAAAGCATCTGGCTGATTTCATCAAAGCATGTGCGGCTAGAATATCAAAGGATTAAATTTTGGTGTTTCAAACCCTAAATTTTGATGACCAAAGAAGAAATTGAAGACCAAAATATGTTTTGGAAAGTCAAATTATTGTAATTTTGATTTCTTTTTCTTTAATTTCTAGGATATGCTAAATATGCCAGTCAATTTTGCTTTATTTAATTTAATTATGCATGTGATATATGTTTTAAATTAAATTGAATGTTGCATAAAGTATGCCATTTAGATTAAAATCCCACCATAGGTTAAGCATGTTCATGCATCTTAGTATATTATAAATATTATATTATATGGTTTTAATGCATGATAATAATTTCATGAGTTACTTAATGTATGTTGATATATTAAATACATGAAATTGGAAAAGTATGATGTATGACATTAATTAAATAAATATAAATAATTATATTTATTAATGTTTTGTTAATGTATGATTGAGTTATTTAATATAAGTGTTATATTTTAAATGAAAATCAATTTGCATTGAGCATGATACATCCATACATTAATATAATTGTTATATTATATCATGAAATGTATGATTGATTTATTTAATTTAATTAGTTAGAATTTGATTGTTCATTAATTAAACCATAGAAAGCATATTATAGGGCTAATGATTAAAATTCATAATAGTTATAAAATTTATGTTTCGTAACCGTCAACCTATAATTAAGAATTGCATGCAAACATAAGATCTTAGGAAATTGGTTTTAAATTGTTTAAAAATAATTTAGATGTCACACCCCACCCTGAACTATCCTCCCATAGCCCGAGACGGAGTGTGAGGATAGCGGTTATCGACTACCCTGTCATATAATCCACTGTCACATTCACCTCACTTTCATATAAATCCTTCCTAGGACGGTAATACCATTAACACACTCTTGACAAACCTCGACTTTGATCGGCAACGAGAACTGTCATGCTACCTGAAAATGGAAAACATATAAAAAGGGTGAGCTAACAGCTCAGTGAGTAACAGTTTTTGAAAACATTATACTTTAACTGTAAAACTGGTCAAACTCGCATAAAATATAACATTTCAAACCATATTAAAATATATTCAAATACCATTGTTAAAACATGCATGTCTATCTTAGAGTAAATACTCAAAAATTTCATTCATTTCAAAATAGTTTTCCCTAGTTGAGGCGGAGCAATGCTCTACGCTCCTCAACATCGATTTTTCTTAGCTGTGTGGAGTAATCTCAACACATCAGCGTCGTATATACCTCTATGTGCACATAGGTACTAGAATTCGGGCCGCCCACAATGTCTTCTACGAGTCCCTAAGTATTGGGGTCCCATTTCTATATCCAGGCTACCCATTTGCCTTTTACAAGTCCCTCAGCATTGGGTACTTTTTTTTTATATCCCGGCTACCCTTTGGCCTTCTCCAAGTCCCTGAGCCTCGGGTGCCTTTTCAAAATTTTATAAAACACCATACATATTTTGGAAACATTATATCAATAACTCGTAAGTGAACCGTTTCTAATATCAACCAGCATGCTAAATTCAATTTCAAAGCTTTAATATCAAACAGCATGCTTTTCAAACAAGTTTATTTCCAAATCTTTCATGAAATCATATAGCACCATACACTATCAAAATCACCATGCATTTACAAACTTATAACAAATAATCAGCATATTCAAATGCTTTTCAAATAAAACGCATGCACCGTTCATTGAAAATTCATGAAAACATGTTCATTTAACCAACGATATTAAGTATACATAACTCATATTTATTTTGAAAAAACACAGATGTTACTCACAATATACTTGCTCAAGAATAATTCCTCCTCCTTCCTGCTATTTCCTCTTTCCCGAGCTTCTTGGACGTAGCGTTCTAATTCTGGAACGCAAGGCTGTTTTTCCTCTGTCAGCTTGGTTGGACGCAACCCTGCCCTTCAACGCAAGGTCGATAACCAACGCAAAGTGCAACCTAACTCTTCTTACTTCTCTTTTGGATGCGTCGACCTCTCTTGGACGCAAGGTCCAACTTGAATGCATCACCTATCCTTCGACGCGACGTTCACCTTGAACGTAGTGTTTGTCTTTAACGCAAGGCCAACCCCCTTTCGACGCAAGACGACTTCTTTAATATAAAATAGCTAAGTTGTCAAGAATACCTTCTTTCTTGACCGCAGACTCCTACTACAGACGCAAGGATTCCTCCATTCTGCCTTCTTTTTTCCCTTTCTCTCCAGAATTCTTCCTTCAGAATCATCAGTCGCTCCTTTTCCCTCAAGGTTCTATTTATAGGGAGCTTGCCATCCAACTTCTCCTCTTCTTTTGCCACTTGTTTGCCACATGTCACGTTGCATGCTTAATTAACCATGCATTAATCCAAGCTTCACCTTGCATGAAACACTTAACATGCCTTTTTAACACCTTTTACTGATAAGGTGTCAAAGTCTATATGAAACCACCTAGCTTTTATAAGCTTATCTTATGCGTCCAACATTTCCAATAAACAACTATTCATTCAACACAACGCCCCATGCGTTCATTGAGTTTCCTTTAAGGTTTGAGCTTCATTATTTACTTCCCTATCTCTCGGCCATACTTCCCTTGAACTCGTTTTTCCACCGCATACTACTAGGCGTCAATGTCTCAAACGCACACTACTATGCGTTTGTCTTACTACATAATACCATGCGTCAGCCTGAACCGCATACTATCATGCGTCCATGATCTTTCTCCTATCCTTGAAGATTCCTTGATTACCCTCTATGCGTTCTTGTGCTTGTAATCCAAGGTTATTCATTTAACCTTCTCCTTGTATTAAAATATCTCTGATGATAATTTAGTATGCGTCCACCTCTTGCTCCAGTCTTTGAGCTTACTTCTCATCCTTCCACTTTATCCAACACCCAAGAACATCCCTTGCTAATAGTCTATGCGTTACTCAGTTTGCTATAGTACTCTTCCTTTCCGAGACACCTCACGACATAACTTCATTTCTTTTCTTGCTTATGCATTTTACCATCACTAATGCTTACATCTTCATCATAATTACCTCCTATGCGTTTCACTTCTTTTGCTTCAAACTCTCGGGTTACTTCCATGCATTCACCCTGACCATGCGTTACCTTAGTTCTGATCATGCGTCCAACATGGTCTTTTACTTCTTTTCTTTATGGGCTCTTCAACGCATTGATTTTTAAAAGTAAGGTGTGACATTAGACCTAATATCACATTAACTCTAATAAGATTAGAATTTTGTCTTACTTTGTTTTAAAATAGTTTTAAAATATGACTAAGTAGAACAAATAGGATTTTAGGTTATAAGACAACTCTACCACTTCAGTTCTGTCAAGATTGGGGGTATTTAAGTTGACGGTTTATAGAACACCTCCTAACTGGGAACTGAATTGGAACCTGAGTTGAATTAACCAAAGGCCTATTAGTATGCATTGTCGCTAGGTTAAATAAATGATTTAATTCACCTAGAACATTAGTGTAAAGACCTTTTATAAGAGTTATAATAGGCATAGACTTAGATAGATTGACTTAGCCGAATTTATCTAAGTTAAATAACCCTAAGATAAGGTAGGACATTTTAGTGGGAGAAAAATTACAAAACGAGATGTTTATATCAAGTTTTGCTCCTACGTCCCTGATTATTCACACTGTGATATCCATACTTGGCTTCATGTCGCCCTGGAAGCGGCTTCCCTTCGAAAAGTGTTTGTATGGTTCAATAACAAGGTGAATGGGAAAATGTCTATAGTAAGTGGGAGCGGGCCGATGTGTGTCAACGTATCCATCGATCTCCAACCCTAGGTCGCACCGTAAGATTCTTATGATTCGCCTGCGTGTCGTCCTAGAGCGACCATCCCTTCGGTGGGCCTGATCATAGGTTTCGAAACACTGCGAACTCCTGAAAAGTATAGGTTCACTTAGGTTAATTACCAACAATTGTCTTTCCTAACGGTAGCTTATTGGTGCGTATCTCTGAGATCTGAAAGTGGGAGGGTTACACTTATAGGGATGAGTTAAGAGTTAACGAATCCTTGGCCAAACAACAATGGCTAATGTCTATAGGAATATGAATTATTCTGGTATTACAATTAGTTGAGAATTGTCTCATTTCAAAGGAGGAGTGGTTGATCACCCTTTGGTGGCTGTTGCTCTAAACCTCTGAAGCATCGTTTCAAAAACTAAATCAATAGTTTATTAGGGTTTCTTTGATTACTTGTTTTTTGCTCAATTGATTGGAATACTTGCAATTTTGTTTGCTTGTGTAATGGGTTAAGGTAAAGATAACTAAAATGGTTAATTGTTTCTAATTCAGCATGTCTTCCTCAATCCTCACACTGCTTAAAAATAAAAAACTAACCGGTGAAAACTACGCAACGTGAAAATCTAACCTGAATATGATTTTAGTTATAGATGATCTATGGTTTGTCTTAATGGAGGAGTGTCCTTCTATCCCCACTCGTAATGCATCCCAATCTGTTAGGGATGCATATGATCGTTGGACAAAGGCCAATGACAAGGCCCGAGTCTATATCTTGGTGAGTTTGCCTGATGTACTCAACAAGAAACATGAGGCCATGATGAATGCACGACAGATCATGGAATCCCTCCAGGAAATGTTTGGACAACTGTCCTCACAGATTCAGCACGAGGCCCTCAAGTACGTTTATAATGCACGTATGAAAGAAGGCCAAAGAGAACATGTTCTCGACCTGATGGTCCAATTCAACGTTGCTAAAATGAATGGCGCGGTCATTGACAAGCAGAGTCAAGTGTCTTTTATTCTAGAATCTCTTTCGAAGAGCTTTCTCCAATTCCGCAGCAATGCGGTTATGAATAAAATTGTGTACACCATAACAACCCTTCTGAATGAGTTAGAAACTCATCAATCTCTTATTAAAAATAAGGGACCAATCCATGAAGAGGCAAATGTTGCCCATTTCAAGATGTTTCACAAGGGTTCATCCTCTAGAACTAAGTCTGTTCCCTCATCTTCTGATTGTAAGAAGATCCAGAAAAAGAAAGAAGGAAAAGGGAAGGCTCCCGTTGTTGGGAAAAACAAGGGTAAGGCCAAGGTGGCTGACAAGGGCAAGTGCTTCTACTGCAATGTGAATTGTCATTGGAAACACAATTGCCCCAAGTACCTTGCTGAGAAGAAGAAGGAAAAAACAGGTAAATATGATTTACTTGTTTAGTGGAAAATGACTATAATGTCTGGATACTTGATTCGAGTGCCACTAATCACGTTTGCTCTTCTTTACATGGAATTAGTTCCTTCCAGCAGCTCGAGGAGGGTGAAATGATGCTCAAGGTTGGAACAAGAGATGCCATTTCAGCTTGTGCAGTGGGAGCTGCAAAGTTGGTTTTTGGAAATAGATTTTTATTTTTAAAAAATCTGTATATAGTTCCTAAAATAAAAAGGAACATAGTATCTATTTTCTGTTTAATTGAACAATTGTACTCAGTTATTTTTTCTGTTAATGAAGTGTTCATTTTGAAAACTGGTGTACGTATTTGTTCTACTAAATTAGAAAACAACTTATATATGTTAAGACCAACTGAAGCAAAAGCTCTTTTAAATCATGAGATGTTTAAAACTGCTAATATTTAAGCTAAAAGTCAAAGAATTTCTCCCAGTAACAATAGTACTTATCTTTGGCATTTGAGATTAGGTCACATAAATCTTGATAGAATCGAGAGATTAGTAAAGAATGAACTTCTAAATAAGTTAGAAGATAATTCATTACCTCCATGTGAATTTTGTCTTAAAGGTAAAATCACTAAAAGACCTTTTAGTGGAAAAGTTTATAGAGCCAAAGAACCTTTAGAACTCATACATTTGGATCGTTGTGGTCTAACAAATGTAAAAGCTTGAGGAGGGTACAAATACTTCATCTCTTTTATAGATGATTATTTGAGGTATGGTTACTAATACCTAATGGAACATAAATCTGAAGCACTTGAAAAGTTCAAGGAGTATAAGGAAGAAGTTGAAAACCTGTTAGGTAAAACAATTAAAACACGATCTGATCGAGGTGGAGAATACATTGATTTAAGATTCCAGGACTATTTGATAGAACATGGAATCCAACTCTCAGCACCTGGTACACCTCAGCAGAACGGTGTATCAGAAAGGAGAAATAGAGCCTTGTTAAAAATGGTTCATTCTATGATGAGCTATGCTCAATTACCTAGCTTATTTTGGGGGTACACAGTAGAGACTGCAGTTCATATCTTGAACAATGTTCCCTCGAAGAGTGTTTTAGAAACGCCTTTCGAGTTATGGAGGGGACGTAAACCTAGTTTGCGCTACTTCAGAATCTGGGGGAGTCCTGCACATGTGCTAGTGACAAATCCTAAGAAATTGGTACCTCGTTCAAGATTATGCCAATTTGTTGGTTACCCTAAGGAAACGAGAGGTGGTCTCTTCTTCAACTCACAAGAAAACAAAGTGTTTGTATCGACAAACGTTACATTCTTGGAAGAAGATCACATGAGAGATCATAAACCATGAAGCAAAATGGTATTACATGAAGCTACTAAAGAGTTAACAAGAGTTGTTAATGAGACTGGTCCTTCATCAAGAGTAAATGAAGGAGCCAGTACTTCTCGTCAGTCTCGTCCTTCTCAATCGTTGGGAATTCCTCGACGCAGTGGAAGAGTTGTATCATAACCTAACTGTTACTTGGGTTTAACTGAAACTCAAGTCGTCGTGCCAGACGATGGTGTTGAGGAACCATTATCCTATAAACAGGCAATGAATGATGTAGACAAGGACCAATGGATGAAAGCCATGGATCTTGAAATGGAGTCTATGTACTTTAATTCAATATGGGAACTTGTAGATCCACCTGAAGAGGTTAAACCCATAGGGTGTCAATGGATAAAAGAGATGTAGCTAGGAAGGTACAAACCTTCAAAGCTAGACTTGTAGCAAAGGGTTACACCCAAAACGAAGAAGTTGACTATGAGGAAACTTTTTCTCTTATTGCTATGCTTAAGTCTATAAGAATTCTCTTATCCATAGCCTCATATTATGACTATGAAATTTAGCAAATGGATGTCAAGACTGCTTTTATGAATGGTAATCTTGAAGAGAGTATCTTCATGTCTCATCCCGAGGGGTTCCGGAGCAAAACGTTTGCAAGCTAAATCGATCCATTTATGGGTTGAAACAAGCATCTAGATCTTGGAATATTAGGTTTGATATTGCGATCAAATCTTTTGGTTTTGAACAAAATGTTGATAAGCATTGTGTATACAAGAAAATCATCAAAAGTAAAGTAGTTTTCTTACTACTTTATGTGGACGACATCCTACTCATTGGGAATGATGTAGGATATCTTACTGATGTTAAAAATTGGCTGGCATCCCAATTCCAAATGAAGGATTTGGGAGAGCGCAGTATGTACTTGAGATCCAAATCACTAGGGATCGCAAGAAAAGAACGCTGGCCCTGTCTCAAGCAACTTATATCGACAAAATGTTGACTCGATATTCGATGTAGAACTCTAAGAAAGGTTTATTACCTTTCAGGCACGGGGTTCATTTGTCTAAGGAACTGTGTCTAAGACACCTCGAGAAATTGAGGATATTAGACGTATTTCATATGCCTCAGTTGTGGGCAGCTTAATGTATGTTATGTCCTGCACTAGGCCAGACATTTGTTATGCAGTGGGAATAGTCAGTAGGTACCAATCCAATCCAGGGTTAGACCACTGGACTTCAGTTAAGAACATCCTCAAGTATCTTAGGAGAACGAGGGACTACAGGCTGGTGTATGGAGCTAAGGATTTGATCCTTACGGGATACATCAACTCTGATTTTCAAATTGACAAGGATTCTAGGAAATTCACGTTAGGATCAGTGTTCACCTTAAACGGAGGAGCTATAGTATGGCATAGCATCAAGCAAGGATGCATTGTAGACTCTATTATGGAGGCTAAGTATGTAGCTACTTGAGAAGCAGCAAAGGAAGCAGTCTGGCTCAAAAAGTTCCTAAATTATTTGGAAATCGTTCCAAACATGAAATTGCCCATCACGTTATACTGTGATAACAGTGGGGCAGTAGCCAACTCTAAAGAGCCTCGCAGCCACAAACGAGGAAAACATATTGAGAAGAAGTATCACCTGATACGGGAGATTATGCAACGAGGAGATGTGATCGTCACAAAAATCGCTTCGGAGCATAACATTGTTAATCCATTAACAAAGGCTCTCTCAGCCAAATTGTTCGAGGGTAGGTCTACGAGATATATACGTTGTGTAATCTAGGGCAAGTGGGAGATGTGTAATGGGTATATGGATGCCCAAGTTTATTGTATTTACATATTTACCATTCTCACTTCTCTTTATGTACAACCCACTAGAGTTTTAGTTCAAGTGGGAGTTTGTTGGGTTTTATGCCCTACAACTTGTAGAATGTAAATGTAATTATTTAACTGTCATTAAATCATTAATAAAGATTTATTGATGTGTTACTTCAATAAGCGTTATTGATTATTTTTGTTTGTTTTGTCTTAATAACCCTAAATCCAATAAACTAACATCATAGGCTGTTTTATGAGTCTTGAACTATATGTGGGGACATATGGAGATCAATGTTCAAGATACAGTCTAAAGAGTCTACAGTATAGGGATAATGCTAGGTACTTTATCCTGGTGACAATATGGATACGGCCCACTTTGTATTTGATACAAACACAATAATCTAACGTGTTCGTGCAGGTGATATGCGAGTGAGGGTATCCTATGCAATGAGTTTGCATAAGATCGAACCACGAAATAGTAATCACTAGATGTAACTACATTGACTAGTTAGGTTTCTATTTCAATAGGATGACCTAGGCAACTTAGTCTTAATCATGAGTATATAATGAACTTCTGTCCACGAGAGATTGTCCTTTGATTTGTATGCGTGAGAGTGGTCGTTTGCCGACTCAATATGCCTACCATCTTGGGGACAAGACCGAGTGGGGAGCTGGGGACATAATTATACAAGATGGAATTCACTCATTCCCATTTTTAGGGTAAGTAGATAAGTGTTCCCATAAGTGGTGTCTCCAGGACTTGAACAAAGGGTCGTACCCTCTCACTAGCCCGAGAGGAGTTTTTGTTTAATAGTTGGACCATAAACAGGTTGTTCATTAGAGGAGCATTGGTACTTGAGCATTTAGAAATAACCCTGGGTAAAACAGTAATTTGACCTAGCTAGTGTTACGAACACTTGTGAAGTCAATTTGCTATTATTGATCTATATCCATGGACACATAAATATATCTGCAGTGAGAATAGTGCAGTTGTGGGTCTTTAGTGGAGTGTACCCACAATTAATGAATATTGATTAATTTGGTTTTGAGTTTAGCCTATTAATCTCATATCGTTGGAGCTTCTAATCTGTAGGTCCATAAGATCCCCTTGGTAGCTCACTACGAACCAACAAAGATCTACTATGTTGAAAGAAAAATTTGAAATGTTCAAATTTATGAGGGAAAATATTAATTGTATTGGATACAATTAATTGCATGATTTATTATAAATTTGATTTGAATGTTTCAAATTATAACTTTATAATATGAAGAATTAATTTGTTTGAGTATGATTCAAATAATTAATTATTTATTTGGATAAAATTCATATAAATAAATAGACGGAGAATTAATTAATTGATTTGAATTGAATTCAAATAATTAATTATTTTATTTGGATGAGATCCAAATCAAAGATTATGCAGAAAATAAATATTTAAATAAGATTGAAATATTTTAAACCTTTTAATATGAGATATTATTTGGGTAGATATTTATTAATATTGGATCTTATTAAATATTTGATTTAAAATCTCTACATAGGGTTTATCCTAATAGGATTAGGAGTAACCCATAGAGTTCTATAAATAAAGCCCTTGCGAACTTTCATAGAACATACTTTCTAAGAAAATAATCTCTACGATTACTCTCAAAATCTTCTTCTACTAATTCTCCCAATTTTCTTAGAAAAATTCTAAGAAAATTCATCTCATTCTTTCAAAGAAGCAGTTCCCACAAACCGGACCTTGCCAGAGTCATAGCAAGGAAGATCTCTTGGAAAAGGAAGACTACAAGGAGAAGACTATCGGTTCGAGAATTATAGATTGGCAAAGGTATGATGCTTAAACTTTTCTTTACTTTTTGTATTTTTAATTCTTTTCAATTGATAACTTGTAGAAATACAAGTTATTATACTCACTATTTGAATTAATTAGAGTAACTTTAGAGCTAAACGCATGATTTTGGTAGTTGAATGATGTGAAATGTATTACCATGCGTTGGCACTATTTACAAAAGAAAATACCTGAAAAATTATGAGTTTTTCTGTTCTTAACGCAGGGTTAAGAAGAAAAGAAGCACAAATAACCAAGTACTAAAAGACGAAGCTGCTGCGAGAACAAGTGGAAACCTATGCGTCGAGACTATGCGTTGAGACCATGCGTTGAGAAAAAGTAGATATAGACGCATAGGCAAAAAGTTGTCATGTCATTATGAAAAAGGACAACACATTATCAGATCATGGCAGAACCAATGGGCCGACAATGTAAAAAGTCTACGCAGCAGGGCAGGGAATTTAATGCAAAGATGTCAGGTCATCATGAGTTTCAACTTTTCAACGCCTATAAATAGCCCAAAGCTTCTCCATTCAGGGGGAAGAAAGGAGAGAAACAAGTTCAAGAGGCGAAAGCTTTGCACAATTTCTCCCTCACCATAACCAACTTCCATTTCGAGCTCTTCTGAGAGAAGGATTCTGAGAACTTTCAAAGTCGTCTCCCAGTGAGTGAGAACCTTCACCCTATGAAATTTATGTATCAGATAGCAACCATCTCAAGCCTCTATGAAGCAAGACGTTGTCAGTGGCGGCTTGACGCCTTCCATTTATGTTTTATATCCATTTCCCTCCTTCTTACTTATGTTTTGTTAATGACATTCGAGAGAATGGTTTATTTTCTTAATATGAGTTTGATTGACGATTATCTTCCATCTATTTCCATATTAAATACCTTACACCATGTTGTTTGAATGATAAATGAGTTAGATGTTAGAAGTTAGTTTTTCTTAAGCAATATTAAGTATGTTACATCTTGATTAATGCATATCATTAGCTTGCATAACTTTGTCTGACAAACAAAAGTAGCAAGCATGACTGTCCAGCTTGAGAGAGTGGATGGTTAATCTTTAGCATTTATCAGGACTAGATGAGGTGCAGAGATGTAGTTCATCTTTTGCCAACGCAAACTTACCATGCGTCTTAGAGATAAGATTAATGTGGCGTCGAAACATCGAGACATGGATTCACAAACTGAGTTTGTAGGTATGTAATTATACTTAGATATGCTCCAGTAACAACTAGCTCCTGCGTTAACTCTACTTTTATCGCATGGTTTTATTCTCAACGCATGCTATCTGACACAATAACATTTGACTAACCATCGCCGCGTCCACCTCATTGTTAGTTGTAGGAAATTTTATTCATTATTTATGTATAGTTTTAGATACATACAACCAACTCATGCACATATTACATGTATAGTTCACCGCATAGTCATACATCTATTCCCAACGCCTAGTTATTACAAATCCCTGCATTCGACCCTAGACTCACCAGGAAACCTATAAGAGCTTATACTTGGGCTTTTTATTGGAAAACTTGTTTAATCATGATCACACTTGAGTAATTCTCGATGCATCTTTGTACGAAAATTATAATATTTATTTTTGTGCAACAAGCTATGAAACTCAATTTAAATCGAAAATAGAAATCTAACAACATCAATAAATCAAAGAACGTGATCACACGCTTCCACCAGGATTCAATTCCTTTTAAAGTCCACATTTGTTTGACAATAAAAAGAAAACGGTGGGTTATGTTTTATCGTTCTCGCTTTCCAGGCATAATTATTCTCCCTTTCTCTCTCCCTCATGCATCTTTTCCATTATTCCTTTTCTCTTCTTCTGTCGTTGGGTTTCTCCCATCATCTTCTCTCTTCTTTCGCCGTTCGGTTTGTCTTCCCTCATCTTCTCTCTTTTTTAGAGCCATCCGATTTGTGTCTCCTCATCTTCTATCTTCTTTCTCCATCGGACTCATATGGGTTTTATTTTCATTTGTCTTCTTAATCCCTCTTTTTTCTTCTTCAATTTTGTTTCTATTGATATTCTTTTTAAGATCTAGCATGTACGAACTGGTTTTTTTTAGATCTTCTCCTTCATTTATTTTTGCTTATATCTAGAAAAATTTTGGATTTATGTTCTCATTTTTTATTTCCATATTCGCGTTTTTATTTCCCCATTTTTTTTAGCTTCTTCGCAAGTTAGATTAGGACACGATTATCAATTATTTTTTAGGATTAATGTCCTCAATTTAAATATGTATGTTCACGTTTTCATTGCTCATGGTTTTTATATTTTCTATGTCCTTTATAACATCTCTTTTTCATCTATTCTTTGCATGTTGGATTAGCGCATGATTCTAAAAAAAAAAATTCTAGATTCATTCTTTGGGTTCACATTTGTCTTGATCTATTCTTGGCATGTTGGATTACCGTATGGTTCTTAATTTTTTTTTCGGGTCTATGATATGGGTTTTAAATCTCTTCATGATCTATTCTTTGCATGTTGGATTAGCGTATGGTTCTAAATTTTTTTCCAAATTTATGCTATTGATAGATTAATGAGCATGCAACAGAAGTTAATTTGATCAATTTTCACTCTAAGATGCTCAATTTAGAGGATTAAACATGCAATTAAGAAGAAAAACCAAAGTTTCAAGAACACTTACCCTTGAAGCTCCAAATTCTCCTTCAATTCTTGATGAATTTCAGCACCACTTGGTTGTAGACCACCATAAGAGTCTTCTCTACTATTCTCTAGGCTTAGATTGGATGGTGGGATCCAAATTTGTGGTGAATTTGAGAAAGAATGAAGGTTGGGAAGAAGATGAACAATTGATGGAATTTTGCAAAATTAACCCTTAATTTCACAAAATTCTTAACCATTTTTATGTCAAAATCATCTCTATTTATTAAAAAATAACATGCAATCCAATTGCATCAAAATTTGACAACACAAAATGGTCAATTTGTTGGTTAATTGTGAAGAAGACAACCAAGCTTCTAGCTTAGTTAGTGGGAAAATCCAATCTTCAAAAATCAATTTTAAAATCAATTTTCAATGAATTTCCAAAATTGAATTAAAATTGATTTTTAATTTCAAAAAGATAATTAAATAATTAAATAAAAAAATTAATATTTAGTTAATTAAATATTATTTTAATATTATTTTAACATTAAATAATAAAATAATATTATTTTTCCCACTTGTCTCGATTTTTCTAAAAAAAACGGATATGAATCCTTATTCATATGATTAATATTTAAATTATATTTAAATATTATAATTAACTCTATTTGTACGTTTAATTCGTAATTAAACGTCGATATATCGTATATATCTAACTTTCATTCCTTAAGCCAAGATTTGAACGATTCAAACTTATTCACCACATTATCTAAGATTTTAGTCCATTTATGAGCTAGTAGAGGGACCTAATGGACCTACAGATCATGAGCTCCAACGATCCGAGATTAACCGGCCAAACTCTTTAACCTAGTTAACCAACATTCGTTAACTAACGGGACACTCCACTAAAGCCCGTAGCTGCACTCTCCTCACTGTAGATATATTTGTGCCCATTTGATATAACCGTCATCGATAAGTCAATCCTTCACAGGTTGTCATAACTTCAACTAAGTCAAATACCGATTTACCTCTGAGTTACATCTTTTCTCCTTAAGTACCATTGTCCCTCTAATGAACAATTGATTTAGGATCTAATCACTAAATCCATTCCCTCTCGGGCCAGTGAGAGGATGGGGCCCCTTGTTCATGTCCTGGGAACAACACTTAAGAGAACAACCTCTCTTCTATCCCTAAGCTGGGTAGGAGTGAATTCCGTCTTGCAAATTCTATGTTCCCAACTATCTACCCGGTCTTATCCCTGAAATGGGAGGAATGTTGAGCAGCGCTATTGAGCTTACTCTTACCTACGTAGATCAAGAGATAATTCTGAATAAACAGGAGTTCATAGATAGCTCAAGATTCAGATCAAGTTATCTAGGTCATCGATAAGTGAAATTAATCAGTGTTAATCGTAAACGGTGTTAATACGTAACAGTAATTATTTCAGGGTCAGTCTTACACAATCTCATTATGTAGAATACCCCCGCTCACATGTCTCTACATGAGCAAATTAGAATCACTTTATTTATGACACTTTACAATATTTGTAACAATCATGAAGCGGGCCGTATTCAATTGTGTCTCCAGGAGAGGTACCCAACCTGATCCATGTGCTATAGACTATTGAGGCTACTTACTCAAACTTGATCTTGTTTATGTCTCCACATAAAGTCCAAATACTTATGATAGTAGCCAAGGGTTCGTAGTTTAATTGGATTTAAAGTTGATAAATAATTAATTCACTTGAATAACTTCATATGTACTAAAAATCACCTATTTACAAAAACTACGAGTTTTAGGACATACAACCCAACAAACTCCCACTTGGACTAAAACTCCTAGTGGGTTACAACAAAGTTGAGTACAGTAAGAGAAATCTAAATACAATAAACTAGGGCATCCCATACCCACAATTTCTCCCACTTGCCCTATTTATTCTACTCGTAATCCTAAACTCTTCAGATGGCCCTTAAAAACAGTAGCCGGGAGGGCCTTTGTAAATGGATCAGCAATGTTGTGCTCAGATGCTATTTGTCTCACAATAACGTTTCCTCTCTGAACAATTTCTCTGATGAGATGGTATTTGCGCTCAATATGCTTTCCGCGCTTATGGCTTCTTGGTTCTTTGGAGTTCGCTACTGCCCCACTATTATCACAATGTAAAGTGATTGGTAGATACATGTCTGGAACAATTTCCAGATCGTTGAGGAACTTCCTAAGCCATACTGCTTCTTTGGCTGCCTCGCATGCAGCAACATATTCCGCTTCCATTGTGGAGTCGGCAATACAACTCTACTTAATACTTCTCCACACTACTGCTCCTTCATTAAAAGTGAATACCGATCCCGAAGTAGATCTCCTTGAGTCTATATCGGTTTGAAAATCGGAATCAGTGTATCCGGTAAGGATCAAATCCTTATTTTCATACACAAGCACGTAGTTCCTCGTTCTCCTTAGATACTTGAGGATATTCTTAACGGCAATCCAATGAGCAAACCCGGGATTGGACTGATACCTACTGACAATTCCTACTGCAAAACATATGTCTGGTCGTGTACATAGCATTGCATACATCAGACTCTCGACAGCTCTCGTCTCATATCCTCAACCTCTTGAGGTGTTTTAGGACATTGTTCCTTTGACACATGTATTCCATACCTGAAAGGTAGAAGACCTCTCTTGGAATCTTGCATCTTAAACCTAGACAACACTTTGTCTATATAAGATGCTTGAGACATAGCTAGCATTCTATTCTTACGGTTCCGAACTATTTGGATCCCGAGAACATACTGAGCATCTCCCATATCTTTCATTTGAAATTGAGTTGCTAGCCAATTCTTAATGTCAGTAAGATATCCTACATTATTCCCAATAAGTAAGATATCATCTACATATAGAACAAGAAATGCTACAGTGGAATTGATGATCCTTTTATATACACAAGGTTCATCAACGTTTTGTTCAAAGCCATAAGATTTGACTGCAGTATCAAATCTCATATTCCAGGATCTGGATGCTTGTTTTAATCCATAAATGGATCTATTCAGCTTGCAAACTTTTTGCTCCTGATCTTGTTCTATGAACCCTTCTGGTTGGACCATGTAGATGTTCTCTTCAAGATTGCCATTTAGGAAGGCAGTCTTGACATCCATTTGCCAAATTTCATAATTATAAAAAGTGGCAATGGATAAGAGTATCCTTATTGATTTTATCATAGCAACAGGTGAAAAGGTTTCTTCATAATCTACCCCCTCTACCTGGGTATAACCCTTTACTACTAACCGGGCTTTATAGGTCTGTACCTTCCCCATATGGTCTCGTTTACATTTGTAAATCCATTTATAACCGATAGGTCTTACCTCATCAGGTTGATCTATAAGTTCCCAGACTGAATTGAAGTACATAGACTCCATTTCGAGGTTCATGGCTTTGATCCACTGATCTCGATCAACATCATTCATTGCCTGTTTATAGGTCAATGGATCCTCTAAGCCATCATCAGGTATGGTGACTTCGGTTTCAGCTAAACCTAAATAGCGGTCGGGCTGTCTAACAACCCTCCCACTACGTCGAGGCTCTCTCAACTCTTGAGATGGACGTGACAGACTAGATGTGCTTGGTCTATTAACAACTCTTGTTAATTGGCCAGTTTGATCAGCAATTTTTTGTGATCTATCTGTAGCATCTTTTGAAATCTTTTCCAATACTAGTTTACTATGTGGTTTATGATCACGTATGTGGTCTTCCTCTAGGAATGTGGCATTTGTCGATACAATTACCTTTTCATCTTGAGGATCATAAAATAGACCACCTCTCGTTTCTTTAGGGTATCCTATAAATAGGCATAATTTTGAACGACGTTCCAATTTTTTAGGATTTTGCACCAACACATGTGCTGGGCAACCCTAGATCCGGAAGTGACGTAAACTAGCTTTATGCCCTGTCCATAACTCATAGGGTGTTTCTGAAACACTCTTAGAAGGAACATTATTCAAAATATAAACCGCGGTCTCCACTGCGAATCCCCAAAACGAGTTAGGCAACGATGCGTGACTCATCATCGAACGAACCATGTCCAACAAGGTTTTGTTTCTCGTTTCAGATACTCCGTTCTGCTGTGGCGTACTTGGTGCAGAGAGTTGAGACTTAATTCCATGTTCTATCATATAGTCCTGAAATTTTAAGTCCATATATTCTCCACCTCGATCAGATCGAAGTGTTTTAATAGTCTTACCTAATTGGTTCTCAACCTCGGTCTTAAATTCCTTGAACTTTTCAAGGGTTTCATATTTATGATGCATTAGGTAAATATAACCGTACCTTGAATAATCATCAATAAAGTTGATGAAATATTCATACCCTCCTCGAGCCCTTACATTCATTGGTCCACAAAGGTCCTAATGCACGAGTTCTAAGGGTTCTTTGGCTCGAAGACCTTTTCCAGAAAAAGATCTCTTTGTCATTTTTCCCTCGAGACAAGACTCACATGGTGGTAGAAAGTTATCTTCTAACTTGTTTAGAAGTCCGCTCTTAACCAATCTCTCAATCCTATTGAGATTAATGTGGTCAAGTCTTAAGTGCCAAAGATAAGTACTTTGAGAAACACGTCGTCGTTTTGTTTGAGTTTCGGCTGTTTTAAATATTTCAGTATTGTAAATAGCCTTAACTCTGGTTGGTTTTAACATATATAAATTATTATTTAAGTTTGCAAAACAAATTTGTACACCTCTTTTAGTAATGAACGCTTCATTAATTTCAAAAGAAACTTTGTACATATGTTCAATCAAACAAGAAATAGATATTAAATTCCTCTTGCAAGAGGGTACATACAGAACACTTTCTAAGTATATATATCTATTTCCAAAAAATAACTTTACATCTCCCACTACCAAAGCTGAGATGAGCTCTCCTGATCCAACCCGGAGAGTTATCTCACCATATTCTAGTTGTTTCCATGAACTAGTTTCCTGAAAAGAAGAACAAACATGATTAGTGGCCCCTGAATCTAGTATCCAAGTAGAATCATTATTCTCCACTATACATGTTTCTAGAACCATTAAATCGTATTTACCTTGATTCTCTTTTCCAGCCTTCTTATCGGCAAGGTACTTTGGGCAGTTCCTTTTCCAGTGCCCATCACCGCTGCAGTAGAAACATTTTCCTTTCTCTAAAACGGGCTTTTTGCCTTTTGCAGTAGTAGTAGGAGGTGTTTTCCCTTTCCCTTTTACTTTCTTCTTCTGAATACCTTTATTCTTTGGGATAGATTTATTTCCAGAGGTAGATCCCTTTTGGAATCTCCTTTTTGAGGTAGTAGCAACATTTGCCTCTGCCTCAGAACCCTTATTTTTCAATAAGGACTGGTAAATCTGTAACTCATTAAAAAGGGTGGTAAGGTTATAATCTATTTTGTTCATCATGGCGTTAGTTCTGAACTGGAAAAAAAACTCTTCGGAAGAGACTCCATGATGAATCCTACTTGGCTCTTCTTGTTCATGACAGCCCCGTTTACTTCCGCGATGTTGAAGTGGACCATCATGTTCAGAACATGTTCCCTAACATTCGTTCCTTCTTTCATCCAGCAATTGTAAACATATTTGATAGCATCATGCATAGCTGAGGAGGACGGTTGTCCAAACAGAGCTTGCAATGTAAACACTGATTTGCGTTGCCAAGCATTGAGGTGCAGCCATGCGTTGTGGTTATGCGTTTCAAAGGGAGGAGTAGTCGTGAGCAAAGGCAAGAAATTTTGGAAAGTAAAATGGTGGTTAAGTGTTGGCCAAGCTCATGGGATGCGGTTGATTCACGGAGGTTAGTGAGCTGAAGTAGCTACCCCCGTTGATGGATAAGTAATCCTGGCGGGGGAAGAAATACACTTGAACCATGCGTTTAAGTCCCTCTGCGTTGAGGACAGTTGTGCGTTGAAGTTGATGCGTCGAAGACAGACATGTGTTGGAGTCACCTTGTGCTGAAGACAGAATGGTCTGGACGCGACGAAAGTAGTATTGCAAGATGGAAAGATATGCGTTCAAAACAGGAGGCGTTTGGGGACGACACCGTGCATTGGAAGAGAAGCTAACTAGAGTGTCGTGTGTTGAGAGGAGAATCCTGCGCTAGTCTGCGGATGAAAGGTAAGTCAGCAGCATAAGTCCTGGTGTTTGAGAAGGTTAAGTCGGTAGTATATATAGCTGGATTAATTAAATGTTTAATCATTTTAAAGACATTTCGAGAGCTTAAGTCGGTTCTATTCTTCAAACAAACTTCAGAAGAAGATTGAGGAAGGTGTTCTTGAGGATTTTGGACGAAGTTCGACTCATATTGATGTTGGAGACGAAGCTGGAACAGAGGAATAACTGAAGTCACATCGTTTGAGCAGTGACTGATAATCGGAGTAGAACGTGAAGAGGAAGCCGAGTTCAGAGCTGAAAATTTAAGGAAACTAGAGTTTACAAGATCATCTTGCAATCCGGAACAGCAGGAGGTAATTCCAGAATATCGTGAGAACGAAGAGGAGCTACACCCTGAAATTTTAAGGTAAGCTATAGAACTTGATTTCCTATAAGTTTGTAGAAGAAAAGAAGTCCTGAAACTGTATGGAAATGTGACTTTTAATAGATTGAAGTAAGAACGAGAAGAAAGGAAGAAATTACAATGTAGAGTGCCGTTGGAAAATTAAGTATCGGCACACTATCTGAGTATTGATAGCGAAACGGGTGTCGCTGAAAGGCAAAGGAGCTTTCCATCTCACAAATCTCGCTAAATAACGCTGAGTATCGCTGCTAAGGTAAGTAACGCTGGTGTTGTTCCATCAAGTATCGCTAGTATCAGTCTTTATCGGTGGGTATCGCTGAGATTCTCACTTATTAGTCAGTAGAAAAAAAAGAAGAAAAATAATGTTAGTTAACGCAAGGTGTACGTCTTTTGCAGGCCAAGAAGAAATAGGAAAAGTGTATAACCCACGTAAAGCCTAGAAAGAGTTGTGAGTGACTATTTTATTCTTCAATTCTATTTTATTGAAAATGTTTTTATGAAACATGATTTTCAATGAACTGTTTAATATGAATAATGTTGATTGCATTTCTTAAAAGGCATGTTTTATCCGTTTTCTATAAGATGCTGAATGGCATGTTGTGAAATGTGGTTTATCATGTTATACCTGACTTTTCATGGAAAAGTTCTATATGAACTATTAATGTAAACTGATTGACAAAATGTTTTAGAGGAGGCTCAGTGCTCAAGGACTTGAGAAGGCATGTGAGTTTCCCCGGGACCCAGTATTGAAGGACATGAGAAGGTACTTGGGCAACCCGTCATATTCCTATGTGCACATAGAGGTTGATTTGGCTGGTGCGTCGAGTATGCTCCGCATTGAGCCAGGGATGTTTTCGACGTTGAGTGCGTAGAAGCATTGTTCCGCCTCAACTAAGGGAAAAGTTTGAAAAACTAATTGATATTGATAAATTCCTTGGAAAACACTCTTGTATGATTTAAGTATGGATTATGAGATTAATGGATTTCATGGAAAGCATGTTACATTTGAACAAATGTTAAACTCTTATTTATTCGTTATACGTAACATGCCTGTTTTAAATGAATGCCCGTTTTACAAAGATTTGTCACTCACTAGGCTGTTAGCTTATGTTTTCCAATGTTTTCCTTTTCTCTCCCCAGGTAGCAAGGACGCTCCCGGTGCTTAGCCTACTTCAGCTCACCCTGCCTAAGTCTCGAGTTTTCAAGATACAGTCAAGTCTGAGAGTTGTACGTTGCATATGTTTTATGTAAATGGCATGTAGATCATGTAGTTTTGAGTGGGGATTGTTGGTGGAGTTGTGTACTTTGTATGATGGATATGGAAATGAATTTATGCAATGTAATAAAGGTGTACCCTATACAGGGAATTGTATCGAATTATAAGCATGTGTAGTACGACTGAGCTCTATGTATGTATATAAGTAAATGTATGCACAGGGAGGAATGTAAGATGGGACAATATGCGTCACAAAAGGGGTGATGTTTATTGTCTTCACACTCCCTTTTAGATTAGGTGGGTAATCTGGGAGGGGGTGTGACATGCAGTGAGTCCATGATCTCCTTAGCGGTCACCATTTTTTCATGCTTTTTGGATAGTATATCTGATATACTTGCCAAAATATAGACTTTGGCTTTTTCATTAGCTTTGGTTCATCTGTCATGAATGTCTCGAACAGTTCGGTTCGCATTCTAAGCAGGGACTGGAGGACATTCCTCCGTTAAAACAAACCTCGGATCGTTGATAACTAGTATAGTGTTTAAATTAGATTTCCAAGTTCCATAGGTATCGCCGTTAAGTTTTTCCGAAGCTAATAGTTGAACTATAGATGTATTCATTGCTGGAAAAAAAATGAACAAGTTTAATTAGTGAATGTACTCTAAATTTTAATCCAATTTATTTAGCAAGTAATAATGTACCCATATTTCATTATTTATTTTGCAACGATACTTCAGTGAGTCAGAATGGCCCTTACCGAAGGGTAGTCGACCACTCCGTCGCTGAATCAAGATAATCTTGACTAAATACTAATACCAAAATAACTCTTATTCTTATAGTATTTAGTTGCCGTTTCTTTGGTCAAGAACTTTATTAACACTTAGTAAGTCTTGTAAGTGTATACCCTCCATTTTCGAATCACAAAGATCAGAATCAAACAAGCTCTCGAAGGAGAAACAATTGTTGAAAACGGACCTATGTAACTTTATCCAGTTCTGGAGTTCACGGAGTTCCGAATCCCATGTTACAAACCCTCCGAAGGGATATGCGCCTATAAACGCCAAGCAGGTGCAACATAGGAATCTCACGGTGTGACCTAATGGAAGAGACCATAGGACATGTTGACACACACCCTTCACCCACTTACTATGAACAACTTCCCCTATTCACCTTGCTATTGACCCATGCAAACACTTTCCGAAGGGAGGTTGCCCAAATAGCAACTCGAAGCCGAGCATGGGATCTCACGTTGTGAACTCTTAGGGACGTGAGAGATAATGATAACGTATCGTATACATTATTAATCTCCCACTGAAGTGTTGTAATTTTAATTGGGTATTTACTTGGTTATATTCCGGCTAAATATATACAACCTAAGTCTAGGTGAACAATTCAAGTATAACGTTTATACTGGTTTGTTTTAACCTATGATGTTTAAGTGATTTAAGCCAATTTAACTCACCTTACACTGCTCTCGCATGCTCATAAAATCGGGTTAACTCAACTCAGACGCCAACTCTATCCCTAGGTAGGAGGTGTTTCGTAAACCGTCAACTTAAATACCTCCAGCCTTAGACAGGATTTTGTTGGGTGAGTTTTGTAAACACAATTTTACAAGATATCGACCTAATTTTAACTATTAAAAGAGGTTGATTTGAGTTGCACCAGTTTTACCCTAGGTGAGCATGCATTATCTTTGTTATAGATTTTAAAATTCTAATTTATTTTATAACAATTATAAAATAAACAATTCAAAAAAAATCATAACATATATATACATTTCATCAATTAATATAACTAATTTATATTAATACTCATGAAATTAAAATAATCATGCATACTATATATTATAACATTTATAACATAAATAAAATGCATGAAACATGCTTATCCTATGGTGGGGATTTAAATCTATATCGCATACTATATGCATAAATAAATTTAAATTAATTAAACATACATTCATAATGCATAAATAATTAAAACACACTAAATTGGACTAGTTTTGGCATTTTTTACAAGCAAAAAACTAAATTATTACAATAATAATTTAAAAAACTGCTCGAACAAGTCCCGAACACTTCGAACCAGCTTGAACCGGCTTGAAACACCTCGAAAACGGGCTGAACCGGCTGAAAAAAAAATTGAACTGGCTGAAAAAGGGTTAAACCGGTCAAACTTTGACTGAACCGGTCAAAGGTTGACCGGTCAACTTCATCACCTTCAATTTGGCACGGGAGGAAGAACCAGGAGGGAGAGGGGAAAAAAAAAAACTGCTGCTTCTCTGTTTTCCTTCTTCATGAACACTTCTCGATTTTCTTTGAAATTCGGCCAAATTACAACTTGATAAATCCCAGAAAAATTACAGACTCTTCTCGACTCATTAACGAGCAAAACGCCCAGATTAATTACAATAATTGACAACAAATTGAAGGGTAAAAAAAATGCCAAAACCAGAAAAACCAATTTAGCTCCCATAAACATTCATCTCATGAATTAAACCCCACCAAAGCAAATTGAGTGAAATTAATTAGCTCTGATACCAATTGATAGATTAATGAGCATGAGCAGAAGTTAATTTGATCAATTTTCACTCTAAGATGCTCAATTTAGAGGATTAAACATGCAATTAAGAAGAAAAACAAAAGTTTCAAGAACACTTACCCTTGAAGCTCCAAATTCTCCTTCAATTCTTGATGAATTTCAGCACCACTTGGTTGTAGACCACCACAAGAGTCTTCTCTACTATTCTCTAGGCTTAGATTGGATGGTGGGATCCAAATTTGTGGTGAATTTGAGAAAGAATGAAGGTTGGGAAGAAGATGAACAATGGATGGAATTTTGCAAAATTAACCCTTAATTTCACAAAATTCTTAACCATTTTTATTTCAAAATCATCTCTATTTATTAAAGAATAACATGCAATCCAATTGCATCAAAATTTGACAACACAAAATGGTTAATTTGTTGGTTAATTGTGAAGAAGACAACCAAGCTCCTAGCTTAGTGGGAAAATCCAATCTTCAAAAATCAATTTTAAAATCAATTTTCAATGAATTTCTAAAATTGAATTAAAATTGATTTTTAATTTCAAAAAGATAATTAAATAATTAAATAAAAAAAATTTAATATTTAATTAATTAAATATTATTTTAATATTATTTTAATATTAAATAATAAAATAATATTATTTTTCCCACTTGTCTCGATTTTTCTTAAAGAAACCGATATGAATCCCTATTCATATGATTAATATTTAAATTATATTTAAATATTATAATTAACTCTATTTGTACGTTTAATTCGTAATTAAACGTCGATATATCGTATATATCTAACTTTCATTCCTTAAGCCAAGATTTGAACGATTCAAACTTATTCACTACATTATCTAAGATTTTAGTCCATTTATAAGCTAGTAGAGGGACCTAATGGACCTATAGATCATGAGCTCCAACGATCCGAGATTAACCGGCCAAACTCTTTAACCTAGTTAACCAACATTCGTTAACTAACGGGACACTCCACTAAAGCCCGTAGCTGCACTCTCCTCACTGTAGATATATTTGTGTCCATTTGATATAACCGTCATCGATAAGTCAATCCTTCACAGGTTGTTCATAACTTCAGCTAGGTCAAATACCGATTTACCTCTAAGTTACATCTTTTCTCCTTAAGTACCATTGTCCCTCTAATGAACAATTGATTTAGGATCTAATCACTAAATCCATTCCCTCTCGGGCCAGTGAGAGGATGGGGCCCCTTGTTCAAGTCTTGGGAACAACACTTAAGAGAACAACCTCTCTTCTATCCCTAAGCTGGGTAGGAATGAATTCCGTCTTGCAAATTCTATGTTCCCAACTATCTACTCGGTCTTATCCCTAAAATGGGAGGAATGTTGAGCAGCGCTATTGAGCTTACTCTTACCTATGTAGATCAAGGGATAATTCTGAATAAACAGGAGTTCATAGATAGCTCAAGATTCAGATCAAGTTATCTAGGTCATCGATAAGTGAAATTAATGAGTGTTAATCGTAAACGGTGTTAATACGTAACAGTAATTATTTCAAGGTTAGTCTTACACAATCTCATTATGTACAATACCCCCGCTCACATGTCTCTACATGAGCAAATCATAATCACTTTATTTATGACACTTTACAATATTTGTAACAATCATGAAGCGGGCCGTATTCAATAGTGTCTCCAGAAAGAGGTACCCAACCTGAGCCATGTACTATAGACTATTGAGGCTACTTACTCGAACTTGATCCTGTTTATGTATCCACATAAAGTCCAAGTACTCATGATAGTAGCCAAGGGTTCGTAGTTTAATTGGATTTAGAGTTGATAAATAATTAATTCACTTGAATAACTTCATATGTACTAAAAATCACCTATTTACAAAAACTACGAGTTTTAGGACATACAACCCAACAGCTATAAGCCCTAACTTGTAAGACATGCTTAGCCTTGGGAGAAGGCAAGCTAGGAAGAAGTCATGTGTTATGCATTGTAAGGAGGAATGGTGGCCGAGAGTGAAGGAGCAAAAACTGTTAAGTGTTGGCTACGGCTATGCTTTGGTAAGGTTGAAGAGTTGTTATATTTTGATAGGGCTACCATGCGTTAAAGGTTGTTACCATGCGTTGGTAAGGCTACTTTGTGTTGGAGAGCTGCTGTATGTGATGGATTGTCGCTAGGCGTTGAAGATTGTTGTCATGCATTGGAGGGAGTTATGTGTGGATTGCTGCTGTAGGCGTGGAGGTAGCATGCGTTGAGCTGAAGCCATGCGTTGTTGAGGTTGTGTGAAGAAGAATGCGTTGGACGATGCTAGCCTAGCCGGCGATGGAAAAAGCATTGTGTAGCTATGAGTTCAAAGTTGTGATGCGTCTAAGCTTGTTAAGCACTTGAGCCAGCAACCGAGTATGCTAAAGGAGGTTGCATTATTTGGATAAATGGAATTGATTAAAGAAAGAAAAGAAAGTGGAGGTTAGGTCGGCAGCATATATATATGAGTGGGTTAAGTGGTTAATTATTTTAAACACATTCCAGAGCTCGAGTCGGTTCCATTTTGCAGATGAGCAACGAGGGAAGGTAGAAAAAGGTGTTCATATCGAATTCAAGTAGAATTCTGTTGGTTTTGGTGGTGTAACTAAAGCTAGAAAAGAAGAGTTGATTGCTGTCGTGCAATCTGAACAACATTCGGTATTTGGAGGATAGCATTCTATGGAGATCGAGTTTAGGGCTCAGAATTTGAGGTCGGTAAGTTAACTCAATTCTTAACAACTTTTATGAAGTATGTTTGAGCTGAATTTGAAGAAAAATATATAAAATTTAGGGTGGAAGTAACTATTACTGATTTGCTAGGCGATTGGGAGCAGCTCGATGTTATTTGAAAATATCTCCCAAACGAAGGAAAATTATACTCTGAAATTTTGAGGTAAGTTAGAGAACCTATTTGTTTACAAGTTTATAGAAGGAAAGAAGTTCTGAATTTTGCTGGAAATATGATTTTTATCATAAAGAAGTGAGAACAAAAGGAAAGGAAGAAACTGTGGCTGTCGGGTGTTGCTGGAAATGCAGTGTCGCTGAGAAGTTGGAGAGTGAGTAGCGAGACGAGTGTTGCTGGTAATGCAGAGAGCTATGCATCTCATAATCTCGCTGAGTGTCACTAGGTATCGCTACTCAAGGTGAATCTCGCTAGTCTCGCTCACAATGATCTCGCTAGTGTTGTATATGTGTAATCCAGTCTCACTAGTAGTCTCTCTAGTTACCTATAATCTCGCTCATTATGAATTGTTTTGGAAGAAGTGAGTCTCGGTGATGAAGCAATGTTTGGAGTTTAATTATGTCAACTTAATGATTATGGAAAGGGATTCTAGGGAAGTCTAACACGAAAAATGTGGATTTATAAGCCAAGAAGAGCTAGGAAAGGTGTACAATCTGCTCAAGGCCTAGGACAAGTCGTGAGTGACTTTCTATCTAAAAGTGTTTAGTTCTAACATAGTTTTTTGATAATATTTGTTGATAAATGCTTACATGATTGAATTCTATGAACCTTATGTGTGTCCATGTGTGGTATAATGAGCTGTTTCGATATATATCTATATATACAGACTGAGCGAAAGTATGTGAATAATAAAGATAAAAAGGATGGATGCTTAGCCTACGCAAGATCTCGTCTGGGTCTACCAACAGTGTTTAGTATTCTGAAAATTGTAAATAATTGAACTAGATCATGTGTTGTACATATAGAGAGGGTTAAGGAAGTTGTTGTGTTTTTATGCTATTATATGTTTGAATGAAAAGGATGTGCGTATGCAAGTTAACTCTGGTGTATGTGTAAAGTAATTTATGGTTTATAACTGTTTATTAGGTAAAGGCAGAGTTTATGATTGACAGTGGATGTCGTAAGAGGGTCGATGTCCGCTGTCATCACACTTCTTCCTGGGTTAGGAGGGTACCTGGGAGGGGGTGTGACATATGCTATGGAATTCGATCTGTATATTCATGTTTTGATCTGCTCGTGTTTTATTCTTCTTTGCTTGTTACATTAGCCAAAGGTTGTTTGAGTTTTGGATTTGTATATTCGAGTTTTGGATCTCTATATTATTTGATGCTCTGGGTTTGGATCTGTATGTTTGTGTTTTGGATTTGTATATTCGAGTTCTTTAGTTTTCATTTTGTGAGTTATGTTCCTTGTTCTTCTTTGTCTTTGTTTTCCATATTTTCCAACTTCTATTACATTTCTTCTACTATGTTTACTTCTTCATCTCTATTTTTTCCCCTTCTTCTTCGTCTGATGAACTAGTTTCTTTTCCAGATCTCCTTTTGCCGCTTCAATAATAAATCATGTGTCTTTCCCTTGTTTTTTTTTTTTTTATGTTTTTTCATCAATTTTCATTTGCAACTAAATTCATGGTAGGGGTTGACCATGTTATTGGAGCTTGGTGGGTGGGAGGGGGGGGGGGGGGGGGTTAATTGATCCAACAAGTTTGTTTTCTATCTCTTTTTTTATTCGAGAGACCGATGATGATTAGTTCAAACTTTCTTATACTAATATCTGAGTTTAATTTCAAATTTGTAATATATCATTTCATTTGAAATTTGTAAACTGTTTTCTTTATACATCTTAATCTGATTTTTATTTCAAATTTGTTAGCTAATTGATTGGAAATTTTGTGTTATATTACAAAAATTTTTTTTTTGATTCCCTTTAAATTGTTTTTTTTTTGGTTCCCTTTAAATTGTTTTCAGTATACTTTTTTTATTTTTACAAAAAATTGATATGATAATTTGGTTCACTGTTTTAGTGGGATTTCTTCCAATCTAAGGACCGAGCTATCCTATTTTATGTTCTATCTGAGGCCCTCTCATTTTTTTATATATTCTCCATTTTGTTGTCATAAATTATGTTGATTTATTTTGGCCGAACCACCCAATATTATTTGTTGCAGCCTTCCTAACTTTATTTAAATTTGAGTTGACATTTTTTTAATTAATTCACTGTTTAATTAATGAGGTTAGGTGCACTTAAGTGCACCCCTCCCTCCAACAACCACCTCTCTCTCCCTCTTCTATTTATACATGACTTCATCCCCTCATATTTTTTAGAATTTTCCACTGCCTCCTCTTATATAGTGTGTTAGTGAGTCCTTATTCCCAACTTTCTTACTGTAACTTTCTTTTTCCACTTGGCTCTTGTATTTTGTTTTCTACCTTCCACTTCTAACTTCTATTTTTTTTTTTTTTTTTTTTACAATCATATAAGGGTTGTTAACAAAACAATGATTGTCCTACATAAGGTATGCTTCATTCCTTCCTTCTATATGTGATAAGATGTTTCATTAAAGTGTTTCATATTCTTCTTAGATTACACCTCCGGTCTCCCTCCATACATTCTGCCTTACACGACGTTCGTTCATTTTGACCATAAAAAAAAAAAAAAAAAAAAAGCTATGTTGGTGTTGGTTACTCCTTAACTAAAATATCCTAAATCCTATTCTTAGGAAAAAAAAGTTTATGGTAACTTATCATGTCCGTTGAAAATATGTATTTTTAGATTATTATAGGTACATGGGAAAAGCACCATAAAACTAAACCGTAACTCAAGATGCCAAATACAGGTGCTCGACATCAAAATATGTTTGGTATTCTTTCTTACTTCATGAAACTTAATCAGCCAAATACCTTACCCTTTCAGGAACAACTTGTGTATCTCTTTCTTTATAAAGATGGATACTGTTGAGGAACTCTTTACGACTATGACAATTATTTCGCACTCTCAAATACAGTTGTTCATAATGCTAAGCACGTTACTGAACAACTATCGAAGGATAGAGAGACAACCGACATATGCTAGGCACTGTATTAGGCAGCTGTCTTCTTCTGCCTCATTTACGAGAGTGACTTGGCATGTCGTGAAAGCACCTGAATGGTTAGACGTACCTTTACGATGTTGTGTAATATGCTAAAGTTGACTGGTTGTTTGGAACCAACAAGATGTGTGGATGTGGAAGAGATGGTTGCGATATTCCTACACATTCTTGCACATGATGTCAAGAACTAAGTGGTACATAGAAACTTTTCAAGGTCTGGCGAGACAATTTTGAGATATTTCAACGCAGTTTTTAGTGCAGTCTTACAACTTCACACTATTTTATTAAAAAAAATCAAAGTTGATCACAAGTACATGCACCAATGGACGATGGAAATGGTTTTAGGTAAAAAAGTACTCAGTTTTTTTATATGAATACGTCATAAGTATGCATGCAACGATAGATATTTTTAAATGTATTCTGATCACTTGAGGGAAATAGAATTGTCCAGGTGCGTTAGATGGCACATACATTAAAGTGAATGTTAGTGTCGTCAATCGACCTCAATATAGGACGAGAAAGGGAGGGATTGCCACAAACGTTCTTGTGGTTTGTGACCAAAATGGGGAGTTCGTCTTCTTTCTGCCAGGGTGGGAGGTCTTCAACCAATTCAAGGGTTCTTAGGGATGCGATTTCACGACCATATGGATTGAGGGTTTCAAAGGGTATTATAATGAATGTATACGTTATTTAAACATGCTTAAATGCCACAACATGTCACACCCCCTCCCAGATTACCCCACACAACCCAAGAGGAGATATGAAGACAGTACACATCACCCCTCTTGTGACGTATACCATCCATTTATACCTGATAATCCTGACAGTTCATAACATACATATTACTCCTTCATACATCCAAAACCCTAAAAACTTATATACATATAATTGACTTTCAACCAGTCCACAATGTACTTATACAAAACCATATCTTTAATCCCAATATATGTACAACTAGGTCTACATGCCACCTACATAAGGTTATATACACATACAACTCTTCAAACAGGACTAATTTCTGAAAACTCGAAGCTTAGGCAAGGCGAGCTGGAGTAGGCTAAGCACCCAGAGCGTCCTTGCTACCTGGGGGGAAAAGAAAACATTGAAAACATGAGCTAATAGCCCAGTGAGTGACTAATTTTAACAAACTACTTTTAGTTCGAAAATCATCACGATTAAACAAATTCCAACAACATGAGTAAAACATGGAATCATTTCACATTCATTGGATAAATCATGCTTAGTTGCCCTTATCAAGTCATACATGATTTTTCAGCCATTCATAAAGAAATCAGTTTGGTTACAATACTTCTCCTTAGTTGAGGCTGAGCAAAACTCAACACCCCAACGTCGAAAACAAATAAGGCTCGATGCGGAGCAGAACTCAACGCACCAGCATATAACCTCTATGTGCACATAGGAACATGGCGAGTTGCCTAAGTACCTTCTCTATGTCCTTCAGTACTGGGTCCTGGGGAAACTCACGTGCCTTCTCATGTCCTTCAGCACTGAGCCTCCTCTAAAACATTTTCCTTTAAGGAAAGCAATACTTTGTACAAACAGTTCATATGCAAATCTTCCATAAGAAAACAGGGCAACCCTTAAATCAAAAATATTTCATAAACATACTTTTCAATACCTTTTAAGAAACATAAACTATGCTTTGTAAATCGATTGATCGCAAAACCATAATCAATTGAAAAACCGAACTAACATGTACACAAAAACCGTTTTGAAGCAAGAAAAGTGTCACTCACAACTTATCCTTAGGCCTTGAGTGGATTATACGCCTTCCCTATCTCCTCTTGCCCTGAAATAAACATTTTTCCAAAGTAAACCTAATAAGCAAGATTACCAATGAAAATCCCACATTCCCAGCGATATTACTAGCGAAACTACCCAACAGGACACGATACTAGCGACACCAGGATAAGCGAGATTAGCGTGATTTACCTGAGGAGCGATACCTAGCGATACCTAGCGAGTTTTGTGAGACGGAAAGCCCCTTGCGTCCCAGCGACACTCGTCTCGCTACCTTTACCTTATTTACACAGCGATACCCGACAGCAGAGATTTCCTCCTTTCCTTTTTGTTCTTCTCCTATCTGTTAAAAGTCATGTTTCCAGATAGATTTAGAACTTCTTCTCTTCTACAAACTTGTAGAAAATTGAATTTCTCAGATTACCTCAAAATTTCAAGGCTTAACTCTCCTTCGTTCTCCAGCTATTCCAAAATTACTTTGCGTTGCTCCACATTGCACAGGAATTCTTTAACCGTTGCTTTTACCTAAAATTTCACATATTTAGCTTCAATTCCAGCTTTATCATCCTTCACAAGAATTCTTAAGAATTTTGTTAACTTATTGACCTTAAAATTTCAGCCCTAGACTTGATCTCCTCGATTCATTCTACTCCAAACATCAGACACTGTCTAGTCTATGCGTCCACAAACAACGTTCTGTTCCAGCTTAGATTTCAACACCAAAGTGAGTAGACTTCCGTCCAAAATCCACAAGAACACCCTCTTCTACCTCCCCTTGTAGTTTGTCTGAAAAATGGAACCGACTTAAGCTCTCAAAGTGTCTAAAAATGATTAAACATTTAATTCACTAACCTATATATATACTGTCGACTTAACCCTCAAAAGCAGGCTGGCGCGTAGGGTTCTCATTCTTACTTCAACACAAAGTACCTATAATGCAACCTACTCTAACGCCTTCAGCAATTATCCGCACTCAACACATGGCGCCCTCAACGCCTCCTACCTTCGACGCATACAACTCAATCATCCACACTCAACGCATGGCGCCCTCAAAGCCTCCTACCTTTAACGCTTACAACTCAATCATCCAGTCTTCGACGCATAGGGACCACTCTGTCTTCGACGCATAGGGACCACGCTGTCTTCGACACATAGGGACCATAACGCATGGCAACCTTACCAACAAATGGTCAGTCAAGTGCGTTTCCTCCCCCGCCAATGATCAACTTGTCCTCCAACGCAGTGACTGCTTCAGCTCACAATAACCCTTTGTGATTTCACCTTCAACGCATGGCCACTCAAAAGAAAAATGCTAGCTCTTCTCTTCTTTCATCAACGCATAGTCTTGGCCAACACTTAGCCAAAATTTTTGCTCTTTCACTCTCGGCTACTTTTCTTCTAACTACGCATAGCCACAACTTCACTTGCCTCCTCCCAACACTTAGTATTATAAGCCAGTGCTTACAATTTACTACCCCCTTTTAAAAAATTTCGTCCTCAAAATCCAAGCAAGTTCACTGTAAGAAAAGATGAGGATATTTAACCTTCATTTGATCTTCACTTTCCCATGTCGCCTCTTCTACTTGATGATTCCTCCACAAAACTTTAACAAGGGGTATCGTTTTTATTCTCAACACTTGTTCCTTCAAGTCAAGAATTTGCACAGGTTCCTCTTCATAAGATAAATCTTCATTTATCTGAATAGGTTGAGCCTCCAAAACATGTGTGGGATCTGGAATATACTTCCTCAATAAAGAAACATGAAATACGTCATGTATTTTTAACAACTCCATAGGTAATGCTAATCGATAAGCTGAAGGTCCTATGTGTTCCAAAATTTCATAAGGTCCAATATATCTCGGACTCAGTTTCCCTTTCCTTCCAGATCTCAAAATTCCTTTCCAGGGAGATAACTTCAAGAAGACTTTATCACCAACTTCGAATTCTAAATCTCGACGCCTTTTATCAGCGTAGCTCTTCTGTCGATCCTGTGCAGTCTTCAACCTTTCTCTTATGAATTTTACGTTTTCTGACGTAGTTTGGACTAATTCTGGTCCCATTAACTTTCGTTCTCCTACTTCACCCCAACATATAGGAGTTCTACAACGTCTGCCATACAATGCCTCATAAGGTGCCATTCCAATACTAGAATGGTAGCTATTATTATAAGCAAACTCCATCAAAGACAGATGAGTATCCCAGCTTCCTTTAAATTGCAGCACACAAGCACGCAACATATCCTCTAGAGTCTGAATCGTTCTTTCTGATTGTCTATCAGTTTGAGGATGAAAAGTTGTACTAAACTTAAGCTTAGTTCCCAATGCTTGCTGCAGACTTGGCCAAAACTTGGATGTAAACCTCGGATCTCTATCAGAGACAATAGACACGGGAGCTCCATATTGACTTACTATTCTGTCAACATATAGTTTGGCCAATTTATCTAAAGTAAAAGTCACTTTAACTAGTAGGAATCGTGCAGTTTTAGTAAGTCTGTCAACTATCACCCATATTCCATCATAACCATTTGGAGTTTTAGGAAGACCAAATAAGAAATCCATAGTGATATGCTCCCATTTCCACTCAGGTACAGGAAGTGGTTTTAAGAGTCCACCAGGTCATTGTCTTTCTGGCTTAACTTGCTGACAAATCAAACATCTTGCCACACATTCAGCAATTTTCCGTTTCATTCCTGGCCACCAATAATATTCTCTCAAAGTCCTGTACATCTTTGTACTACCTAGATGCATCGCATAACCAGAACTATGAGCTTCCTCTAAAATGACATTTTTCAATGTTGAATCATTAGGAACACACAATCTTCCCTGTTTCAATAAGGCTCCATGATAACTTGTAGAAATACAAGTTATTATAGTCACTATTTGATTTAATTAGAGTAACTTTGGAGCTAAACGCATGATTTTGGTAGTTGAATGATGAAAAATGTATCACCATGCGTTGGCACTATTTACAAAAGAAAATACCTAAAAAACGATGAGCTTTTATGTTCCTAACGCAGGGTTAAGAAGAAAAGAAGCGCAAACAATCAAGTACGAAGAGACGAATGTACTGTGAGAACAAGTAGAAACCCATGCGTCGAGCCTATGCGTTGAGACCATGCGTCGAGCCTATGCGTTGACAATCTGAAAAGTAGAAACAGACGCATGCTCAAACAGCTGTCATGTCATTATGAACAAGGACAACACCCAATCAGATCATGGCAGAACAAATAGGCTGACAATCTGAAAAGTCTATGCAGTGTGGCTGAAATTTAATGCAAAGGTGTCAGGTCATCATGATATCAACTTTTTGATACCTATAAATAGTCCAAATGCTTCTCCAAGAAAAGAGAGGAAGAGAGACCAGTTCAAGAGGCGAAAGCTCTGCACTATTTCTCCCTCACCATAACCAGCCTCCATTTCGAGCTCTTCTGAGAGAAGGATTCTGAGCACCTTCAGAGTCGTCTCCCAGTGAGTGAGAATCTTCACCTTATGGAACCTATGTATCAGATAGCAACCATCTCAAGCCTCCATGAAGCAAGACGTTGCCAGTGGCGGCTTGACGCCCTTCATCTCTATTTTATTTCCATTTCTCTCCTTCTTGCTTATATTTTGTTAATGACATTCGAGAGAATGATTTATTGTCTTAATATGAGTTTGATTGACTATCATCTTCCATCTATTTCCGTATTAAATACTTTACACCATGTTGTCTAAACGTTGAATGAGTTAAATGTTAAACATTAGTTTTTCTTGAGCAATTCTGAGTATGTTACATCTTGATTAATGCATATCTTTAGCTTGCATAACTTTGTCTGACAAACAAATGTAGTAAGCATGACTGTCGAGCTTGAGAGAGTAGATAGTTAATCTTTAGCATTAATTAAGACTAGATGAGTTGCAGAGATGTAGTTCATCTTTTGCCAACGCAAACTTACCATGTGTCTTAGAGATAAGATTAATGTGGCGTCGAAACATCGAGAGATGGATTCACAAACGCAGTTTGTAGGTATGTAATTGTACTTAGAAAGTTTAGGTAACAACTAGCTCTTGCATACAACTTACTTCTATCGCATGGTTCCATTCATTCTCAACGCATGCTAATTGACACTAAATTACATATGACTACCCAACGCCGCGTCCACTTCATTATTAGTAGCAGGAAATTCTTTTCATTCTTTATGTATAGTTTTTACACATATAATCAACAAACGCACATATTTACATGTACAGTCACTGCATAGTCATGCATTTGTTCTCAACGCCTAGTTATTACAAATCCCTGCGTTCGACCCTGGACTCACCAGGAAACCTATAAATGCTTATACTTGGGTCTTTATAGGAAAACTTGCTTAGTCATGATCACATCTAGAGTAATTCTCAACGCATCCTTGTACGGAAATGATAAATCTATTTTTGTGCAACGAGCTAAGAAACTCAATTTAATTGGAATAGAAATTCAAACGAACACTCCATCATTTCTTATATCAAAATCCGTTCTCTCCTTAAGATTCACCTCTTCCACTATCTTTCTGAGTACGGGGTCTTCCATTTGTTTATTAACAATCTCACCCATCAAAGTGGGCCTCAACTGGAAGTGTGCAACCAAACCTTCTAGCTTGTCCACCGACAACGATGCATTTGAATTCTTTAACTCCTTTGTCAATTCCGCACTAATAGCATTCAATGAAGTCTTAGCTTGTCTCGACTTCCTACTCAACGCATCAGCTACAACATTTGCTTTCTCTGGATGATAATTTATGGTACAATCATAATCTTTGATCAGCTCTAACCACCTTCTTTGTCTCATGTTGAGTTCTTTCTGATCAAAGATGTATTTCAAACTTTTGTGATCCGTATAGATATGGCACTTCTCTCCAAACAAATAATGCCGCCATATCTTTAGTGCCAACACCACCGCTACCAGTTCCAAGTCATGGGTAGGGTAATTAACTTCATGTGGCCTCAACTGCCTAGAGGCATAAGCTATAACTTTACCTTCTTGCATCAGTACGCAACCTAACCCCTAACGAGAGGCATCACAATACACCTCGAATTCCTTCCCTGTCTCTGGAAGTGCCAAAATAGGTGCAGTCACCAATCTCTTCTTTAACTCTCGGAAACTTTGTTCACATTCCTCATTCCATTTAAATTTTGTACCTGTCTTAGTCAAATGGGTCAATGGTAATGATATCTTAGAAAACCCTGTACAAAACGCCTATAATAACCTGCGAGTCCCAGAAAACTACGAACCTCCAATACTGTCTTTGGTTGTTCCCATCTGGTAATCACCTCGGTCTTTTGAGGATCCACACAAACTCCTGCAGCAGAAACAATATGACCCAAAAAAATCACCTGTTCCAACCAAAACTCGCATTTGTTGAACTTTGCATACAATCTCTTTTCTCTCAAAGTCTACAATACAGTTCTAAGATGTTCTGCCTGTTCTTCCCTGCTTCTAGAATACACTAGAATATCATCAATAAATACAATTACAAACTGATCCAAGTAAGGATGGAAAATCCTATTCATCAAGTCCATAAACACCGTTGGGGCATTTGTCAGACCAAAAGGCATCACGAGGAATTCATAATGTCCGTACCTTGTTCTAAAAGCCATTTTCGGTATATCTGTTTCCCTGACCTTCAACTGATGATATCCAGATCTTAGGTCTATCTTTGAGAACACTGATGCCCCTCTAAGTTGATCCAACAAATCATCAATACGAGGCAAAGGATATTTATTGCGTATAGTGACCTTATTTAATTGGCGATAATCAATGCACAGTCTCATAGTACCGTCCTTTTTCTTCACGAACAACACCGGTGCACCCCACGGAGACACACTTGGTTTAATGTACCCCTTATCTACTAGCTCCTGTAACTGCACCTTCAACTCCTTCAGTTTCGATGGTGCCATACGTTATGGTGCCTGCGAAATAGGCGTTGTTCCAGGAACTAAATCAATAATAAACTTCACCTCTCTATCAGGTGGTAACCCTGATAGTTCCTCAGGGAACACATCAAGGAATTCACTTACCACAGGAATATCCTCTGGTCCTAACTTACTGGCCTGTGTATCAACCACATAAGCAAGGTATGCTGAACAACCCTTGCCTAACAACTTCCTAGCTTTAACCACAGATATCACACAGGTAGGAAGAACTTTCCTGTCCCCCCTGAAAATAACTTCAGTCCCTTCGAATCCTCTAAACACAACTTCCTTCTGGAAACAATCCATAGTGGCTCGATATTTAGATAAGAAATCCATTCCTAATATCACGTCAAACTCCTGAATATCTAAGGGTATCAAGTTGGCTGTCATGATCACACCATCAATTTCAACCACACAATCTTTATACACCTTACTAGCCACAAACACATCACCAACATGGGTATAAACAAATAGTTCCTCAGGCAAAGGTTCTAATGTACTATTTATATTCACAGCAAACATTCTAGCAATAAAAGAATGGGTAGCACCAGGGTCTATTAAAACATGGGCAGAAGTATAACAAATAGAAAGTGTACCAGTAACCACATTAGGGGCGTCATCAGCTTCTTGCTGAGTCATGGCAAAGATCTTTCCTTGCTGTCTTGATCATCCCGTAGCTCCCTTCTACCTTGTTCCACTAGTTCCCTCATCAACAATTCCAGCAGATCTTTGTGGCTGACTAACCACATGTGAAACAGTTCTCTGCTCAGGCTTAACTTCTTGCATCAATTGGGGGCATTCTCGTTTAAAATGACTTACTTGTCCACAGTTATAACACACATTGACCCTACATTGTCTCCAATGGTACCTTCCGCAGGTGGGACATAACGGTTTCCTCATGGAATTAGCTGTGGATTCACCAGGTCGTCCACTTCGAGAACCTTCCACTGACTGTGTTGGACCACTGAAACTCCTTGGTCCTAGTCCCCGTATACCTCCACCAGTACTGGCCTTGGAAGTAGCCTGTCCACTCGATCTGGCTGTGAAATTTCCTCCACTAAATACACCTGGTACAAATCTTCTACCTGACTGTCCCTGAGTAGTACTAGAGGAGTGGATTGCACGTCCACTTCTAGATGATTCGCGCTCCGCCTTCTTTTCCATCAAACTCCTTTCAACTCGCATAGCTGCCTCCACTAATTTGGAAAAATCTGTCCATTCAGCACTAGCAGTCACAGAAGTACGTATTTCCTCCCGTAAACCTTCTTCAAATCTCTTACACCTGTCAATCTCTTCAGCAACAATTGTTGTGGCATACTTAGACAATTTTGTATATTTCTTCTCGTATTCTGCCACTGGCATAGATCCTTGTACCAACCTCAAAAACTCATTCTGTTTGGCATCTCGGAATGATCTTGGACAATATTTCTCTTGGAATGCCTTCTTAAACTCATTTCAGCCTATTTCTTCTATATCCCCCATCCTGCTTTCTACAATTCTCCACCAATCTTCTGCCCCTTTTTGGAGCAAAAACACTGCCAATTCTACCTTTCTGTCATCAGGGCATCTCATCACACGATAACATTTCTCAAGTAAATTTAACCATGCCTCTGCCTCAGCAGGATCTACGATGCCTTCAAAGGTAGTAGCACCTAAGGCCTTCAATCTTTCTATACTGTATTTCTTTTCTGGATCTGATTCCACTAATCCAATACTTGCAGCCAATCTTTCAGGAATTCTAGTAAATATCTGCTCCTTGACATTGACCTCAACTTGAGGATGACTAGATTCACCCTCAGACATATCTCCACGGCTCCCAGTAGCTTCAAGAGTTCCGGCTGCTGCTTGCCTAGCTCGCCTGCTTCGAGGTGGCATGTTTCCTATATAATAACACGACATTACTATTGGCTAAAAAAAAAAAAAAAATACATGTTCCTACACTACAATGCATGATCCTATTCCCAAGACTCTTCTGCTCTGATACCAACTTGTCACACCCCCTCCCAGATTACCCCACACGTCACAAGAGGGGTGATGTGTATTGTCCTCACATCTCCTCTTGGGTTGTGTAGGGTAATCTGGGAGGAGGTGTGACACAACACATATGCATGACATTTCGAAACGTGTACAGGATACTATTACCTGTGTGATGCTAAATACCCCAATGCTGAAGGATTCTTGGCTCCATACAGAGGGGAACGATACCATCTCTCAGATTGGCGTGGAGTAGGAAACGCACTGACAACTGCAAGAGAATTTTTCAACATGAAACATTCTTCAGCGAGGAACATTATCGAGCGAGCGTTTAGGTTGCTCAAGGGGAGATGGGCTATTCTTAGGGGCAAATCATTCTACCCAATACAAGTCCATTGTCGAACAATAACTGCATGTTGCCTTATTCACAACTTGATCGCAAGGGAGATGGGAATCAGTGCAATGCTTGATGTACCTACTGAGGAGAATTATGCATCAGTTGGTTTTGATGGGGATCATATTGAATTTGTTGAATCCTTGGAGGAATGGACCAAGTTCAAGGATGACTTGGCCGTTGAAATGTTTAGTCAATGGCAGAGAGCCTGATTATTCAATTTTGATTGCTTACTTTTGTTTAAGTATTGAATGAAATTTAATTATGGAACATTTCAAGTATGTTGTGAATATGTTGTGTCCAAACTCTGTGTGAACATGTTAAATTGGAACATATAATTTCAGCAGTATATCATTCGTTTGTACATGTGTTTAATCTAGAGCATTTTTTCATTCAACAAACGTATGCATGCAGCATAATGGCATGTAATGGTAGGAGATATAAAGAGGACGTTAAGTTGGTGGAAATCCTATTGTACTTTGTGGAGACCGGTTGGAGGTTCAACAATAGGACGTTGCGACCAAGATACCTACAGCACTTAGAGCGAATTCTGCATAAAAAAGTGCCTAGGTGCCCACTAAACCAGAACACCATTGAGTGCAAGGTGAGGAATCTAAAGAAACAATACAACGCAATATCAGAGTTGTTAAGTCAGTTGGGTTTTGGGTGGAACGAGGAGTTCAAATGTGTCCAGGTAAAGATGGAGATTTTTTATCTTTGGGTTCGAGTAAGATTCTAGAAAAAAAAAATGTATTGGTACATGTTATCATATAAATATTAATAATGTTTATGTGTATCAATGCAGAGTCATCCCAATGCGAATGGAATGTGGAACAAGCTATTCCCCCATTACGACGACCTCTCCACCATATTTGGGAAAGATAGAGCAGTAGGACAATCAATTGAGGCCCCGCACGATGGCAACGAATGCATCCAGAGAGTACGACTTGGGTCACAAGACTATCGCACACCTAAGGTTCGCCAGACAAAATCACCATTAAATCAAGATGAAATAGATGAAGAGGCAATATACATTCTACAGGTAGAGTGAATGTACCTGTCGAGTCATCTTAAGGCACCAAGAGGAATAGGTTATCATTCCAAGCTGAAATGATCGACATCATGAGATCGACTTTTGAAATGCAGGACACACACATGGGTAGACTTGCATCGTGGTAGAAGGAAAAGTATGAGTTGGAGTTTGGGCATCAGAAGTGTTGGGTTGTATGTCCTAAAACTCGTAGTTTTTGTAAAATAAGTGAATTTTAGTACATATGAAGTTATTCAAAGTGAATTAATTATTTATTAACTCTAAATCCAATTAAACTACGAACCCTTGGCTACTATCATGAGTACTTGGACTTTATGTGGAGACATAAACAGGATCAAGTTCGAGTAATTAGCCTCAATAGTCTATAGTACATGGATCATGTTGGGTACCTCTTCCTGGAGACACTATTGAATACGACCCGCTTCATGATTGTTACAAATGTAGTAAAGTGTCATAAATGAAGTGATCCTGATTTGTTCATGTAGAGACATGTAAGCGGGGGTATTTTACATAATGAGATTGTGTAAGACTGACCTTGAAATAATCACTGTTATGTATTAACACCGTTTACGATTAACACTGATTAATTTCACTTATTGATTACCTAGATAACTTGATCTATATCTTGAGCTATCTATGAACTCCTGTTTATTCAGAATTATCCCTTGATCTGCATAGGCGAGAGTAAGCTCAATAGCGCTACTTAACATTCCTCATTTCAGGGGTAAGACCGGGTAGATAGTTGGGGACATTGAATTTGCAAGACGGAATTCATTCCTACCCAACTTAGGGATAGAAGAAAGGTTGTTCTCTTAAGTGTTGTTCTCAAGACTTAAACAAGGGGCCCCATCCTCTCACTGGCCCGAGAGGGAATGGATTTAGTGATTAGATCCTAAATCAATTGTTCATTAGAAGGACAATGGTACTTAAGGAGAAAAGATGTAACTCAGAGGTAAATGGGTATTTGACCTAACTGAAGTTATGAACAACCTGTGAAGGATTGACTTATCGATGACGGTTATATCAAATGGACACAAATATATCTACAGTGAGGAAAGTGCAGCTACGGGCTTTAGTGGAGTGCCCCATTAGTTAACGAATGTTGGTTAACTAGGTTAAAGAGTTTGGCCGGTTAATCTCCGATTGTTGGAGCTCATGATCTATAGGTCCATTAGGACCCTCTACTAGCTCATAAATGGACTAAAATCTTAGATAATGTGGTGAATAAGTTTGAAACCGTTCAAATCTTGGATTATGGAATGAAAGTGAGATATATACGATATATCGACGTTTAATTACGAATTAAATGTACAAATAGAGTTAATTATAATATTTAAATATGATTTAAATATTAATCATATGAATAGGGATTCATATCAGTTTTTTAGAAAAATTGGGACAAGTGGAAAAAATAATATTATTTTATTATTTAATATTAAAATAATATTTAATTAATTAAATATTAAATTATTTTTTAATTATTTAATTATTTTTTAATTATTTAATTATTTTTTGAAATTAAAAATCAATTTTAATTCAATTTTTAGAAATTCATTTAAAATTGATTTTAAAACTGATTTTTGAAAATTGGATTTTCCCACTAACTAAGCTAGAAGCTTGGTTGTCTTCTTCACAATTAACCAACAAATTAACCATTTTGTGTTGTCAAATTTTGATGCAATTGGATTGCATGTTATTCTTTAATAAATAGAGATGATTTTGACATAAAAATGGTTAAGAATTTTGTGAAATTAAGGGTTAATTTTGCAAAATTCCATCCATTGTTCATCTTCTTCCCAACCTCCATTCTTTCTCAAATTCATCACAAATTTGGATCTCACCATTCAATCTAAGCCTAGAGAATAGTAGAGAATACTCTTGTGGTGGTCTACAACCAAGTGGTGCTGAAATTTATCAAGAATTGAAGGAGAATTTAGAGCTTTAAGGGTAAGTGTTCTTGAAACTTTGGTTTTTCTTCTTAATTGCATGTTTAATCCTCTAAATTGAGCATCTTAGAGTGAAAATTGATCAAATTAACTTTCGCTGCATGCTCATTTATCCATCAGGAAGAAAGTAGTAAACGCCATATACAACAATGATGGCTTGAATGAGGATGCTCAGGTCACCCTTATTGATCTCCTTGTCACAGACATTCAGAAGACAAATTGCTTCCTTGCAGTACCAAAACACGCACGACAGAGGTACTGCCTCCATGTACTAGGACGAAGCATGTAGACTAATTACTAATCTTTGAACCAAACCCCTGTATTTTGTTTGCATACTTTTGGATATCAGCATATGAATCACCAAATAGACAATGATTTTTCATGTCAAAAAGAATGATAACTTTTGTATACGTCACGACACGTAACTTTTGTGTTTGAATTATAACACGAATATTATAGGTATCAAAACATAACCAAGTTTAAGTACTCTCGCTCTCACTTCCTTTCCTGGCTCACAATCAGTCTATCTCTCTCGCTCTCTCTCACTCTTGCACTCGCTCTCACTTCCTTTCCTCACTCAGGATCACTCTATCTCTCTCACTCTCTCTCACACTCTAGCTCTCGCTCTCTCTCGCTTTCACTCTCTCTCGCTCTCACTTCTTTTTCTCACTCACAATCACTCTATCTCTCTCACTCTATCTCACTCTCGCTCTCGCTCTCGCTTTCGCTCTCGTTCTCACTTCCTTTCCTCACTCATAATCACTATATCTCTCTCGCTCTCTCTCACACTCTCGCTCTCACTCTCTCTCGCTCTTGCTCACCGGAGTTGGTTGCGTCGGAGTTTTGACTCTTCATGTTGGAGAAGAAGAAGTAGCTAAAGAAGAAATTGGAGAAGAAGGAAAAAAAAAAAAAAACAGGAGAAGTTGAAGAAGGAAAATGAGGAGAAGAAGAAGAAGAAGAAGAGAATTCAGCTTCTAATTTATCCAATAAATAAGAATTTGTGAGTTAAATTGTTCACGTTAAAAATGTATGATATGTATTTAGCGATATGAACAAAATGATTATGCAATTGAGTGTTACGATTGTGTGGTGAAAATATGATACATTTTTCAGTAAAGGACAACAAAAAGATGTTTAATTGATTCGATTTTTGTTTGTTTATGATTGAGAGCTAAGTATGTTGTGAAAAGTTTTTTGTTCATTTCATACATGCTTTTTAGGTTAGGAATAAAAAATGTATATATATAAGTTAAGTAAATTGAGTGTTGAAAAATTGTTGTCCAAATTTGTATAAACTGTATTTTTACTTTGTATAAATTTGTTATTTTTAAGAATGAGAAAAAAACTAACAATTTTCTAGTGTTAAAATTTTTATTCAAATGGGGATACGGTTGGAGATAAAAAAGGAAAAAAAATAAAAGAAAGAGGGAAAAAAACAACAAAAAAAACCCAAAAAAAAAATGCATGTTCATGCTAAAAAGAATGCATCTAACTCCTCATATAATTATTACCAACTCAACTCAACTTTGTGCGACAAACGCCCATTTATATTAAATAGAATGCATGTTCATGCTAATAATATCATACATCCAAATAATATAACACTTATATTAAATATGATGCATGATAATGTGTATCCTAAGGTGAGATTTAAACTATATGGCATACATTATGAAATATATCTCAAAATTAATTCAATCATACATCTCATGCAACATTAAATTAAATAGTAAAAATAGACCAATTTTGGGCACCTCTAAAATTAATTAAATCAATATAATCAAATTATATCAATTTAATGAATTAAAAATACATAAAATAAAAAAACAAAGAATTTACTCCAAGCCTGGCTCAAACCCACAACCTTTCAAAATTTGGGTGCATATTGCTACCAACAAAGCATCACAACACTTTTGGTAAGTGTAGATACGCTCTGGCTTTTAAAGTCGGAGCGCAGCGACGCTCAAGGCTTTTTCTGCTCCATTTTTGTTGTTTCTTCAGCACTTTTGCCTTTCGAACGACACGGACTTACAGACTCGACAAAATACAGGATAAACAACAACTAATTAGCATGCTTTGTAAGAAGAAAGGGATAGAAGATTTCCTACCTTTAAAGACCTTCGACATGGGAATCTTCTTCTCCACATCACGAACTAGTGACTTCTTCAGGAAAAAACAACAACTCTTCTTCTCTTGGAACATTACCACAATGACTACCTAACTATTCTCAAGGAAGAATCAAGTAGAGGAGGACTAGGCTCTCTATAATTTTGGGAAGGGACAGATATGAGAGGAAGAAGAGAGAATTGGAGAGGGAGATTTTCGTACAACTCTTCTATGTTGAATAACTTTCTGTAACTCTCTCTCCCTTCCTTTTCTTTTTTATGTGAAAACACCATGAGAGAGACAAAATAACTCCCCACTACATGAGAGTTATTTTTAATATAATAATATAAAAATAATATTATTAATTAATATTAATTTAATTATATTATATTAAATCATATTTAATAAATATAATTAAATAAAATTAATTAATTAACAATTAATTAATTAATTAATTAATTAATTATCTCATATTTAATTTAAATTTGAATCATATTCAAATAACCTTCTCTCACATAACCTATAGTTTTAATATGAATCTAATTCATATTAATTTTAACCTATAGTTTTTATATAAATCTCATTCATATAATTAATATTTAATCTCATTTAAATATTCATTTCTCTTATAACATAAAGTATAAATTTTGAATCTAATTCAAAATAAACTTTATATTATAATGTATCTATATACATTATGCTAATTGTATCACATACAATTACTTCCCTTATTAATTTGAACATTTCAAATTAAACCAAAATGTTTGATTTTTGTACTAATTCTTTATGAGATAACGAAGGAACCTCATGTAATTCTTTATGAGATAACAAAGGAACCTAATGGATTCTAGTTAGAAGCTCCAATGATATATTAGATTAATCAATTAAACTCTTTAATTAGATTAATCAATATTCATTAACTATAGGTCACTTCACTAAAGACTTGTAGTTGCACTCTTCGCACTATAGATATATTTTTGTGTCCACGGAGTTTACTAATCAACACTAAGTCGACCCTTTACAAATTACTCATAATTACAGCTTGGTTAACTTACTATTTTACCCCTGTAGTTATATCTAACTCCTTAAGTACCACTGATCCCTCTAATGAACAAACTGTCTTTAATCTAGCTATAAACTAACCCCTCTCGAGCTAGTGAGATGGTGAGGTCTCATTGTTTAAGACCCAAAATCAGTCTTTAAGGGAGTAATTTATCTACTTATCCTAAACATGAGAAGAAATGAATTTCATCTTTTGAAGATATGTTCCCAACTCCCTAATCAGACAAATCCCTAAAATAGTAGGCTTATTGAGTCAGCGATTTGACCACTCTCACCCATACAGATCAAAGGATTGCCCTCACAGACAAGAGTTCATAACTCACTCAAGATTCAAGTCAAGTTACCTCTAGTCATCCTATGAAATGTTAATTTCTACAATTAACGACGTTACAAAGAGAAATTAAACATTTCGCGGTCCGGTCTTATATAAACTATTTGCATAGGATACCTCAACTCACATGTTTCCACATGAACGATTAGGATCAAATCGTTTGTAACACTTTACAACTTCTTGTAATAATTACAAAGTGGGTTGTATCCGTAGTGTTACCAGAATAAGGCACCTAACCTAATTCCTATACTACAGACCTTTTTGGTTATTACTTAAACATGGTCCAACTTTATATGTCAACCACATACATGTTTAAGTTTACATAAAATAACCATGGAATCTTAGTTTATTGGATTGAGTTAATGCATAAGATAGATAAAATAGCTTCTTATTTTATTCAATAAATAAAATGTATATACAATTGACAAAACTACGCAACACCAACCTTATCCATATACTATAGGCCTTTGGGTTATTTCTTTAACATGATCCACCTATATGTCAACTACATATATGTTCAAGACTTCATACAATAACCTTTGATTTTTCCGGTTAACGAATAAAGTAATATTGCATAATTAATAATTAAATTAATCAACTAATAAATTACGAGGTTTAAGGGCATAAATCCCAAATATTAATGATATCGGTGATATAGAACTGAGGTGATATCTATATATTGGGTTTCTTTCAAAGTTGATAACCGGTTATAGAAGTCTATCATTGATAGTCATTGTAGCCTTAAGTGTTAACTGTTAATATTTCAAGGTTGATTCTAATTCACGAAAGTCTATCTCGTTGATAGCCACTTATAGCATCAATCAGTGATACCGATAGATAGTGGCTATTAGTTACAACTATGATACAATACAATGATAACTATTGTGTTAATCATTCCAAGTTGATAGTCATTTCTAAAAGTCTATCAGTGATAACCACTAATAGTTTTCCATCATTAATGTAGCTTAATCTCTCAAAGTTGATGGTCTTATTTCATAGTTGATAATTACTTATAAAAGTTTTTCATCGACATCCCCTGATAGTCTTAAGTGTTAATAGTTCAAGGTTGATTCCAATTGGTAAAAGTGTATCAATGATAGCCATGGATAACGTTGATACCAAATAGAAAATTAAGATTTCTTAAATTGAAACCTATCACTAATAGCAACTATTAGTGATAGGTCACTTGATAATTTCTATCAGTAATAACTTTCAATTTCAGAAAACGCACGCGAAAGGTGAGTTGGGCCTATATTTTATAGTCTTTTACCAATTTTTGTGCTATATATGCCATTATTTTATCATTCAACTATGAGTCTTTTTTTTTCAAAAAAAAAAAAAAAAAAAAAATATTAACTAAAGAATTCCAAGGAATCCTGATTTGCATTTATTGAAACAGTTTCTCATTATAAATCTTCGTGCAATATTTTTTTTCCAGCTTCTATTATTAAATGACAAGTGACTTAAATATTCCATATTTTTTTTGAAAGAAAATATTTCACATTATAAAAATAAAATAGGATTAAAATATAATTTTGGGTTTTATAAGTTACTCTGGTTTAATTTTGTCCTCATCCTTTTATTCGTTTAATTTTAATTTTTATACTTCTAATAAATCTTAAATTTAGTCTTATTGTTGATTTGTTCAAAAAAATTTTAAATATAATATTTAAAAAGCATATTCACATACTATATTTCTTTGCATATAAATTATTATTTTTATTTAATTGATTTTAATTCAAATTAACTTGGAATGATAAAATTAAAATTTATTAAAATTGTACATTTAGAAGTAAAAAAACCAAAATTAAACAAAGGCGGAATCGATATTTTAACAAAATATTGATTTCAAAGTTGTTTATATTTGACAAGGTAAAATGGAATTTCAAAAGGAAAAAAAGTTAGAATGGAAATTTCTCCTCAATTTCCAATAATAATATAACACCACACACACATAACAATTAACATAGAATTAAAATTTCATTTTAAACAATAATTCTACCTGTCAACGCCGAGCTTTTCAATTGGATCCTCCATTCCATGTTTGAATTCCTAACACGCTTGGAAAAAAAAAAAATAAAATCAAAGTTATGATATTAAAAAGAAAAGATGAATGCAAAAGTGTGGCACGTGCAACGCATGGACCGTGTTGTATTTGAATATCGTTGGGGCCGACCTCAAAAAGCAAAACAAAAGCCACGTGCTGAAAACACTATGCCTTTAAATAATGGGAAGGTTGCGATTCATAAAGCAACCAGCCCCACAACAAGACTCTTGTCTCTTCTTCTTCACCCATTTCTCTTTACCGACCTGGGTTTAAGCTTTCAGCTACCTCCATCAATGGCGTCCTTCAGTTCTTGCAGAGCCATTTCTTCCCTGAAAATGCCCAGCTCTGGAACCCCACCCCTCTCTCAAACCCAGAAGTTTTTGGGTTTTAATCTCTCACAATCACAATCCTTCTCTGCTCCAAGATTCAGATCTTCATCATCTTCATCATCTTCATCATCTTCATCATCCACTCGAATTACCTCCAATAACTCCACAATCACATCACTTCTCTTCAAAAACTCCAAACCCAAGTCAGATCCTCCAAAATCTGGTAACTTTCACCTCTTTTCTTTTCCATCTTCATTATGTTAGTTTAATTAATCACGTAATTGATGTTTTTAAGTCGATGTACAATTTTTTTTTTTTTTTTTTGGTCAAACAACGAGTTACAGCTTGCACCTTTTTAAACCAAATATGTTCTTAAAAATTTGTTGGACACAATATGCAGCGTTTGATAAATATACTTCCAATTTTGGTTCTTTTAGCAAGTGACCATATTTGTCTCATACATATGAAATAAAAATGAAAATGAAGATTGAAATAGTCACTCTCAACAAATGCAGAGATCGAAAATTGACATTTTGAAAATTTGAAAAGACCAAAACATACCAAAATTAAAAGAAATTACAAGACTAAAATAGTATTTAAATCATTGATTAAATAATAATAGCTAGAAGTAATTGAAGTTAGAATCTAACCATGGTTGAGGCATTTGGTTGTTCAGGAAAAGTTCAAGAACTGTTCGTGTACGAGATGAACGAGAGAGACAGGGGAAGCCCAGCATTACTAAAACTGAGCAAGAAGGAAGAGAATTCACTAGGTGACCTAGTCCCATTTAGCAACAAGCTCTACTCTGGTGACCTACAGAAGCGACTCGGCATAACGGCCGGAATCTGCGTCCTCATCCAGCACCTGCCGGACAAGAAAGGGGACCGCTACGAGGCCATCTACAGCTTCTACTTCGGCGATTACGGTCACATAACGGTGCAAGGCGCCTACTTGACTTATCAAGACACTTATTTAGCCGTCACCGGCGGTAGTGGCATCTTTGACGGCGTCTCCGGCCAGGTCAAGTTGCAGCAGATCGTTTTCCCTTTTAAGGTGTTTTACACCTTTTATTTAAAGGGGATTGGGGATTTGCCGGCTGAGTTGTTGGGAAAGCCTGTTGCGCCGTCTCCCACCGTCGAGCCGACGCCTGCGGCCAAGGCTTGTGAACCTTCTGCCGCCATTGCTAACTTTACCGATTGAGGGTTTAGTTTGGTGCTGCTGTTTTTAAATAATTAGTTGTTTTAATCTTGCTTTTGAGAAGCATTAGATGTAATATGAAGTGAAGTTTGTGTTTTGTAATAGTTTGGATTGGATTTTGTATTTCCGTATTTACCAAATGAAAAAATTGGTATGTGAATTTCTATTCGTTTAGATTTGTTTCTAAAAATTCTTTTTTGATGTTGTGATCATTAATAAATCTCTAAACTTTCAATTTTGACTCTAGTCCTTTAAAAATGTTTATTAAATTTATAAATTGTTTCAATTTATATTTAACGCATCTTAGAAATACTGAAAATGTTTAAAACGTAACTGTTGCATGAGGCAAAAAATAATTGTTTATTTGAACCTTTAAATTTTAAATTTTGTAGCTAATTCATTAATGTAAGCTGCAAGTGCACGGGTCAAGTTATAATAAGACGATCAAAGTCCAAATATCGTTCCAACTAGGATCCAATTTGAGAGTTCAAATTACTTATCTATTCTAGAGTTGAGTCAATTTTATTTGAGAATTCGACTTCAAGTTTGGTTTAAGAAAATAATAAAGGAAAGCAAGTAAAGTTGAAAATCAAGAGTCAAAGAGAGTTCTAGAGTATTAAATTATTCTTTAATCCATTATGCAACTTTTTAGGGTTTATGTAATTAATTGTAAATCATGTGCTCAAGTCTAGAAACATAAATCCAGGTTATTTTCCATCCAAAACAACATTTTCTCATGCAACTTACTTGATTACTAACTTTTTGAAACTAAATTAAATCACGTGGCATTAAGATTAGTTTTTAGTAACTTTCATCATTAACTTAACTATCTCCATAAGAGATTGATAACGCTTCATTGTTATAGATCCGATTAGACATGCAATTGCTCAAATCAAACATCTAACCTAGCAAACATTGATGGTCAATCAATAAGAATTAAGCGCAATAACAATGAAAAACATACTCATTACAACAATTCATGAAAAGTCTACAACATTAGCATAACTTCATAAACAATTCATCAATACCCTAAAACTAAAGAGTTAAGCCATTGGTTTTAGACAACGTGTTCAAAACAATTTTCAGCATAAAAAAAGTGCAAAGAAAGGAAAACTCTACTCTAAACAAGCCCTTAATTGAGGAGGAATTGCCAAGACTTCCTTGATCTGCATGTCGAAAAACTCGAACGGACACCAAACTTTCTCTCAAACACCTTGCTCTCTTCCTTGCAACAAACACACTCTTTAAGGCTCTGTATTTTATGATTAGGGTTGTTGGAAACCCCTCAATTTATAGACTTGGCCGCCCAAAATTCTTTCCAAAATTGAAAATTTATTTTTAAAACTAGGAAAGCTGGCATCACTGTGCTCTAAAAGCGCACGGTAACGACGCTTTAGAGCAGCGTCACGACGTTGTCCGTCATTGATGCCTACCCCCGAGTGCAGCAACGCCTTCAGCATAGTGCAGTGACACTTCTCCAAGGCGACACGACGCTGGCATGTCTTCCAATTTTTTATGCTCTCGGGTCGAGAGCGCCGAGGGCAGTGCAACGATGCTCTTGGTTGCCCTGCCCTACCTCTAGGGTTTTCTTGCATTTTCTTATGTTTTTCGCTCGGTTTTGGCTCAGTTTGATCTCATTGGCCTTAGACACTTATTTTTGCCATAATTACTTAAAAACCACTAGCAAGCACATGAAATCTAATAAAAACATCCCTAATTTAAGAGGACAAAAAAGCAGTTTTTGAGTGCTTTTCACCACCCGAAACTTAGAAACTTGCTAGTCTCGAGCAAAGAAAAGAATAAAACATAGGGAATCAAGAGATAAGTGTGCTAACGACTTATGTCTTAGAGAATAGCATTTAAGAGCTTAAGTAGAAACATTCAAGCATATCTATATCGTTATAAACATTCAAGACCAAATCTTTTCATCACCCATGTGTGTGTGTGCAAGCCTCCTCTAACTCAAAATGCTAAAACTCAAATTTGGACTTAAGAAAGCTTCAACAATTTTATCCCTACTCAAACTCATGCATCAATCTTCAAGAATCCACACATTTCAAGAGAATAATATGTCCACTAAGGTTTCATACAATTATTTTTCATGGGCCTTAAACTTCTATTCTTTTACCTAGGGGTACTAGCTTTCACACATTCATTGTAGGGACTCGTACCTGGTCAATTCCCAGGTGTCCTTATTGATCAAAGCAAAGGCAACTCTTTTTACCTCCATCCTTGCATACTCATTACAAGTTTTATCATTTTGAATGATAGAAAGATAGACATTAAAGCTCATACATTTTTGTGTGCACTCTTTTTTCAAAGGCATAGATACTCTTTTCTTTTTCCTTAGTCTAACATTATAAACCATCGTGCATTTCAACTCTCTAACTAGTGGGGCCTTTCGAAGTGACAACCAAATACACTCAACTCAATCATTTTCTAAATTAAAGTGGCTACGTGTTCAAGAATATGGGAGACTTTAAGAGGGACTTAAATGGATTTAACTCAAGATAATGCTATCCTATTTCCAAAATAACTCGTCCATTATGCATATTCAAGTCTCATCATAGGCAATCGACATCAAAAGTACACAACCATAAAATATTTCCATCATCTTTTAAAGTGCAAATCGAAAAAATTTCAAAATTTTCCAAAATTTCATTAACATGTATATAATCGTTGAAGCCTCACAAACATGCATAGTAGGATAAGAAAACACACAAAAGTATGAGTGACACCTCCCACCCCAAACTTAGAAACATGCATTGTCCTCAATGCATAAGAGAATCGAACAATGGAAGAACAAGCCTCGGAGCATGCTGGAAGCCACCAAACAGGCTGGTGGAAAGAGTACTTTTTGTGGTGAACTATGATCCTGAAAATAAGAAAACATATGAGTGACTTCATGATTTTTTAAAATAAAACAAAGAAGTTAATCTAAAAAGAAAATAAAGAAAACAATAAAATTGGGTTGTCTCCTAAGAAGTGCTTGTTAGGTGTCTAGTTAGATCAAACTACTTGATCATTCATTAAAAATAAGGTTCTCAATTTGGCGTTCCTCATCATCGATGTAGTGCTTCAATCTTTGACCATTCACTTTGAAATTTGTGCCATCATTGTTTTGCAACTCCATGGCTCCATGTGAGGACACCTTCACAATGACAAAGGGTCCCGACCAACGTGTCCTTAGCTTATCTGGAAACTAACATAAACGTAAATTAAAAAGTAAAACTCTTTGGTCAGGTAGAAAGGTACATGGAGTGATCTTCTTGTCATGTAATCTAGTTGTGCGCTCTTTGTAAAGTTTAGCATTCTCATAAGCTTGAGCATGGAACTCCTCCATCTTATTGAGTTCCAAGAGGCGTTTCTCACCAACTTGTTCAAAGTCCATGTTCATCTTCTTGATGGCCTAATAAGCTCTACACTTGAGCTTCACTCGTAAGTGACAAGCCTTTTCAAATACCAACTTGTACGGTGAAGTACCAATTGGGGTTTTGAAAGCTGTGCGGTAGGTCCACATGCATCATCTAACTTAAGAGCCCAATCCCTCCTGTTTATCTTAACAGTCTTCTCCAAAATCTACTTGATTTTCCTGTTAGACAACTCAGCAAGACTATTAGTTTGAGGATGATAAGTTATAGCAATCTTATGATTAACACCGTACTTATGCATCATGGCTTCAAACAATTTATTACAAAAGTGAACCCTCATCACTAATAATAGCTCTAGGTGTGTCAAAATGTGTGAATATGTTTTGATGCAACAATTTTAAAACAGTGCGGGCATCATTTCTAGTAGCTATGACTTCTACCCATTTAGACACATAATCAACTACAACTAAAATACATAGGTAGCCATCAAAAGAAGCAAGAAAAGGCCTCATAAAGTCAATACCCCAAACATCAAAGAGCTGCACCTCCAAGATAGGTTTCATGGGAAGCTCAGGTTGTGTAGAGATATTGCTAGTACGTTGGCACCTATCACATGATTTAACAAAGCTGTAACGGTCTTTAAAAAGAGAGAGCCAATAGAAACCTAACTAAAGTACCTTAGATGCAGTCTTAGTGGGTCTAAAGTGACCTCTATAGAGAGAACCATGACAATTGTTTAGAATACTAACCACCTCTTCTTGAGGCACACACCTCCTTATCATGTTATCAGCACAAACCTTGTAGAGAAGTGAGTCCTCCCAATGGTAAGATTTGGCATTATGCAGAAACCTCTTCCTTTGCTGAGTGTTCATATTGAAGGGAAATAAATCCCGGTGGAAGCGTGTGATCGCGTTCTTTGATCTATTGAAAGAATTAAAAATACAAAAAGTAAAGAAAAAAGGTTAAGCATGATACCTTTGCCAATCTATAATTCTCGAACCGATAGTCTTCTCCTTGTAGTCTTACTTTTCCAAGAGATCTTCCTCGCTATGACTCTGGCAAGGATCCGGTTTGTGGGAACCGCTTCTTTGAAAGAATGGGAAGAAGAATTTTCTTAGAATTTTTCTTAGAAAATTGGAAAAATTAGTAGAGGAAGATTTTTAAAGTAATCGTAGAGATTATTCTTGTAGAGAGTGTGTTCTATGAAGGCTCCCAAGGGCCCTATTTATAGAACTCTATGAGTTACTCCTAATTCCATTAGGATAAACCTCTGCAGAGATTTTAAATCAAATATTTAATAATATCCAATATTAATAAATATCTACCCAAATAATATCTCATATTAAATGGTTTAAAATATTTAGATTTTATTTAAATATATTTTTTTCTTTTGCAGAATCTTTAATTTGGATGTCATCCAAATTAAATAATTAAGTATTTGAATCCAATTCAAATTAATTAATTAATTCTCCATCTATTTATTTTTTGCAGAATATTTAATTTGGCTCTCATCCAAATTAAATAATTAATTATTTGAATCTAATTCAAATCAATTAATTAATTCTCCCTCTATTTATTTTTGGTAGAATCTTTAATTTGGTTCTCATCCAAATTAAACAATTAATTATTTGAATCCAATTCAAATTAATTAATTGATTCTCCATCTATTTATTTATATGAATTTAATCCAAATAAATAATTAATTATTTGAATCATATTCAAATAAATTAATTCTCCATATTATAAAGTTATAATTTGAATCAAATTCAAGTAAAATTTATAATAAATCATGCAATTAATTGTATTCAATACAATTAATAGTTTCCTTCATAAATTGAACATTTCAAATTTTTCTTTTAACATAGTTGATCCTTGTTGGTCCGTAGTGAGCTAGTAAGGGGACCTTATGAACCTACAAATCAGAAGCTCCAACGATATGAGATTAATCGACTAAACTCATTAACCATATTAATCAATATTCGTTAACTTTGGGTACACTCCACTAAAGACCCATAGCTGCACTCTTCTCATTGCAAATATATTTATGTGTCCATGAATATAGACCAATAATAGCAAATTAGTTCTTCACAAGTGTTCGTAACATTAGTTGGGTCAAATTACCATTTTACCTCTTGGTTACTTCTAAATCCTTAAGTACTAGTGTTGTCACACCCCCTCCCAGATTCCCATCTTAACCCAAGAGTGAGTGCGAACCTGCATACACCCGTTCCCTCTGACCTATAACATTAATCAACACCAGATCATTTATACTCAACCATATGCCAGCGTAACATCATAAGATAAACATAACTGCTCAAGCCAGATGCTTAAATCATAACTCATCACAATAAGTTTTCACTATGTACACTGCAAAACCAAATCTCACCATACCCCAAGGAACATGCATGACCAAAAAAAAAAAAAAAAAATGTACATAAACTGTGTAATTACAACTATCCCAGAGAACTGATCCAAAGTAGGCTCAGACGAGAATCTTCTGTAGGCTAGGCGTCCCAGACACGCTCGCTACCTGAAACAAGCAAACAAACAAGCAAGAAAGCGTGAGCCTAATGCCCAGTGAGTGACTGAATTTATCTAAATACTAATAAACTTTCTTGAGTTAACATGGATCATCATAAACCACCACATGTTTATATAAATAATAATTCCTAAGTCAACCAATACCATAAGAACATAAGTGGTACAATTATCCTTTTCTAACTGTGGCGGAGCAAAACTTAATGCACTCAACCTCGTGTATCAATACTCATCATTTACATATTCAAATGCCTACACATGGGTCCCTTAGCACAAATGCCCTCACACATCGTCCCTCGGCATTTCAAACCCTCAAGTGCCTTCACATATCGTCCCTCGGCATTTCAAACCCTCAAGTGCCTTCACATATCGTCCCTCAGCACTGAGTTTCACTATATCGGAGTTCCCATGTGCCTTCTCACGTGGTTCCTCAGCACTGGGTTCCCTATCAACTCACTGCTCATATGCCTTCACTCGTGGTCCCTCAGCACTTGGCTATCATGTATTGGATTTCCATACGCCTTCTCACAAGGTCCCTCGACACTGGAATCCACTTCAATCAACTACTCAAGTACCTTCACACGTGGTCCTTCAGCACTGAGTATCATATAATGTAATCCCCATATGCCTTCATACGTGGTCCCTCAGCCATGGTTTGCACTTAGATAATACGTATAACATACTTTAAACTTCACAGCACAACACAAGATATTCAATGACTACACCATACGATAGTTTCGACTCACACATTACTAATAAAACATGCTAAGAGTAATCATTATATAAAATAGGAAGTCACTCACTACTTGTCCTTAGGCCCTGAGCGGATTATATGCCTTCCCGAGCTCTTCTTGGCCTGTAAATACACATTTCTCACATTAAGTTTTCCTTAAACTTCCTTTCCATGATCATTAAGTGTGCACATTTAGGCTCTAATCTCGTTCCATCACTGAGACTCCTTTTTCCCAAAATAATCATAATTAGTGGTATTTTATGTCACTAGCGAGACCAGAATGAGCGAGACTAGCGAGATTACCTGAGGAGTGAGACCTAGCAAAAGCCAGCGAGATTTGTGAGACGAAAAACTCCTCTACGCCACCAGCGAGATTTGTCTCGCTACTCACTCTCCAATTCCCAGTGACACCAGCTTCCTAGTGACACTCGACAACAGAGTTTTCCTCCTTTCCTTTTTGTTCTTACTTCTATCTGTTAAAAGTCATATTTCCAGCCAGATTTAGAACTTCTTTTCTTCTACAAACTTGTAGAGAAATAAGTCCTTTATCTTACCTCAAGGTCTCATAATGAAAGTTCTCTTCGTTTGAGAGATATTCTCAAACAACCCCGAATTGCCCCAATCGTCTAGCAATTCAGCTTCGATCTATTCTACCTGGAGTTCAACACACTTTTACTCAAATTCGGCTCAAATATCCTTCATGAAAATTGCTAGAAATCAAGTTAACTTACTAACCTTAAAATTTCAACCCTAGCCACAACTTCCACAGTTCGTTCTTCTCCAAACACTGAACGATACTCAGATTAAACGACACCAGCCGAACTCTCTGTTCCAGCTTTAGTTCCTCCACGAAAACGATGAGAATTCCACCCCAAACCAACATAAACACCTTCTTCTACCTCCCTTTGTTGTTCAGCTTTGAAATGGAATCAAGTCGAGCTCTAAAATGTGGTTAAAATGATTGAATACTCAGTCCACTCATATGTATATATATATACCACCGACTTAATCTCCACTTCATCTTTATATGTTTAACTAATCGGTACATACCTTCTCTTCAATGCATAGCTGTGCTAACCATCTAACGCACAGTAGCCTTCAACACATAGTTGTGCTAACCATCTAACGCACGGTAGCCTTCAACGCATAGCTGTGCTAATCATCTAACGCACAGTAGTCTTCAACGCATAGTTGTGCTAATCATCTAACGCATAGTAGCCTTCAACGCAAGCTACCACCAACGCCTATCGCACCCCCTTCCTTCACATCTGCGTCCATGCCGAGCTACCTTCTTCAACGCATAGCTATCAGTGGCAACTCCCGTCAGGCCTCGGCTATAATCTGTGCATAGCCACACCAACGCACGACCAACACTTAGCTACTTTTGCTCCCACACAACTCGGCCACCTTTCTCTACTCAATGCCCATCTCATAGTTTTCTTCTTAACTTGTCTTCTCCCAATGCCAGGTACGGGGCTTACTAGTGCTCCTCTAATGAATAACATGTTTATGGTCCAACCATTAAACAGAAATCCCTCTTGGTCCAGTGAGAGGGTAGGGCTCTTTGTTCAAGTCTTAAAGACACCAATTAAGGGAACATTTATCTACTTACCCTAAAATTGGGAATGAGTAAATTCCATCTTGTATAATTATGTCCCCAACTCCCCACTCGGTCTTGTCCCCAAGATGGTAGGTATATTGAGTCGGCAAATAGCCACTCTCACCCATACAAATCAAAGGACAATCTCTCGTGGATAGGAGTTCATAATATACTCATGATTAAGACTAAGTTGCCTAGGTCATCCTATTGAAATAGACACCTTATTAGTCAACGGAGTTACATCTAGTGATTACTATTTCGTGGTCCGATCTTATGCAAACTCATTGCATAGGATACCCCTACTCGCATGTCACCTACACGAATGCGTTACATTATTGCGTTTGTATCAAATACAAAGTGGGTCGTATCCATAGTGTCACCAAGATAAGGTACCCAACCTTATCCCTATACTATAGACCCTTTAGACTGTATCTTGAACATTGATCTCCATATGTCCCCACATACAATTCAAGACTCATAAAATAGCCTAGGATGTTAGTTTATTGGATTTAGGGTTATTAAGACAAAACAAACAAAAACAATCAATAACGCTTATTGAAGTAACACATCAATAACTCTTTGTTAATGATTTAATTACGGTCAAATTATTACATTTACAATCTATGAATTTTAGGGCATAAAACCCAACACATATTAGGTGACAAATAACCTCCTACAAGATAGTTAACAATGTCAGTAGACCAAGGTAGACTATCCTTTACCTGATACAGTTGTTCATTAGGGAACATCTCAACAATGGGAGAGCAAGGGTTATCATCCCCATTCTCAAGCCTAGATAAATGGTCTATAACCACATTTTCATAGCCTTTTCTATCATTTATTTCAAGATCAAATTCTTACAATAACAAAATTCATCTCATTAATCCAGGCTTTGTATCCTTTTTTGTAAACAAATATTTCAAAGTAGTATGGTCAGTATGCACTACAATGTTAGAGTTAAGCAAGTAAGGCCTAAATTTATTAAAGGCAAACACAATAGCTAGTAGTTCTTTTTTAGTAGTGGTATATTTCTATTGAGTGCTATCAAGAGTCCTATTAGCACAATAGATTGCTCTAAACATGTTATCTCTACGTTGACCTAAGAAAGCTCCTAAGGCAAGTCACTAGCATCACACATGATCTCAAAAGATTGACTCCATTTAGGTACAACAATAATAGGTGTATAAATCAATCTTTTTTTTCAAGGTATTAAAAGCTAGAAGACATACATCATTGAATACAAAATTAGCTTCATTTTCTAATAGATTACTCAAGGGCTTTGCAATTTTAGAAAAATCTTTAATAAATCTCCTATAGAACCTTGCCTTAGGAAGCTTCTGACTGCATTCACATTAGTGAGAGGTGGTAATTGTTCAATGGCAGAAATCTTGGCCCTGTCCACCCCCAAACCCTTTTGTGAGACTTTGTGCCCTAGAATGTGCCTTCATTTACCATAAAATGGCATTTGTCCCAATTCAATACAAGGTTAGCATCCTGGCACCTCTGCAAAACAAGTTTAATATTAGCAAGACAAGAATCAAAAGAGGACCCAAAAATAGAAAAATCATCTATGAAAACCTCTATTGTGTCCCCAATGAGCTCTTGAAAATTAGACATCATATTACCTTGAAAGTAGCAGGGGCATTATACAAACCAAAGGGCATTCTCCTAAAAGCAAATGTCCCATAAGGATAAGTGAATGTGGTCTTCTCTTGGTCCTCATGAGCATTGGCAATTTGGTTGTTTCCAGAATATCCATCCAAGAAGCAATTGTGAGAATAACCCGCAAGTCTGTCAAGCATTTGAACTACAAAAGGAAGAGGAAAATGATCTTTTCTAGTGGCTTTATTCAACTTCTCGTAATCAATGCACACACGTTATCTTATCATAGTTCTAGTGGAGATTAATTCATCTTTCTCATTTTTTACAACGATTATTCCACCTTTCTTGGGTACCACTTGAGCAGAACTTACCCATGAACTATCAAAGATGGCATAAATAATGCCTGCATTCAAAAGCTTCAACACTTTTTTCTTAACTACCTCCTTCATAGTGGGGTTAAATCTCCTTTGGTGTTCCACTAAAGGAGAAAAGGTATCTTCCATCAGAATTCTGTGCATACAGACTGATGGACTAATACCTTTAAGATCCTCAATAGACCAACCAATAGTAGACTTATGCTCCCTCAACACCCTCAATAACTTTTCTTCCTCCACAGAATTTAATTCAGAAGATATAATTATTGGGTTTTATGCCCTAAAACTCGTAGATTGTAAATGTAATTATTTGACCATCATTAAGTCATTAATAAAGATTTATTGATGTGTTATTTCAATAAGCGTTATTGATTTTTTTTTTTTTTTGTCTTATTAACCCTAAATCCAATAAACTAACATCCTAGGTTGTTTTATGAGTCTTGAACTGTATGTGGGGACATACGGAGATCAATGTTCAAGATACAGTCTAAAGGGTCTATAGTATAAGGATAAGGTTGAGTTTCTTATCTTGGTGACACTATAGATACGACCCACTTTGTATTTGATACAAATGCAAAGATCAACGCGTTCGTGTAGGTGACACACTACAAGAATTTTTGTCTGTGCCGACACTTTTTTTTGCCAACGCAACAAAAAACGTCGGCAGAACTAGTTTCTGCCGACGAATTTTTAATGCGTGGGCATTTCTTCATATCTGCCGACATAAATATAAGCGTGGGCAAAAAGTAGTGTGGGATTAGTGAAAATTTTAAAAGTTGGTTTTTGCCGACGATTAATTTAGTTTCTCCCCACGTACGGAGTGTGGGCATAAGTTTTTAACTTCTGCCCACGCAAGAAATGTGGCCAAAAATTGAATTTCCCCCCTCTTCTCACTTTCCCTCTTCTCACTTTCCCTCTTTTTTTTTCTTTTTCATTTTAATTTTATTTTTACAAATATCAAAAAAAAAGTCCCACCCCCACACAATTCCCGACCGTCACAATCTACCCCCAAAGAACGCGACGCCGTCCCGCTCCTGCCGCCCCGACGACGAAGCTCGACGCCGGCAGACGCGACGCTGCTGCCTCCGACTCCGCCAGACACCGCCGTTGCAGCCTCCATCGACGCCTGCTGCCTCCGACTCCGCCAGACGCCGCTGCTACAGCCTCCATCGACGCCTGCTGCCTCCGACTTTGCCAGACGCCGCCGCTGCAGCCTCCGACTCTGCCAGACGCGATTGCTGCGAGTGGGGGTATCCTATGCAATAGTTTGCATAAGACCAAACCACGAAATAGTGATCACTAGATGTAACTCCGTTGACTAGTTAGGTTTCTATTTCAATAGGATGACCTAGGCAACTTAGTCTTAATCTTAAGTATATTATAAACTCTTGTTCATAAGGGATTGTCCTTTGATTTGTATTGGTGAGAGTGGTCGTTTACCGACTCAATATGTCTACCATCTTGGGGACATGACTGAGTGGAGAGCTGGGAACATAATTATGTAAGATGGAATTTCCCTCATTCCCACCTTCAGAGTAAGTAAATGAGTGTTCCCTTAAGTGGTTTCTCTGGGACTTGAACAAAGGACCCTACCCTCTCATTAGTCTGAGAGAGGTTTCTGTTTAATAGTTGGACCATAAACAGGTTGTTCATTAGAGGAGCATTGGTACTAAAGGATTTAGAAGTAACTTAGGGGTAAAATGGTAATTTGACCCATCTGGTGTTACGAACACTTGTGAAGGAATAATTTGTTGTTTTTGGTTTATATCCATAGATAGAAAAATATATCTGTAGTGAGAAGAGTGCAGTTGTGGGTCTTTAGTGGAGTGACCCACAGTTAACGAATATTGATTAATGTGGTTAAGGAGTTTAGCCGATTAATCTCATATCGTTGGAGCTTCTAATCTGTAGGTTCATTAGGTCCCCTTCCTAGCTCGTAAAGAGTGTTGAGGTATTTTTGTCTTGAAGAAAATTTGAAATGTTCAAATTTACTTAGGGAAATAATATAATGTATAATGATACATTATAATATAAGGTTTATTTTTTATTGAACTTTATAATATAAATTTAATTTTGGATATGATACAAAATGAATTTTTAAGAGAATTAAATATTTGAAGGAGTTCAAATATTCATATGAATTAGATTCATATTAAAACTATAGGTTAAAATTAATGTGTATTAGATGCACATTAAAACTATAAGTTATAAGAAAATAACAATTGAATATGATTCAAATGTAGGTTAAATTAAATATTAGTTATTTAATTTGACAATTAATTAATTAATTAATTAAAATTTTAATTTATTTTATTTTAGTTAAATTTGATTTAATTAAATTAATTGAATTAAAACTATAAGTTATATGGGAGATGTTCATTTAAATATGATTAAAATGAAATAGTTAATTATTTTTCAAAAAACAAAATGAAATAGTTAAATAAACTAGTTTTACGGAAATTATCTCAAAAGGAAAAATTGCTGAAAATATATACAATTAATAGCAAAATACATAGTCTATCTGCGATAGATTGCGATAGATACAGATAGACGTGACACAGATAATCTATCGCGATCTATTGCGGTCTATCGCAACTAGACAGTGAAATTTTGCTATATTTGTAAATATTTTGGTTTCTAAGGAATACATTGGTTTTGTAGTGAGTGACATTTATATTTAAAATGTGTTTATCTTAAACAAAGTTTCATTGTTGAATGATTATGTTGAAACATGATCATATGATTATGCTTTCACGAATTTTAACATGCATATTATGTGTTTTATATTGAAAATTATTTGAAGCATGCTGGTTGTTAATTAATTTTATGAAAAGCATGTTGTTTGTTAATATATGATTTTATGGAAAGCATTAAAGCTTGAAAATAGAATTTTTTGAAGATTTAAAATGTTAAAAGTTCGTGATTTATATAATGCCATATGTTTTTGAAAAATGTTTGTGAAATGGGACCTCAATGCTGAAGTACGGTGAGAAGGCATATGGGCAGCCCATATTTGCTATACCGAGGAACCAAGAGAATGCATCTGGGTTGATTGACGGTCCCCAATTCTGAGGGACTTAGTGAAGGTTTGTTATGGGACCCCAATGCTGAAGTACATTGAGAAGGCATGTGGGCAACCCTGTGACATGGAGGAACTCAATGCTGAAGGATGTAGAGAAGGCATTTGAGTATCCTAGGGACCTAGTACTGAAGGACATGGAGAAGGTACTTGGGCAACCCGAGATAGATCCTATGTGCACATAGAGAGATTTTCGATGCTAATGTGTTGAAATTACTCCACACAGCAAAGAATTTTCGATGTTGGGTGTGTTGAGATTACTCCACCCCAACTAAGGATGTTTTCGATGTTGAGTAGCGTTGAGCTCCACTCCGCCTCAACTAAGGAAATGTTTTTGAAATAAACTGAATTTCTGAGTATCTTTTTTGAAATGAACTTATATGATTTGACAATGGCATTTGAGCATGTTTTTGCGCGAATATGACTTGAATCGATGTTTTATAGGCATTGTTTTACAGTGTTTACATTTTGATCAGTTTCCGAGCTAAAGTTAAGTATTTTTCAAAACAGTTATTCACTGGGTTATTTAGTTCATCCTTTCAAATGTTTTTCACTTTTCAACTAGCAGGAAAGTTCCCGTTGCCGGTCGATGTCGAGGTTTGTTGAGAGTTAACGGATTCATCATCCTAGGAAGTATGGTTAAGCAGAAAGCTAAAGTGAGTTTGACAGTTGGAGTTAGCCGGGAAGTCGACGACTGCTGTCCTCACGCTTTATCTCGGGCTACAGAAGGGTGGTTCGGGATAGGGTGTGATATTTACATTCAACCTTTAATTTACATAAGTTCACTAACTTCCGCCCCTTAACCCTTTATATGTACAACACATGTTTAAGACCAAATATTTATGCAGCTGAAAATTTCCGACACTGATGGTGGGCCCAGATGAGTTGCTGTGTAGGCTAAGCACCCCGAACTCGCTCGCTACCTGAAAATAAAAAATAGGGAAAACATGAGCTAGGTTGTCCAGTGAGTGACCTATTTAGTAAAAACCTTTCGTTAACTCAGAAACAATTCAAAACAGTATTCAATTTATAGTAATAAATAAGCAGTGATAAATCGTTTTCATGTCCTAGGAAATCATGCTCAAATAACACTATCAAACCATATACGTATCACTTCTGGAAAATCATGAAAATACAATACATTTCACACACATTTCCTTAGTTGAGGTGGAACGGAGCTCAATGCTACTCAACGTCAAAAATATCCTTAGTTGGGGCAGAGTAATCTCGACACACCCAACGTCAAATATCCTTAGCTGTGTGGAGTAATCTCAACCCAATAGCGTCTATCATACCTCTATATGCACATAGATATCAAATCTTAGGTTACCCGAATACCTTCTCAAGTCCTTCAGTATCGGGTCCCATATACGAGATTTAGGCCACCCAGATGCCTTCTCCGAGTCCTTCAGCATTAGGGCTATCTTTGTACTCAGGTTACCCACATGCCTTCTACGAGTTCTTTAGCATTGGAAACCATTTCTATATCCCGACTACCCAAATGCCTTCTCCGAGTCCTTCAACATTGGGAGCCTTTTTCAAAAATAATATTCAAAAGCAACATGTTTTGAAAACAACATAATAAATGTTCACGAGTTTAAACATCTCAAACTTCCACAAATTCATTACAACATCATGCTTCCTTTAAATCAGAGATTAATAAATAGCATGCTTTTCGTAAAAACTCGATAACAAGTAGCATGCTTCAAATAACCCAATTGCAAAACCATAATATGCATTTACGTGAATGATGCACACTTTTAGTGTTAACCGCAAGTGTACGGGTCAAGTTATAATATAAGACGGTGAAGTCCGAATATCGTTCCACTGGAGATCCAATTGTGAAGGTTTAAGTTACTTAGCTATTCTAGAGTTGAATCAATTTTATTTGAGGATTGGAATTGAAGTTGTGATTTATGGAAAATATAAACCAAACAAGAGTCAAAGAGAGTTCTAGGGTAATGAATCCTTGTTTATTTCATCATGCAATATTATAGATATCATGGATTTTATTGTAATGCATATGCCTAAGTCTAGAAACTTAATTCCAAGTTATTTTCTCTCGAAAACAACCCTTTCTCATGCAACTCGATTTGTAAGCCCCGTACTTGACCTTGTGAGAAGGCAAGATAAGAAGAGACTAAGAGATGGGCGTTTGGTAGGAATAGTTGGCTGAAATGTGTGTGGGGGCAAAAATGGCTAAGTATCGGCCATGCGTTGGTGGCACTATGCCATGATGGAGGTAGTTTTAGCGTGGACGCAGAGGTGAAGGAAGGCTATTAGGCGTTGAAGGCCACGAGGCGTTGAGGCCATGAGGCGTTGAGGCCATGAGGCGTTGAAGGCCACGAGGCGTTGAGAGCCACTCTGCGTCGAAGGTCACTATGCGATGAACGCATTGAAAGCCACAAGGCGTTGAGGCCATGAGGCGTTGAAGGCCACGAGGCGTTGAGAGCCACTCTGCGTCGAAGGTAACTATGCGATGAACGCATTGAAAGCCACAAGGCGTTGAAAGTTGAAGGCCACGAGGCGTAGAGAACCAATCTGCGTTGAAGGTCACTATGCGGTGAACGCTACCATGCGTTGAAAGTGGGTATGCGTTAGTGCATAGAAGGTTGGTCAAGAGAACAATGCGTTCGTCAGCTATCCGGCGAAGGGAGTTGGGAAATTGTAACATACAAAACCGAGGCTATGCGTTGCTGAAGCCAAGTACAGAAGGTATGCGTTGATTAGATTATTATATAGAGACGAAGTGGAGTTTAAGTCAGTGATATATATATATAAGTGGACCGAGTATTCAACTGTTTTGATCACATTTCAGAGCTCGAGTTGATTCCATTTCGAAGCTAAACAACGGAGGGAGGTAGAAAAAGGTGTTTATGTTGGTTTGGAGTGGAATTCTCGTCGTTTTCGTGAAGGAAACTTAAGCTGGAACGGAGAATCCAACTGGTGTTATTTAATCAGAGTAACGTTCAGTTTTGGGGGAAGAACGAACTGAGGAAGCGGTGGTTAGGGTCAAAATTCTGAGGTTAGTAAGTTAACTCGATTTCTAGCAATTTTCATGAAGGATACTTAAGCCGAATTTGAGTAAATGTGTGTTAAACTCCAGGTAGAAGAGATCGAAGCTGAATTGCAGGATGATTAGGAGCGATTCGGGGTTGTTGGAAGATATATCTTAAACGGAGAGGATTTTCTTTATGAGACTCTGAGGTAAGATGAAGAACTTATGTCTTAATAAGTTTGTAGAATAAAGGAAGTTCTGAATTTGGCCAGAATGCAATGTTTAGCAGGTTAAAGAAAGAAGAAGGAAGAAAGAAGAAAAACTGTGCTGCTACGGCAGAAGTATCGTTGAGAGAGCGGGAGACTGGGCAGCGAAGCGAGTGTCGCTGATAACGTGAGAGGGGCTTTGCGTCTCACAATTCTCGCTGAAGTCTCGCTGGGTGTCGCTCCTCAGGTAATCTCACTAGTTTTGTTCAATCCGGTATCGCTAATGCAGTGTTCTGTAGTGTGGTTTCGCTGGTAATCTCGCCAGAGAATGTGGAGTAACATTATTTGTGAGTGTCTTGAGGAAAAGAGAGTTTGGAAATGAAACGAGCATAGGGTTTAATTATGTATATTTAATGAGTATAAAAAAAAGGAAGTCTAAGGAAAACTTAACGTGAAAAATGCGTATTTTTAGGCCAGGAAGAGCTCGGGAAGGCATATAATCCACTTAGAGCCGAGACAAGTTGTGAGTGACTTCCTACTATATCTAGTGGTTACTTTTAGCATAATTATTTGGCAATGGATGAGTAGAAAGTTATGGTACGGTGTAGCATTTGAAGTAATTATGTTGTGTTGATAAGTTTAAAGGAAACTAGATATACTATCTAAATGTAACCATGGCCGAGGGACTTTGTGTGAAGGCCTAAGTGAATATGTAATATGATACTCAGTGTTGAGGGACCACGTGTGAAGGCACTTGAGTAGTTGGGTGGAATGGATTTCAGTGCTGAGGGACCCTGAGTGAAAGCATGTGGAAATCCATCATATGTTAGCTCGTGCTGAGGGACCATGAGTGAAGGCACTTGAGCGGTGATTTGGTTGGTTACCAGTGCTGAGGGACCTCGTGTGAAGGCACATGGTAATATTGACATAGTTAAACTCAGTGCTGAGGGACGAAATGTGAAGGCACTTGAGAGTTTGCAATGCCGAGGAACATAATGTGAAGGCATTTGTATGTGAATAGAAATGAGAATTTGTACTGGAGAGTAATGCGTTGAGTTTTGCTTCGTCACAGCAAGGGTTAGATAGTTGCCATGAAATTGTATGGATGTTGGTACTGTTTGTGATCTATAGCATAAGAGGCTTAGAGATTTATGATATAGGATTTGTGGTGGTTACTATGGTTTACATTAGCTTATGAATGTTAGTAATATTTGAATGAATTTAGTCACTCACTGGGCTTTAGGCTCACTCAATTTGTTTGTTTGATTGTTGTTTCAGGTAGCGAGCGTGTCCGGGACGCCTAGCCTACAGAAGTTTCTTGTCTGGGCCTACTTCGGAGCAGACCTCTGGGATAGTTGTAAATACTCAGTTTATGTCCATGTTTTGTGATGTACATGTTCCATGGGAGTGTTGGGAGGATCGTTTTGTATTATATATATAGAACACTTGTTGATAGGTTGTTATATTATCGCATGACTTAATAGCAAAGGTGCTTATATTTGAGATAAAGCTGGCATTTAGTTGAATCTTAAAGATTTGTATATGATTTATGCTTTAGAGATGGACTAGGGAGTGTACAGTTTCACACTCACTCCTAGGGATTAGGGGTATCTGGGAGGGGGTGTGACACGATTGATTACTAATCTCTTGAAACCAATATAAATTACATGGCATTAAGAATAGTCTTTAGCAACTTTTATTGTCAACCTAACTATTCTCGTGATAGATTAACAACAATTCATTGTTATAGATCAAATTAAACATACATTCTCTCAATCATACATCTAACCTAACATGTGAGGATGGCCAATCGACAAGAATTAAACACAATAACAATGAAAAGCATAATCATTCCAACAAAACCATGAAAGTCTACAAGATCAACATGAATTCATAAACAATTCATCAAAACCCTAAAACTAAAGAGTTTAGCCACTTATAGCTTGAAGCAACATGTTTAAACAAAATAAACAAAGAAAGAGTGTAAAGAAAGGGAAACTCTACTGAAAAGAGGCTCTTGATTGAGGTGGCACTGTCATGATCTCCTTGGCTCTCACGTCTGAATTCGAAGGGCACCACGACTATCTCGAACTCTTTTCCTCTTCCTTGTAACTAACTCACTCTTTGAACTCTTTTATGAACTCTCACTCAATTCTCTCCTTCTTGTGCCTCTTTTGATCTTTAGATTGATGGTTGATTCGTTTTAGGGCTACTGGAAACCCCCAAATTTATAGAGCTTGCCGCCCAAAAACTTACCAAAAATACAATAATTTTATTTATGGAAAATTGGCGCTGCAGCGCTATTGAAAATTTGAAGATGGCGCCGCGGCGCTAGGGTTGCGTTCAAAATTGTTGCTTTCGGGTTTTAGCACCACGGCAGCGCTGTCCAGACACCGGTGCTATCCCAAAATTTTCCATTTTGAGTTTTTCATCTCTTTTTCGCCGTATTCTTGCTCGGTTTTGATATTTTGGTCTTTTCTTCTAATTTTCCTCATTTTAACCTGAAAACCACTAGCAAACAAGTGAAATCTAATATAAACTCCCTTAATTTGAGAGAATAGAAAGCACTTTTCAAGTGCTTATCAGTGAAAACACATGCTTTCTTCAAGAAAGTACTCATCATAGCACATGTAAAACCCGTGAAAACATGAACATATAAACATGTTTCTTAACATAATTATATATATCATGGAAACTTGTTAAAGGTAAGAAAAATTATAAAACAACATGCCTTTTGTAAAACTTGTATAACAACTAGCATGCTCTTGAAAGATTTCCAATGCAAATCATATAATAATCGCATGCCGATAAAGTCATGCTTACTCCAAAACATTTATGGAAAAATGGCAAATCTTGCTATAAACTCATGTTGATAAACATAAGCTCATTCAAGGAAATTTTGTAAGGAAATAAACTTCAAACATACTTCATAGATATTCTTGGGCAAATTGAAAATGAAGAATAAATAAAACTCTTTTTAAACAAAACTGTCACTCACTACTTATCCTGGGCCCTTAATGGATTTTACGCCTTCCCTAGCTTCTTTCAGCCTGAAATGGTTTAGTTTCCTTTGTTAGATTCCTTAGAATTCCCATTGGAATAGCAAATAGGCCTTAATTGATGCACATGTCCCTACCACCAAACTTTATAACAAAATTCACTAACTAGCGAGATTCAGGCCACCAGCGAGACTAGACTAACGAAACCATGGAACCAGCGAAACTGTATCAACGAGACTGTGAATAGCGAGATGAACGGGACCTAGTGAGCGTTGTGAGACAAAAAGCAACCAGCGACACCAAGGAGACTCATCTCACTACTCACCCTTACGCCTTCAATGTTGCTGCTTTTTCCAGCGAAACTCGTCTCCCATAGCTTCTGTCTTCGCTTCTAACTGCTAAAAGTAGCATTTCCAGCCCGAATTAGCATTTCCTTCCTTCTACAAACTTGTAGGGAAATGTGTGTTCTTGCATACTGATAACTTGTAGAAATACAAGTTATTATTGTCTTTCTCTTAGAAAATAGAGTTTAAATAGAGAATCATGCGGTAGTAGGGGTTAAATTCTATTGATAAATCTTCCTATGCGTTCTACTCTTGTAAATTGATGAAGATAATTGTTGTGAAGCTTTTTGAGCCTAAAACGTATGCTTTAACGCAGGAACGCAAGCAACCTGTGGATGTGTTGGCAACCCTTTAACGCAGATGGATGTGTTGGCATACTTGAACGCATGAACCCAAATTATCCATGGACGCATATCAACCAGAAACGCAAGGCAGCGGAGAATTAGATAAGAAGCTTGAGAGATTGTTGAGAGATTGATATGCTTGATATGAGACGAGAGTGGTGGATCCAAATTAAACCGGAAATCAGCGATTAGGCTAGATGGACGCAAGGCAGAAATTCAGCCTCCAATCTTGCAGATTTGCCAGCGATTGCAACGCAGCATCTATAAAAGGGCAGACCTGAAGGCTAAAAGGTTGTTGAACCTCTCAGAAGAATTTCTAAGTGACTGGAGTTCTCTCCAGACGACAACCGGAGACAAATAGCTTGAAAGAGAAGAGTTCCCTCCGCCTAACCACTTCACAGCAAAACTCACGCTACCATCCCAGTGAGCTTAAGACATTGAGAAGTCATTCCATGCTTTCTATCTTTTTCTTACTTATGTTTTAGTTTATTAGCAAGACATTTTATTTTCTAAACCATTTATTCCGTTCATCAATCTATACATCTTCCATGACTATTCATTTCTTATCGCTTTCCATTTGCTGTTTATCATCCATGAGTAACTAACTCTCTTAAGGGTCACAGATTACGTTATCATCTAAATAAGAATCGTAGAAGACTATTCCATCTTGTCAATTGTACTTTTAATCTAATGCTTATGTTCATTTAGCTAATCGATATAAGTAGTAATAATCAGACTGCTCAAGAGAGTAAGTGATTGTGGAATTCAATTGACAAGGCTAAGAAGTGTTACCTAGACATAGGAATAACCTTGGCACTTAACACTCTCCTATGTGTTATAAACATATAACGCATATCGGCTGACAACTGAGAGAAGAGTCGCTGGTATGAAATAGACCTCATTATGCGTTTCTGAATTTAGATGATGACCAACCCCAGCCCTGCGTTTACCATTCATATAATTCAATCAGCTGACTTTGCTGTGTCGCATACCTCTCCATCCAACCACTTTAGCTTAGTTTTACTGCTTTATAGTTTGTTAGACGCATCACTTCTCACCACCTTCTTTAAACGCATGACTCAAATAATCCAACTAATTATAGAATCTGCATAGTTCTTATGTTCAACCTCGGACTCACCAAGAAAACCTCATTCCTTGCTTATACTTGGGTGAAGAATAGGAAAACTTAACAGATTAGTAACGCATATTATTAAGCACGTTGAATGCACAACACATACCTCAAAATTTCAGAGACAAACTCCTCTTCGTTCTACAGATATTTCCAATTTACATCGCCCTGTTCCAGATCACTTGAGGAATTCGTATCAGTCAATTCCTCTTATAATTAAACCTGTTTCTTTTCACATTCAACTCAACCATACTTCACAAAAGTTGTTAAGAATTGAATTAACTTACTAACCTCAAATTTCTAGCTTGAAACTTGATCTCTTCCTTTCGCTAATCACCAATCACCAGACTTCGCTAACACTGCGCTACAGCAGACAAACGTTCAATTTTAGCTTCAATTGCACCACGATTTCGACCAGAATTCTACTCCAATTTGCCTCAGACGTCTTCTTCTTCCTCCCTTCGACGTTCAGCTGCGGATTTAGGTTGATTGAAGGTTTAGAAAATGGTAAATTGTCGGCAACTAAAACCATAACTGGATATAAACTCCTTAGCCGACAATCCCTCCACTATCTTCCATTTTCTTTCTTTTTCTTTTTTTTTTTCTTTTTTCTTTTTTCCTTTTTCTTTCCCTATTTTATTTTTTTATTATTTTTTTTATAACCTTCATTCTTAGTAATGACACCATAATTGTCATAACACAAAATCCATATTAGTATCTCTTCACTTCGGTTTGACCAATGACTTTCTTCTTCAGTCTTATATGTATTCTAATTGTTGTGTAAAAATAGATTCCATGTTCGATTTATGATTCAACTTACTAAAGGTATGCTTGGCTTTCCTTCACTTCTTCCTTCGGTCTACACGAGAGAAAGCAAATAAGTCCACAACGATACTATGTACTTAAGTTTAGTACTTACAAATGAAAGTAGGGTTTACAGAAAGAGTTTAAGTAAAGGAAAACTTTACTGTAAACAAGCCATTGATTGAGGAGGAACCACCAAGACTTCCTTGTGAAGAGAATTGAATCTCGGCGGAAGCGTGTGATCACGTTCTTTGATTTATTGAAAGAATTAAAAATACAAAAAGTAAAGAAAAAGGTTAAGCATCATACCTTTGTCAATCTATAATTCTTGAACCGATAGTCTTCTCCTTGTAGTTTTTCTTTTCTAAGAGATCTTTCTCGCTATGACTCTAGCAAAGATCCGCATTGTGGGAATCGCTTCTTTGAAAGAATGGGAAGAAGAATTTTCTTAGAATTTTCCTAAGAAAAAAGGGAGAATTAGTAGAGGAAGATTTTTTAGAGTAATCGAAGAGATTATTCTTGTAGAGAGTGTGTTCTATTAAGGCTCTCAAGTGCCATATTTATAGAACTCTATGGGTTACTCCTAATCCTATTAGGATAAACCCTCTGGAGAAATTTTAAATCAAATATTTAATAATATCCAATATTAATGAATATCTACCCAAATAATATCTCATATTAAATGGATTAAAATATCTAAATCTTATTAAAATATTTGTCTTCTGTAGAATCTTTAATTTGGATCTCATCCAAATAAATAATTGATTATTTGAATCAAATTCAAATCAATTAATTAATTCTCCCTCTATTTATTTGCTGCATAATCTTTAATTTGGATCTCATTCAAATTAAATAATTAATTATTTGAATCAATTCAAATTAATTAATTAATTATCCCTCTATTTATTTATATGGATTTTATCCAAATAATTAATTAATTATTTGAATCATATCCAAATAAATTAATTCTCCATATTATAAATTTATAATTTGAATCACATTCAAATAAAATTTATTATAAATCATGCAATTAATTGTATCAAATACAATTAATATTTTTCCTTATAATTTTGAACATTCCAAATTTTTCTTTCAACATAGTTGATCCTTGTTGGTCCATAGTGAGCTAGCAAGGGGATCTTATAGACCTACAGATCTGAAGCTTCAACGATATGAGATTAATCAGCTAAACTCATTAACCACATTAATCAATATTCGTTAACTATAAGTATACTCCACTAAAGACCTACAATTGCACTTTTCTCACTGCAAATGTATTTCTTTGTCCATGGATATAGACCAATAATAGCAGATTAGTCCTTCACAAGTGTTCGTAACACCAGCTGGGTCAAATTACCATTTTACCCCTGGGTTATTTCTAAATGCTCAAGTACCAGTGCTCCTCTAATGAACAACTTGTTTATGGTCCAACCATTAAACAGAAACCCCTCTCGGGCTAGTGAGAGGGTAAGACTCTTTGTTCAAGTCCTGGAGACCCCACTTAAGGGAACACTTATCTACTTACCCTAAAAATGGGAATGAGTGAATTCCATCTTGTATAATTATGTCCCCAACTCCCCATTCGGTCTTGTCTCAAGATGGTAGGCATATTGAGTTGGCAAATGGCAACACTCACCCATACAAATCAAAGAACAATCCCTGATGGACAGGAGTTCATAATATACTCAAGATTAAGACTAAGTTGCCTAGGTCATCCTATTGAAATAGAAACCTAACTAGTCAACGGAGTTAGATCTAGTGATTACTACTTCGTGGTCCATTCTTATGCAAACTCATTGCATAGGATACCCCCACTCTCATGGCACCTACACGAACACGTTAGATCATTGCATTTATATCAAATACAAAGTGAACCGTATCCATAGTGTCACTAGGATAAGGTACCCAACCTTATCCCTATACTATAGACCATTTAGATTGTATCTTGAACATTGATCTCCATATGTCCCCACATACAGTTCAAGACTCATAAAACAGTCTAGGATGTTTGTTTATTAGATTTAGGTTTATTAAGACAAAACAAACAAAAACGATTAATAACGCTTTATTGAAGTAACACATCAATAACTCTTTATTAATGATTTAATGACGGTTAAATAATTAGTTTTACACTCTACGAGTTTTAGGGCAAAAAATCCAACACCTTGATCTTTACATCGAAAACTCGAACTAGCACCAAACTCTCTCTCAAACACCTTGCTCTCTTCTTCGTAGCCAACTCACTCTTTGAGGCTCTGTATTCCGTGATTAGGGTTGCTGGAAACTCGTCAATTTATAGACTTGGTGTAAGCCCCGTACTTGACTTTGTGAGAAGGCAAAATAAAAAGAGACCAGGAGATGGGCATTTTGGTAGAAATAGTTGGCTGAAATGTGAGTGGGGGCAGGAAAATGGCTAAGTATCAGCTATGCGTTGGTGGCATCATGCCTTGACGGAAGTAGTTTTGGCGTGGACGCAGAGGTGAGAAAAGACTGTTAGGCGTTGAGGCCATGAGGCGTTGAGGTCATGAGGCGTGGAGAGCCACCCTGCGTCGAAGGATATTTTGCGATAAACGCATTGAAGGCTACAAGGCGTTGAAAGTTGAAGGCCACGAGGCGTCGAGAGCCAATTTGCGATGAATGCTACTATGCGGTGAACGCTACCATGCGTCGAAAGTGGGTATGCGTTGGTGCAAATAAGGTTGGCCGAGAGAACAATGCGTTCGTCAACCATCTGGCGAGGGAGTTGGGAAATAGTAACACACAAAACAGAGGCTGTGCGTTGCTGAAGCCAAACATAGAAGGTATGCGTTGATTAGATTATTGTATAGAGACGAAGTGGAGTTTAAGTCGGTGGTATATATATAAGTGGACCGAGAATTCAATTGTTTTGATCACATTTCAGAGCTCGAGTTGGTTCCATTTCGAAGCTAAACAATGGAAGGAGGAAGAAGAAGATGTTCATGTTGATTTGGAGTGGAATTCTCGTCGTTTCCGTGGAGGAAACTTGAGCTGGAGCGGAGGACTCAGCTGGTGTTACTCAATCAGAGTAATGTTCAGTTTTGGGGGAAGAACTAACTGAGGAAATGGTGGTTAGGGCTGAAATTCTGAGGTTAGTAAGGTTAACTCGATTTTTAGCAAGTTTCATGAAGGGTACTTGAGCTGAATTTGAGTAAATGTGTGTTAAACTCCAGGTAGAAGAGATCAGAGCTGAATTGCCGGATGATTAGGAGCAATTCGGAGTTGTTGAAGGATATATCTTAAACGGAGAGGACATTCTCTATGAGACTTTGAGGTAAGATGAAGGACTTATGTCTTTATAAGTTTGTAGAAGGAAGTAAGTTCTGAAATTGGCCAGAACGCGATGTTTAACAAGTTAAAGGAAGAAAAAGAAAGGAAGAAGAAAAACTGTTCTGCTACGGCGGTAGTATCGCTGAGAGAGCGAGAGACTGAGCAGCGAAGTAAGTGTCGCTGTAACGCAAGAGGGGCTTTGCGTCTCACAATTCTCGCTGAAGTCTCGCTGGGTGTCGCTCCTCAGGTAATCTCGCTAGTTACGTTCAACCCGGTATCACTAGTGCAGTGTTATGTAATGAAGTTCCGCTAGTAATCTGCCTGTGGAGTAATGTTATTTATGAGTGTCATGAGGAAAAGAGAGCTTGGAGATGAAACGAGCATAGGGTTTAATCATGTATATTTAATGAGTATAAAGAAAAAGGAAGTCTAAGGAAAAACTGAACGTGGAAAATGTGTATTTTCAGGCCAGGAAGAGCTCGGGAAGGCATATTATCCACTTAGAGCCGAGACAAGTTGTGAGTGACTTTCTACTATATCTTGTAGTTACTTTAAGCATAATTATTTGGCTATGGATGTGTTGGAAGTTATGGTACGGTGTAGTATTTGAAGTGATTATGTCATGTTGGTAGGTTTAAAGGAAACTAAATATATTGTCTAAATAAATCCTGGCTGAGGGACCTTATGGTGAAGGCCTAAGTGAACATGTAACCTGATACTCAGTGCTGAGGGACCATGCGTGAAGGCACTTGAATAGTTAAGTGGAATGGATTTCAAAGCTGAGGGACCTTGAGTGAAAGCATGTGGAAATCCATCATATGTTAGCTCGTGCTGAGGGACCCTGAGTGAAGGCACTTGAGTGGAGATTTGATTGGTTATGTCACATCCCATCCCAGATACACCTTATACCTAGGAGTGAGTGCGAAACTGCATTCTCTATGTAACATATTGAAACTAGATGTCAGTTAAATCTCTAATAGAAACACCATTGCTATTAAGATATTTGAAAACATACAATCTTTCATCAAGTATTCTTTGCATATACATATATGTGATACAGAACAACTCTCCCAACACTCGTAAGGAACATGTACATTACAAAAGATGGACACAAAATGAATATTTACAACTATCCCAGAGGTTTGCTTCAAGATAGGCCCAGACGAGATACTTCTATAGGCTAGGCGTCCCGGACACGCTCGCTACCTGAAACGACAAACAAACAAACAAATTGAGTGAGCTTAAAGCCTAGTGAGTGACTGTATTCATTCAACTATCACTAACAAATATGAGCTAGCATAGCCATTAGTAACCACTACATATCGCATTTTAGATAATTTTCTAAATTCTTATGCTTTTGATCTCACCCACTTCAACATTCTTATTACCCCATGACAAATAACTAACTCTTGTTGTGACAAAGCACAACTTAGCTCTTTCATATTTTTGTACAAATTCTCATTTCTAATCACATATAAATGTCTAGTCATCAAGTTTCACAAATTTGCAAACTATTGAGTGCCTTCACATTCTGTTCCTCGGCACCGAATTCGATTATGCCAACTTTACCATGTGCCTTCACACGAAGTCCCTCAGCACTGGTAACCAATTCATTCTCCGCTCAAGTGCCTTCACTCAAGGTCCCTCAACACGAGCTAGTATGTGATGGATTTCTACATGCTTTCACTCAAAGTCCCTCAGCATTGAAATCCATTCCACTTAACTATTCAAGTGCTTTCACGCGTGGTCCCTCAGCACTGAAATTCATGTTCACATTCACTTAGGTTTTCACCATAAGGTCCCTCAGCCATATTTACATTTAGACAATAAAGTCAGTTTCCCTTTTAACTTACTGGCATAACATACTTACTATAAATACTACAGGGTACCATAATTCCTTACCAAATAATTATATTAAAAGTAACCACAAGATATAGTAGAAGGTCACTCACAACTTGTCTCGGCTCTAAGTGGATTATAGGCCTCCCCGAGCTCTTCCTGGCCTGAAAATACATATTTCTCACGTTCAGTTTTCCATAATCTTTCTTTTCCCTTAACACACATTAATAGCATTACTCCTCAGACAACTAAAGGCTACCAGTGAAATTCATTACATACTACTGCACCAGCGATACTAAGTTGAACGTAACTAGCGAGACTACCTGAGGAGCGACACCCAGCGAGACTTCAGCGAGAATTGTGAGACGCAAAGCCCCTCTTGCGTTACAGTGATACTTGTTTCGCTGCCCTGTCTCTCGCTCTATCAGCGATACTACCGCTGCAGCAGAACAGTTTCCTTCTTCCTTTCCTCTTCCTTCTTCGACCTGCTAAACATCACATTCCGGCCAATTTCAGAACTTACTTCCTTCTACAAATTTATTAAGGTGTAAGTCCTTCATCTTACCTCAAAATTTCATGAAGAATATCCTCTCCGTTTAGGGCATATCCTTCAACAACTCCAAGTTTCTCCTAATCATCCGGCAAATTCAGCTCCAATCTCTTCTATCTGGAGTTTGACACACATTTATACAATTTCAGCTCAAGCACCCTTCATGAAACTTGCTAAAAATCGAGTTAACTTACTAACCTCAGAAGTTCTGGCCCTAACCACCATTTCTTCAGTTCGTTCTTCCTCCAAAACCGAACGTTACTCTGAGAGAGTAACACCAGCTGAGTCCTCTGCCCAGCTCAAGTTTCCTCCACGGTAACGATGAGATTTCCACTCCAAATCGACATGAACATCTTCTTCTACCTCCCTCCGATGTTTAGCTTCGAAATGGACTCAACTCAAGCTCTGAAATGTAATCAAAACAATTGAATTCTCGATCCACTTATATATATACCACCGACTTAATCTCCATTTCATCACTATACAACAATCTATTCAACGCATACCTTCTATGTTTGGCTTCAGCAGCACACAGCCTCTGATGGTGTTACTTTTTCAAAACTCTCTCGCCAGATGGTTAACAAACGCATTATTCTCTCGGCCAACCTTCTTTGCCCAACGCATACCCACTTTCGACGCATGGTAGCGTTCACCGCATAGTGGTCTCATCGCAAATGGCTCTCAACGCATCGTGGCCTCAACTTCAACGCCCTGCAAGCCTTCAATGAGTTTGTCGCAGATAACCTTCGATGCAGGGTGGCTCCTCCATGCCTTGTGACCTCCAACGCATGCGTGGCCTCAACGCCTAACAGTCTTCCCTCACATTGGCGTCCACGCCAAAGCTACTTCCCTCAAGGCGTGTTGACACCAACGCATAGCTGATACTTAGCCATTTCGTGCCGCCCAATCCACATTCCAGCCAACTACTCCTACCTAAACGCCCATCTCTTGGTCTCTTCTTATCTTGCTTTCTCACAAGATTAAGTACGGGGCTTACAGGTTACCAGTGCTGAGGGACTTCGTGTGAAGGCACATGGTAATGTTAACATAGTTGAACTCAGTGCTGAGGACGAATGTGAAGGCACTCGATAGTTGCAAATCTGAGAAACATAATGATTAGACATTTATATGTGATTAGAAATGAGAATTTGTACTGGAATGTGAATGAGCTAAGTTGTGCTTTGTCATAGCAAGGGTTAGATATTTGCCATAGAACAGTAAGGATGTTGATATGGGTGTGATCTATAGCATAAGAGGTTTAGAGACTTTCTGATATGCAATTTGTAGTGGTTACTAATGTTTTTACTAGCTCATGATTGTTAGTAATATCTGAATGAATTTAGTCACTCACTAGGCTTAGCTCACTCAATTTGCTTTTTGGTTGTTGTTCAGGTAGCGAGCGTGTCCGGGACGCCTAGCCTACAGAAGTTCCTCGTCTGGGCCTACTTTGAAGCAGACCTCTGGGATAGTTGTAAATTCTCAGTTTATGTCCATGTTTTGTAATGACATGTTCCATAGGAGTGTTGGGAGGATCGTTTTGTATTACATATATATATATATATATATATATATATATATATAGAAAACTTGACGAAAGGTTGTATATTATCGAATGTCTTAATAGTAAAGGTGTTTCTATTTGATATTAAACTGGCATTTAGTTTAATATGGAAAATATCTATATGATTTATATTTTTAATAAGGAATAGAGAGAGTAAGGTTTCACACTCACTCCTAGGTATAAGGAGTATCTGGGATGGGGTGTGACACTTGGTCGCCCAAAATCCTTTCCAAAATTGAAGATTTTTTTAAATTAGAAAAGTTGGCATCGCTGCAGTCTTGGAAAGCGCAGCGACAATGTCCGTCATAGAAGCACAATATAGCGACATTTTAAAGCAGCCTAGCGACACTGTTCATCATTGATGCCTACCCCCAAGGGCAGTGACGCCCTCAGCATAGCCGCTTGTCCAAGATGACGCGACACTGAGATGTATTCCAACTTTTGATGCTCTCGAGTTGAGATCACTGAGGGTATCACATCGACGCTCACGGCTACACTGCCCTACCTCTAGAATTTTCTTGCATTTTATTCCTTTTTTTGCTTAGTTTTGGCTCTGTTTGGTCTCGTTGGCCTTTGACACTTATTTTTGCCATAATTACCTAAAAACCATTAGCAAACACATGAAATCTAATAAAAACATCTCTAATTTAAGAGGACAAAAAACAGTTTTTGAGTGCCTTTCATTCATCCATTAATTTTAAAATATGTCTAATCATACCTATTAAGCGCAAAATTAAATTTAATGCTACTATAACATTTTCAAATATCTAAAAGTCGTCTTAGATTCAAACTTAGCATTTTAGGAATCTATTAAACACAAAAATTGAAAATTTAGAGACCTATTAGATATTTTTTAAAACATAAGAACTATGTATAAACACAAAATCAGAAGTTCACGGGCTAAACTTCTAGTCTTATGTACATTTGTGCCCCCTCACGTGAGGTTCTAGATCCGCCACTGATTATGTGATTTGAATATTATATTGACACATCTAAAATTATATTTATATGAGCTTGTGCCTCCTACATAAAATCCTAGATTTGCCATTGACTATGCTCATTTTAACAATTAATTCTATTTAATTACTATTCATGAAGTTTAAAAGATAATATTTTGGGATGTAACTAATCGACCAAACATGTTTGAGTGATGAAATTAGAATAAATATGATCTAAGTGCAAGTATACACTATCGATGAAGTAATAAATCATGGAGTATTCCAAGAGTTTAATCCAACGAGACTATTTATGCAATTCAATTTTTCTAAGAAAGAGCTTTTCGATGCAAACCAAAGGGTAACCAATAGATAAGTGATTTTTAGGTTGAATGTGGATAAAAATAATAAATAGGAATGTTAAACAGGAATACAGTTATGTTTCAACTAAAAAGGCAGTGTGCCTTGGATAATGCAGCCAGATCATACCAGGACAGTGACTTAGTCATAGACAGAAAACTCCTTCTATCTAGTCTTATGTCAAGTTCCGTTAGAAGCTTTAAGCAGCTAACGCCTAATATTCCCATGGTTAGCTGGATCTTAGATTAATTCAAGCTCAATTCCTTTACCCTATGGTATCTCTTATTTCTAAGGCGACATCATAATCCTATTTCTAAGCTCTTAATTCCATATTCGTTTATGACATTCGTTTATATCCTAACTTCTCAGCATTAAGACTCCACTAGATTGCTAAATTACGTGATTAGTTTAACGTAACAATATTTATCCATAAACTCAACAAAGGAAATGCAGTCAAAGAGGTATAAAACTTAAGCATTGTTCAAGCCAAAAAAGCCCTAGGGTAAACTTACTTTAAACCGTTCAACGACATGTAAAAGCCTATAAAATAAGTCTAAAACAGTAAAAACTAACTTTAGACCGATCAACATGTATTTACTCATTTTATCTAATGTAGGGCATTTCGAGGTCTAAATATCACATAAAGTGCTCTTTACTATAAAAAAGTAATAAAATAGATGGTAAAAATATGCACTTTTGATATCTATTAGTAAATTTGCACTTTGGTAGGTAGTTATAATTTTAAACGTTGCCTATGTTAGGTTTTTAATTTAGGGTACTAACTTCATGTAGCGTGCAGCAAAATGAATTGAAAAAACCCGAGTTGAGGAAGAACAATTTTATTAGATGTCACAAGGATAATTCACATTATTTCATAACCTAATTTTTTTTTTAGATGTAAAAAATTGAGAGAGCTTGAGGAAGAACAATTTTATTGTAAGCCCTAGCTCCCAATTTTCCTTGCCTAAGTTCAAGTTAAAAACAAATGATCAAAGGTTAGCTTGAGATGATGTAAGTGAAACTAAATTCAAATGGGAATTGTAGGGATTGTTTAGGCCAGCTTAATTTTCATTTAGCTTTTAATAAAGGGAAAAGGAATTTAACCAATAGTGTGTGTGTTCAAAGGGGAAATTGGTTGAGGGTTTGAAAATTTCAAAGTGTTTGAATTTTTCTTAAGTGTTAAGTAGGTTAATTACATAGGAATAATTAAAATAAATGAATAAATAAATAAATAAAATAAATTTAATTAAAATTAAAAGAGATAATTTTGCTTAGGGTGATGAGGATAAGGAGAAGAGAGAAGGTGTCACGTTGAAGGTAAGCAAGCAGCTAGATAGCCAAAGATGATTGGAAGAAAAATGCAGTAGCTTTGACTGGAAGCATGTAGCTGAAAGAAGAGTTTGGTTCTCCTCGATTCTCTTGTGCCATTTTCGTGAGTTTTAAACCAAGTGGAAGCTAAATGAGTTAGAAATCCACCCTAGGGCTGTCGAAGTGAATCAGAATTAGGAAGCTTGAAAAACGTTGAAGAAACTGAAGGTCACTGAAACTAGGTAAATCAGAGGACTTAAATTTGAGGAATTGATGTGCCACAACTTGGTGTTACCGCAAGTGTATGAATTAAGTTATAATATAGTTAAAACGGCTTGAAAGGCAGAGTATCGTCCTCAGGGAATTGGTTGATTATTCTTTTAGTTATTTAGAGATCTTTCCAATTTTATTTAGGGGATCAAATTGTAATGTCATTTAAGCTAAACTAATCTAAGAAAGCAAATAAAAGTGATCAAGATGAGGAAATTATCAACTAAGAGTCATTTCAGGTAATATATTTCATCAAAGGTATTATTAAACACAATTGCTTGACTCTTGAAGTAATTAACACAACACCTATTTCTAAAAGTCTTCTATCCGGATTGAATCTTTCAAAAGCAATCTTTTCTTTTACTTAAACCCTAATTACTAATTTCTTGAAACTAGGTGATTAAGAAAAGCATTAAAAACCTTCATTAACAATCTCTATCGTTATCCTACTACGTTCTGTGTTTTCAAACAATAATCTAGCATGTATGATCTAACTTAAACATACTTTTTCAAGTAAGATTTAAATCATAGAGTCATTTAAATGTTGATCAACCATTTAAAAGCATTAAGAACGGGCATGCTAGAAAGCATAAATGCAAATTAACATTCAAGAAGTAAAGTGTTCAACAATTAAACCTAAAAATTCATCTTCCCCTAAAACTATGAGAAATTTAGCCTAACATGGGTTCTATAGACAAAACCCACGTTAGAACAACAAAATACAACAAATAAACCAAGAATAAAGAAAGGGAAGAAAAGTTATCCGGCATCCAAGCTCGTCTCTGGGATGGATTTGGCCTTTCAACGATCCCCGAACCTTTCGGCATCATGGAATCTTCATATCTTGCACTAAACTCTCACTCTAGGTCTCTAATTATGAAAATCTTCATGTAGAAGTTGGTTGAGGACCTCCCAATTTATAGAAAATTGGATGCTTGCTCAAGAAGAACATTCCAAAATTGCATTTTTTTTTTTTTGGAAAGGTAGCGTAGCTGCGCTTTAGAGAGCATAATTACGCTTTAGAAATTTTTGTCAGAGCGTTGCTGTGCTCTTAGAGAGCGTAGTTTCGCTTTGGGGATTTTTGTCAGAGTGTCATTGCGTTCTCACAGATTGTAGCTGCCCTCCCCTACTGTCCCAAAATTGTAAGCTCTTGGGTTTGGAGCGTAGAGGGCAGCATAGCTTCGATCCGTGTTGTGCTGCCCTGTTTTTAGAGTTTTTCCATCTTTTCTTCTATATTTTTCACCCGGTTTTGGCTCGATTTGGTTCTTTTAACTTCTAAACCTTATTTTCTTCATTATAACCTAACCACTAGCAAACACATTAAATCCAATAAAAGCACCCCTAAATCAAAGGCAAATAAAATACTTTTTAGGTGCTTTTCAAGAATTTTTCAAGGGTGTTCGAGGAGGTTTTAAACACCCAAATTTGTTGTTAAGTAAATTAAGAGGTCCCTCTTGAGTTCCATAAAATTTATTTGGAGTTTATTTGATTGGAAAATATGTTTTTGAGCTCTAAAAAACCAAGTTGAAAGCATGGGACTGCTGGTCGAAAGTTGAAGACAGCAGCCTAGGGCTGCCACCCATCCCCTGTGTCACGGTCATGCTTGTCCAGGGTGTGTTGCCCGTGGCCGCATGCCCGCCTTGATCCCTTTTTACCATGCTTTCACCTTATGTATTTCATTTTGCTAGTTAGTTTACTTTCATAGTATTTTTCTTTGTAAGTGACCGCTCGCCACTTTGCATGTGCAAGGGTGACATTTCTAAAATTGTTCAGAATGTACTATATGGGGGTTAGACTAACTATCAAATTCTCATATCTGAAGTTGTGAACTATAAAGCAATTGTTGTCCCTTTTTTGCTTTCTAGCCTTACAACACATCTTAATTTCTCAAACATGCTTTCAAACGTTTGCGAAATCCTTTTCCTCTAAACCCGTTTTCTAAAACCATTTTCTCTCGAAACGTGAGCGGAGGTTACGAGAGGCACTCGGTGTGCCGTAGGTGATAAGAATTTGATCAGGCTAACTTGTTCGTGAGTTAGAACAAGTGTCGCACAATCGCTTAGCGAGGCGTGAAGTTGCGATTGTGACACCCTGCATGCCAGCCACACGCAGTATTTGCAACTAGCACCCATGCCCGCATGCTCCTATGTGGCAGTTGCCAGCAGCGGTCGCTCACACCCGCTAGTGCCTGCCCATGCACGCCACACCCTCCATCCACGCCCACGCCCCCTACCGCCAACCCACACCCACACATGCGTTCCGGGATAGACAGTGAAATTTTTCTATATTTGTAAATAGTTTGATATTTTTTCCATTTATAATAATTTTTCAAATTATTATAAACCTTTATAGAATTATTCACCAAGATACATAAGCAAAAAATTATTCAATCAGTTTTTGTAAAATAAATTTATAATGTATATATATATATACACGCCTAATTAAGTTTAAAGCGAAACTAAAAAATATATATTATAAAGGATTGTTTTTAAATATAAGAAAATTTAACAAAATATATACAAATATAGCAAAATTTTAATTTCTAATAGTGATAGACTACCATTTGTGTCAAATATAGCAAAATTTCACCGTCTATCAGTGATATAGCAAAATTTCATTATCTATCAGTGATAGACCGCGATAGACTACTATCTATATCATGACACAAATGTCTATCACGATCTATCGCAAATAGACTGTGATATTTTACTATTGTTTGTAAATATTCTCAATAGTTTTGTCATTTAAAATAATTACCTATTATATATACATAATTATTTTCTATTTAATAAAAAACCACATACATAAATGTAAAATATCACAATATGAGGGGCACGTGCCTCCTGGCTCTTTAATAGATTCGCCCTTGCATAGTTCAATTGGCAAAAAAATTGTTTAATCAACCTCGAGATTAGAAGTTCATTTCTCCTATCCCACCTACTATAATAATGATGATGATGATGATGATGATGATGATGATGATGATGATAATTTATCAAAAAGAAAAGAAATAGACATTCTAGATATAGTATAACCACCGTTAAGTTTATTTATTTATTTTTAATAAATGGTTTCCCACAAAAGGATTTTTTTTAATGAGCGCGCCACAGTGAATTTACCTCCTATTTTTTTTGTTTGTAAAGACGAAGAAACAAATTTGATTTTCTCTCTTATTTACTACGACGACGAAGAATCAAATTATCACTATATTTATTCCTTTTTCGACTTCTTCTTCCAAGTGCAGGATAACCCCAAGGGGTTGCGGGTTTTTTTCTACCAATTGGGGCCCTCCCTTCACCACCCCCATGGGGATGGTCTACAGGGTTCATAACTACTCCTCTTACTACAGGACGCTTACCTAGCCAACATTTAGATCCGGCTCTACCCAAACTTTTCTGGTTTACCCCAGCATTCCCCACTTGTCTGACTATTGCTGAGCAATTTTTGGATATCAAACGGACCTCCCCAGAAGGTAATTTTAATGTGGCCGATTTCCCCTCTTTTGCAATCAGTTTCGCTACAGCACCTGCTACTCTAGCTAATTGTCCCCCCTTCCCAAGTGTGATTTCTATGTTATGTATGGCCGTGCCTAAGGGCATATCGGTTGAAGTAGATTCTTCTTTTTGATCAATCAAAACCCCTTCCCAAACTGTACAAGCTTCTTCCAAAGCATACGGCTTTCTGGATGTAGATGATGATATCTATACATATGGATCTTATATATATCGTACAATGAAGTACCACATGAGTGGACATATAGGAATCCAAATCTGCCGAATCACTCATGTTATGATCTTCTACATCCTAGGTCTTCCCGTTCCTTCATCTGGCTCATGTTCTTCATGTAGCATTCAGACCAAATGACTCTATGAAATTACGTCAATACTTCCACATATTACGGGTAATGTAGGAGACATCTCTATTTTTCCCCTCGGGAATCCTTAGAATTACCACTGCTTAGCTTTCAATTTGCCTCTGACCATCAAATGAAATGTGAATACCCCCCGTCTTGCTCTCTTTGAAACAAGGGACGCTTCTGGTTCTGTCGGTGCTTGAAACAATTTAGTCTTCTCCATATTACTATATCTCTAGAGTCAATAATTTTATATGAGGAACTACTGAACTCAATCACTTGCTGCTGTTACTCTTCAGTTTTCTGTTGAGGTCTATCCTGTGGAGGTACTCAAATTGGATCAGTGATCGATTTCTAGGTTTCGTCGTAAACCTAATTGGTTACTTCCAATTACATAAATCAATAGTTCAAACCGCACTCAAAGGTAGGGCATTTCTCATTTTTATAGGAACTTCTGTACCAGAAACAATGGTATCTCCAATTATAGCCCCTCTGGGATGTAAAATATATCTTTTCTCACCATCCCCATAGTGTATGAGAAAATGTATGCATTTCGATTAGGGTCGTATTCTATGGTTACGATTCTACCATATATGTCTTTTTCATTCCGTCGAAAATCGATTTTACGGTATAGACGCTTATGACCTCCTGCTCTATGCCCTGCGGTAATGATTCCTCTGGCATTACGACCTTTACCACAACGATGTTGTCCATAGATCAAATTATTTCGTGGATTGGATTTTACTTGACAGTCTACGACTCCATTGTGTGTGCTCGGGGTAGAAGTCTATTAAGTATTTTGATTTAAGTTCTTTTCTTTCTAAGAGGTGGAATAGAATAACCCGGTTGAAGCGTAATGATCATACGTCTGTCATTGTATGTCCCATAATAGGTCCCATTCTTCTACCCTTTCCCGGGAGTCGATGACTATTCATAGCTATTACCTTGATACTAAAGAAGAGTTCGACCCAATGCTTTATTTATGTCCTAGTTGATCCTGATTCGACATTAGAAGTATATTGATTTTTCCCCAATAACCGAATAATTTTGTCTGTAAATACTGCATATTTGATTCCATCCATAAATTTTCTTCCCTATGAGTTCAAGTCTCAATAAGAATGCTAGTTCTTACTGTTCATATGTTATGATATGAATATACCACACCAATTCGTTATGTATGGATGATGAATTCCATCGATACAGAGCCAATTCCAATAGACTTATTGGAGGGTCCCATTGGTGTGCATCCAGTAGGAATTGAACCTACAAATTCGCCAATTATAAGTTGGGCGCTTTAACCATTCAGCCATGGATGCTTAGCGGGGATCCTCGTACATGGTGAATAACCAAATTCCAATTGAAATGAAATCTTTAGGATAAATCAATGCAATTTAGGAGGACTCAATGAAAGGACATCAATTCAAATCCTGGATTTTCGAATTGAGAGAGATCAAGAATTCTCACTATTTCTTAGATTCATGGACCCAATTCAATTCAGTGGGATCTTTCATTCACATTTTTTTCCATCAAGAACGTTTTATAAAACTCTTAGACTCCCGAATTTGGAGTATCCTACTTTCACGCAATTCACAGGGTTCAACAAGCAATCGATATTTCACGATCAAGGGTGTAGTACTATTTGTAGTAGCGGTCCTTATATATCGTATTAACAATCGAAAGATGGTCAAAAGAAAAAATCTCTATTTGACAGGGTTTCTTCCTATACCTATGAATTTCATTGGACCCAGAAATGATACATTGGAAGAATCTTTTGGCTCTTCCAATATCAATAGGTTGATTGTTTCGCTCTTGTATCTTCCAAAAGGAAAAAATATCTAAGAGCTGTTTCCTGGATCCGAAGAGAGTACTTGGGTTCTCCCAATAACTAAAAAGTGTATCATGCCTGAATCTAACTGGGGTTCGCGGTGGTGGAGGAACTGGATCGGAAAAAGAGGGATTTCAGTTGTAAGATATCTAATGAAACCGTCGCTGGAATGGAGATCTCATTCAAAGAGAAAGATATCAAATATCTGGAGTTTCTTTTTGTATATTATATGGATGATCAGATTCGCAAGGACCATGATTGGGAATTGTTTGATCGTCTTTCTCCGAGGAAGAGGCGAAACAAATCAACTTGAATCCGGGACAGCCTATTCGAATCTAGTGAAAGACTGGATTTGTTATCTCATGTTTGCTTTTCGTGAAAAAATACCAATTGAAGTGGAGGGCTTCTTCAAACAACAAGGAGCTGGGTCAACTATTCAATCAAATGATATTGAGCATGTTTCCCATCTCTTCTCGAGAAACAAGTGGGCTATTTCTTTGCAAAATTGTGCTCAATTTCATATGTGGCAATTCCGCCAAGATCTCTTCTTTAGTTGGGGAAGAATCTGCACGAATCGGATTTTTTGAGGAACATATCGAAAGAGAATTGGATTTGGTTAGACAATGTGTGGTTGTCAAATATTCAATATGAATATTCACACAATCTAGTTTCGTTCAAGTAACGGATTCTAGCCAATTGAAAGGATCTTTTGATCAATCCAGAGATCATTTTGATTCCATTAGTAATGAGGATTCGGAATATCACACATTGATCAATCAAAGAGAGATTCAACAACTAAAAGAAAGATTGATTCTTTGGGATCCTTCCTTTCTTCAAACGGAACGAATAGAGATAGATCAGACCGATTCCCTAAATGCTTTTCTGGATATTCCTCAATGTCCCGGCTATTCACGGAACGTGAGAAGCAGATGAATAATCATCTGCTTCCAGAAGAAATCGAAGAATTTCTCGAGAATCCTACTAGATCCATTCGTTCTTTTTTCTGACAAATGGTCAGAACTTCATATGGGTTCGAATCCTATTGAGAGGTCCACTAGAGATCAGAAATTGTTGAAGAAAGAACAAGATGTTTCTTTTTGTCCTTCCAGGCGATCGGAATAAAGAAATAGTTAATAAAGATAATCGTATTTAATACCGTTCATCATCTATTCCGGGATGTGATATGGTTCCGAAGGATGAAATGGACAGTTCCAATAAGATTTCATTCTTGAACAAAAATCCATTTATTTATTTATTTCATCTATTCCATGACCGGAACAAGAGGGGATACACGTTACACCACGATTTTGAATCAGAAGAGAGATTTCAAGAAATGGCAGATCTATTCACTCTATCAATAACCGAGCCGGATCTGGTGTATCATAAGGGATTTGCCTTTTCTATTGATTCCTGCGGATTGGAACAAAAACAATTCTTGAATGAGGTATTCAACTCCAGGGATGAATCGAAAAAGAAATATTTATTGGTTCTACCTCCTATTTTTTATGAAGAGAATGAATCTTTTTATTGAAGGATCAGAAAAAAATGGGTCCGGACCTCCCCCGGGGATGATTTGGAAGATCCAAAACAAAAAATAGTGGTATTTGCTAGCAACAACATAATGGAGGCAGTCAATCAATATAGATTGATCCGAAATCTGATTCAAATCCAATATAACACTATGGGTACATAAGAAATGTATTGAATCGATTCTTTTTAATGAATAGATCCGATCGTAACTTGGAATATGGAATTCAAAGGGATCAATGTAATACCCTATCTCCAAAAACCTAGGTATTTAAAATGGCTAGTAAGGATAAAAGGATAAAAGGATAAAAGATGTGGATTAACGGGACTTTTACAATGGAAAAGTTAAGTTTGTGGAATTATTGAATAATGGCCAAGAAATTTTGTGTGTTGAAATAAAGGATATTAGGAAAAGGGTGAGAATGAAGGACTAAAGGTATAGTTGGAAATTGGTTGAAGTTAGATGTATTCTGGAAATCAGGTTGACGCATAGATGGTTAAGCTCTAACGCATGGTATTTAATATTGAGGAGTTACCAAGTTGTGAGATTAGGTTTTAATGATGGCAAGTTGAATGGGGTGAAGTACCACGCGTCGATGATGTAAAGTGAAGTCGAACCATCACGTAGGAAAAGTACCTTGCGTTGGAAAGGTTGACAACGCGTCGGGAAGTGAAGTTAAGGAAAGTAATGCATTAGGCGTTGTGAAGAGCAATAGTACGGAGGAAAAAGGAACAAGAACTATTGAGTATTGATCACGACTATGCGTTGGTAAGCCATGCGATAAGCTGTAACTATGCGCTGAAGGTTAGCGATGGATTGAAAAACTATGCGATGAGCAGCGGCTAGGCGTTGGGAGTTTACTATGTGCTATGAAGGTTCATTGGGCTGATCAAAAAGTCCCCGAATATGGTACCGCATGTGCGGAAGAGGCCGTTAAGCGTTGAAGGTTATATATTGGGAAAATTTCTATGCGTTGAAGAATTTCTATGCGTTTGCAAGGTGACGCGTTGAGAAAACGGAAATTCTTAATAGTTAATAATTAAGAAACAACCTTAAAAATGGTCTTATGAGTTAATAAAAAAAACTAAGTTTCAGGCGTTGGATATGCTGTAGAGTTGAAAGCAAATCTAATAGGAGGAAACAATAGAAGGATGGATATTAGAATAATTGTTAAAGGAAACGGCTAAGTATGGGAGAAATTTGGAAGCAAAGCGTTGGGTATACCTAGTGTACGCGTAGAAGGGCAACCTCGAAATCTAAAAGGTTGAATAAGAGGATTATAACTTGGTTTACATTATACATCCTGGAAATATAGCGATGTATAGGAAGTTAAAGGAAATATTTACTAATGGCCAAGAGTGAAAGGTGAAATAGCAGAGTACGGGATGAAGTGTTGGTAAGAAGTCTTATTATGCGTTGATAAAGTTTATACGTTGAGAAGGTTATCAGCTAGGCGTTCAGAAGGTTATCAGCTAGGCGTTGAGAAGATTATCAGCTAGGCGTTGAGAATGTTATTAGCTATACGCTGAGGAGTTCACATGTTAAGGACGGCTATTAGCTATGCGTCGAGGGGCTTATGAGTTGAAGGTGGCTACCATTGGTTATTAAGGTTGTGAAGTAAACATAAAAACTGGAGTATGTGGTGAGCGCATGCTAATCTATCTTAAGAGAAATAGTTTAAGTGCAAGGAAAAGGATTAAAAGAATAACCTTGGGAATAATCAAGGAATGTCCAAGGATAGGAAGATGGTTATGGACGCAGGATGAAGGTAAATGCAATAGGACCAACGCGTAGAAGAAGAGCTTGGGAAGGAGTTGTTATGGACATAAGGAAGAAGTTGGACGCATGGTATGATGCGATGAGGTACAAACGCGTAGTATTGAACGTTTGTCATTAACGCCTAGTGGCATTGTGTAAGCACTGGTTTACAATAGTGCGGCAATGCGTTGAAGGGTAATTATGAATGGCTGTTGTGACCTGAAGTAGTCACCGCGTTGGCAGGGGAAGAAACGTACATGGCTTACCATGCGTTGGTAAGGTTGTTATGCGTTGAGGTCCCTATGCGTTGAAGACAGAGTTATCTCTATGCGTTGAAGACAGTAGTATAGTTGGCTGAGAGTTAGAAAAGTGAGTAGTGAAGCTCAAACCTTAAAGGGAACTCGAAGAACGCATGAGGGCGTTGTGCTGAATGAATGATTGTCTATTGAAAAATGTTGAACGCATAAGATAAATTTATAAAGGCCAGGTGGTTTCATATAGACTTGACACCTTTAAGTAGGAGGTGTTAAAAAGGCATGGTAAGTGTTTCATGCAAGGTGACACTTGGACTAATGCATGGTTAGTCAGACATGCAATGTGACATGTGGCAATCAAGTGGCAAATAGAGAAGTAGGATGGCAAGCCCTCTATAAATAGGACCCAGAGGGAAGAGTAATGACTGATGTTTCGGAAGTAAGAATCCTTGAGAGGAAGAGGAAAACGAAGGCAGAAGAGGAACCCTTGCGTTGTAAAAGGAGATTTGCGTCCAAGAAAGTCGACGCATCCAGGAAATCTTGCACAAGGTTGACGCATCCAGGAGATCTTGCACAAGGTCGACGCGTCCAGAAGATCTTGCACACTGTGTCCATCTAAGCAACCTTGCGGGTTAGAAACGCAAGCCTTGCGTTCAAGGGCTCGGGAACGCAGGATTTCAAAGGGAAAAGAGGAAATTCTTAAGTGACTAGTGAGTGACACTTTTCTTCTTCAAATCAGTTTTATTAAAAATGTCTTATAAGATATGGCTTTATGATGAATTTTTGAAACGTATGATGATTGACCATATTGTTCAAAAAGGCATGTTTTATATGATGCTTTGATATTGAAAGACATGTTACGAGATGTTGTTTATCAAGAAATATATTATTTTCTATGAAAGGTTTTAGATGAACTATCTATGTAAACTGATTGATAAAATGTTTTAGAGGAGGCTCAGTGCTCAAGGACATGAGAAGGCACGTGAGTTTCCCCAGGACCCAGTACTCAAGGACATGAGAAGGTACTTGGGCAACCCGCCATGTTCCTATGTGCACATAGAGGTTGATTTGGCCGGTGCGTCGAGTTTTGCTCCGCATCAAGCCAGGGATGTTTTCGATGTTGAGAGCGTTGAGTCTTGCTCCGCCTCAACTAAGGGAAGAGATTGAAAAACCAATCGGTTTTTTGTTTAATCATTCTGGAAAATGATTTTGTTGATTTGGAACGGATTTATGTGATTTGATAAAGTTTTGAGAAAAATGTTTTCTGTTGAATTATCATGTTAAATCCTTGTTTTTTATGGGTAAATGTAACATGCCTGTTTTCGATTAAAAGATAGTTTTACAAAACCAGTCACTCACAAGGCTTTAGCTCACGTTTTTCCATGTTTTTTTCTAATTTTCTAGGTAGCAAGCGAGTTCGGGATGCTTTGCCTACGTCGAACCTCGTCTGGGCCATCTTTGGTAAAAATGGTTGGACAGTGAACCTTACAGAGGAGCCAAGGTTGATGTCTTCACATCTCCTCTCGGGTTAGGAAGGATAATCCGGGAGGGGGTGTGACAATCAAATAGGAAATGATACTTTGAATCATAGAACTATAATGAAATATACGATCAACCAACATTTATCAAATTTGAAAAAAATCAGAAGAAATGGTTTGATCCTCTTATTTTGATTTCTCGAACCGAGAGATCCATGAATCGGGATCCTAATGCATATAGATACAAATGGTCCAATGGGAGCAAGAATTTCCAGGAACATTTCATTTCTGAGCAGAAGAGCCATTTTCATTTTCAAGTAGTGTTCGATCGATTACGTATTAATCAATATTCGATTGATTGGTCTGAGGTTATCGATAAAAAAGATTGTCTAAGTCACTTCGTTTCTTTTGTCCAAGTTACTTGTTTTTTTGTCCAAGTTTCTTCTCTTTTTGTCTAACTCACTTCCTTTTTCTTTGTGAGTTTCGAGAATATCCCCATTCATAGGTCCGAGATCCACATCTATGAATTGAAAGGTCCGAATGATCAACTCTGCAATCAGTTGTTAGAATCAATAGGTCTTCAAATCGTTCATTTGAAAAAATTGAAACCCTTCTTATTGGATGATCATGATACTTCCCAAAAATCGAAATTCTTGATCAAATGAACGATTTACAGACATTATAGATATCGATTTCTAAATCCTTAATAGACATTGTAGACATTATGATATCGATTTCTAAATCATTAAATTTCGATGTAGTATAACCACCATACCTCTATGTTACTAAAATACGGTAGCATCACAAAAAAGATGGACCTTCTCAACAAACATTTTTGGCATGTTAGATTCGGATTGGCTATTAATAGATTTAAGTACAAATTTTTGAATTATTTCATTAGATGGCTTTTGACCAGCCAATTTCCATAAGATTCAACTCCTAAGGAAGAAATAAGGAAAGTGATTACTTTATTTAATTTCACATCACAGAATGTGCGACAAGGAAAGTGGACAGAAAATGGGCCCTTCTTATGTGGGTGTGATGTGTGAAATGTGAAAAATAGAAACAACAGTGTCTCGTCACTATTCCATCTTAATTTCAAGAACTTCCAATGAAAATAGAAATTCAATGTTTTCCGTCCAAAGAATAAAAGAAAAATTCAACCACGACAATCATGTTCTTACGAGTTTATGTCCAAAAGTCGGCAAAATCTCGCAAACTCTCGCTGAGCAAAAACCCCATGTGACCCACGATTGTTATCTGTTCTGTTATAAAGAAGTCATGCTTAATGGAATTGGTCCACCAGATGAGCTGAAGCTTCCGCCGATTCATTCGTCGCATTTTCTTCTTACCTCTTTTCAACTGCTGATCCACCGTCCATGGCCGCTGAACTTGGATTCCGGTCGTCGGAGCTTTCTTTCTTTTCCCGGAAGTGTATTTCTCCGATCAAACACCGGGGAAATGTCAGATTACCCTTCACCCCTCAAAGGAAAACGACCCCAGAGCCGCCGTTGAGGTGGGGTTCCGGTCGCCGCCTTGTTGTTACTGCGAAGAAGCCGCCGATCGACGGTGTTCCACCGGAACTTAACAAAATCGCTTCCCAGAAACTGGACTCTGCTCCGGCCCGCCGACGGGTCCGATCGGCTTTCATGGAGCTCCAGCAGCAGCTCGATCACTGCTTATTCAAGGTTTGCTTTGTACATTTTTCAACAACTTGATCTCTGGGATTCCCTGTTTTGATCGTTTGACCAAAATTTTTCTTTCTGAATTTGTGTATGGGATGGTTTGTTTCGTCTGTTAGATGGCTCCTGCTGGGATCAGAACTGAGGAGGTAAGAAATGCTGTCTTAATTCATATTTCCAGTAGATTTTACCTTTATTTAGGTTAATAGACCCAACATTTGACTAGTTAGTTTTGAAATTAAGATCAAAGAAGCCATGGTATGGGAAATTTTGACTCCCCAAATGTCATTGGTGGCTTTAACTTTCAATCCATTTGCTCTTAATGTTTTTGCAATATCGTTAAGACTGTTAATCTGATGGATGATTTGGATGTGTGTGTAGTGGTATGACTGTAATTCAAGGGGTTTGAATATTTTCTGCAAAAGATGGTTTCCTGAGACTGATGTTCATATTAAAGGTGCTGTCTGTTTCTGCCATGGCTATGGTGACACCTGCACTTTTTTCTTTGATGGTTTGTAATCGTTTCATTTTTTTTTTTTCTTTCATGTTTGCTGTGATTCCCGAACAATTTGACTTATGGTGGTTTAAAAATTTCAGGAATTGCTAGGCACATTGCTGCATCCGGGTATGCCGTTTATGCTATGGACTATCCGGGTTTCGGTCTTTCGGAAGGATTGCACGGTTACATTCCTAACTTTGATCAACTAGTTGATGATGTTATAGAACAATACAAGAAGTTTAAAGGTTTGTTGGGTTGATACGGACTTTATGTGTGGATCATTTCTCATACCATCATTTCTCAATCCTTTTCAATTAACGGATCAACTTTTATTTCAACTTGCAGGGAGACCAGAATTGAAAGGTTTGCCTCATTTCATATTAGGACAGTCCATGGGGGGTGCTGTTACTTTGAAAATTCACTTGAAGGAACCAAAGCTATGGGATGGAGTGGTTCTTGTGGCTCCCATGTGTAAAGTAAGTTCAAACATTTCCGCAACAGAAAAAGTTTTTGATCTTGTTATAGCTTGTACAGATCTGTGAATAGTGATTTCAATGCTCTTTAAGATTGCAGACGATGTGAAACCACCAGAACCCATGCTTAAGGTGTTAAATCTAATGTCTAATGTGGTGCCAAAAGCCAAGCTTCTCCCAAAGGTCGATCTTGGTGAACTGGCTCTCAGAGAAATGAAGAAAAGGAAACTGGTTCGTATGCCTTACATTCTTCACCTAGAATTTCATTACCAATGAAGCCTTTGTGCATTTAGTTACTTAAGTATACATCTGTGACTTGAGCGTATATGCTTGACATCCCCATCATAAAGCTTATTGGACATTGAACACCATCATGATTTTCATAAGAAATTCATGGTATTTGAGTGCTACTTGCTGCAAGTATGGTAGTATTCAGTTCAGAGCTAGTGAACTCGGTTCATCCAGACCGTGAATATTGTGATAAGTTAACATACAGACTGTTTACAAGAGAAACGGAATGGCACGTACCTGTAAACATTTATCCTCTTAAGAGTTTCTTCTTTGTGTAGAACATTTATACCGTCTGGTCTGGTCTACTTGTAATGCCCCTTGAACATTTGAAGATCAAAATTATATGCTTATTTCTTTTTGTTTTCTAGTTTAGAAATCATGGATATTTAATTTACTTAAGATCTAAATGTGAAACTCAAAATGAAAAAGAATATCAAAATCGTTATCTTACCCTCAAAATCGTTATCTTACCCATTTTTGATGTGGCTTTTCCAGGCAGTCTACAATGTTATATCATATGACGATCGGATGCGCGTGAAAACTGCCATGGAACTTTTAAAGGCAACGGATGATATCGAGAAACAAGTTGAGAAAGTGAGTCTGTTTTCTTGAGAGAATGAATCAACATTATTCCTGGTGTTCCTCACTTATGCTGCTGACCTTGCCATTTCATTTAGCATTTACTGATTGTAGAGAGATTGCAGGTTTCATCACCATTACTGGTTCTTCATGGAGCTGCAGACAAGGTGACAGATCCTAATATTAGTCGTTTTCTATATGAGAAAGCGTCGAGCAAGGACAAGACTCTCAAACTCTATGAACAAGGCTTTCATTGCATCTTAGAAGGAGAACCAGATGAAATAATTTTCACTGTTCTTAATGATATCATCCATTGGCTAGATTCACGATCCTCCTTGACGTAGCTCTCGACTAATTTCACAGTAATATTCGTCCATTGTTAATTAGTAAGAATGAGTTAGTTATCTCAAAATTCAAATGTTTCTATTTTTGTCGTTAATTTACTTAAAATTCAATAGTTTTTGCTTAAATTTCATGTTGATTTTAATGTAATAAAGAATTTTAGGATAATACATCAAACTCATCAAAGTGAGTTTAGGCTTAGGAGTAACTGAATAATTGAATTGCACTTTCATCGTCAAAGTTATAAGGTCAATCTTCTATCTCACAATGGTTGTACTCAAAAGAAAATATACATATCAAACTCAAACTCAATTTCTATGTTAATTTGAAATACATATTTATGATGTTCAGTGGAGTTTATGGAGTTGTGTTTGACAATTTTGCATTTGTATGAATTAGTACAATATATAAATTAACGAAGTATCAACTTTAAAGTAACGTTCTTATGAATGAATTATTATTAATTGTAATCTTAACTAAATTCATTTACCTATTTATTATAACATTGTCCTTAATAAATTTTTGGTTAAAAATCACTTTTGGTCCCTAAATTTTTATAAAAGTAACAATTTAATCTCTATATTTTAGTTTGTAGGGATTTAGTCCCCAAACTTTTAATTTTGTAACAATTTAGTCTTTATATTTTAGTTTGAAACAATTTAGTCATTATACTTTTAATTGGTAACAATTTAATCCTTATTGTAGAGATTCGTGTTAAGATTTAATGAGACTTTTTGCATAAATAAACCGATAATCTAATTAGGGACTCAATAATTTTATAAAATACAAAGTCTACATCATAAAATAATAAAACTGAATCCAATTTTGATAATTTTTTTATGTTAAGGACTAACTTGTTACAAATTTGCAAGTACAAGGATTAAATTGTTATATTAAAGTTCATGGACTAAATTGTTACAAAATTAAAAGTATAAGAAGTAAATCGTTACAAACCATCATGGACTAAATTGTTACTTTCATAAAAGTTTAGGGACCAAAAGTGTTTTTTAGGTAATTTTTTATATTTAATTATACGAATTGTATAGTTCCATACATCAATGTATAACTTCACTTGAAAATTGAATTGAGGTGAGTTTTGTTTCTTTTACCATCTAAAATTTGTACTTTCAAGAAACCACATTTTTTGACTTCATTCAAACATTTTTTCCACTGAATTTTTACATCATTTCACCACAAAACTAAATCGATGTGGGTCTTGTTTCCTTTACCATCCAAAATTTTCATATTTTAAGAAACCAAATTTGATAAAAATAATATTTATTTATTTCATATCATTTTGTAATTATTTTTTCATTTCTTTTTTAAATTTATGCTCTCCTATTGACATTTACACAAATATTTACATTATACATCTAAATGTTGTTTTACTTTGTAGAAATGATGATTTAAAATAGTCAATTATAACCTAATTAAGCTACCATCAAAGTTTTATTAACTAATTATAACAATTCCTATCAATTTCCATAAAGTTTTTTAAAATTTTCATCGATATCGATATTTCAAACGTGGATCCACAAAGCTGGAGTTACGAAATTGTTACCTTAACATGGTTCAACTAAGTTAACATATACTCCCTGCTTTGAAAACAGCGAACCAGACATCCTTAATGATTTTGAATATGAATTTGATATTTTGGGGCTCCATAAATTCTTTTTATGTTGCAAAATGTTAACTTCAGTGAACTCCTCTTCTAAGTTCCTCACCCGTTCCTTCTTCTACCATCGTTTCGTGCAGGCTATAACAGGTAAAAGGGCGTGTTAGACTTGGGACATATGCCCTTCCCTTTCATCTGGATACTTCAACGCCTAGGCACATTGAACGTCACTTGTTGGTAATGTCTTGCATCGTAAAATCGCCTAATTTCCACTCATCAGAAGTGTTTTACCTGTGGTTAAGAATGGTCTTCCCAAGATGATTGGTACTTCATATTGTTGGTCTTGTAGTCCAAAATTATTAAGTCAACACAAAAAAAAAAAAAAAATGAATTCATCCACCTAAATCCAACTACTTAAAAATTGAAAGTGGCATGAAATTGATTGGTTGCATTTGTTGGGGAAAATGATATATAAGAACTGAATACACTAGCAAACTAATTACACATCAACTAAAAACAGTACACTTAATGTATAATATTCAAACTCATAGGTAAGCCATATAATGCAATAAGGCTTAGATATGAAAATAACCAAAGACTTAAAAAAAAAAAAAAAAAAAAAAAAGAAAGAAAACCTCAAAACCTTTGGAGATTCAAAATATAGTCGAGACACGCTTCTAATATGCGTTATCTTGAAGACAATTATTCGCTCTACACCAAATGTAAGCAGACTAGAACAGTCGTCTCAGCAGGATACAATGACTAATTTTGGTAGAACTGCAATCTCGAACTACTAGGATCTGACAGAACTATTCGATACTTGCTCTCAACTCAACTCAAAGACCAAATGAAAGAAAGAAATGAGAGAACTCTTCAATTTGAAGTGGGATCCTTGATAGCGTGAAAAATCTCAGAAAAGAAGCGACGTAAACCTCTCTCCAGCTATCAAATACAGTTTATATCATCAAACGTATTATTACAACCACATAACATAGAAATAATGGTAAGAACGAGGTTGAACCACAGGGAGATTGTAACTTGCCTAAATCAAAATTTGAATTCTATTAGGTTTGGGGGGAGGGGGAGGGGGAGGGGGAGGGGGGAGGGTTTGGTGATCATGCGAAAATAAAAAGTGAGAAAGTAAAATTAACAAAGAAATCGATGCAAGTGAGATAAAGAGATCAAACGACTAGCAGAGAAGTCAAATTTAATGAATATCAGGGATAGGAACGGATTTGGCTAAATCTCTATCATTGAATACTATCAAAACAAATTACCAATGAATGCACAATTAAATGACATCAAATGTCACTAGATGCTTCTAATCATCAAATTAAGCAAGCATAATTTGAACTAAACTTGATTCAATTATCTAGAACGATCGCGCTTTCAACAACGAACCAAATTTGCATTAAACAAAGTGGAGTTTAATTATGATAAATGAAAGGTAGGAAAGCTTAGGCTAACATTCGATTATAGTTGGATTCAATTAACTCATAAAAACCCAATTGATGGAAAAATTCTCAAATAAAGCCTCTACTAATTAATCATGCAACTTAATCTGTAATCATGCTCAACGCCAAACGAAGTTTGCAATAAAAGAGGAAATTATCTAGAGTTGTCAATTCAATCTAATAACCTCAATAAAGATTAAAATCAAAACCCAATCAATTCATGGTAATCAATATAATACAATTTGAAACAAATTCTCAAGAAATTCAAGCCTAAAATCCTATCCCCAAATACACTTACCTTAGTCGATCATCCTCATTAAACACAATCTACATGGAGAGATTAGAAGAAAAGGGAGGAGAAAATGAAGAATGGCAGCAAAAATGATATGAAATTGTGGCCGAAGGTTAGGTTCTTGCTAAAATTGACCTAAAAATCACGATTATATATAAAATCCGCTAGAGCGTCACTGCGCTCTTTAGCAGCGTCGCTATGCTCAACAAAGAAGTCGAGCGTCGGTCTCGAGTGTAGCGACGCTGAGCCCTACGCTGCGAGGCACACGCGTGTTCCGTTCTCCTCAAACTTTGGAGCGTCGCTGTTCTCCCCTGGGGCGCACGACGCTGCAACAATTTTTGCTCTCAGGTCCTCAGCGTAAAGTTCAGAGTAGCTATGCTCTCTAGAGGTATTTTGGTCATTTTGACTCTTTCATTTGGTCTATGCTTCTGAAGCTTTGTTTGACCCATGTTTGCACCAGTTCCACCCTTATGGCTCATCTCACTAGCTTAATGCTCAAAGCCTGCAAATTTTAGAAAATAACATGATAAAATGACAGAACGAGCTCGAATAAAGCCAAGAGAGATAGCTCTTTTTAGGAGCTATCAAATCACCCCCAACTTGATTCTTGATCATCCTTTGGCAAGGTAGAAACACACATAATCACACAATAAGATGCTCGCTAGATTACAGGACTCGTGACTCAAGTTTTAATAGTTCTCACGATAAGGATGCAATTATTTAGGAAATCCGATTGCAGACAATCAATTTAAAATGCAACTTAAAAAGTCTTTTCAAGTTAAATCATGCATGAGTAACTGCAAAGCATCATCATTTTGACTCTAAGCATATTCGAAAAGGTTTTATGAAGCTCCCAATTTTTTTTCCCCTACTCTGACTCGTTCATTGGTCTTTAGGTTGCGCTCACTCAAAAAGGGTGTAATACATGGACAAGGTGCCTAACACATACAACTTAAAAGTAAAGGGCATTGCTTTTACCTTGAGGCGCTAGTTGATAACTTGTAGAAATACAAGTTATTATTGTCTTTCTTTTAGAAAAATAGAGTTTAAATAGAGAATCATGTGGTAGTTTTGACTTAATTCCATTGATAAATCTTCCTTTGTGTTTTACTCTTTTTGATTTGATGAAGATAAACGTTTTGAAGCTTTGTGGATCTAAAACGCATGCTCTGATGCAGAAACGCAAGCCACATATTAGCACGATGACATTAAGGAATGCAAGACAGCGTAAAATTAGACGGAAATCTTGAGAGATTGCCGAGGGATTACTACGCTTGATCTGCGACAGAAGTGGCGATTACTAATTGGACCGAAAATCACGCATTTACGCGAGAAGGATGCGAAGCGATAATTTAGCCTCTAACCATGCAAATCTGCTAGTGTTACAATGTAGCATCTATAAAAAGACAGATATTGTTACACTCCCTCCCAAGTACCCTCTTAACCCAGGAGAAAATGTGAGGACAGCAGACACCGACCCTCTTACAGCATCCATTGCCAGCCTTATATCTTGACCAAGACCTAATAAGCAGATATACACAATAAATGAACATTAAACTATAACCAGGGTTAAGCTATCATGATAATACATTTACATTCAACCTTAAATTTACACAAGTTCATTAACTTCCGCCCTTAACCCTTTATATGTACAACACAGGTTTAAGATCAAATTTACAATTCTCAGAATTCCAGACACTGATGGTGGGCCCAGACGAGTTGCTGTGTAGGCTAAGCACCCTAAACTCTTTCGCTACCTGAAAAAATAGAAAACAGGGAAAAACATGAGCTAAGTTGCCTAGTATGTGACTTGTTTTGTAAAAACCTTCCTTGATTCGTAATTAAATCAAAATCGTAATCAAGTTATGAAAATAAATAAGCAGTAATAAATCATTTCCGTATCCAAACAAATCATGCTCAGGTAACATTATCAATCACATACGTATCATTTCTAAAGAAAAACCATGTAAGTACAATACATTTCAATCACATTTTCCTTAGTTGAGGCAGAGCAGAACTCAACGCTACTCAACGTCGAAAACATCCTTAGTTGGGGCAGAGTAATCTCGACACACCCAACATCTAATATCCTTAGTTGTGTGGAGTAGTCTCAACACAACAACGTCTATCATACCTCTATGTGCACATAGATATCATATCCTGGGTTACCCAAATACCTTCTCAAGTCCTTCAATACCAGGTCCCATAAACGAGATTTAGGCCACCAACATGCCTTCTCCTAGTCCTTCAGCATTGGGAACCATTTCTATATCCCGGCTACCCACATGCCTTCTCCGTGTCCTTCAACATTGAGAGTCTTTTCAAGAATATTATTTAAAAACAACATGCTTGAAAATAGCATAGTAAAAATTCATGAGTTTATAACATTTCAAATCTTCACAAACTCATTAACAATCATCAATGCTTTCAATAAAATCATAGGTTAATAAATAGCATGCCTTTCGTAAAACTCGTTTAACAGCTAGCATGCTTCAAATGATTTCCAATGTAAAACACATAATACGCACGTACATGGAAACACATACTATTTTTCAAGCAAATAATCCTCATAGCACGTTAAAACCCATGAAAAGCATAAACATATAAACATGTTTCCAAACATAATCATATATCATGAAAACTTTGTTTAAAGTAAACTCATTTTAAATAAAATTGTCACTCACTACTTGTCTCGAGCCCTTAAAGGATTATATGCTTTTCCTAGCTTCTCTCGGCCTGAAATGGTTTAATTTCCTTTGTTAGATTCCTTAGAATTCCCATTAAAGTGTAGCAAATATGTCTTAAGCATTAAGATAAGCTCACTAGCGAGACCAACTACTAACAAAATTACAAAACTAGCGAGACTTGTTCAAACCAGCGAGATTTTTCCTAGCGAGATTAGCGAGACTAAGCAAAAATCAGCGAGACTTACTTGACCAGCGAGACTAGTGAGAGTAGCGACACCAACGAGACTAGCGAGACCTAGCGAGAGTTGTGAGAAAAAAACAGATTAGTGACACCTAGCGAGACTGATCTCCCTGCTCACCCTCACGCCTTCAGTGTTGTTGATTTTCCAGCGATACTTGTCTCACTCTGCTATTGTCTTTGCTTCTTACTTCACTTCTATCTGTTAAAAGTTGTATTTTCAGCCTAAATTAGAACTTCTTCCCTTCTACAAACTTGTAAAGAAATGTGTTTTCTAACTTACCTCAAACTTTCAGAGCTTAATTCTTCTTCGTTCGACAGATATTTTTTCAGTTTACTCGCCCTGCTCCAGATCACTCGGGAAATTCGTATTAGTCACTTCCACCTAAAATTAAACATGTTTTTCTTCATATTCAACTCAACCATCCTTCACAAGAGTTGTTAAGAATTGAGTTAACTTACTAACATCAAATGTTCAACTTCAAACTCGGTCTCTTCAGCTCGCTATTCACCAAACATCAGACTTTGCTCAAATTGTGCGACTGCAATCAACCTTTTGTGGTAGCTTCAATTACACCACGAAACGAACCAAAATTCTACATGAATTTGCCCCAGATATCTTCTTCTATCTCCCCTTGTCACTCAGCTGAAAAATGAAGTCGGTGTGAAGTTTGAGAAATGCGATAAGATCAACAACTTCGGCTATGCACCAAAAAAATCTTGCCGACTGACTCTCCACTATCTCTTTCCTTTTCCTTATTTATTTATTTATTGATTTATTATTTTTCCTTTTTCTTTCCTTTTTTTCTTTCTTTTTTATTTTTTTCTTTCTTTTTAAATTAAAATCCACTTTTGTGCCCCAGTTAATATTCAAAGTCAATTCTAGCTCGATTTCCTCTTAATGACTTAAAAATTCAACTTACCAAAAAAATAAATAAATAAATAAATACTTCCAGCTTCCTTAACTTTTTCCTTCAATCTACAAGAGGAAAAACAATTTAGTCCATATTGGTACTATGTACTTACGTTTATCTCTTACAAATGAAAGTAGGGTTTACAAATATGAAGGACGAAAAGGTTGTTGAAACTCTTGGAAAAATTCTTGAGTGATAGAAGAGTACTTTCCAGACGACAACTGGAGACGAATACCTCGAAAGATAAGAGTCTTCCTGCCAATCAACCATCTCATAGCAGAGATATCACGCAACCAACTTGGCAAACTCATTTGGTAAGGTTAAAAAGTATTTCTAGACATAGAAATAATCTTAGGATCTGATACTCTCTTATGCGTTATAGAGATATAAGCATCTTGTCTGTTGGCCGAGAGGTGTAGTTTAGAGTTGATAATATGAAATAAGTTTACCTTGCGTTTCTGAAACTAGATGATATCCGACCCTAGCCCTACTTTTTACCATTCATATTTATTCGTTTGCTGATTTCTGCTATGACGCGTACCTACCGTTCCACCAATCTAGTTTAGTATTTATCGAATTTTTACATAAACGCATCAAAATTTCTCATCACATTCTGGTTACACATATAATTTAACAGTCAAACGAAATGTAGAATTTGCATAGTCCCTGTGTTCGACCTCAGACTCAACGAGAAACCTTATTTTCGCTTATACTTGGGTGAAAACTAGGAAAACTTGATTAATTATTAATGCATGCATTGCACTCTTAGGACAACAACAAATTTTTTAGGCCGTTGTCGGGGACTGTTGTATTGAATCAATTTCTTTGATTGTTTTTGTTATAGGAATTCCTCAGTCGAAGGTGCATTGTGAGTTCTCTCTCTGCTAGAAGACTCCAAACAGTATATGAGCGACGGTGATAGCACCTAAAATGTGCTATCTTCCTCAGCTTAACTCGGGATCGTTGTGCTATTTCATGTGTCTATTGTTATTCTGTAGGATTCGAGCACTTAACAGGTAGAACCAGGTGTTAGCAAAAAAATCAAGCTAAAATGGACCAAAACGAAGTTCCACGGCGTCAATTGGGAAATAAAACTCCAAAATTACCAAAAGACCCTTGAAGCCACTGCGCAGCGGCGCTTTTTCCTAAGAGCCTCCGCTGGTGAAGTACAGTAGGTGGTGCGACGCTTCGAATATTCATGCGGACAGTTTAGGGTCAGCGCCGCGCGCGCTGCGACAAATTTTATATAAAGAATTTTTGATTCTAGGTTAAAAAGAAATCGGACCAACCGACTTTTGGCTCCATCCTCTCCTTTTTTCTTCTTTTCATCCCTAGCAAATTGAACCCAATAATTGGTATGCCGATTATTGGCTAAGGTAACATTTTTCTAGCTTAGGTATTAGGGTTTTTTCCATTGTAATTGATGTTTTTTTTTAGATTTTGAATTAATTCAAGTGTATGCATGATTTAATTCCGAGTTTTTAAGAATTGATCAATTTGTAACGCTGGTGTTTATTTTGATTATTGCTTTGGTTGTATTACAATTCGTGATAATTTGTTGTATGTCATCATAGGAAGCAATAGGTTAGGTTAGCTTGCAAATCTAGATGGTGATGCGCATTGTTCTAATCAACCTAGAATTAAATCGATAGGATATTCTAGGTCTATCCAGTTGCATGTTCCGCCTAATTTTCCCTTGAACTTAATGCGGCACTGACGCTAATCTGCCCGTGTGAAATTTTCGGAGCGCCGCGGCGCTTGCTGCAGTTCGTCAGCAGAGCGTCTCAGGAAAAAGCATCGCAGCTGCACCGTGGCTTCAAGGGCATTTTTGTCCTTTTGGAATTCTATCTCCCAGTTGATGCCGTGGAACTCTGTTTTTACCCGTTTTTGCCCAGTTTTGGTGCTAACACCCCGTTCTACCTGTTAAGTGCTCGAAACCTACAAAATAGCACAATAGACTCATTAAACAGCACAACGATCCCGAGTTAAGCTAAGGAAGATAGCACATTTTCGGTGCTATCAATGTCACACCCCCTCCTAGATACCCTCCTAACCTAGAAAGAAGTGTGATGACAGCAAACACCGACCCTCTTACGACATCCACTGTCAACCATAAACTCTGCAATTACCTAATAAAAAGTTATAAACCATAAACTACTTCATACATATACCAAAGTCAACTTGCCAAATGTACATCCTTTTCATTCAGTCATATAATAGCATAATTACACAACAACTCCCTTAACCCTCTCTATATGTATCACATGAACCAGTTCGAATATTTACAATTTTTCAGAATACTAAAGACCGTTAGTAGACCCAGACGAGATCTTGCGTAGGCTAAGCACCCCAAACTCGCTCGCTACCTGGAAAACAGAAAACAAGGAAAACGTGAGCTAGATTGCCTAGTGAGTGACTAGTTTCGTAAAACCTCTTTGGCTCGAAAACTATCATAGTAGAAACATTTTAACTCAACGTGTATAAAATCTCAATATAAGTCATAGTCATACAAATCATGCTCATTTCATGAAAAGATACTAAAGAAAGTTTCGTTGATTTCAATTCATTTTCTTTAGTTGAGCGGAGTTCAACATCGATTATCCTTAGCTATGTGGAGTAATCTCAATACATCAGCGTTGTACGTTCCTCAATGTGCACTTAGGTATCATAATCCGGGCTGCCCATATGCCTTCTCCGAGTCCTTGAGCATTGGGGTCACATTTCTATATCTAGGTTACCATCCGCCTTCTTCAAGTCCTTCAGCGTTGGTACCTTTTTTATATTCCGGGCTGCCCATATGCCTTCTTCTAGTCCTTGAGCATTGGGATCCCATTCTATATCCAAGTTACCATTCACCTTCTTCGAGTCCTTCAGCGTTGGATACCTTTTCTATACTCCGGCTACCCATTGGCCTTTTCCGTGTCCTTGGGCTTTGGGTGCCATTTCAAAGATTTTATAAAATACTCAACGTGTTTTGAAAACATCATATCATAAATTCATAAGTTTCACATTTCCAAACCTTTCATAAAATCATATATTATCGTCAACATGCTTTTCATAATTCCATAAATCAATAAACAACATGCTTTTTCATAAATTCACACAATGCACATAAAACTCATAAGTTTTCAATCATAATATCATGCTTTCAAATCATCATAAGATATCTGAATTACACATTCTCAATGAAACATTTTTAAAGAAAAGTGTCACTCACCTTGTCCTAGGCCCTAAGCGGATTATACACCTTTTCTAGCTCTTCCTGGCCTGTAAATACACATTTCTCGGGTTAGGCTTCCCTAAACTTCCTTTCCATAACCATTAAGTTTGCATAATTAAATTCCAATCATGCTTCATCACCGAGATTCATTTCTCCCAAATAATTCATAATGAGCAAGATTCTACTCTGCTAGCGAGACTACTAGCGAGATTGGACTACACTACACGGCACTAGATATACCAGGGTGAGCAAGACCAGTGACACTCACCTGATCAGCGAGACCCAACGATACCCAGCGAGAATTGTGAGACGCAAGGCTTCTAGCGACACCTGCGTTACCCGTCTCGCTTCTCACGCTTAAATTCTTAGCGCTACTTGCAGTCCAGCGATACTTGTCTTCCACAGCTTCTGCCTTCCTCTTATTCTCTCTATCTAGTACATATCATATTTCCAGCAAAATTTAGAACTTCTTCCCTTTTATAAACTTGTAAAGAAATGTATTTCCTAGCTTACCTCAAGATTTCAGAACTAACTTCCCTTCGTTTGATAGATGTTCCCAATAACTTCGAGCTGCTCCAAATCGCTTAGCCAATCTATATCAGTCACTTTCACCATATAGTTTACATATTTCCCTTCAAATTCAGCTAAAAAATTCTTCATAAAAGTTGTTAAGAATTGAGTCAACTTACCAACCTCAAATTCTCAGCCCTAAACTCGATCTCCATAGAACACTATTCTCCAAATACCGAACGTTGTTCAGATTGCACGACAACAATCAACCCTTCTGTTCTAGCTTCGATTACACCACAAAATCAATCAAAATTCTGCACGAATTTTTCCTAGACTCCTTCCTCTACCTCTCTTCGTCGCTAAGCTGAAATATGGGATCGATTGAGCTTTTGAGATGGAGAAAATGATTGAAAACTTAGCTTTACACATTTAAACAAACTACCGACTTATCTCCACTTTCTCTTTTATTTATTTTATTTATTTTATTTCCCACTAAAAAAAAACGCAACCGTTAACATACTTGGATACTGGCTTGGACGCTTGGCAAGCTTGGACGCATAGCAAGTTTGGACGTTAGCTTGGACGCATCGCACCATGCGTCTGAACCATAGCACCGTTGAACGCATACTTCACCAATGTCAACGCAACCTCCCTACCGAATCTCAACCAAAGCATAGCTGCTGGTCCAACAACCTCATCAACACATAGCAAGTTGGATGCATCCTCAACAAGCCAACACTTCAACCCTCATGCTTTGGCTTGGCTCACAATTTCTTCCCTATTTTCAGCTATTACCCATGCTCACTCTCATGGACTCTTGCTTCAATCAAAACCACGGATAGACACACTTTCCAACACATGAGAACTCATGCCTTAAGGCTCTCAGTCACTCTTTACTTACTTCCTTTAGCTTGTCATCTTCCATAATCATTCTTTATAGCTTGTTAACTTCCAAAGCTAAGTGTGAGGCTTACCAAAACACCTCTAACTTAATTGTTGATCGTCATCGAGCAAGGTAGAATAATGCACACAGTCAAACAAAATTATGCTCACTCAATCATGTAAGGTTCGTTACTCAAGTCTCAACAATCCACTAAGATTTAACTTGCATTGTAAGCCCCATACTTGACATTGTGAGAAGGCAAGTTAAGAAGAGACTAAGAGATGGGCATTAAGTAGGAAAAGTTGGCCGAGTTGTGTGGGAGCAAAAAATGGCTAAGTGTTGGCCATGCGTTGGTGGGGCTATGCGTTGACGAAGGTAGTTTGACGTGGACGCATATGTGAAGGAAGGCCACTAGGCGTTGATGGCCATTAGGCGTTGAAGGCCACGAGGCGTCGAAAGCCACTATGCGTTGAACGCTACCATGCGTTGAAGGTTGGTATGCGTTAGTGCATAGAAGAGTGGCCAAGAAGGGCTATGCGTTGAAGGTGGGTATGCTTTGGTGCATAGAAGAATGGCCGAGAGGACCATGCGTTCGTCGGTTATCCGGCGATGGGGAGTTGGGCAATTGCAACACACAAAGTCGAGGCTATGCGTTGCTGAGCCGTGCACCGAAGGTATACGTCAACTAGTTAAGTACATAGAGATGAAGTGAAGATTAAGTCGGTGGTATATATATATAAGTCGACTGAGTATTCAAATATTTTAATCACATTTAAGAGCTCGAGTTGATCCATCTTGAAGCTAAACAAAGAAGGGAGGTAGAAGAAGGTTTATGCTGATTTAGAGTGGAATTCTCATCGTTTTCGTGGAGGAAACTCCTTTGGTGATATCAGTTTGTTGTGGAGGTTTTTCGTCCGCTCCTTGTAGATAAGAGAGTTTTCGAAGACTCCCACCTTAATTCCTCGAGTTCTTGAATTTGAAGAAGTATTGCATCACCTGACACCTTAGGATCCCAATTGCACTGTTTGACTGCCCAATAGGCCCGATGTTGGATTTTCCATAGGGAGGTGGTAGGCCTTAGGACTAAACCTGAGTTTAATACCTTCTTAGCTGTGCACTTAGGACTAAAATGCCCCCCACATGCTTGTTCATGACAAAAAGCTAAAACAAAGAAAAACTTATCATTAGGTGCCGACGGACGAAATTTGTTGCCCAATTTCGCGACAAATAAATTTTCCTAACTTACCCATAGTAGTAGTGGCAAGCCGGGTCGAACACAGGGAGCCCTCGAATTTCATAGTTGAAAAGTTTTCAATTCAAGGTAACCAAAATGGAGGTTTTGAGAAATGTTGATTGCAAGAAACTTAAATTGCATGAAAATAAAATGCGGCAGTAAAAGTAGAAAAAATTCAATTAAAGAAGCTCTAGCTTGGGTTACATGGGATTTCCTTTGTTCGATGTTCTTATCATTGGTTCGTCATTACTAAATTCATTGAAACTATCACCTAATCAATTCAACTAGAAACGCCATAATTGAATTGCCCTAGTCGACAAATTAGATTTAAGCAAATCGATGAAAAGCATCCAAAATTTGACTAAACCTAACCGCATTAAGTTCAAGGGAAAATTACGCGGGACATGCAACTGGATAGACCTAGATTGAATGTCCTATCGATTTAATTTTAGGTTGATTAGAACAATGCACATCACCATCCAGATTTGCAAGCTAACCTAACCTATTGCTTCCTATAATTGACATACAACAAATTGTCATGAATTGTAATACAACCAAAGCAATAATCAAAACAAACCCCAGCGTTACAAATTGATCATAATTCTTGAAAACTCAGAATTAAATCATGCATATACTTGAATTAAGTTCAAAGCCTCAAAAGAACATCAATTACAATGGAAAATCCCTAATGCCCAAGCTAGAAAACGTTACCTTAGCCTTGATACATGCTTGTGCTCACCTAATAATTATTAAAGAAGTTCTCCTCAAGATGAAAAGAAGGAAAAATGTAGGGAAAAACTCCAAAAACAGACTTGGGACTCGTGCTACTATCTTTTCCGAATGGCTGGCGGCTAGGGCATTTTATGCCAAAATTGGACTGGCGCTGCGGCGCTATAGGACAACGCCGCGGTGCTAATGCTAAATTGTCTGTGGAATAGATTCGGAGCGCCGCAACGCCTTCTTCACTTCGTCAGCATAGCGTCTTGGGAAAAAACACCATGGCTGCGCCTAGGCAGCGCCTCGACGCTGTGGCTTCAAGGGCATTTTTGTCCTTTTGGAGTTCTACCTGTTAAGTGCTCAAAACCTACAAAATAACACAATAGACACATTAAACAACACAACGATCCCGAGTTAAGCTGAGGAAGATAGCACATTTTAGGTTCTATCAAATACCTCCAACTTAATTCTTGATCGTTCTTGAGCAAGGTAGAATAATGCACACAGTCAAACAAAATTATGCTCACTCAATCATGCAAGGTTCGTTACTCAAGTCTCAACAGTCCACTAAGATTCAACTTGCATTCACAATGATATTGGTTCATAATCAATCAATGAAGCACATATTAAAACTAATTCTAGACCTGTTCATGCAAGGGTGAGTTCAAAACCCTTCTAATTAAGTTCCTAGTACTCCGGAATTGCATTAAATCACTCTCAATTTGTTTTCCCCCAATGGTGGCTCATGCACAAATCATCGTGTCCAAAAAGAATCAAAGCGACAATATTTCAACTGAGGTGCTTGAATTCAAACTCTAGGGCCCTAAATTTGCATTTATTTTACATAAGGGCATTAGGTTTCACACATTTACCGCAGGGAACTGTACTCACTCTTTTCTCGCGAGTGTCGTAACTAATCATAGCAAAGGCAGCTCTTTCTACCCTTAGTCATGTATATCATTACAAGTTTCTTTTTCTTTTTTCTTTCTTTTTCATGCTTTTTTATATGATATTTCTTTAAAGCATAACATTCTTTTTCAGCAGGCATATAAATATTTTTTTCTTCCTCAGTATTACATTACACCTATCATAAAAGACACTATCCAATCAGTGGGGCCTATCGAGGTAACAACAAAAATACAAGCTAAGTAATACGATCCTAAGCATGCAGGACCTAATATAGGCAGACAAAGAACTTAAGCGTGCATGAAAAATCAGAATTTTTTTTTTTAAAAAAGGGCTAAAAATCATGATCAATCACTTCAAACATTGCATCATGCAAGAGAATGAAAAAGAGTGCGTCATCAACCAGTCATCATAATGAACCAAGCACAAACGAGCTCAAATGCTCAAGGACTTTAGCCAGAACACAGACATTCCTCATCCCCAACTTAAAATCTTGTTGGGTTGTATGTCCTAAAACTCGTAGTTTTTGTAAATAAGTGAATTTTAGTACATATGAAGTTATTCAAGTGACTTATTATTTATTAACTCTAAATCCAATTAAACTACGAACCCTTGGCTACTATCATGAGTACTTGGACTTTATGTGGAGACATAAACATGATCAAGTTCGAGTAAGTAGCCTCAATAGTCTATAGTACATGGATCAGGTTGAGTACCTCTTCCTGGAGACACTATTGAATACGACCCGCTTCATGATTGTTACAAATGTTGTAAAGTGTCATAAATGAAGTGATCCTGATTTGTTCATGTAGAGACATATGAGCGGGGATATTCTACATAATGAGATTGTGTAAGATTGACCCTGAAATAATCATTGTTACGTATTAACACCGTTTATGATTAACACTGATTAATTTCACTTATCGATGACCTAGATAACTTGATCTGAATCTTGAGCTATCTATAAACTCCTGTTTGTTTAGAATTATCCCTTCTGCATAGGTGAGAGTAAGCTCAATAGCGCTGCTCAACATTCCTCCCATTTCAGAGATAAGACCGGGTAGATAGTTGGGGACATAGAATTTGCAAGACGGAATTCACTCCTACCCAACTTAGGGATAGTAGAGAGGTTGTTCTCTTAAGTGTTGTTCCTAGGACTTGAACAAGGGGCCCCATCCTCTCACTAGCCCGAGAGGGAATGGATTTAGTGATTAGATCCTAAATCAATTGTTCATTAGAGGGACAATGGTACTTAAGGAGAAAAGATGTAACTTAGAGGTAAATCGGTATTTAACCTAGCTGAAGTTATGAACAACCTGTGAAGGATTGACTTATTGGTGACTGTTATATCCAATGGACACAAATATATCTACAGTGAGGAGAGTGCAGCTACGGGCTTTAGTGGAGTGTCCCGTTAGTTAACGAATGTTGGTTAACTAGGTTAAAGAGTTTGGCTGGTTAATCTCGAATCGTTGAAGCTCATGATCTGTAGGTCTATTAGGTCCCTCTACTAGCTCATAAATGGACTAAAATCTTAGATAATGTGGTGAATAAGTTTGAACCGTTCAAATCTTGGTTTAAGGAATGAAAGTTAGATATATACGATATATTGACGTTTAATTACGAATTAAACGTACAAATAGAGTTAATTATAATATTCAAATATGATTTAAATATTAATCATATGAATAGGTATTCATATTGATTTTTTAGAAAAATCGGGACAAGTGGGAAAATAATATTATTTTATTATTTAATATTAAAAGAATATTTTATTATTTAATATTAAAATAATATTTAACTAATTAAATATTAAATTATTTTTATTTAATTATTTAATTATTTTGGAAATTAAAAATTAATTTTAATTCAATTTTTGGAAATTCATTGAAAATTGATTTTAAAATTGATTTTTGAAGATTGGATTTTCCCACTAACTAAGCTAGGAGCTTTGTTGTCTTCTTCACAATTAACCAACAAATTAACCATTTTGTGTTGTCAAATTTTGATGCAATTGGATTGCATGTTATTCTTTAATAAATAGAGATGATTTTGACATAAAAATGGTTAAGAATTTTGTGAAATTAAGGGTTAATTTTGCAAAATTCCGTACATTGTTCATCTTCTTCCCAACCTTCATTCTTTCTCAAATTTACCATAAATTTGGATCTCACCATCCAATCTAAGCCTAGAGAATAGTAGAGAAGATTTTTGTGGTGGTCTACAACCAAGTGGTGCTGAAATTCATCGAGAATTGAAGAAGAATTTGGAGCTTCAAGGGTAAGTGTTCTTGAAACTTTGGTTTTTCTTTTTAATTGGATGTTTAATCCTCTAAATTGAGCATCTTAAAGTGAAAATTGATCAAATTAACTTCCGCTGCATGCTCATTTATCCATCAAATCTAACATTGTCCCCAATGTGAGGAAAAAAAAAAAACAGAGACAAATGAAAAGGGAAATAGAAAACTATCCTAAAATTTGGCACGAAAGATGGTCGTGACGTTTGGCTCATAAAGGTAATCTCCTTTCCAACTCCCTTCAAGCAAGAAAAAAACCTAAAAGATTAAGAAAGGTAGGAAGCATTAAGCTCAATAAAAACAAAAACAAGAAAAGGAAATAACAGAAATATAAATCCTGGCTGCCTCCAAGTAGCACAATTTTTTAAGGTCGTTATGCTTAACCGTACTCGGCTTCATCATCTGTCTCCCTTCGGGAAAGCTGAGTCCCCATCTAACACCCCAACTTAGGGTGTTGACCACAATCCTGAAAAATCACATAACTAAACACACAGGATTAGTGGTGGAGGAATCATTAGAAATAAAGATTTTTTCAATTTTTTCTCTGTGCCTTAGACAAAGGGATCCTTCATCCACATCGATCACCGCCTTCGCGGTCTTTAGAAAGGGTCTCCCTAAGAGCACAGACAAGGGAGAAGCAGAAGAAGTGGAATTAACGTCCATATTGATCACATAAAAATCAGTAGGAAAGCATAAGCCATTGACTCTAACTAGCATGTCTTTAACTATACCAATTGGCCTAACAAGAGAATGATCAGCTAATTGCATTACAATATCAGCCGGGTGTAGGACATGAGATTGAAAATCAACATAAACAGGAGCAGACATGATATTAATTACAGACCCTAAATCTAACAAGGCACGTTCAAATTTTCTATTTCCTATCTAATAAGAAATAGAAAACATACATGGGTCCTTCTATTTAACAGGCAAATCACCTGGAAGAATTACCTCTTGGCGGATCTTCATCTGCTTGTTTATTTTCTTCCTTCTTTTCCTCTTGGTGGACTTCAATCCACACCTTTTTGCTTTCAACAATAGGCTTTTGAATTTTGAGAGACATAGCAGACCTTACCTCTTATTTGCGTGATCCTCCCTGAGCAACAGTCAACCTGCTAAGGAAGGGAGCACGTGGAGCATAAGTGGAAAAATTGAGAGGTGGGTTGAATCTTATCCCACATTTCCTTGGTGAGCTAGTTATCTCCATAGGTTCACCCACGGGCTCATTAGGCAAGGGGTCCATTGCGCCACTCACATAGATGGCATTCACGTTCTGCACGTTCGGTGTGGGCTGGGAAGGAAGCTTCCCCGGCTGAGTGTCCAGCCTGCTCACAGAGTCAGCTAGCTAGGAGAGCTGGTTAGCCATGCTCTAAATATGGGAGGTGGTGGATTGGATCTGAGCATTGGACTTGGCCAGCTGCGTCACCATATCCTAAGGGCATCCCTGAAGAGCTATGGCCCTAGTTCGCCTGACCACCCCAGCGGTTGTAATTGTACATTCGCCCACCTTTTTGATTTCCAACATAACTGACCTCAGCTGGCTCCTGGGGTTGCTGCCTGGCAATAAGACCTGCTTCACCAAAGAAGAAAGTTAAGAAAGTTAAGCTCTTATTTTACTTACCTCTCGTGAGGATGTGGTACTGCTGAGAGCTCGCGTCCCGAACTACTGTGCATTCTCTGCCCTGGTAGAGATGAGTGCCCTAGCCTCCGTGGGAGTCTTGTTAACCAAGGCGTCACCATTAGCTGCGTCGATGGTACTTCAATCACTAGGGACAAGCCTTCATAGAAGCACTGTATCAGTAGCGCATTCGAGATTTGGTGGTTGTGAAAGTTGGCGCACAAGCATTTGAACCGTTCCCAACACTCAAACAGTGTCTCCCCCGCAGTCTGAGTAATCCCATAAATCTCCTTCTTGATTCGTGCGGCACGCGATGCGGGAAAGAACTTCTCCAAGAATTGACTCTGCATCTCCTTCCAAGTGGTTACAGAACCTGGAGGAAGGAAGTAAAGCCAATCCCTGACATCATCTTTCAAGGAGAAAAGGAAGGCTCTAAGGTTGATCTGCTCCTTAGTTACGCCATGTGGTCTCATCCTCTCGCACACAATAATGAACTCTTTCAGATGCTTGCAGGGGTCCTCACCTGCATGTCCGGAACAAGAAGAAAGTAAGTGAATTAAGCCCGATTTAAGTTCAAAATTACCTATCGTGGCCGGATAGGTAATGCAAAGAGGCTGTTGATTAACATTTGGGGTCGAGAGGTCTCACAATGTGCACTCTGCAAGTTGCGCCATCGGTGTTTCTTCTTCTTCTAATACTTCTTCGAATGTGCCTCCTGCATGAGTATGTTCCTCTGAAATTCTTTGTTCTCTAGCTTCCCTTCTGTGTCGCCTTTCCTCTCTATCGATGTCTGCAAAATACAACAAATTGTTTCAATCCTGGGAGGATCGGGTCATACAAAGGAGGAAAAACTAAAGAGCGATAAGGAATTGTAAACCCCACAAAAGTAAAATTTCTTGGCTCCCCGACAACGGCGCCAATTTGACGAACGAAATTTGTTGCCCAATTCCGCGCCAAATAAATTTTCCTAACTTACCCACAGTAGTAGTGGCAAGTCGGGTCGAACACAGGGAGCCCTTGAATTTCATAGTTGAAAAGTTTTCAATTCAAGGTAACCAAAAGGGAGGTTTTGAGAAATGTTGATTGCAAGAAACTTAAATTGCATGAAAATAAAATGCGGCGGTAAAAGTAGAAAAAATTCAATTAAAGAAGCTCTAGCTTGGGTTACATGGGATTTCCTTTGTTCGATGTTCTTATCATTGGTTCGTCATTACTAAATTCATTGAAACTATCACCTAATCAATTCAACTGGAAACGCCATAATTGAATTGCCCTAGTCGACAAATTAGATTTAAGCAAATCGATGAAAAGCATCCAAAATTTGATTAAACCTAACCGCATTAAGTTCAAGGGAAAATTAGGTAGGACATGCGACTGGATAGACCTAGATTGAATGTCCTATCGATTTAATTCTAGGTTGATTAGAACAATGCGCATCACCATCTAAATTTGCAAGCTAACCTAACCTATTGCTTCCTATGATTGACATACAACAAATTGTCACGAATTAAAATACAACCAAAGCAATAATCAAAATAAACACCAGCGTTACAAATTGATCATAATTCTTGAAAACTCAAAATTAAATCAGGCGTACACTTGTATTAAGTTCAAAACCTTAAAAGAACATAAATTACAATGGAAAATCCCTAATACCCAAGCTAGAAAACGTTACCTTAGCCTCAATACATGCTTGTGCTCACCCAATAATTGTTAAAGAAATTCTCCTCAAGATGAAAAAAAGGAAAAATGTAGGGAAAAACTCCGAAAACAAACTTGGGACTTGTGCTGCTATCTTTTCCGAATGGCTAGCAACTAGGGCATTTTATGCCAAAATTGGGCTGGCGCCGCGGCGCTAACGGTAAATTATCTGCGAAATATATTTGGAGCGCCGCAGCGCTCCAAAGCAGCGTCTCGACACGTGCTTCACTTTGTCAGCAGAGCATCTCACGAAAAAGCACCACGACTGCATCTAGGCAGTGCCTGTTGTCTGCCTAACAGTGCTATATATGCGGTGTTAATTTATCAAGTTTTCCTATTTTTCACCCAAGTATAAGCGAAAAATGAGGTTATCTCTGTGAGTCCGAGGTCGAACACAGAGACTATGCAGATTTCATTAATTATCTTAGTTGTATGCATAACAAGAAGATGGTGAGAAGCGATGCGTTTATGAAAACAAAAGCAGTAAAAGTAAACTAAATTGATGGAATGGGTAGATATGCAACACAGCAAAGTTCAACTAAGGAAATTATATGGATGGTATAAGTAGGGCTACGGTTGGTTATCATCTAAAGTAAGAAACGCATAGAGGGGTCTATTTCATACCAACAACTCTGAACTGCACCTCTCGATTAACAGCCACTACACTTATATCTCTATAACGCATAGGAGAGTGTTAAGTGCCAAGGTTATTTCTATGTCTAGAAACACTTTTTAGCCTTGTCAACTAAGTTCCACAATCACTTACTCTCTCGAGCAGCCGATTATTACTACTTATATCAATTAGCTAGATAGACATAAGCATTAGATTCAAATACAGTTAACAAGATGGAACAAACACAACTGTGATTCTTAATTAGCTGATAACGCAATGCCTAATCCTCAAAAGAGTTAGTTACTCATGGATGATAAACAACAAGTGGAAAGTAATAAGAAATGGATAGCCATGAAAGTCGTATAGATTAATGAATGGAACAATTGTCTCAGAAATTACAATATCTTATAAATATGCTAAAACATTCATAAGCAAAAAAGAGGATAGAAAGCATAAAATAAGTGTCTGCTCAATCTCTTGAGCTCGTTGAGATGGTAGCATGAATTCTGCGGTAAAGTGGTCGGTCGGAAGGAAGATTGTTCTCTTTCGAGCTATTTGTCTCCGATTGTCATCTGGAAAAGACTCTGATGTCACTTAAGAATTCTTCTGAGAGTTTCAACAACCTTTTTCCAGCCTTCAAGTTTGCCCTTTTATAGATGCTGCGTTGCAATCACTGACAAATTTGCATGATTGGAGGCTGAATTGTTGTCTTGCGTTCTTCTCGCATAATCGTGTGATTTACGGATCAATTCGTATCCACCAGTTTAGCTGCAGATCAAGCACATCAATCCCCCGACAATCTCTTAAGATTTTCGTCTGATTTTCCGTTACATTGTGTTTCTGATTGATATCGCATTCATAGGTTGCTTGCGTTCATGCATCAAAGAATGCGTTTTAGGTTCAAAAAGTTTCAAAACATTTATTTTTGTCAATTCACAAGAGTAAAATGCATAGGGAGATTTATCAATAGAATTTAACCCAAACTACCGCATGATTCTCCATTTAAACTCTACTTTTCTAAAAGAAAGACAATAATAACTTGTATTTCTATAAGTTATCACACCCCAAAATTTAGAAAAATGCTTGTCCTCAAGCATAACTTCTATCTAAGAAACTTCAATCAGCCCTATAATTTTCTTAACGCATTGACTAGTCTCTCAGTATGTTATACTTAATTAACTACCCGTTAGTTACGTTACTTTTCTACCTCTACATTCTTTTCTTCGAAACGGATCTAATTTTTGTGTGGCAAGCTTTCTTCTCAATTGTCTTTACTTATTTTTCACAAAATTTATGGTTACTCTTTTAACTATGAGTCTAAAAGATGAAGATATAAAGTTCCTTTTTTTTTTCATTTGTCTTATTGTTTATTCATTAGGTGACACTGCATCAAGTAGGGTTACCCACCTTTGTTCTAACATACCAACTATGGGGTATATGGAGGCAGCCAACTACGAGGAGGTGTCATTTTCAGCTAAACTCTTAACAAGATAAGTGTATTAGTCTTGCCAGCGGAGTTTGCGTTTCTAAGTTTTTTATATATATATGAAATAAATAAGTTCCTCATATTTTAATCTTTGACAGTTCAAACCTCTCTCACCCCCAAATTCTGAGAGTAGCAAGGTTCTCATTGCTTAAATTGTAAACATAGATTATGTTGAAAAATTTCATAAAAATGGTTTGAATTGGCAGCTTGCACACACGCAAAGTAGGTTTGCGTTTCTAATGAATAGTATGAAGAGGCATGGAAAGTTATCTAACTTAGAGTATACAAAGAGTGTAAGCATGATTATCATCATAGTGTAAACCCTACTTTCATTTGTAAGTGTTAAACATAAGTACGTAGTACCGAAGTTGACTAAGTTGTTTTTCTCTTGTAGATCGAAGGAAGAAGGGGAGAAAGCCAGAAGTAATTTGTGGTAGGTTGCATATTTAAGTCATTAAGAGGGAATCAAGCTAAAATTTATCTTGATTATTAAGTGGGGCGTAAAAGCGGATTACTTATTTATTTAGTTATTTATTTATTTAAATTAAAGAGAAAGAAAGAAAGAAAAAGAAATGAAAGGAAAAAGAAAAGAAAAGAAAATTATAAAAAAAAAAAAAAGAAAGAAAAGAAAAGTGGTAGTGGAAAGGAGTCGGTGGTTCAATGTAAAGTGGGTGAGTTTGCCGATAGGTTTTTCTTCTATTTCCAAGCTCAAATCAATTCTTCTCTTCAGCTGGATGTCGAGGGGTGGTAGAAGAAGAGATCTAGGGCAAATTCGTGTAAGGTTTTGGCCGGTTTCATGGTAAAATTGAAGCTGAAACAGAAGCTTCGTTTGCTGTCACGCAGTCTGAAATAGGTTTTGTGTTTGGTGAATATCGAAAATTTTGAGGTTAGTAAGTTAACTCAATTTCTAACAATTCTTGTGAAGGATAGTTGAGCTAAATATGAAGAGAAACATGTTAGATTTTAGGTGGAACCGATTGGTATGAATTTCTTGAGTGATCTGGAGCAGGGCAAAGTAAATTGGGAATATCTATCGAACGAAGAAAAGTTAAGCTTTGAAATTTTAAGGTAAGCTAGAAAACATATTTCTCTACACGTTTGTAGAAGGGAAGAAGTTCTAATTCGGGCTGGAACTTTGACTTTTAACAGCTGGAAGTTCGAGCAATAGCAAGAATAGCAGTGGAAAGAAGCAGGTCTCGTTGGAAAGGTTAAGCGTGAAGGAGCGAGAGCGAGACTAGTCTAACTGGTACTGCTGGTTTTTGGCTTGTTTTGCTAATTTAGTCTCGCTAATGGCTTAAATCTTGTTCATTAATGAACTTTTAAATGAAGTATAGCCTCGGTTGAGCATTTCTTCATGGAATATAGTCTCGGTGATGGTTTTCTTTATGTAGTTTGGTCTCGGGGATGAATATTAGGCATATCTAAAGCTTGTTTCTTATGTAAAAGGAATGTAAAGGAAATCTAACAAAGGGAAATGTATTATTTTAGGCCGAGAGGAGCTAGGAAAGGCATATAACCCGCTAAGAGCCCGGAACGAGTTGTGAGTGACAATTTTATTTTAAAATGAGCTTACTTTAAAAAAGCTTTCATGAAATAAGATTATGTTCGGAAACATGTATATATATTATGCTTTTCATGAGTTTTAATGTGTCGTGAGGATGATTTACTTGAAAAGAAAAATATGTATTTTCATGTACGTGCGTTGATAAGCACTTGAAAAGTGCTTTCTATCCTCTCAAATTAAGGGAGTTTATATTAGATTTCACTTGTTTACTAGTGGTTTTCAGGTTAAAATGAGGAAAATTAGAAGAAAAGACCAAAAGATCAAAACCGAGCAAGAATACGGCGAAAAAGAGAAGAAAAACTCAATATGACAAAAATTGGGGCAGCGCTAAAACCAGAGAGCAAACAAATTTTGCACGCAGCCCTAGCGCCATGGCGCCAGGTTACCATAAATGAAAAATGGGTATTTTTGGTAAGTTTTTGGGCGGCCAACTCTATAAATTTGGAGGTTTCTAGCAGCCCTAATAATCAATCTACCATCAATCTACAGACCAAAAGAGGCACAAGAAGGAGAGAATTGAGTGAGAGTTCATAAAAGAGTTCAAGTTGGGAGTTAGTTGCAAGGAAGAGGAAAAGAGTTCGAGATAGTTGCGGTGCCCTTCGAATTTCGACGTGAGAGCCAAGAAGATCGTGATGACCTCAATCAAGAGCCTCTTTTCAGTAGAGTTTCCCTTTCTTTACACTCTTTCTTTGTTTATTTTGCTTAAACATATTGCTTCAAGCTATGAGTGGCTAAACTCTTTAGTTTTAGGGTTTTGATGATTTGTTTATGAATTTATGTTGATTTTGTAGACTTTCATGGTTTTGTTGGAATGATTATGCTTTTCATTGTTATTGTGTTTAATTCTTGTGGATTGGCCATCTTCACATGTTATGTATGATTGAGAGATTGTATGTTTAACTTAATCTATAACAATGAATTGTTGTTAATCTATCAGAGAGTAGTTAGGTTGACAATAAAAGTTGCTTTAGACTATTCTTAATGCCATATAATTTGTATTGGTTTCAAGAGATTAGTAATCAATCGAGTTGCATGAGAAAGGGTTGTTTTTAGAGAAAATAACTTGGAATTAAGTTTCTAGACTTAGGCATATGAATTACAATAAAATCCATGAAATCTATAATATTGCATGATGAAATAAACAAGGATTCATTACCCTAGAACTCTCTTTGACTGTGTTTCTCACTTTATTACTTTCCTTATTTGGTTTATATTTTCCATAATTCACAATATTTGATTCAACTCTAGAATAGCTAAATAACTTAAACCTTCACAATTGGATCTCCAGTGGAACGATATTCGGACTTCACCGTCTTACATTATAATTTGACCCGTACACTTACAGTTAACACTAAAAGTGCACATCAAGTTTTGACGCCGTTGCCGGGGATCCAAAGAACGGTTTTTGTTATTTAATATTCATTAGAATTGATAGATATTAATTTGAGATGTTTATTATTTGGTTGATTATTTATTTATTTATCTTATTTTATTTTATTGTATTTTATATTTTATTTTATTTTTATTTATTCTATTTATTTTTTTTTGTTTTATTTTATTTTCATTTATTTATTTATTTTTGCTGGTTTATGCCTCGAGACAATACTAATATTCTCCCTCTTGATCCCGAGATTGAAAGAAGGTGTAGAAGAAACCTAAGGATTCAACACAATCACATCGAGAAGATGGCGGAGGAGATACCAAAGGCAATTCGGGATTACTTCCAACCGACATTACTGGCAAATCAACTCGGCATCATGAATGTGCCCATCAATGTCAACAACTTTGAATTAAAACTAGGGTTGATCCACATGGCTAGAGAGCTAGCCTTTAGAAGAAGAACCAATGCAGATCCTCACAAGTACTTACGGTCTTTCTTAGAAATATGCGGAACCGTAAAAATGAATGGTTTTCTCTAACGATGCAATTAAACTAAGACTTTTTCCTTTCTCTTTATAGGACCGTGCTAAGGATTGGTTGGAAACCATACCTCCGGATAGCATCACAACGTGGGAGATCTTAGCTTAAGCTTTCTTAAACAAATATTTTCCATCGGCTAAATCTCAACGATTAAGAACGGAGATTGGAACATTCCGCCAACTTGAGGATGAACAACTTTATGAGGCTTGGGAGAGGTATAAGGATCTCTTGAGAAGATGCCCTCAACATGGTTGCCCGAATTGGTTGCAAATTCAACTCTTCTACAATGGATTAGCAAGTTCAACCAAATCCATACTAGATGCAACCGCCAGAGGCTCAATTTTTTCAAAGAATGCTCAAGAGGAGTATACCATACTAGAAGACTTGGCCACTACATCGTACAATTGGCCATGTGAACGGTCTTCTCCAATCATTCCAAAAGCCACCAGACGATATGAGATGGATAAGATAAGTTCTCTAAAAGCTCAATTGGCTTCTCTCACTAATGCTCTATCTAAATTATCTCAAGGAAGCCAAGTACAAGCAAGTCCATCGTCCATAGCTTCCCTTGCGGCCATGGCAAATCAACAAGAGCCAAGTGAGTTGGAGGTAGCCAATTATGTGGATAGAGGACAATACCGAGGTCAACAACTTCCAACTCATTATCATCCTAAATTAAGGAATCATGAGAATTTTTCATATACTAACAACAAGAATGTGTTGCAAGCACCTCAAGGATTCAATGGAGCGGGGAATGCAAAGACATCATCACTAGAGGACACAATGCTTGACTTTGTCAAAGAGTCAAGATCAAGGACAACCACATTGGAGAATTCGGTCCAAGCTATTGCAAGCACTGTTCAAAGCCAAGGTAAGGCACTTCAAAACTTGGAGGTTCAACTTAGTCAAATGGCAACTTCCCTCCAAACAATGCAAAAGAGGAAGTTCCCTAGTTGCCACGAGAGAAACCCAAGGGAGGAGTGTAAGGCCGTGACTTTGAGGAGTGGGAAAAAGCTATCCACTCCCTTGATCAATGATGAAGATGATGGGCCTCCACAAGAAGAGGATGTTCCACAACAAGAGAGTGCATCTAAGGAAAAGGAGAAATCAAAGTCCAACATAGGGAGTACTTCTAACTCTACTTCTTTATCCCTAATTGTCACACCTTACTTTTAAAAATCAATGCGTTGAAGAGCCTATAAAGAAAAGAAGTAAAAGACCATGTTGGACGCATGGTCAGGACTAAGGTAACGCATGGTCAAGGTGAACGCATGGAAGTAACCCGAGAGCTTGAAGAAAAAGAAGTGAAACGCATAGGAGGTAATTATGAAGAAGATGTAAGCATTGGCGATGGTAAGATGCATAAGCAAGAAAAGAAATGAAGTTATGTCGTGAAGTGTCTCGGAAAGGAAGAGTACTATAGCAAACTGAGTAATGCATAGATTATTAGCAAAGGATGTTTTTGAGTGTTGGATAAAGTGGGAGGTTGAGAAGTAAGCTTAAAGACTGGAGCAAGAGGTGGACGCATACTAATCTATCATCAAATAAATATTTTAACAAGGAAAAGGTTAAATGAATAACCTTAGATTACAAGCACAAGAACGCATAGAGGGGTAATCAAGGAATCTTCAAGGATAGGAGAAAGATCATGGACGCATGATAGTATGCGATTCAGGCTGACGCATGGTATTATGCAGTATGACAAACGCATAGTAGTGTGCGTTTGAGACATTGACGCCTAGTAGTATGCGGTGGAAAAACGAGTTCAAAGGAAGTATGGCTGAGAGTTAGAGAAGTGAGTAGTGAAGCTCAAACCTTAAAGGAAACTCAATGAACGCATGGGGGCGTAGTGTTGAATGAATAGTTGTTTATTGGAAAATGTTGGACGCATAAGATAAGCTTATAAAGGCTAGGTGGCTTCATATAGACTTGACACCTTAAAAGTAGAAGGTGTTAAAAAGGCATGTTAAGTGTTTCATGCAAGGTGACGCTTAGATAAATGCATGGTTAATTAAGCATGCAACGTGACATGTGGCAAACAAGTGGCAAAAGAAGAGGAGAAGTTGGATGGCAAGCTCTCTATAAATAGAACCTTGAGGGAAAAGGAGCGACTGATGACTCTGAAGGAAGAATTCTGGAGAGAAAGGGAAGAAAGAAGGCAGAAAGGAGGAATCCTTGCATCCGTAGTAGGAGTCTGCGGCCAAGAAAGAAGGTATTCTTGACAACTTAGCTATTTTATGTTAAAGAAGTTGTCTTGCGTCGAAAAGGGGTCGGCCTTGCGGTGAAGACAAACACTACGTTCAAGGTGAACGCCGCGTCCAAAGATAGGTGATGCGTTCAAGTTGGACCTTGTGTCTAAGAGAGGTCAACGCATCCCAAAAGAGAAGTAAGAAGAGTTAGGCTGCACTTTGCAGTAGTTGTCAACCTTGCATTGAAGGGCAGGGTTGCGTCCAACCGAGCTGCGTCCAACCGAGCTAATAGAGGAATATGAAGCCTTGCGTTCCAGAGTTAGAACGCTGCGTCCAAGAAGCTCAGGAAAGAGGAAATAGATGGAAGGAAGATGAACTATTCTTTGGCAAGTACAGGTGAGTAACACCTGCGTTTTTTTTCAAAATATAAATGAGTTCTTTATGATTAAAATCATTGGTTTGAAGTATGTTTTCGTGAATTTTCAATGAATAAGTGCATGTGTTTTATTTGAAAAGCATTGAGTATGCTGGTTGTTTGATAGAAGTTAATAAACGCATGCTGATTGATACATGTTTTCATGATTTTACTGAAAAGCATGGTGTTATATGATTTCATGAAAGATTTGGAAATAAACTTGTTTGAAAAGCATGTTGTTTGATATTAAAGCTTTGAAATTGAATTTAGCATGCTGGTTGATATTAGAAACGGTTAACTTACGAGTTATTGATATAATGTTTCCAAAATATGTATTGTGTTTTATAAAACTTTGAAAAGGCACTCGAGGCTGAGGGACCTTGAAGAAGGCCAAAGGGTAGTCGGGATATAGAAAAGGTACCCAATGTTGAGGGACTCGTAGAAGGCTGTTGTGTATGCAATGTGGAATGGAATTGTACTAACGCAATGTGCAGGTTAAGCTATGAATGCGTTTCACACACTATGCGTTGAGCATGCTATGCATCTCACTTATGCTTAATGCTATGCGTTGGTGATCTGTCAAGTTTTCCTATCCTTTGCCCAAGTATAAGCAAAGAAGTAGGTTTTCTCGGTGAGTCCGAGGACAAACACAGGGATTATGTTGATTCAATATTTACGTGAATTATATGCGTTGCATTGGTAACCAAGAAATAGTTGAAAGTGTTGTTTGTTGCGTCTAATCTAAAGAAAGCGATAACATGTAAACTATACTAAATTGTGGAAAATGGAAAGCATGCGACACAGCAAAGTCAGCTAGGTGAATTTAATGAATGGATAAAAACAGGGTTCGGGTTGGTTAACATCTAACATCGAAAACGCATGGTGATAGTCTATTCATACTTGCGACTCTTCTCCCGGTTGTCAGCCGCTATGCGTTATATGTCTATAAATCATAGGAGAGTGTTAAGAACCAAGGTTATTCCTATAGACAGGTAACACTTCTTAGCCTTGTCAATTGAGTTCCACAATCACTTACCCTCTCGAGCAGTTTGATTATTACTACTTATATCGATTAGCTAGATGGACATAAGCATCGGATTAAGTTTGCAATTGACAAGATGCAATAGTTATGGTTCTTATTTAGATGCTAACGCAACCCTAGACCCTTGATAGGTTAGTTACTCATGGATTCAAAGTAAAAAGCGGAAAGTATAGAGAAATGAGTAGACATGGAAGAAATATATATTGATGAACGGAATACAACTTTAGATAGCTCAATGTCTTGACACAAATCTAAAATCAAGATAGAAAAATAAGATGAAAAGCAAGAAAATGCGTCAATGTCTTGAGTCGCCTGGATGGAAGCGTGAGGTTGTGCTTTGAAGTGGTTAGGCAGAGGGAAGACTCTTCTCTCTCGAGCTATTCGTCTTCGGTTGAGGTCTGGAGAGAACTCTGCTGTCACTTAGGAATTCTTCCGAGAATCAACAACACTTTCTCATCTTGCAGGACTGCCCTTTTATAGATGCTGCGTTTGCAATCAATGGCAAATCTGCTTGATTGGCGGCGAAATTGATATCATGCGTCCATCTCGCCTAATTGCATAATTCTTGGGTCAATTTAGATCCACCACTTTAGCCACAGATCATGTGTGTCAATCTTCCGACAATCTCTCAAGATTCTGATCTGATTTTCTGCGCCTTGCGTTTTGGTCATTATGCGTTCAAGGAGAGTTGGGCTGATGTCAACGCGTCATAAGTTGCTAACGCATAGTCTTGCGTTAGAAGTCGTTAACGCATCTTCAGGTTGTTCGCGTTCCGTTCAGATCATGTGTCCATGAAGAACAGATTGCTAACGCATAGTCCTGCGTTATGAAGTCTTCAATGCATCGTTTGCATTCCTGCGTTAAAACATGCGTTTTAGGCTCAAAAAGTGGTAAAATCATTATCTTCATAAAAATACAAGAGTAGAACGCAAAGGAAGATTTATTAATAGAATTTAGCGTAAACTACCGTATGCTTCTCTATTTAATCTCTATTTCTCTAAGAAAAAGGCTATCATAACTTGTAGAAAATTTCTACAAGTTATCAAAGGCAGATGGGTAACCTGGATATAAATATAGAAAAAGGCACCCAATGCTGAGGGACTCGTAGAAGGCAGATGGGTAGCTTGGATATGGAAATGGGACCTCAATACTCAGGGACTTGGAGAAGGCATTGTGGGCGGCCCGGAATATAAAACATATGTGCACATAGAGGTATATACGACGCTGATGTGTTGAGATTACTCCACACAACTAAGAAAAATCGACGTTGAGGAGCGTAGAGCATTACTCCGCCTCAACTAGGGAAAATGATTTTGAAATGAATGAATTTTTTGAGTATTTACTCTAAAACAGACATGTATGTTTTAACAATGGTATTTGAGCATATTTTAATATGATTTGAAGTGTTTATTTTATGCGAGTTTGACCAGTTTTACAGTTAAAGTATAATGTTTTCAAAAACCGTTACTCACTGAGCTGTTAGCTCACCCTTTTTATATGTTTTCCATTTTCAAGTAGCATGACAGTTCCCGTTGCCGATCGAAGTCGAGGTTTGTCAAGAGTGTGTTAATGGTATTACCGTCCTAGGAAGGATTTATATGAAAGTGAGGTGAATGTGACAGTGGGTTATGTGACAGGGTAGTCGGTAACTGCTGTCCTCACACTCCGTCTCGGGCTACAGGAGGATAGTTCGGAGTGGGGTGTGACACTAATACTTTACCTTTTCCTCAAAGATTTCAAAAGAAAAAGATTGATGCTCAATTTTCAAAGTTCTTAGACATATTCAAAAAGTTAGAAATTAACCTTCCTTTTGCAGAGGCATTAGAACAAATGCCTAAGTAAGCCAAGTTCATGAAGGATGTATTGTCTAAGAAGAAAAGGTATGGAGATTATGAAATGGTTGCACTAACGAAGAATGTAGTCCGGCACTACAAAGGAAATTGCCTCCAAAACTAAAGGATCCAAGGAGTTTCTCTATCCCTTGTCATTTAGGCAATAATAAGGTTACTAAAGCACTTTGTGATCTTGGAGCTTCCATTAATTTAATGCCTTTATCCATGTTTAGGAAGCTCAATGGAGGAAAGGTGCAACCAACTACCATATCTTTGCTTTTGGCCGATCGGTCATTTGTTCATCCCTACGGCATTATGGAGGACGTCTTGGTCAAGGTAGGCAAGTTTATCTTCCCAGCGGACTTTGTGATATTAGACATGGAGGAAGATGCCAAAGTCCCCATAATCCTTGGGAGACCATTCTTGGCCACCAGAAGGGCCCTCATCGATGTGCAAGATGGAAAACTCACATTTCGGCTTAACGATGAGGAGGTAACATTTGACATTTATAAAACCCTTAAGCATCCGGATGTAAAAAGGTATGAGCATCATGAGCCAAGCACAAAGGTAACAACGCCTGTCTCTTCTAGTAAGAACGCTATGCATGATAATCCTCATTTGAATGGTAAGACTAATGACATGCTTGATGTTAAAGTAGGAAATCTTATGAAACATGTTTCTAGTTGTGATAATTCTCCTAGTTCTTCCTGCATGCCTCCCAAACCGATAATGAATTATGAACAAATCATGGAGAAGCATGTTAAAAATGAAGTGGTGAATCCGGTAAAATCTAAGCATTTAACGATACTTGACTACATTAGAAAAGATGATGTCCAACTTGATAATGATTTGTTGACTAACTCACTAAATGCTAATGAATATTTTTTCAGAGTCAATGTTGGCGAATACTAAACGTTCAAGGTGATCCAAAGCGTGAAAGGAAGAAACCACCTTGGGATCCACCGTGATACGTGAGCCCGTCTAGCTAGAAGACGTTAAACCAAGCGCTTATTGGGAGGCAACCAAATTTTATTGCTTTCTTTACTTTTCTTTTTATTTTATTTTCAATAAATCTTTTAGTCACTCATATGCTTTATCTCTCAGGAACTTGGTTTATCACACAAAGTACTCCTTACACCAAGCCTGTTTGGTGGCTTCCCGCTTGCTCCCAGGCTTGTTCTTTATTGTTAGCTGCTTATGCATTGGACAATGCATGACTCTAAGTTTGGGGTGGGAGTGTCTCTCGTACTTTTGTGTGTTTTCTTATCCTGTTATGCATGTTAGTGAAGGTTTTAATGATCATATGTATGTCAATTTTAAAAAGAGTTTTGAAAATTTTGGAAGCTTCAAAGTTAATGGGAATGTTGTTTATGGTTGTGTGCCTTGATGTTGATTGCCCATGATGAGATTTGAGTTTGCATAATAGATGACTTATTGTGGAAATAGAATAGCACTATCTTGAGTTAAAATATCTCATATTCTTGAGCACGTAGCCATTTTAATTTAGAATCTTTAATTGAAAAAAGATTAAGTTTGGTGTATTTGGTTGTCACTTCGAAAGGCCCCACCGGTTAGAGAGTGGAAATGCATGATAGCTTATACTTAGACTAAGGAAAAAAAAGAGTATACATGGCTTGAGAAAAAAAAAGTGTACACAAAACGTATGAGCTTTATTTGTCTATTGTTGTGTATTCAATTGTGAATTGGAATTGTACTAACGCAATGTGCAAGTTAAGCTACAATGATGCGTTTCACATACCATGTGTTTAACATGCTATCGTCCTACTTATGCTTAAATGCTATGCGTTGGTGATCTGTCAATTTTTCCTATCCTTTACCCAAGTATAAGCAAAGGAGTAGGTTTTCTCGGTGAGTCCGAGGTCGAACACAGGGATTATGTTGATTCTATATTTAAGTGGATTATATGCGTTGTATGGTAACCAAGAATAAGTGAGAGGTGTTTTTTCTAATCTAAAAAAGCGATAATATGTACACTATACTAAATGTGGAAGATGGAAAGGAATGCGACACAGCAAGTCAGCTAATGATTTAAATGTATAAAAACAGGTTCGGGTTGTTAATCTCACTCGAAACGCATGGTGATAGTCTATTCATACTTGCGACTCTTCTCCCAATTGTCAACCGTTATGCGTTATATATCTACACGCATAGGAGAGTGTTAAGACCAAGGTTATTCCTATAGACAGGTAACACTTCTTGGCCTTGTTATTGAGTTCCACAATCACTTACCCTCTCGAAGTTTGATTATTACAACTTATATCGATCAGCTAGATGGACATAAGCATCGGATTAAGTTTGCAATTGATAAGATGCAATAGTTACACTATGGTCCTTATTTAGATGCTAACGCAACCCTAGACACTTGATAGATTAGTTACTCATGGATTCAAAGTAAAAAGCGGAAAGTATAGAGAAATGAGTAGACATGGAAGAAATGTATATGATGAACGGAATACAACTTTAAATAGCTTAATGTCTTGACACAAATCTAAATCAAGATAGAACAATAAGATAGAAAGCAGGAAAAGGCGTCAATGTTTTGAGTCGCCGGAATTGAAGAGTGAGGTTCTGCTGTGAAGTGGTCAAGCAGAGGGAAGACTCTCTCTCTCGAGCTCTTCGTCTGATTGAGGTCTGGAGAACTCTGCTGTTACTTAGGAATTCTTCCGAGAATCAAGAACCCTTTCTCATCTTGCAGGTTTGCCCTTTTATAGATGCTGCGTTCGCAATCAATGGCAAATCTGCTTGATTGGCTGCGGAATTGATATCATGCATCTATCTCGCCTGATTGCGTAATTCTCGAGTCAATTTAGATCCACCACTTTAGCCACAGATCATGTATGTCAACTTCTGACAATCTCTCAAGATTTTGATTTGATTCTCCGCACCTTGCGTCTTTGGTCATTATGTGTTCATGAAGAGTGGGTTGATGTCAACGCGTCATAGGTTGCTAATGCATAGTCTTGCGTTGAGAAGTCGTTAACGCATCTTCAGGTTGTTTGTGTTCCGTTCAGATCATGCGTCCATGAAGAACAGATTGCTAATGCGTAGTCCTGCGTTAAGAAGTTGTCAACGTATCGTTTGCATTCCTGCGTTAAAACATGCTTTTAGTTTCAAAAAGTGGTAAAATAATTATCTTCATAAAATACAAGTGTAGAACGCATAGGAAGATTTTATTAGTAGAATTTAGCATAAACTACCGCATGCTTCTCTATTTAATTTCTATTCTCTAAGAAAAGGCTATAATAACTTGTATTTCTACAAGTTATCACACCCCCAAACTTAGATAAATGCTTGTCCTCAAGCATAACTTCTATCTAAGAAACTTCAATCAATCCTAACATTTTCTCAACGCATTGACTAGTCTCTCAGAATGCTATACTCAATCAGGTACCCGTCAGTTAGTACTTCTCTACCTCTATATTTTTTTCTTTAGGATGGGTCTAATTTGTATGCGGCAAGCTTCTTTCAAAATTCTTTAACTCATTATTCACAAATTTTTTGTTTCTTCTTTTAACTTGAGTCTAAAAGATGAAGAAAGATCCTTTTTCTTTCATTTGTTCTCTTATTTATATATTAAGCATGCGTCGAGTAGGGTTACCCACCTTCGTTACATACCAACGATGGGGTGCATGGAGGCGGCCACTACGAGCAAGTGCCCTTGTTTTAAAACCAAAACCGAGCAAGAATACGGCGAAAAAGAGCTGAAAATCTCAAAAGGGCAAAATCCCTATAGTGAATGTTAAACTCAAAGAGCTGAAAATTTCAAGTTTATTTCTATCTTTTTAAATGTTAAACTTGTAATGAGTATGCATGGATAGGGTAAAAAGAGTTGCCTTTGCTGTGATCATAAGGACGCCTAGGAATTGACTAGGTACGAGTCCCTACAGTGAATGTGTGAAAGCTAGTGCCTCTGGTAAAAGAATGCAAGTTTGGACCCATGCAAAAAAAAAAAAAAAAAAATGATTGAAAGGCACCTTAGTGGACATATTACTCACTTGAAATGTATGAAAGCTTGAAGATTGGTGCATGAGCCAGAGTAGGGGGAAAACTGAAGAAACTCTGTTAAGTCCAATTGAGTTCTAGCATTTTAAATTGAAGGAGGCTTGCACACACACACATGGGAGATAGCGAGATTTGGCCTTGAATGATTATAACAATATAGACATGCTTGCATGTTTCTACTTAAGCTCTAAATGTTATTCTCTAAGACATGATCAATTGCACACTTCTTCATCTAAACTCCCTATTATTGATTTTATCTTTGCTCGGGACTAGCAAATCTCTAAGTTTGGGGGTCCTCACACTTTCTCCTGGGTTAAGAGGGTACCTGGGAGGGGGTGTGACAGCTTCCCAACACAACCCCCTTACTAACCTCAACCATTGCATAGCCAATCACAAACAGTACCCTTTTACTAACCTCAAACGCATAGCCAAGCTTGCCCAGCACACCAACCTTCTACTAACCTCAAACACATAGTCAAGCTTTCCTAACACGCCAACCATCACCTATGGGTGCATGCCTCTTCAAGCCAACACATCACACACTTGCCCAACATATCAACCCTCATGCTTGGGCTTGGCTACCTCCTAGTCAACCCTTCTTGCCGGCCATACACACACTCAAGCCAAACTCTCGACCACTTCTCTCTCAACCACCCACCTACTTAGCTTGCCATCACCCAAAGATAGATTAGGGCTTACATGTAGATCCCTAATAGACTAGGCTGTTGTTTGCTGAATTTGTTCGTTTAATTTCTAATTAAATTGAATTGAGTTTCTTAGCTCGTTGCACAAAAAAGATTTCATTTCCGTACAAGCATGCGTTGAGAATTACTCTAGATGTGATAATGACTAAGCAAGTTTTCCTATAAAGACCCAAGTATAAGCATTATAGGTTTCCTGGTGAGTCCAGGGTCGAACGTAGGATTTGTAATAACTAGGCGTTGAGACAATGTATGACTATGCGTGACTGTACATGTAAATATATGCGTTTGTTGATTATGTGTCTAAACTATACAAAAGAATGAAAAGATTTCCTACTACTATTAATGAAGTGGACGCGGCGTTGGGTAGTCATATGTAAAACAATGCGTCAGATAGCATGCGTTAGAATGAATGAAGCCATGCGACAGAGGTAGAGTTGAACGGAAGAGCTATTGTTAACTAAACTTTCTAACTACAATTACATACCTACAACTGCATGTGTGAATCCATCTCTCGATGTTTCGACGCCATTTATCTTATCTCTAAGACGCATGGTAAGTTTGTGTGGCAAAAGATGAACTACATCTCTGCACTCATCTAGTCTTAATTAATGCTAAAGATTAACTGTCCACTCTCTCAAGCTCGACAGTCATGCTTACTACATTTGTTTGTCAGACAAAGTTATGCAAGCTAAAAATATGCATTAATCAAGATGTAACATACTCAGAATTGCTCAAGAAAAACTAGCTTTTAACATTCAACTCATTTAACATTTAGACAACATGGTGCAAGTATTTATACGAAAATGGATGGAAATGATAGTCAATCGAACTTATTAGAAATAATCATTCTCTCGAATATCATTAACAAAATAAGCAAGAAGGAGAAAAATGGAAATAAAATAGAGATGAAGGTGTCAAGCCGCCACTAGCAATGTCTTGCTTCATGGAGGCTTGAGATGGTTGCTATCTGATACAAAGATTCCATAAGGTGAAAGGTTCTCACTCACTGGGAGACGACTCTGAAGATGCTCAGAATTCTTCTCTCAGAAGAGCTCGAAATGGAGGCTGGTTATGGTGAGGGAGAAATAGTGCAGAGCTTTCGCCTCTTGAACTGGTCTCTCTTCCTCCTGTTCTTGGGGAAGCTTGTGGACTATTTATAGCGTCAAAAAGTTGATATCATGATGACCTGACACCTTGTGCATTAAATTTCAGCCACGCTGCATAGACTTTTCAGATTGTCAGCCTATTTGTTCTGCCATGGTCTGATTGGGTGTTGTCCTTTTCATAATGACATGACAGCTGTTTGAGCATGCGCCTGTTTCTACTTTTCAGATTGTCAACGCATAGGCTCCGCATGGTCTCAACGCATGGGCTCAGCGCATAGGCTCGACGCATGGTTTCCACTTGTCCTCGCAGCAGCTTCGTCTCTTCGTACTTCTATTGTTTGCGCTTCTTTTCTTCTTAACCCTGCGTAGGAACATAAAAGCTCATCGTTTTTTAGGTATTTTCTTTTGTAAGTAGTGCCAACGCATGGTGATACATTTTTCATCATTTAACTACCAAAATCATGCGTTAAGCTCCAAAGTTACTCTAATTAAATCAAATAGTGACTACAATAACTTGTATTTCTACAAGTTATCACACCCTCAAATTTGAGTTAATGTTTCCTCGAACATTTATTGAAGATTTATTAAATTCTACAACCTAAGTTTAAGTAACAGCGCACCCTCAACATGCCTTCTAATCCTTGCCTATTTCAACAATCAGATAACCATACCAAGCCCTATTTCAATCGACACTTTGAAAGTACTTCTAATTTTTAGATGCGGCAAGCTTATTCCTCAAAATACCCTTACTCATTTCCAGCCAATCTGATGTCCTCATTTTAGAAATGTGCCTTGGAGTTCATTCATTCATAAAGTTTCAAAATTTTATTTTGTTTTTTTTTTTATATTAGTGGATTGCGTTGATCCAGGCTATCTACCTTCGTTTTGACATACCAACGATGGGGTGCATGGAGGCAGCCACATCGAGCAATACCCTTTCGCAACTCGGCACTTATCGCGTTCCTTTTTGGTTGCGTCGACAGTGGTACCATTTATTTACTATGCGCTGATCTTGGACTCTCACCTTTGATTATGGGGTGTTAAAGAGCCATTCTCAACTCAACTCTTAACAGGCTAATTTTATGCGTTGTCAGCGGAGTTGTTTGTCCAAAAGAATATCTATATAATTTTTTTTTTATTTAGAATTCTGAACGCATGGCTCAAACCTTTCTTACCCCCAAATTTGAAGGCAGCAAGGTCCTCATTGCTGAAATCGAGTAATGAGATTGCCTTAGAAAAATTTTGTAAAAGAGGTTTGAGGCAAAGCTTGCAACGTATACTAACTCTTAGAAGTAATTTACCAAGTGTAATATCCTAAGGCTTGCGGGTTAATCCTCTTATTTCCATAAGTCTACAGGCGAAGCGCATAAATTTATCATGGAGGTTGGACGCTAAACAAAACAAGGCGGAGAGAAAAAGCAAGAAATAATTGAAAGTACAAACTAAAGAGAACAAAGAGTAATTCATGCATTGAATATGTATTGATACAAATGTATTATGCATTGTACTAATTACAAAAAATTCAAAGGAATACACAAAAAAAGAAGGGAAAAATCCCAAAAGAACACCCCCAAATTTAAGTTCTCCTCGGGGCATTGTCATTGTTGTCCGCAGGGGAGGATTTGGATCGTTGAACGGTAGGGGTTGCTGAAGGGAAGGAGGAATAACTGGCCCTAGGATGCGTTGGACGAACACTTCATAAATATAATTCATCAAAGTGCTGAACTGTTCGTCCTGCCGCCGAGCTTGGCGTTGAATAAAACTCCGAAGCTCCGATTGTTGCTGCGCCATTTGAGTCACTTGCTGACCCAATTGTGAAACTTGTTGAGCCAATTCTTGTTGCCGTTGGAGACTTTCCATCTCCTTGCGCCGGATTTCATCCAAATCTCCCCATGATGGGGTGAAGGATCCCATCATCCAAGTACCGCAGCAATCATCCAATTTAAATCCACAAACGGCAGCGGAGCAGAGGCGTACCTCAAGTGATACGGTTCTTCTTGGTGATGAGTGCTGGTGATTGCTTCTGTCTGCGGTTGAGTTGGGCGGCAGAAGGTTCGGTAGTTGGTGGAGTTGGAAGATCGGAAAATTGAAGTTCATGGCGAGGCGGTGAGAAGTGAAAGGGTGCTGACTCCTCAGGATCCAGAGTCAGGGTCGGCTCAACGGGTGGTGGTGGTGGTGGTGAGTTGCCTCTCGAAAGTTGGATACTTGAAGAGGGAGAGGGTTAACTCCAGGTGGGGTGAAGAAGGCGGCGACACTTCCTTCGTCTCTTCATTTAATCTGCGATAGGAAGTTGAAGAGGCGTTGGAAGGTCGCGTTGGGTGGTAGGGAGATGGAGTGGCTCATTTTGGATTTTAGGGGAAGGAGAAGAGAAGTTGGTGGTGAAGAGGGCTCCTCAGTGATTGAGGCGATGGGAGGAGTATAAATGGTCAAGGCTTGGGTGTAGGCGTCGAGCTGAAGAGCTTCTTCGGCTTCACCAGGCTGTGAACTCGACGCTTGAATCTCGAAATTCTTCTTGACCAGTTTCCTCTTCTTTGGTTGAGAAGGTTGGGGGATGATGGTTCTTGTGACTTTGGCGGCCTCTTCTTTGAGTTGGCCGCGTCAAGCAGATGCATGAGTCCTTCAATATTCGTCTCAACTCTGCGTTGAAAGGACTCCGTTTACTGCTCTGACTGGCGCATCCTCCATGAATTGTGCGTTGGCGCACAGTCTGGTCACAAGAAAGGGGAAGAATAACTGACCCCTTGGCTTGAATAACAACCCCGAATCTGTGGGGCAATGATGCATCCCACGTCCAGCTGAATTCCCCCATGATGCAGTAACTGACCATGGCCCGGTCTCTTGAATTGAGGCGTCATGCGTTGTGGGGAGCAGCGACTGTTTGATGATATAAAGCCATAGGTTGGCCTCGGCGATCAAGCAGTTAGGCGCCAATGACTGAATGCCCTTTGGGGAAGTGTTCCACTCTGACCCCGGTTTCGCGATGATTGAGAGGGCGTCATTCATTTCGGCGTCTGTAGGCGTCGACATTATTCTGTTACCTTCCGCCGCCGCGTGTTGGGAAGATCAACAATGTGTTGATCTCTTGAGGCTCGAAGGAAATCACCTCATCTTCACTTTGACCAAATGTGCTTTGCGGTAATTGTTCCTTCATAAAATGCCTCCACGGCGTAGGTTGGATGACTTGGCCACTTTCACAAAATTGTCTCCAACCCAATGCGTCGACTCCTTGTATGATGAAGGCGGGCAGCTCAATTGGCTCTGGGAAGAATCCCTTCAGTGTAGAGCCCACTGTACTGTTTCTTTCTGCTCTTCGCCGCCTCCTTTGTTGGTTCCTCAACAAATTTTTCTTTTCCCTTATCATTCCTCTTCATGGGACTAGCAGGCGTTCTCCTTGCTCTGCCTGTGTCCACGTCCCTGATAACAACTTCAGGTGCCTTAGCCACCTCATTCTTCTTCTTTTTCTCCAGTAGCTTCTCCTTGGTGAATGCTACCTCTTTTCTTTCTTTTTCTCCTCCCTTATCCTTTTTACATTTTTCTTGATGCGTTCAGCTTTGGTGGCCTCTCGCATCACTTACTTCCAACTCTACTTCTAACTCCATCGCAATCCCTGCTATGCGACGGAGAAACTCGGCTTTTCTCACGGCCTTATCAAGAGCTTGTTCACTAGTCGCAATTTCCTCTTTTCTTTCTTCTTGGCGGTCAGAAACGACTCTGTCTTTTCTTTCATCTTTTTGATGTCGTCTATTAGCTTCTTAGACTTCTCCGCCGCTCTCACTGCTACCCGCTCAACAAGTGATGCAGCGACCGATGATGCGATAGCCTCAGATGTCCCCGCGTCCTTTCCTTTTTCATTTTTCCTTCTTAGCGGAAGGACATCTTCCTCCGCTTCTTCTTCCCTGGCCCTTACTGGCCTGATTTTCTTTTCCTTGGTGGACTTCTTCTTTTCCACCGCCGCTATACCTTGCCAATAGGTCTTTCATCGGAGTCAGACTTCTCAAGACCCCTCATCGCAGGGACTGACCCACGCGATTCGTTCTTCGTCCTCTGGTCGACCAACCCTCCAACCAGTCATCGTCTTCTTCATTGATGGTGTCTAGAATATCTTCGAAGACGGTGGATTCGTCATTCCTCCCCACCTTTTGAGCTTTAGACAGGTCCCTGAAGCGTGGTGAAGATGGGGATGTCGCTTCCAACTCAAGACTCTGTTGGGGCGAACAACGGCGAGAGGTTCAGGTGTGGTGGAGGTAGTGGACAGATTCCGACTACCCTGCCTCGAGGATGAAGCCATAGGTTTAGGGCTTTTGGAGGAAGTGGGTTTCTGGGAAGCCATGGGTATGGTATCGGTGAAAAGAGAGAAAAATGGTGAGAATCGAAAGAGATTTAAAAACAGACCGGAACTTATGCCGGAAATCTGAGAATTTGGAGAGGTATGGAAGCGTAACCTAGAAAAGGGGTGAAGAGGGTTTTTATAAGGGTTTTTGGCTGGGTGCGTGGGTTATCGGCTCGATGCGTGACATCATAGCCGCATTAAATGATCTGACATCCGTCGATATCAGCCGACTTTACCGCCGATAGCCTTTTCGAATTCTTGATCTGAGCGATCTGACAAAATCGCTTCATCCCCTCTAGGCGTCGAGATAATTCTATCGCATCGTTTTAGATATCGACGCCTTGCAGTTCAGTTCACTCAACGCAAGATGATAGATAGCACCCAACACAATTTTTCAAAGCGATAAAAAAATAAATCAATAAATCAATAAATCAAATAAAAAAATCAAATCAAATAAATCAAAAAATTAAAGAGAAAATCAAATCAATAAATGACGAAAAGAAAGGGAGAAATGAACAATGCGATAAGAATTGAAATAATGCGATAAGAAATAAAATGATGTGGTGAGAAAAAAAAAAGTTAGGATGCGTCCCTGGGATATAAATGCTTGTTGTCAACGCAGGGCGTCCATCTTTTCCTCATTCGATCTTTGCTAGGTCAACGGTTACTTTCGCGTTCAAGGCAGTCTCCAAAATATGGCTTCACGCGTTGACCATTAACTTGGGATGCGTTGGTGCCGTCTTCATTCATCAGCTCTGCAGCACCATGAGGAAAAATTCCCCCTCTCTCAAATAAATCACTAGAACATCTTGTTCATAGTTTTACCTGTGCGCTGATCAGGGCACTCGGCGTTCCAAATCTCGTAAAAAAAAATTCTCCGAAATTTTGAGATTGCTAACGCCGCGTCCAATTTGTGACAATTTTGGGTTAACGCTCGTTTATTACTTCGTCACCTGGTGTTAGCCCAATTGTTGGCTCTCAAAGGCTGGTTGGCTTGATTTTTCAATTACTTCTCTTTCCAAAGTTGTCGCCGCCTTTGAGTTGTTTCTTTTCCGAAAGGTTCTCTCGATCTCAGGGTCAGAAATGAACGAAGGTTGTTCTTCCTTGCTCATAATCTGTCAGAAACGTCTTCGGAAAAACGCTCAGTACGGCCCAAGATAAAGATTTTTTTTTGCATAAATCAACAAATAATATCAAAACCTAAATTACAAATCCCGGCAACGGCGCCAAAAACGTTCACTAAGTTCGTGTTATTTCTAATTAATCGAATTGAGTTCTAGCTCGTTGCACAAAAATAGAGTTACATTCGTACAAGCATGCGTTGAGAATACTCTAGAGTGGATGACAAAGTTTTCCTATAAAGACCCAAGATAGTCCTGGTGAGTCCAGGGTCGAATGCAGGGATTGTATAACTAGGCAAGAAGAAGAGTGGAAATAAAATAGAGATGAAGGGCGCAAGCCGCCCAGCAACGTCTTGCTTCATGGAGGCTTGAGGGTGCTATCTGATACAAAGATTCCATAAGTGAAAGGTTCTCACTCACTGGGAGACTACTCTGAAGATGCTTAGAATTCTTCTCTCAGAAGAGCTCGAAATGGAGGCTGGTTCTGGTGAGGGAGAAATAGTGCAGAGCTTTCGCCTCTTGAGGGTCTCTCTTCCTCCTTTTCTTGGAGAAGCTTGTGGACTATTTATAGGCATCAAAAAGTTGATATCATGATGACCTGACACCTTGTGCATTAAATTTCGCCACACTGCATAGACTTTTCAGATGTCAGCCTATTTGTTCTGCCATGGTCTGATTGGGTGTTGTTCTTTTCATAATGACATGACAGCTGTTTGAGCATGCGCCTGTTTCTACTTTTCAGATTGTCAACGCATAGGCTCGACGCATGGTCTCAACGCAGGCTCACGCATAGGCTCGCGCATGGGTTTCCACTTGTCCTCGCAGCAGCTTCGTCTCTTCGTACTTCTATTTTGCGCTTCTTTTTTCTAACCCTGCGTTAGGAACATAAAAGCTCATCGTTTTTTAGGTTTTTCTTTGTAAGTAGTGCCAACGCATGGTGATACATTTTTCATCATTTAACTACCAAAATCATGCGTTTAGCTCTAAAGTTACTCTAATTAAATCAAATAGTGACTACAATAACTTGTATTTCTACAAGTTATTAGCTGTCACACCCCCCCTCCCGGATTATCCTCCATAACCCGAGAGGAGATGTGAAGGCAGCAACCTTGACTCCTCTGTAAGGTTCACTGTCCAACCATTTCCCAAGACGGCCTAGACGAGGTTCTTGCGTAGGCAAAGCATCCCGAACTCGCTCGCTACCTGGAAATTAGAAAAAATGGAAAACTGAGCTAAAGCCCCATGAGTGACAGTTTTGTAAACGAGCTTATTTGAAAACAGCATGTTACATTTGCACATATAAAACAAGGATTTAACACGATTATTCAATAGAACACATATTTCACAAAACTTTATCAATCTCGTAAATCCGTTTCAAATCAATAGAATCGTTTTCCAGAATGATTAACAGAAAACCATTTGGTTTTTCAATCTTCTCCCTTAGTTGAGGCAGAGCAAGACTCAACGCTCTCAACGTCGAAAACAACCTTAGTTGGGGTGGAGCAAGACTCAACACACTGATGCGCACTTTGAATGTTAACCGCAAGTGTACGGGTCAAGTTATAATATAAGACGGTTAAGTCCAAATATCGTTCCACTAGAGATCCAATTGGGAAGGTTTAAGTTACTTAGCTATTCTAGAGTTGCAATTTTATTGAGGATGAAATTGAATATTATAAGTTATGGAAAATACAATCAATAAGAAAAGATTAAAGTGAGAAACACGAGTCAAAAGAGTTCTAGGTAATGAATCCTTGTTTATTTCATCATGCAATATTATATTTCATGGATTTTGTGTAATTCATATACCTAAGTCTAGAAACTTAACTCCAAGTTATTTTCTCTAAAAAACACCCTTTCTCATGCAACTCGATGGATATTAATCTCTTAAAACAAATACAAAATTACATGGCATTAAAAAATTCTTAGCAACTTTTATTGTCAACCTAAATACTCTCGTGATAGATTAACACAATTCATTGTTAAGATCAAGTTAAACATACAATCTCTCAATCATACATCTAACCTAACATGTGAGGATGGTCAATCCACAAGATTAAGCACAATAACAATGAAAGCATAATCGTTCCAACAAAACATGAAAGTCTACAAACAACATAAATTCATAAACAAATCATCAAACCCTAAAACTAAAGAGTTAGCCACTCATAGCTTGAAGCAATATGTTTAAGCAAATAAACAAAGAAAGAGTGTAAAGAAAGGAACTCTATTGAAAAGAGGCTCTTTGATTGAGGTAGCACCGTCACGATCTCCTTGGCTCTCACGTCGCAATTCGAAGGGCACCAAGACTATCTCGAACTCTTTTCCTCTTCCTTGCAACTAACTCACTCTTTAAACTCTCACTTAATTCTCTCCTTTTTGTGCCTCTTTAGGTCTGTAACTTCCTTGCTTTGCTTTGATTTTCTTTTATTCTCTTTTGATGATTTGGGCTGTTGGAAACCCCCAATTTATAGAGTTTGGCCGCCCAAAAATTTACCAAAAATAACAAATTTTCATTTAAGGAGCAGCGCCGCGGCGCTAGGGCTGCATCAGAAAAGTTTGCTCTCGGGTTTTAGCGCCGCGGCAAAGCGCCGGCCAAGCGCCCGCGACGCTGTCTATGCGTTCAACAAGGATGCGTCGAGGCAGCGTCATCTGGCGGCGCGAGCTACGATGCGTCCAAAACGATGCGTTCATGTTTCAACAGCGCCGCGACGCTAGCCCAAAATTTGCCCTTTTGAGTTTTTCCCAGCGTTTTTTTTTCGCCGTATTCTTGCTCGGTTTTGATCTTTTAGTCGGTTCTTCTAATTTTCCCTCGTTTATAAAACCTGAAAATCACTAGCAAACAAGTGAAATCTAATATAAACTTTCCTTAATTTGGAGAGATAGAAAGCACTTTTCAAGTGCTTACAACACCCACGTCAAAATTATCCCTGCTCGATGCGGAGCAAAACTCGACGCACCAGCCAATCACCTCTATGTGCCCATAGGAATAGTGGCGGGTTGCCCAAGTACCTTCTCATTCCTGAGTACTGGGTCCCGGGGAAACTCACAGTGCCTTCTTGAGTCCATCAGCACTGAGCCTCCTCTTAAACATGCTATCAATCAGTTTACATAAATAGTTCATCTAAAACCTTCATAGAAAACATATATTTCTTAATAAACAACATCTCGCAACATGCCTTCAATATCATAAAGCAATCAGATAAAACATGCCTTTTTGAACAACATGGTCAAACATCAGCGTTTCAAATAATTCATCACAAAGCCATATCTTATAAGAACATTTTCAATAAAACCGATTTGAAGAAGAAGGTGTCACTCACAAATCACTTAAGAAATTTCTTGCTTTTTCCTTCAAATCCTGCTTTCCTGAGCTCCTTGAACGCAAGGCTTGAGCTTTTAGCCCGCAAGGTAAACTGTTTTCACTCTCTGGTAGCTCAGTTGGACGCAACGTTCTAACTCTGCAAGACTGATGTTCCTCTGTTAGTTCGGTTGGACGCAACCTTGCCCTTAAAACGCAAGGTGCAGCCTAACTCTTCTACTCTTTCGGATGCGTCGACCTTTCTTGCAAGGTCTAACTTGAATGCATAGTCTATCTTCGAACGCGGCATTCACCTTGAACGTTGAATTCGTCTTAAACGCAGGCCGACCCTTCTTCGACGCAAGACAACTTCTTTAACACCAGATGACTAAGTTGTCAAGAATGTATTCTTTCTTGGGCCGCAGACCTCCTTTTACAGACGCAAGGGGTTCCTTCTTTCTGCCTTCGTTCTCCTCTTTTCTCTCAAGGATTTTTACTTCAGAATCATCAGTCGTTACTCTTCCCTCAGGGTTCTATTTATAGAGGGCTTGCCATCCTACTTCTCCTATCTTTTTGCCACTTGATTGCCACATGTCACGCTGCATGTCGGACTAACCATGCATTAGTCCAAGTGTCACCTTGCATGAAACACTTAACAGCCTTTTAACACCTCCTACTTTAAGGTGTCAAGTCGATAGGAAGCCACCTGACCTTTATAAAGTTATCTTATGCGTCCAACATTTTCCAATAGACAACCATTCATTCAACACAACGCCCTCATGCGTTCGTTGAGTTTCCTTTAAGGTTTGAGCTTCACTACTCACTTTTCTAACTCTCAGCCAACTACACTACTGTCTTTGACGCATAGAGATAACTCTGTCTTCAACGCATAGGGACCTCAATGCATAACAACCTTACCAATGCATGGTAAGCCAAGTACGTTTCTTCCTCCGCCATGCGGCGACTACTTCAGGTCACAACAACCATTCGTGATCACCTTCAACGCATGGCCGCACTATTATAAACCAATGCTTACAACAATGCCACTAGGCGTTAATGAAAAACGCGCAATACTATGCGTTTGTACCTCATCGCATCATACCATGCGTCCAACTCCTTCCTTATGTCCATAACAACAACTCCTTCTCAAGCTCTTCCTCTATGCGTTGGTCCTATTGCGTTTACCTCATCCTGCGTCCATGACCATCTTCCTATCCTTGGACTTCCTTGATTATTCCCAAGGTTATCTTTTAACCTTTTCCTTGCACTTAAACTATTTCTCTTAGATAGATTAGCATGCGTTCACCACATGCTCTAGTTTTTATGTTTACTTCACAACCTTCTACTTTCCACACTTGAAAATATCCTATGATAGAAGTCAAAGCGTCTTACTTCTTTCCCTTCAGTTCTCGGGTACTTCCTATGCGTCCACCTTTACTATGTGTTACCTCAGTCTTGACCATGCGTCCAACATGGTCTTTTATTCCTTTCCTTCAGACTTTTCAACGCATCGGTTGTTAAAAGTTGGATGTCACAAAGGCCATAATCAAGTGGGGATGGCCTAAGACTGTAACGAAGGTTCGAAGTTTTCCTGGGTTTAGCAGGTTACTACAGGAGATTTATTGAGGGATTTTCAAAGCTTGCCACTTACGAGTTTGATGAAGAAGAATACTAAGTTTGATTGGAACGATAAATGTGAGCAAAGTTTTCAAGAGTTTAGAAAAGATTAGTGTCCACACCTATCTTAGCACTTCTGGAGTTGTGTAAAGAGTTTGTGGTTTATTGTGATGCCTCTCATCAGGGGTTAGGTTGTGTGTTGATGCAGAGTGGAAAGGTAATAGTGTAATACCCTGACCCCAAAAACTTAAGTATTCACATAACTAGTAGGGATAAAAGGGATAAAAGTGTGTGGATTAGCGGAACTTTTAAATGAAAAGTTAAGATTGTGTAACTACTGATTTATGGCCAATAAATTCTGTACGTTGGGATGAATGGTATTAAGAAAAGAGTAGAAATATTTCTAGAGATAAGGTTGACGCATAGATGGTTAAGCTCAAACATATGATATTTAATACTGAGGAGTTTACCAAGTTGTGAAATTAGGTTCTAATGATGGCAGGTTGTATAGGGTGAAATACCATGTGTCGATGGTGCAAGTATAGAACCATCACGTAGGAAAAAGTCCCTTGCATTGGAATGGTTGACAACGCGTTGGGAAGTGAAACTAAGAAAAATAATGCGTTGAGTGTTGTATAGAGCAATAGTGAATGAAGGTGAAGGAACAAGAATTGAGTATGGATTACAGCTATGTGTTGGTAAGCCTTGTATGGGAAGCTAGTGTAAAAAGAAGAAAGTAGACTGTTACCATAGCCTTGATAGATAAGTCGTTATTTTGATAGGTATGTCAAATATTGAAGGGTGTTATTAAATGTTTGGAAGTAAAGATGGAGCCCGACCAAGGGTTGTATTCAACCTATGTTATAATGGGAAGAATACCTTGAATTGGAGAATAGTTGTTTGTGATACACTAAAGGTTATTATAAAAGACCATAGCTCGAATCGGGAAGTTCTTTAGTACAGTAAGTACAAAGGAGGTCGCTACGCGTTATAAGTGATATGAAATGTTAATGTTGAAGGATTATTATATGCTAGTAGGACTTCAGTGATTAGTAGGGTATTGGCTATGCGTTGAGGAATTCTGTGTTAAGGACAGCTATTAGCTATGCGACGAAGGGTTCATGAATCGATAATGGTTATCATTGGTTATCAAGTCATACGCTGAAGAGCTTAATTTCATGATAATGGAAAATGCCATCACTATCTCCGGTAAACGCATAGGAATAAGCTAAAGAAGGAAATGGTTAAGGAATAACCTTGGCATATGATTCGAGAACGCATAGAGGATAAAATTAAGGGACTTAAAGGAAGGTCATGAACGCGGAATGAAGTAAAGGTAAATGCAGGAGGATAAACGCAAGAAGAAAGAATGTGAGTTGGATGTGGTAGACAAAGGTAAACCACATGGTCAGAAGAGTGCAATTGTACAAGGAGGAAATGTAGCTTTGAACGAATGTAAGAAAGGGAGTTGAACGCATATAAATGCGATAAAAATTAATGTATGATGCCAAGCTGAAGCGCATAGTAGTATGCATTTAGAATTTGTACACTTAAATAAAGGAGAAGTGGAATAAAGGTAGTAAAGCCGAGGGTAGCAAAGGAAGCAAAGGAGTTGAATCTGGAAGATAGTTCCATGAACGCAAAGGAGCAAGGAGTTGGTTGTGTAGTTATGTATTGGAACATAATGAACCCATAAGGTAAGTCTATAGGCCAGGTGGTTACACATGATTGTGACACCTCATTAAGTAGGAGGTGTTAGAAAGCATGATAAACATTTCATGCAAAGTGACATTTGGACTAATGCATAATTAATTAAGCATGCAACATGACATGTGGCAAATAAGTGGCAGCAGAAGAGGAGAGGTAGAATGACAAGTTCTCTATAAATAGGACCTTGAGGGAAAGGTAATGACTGATGATTCGGTGATAATAATCCTTGAGAGAAGGAAAGAAAGAGAGCTGAAAGAAGAAGACCTTGCGTTTGAAGGAGGAAGTCTGCGGCCAAAGAGGAAGACAACCTTGACACTTAAGTCATCTGGTGTTAAGAAGTTGGCTTGCGTCGAGAAGGGTGAGCCTTGCGTTTTACCCGAATTCAACATAAAGGATGGACACCACGTTGCGATCAAGTTAGGCTTTGCAGTCAAGGAAGGTCGACGCATCCAAAAGAATAAGGAGAGTTAGTCTGCACCTTGCAGGGCTACGCCCAACCAGACTACCAGAGGGTGGAAGCAAACTAAAGAGTTCAAGCCTTGCGTTTAAGAACTCGAGGAAGCAGAGATTTGAAGGGAAATCTCTTAAGTAAATAGTGAGTGACTCTCTTCTTTCAAAACCGAACTTTGTTGAAGTTTTCTTATGTGTCATGGTTTCTAATAACTGATTTCATGAAACGCATGATGTTGATCATAGTGTTTAAAAGGCATGTTTTATCTGATTGGTTTACTATGGCGAAAGGCATGTTGCAAGACATGAATTATCAAGAAATATATTGTTTTCTATGAAAGATTTCATATGAACTATTTATGTAAACTGGTTTCTAAAATATTTTAGAGAAGGCTTAGTGCTCAAGGACAGGAGAAGGCACGTGAGTTTCCCCAGGACCCAGTACTCAAGGACATGAGAAGGTACATGGGCAGCCCGTCATATTCCTATGTGCACATAGAGGTTAATCTGGCTAGTGCATCGAGCTTGCTCTACTTGAGCCAGGGATGATTTCGACGTTGGGTGTGTTGAGCCTTGCTCCACTCCAACTAAGGATGTCTTCGACGTTGAGAGCGTTGAGTCTTGCTCCGCCTCAACTAAGGGAAATGATTGAGAAACTAAACGAGTTTTCGTATACTTGTTTCTAAACGACTCTATTGATGAGGAACGATTTGATACCGTTCAAAAGAGATGTTGAAAATACGTTCCTGTTGTATTGATGTACTTATCTGGTTTTATATGTATAAATGTAACATGCCTGTTTTTTATTAAAAGATAGTTTTACAAAATTAGTCACTCATGGGGCTTTAGCTCACATTTTCCTATGTTCTCAAATTTTCCAGGTAGCAAGCAAGTTCGGGATGCTTTGCCTATGCAAGAACCTCGTCTGGGCCGTCTTTGGTAAAGGAATGGTTGGTCAGTGAACCTTACAGAGGAGTCAAGGTTGCTGACTTCACATCTTCTTTCGGGTTATGGAGGATAATCTGGGAGGGGGTGTGACAAATAGCCTATGCTTTAAGGAAATTGAGACCCCACGAGAGTAACTACCCTACACACGACTTGGAGTTAGCTGTGGTCGTGTTAGCACTAAACATATGGTGGCATTATTTATTTGGAGAAAAGATTCACGACCTGGAAATGATCAAGGCAAATCTTATGGCAGCTCGAGATCGACAGAAGAGTTATGTTGACAATAGGAGGAGAGATCTTTAGTTTGAGATTGGTGACAAGGTATTTCTAAAGTTGTCGCCGTGGAAAGGAGTTCTAAGGTTCGATAGGAAAGGGAAGCTAAGTTCGAGATATATTAGACCTTATGAGATCTTGGAAAGAGTTGAACTAGCAGCTTATAGATTGGCCTTGCCAATGGAGATGTTCGATAGCACCTAAAATGTGTTATCTTCCTCAGCTTAACTCGGGATCGTTGTGCTATTTAATTTGTCAATTATGTTATTTTGTAGGTTTCGAGCACTTAACTGGTACAGCGGGGCGTCAGTAATAAATTAAAGCTAAAACGAATGAAAACAGAGTTCCATGGCATCAATCAAGAAAGAGAACTCCAAAATATCCAAAATGCCCCTGAAGTCATGGTGCCATTGCAGCACTTTTTCCCAAGAGCTTTTGCTAGCAGAACGTAGCAAGCACCACAATGCTCCAGGACGTTGTGTGCAAATGTGCAACAGCACCGTGGCGCTGTCCCAAGCACCGCGGCGCTCCGATGATTTTTAAATAGTTTCTCTTCAATTTTCAGGTCAATTTTTGACATTCCAGCCGCCCAACACCCGAATTCTCTCAGTTTTTCCTCCTATTTTCTTCTTTCTTTGCATAGGAACTCGAACTCATTAATTGGTATGTCGATTATAGGCTAAGGTACACTTTTTCTAGCTTGGGTATTTGGAATTCTTCTTTGTAATTGATGTTCTTAAGAGGTTTCAAACTAATTCTTTGTATGCATGATTTAATTCTGAAATAAACATTGTTATGATCAAATTGTGACGCTAGTGTTCACTTTGATTGTTGCTTTGATTGAATTAAAACTCGTGACACTTGGTCGTACGTAGATCATATAAGCAATAGGTTAGGTTAGCTTGCAAACCCAATTAATTGGCAAGTATTGTTCTAACCAACCTAGGATTAAATCAATGGGACATTTAATCTAGGCCTTTTCAGTTGAATGTTCCACCTAATTTTCCCTTAAACTTAATGCAATTAGATTTAATACAAATTTTGCATGTCTTTTATCGGTTTGTTTTAATTCTAATTTTTCGACTATGACAATTTAATTTTGGTCTTTCCAATTAAATTGATTAGGTGCCAAGTATAACAAAATTAGTAATGACAAACCAATGAATAAGAATATCGAATAAAGGAAATCTCGTCCAACCTGAGCTAGAACTTTCTCCAATTGAACTTTACTCCACTTTTAATTTCTGCATTTTACTTGGTGCAATTTAATTTTTCTTACAATCAACTTTTTCACAAAACCCCCCTCCGGTTACTTGAATTGAAAACTATCCAATTGTGAGATTCATAATGCTCCCTGTGTTCGACCTTGCTTGCCATTACTATTGTTGGTTAACTCCGAAAAATTTATTTGGCACAGAATTGGGCGACGAATTCCGTGCGCCAATGTCCAAGATTCATAATGTGTTTCATGTTTCGGTATTGAGGAAGTATATTCTTGATCTTACTCATGTATTAAAGGTACAACCAATAAAGTTGAGAGAAGATTTAAGCTATGAAGAAAAGTCGGTTCAAATACTAGATGAAAAGGAACAACTATTGAGAACTAAGGTGATTCCGTTGGTGAAAGTGCTTTGGAGGAATAATAATGTTGAAGAAGCTACTTGGGAAAACAAGGAGCAAATGATCAAGAAGTATCCACATTTGTTTTGAAGGAGCTAGAAGTCTATTGAATTTCGAGGATGAAATTCTTGTAAGAGGGTGGTAAATTGTAAACCCTACTTTCATTCTCAAGTACTGTAAGCTATACTCTTAACTTTGGAAGATGGGAAGCAAGTAGGCGGGTGATTGAAAAGTGATGGCCGAGAGCCTTTGGGCTTGAAGTGTCTATGCGTTGGTTGGATTGAAGCAAGAGTTCATGAGAGTGAGCATGGGTGATGGTTGAAAATAGGGAAGAATTTGCGTAGCCGAGCCTAAGCATGAGGGTTGAAGTCTTGGCTTGTTGAGGCATGCGTCCAAAAAGTTGAGCGCGGGTGTTGGCTAGTCCTGGGCGTTGGTGTGGTTGCTGGGCATGTAAGCACTGGTTTGCGTTGCCAAGAATTGAGGCACGGCCATGTGCTTGTGGCTATGCGTCTCAAAGGGAGAAGTGGCCGAGAGCGAGAGGAAAGTAAAACTTCGACTGAGTATTGACTAAATTTATGCGTTTGTGGTTAATTCATGGAAGTTAGTGAGCGGAAGTAGTTACTGCGTTGATAGATAAGTAGTCTTGAAGGGGAGAGAAACGCACTTGAACCATGCGTTCAAGTCACTTTGCGTCAAAGACAGACATTCGTTGGGGCACCTGTACTGAAGACAGGATGGTCTGCACGCATCGGAAGTAGAATTTCAAGATGGAAAGGAATGCGTTCAAAACAGGAGGCGTGCAGGGACACCCACTATGCGTTGGAAGAGAAGTTAACTTGAGTACCGTGCGTTAGGAGGAGAACCCCGCGCTAGTCTGCAGAGGAAATACGTAAGTTAGCAGCCTAAGTCCTGGTGTTGAGAAGGTTAAGTCGGCAGTATAAATAACTAGATTAATTAAATGTTTAATCGTTTTAAGGACAATTCGAGAGCTTAAGTCGGTTCTATTCTTCAGATAAACTCCAGAAGAAGATTGAGGAGAGTGTTCTTGAGGATTCCGGACGAAGTTTGATTCACATCGAGGCCGAAAATGAAGTTGGAACAGGGGAATGACCGAAGCTACTTAGTTTGGTTGAACAGTGACTGATATTCGGGATAGAACGTGAGGAATAAGCTAAGTTCAGAGCTGAAAATTTAAGGTTAGTAAGTTAATGCAATTCCTAACAACTTTTGTAAAGGATGGTGATGCTGAAATCGAAGTTTTACTATGTGAATCCTTAGGAAATCAGTGATTATAAGACTGTCTCGCAATCCGGAACAACAGGAGATAATTTCGGAATATCGCGAGAATGAGAAAGAGCTAAACCCTGAAATTTTAAGGTAAGCTTTAGAACGTGATGTTCTATAAGTTTTCAGAAGGGAAGAAACTCTGAATCTGTATGGAAATGTGGTTTTTCATAGGTTGAAATAAGGAAGAGAAGAAAGGAAGGAGTACGGTGCAGAGTGCCATTGAAAAGATCAAGTATCGGCACACTGTCTAGGAATTTGCAGCGAGACAGGTAACGCTGAGACGCAAAGGAGTTTTCCGTCTCACAAGTATCGCTAGATAACGCTGAGTATCGCTGCTCAGGCAGGTAACGCTGGTGCTGTTCTATTGGGTATCGCTAGTAACAGTCATTCTTGGCGGGTGTTGCTGAGATTCTCATTATAAGTCAGTAGAGAACAGGAAAGGAAGTTAGTGTTGTTTAACGCAGGGTGTGTTTCTTGTGCAGGCCGAGAAGAAATAGGAACAGTGTATAAACCACATAAAGCCTAGGAAAAGTTGTGAGTGACACTTTTCTTGCTTTGAAATGAAATTTATTGAAAATGTTTGGCTTGGTTTTCTTATGAGTTATGGCTTTGAGATGAGATGTTTTCTTAAAAACCTTGATGTTTGATGATGTTTATAAGGCATGTTTTATACATTTCTATAAGATGTACAATGGCACGTTTTGAAATATTGTTTATCGTGATAAATTGATTTTCATGAAAGATTTTCATATGAACTACTATGTGAAAGAAATTCTGAAATGTTTTAAGAGGAGGCTCAGTGCTCAAGGACACGAGAAGGCACGTGAGTTTCCCCGGGACCCAGTACTCAAGGACATGAGAAGGTACATGGGCAACCCGACCCATTCCTATGTGCACATAGAGGTTAAGCTGGCTAGTGCATCAAGCTTGCTCTGCCTGAAGCTAGGGATGATTTCGACGTTGGGTGCGTAGAAGCATTGCTCCGCCTCAACTAAGGGAAAAGTTTGAAAAACTACTTGATGTTGATAAATTTCTTGAAAAACACTTTGATGTGATTTTAGTATCGATTTATGAGAATGATGGATTTCGTGAAAAGCATGTTACATTTGAACAAATGTTAAACTCTGATTTACTTGTTATACAAAACATGCCTGTTTTAAATGAATGCCGTTTTATAAAGATTTGTCACTCACTAGGCTATTAGCTTATGTTTTTCAATGTTTTCTTTTTCCCTCCCTAGGTAGCAAGGACGTTCCCGGTGCTTCGCCTAATACAGCTCACCTTGCTTAAGCCTCGAACATAAGGATTTAGTGAAGTTTGGAAGTTGTACGTTGAATATACTTATTTAAATGGCATGTAGAACATATAGTTTTGAATGGGTACTGTCAATGGTGTTGTGTATGTTGTATTTTTGATATGAGGATGAATTCATGATATGTATTAAAGGTGTACCCTTTATAGGGAATTGTATCAGGTTATAAGCATGCGATGTATAACTGGAATCTATATTGTATATGAGTAAATATATGTACAGGAATGTAAGTAGGGCAATATGCGTCACAAGAGGGGTGATGTTTATTGTCTTCACACTTCCTCTTAGATTAGGTGGGTAATCTGGGAGGGGGTGTGACAGGGCAAGTGACCATGCGTTGGTTGATGTTAGCAAGGGGTTGCGTTGGAGAAGCATGCGATCAAGAGAGCGTTGCATTTGTTGAAGCCACTGGGCAAGTGACCATGCGTTGGTTGATGTTAGCAAGGGGTTGCATTGGAGAAGCTTGCGATCGAGAGAGTGTTGCATTGGACAAACGAATGGTACTAAGCGTCCAAGTTTGCCATGCGTCCAAGCTAGCAACCAAACTTGCTATGTGTCCAAGCTTGCTAGGTGTCCAAGCCAACATCCAAGTATGTTAAAGGAGGTTGTGTTACTTTGTTTAGTGGAAAATTAAATAAAATAAAATAAAGAAGAAAGTGGAGGTTAAGTAAGCTAAGTGTTTGATCATTTTAAACACATTCAAAAGCTCAAATCAGTTCAATTTCACAGCTAAGAGATGAAGAGAGGTAGCAGAAGGTGTTTAGGGCAAAATTTGTGTAGAATTCTGATCGGTTTTCTGGTGTAATTGAAGCTAAAACAGAAGTGTTGATTGCTGTCGTGCAATCTGAACAACGTTTGGTATTTGGAGGATAGTGTTCTGTGGAGATCGAGTTTAGGGCTGAGAATTTGAGGACGGTAAGTTAACTCAATTCTTAACAAATATTGTGAAGGTTGATTGAGCTGAATTTGAAGAAAAACATGTTAAATGATAGGTGGAAGTGTTTGATACAGATTTTCCGAGTGATTTGGAGCAGCTCGAAGTAAGTCAGGAATATATGACGAACGAAGAAAAGTTAAGTTCTAAAATCTTGAGGTAAGCTAGGAAATACATTTCTTTACAAGTTTGTAGAAGGAAAGAAGTGATAAATCGGGCTGAAAATATGACTTTTAACAGATAGAAGTGAGGGCTAAGGTGAAGGCAGAAGTTGTAGAAGACAAGTATCGCTGAAAGAGCAGCGACACTGGAAGTACGCGGGAGTAGTGAGACGGGTAACGCGGGTGTCACTAGAAGCCTTGCGTCTCACAATTCTCGCTGGGTCTCGCTGATCAAGTGAGTCTCGCTAGTCTCACTAGTCAAAGTCTCGCTAGTCCAGATTTATTTACAACTTAATTCTGTTAGTGTAATCTCGCTGGTGGTTGGGTCTTGCTCATTAAGGTTTATTCTATTGAATTGTGATCTTGGTAGTGAATTATTGACCAAGTATGAATGGTTAAAGCTTGTTGGTTATGTTAAGGAAATCTTAAGAAAATCTAACAACGAGAAATGTATGATTACAGGCCAAGAAGAGCTAGAAAAGGCGATAAACCGCTAAAGGCCCAGGACAAGTAGTGAGTGACGATTTATTTTAAATAGTTTTACTTTGAATAAGGTGATATTGTTGACAAGTTTATATTTGAAAGCATAGTTATATGATTGAAAAACTTATGAGTTTTATGTGCATAGTATTAGTTTATGAAAAAGCATGCTGTTTATTGATTTATGAAATTATGAAAAACATGGAAGCTTGCTTATGAGATTGTGAAGGTTTGAAAATTTTAGTTTATGAATTTATGGTATGATGTTTTCAAAGCATGTCGTTTTTAAATAATATTTTTGGAAAAGGTTCCTAATGCTCAAGGACTCGAAGAAGGCAAATAGGTAACCTGGATATGGAAATGGGACCCCAATGCTCAAGGACTTGAAGAAGGCATATGGGCAGCCCGAATTATGATACCTATGTGCACATAGAGGAACGTACGACGCTATTGTGTTGAGATTACTCCACACAGCTAAGGATATTCGACGTTGGGTGCATTGAGCTCCGCTCCGCCTCAACTAAGGGAAATGATTCAAAAATGTTTTCGACGTTGAGTAGCGTTAAGCTCTGCTCCGTCTCAACTAAGGGAAATGATTTGAAACAAATCCGATTCTGAGTATCTTTTCTGAAATAAACATACATGATTTGAAAATGATATTGTATATGTTTGCATTGAGTATAATCTTGTATTTAAGTTTTGTATGTGTGATTTTATAGTGTTTACTCTATGCCTAGCTTTTTTGTAAAGAGAAGAGTATGCAAAACAAGTCACTCACTGGGCAACCTAGCTCATGTTTTCCTTGTTTTTCCGTTTTCTAGGTAGCGAGCGAGTCCGGAGTGCTTAGCCTACGCAAGATCCGTCTGGGTCTACCATTGGTGTTTAGTATTTTGAAAATTGTAAATATTTGAACTGAATCATGTGTTGTGCATATAGAGAGGGTAAAAGGAGTTGTGTACTTATGTTATTATATGGTTGAGTGAAAAGGATGTGTGTACGACAAGTTAACTCCGGTGTATGTAAGAAGTCGATTATGGTTTATAACTGTTTATTAGGTAAAGGTAAAGTTTATGGTTGACAGTAGAAATCAAAGGAGGGTCGATGTCTACTGTCATCACACTTCTTCCTGGGTTAGGAGGGTACCTGAGAGGGGGGTGTGACAAGTACTAAACATTATTGTCGTGGACTTAGCCGTGACTAGGTAGGTAGTTTAGATGGAGGTAGCCGAGAGCCTTGTCATGAAGTAATCGGGTTGTCTATTGTAGGTGTGACCGATAAGAAAGTTGGCTAAGTCTTGGAGTGTTGCGCATGAGATTGTGAAATGGAATTTACTAACGCAATGTGCAAGTTAAGCTACGATGATGTGTTTCACATACTATGCGTTGAACATACAATGCGTCTTACTTTTGCTTAATGCTTTGCGTTGGTGATCTGTCAAGTTTTCCTATCCTTCACCCAAGTATAAGCAAAGGAGTAGGTTTTCTCGGTGAGTCCGAGGTCGAACACAGGGATTATGTTGATTTTATATTTAAGTGGATTATATGCGTTGTAGTGGTAACCAAGAATAATTTGAGAGAGGTGTTTGTTTCTAGTCTAGAGAAAGCGATAACATGTACACTAAACTAAATTGTGGAAGATGGAAAGGCATGCGACACAGGAAAGTCAGCTAGGTGAATTAAATGAGTGGATAAAAACAGGGTTCGGGTTGGTTAACATCTAACACAAAAAATGCATGGTGATAGTCTATTCATACTTGCGACTCTTCTCCCAGTTGTCAGCCGGTATGCGTTATATGTCTATAACGCATAGGAGAGTGTTAAGTACCAAGGTTATTCCTATAAACAGGTAACACTTCTTGGCCTTGTCAATTGAGTTCTACAATCACTTACCCTCTCGAGCAGTCTGATTATTACTACTTATATCGATTAGCTAGATGGACACAAGCATCAGATTAAGTTTACAATTGACAAGATGCAATAGTTACACTATGGTTCTTATTTAGATGCTAACGCAACCCTTGACCCTTGATAGATTAGTTACTCATTGATTCAAAGTAAAAAGTGGAAAGTACAGAGAAATGAGTAGACATGGAAGAATTATAGATTGATGAACGAAACACACCTTTAGATAGCTCAATGTCTTGACACAAATCTAAAATCAAGATAGAAAAACTAAGATAGAAAGCAGGAAAAGGCATCAATGTCTTGAGTCGCCGGAATGGAAGCGTAAGGTTTTGCTGTGAAGTGCTCAGGCGGAGGGAAGACTCTTCTCTCTCGAGCTATTCGTCTCCGCTTGTGTTCTGTAGAGAACTCTACTGTCACTTAGGAATTCTTCCGAGAATCAACAACCCTTTCTCATCTTGCAGGCTTGCCCTTTTATAGATGTTGCGTTTGCAATCAATGGCAAATCTGCTTGATTGGCGGCGAAATTGATATCATGCGTCTATCTCGCCTAATTGCGTAATTTTCGGGTCAATTTAGATCCACCATTTTAGCCATAGATTATGTATGTCAATCTTCCGACAATCTCTCAAGATTCTGATCTGATTTTCCGCGTCTTGCGTTTATGGTCGTTATGCGTTCCTGGAGAATTTGGGGGATGTCAACGCGTCATGGGTTGCTAACACATAGTCCTGCGTTGAGAAGTTGTTAACGCATCTACAGGTTGTTCGCGTTCCATTCAGATCATGCGTCCATAAAGAACAGATTGCTAATGCATAGTACTGCGTTAAGAAGTCGTCAACGCATCGTTTGCATTCCTGCGTTAAAACATGCGTTTTAGGCTAAAAAAAGTAATAAAATAATTATCTTCATAAAAATACAAGAGTAGAACGCATAGGAAGATTTATTAATGAAATTCAGCATAAACTACTGCATGATTCTCTATTTAATCTCTATTTCTCTAAGAAAAAGGGTATCATAACTTGTATTTCTACAAGTTATCATGGAGCATGCGTTAAGACCTTTGAGTAGCCGAGCCACCAAAAGTGTGTGTATGATGCATTGCTTGATGGGCAAGATGGGCTAGACGTGTAAACCCTACTTTAATTTCTAAGCACGTAACCTAAGTACGTAATATCGTTGTGGACTTATTTGTTTTCTCTTGTTTAGATTGAAGGAAGAAGTGGAGGAAAGCTGAGAATACTACTAATAAGTCTAATTCTAAACCCTTATGAGATATGTCAAGTTTGGGGTTTATTTTGATAATCTCATTGGAATGTAAACGAAGTAAGGGAATGTCACCATTTGAACCAAGGTGGAAAGATATTATTATGAATTTTGTTATTATTATTGAGGGTGCATTTAATTAAATGGGAAAAAATAAATAAATAAATAAATAAATTATATATATAACATACTGAATTTAGTTTATTGATTAATAAATATTTATTTTAAAAAAATTAAAAAAAATAAAAAAAAAAACAAGAAGAAGAAGAAGAAGAAGAAAATGGAGGAGTCGATGGTGGAGGGGGGAAAGATTAAAAAAGAAAGTTGTTTCTCATTATTTCAGATTCTTGCCGACTTCCTATGCTTCTCCAAACTCCAACCGACTAAAGTTCATCAGCTAAGCATCGAAAGGAGAAAGAAGAGGAAGATCAAGATCAATTGGGGCAGAATTTTGAAGGAAATCTTAGTGGAAATTGATGCAGAATCGAGACTGGTCTGGTGTTCGCGCAATCTGTGCAAGGTTTGGTATTTGGAGGATAGCGAGCTGTAGAGATCGAGTTTAGGGCTAACAATTTGAGGTTAGTGAGTTAATTCATTTCTTAACAACTGTTATGAAGGATGATTGAGCTGAATGTGAAGAGAAATATGTTTAATTATAGGTAGAAGTGACTGAGCAAGGTGAAGTAAAATTGGAATATCTGACGAACAAAGGGAAGATAGACCCTGAAATTTAGAGGTAAGTTAGAAAACACATTTCTCTACAGGTTTGTAGAAGGAAAGAAATGCTAATTCGGGCTGGAAATGCTACTTTTAGCAGTTAGAAACGAAGATGAAGCTATGTGAGACAGGTCTCGTTAGGAAAGAACGACATTGGGGCGTGGAGCGAGACGAATCTCGTTTGTGTCGCTGGTCGCTTTTTGTCTCACAAATCTCACTAGGTCTTGCTAGTCTCGCTAGTCAAGTAAATCTCACTAGTCACAATCTCGCTGGTACAGTTTCGCTGGTTCCATGGTTTCGTTAGTCTAGTCTCGCTGGTGGCCTGAATCTCGCTAGTTAGTGAATTTTGTTATAAAGTTTGGTCTCGGTAGGCACATGGGCATCATTATTTAAGGCCTATTTTCTATTCCAATGAGAATTTTAAGGAATCTAACAAAGGAAACTAAACCATTTCAGGCCGAAAGGAGCTAGGGAAGGCGTATAATCCATTAAGGGCCCGGGACAAGTTGTGAGTGACAACTTTATTTAAAATGAGCTTACTTTAAACAAAGTTTTCATAATATATGATTATGTTTAGAAACATGTTTATATGTTTATGTTTTTCATGAGTTTAAATGTGCTACGATGACTATTTGTTTGAAAAAAAGTATATGTTTCCATGTAAGTGCGAATTATATGTTTTACATTGGAAAATATTTGAAGCATGCTAGTGTTAAGTGAGTTTTACGAAAGGCATGCCATTTACTATCCTATGATTTCATGGGAACATGATGTTTGATAATAAATTGTGAAGATTTGAGTTGTCATAAATTCGTGAATTTTTATTATGTTATTTTTGATAACTTGTAGAAATACAAGTTATTATAGTCTTTCTCTTAGAAAAATAGAGATTAAATAGAGAATCATGTGGTAGTTTATGTTGAATTCTATTCATAAATCTTCCTATGCGTTCTACTCTTGTATTTTGATGAAGATAATTATTTCATAAATTTTTGAGCCTAAAACGCATGTTTTAACACAGGAACGTAAACGATGCGTTGACTACTTCTTAACGTAGGACTATGCGTTGGCAATCTATTCTCCATGGACGCATGATCTGAACGGAATGCAAGCAACTAGTAGATGCTTTAATTACTCAACGCAGGACTATGCGTTAGCAACCTATGACGCGTTGACATCTGCCCAAATTTTCCATGGACGTATAATGGCCAAAAATGCACGGTGCGGAAAATCAGATCAGAATCTTTAGAGATTGTCGGAAGATTGACATGCATGATCTGTGGCTAAGGTGGTGGATCTAAATTGGGCCGATAATCACACAATTAGGCAAGATAGACACACGACATCAATTTCCTCCAATCACGCAGATTCGCCACTGATTACAAATGCAGCATCTATAAAAGGGCAGTCCTGCAAGATGAAAAGGTGTTGTTGATTCTCCGAAGAATTTCTAAGTGACAACAGAGTTCTCTCCAGAACACAACCGGAGACGAATAGCTCGAGAGAGAAGAGTCATCCCTTTGCCTAACCACTTCACAGCAGAACCTCACGCTTCCATTCCGGCGACTTAAGACATTGACGTCTTTTCCTGCTTTCTATCTTGTTTTTCTATCTTGATTTTAGATTTGTGTCAAGACATTGAGCTATCTAAAGTTGTATTCTGTTCATCGATCTACAATTCTTCCATGTCTACTCATTTCTCTACACTTTCTGCTTTTTACTTTGAATCCATTAGTAACTAATCTATCAAGGGTCAAGGGTTGCGTTAGCATCTAAATAAGAACCATAGTGTAACTATTGCATCTTGTCAATTGTAAACTTAGTCTGATGCTTATGTTCATCTAGCTAATCGATATAAGTAGTAATAATCAGACTGCTCGAGACGGTAAGTGATTGTGGAACTCAATTGACAAGGCCAAGAAGTGTGACCTGTTTATAGGAATAACCTTGGTACTTAACACTCTCCTATGCGTTATAGACATATAACACATAGCGGCTGACAACCGGGAGAAGAGTCGCAAGTATGAATAGACTATCACCATGCGTTTTTTGTGTTAGATGTTAACCAACCCGAACCCTGTTTTTATCCACTCATTTAATTCACCTAGCTGACTTTGCTGTGTCGCATGCCTTTCCATCTTCCACATTTTAGTTTAGTGTACATGTTATCGCTTTCTTAGTTAGAAGCAAACAAACATCTTTCTCAAATATTTTTGGTTACCACTATAACGCATATAATCCACTTAATTAAAGAATCAGCATAGTCCCTGTGTTCGACCTCGGACTCACCGAGAAAACCTACTCCTTTGCTTATACTTGGGTAAAGGATAGGAAAACTTGACAGACCTTAAATGCATAGCATTAAGCATAGTAAGACGCATAATATGTTGAACGCATAGTATGTGAAACGCATAATAGTAGCTTAACTTGTGCATTGCATTAATATAATTTCATTTCACAATCCGTTGTACAACAATTTTCAAAGCATGTTGCTTTTAAATTATGTTTTTGAAAAGGCTCCCAATGCTGAAGGACTTGAAGAAGGCATGTGGGTAGCTGTTGTAAGACAGACAGATCTCAAGTCCCCGGCAATGGCGCTAAAAACTTGTTGTGTATGAATTGTGGAAATGAAAATGCACAAATGCAAGGTGCAGGTTAAGCTACTATGATGCGTTTCACATATCATGCGTTGAACATGCTATGCGTCTTACTGATGCTTAAATGCCATGCGTTGGTGATCTTGTCAAGTTTTCCTCTCCTTTACCCAAGTATAAGCAAAGGAATAGGTTTTCTCGGTGAGTCCGAGGTCGAACACAGGGATTATGTTGATTCTATATTTAACTAGATTATATGCGTTGCAGTGGTAACCAAGAAATAATTGGGAGAGGTGTTTGTTTCTAATCTAAAAAAAGCGATAATATGTACACTATACTAAAATGTGGAAGATGGAAAGGCATGCGACACAGCAAAGTCAGCTAATGATTTGAATGAATGGATAAAAACAGGGTTCGGGTTGGTTAACATCTAACATCGGAAACGCATGGTGGTAGTCTATTCATACTTGCGACTCTTCTCCCGGTTGTCAGCCGCTATGCGTTATATGTCTATAACGCATAGGAGAGTGTTAAGAACCAAGGTTATTCCTATAGATAGGTAACACTTCTTGGCCCTTGTCAATTGAGTTCCACAATCACTTACCCTCTCGAGCAGTTTGATTATTACTACTTATATTGATTAGCTAGATGGACATAAGCATCGGATTAAGTTTGCAATTGACAAGATGAAATAGTTAGACTATGGTTCTTAGTTAGATGCTAACGCAACCCTAGACCCTTGAGAGATTAGTTACTCATGGTTTCAAAGTAAAAAGTGGAAAGTATAGAGAAATGGGTAGACATGGAAGATATATATATTGATGAAATGGAATACAACTTTAGATAAGCTCAATGTCTTGACACAAATCTAAAATCAATATAGAAAAAGTAAGATAGAAAGCAGGAAAGGCGTCAATGTCTTGAGTCGCCTGGATGGAAGCGTGAGGTTCTGCTGTGAAGTGGTCAGGCGAAGGGAAGACTCTTCTCTCTCGAGTTATTCATCTCCGGTTGAAGTCTATAGAGAACTCTGCTGTTAGTTATGAAATTCTTCCGAGAATCAACAACCCTTTCTCATTTTGCAGAGCTACCCTTTTATAGATGATGTGTTCGCAATCAATGGCAAATCTGCTTGATTGGCGGCGAGATTGATATCATGCGTCCATTTCGCCTGATTGCGTAATTTTCGGGTCAATTAAGATCCACCACTTTAGCCATAGATCATGTTCGTCAATCATCCGACAATCTCTCAAGATTCTGATCTGATTGTCCGCTGCCTTGCATTGATGGTTGTTTATGCGTCCATGGATAGTTTGGCCGTTATCAACGCGTCATGAGTTGCTAACACATAGTCTTGCATTGAGTAGTTGTTAACGCATCTTCAGGTTGTTCGCGTTCTGTTCAGATCATGCGTCCATGACGAACAGATGGCTAACGCGTAATCCTGCGTTAAGAAGTCATCAACGCATCGTTTGCATTCCTGCGTTAAAACATGCGTTTTAGGTTCAAAAAGTGGTAAAATCATTATCTTCATAAAAATACAAGAGTATAACGCAAAGGAAGATTTATTAATAAAAATCCACAACGTTCGACTTGCATGTGTTAAGCATATAGCTAGCGTTCCTTCTGAGCCAGGATCAAACTCTTCTTTTGAGTATGATTGGGCCCTAAACTGTCGCATGCTTCTCTATTTAATCTCTATTTATCTAAGAAAAAGGCTATCATAACTTGTATTTCTACAAGTTATCACACCCCCAAACTTAGATAAATGCTTGTCCTCAAGCATAACTTCTATCTAAGAAACTTCAATCATCCTAAACATTTTCTCAGCGCATTAACTAGTCTCTCAGAATGCTATACTCAATCAGCTACCCGTTAGTTATATTATTTCTCTACCTCTATATTCTTTTCTTTAGGACGGGTTTAATTTGTATGCGACAAGCTTTCTTTTCAAAATTCTTTAACTCATTATTCACAAAATTTTTGTTTCTTCTTTTAACATTGAGTCGGAAAAGATGAAGATATAAAGTTCCTTTTTCTTTCTTGTTTTCTTATTTATATATTAAGCATGCGTCGAGTAGAGTTACCCACCTTCGTTCTGACATGCCAACTATGGGGTGCATGGAGGCGGCCAACTACGAGCAAGTGCCCTTCTCGACTAAACTCTTATCTAAGTTCGGTTTCCTCACTAGACATTGGAGTTTGTTATTTATCTATGTGTCGCTGATTACGATTACCCACCTTCGTTTTGGCACACCAACTATGGGGTGCATGGAGGCGGCCAACTACGAGCAGGTGTCGTTTTCAGCTAAACTCTTAACATGATAAATATATTAGTCTTGCCAGCAGATTTTTGCGTTTAAAGAATTTTTTTTCTTTTTTTTTTTTAAATAAGTGCCTCATATTTTTATCTTTGACAATTCAAACCTCTTCCACTCCCAAACTTGAGAGTAGCAAGGTCCTCATTACTTAAATTGTAAACAAAGATTATGTTGCAAAATTTTGTGAAAGAGGTTTGAATTGGCCACTTGCATACATGCAAAGTAGGTTTGCGTTTCTAACGAATAGTATGCAGACGCATTGAAAGTAATCTAACTTAAAGAGTGTATAAAAAGTGTAAGCATGATTATCCTCATAGTGACTAATTTTTCAACACAAAGATAAAAGTTAGGAATAATTATACATGTACTTAGAATGAATTTACAGCAAGGGACAACGCAAAGAAGTAATTAGACATTCCATGCGGCGAAGAAATGATGAACGCATGCAATTATCGCATACCGAATATACTGATGAACGCATGGTTTTTTTAGCTCAAAGTATGCGTTGGACGTCTTATATATTATGCGTTTGGAAAATTACGGCTCCTAATTTCAAGTTGATAAACACAGAAATCGTTTGCATTCCTGCATTAAAACATGCGTTTTAGGCTAAAAAAGTGGTAAAATCATTATCTTCATAAAAATACAAGAGTATAACGCAAAGGAAGATTTATTAATAAAAATCCACATAAACTGCCGCATGCTTCTCTATTTAATCTCTATTTATCTAAGAAAAAGGCTATCATAACTTGTATTTCTACAAGTTATCAGTAGCCGGGATATAGAAATGGTTCCCAATGTTGAAGAACTCGGAGAAGGTATGTGGGTAACTTGAGTATAGAGATAGCCCTCAATGTTGAAGGACTCAAAGAAGGCATGTGAGTGGCCTAAATCTCGTATATGGAACCCGGTACTGAAGGACTTGAGAAAGTATTCAGGTAGCCTAGGATATGATGTCTATGTGCACATAGAGGTATGATTGACGCTATTGTATTGAGATTACTCCACACAGCTAAGGATATTCGATGTTGGGTGTGTCGAGATTACTCCACCCCAAGTAAGGATGTTTTCAACGTTGAGTAGCGTTGAGCTCCACTCTGTGTCAACTAAGGAAAATGTTTATGAATGTGTTGTAATTTCATGGTTTTTCGGAAATGAAATGTATATGGTTGATAACGTTATTCGAGCATGATTTTCCTGTATATGGAAACGAATTATTTACTATTTATTAATTATCATGTTTTGAACACGGTTTTGATTTATTTCTGAGCTCGGAAAGGTTTTTCCAGACTTGTTACTCACTAGGCAACCTAGCTCATGTTTTTCCTGTTTTTCTGTTTTCTAGGTAGCGACGAGTCCGGGGTGTTTAGCCTACACAGCAACTTGTCTGGGCCTACCACCAGTATCTCTAAACTTTGAACATTGTAAATATTTGATCTTAAACATGTGTTGTACATATAGAGGGTTAACGAGCAGGAGTTGGTGAACTTATGTAACTCTTAAGGTTGAATGTAAGTCAGAATTTGTATGATAGCTTAACTCTAGTAAAAGATTGATGTCCTATTATAGTTTAGAATTGCTTATCAGGCATTTGGTCATGGTAAAAGGTTGAACAGGTTGACAGTAGATGTCGTAAGAGGATCGATGTCTGCTGTCCTCACGCTTTCTCCTAGGTTAAGAGGGTACCTAGGAGGGGGTGTGACAAGGCGTCCATGAGCTTGGATGCGTTGATTAAGGTTAATGAGAGAGGGAGTGATGTGTTGAAGCCATGCATCCAAAAAAGGTTTGTGAGGTTGACGCATGGTGGCTATGCGTCCAGGTCGGTGACTATCAGCTAAGGGCTTGCGTGTAATGGGTAGCCGAGAAGGGTAGCTAACTAACCTCAAAAGGAGCTCAACTATGCATGGAGAAATTTTGCCCAAGGTTGTGTCCACCATTTCTTCTTGCTTAAGCAAATTTGGGACTTAAGCATTAAGTAAGTCTAATTAGGTGTCAAAACAAGATTAAGTGTGGCAAAGACATGCATGCAAGTAGGAGTTGGCAAGCGAAGAATCTATATGCAATTTTCTGTGAAATATATAAATAGAAGGGTTCAGCAAAAAGTACTTGTTTGCACGAACTACTCGAGCTATTTGAGAATTTTTTTCGACCAAATTGCTCCAAATTGAGTCTAGTTTCATAGAGAGGACTGCTGGAAGAAAACTCATCGAGGAAGAACTTGAATTTCCATCAGAAATTGAAGCTTGCTTAGGCTATCGGGTGAACTGAAGCAGAGTGGGAAGTTTTAATGATATCTGGCAGAAGAAAAAATGTTAGATGTTGAAATTTTGAGGTAAGCTAGCCAAGACAATGGTCTATAAGTTTGTAAGAGGAAGTAAAGTCTAATTTTGGTTAGAAATATTACTTTTGGTGGTAGGAAGTGAAGACAGTGTGTTTGAAGTTGTCGAGTGAGTTTTGGAGGAGGCTATGCATGCAGACAAGCTAAGGAAGTAGCCGAAGGTAAGAAATCTGTTGAGGTTATTTTGCGTGTTTGGACGCCCAAAAGGTGAGATAACATGCCATCGGCTATGCATGCATGCATGCTGATGGGCGAGATATGTTGCTGCTGATGTGCAGGCTGTGGAGCGAGATAGGTCTCGCTAGTGAGCAGGAGACGACACTGTGTGCGTGCAGGGGTTGAGCGAGACAAGTCTCGCTAGTCTCGCTGAGGCGCATGACGCAGGCTAACGACACCCAGTGTGCCTATGCGTGGTTTGTCGCACATTGAGGTTAGGCAGACTGGGTGAGCATGCTGTAGGGCTGTTGGACATGCCTAGGGGCAGTTTGCAACCTTTGGACACTTCGGCTAGGTTTTGTTTATGGGTGAGCCCTTTTTAGCTAAATTTCAATATTTAAGACCCAATTGACTTAGGTTATGCCATGAAAGGAATTTTAGGGATATTTGACAAAGGAATTAAATTATTCCAAGCAAGGAAGAACTACGAGAAGCATATAACTCATTAAGAGGTCGGGACAAGTTGTGAGTGATAGAATTTCATTTAAAATGATTTACATTCTCAATATTCCAATATGCTCGGTTTATTCTTAAAATATGAGTTTTTTGGCATGAGTTGAATATGACAAAGCATGCATTTCTTCATATGATTTTGAACATGCTTTTACAGGATTTTGAGCATAATGCTTTATGAAGCTAAGTTTTACGAAAGCATGTTGTTTGATAAATAGTTTGAAATTATGGGAAGTTGTTTAACTTGTGTTATAAATGATTTTACCAAAGCATGCTATACTTTCAAATGAATAATAGATGGTCCCCAATACCGAAGGCCATGGAGAACGCATATGGGCAACTTTTGTAAGCCTCACACTTAGCTTTGGAAGTTAACAAGTTATAAAGATTAGTTTTGGAAGATGACAAGTTAAAAAAGGTAAGTAAAGAGTGGCCGAGAGTCTTAAGGCATGAGTTATCATGCATTTAAGGTGTCCTATGCGTTTGTGAAGGTTGCTATGCGTTGGTGAGTGATAACTTGTAGAAATACAAGTTATTATAGCCTTTCTCTTAGAAAAATATAGATTAAATAGAGAATCATGCGGCAGTTTATGTTGAATTCTATTAATAAATCTTCCTATGCGTTCTACTCTTGTATTTTGATGAAGATAATTATTTTATAACTTTTTTAGCCTAAAACGCATGTTTTAACGCAGCAACGCAAACAACCTGTAGATGCATTGACGACTTCTTAAAGCAGGACTATGCGTTGGCAATCTGTTCCCCATGGACACATGATCTGAACAGAACGCGAGCAACCTGTAGATGCGTTAACAACTTCTCGAGCAGGACTATGCGTTAGCAACCTATGACGTGTTGACATCTGCCCAAATACTCCATGGACGCATAACGACCAAAAACGCACGGCCCAGAAAATCAGATTAGAATCTTGAGAGATTGTCGGAAGATTGACATGCATGATATGTGGCTAAAGTGGTGGATCTAAATTGAACCGAGAATTACGCAATTAGGCGAGATAGACGCACCACATAAATTTCCTCCAATCACGCAGATTTGCCACTAATTACGAACACAGCATCTATAAAAGAGCAGACTTGCAAGCTGAAAAAGGGTTGTTGATTATCGAAAGAATTCCTAAGTGACAGTAGAGTTCTCTCCAGACGACAACCGGAGACGAATAGCTCGAGAGAGAAGAGTCTTCCCTCCACCTGACCACTTCACAGCAAAACCTCACACTTCCATTCCGGCGACTCAAGACATTGACGCCTTTCCTGCTTTCTATTTCTTTTTCTAGCTTAATTTTAGATTTGTGTCAACACATTGAGCTGTCTAAAATTGTATTTCGTTCATTAATCTACAATTCTTCCATGTCTACTCATTTCTCTACACATTCCGCTTATTACTTTGAATCCATGATTAACTAATCTTTCAAGGGTCACGGGTTGCGTTAGCATCTAAATAAGAACCATAGTGTAACTATTGCATCTTGTCAATTGTAATCTTAATCCGATGCTTATGTCCATCTAGCTAATCAATATAAGTAGTAATAATCAGACTGCTCGAGAGGGTAAGTGATTCTGGAACTCAATTGACAAGGCCAAGAAGTGTTACCTGTCTATAGGAATAACCTTGGTATTTAACACTCTCCTATGCGTTATAGACATATAATGCATAACGGCTGACAACCGGGAGAAGAGTCGCAAGTATGAATAGACTATCACCATGCGTTTCTGATGTTAGATATTAACCAACCCAAACCCTGTCTTTACCCATTCACATAACTCATTAGCTGACTTTGCTGTGTCGCATACCTTACCATCTACCACATTTTAGTCTATTGTACATGTTATCTCTTTCTTTAATTAAACGCATCCTTTCTCAACTATTTTTGGTTACCACTCCAACTCTAATAATCCAATTAATTATAGAATCACCATAGTCCCTGTGTTCGACCTCGAACTCACCGAGAAAACCTATTTCCTTGCTTATACTTGGGTAAAAGATAGGAAAACTTGACAGATAACAAACGCATAACATTAAGCATGTTCAACACATAGCATGTTAAACGCATAGGAAGCTTAATAACAAATAGACAGACGCAGCAGCGAGTTTTCGAACTACAAATCTGTTGCATCTGCACAAACTTGTTTTTGGCGTTGTTGCCGGGGATTATTGCATTGATTTAATTTTTTTTTCTTGGATTATTTTTGTTGTAGGAATTCCTCAGTCGAAGGAGTATAGCAAGTTTCTCTTCTGTCAGAAGCTTCTAATAGTATATGAGTGAAGGGAGCAACCCAACACTTGATATTGACCCAGAGATTGAGAAGACCTTCAGAAGAAGGATAAGACAGAATAAACAAAGAAGGAACAACCAAGCTATAGAAGAAAATATGGACGCGCAACACAATCAGCCTCGAGTTCCTCAAGGTGGGGTTAGGCAAAATGCAGATGCACAAGAGCATGCAAACCAAGAAGTAAACTCAATTCTCTTGGCGCATGATAGAAATCGCCCAATGAGGGAGTATGCGTCGCCAAACCTGTATAATTTCACACCAGGAATTTTACAACCAACCTTTGAGGGTAATGGAAGGTTTGAAATGAAGCCAGTGATGTTGCAGATGTTGCAAGCCGCAGGGCAATTTGGGGGTGCAATGGGTGATGACCCGCATGCACACTTGAAAAGCTTCTTGGAGATATGTAGCACATTCTCCATGGCTGGAGTACTGCAAGACAGCATCAGGATGATGCTATTCCCATTCTTTCTTAGAGATGAGGCAAGACAATGGGCATATTCATTTGAACCTGGTGAGATTACAACTTGGGCGCAAATGGTTGAAAAATTTATGCAGAAATATTTTCCTCCAACGGTGAGTGCAAAGAGGCGACGAGACCTTGTCAACTTCGAGAAAAAGGACTCGGAGACCCTTCGTGAGGCTTGGACTTGATTTAAGAGGCTGGTGAGAAATTGTCCGCACAATGGCATTCCTGATTGTGTGCAGATGGAGATCTTCTATGGAGGATTAAATAAAACATCACAATCAGTGGCTGACGCCTCCGCAGCAGGAGGATTAATGGACAAGACTTATACGCAAGCCAAGGATATTCTCGATAAAATTTTGAGGAACACTGATGAATGGGTGGATAATGGGTATGGATCCCGATCCATTGACAAGAGACAAACGCAAGCTGGTATGCTTGAAACTGATGCTGCCACTAATCTTTTAGCTCAGATTGCCACTATGACATCCTTGCTGAAGACAATAGCATTAAACAACCAAGGTGGATCAGTTGCTGCGATGGACGCAATGAATGCGACAGCATCTGTAAGTTGTGTGCAATGTGGTGAGGGACACCTGTATAATATGTGTCCTTATAATCCACAGTTCGTTTGCTATGTTCAGAACAACTCGTACGCTAAAACGTAAAATCCGGGTTGGAGGAACCACCCTAACTTTGGATGGGGAGGAAACCAACAACAGACGTAGGGAACTGACCAACAGCTGCAGAGAAGCAACCCTCCTATTTACAACCAAGGTATTCAAGGGCATCAGCCACAAAGAAACCAGTCAGCAAACGCATCATCATCATCCATGGAATCTCTACTACGAGAACATATTAGTAAGAATGAAGCGATGTTCCAAAGTCAAGCCACTGCAATTCGCAATTTAGAAGTTCAAATGGGACAACTTGTAGGTGAGCTCAAAAACAGACCCCAAGGAGCATTGCCAAGTAATACCGAAGCTGTCACACCCCCTCCCAGATTCCCTTCTCAACCTAGGAGTGAGTGCGAACCTGCATACACCCGTTTCCTACTGTAACTATAACATTAAACAACTCCAGATCATTGTATTTAACTATATGCCAGCATAACCTCATAAGATAAACATAACTCATCACAACAAGTGTTCTTTATATACACTTCAAAATCAAATCTCACTACACCCCAAGGAACATGTATGACAATAAAACATGTACATAAACTGTGTAATTACAACTATCCCAGAGGACTGATCCAAAGTAGGCCCAGACGAGAATCTTCTGTAGGCTAGGCGTCCCGGACACGCTCGCTACCTGAAACAAGCAAACAAACAAGCAAGAAAGCGTGAGCCTAAAGCCCAGTAAGTGACTGAATTTATCCAACTACTATTAAACTACTTGAGTTAACATGAATCATCAATACCACCACATATTTATATAAATAGGAATTCCTAAGTCAACCTATGCCACAGAACAATAGTAGTACAATTATCCTTTCTTAGCTGTGGCGGAGCGAAGCTCAACACACTCAACCTCGTGTACCAATTCTCATCATTCACATAATCAAATGCCTTCACACTTCGTCCCTCGACATTTCCAATGTAAGCCCCGTACTTGAACTTGTAAGAAGGCAAGTTAAGAAGAGACTAAGAGATGGGCGTTTGGTAGGAAATGTTGGTTGAGTTGTGTTGGGGCAAAAATGGCTAAGTATTGGCCATGCGTTGGTGGCACTATGCGTTGATGGAAGTAGTTTTGGCGTGGACGCAGAGGTGAAGGAAGGCCACGAGGCGTTGAAGGCCACGAAGCGTTGAAGGCCACGAGGCGTTGAGAGCCACTCTGCGTCGAAGGTCACTATGCGATGAACGCATTGAAGGCCACAAGGCGTTGAAGGCCACAAGGTATCGAGAGCCACTCTGCGTCGAAGGTTACTATGCGGTGAACGCATTGAAGGCCACAAGGCGTTGAAGGCCACAAGGTATCGAGAGCCACTCTGCGTCGAAGGTTACTATGCGGTGAACGCTACCATGCGTTGAAAGTGGGTATGCGTTGGTGCATAGAAGAATGGTCGAGAGAACAATGCGTTTGTCAGCTATCCGGCGATGGGGCATTGGGAAATTGTAACATACAAAATCGAGGCTATGCGTTGCTGAAGCCAAGTACAGAAGGTATGCGTTGATTAGATTAATATATAGAGACGAAGTGGAGTTTAAGTCGGTGGTATATATATAAGTGGACCGAGCATTTAATTATTTCGATCACATTTCAGAGCTCGAGCTGATTTCATTTCGAAGCTAAACAACGAAGGGAGGTAGAAGAAGGTGTTTATGTTGATTTGGGGTGGAATTCTCGTCGTTTTCGTGGAGGAAACTTGAGCTGGAACGGAGAATCTAACTGGTGTTACTTAATCTGAGTATCGATCAGTTTTGGGGGAAGAACGATCTTGGGAAGCGGTGGCTAGGGTCGAAATTCCGAGGTTAGTAAGTTAACTCGATTTTTAGCAATTTTCATGAAGGATACTTGAGTCGAATTTGAGTAAATGTGTGTTAAACTCCAGGTAGAAGAGATCGGATCTGAACTGTTGAACGATTAGGAGCAATTCGGGGTTGTTTGGGGATATATCTCAACGAAGAGGATTACCCTCACGAGACTCTAAGGTAAGATAAAAGACTTGTTTCTTTACAAGTTCATAGAGGAAAGGAAGTTCTAATTTTGGCCGGAATGCGATGTTTAGCAGGTTAAAGAAAGAGTCAGAAGGGAAAGAAGAGAACAGTGGCTGTTAGGCGTCGCCCAGACTGTAGTATCGCTGAAGAGCTGAAGACTTTGTAGCGAAGCGAGTATCGCAAGTAACGCAAAGGGTTTTGCGTCTCACAGATCTCACTGAGTCTCGCTGGGTATCGCTCTTCAGGTAATCTCGTTAGTCTCGTGTCTTTCGGTATCGCTAGTGCAGTGTCTGGCTGAGTGTTTTTCGCTGGTAGTCTCGCTAGGGACATAGAGTCACGCTAAGTATGAAATTTTGGGAAAAAGGAGTTTGGTTAAAGGATCAAGAGTAGAATTTGATTATGCTTATTTATTGATCATGGGAAGGAAGTTCAAGGAGAACTTAACATGGGAAATGTGTATTTACAGGCCAAGAAGAGCTCGAGAAGGTGTATAATCCACTCGGAGCTAAGACAAGTTGTGAGTGATTTCTTGTTAATTCCTTAAACTTACTTAACTTGTTTTAATAATAATGAGTATGTGAAATTTGTCATATGGAGTAGTTAAGGATAGAATTTGTGTTGTGTTGAAAGGATTAAAGATTGTATATGATATTCAGTGCTTAGGGACCATGTGGGAAGGCACTTGAATAGTTGGTTGATGTGGATTCCAATGCTCAGGGACAATATGTGAAGGCATGCGGAAATCCAATGTATGTGATAGCTCAGTGTTGAGGGATCACAGGTGAAGGCACTTGAGCAGTGGACTGATAGGGAACCCAGTGCTGAGGGAATTAAGTGTGAAGGCACATGGGAACTTTGATATGATAAAACTCAATGCTGAGGGACAATAGGTGAAGGCACTTGAGGGATTACAATGTCGAGGGAAGAAGTGTGGAAGTAATCAGATGTGAATGTGATGAGAATTGGTACATGAAGTTGTGTGCGTTGAGCGTCGCTCCGCCACAGCTTGAAAGGCATATTTGTATTAATGGTGTTTTATAGCATGAGTTAACTTAGAAATTTCTGGCGATATGTATATATGTGGTGGTTTATGATGTTTTATGCCAACTCAAGTAGTATTTTGATAGTTGGAAGTTTTTCATCACTCACTGGGCATTAGCTCACGCGTTTCTTCTGTTTGTTTGTTTGTTTCAGGTAGCAAGCGTGTCTGGTGTCACAATCTAACTTGGAGATAGTAGATTGTGACCCCACGTGTGCAGATAATGTAGTGGCGACACAAGAGTGTCGACACATCTGGCAATGACAGAGGGCCAAGAAGAAGTGCCGTGATGCGACCGAGGAGGACGATGCATCACCCAACACACCAAGATAAGTCGATAAGCGTGTCAACCTGAACAACAAGTAAGAAGACAAGCATCAATGTCATAGGCAAGTACCAGTGGCGAAGCTCAGTAGGGGCCATGTGGGGCCCTAGGACATGACCTCAGAAATAGGCCACCGTGGTGAGTTTGGACGAATGGCTCTAGAGTTAGATCTGATCGACAGAGGATGGAAGCACGTCAGATTCCGTGTCAATCGAAATTCAGACGGGCGCTCTACGGGGGCGAGTGACTCCTCGCCACGTTGCATATGAATGGGTGTCAAAGAAGGAAATGTTCAGAATGTACTATAGGGGGAAGGCATGGTGTTGGCTCTCCACCACCCCTGGGCCTTGGGGCCTAAGTGAGCTACCACATGGCACATGAGTGTGTCATGGCGTGGGCGAGTGTCGCTGGACGAGCGTTTCGAGCATCTTCCTGTGAGGAGGAGTAACTCAAAGACAGTGTCGGGTGGCACGGGTGTGCCGACATTGCGCCTCCTTGGGTGCACTAGAGGTTGCTATATATGACCGGATTCCGGCACGGTATCCTCATACGGCGTGGTATGATCGCAAGTGTCGTCATACCGAGATAAGCTTCGAGTTAATGGATGTTTCGTTGGTCCCCATAAATGTACGAGCGATCCAAAGGTCGGTCCCCGACGAACGTGCATGTATGTGAAAGAGGAACTTGTAATGCGTGAAGGGGCGAGGTGCAATGTCGAGAGTAAATCTGGGTGTGAGCATTGAGTTGAGAACGTTCTTCGAGACGAAGCCGTTGATGAGCGAAAGGATGCTCACGTGTGGGAAAGTCGAACAGGCGTTCGAGAGAAGTCGCGAAACCAAAGGAGCGGAAGTTTAGGTGAGGAAGTTGGAACTCGCTCAAGGTCCGACAAAGCATAAAGGTTTGAGAACTGAATGTATTGGCTATAAGTTAGCCTTTAGGCTGGCCATGTATGGAAGAATGTCATGGCGCCGCACGGTTGGAGAAGTACGACCATGACATCTGGGACGCCTAGCCTACAGGAGATCCTCGTCTGGGTTTATTTTGGACCAGTCCTCTGGGATAGTTGTAAATACACAGAATTTGTACATGTTTCATTTTGTCAAACATGTTCTTTGGGATTATAGTGGGTTCTGTTTTGAGTGTTTATAGAAAATACTTTCCTTGATGAGTTTTAATATTTTATGTGATCATATGGCATATAGATAGGATTGAATGAACGGTAGTTGATTGTTAAATAGTTATTTTAGAATACAGGTGTGTGCTGGTTCGCACTCACTCCCCGAGTAGTGAGGGTAATCTGGGAGGGGGTGTGACATCCAACCTTCATGTGTCTTCACATATTGTCCCTCAGCACTGAGTTTCACTATGTCGGATTTCCCATGTGCCTTCACACGTGGTCCCTCAGCACTGGGTTCCCTACCAATCCACTGCTCAAGTGCTTTCACTCGTTGTCCCTCAGCACTGACTATCATGTATTGGATTTCCATATGCCTTCACACAAGGTCCCTGAGCACTGGAATCCATTTCAACCAACTACTCAAGTGCCTTCACACATGGTCCCTCAGTATTGAGTATCATATAACGTATTCCCCATAAGACTTCACACAAGGTCCCTCAGCCATGGGTTGCATTTAGATAACACGTAAAACATTCTTAAACTTTACAGCGCAACACAAATATTCAATAACTACACCATACGTTAGTTTCCACTCACCCATTACTAATAAAACATGTTAAGAGTAATCATTATATAAAATAGGAAGTCACTTACTACTTGTCCTGGGCCCTGAGCGGATTATATGCCTTCCCGAGCTCTTCTTGGCCTATAAATACACATTTCTCACGTTAAGTTTTCCTTGAACTTCCTTTCCATGATCATTAAGTATGCATATTTAGACTCTATTCTCGTTCCATCACCGAGACTCTCCTTTTCCCCAAAATATCCATAATTAGCGTTACTCTATGTCCCTAGCGAGATTACCAGCGAAATCACACAACAGGACACTGCACTTGTCACACCCTACTTTTTAAGAAACCGATGCGTTGAAGAGTCTATGAAGAAAAGAGGTAAAAGACCATGTTGGACGCATGGTCAGGACTAGGTAACGCATGGTGAGGGTGGACGCATGGAAGTAAACCGAGAAGGGAAAGAAGTGAAACGCATAAGCAAGAAAGGAATAAAGTTATGTTGTGAAGTGTTGAAAGAGATTTAAGTCTCTGAAAGATAGGATACTATAGCAAATTGAGTAACGCATAGACTTATAGCAAGGAATGTTCACAAGTGTTGGAGAAAGTTGTGAAGTAAACATAAAAACTGGTGCATGTGGTGGACACATGCTAATCTATCTTTAAGAGAAATAGTTTAAGTGCAAGGAAAAGGTTAAAATAATAACCTTGGGAATAATTAAAGAATGTCCAAGGATAGGAAGATGGTCATTGGACGCAGGATGAAGGTGAACGCAACAGGATCAATGCATAGAGGAAGAGCTTGAGAAGGATTTGTTGTCATTGACGCCTAGTGGCATTGAGTAAGCACTGGTTTATAATAGTGCGGCTATGCGTTGAAGGTGATCTCGAATGGTTGTTGTGAGCTGAAGAAGTCGCCGCGTTGGCGGGGGAAGATACGTACTTGGCTTACCATGCGTTGGTAAGGTTGTCATGCGTTGAGGTCCCTATGCGTTGAAGACAGAGTTATCTCTATGCGTCAAAGACAATAGTATAGTTGGCTGAGAGTTAGAAAACTGAGTAGTGAAGCTCAAACCTTAAAGGAAACTCAACGAACGCATGAGGGCGTTGTGTTGAATGAATGGTTGTCTATTGGAAAATGTTGGACGCATAAGATAAGTTTATAAAGGCCAGGTGGCTTTGTATAGATTTGACACCTTATCAGTTGGAGGTGTTAAAGGCATGTTAAGTGTTTCATGCAAGGTGACACTTGGACTAATGCATGGTTAATTAAGCATGCAGCGTGACATGTGGCAAACAAGTGGCACAAGGAGAGGAGAAGTTGGATGGCAAGCTCTCTATAAATAGAACTTTGAGGGAAAAGGAGCGACTCATGACTCTGAAAGAAAAATTATGGAGAGAAAGGGAAGAAAGAAGGCAGAAAAGAAGAATCCTTGCGTCCGTAGTAGGAGTCTGCGGCCAAGAAAGAAGGTATTTTGACAACCTAACTATTTTCTGTAAAAGAGGTTGTCTTGCGTCGAAAAGGGGTCGGCCTTGCGTTGAGGACAAACATAATGTTCAAGATGAACGCGACGTCCCAAGTTAGGTGATGCGTTCAAGTTGGACCTTGCGTCCAAGAGAGGGCGACGCATCCGAAAGAGAAGTAAGAAGAGTCGGGATGCATTTTGCGGAAATAATCAACCTTGTGTTAAGGGCAGGGGTTGCGGTAGTTACCAACCTTGCGTTGAACGGCAGGGTTGCGTTCAACCGAGCTGACAGAGGGTAATGGAGCTTTGCGTTTCTGAGATTAGAACGCTGCGTCCAAAAAGCTCGGGAAGAGGAAATAGAGGAAAGGAAGAAGTATTCTTTGGCAAGTACAGGTGAGTAACACCTGCGTTTTACAAAATATAAATGAGTTCTTTATGAATATGATTTTATAGGTTTCTAATGAAATAATGTATGCGTTTTCATATATAAAGCATATGAATATGTGGTTTATAGAGATAAGGGCATGCGTTTTACTTGAAAACTTGAGAATGCTGGGTACTTGCTATGAGTTACAAAATGCATGGTGAATGATTAATACTTGTTTTCATGACTTTTATGAAAAGCATGGTATTATATGATTTCAAGAAAGATTTGAATATAAACTTTATGAAAAGCATGCGATTTGATATTAAAACTGGAAATTGAATTTAGCATGCTGATAAGATGAGATTTGGAAACGGTTAATTTATGAGTTATTGATATAATGTTTCCAAAATATGTATTGTATTATATCAAACTTGAAAAGGCACCCGAGGCTCAGGGACTTGGAGAAGGCCAAAGGGTAGCCGTTATATTGAAATGGGACCCCAATGCTCAGGGACTCGTAGAAGGCATTGTGGGCGGCCCGGATTATAAAGGTACCCAATGCTCAGGGACTCGTAGAAGGCATATGGGTAACCTGGATATAGAAATGGGCCCCCCAATGCTCAGGGACTCGAAGAAGGCATTGAGGGCGGCCCGAATTCTAGTACCTATGTGCACATAGAGGTATATACGATGCTGATGTGTTGAGATTACTCCACACAGCTAAGGAAAATCGACGTTGAGGAGCGTTGAGCATTGCTCCGCCTCAACTAAGGAAAAAGTATTTTATAAGAATGAGATTTTTGAGTATTTATTATGAAACGGTCAAGCATGATTTTACAATGGTGTTTGAGTATAATTTAATATGATTTGAAGTGTTATATTTTATGCGAGTTCGACCAATTTTACAGGTAAAATATAATGTTTTCAGAAAACCGTTACTCACTGAGCTATTAGCTCACCCTTTTTAAATGTTTTCCATTTTCAGGTAGCATGACAGTTCTCGTTGCCGATCGAAGTCGAGGTTTGTCAAGAGTATGTGGATGGTGAGGTTGACAGTGGGTAACGTGACAGGGTAGTCGGTAACTGCTGTCCTCACACTCCGTCTCGAGCTACGGGAGGGTAGTTCGGAATGGGGTGTGATAGCACTAGCGAGACCGGAATGAACGAGACTAGCGAGATTACCTGAGGAGTGAGACCTAGCGAGACCCAGCGAGATTTGTGAGAAGGAAAGCCTCCTTGCGTCCCAACGACACCCGTCTCGCTACTTACTCTTCAATTACTCGGTGACACCCGCTTCCTAGTGACAGCCGACAGTAGAGTTTTCCTCTTTTCCTTTTTGTTCTTACTTCTATCTGTTAAAAGTCATATTTCCAGCCAGATTTAGAACTTCTTCCCTTCTACAAACTTGTAGAGAAATAAGTCCTTTATCTTATCTCAAAGTCTCATAATGAAAGTCCTCTTCGCTTGAGAGATATTCTTAAACAACCTCGAATTGCTCCTAATCGCTAGCAATTCAGCTCCGATCTCTTCTACCTGGAGTTTAACACACATTTACTCAAATTCGGCTCAGGTATCCTTCATGAAAATTGGTAGAAATTGAGTTAACTTACTAACCTTAAAATTTTAACCCTAGCCACAGCTTCCACAGTTCGTTCTTCTCCAAACACTAAACGATACTCAGATTAAGCAACACTAGTCGAACTCTCTGTTCCAGCCTTAGTTCCTCCACAAAAACGATGAGAATTCCACCCCAAACCAACATAAACACCTTCTTCTACCTCCCTTTGTTGTTTAGCTTCGAAATGGAATCAACTCGAGCTCTGAAATGTGATTAAAATGATTAAATACTCAGTCCACTCATATACATATACCACCGACTTAATCTCCAATTCATCTCTATATATTTAACTAATCGACGCATACCTTCTCTTCAACGCATAGCTGTGCTAACCTTCTAACGCATAGTAGCCTTGAACGCATAGCTGTGCTAGCCATTTAACACGTAGTGGGCTTCAACGCATAGCTGTGCTAGCCATCTAACGCATAGTAGCCTTCAACGCATACTTCCACTAACACCAATCGCACCCCCCTTCCTTCACATCTGCATCCATGCCGAGCTACCTTTTTCAACGCATAGCTACCAGTGGCAACTCTTGTCAGGCCTCAGCCATACTCTCAACACATAGTCACACCAACGCATGGCCAACACTTAGCTACTTTTGCTCCCACACAACTCGGCCACCTTTCTCTACTCAATGCCCATCTCATAGTTTTCTTCTTAACTTGCCTTCTCCCAATGTCAGGTACGGGGCTTACAAAAGCCCCACGAGGTAACGGTAAAAACAATGTCAAGCTGTGACATTGAGGAGTGGGAAAATTCTTCCCACTGAAACGCAAGACCAAAGGATGCAAGGAAACCTGCAGCTTCACATCACTTCACAACAAACTCCAACAACACCAACTCATGATCTGCAGCCATCATTAGTCACCACAACTTCTCAAGAACAGAAGAATGGAGGGAGGAGAGAAAAAGCAACGCAGGCAAAACCTGCGTCGGTATATCAAGATACCACCCTTCCTATGCGTCCACCCTTTCCTCAACGCCTAAAGAAGAAAAATGATGAGGGCCAATTTAGAAAATTCCTGGACGTTCTCAAACAACTTCACATCAACATTCCGTTGGTGGAAGCCCTGGAACAAAATGCCAAGTTATGTAAAATTTTTGAAAGACATACTATCCAAGAAGAGAAAGCTTGGAGAGTTTGAGACAGCAGCATTAACGTAGGAATGCAGTGCGTTGTTCAAAAGCAATATACCTGCTAAAATGAAAGATCCAGGGAGTTTTACATTGCCATGCTCTATAGGGGGAATGGATGTAGGTCAGACATTATGCGACTTAGGAGCCAACATAAACTTAATGCCACTGTCTATATTCAAGAAGTTAGGTATGGGGGAAGCACGGCCCACTACAGCCACACTTCAACTTGCGGACCGCTCCATCAAGCATCCCGAGGGAAAAATTGAGATGTTCTTGTGAAGGTGGACAAATTCATCTTCCCAGCTAACATCATAATCCTGGATTATGAAGCTGACAGAGAGGTGTCCATCATCCTGGGAAGACCTTTCTTAGCTACTGGACGCGCCCTGATTGACGTCCAGGAAGGGGAACTAACAATCCATGTGGACGACCAACAGGTAAAATTTAATGTCTTTAACACGTTGAAATATCCTGATGATTTTCAATCTTGTCAGGTGATTAAAGATATAACTGAAGAAAAGGCAAGCATCACAGACGCATTGTTAGAGGATGAAACAATTCTAGATGAAATGGAAGATGGAAAAGAGGAGGAAATCGGTGTAATCTCCAACGCAAGCTTTGAACGCCTAGATTTGAGCAACCGATCCACGGAGAAGACAAAGCCATCCCTTGAAGAGTTGCTAACCCTTGAGCTAAAAACACTGCCGACGCATCTTAAGTATGCATATTTGGGAGAAGAGAGCACGCTACCGGTCATCATATCCTCTGCGTTGACTACAGACTGTGAAAAGGCTTTGCTGCAGATATTGAAAAATCATATCAAAGCCATTGGATGGACCCTAGCGGACATTAAAGGAATAAGCCCTTCATACTGCATGCATAAAATTCGGTTGGAAGAGGGTAAGGAAGGTTCAATAAAAAGGCAATGCAGGGTTAACTCAGCCATGAAGGAGGTTGTGAAGAAAGAAATCATCAAATGGCTCAACGCAGGGGTCATTTATCCAATCTCCGACAGCAGCTGGGTGAGCCCAATTCAGTGTGTACCTAAGAAAAGGGGGATGACAGTGATCATAAACAGTAAAAATGAGTTGATACCAACATGAACGGTCACTGGTTGGTGCAATTGTATGGACTACCGCAAGCTGAATGCGGCAACAAAGAAAGATCACTTCCCATTGCCATTCATCGACCAGATGCTACACAGGCTAGCAGGAAATGAATTCTTCTGCTTCCTTGAAGGATATTCCGGCTATAACCAGATCATGATGGCTCCAGAAGATCAAGAGAAAACAACGTTCACATGCCCATATGGCACCTTTGCGTTCAGACGCATGCCATTCGGGCTATGTAACGCACCAGGAACGTTCCAAAGGTGCATGATGGCGATATTTTCCAAATATCTGGAACATTCAGTAGAGGTGTTTATGGACGACTTCTCAGTATTTGGGAAATCATACGATGAATGCTTGGCAAACCTGAAACGAGTATTAAAGAGATGCGAACACACAAACCTAATCCTCAACTGGGAGAAGTGCCACTTCATGATTACTGAAGGTACTGTGTTGGGACATAAGATTTCTAAGGTCGGACTGGAAGTTGATCAAGCAAAAATAGATGCGATAGCCAAGCTGCCAGCCCCCACAAATGTAAAGACTTTGTGAAGTTTCCTAGGCCATGCAGGCTTTTATAAAAGATTCATCAAAGGATTTTCGCAAGTCGCAAAACCACTGAGCGAGCTACTGGAAGCCAATAGGGAGTTCAACTTTGATAATAAATGTCTACATGCGTTTGAGTCTTTAAGGCAGGCCCTAATTTCAGAACCAATTTTAGTTGCACGAGACTGGTCTCTCCCATTTGAACTAATGTGCGATGTAAGCAACCATGCAGTGGGAGTAGTATTGGGGCAAAAAAAAGAGAAAATAATGCACCCCATCTTTTATGCCAGTAAAACATTGAACACATCTCAGGAGAACTACACTACTACTGAGAAGGAAATGTTAGCCATAGTCTATGTGGTCGACAAATTCAGGGCATATTTGGTAGGGTCAAAGGTGACCATCTATAGCGATCACTCTGCGATCAAGTATTTGATGGCGAAAAAGGACGCAAAGCCTAGACTCATCCGATGGGTCCTGTTATTACAAGAATTTGATTTGCAGATCAAAGATAGAAAGGGAACTGAGAATCAGGTTGCGGACCACCTATCCCGGTTGGAAAATAAAGAGGTCCAGGAAAGTTGGAGTGATATAGAGGAACGATTCCCAGACGAGCACATCATGAATGCAGAGAGTTAGGAACCGTGGTATGCAGACAATGGCCTGAAAATTTCAACGCTCAACAAAGGAAGAGGCTCCAATACGAAAGTAAGTTCTACTGCTGGGATGAGCCATATCTATACAGACTTGGCCCGGACCACATCCTGCGTCAATGCGTTCCAAAATATGAAACGCATAGCATTCTGAGAAGCTATCATGAAGCACCTTACGGAGGACACTTTGGGGGACAGAGAACAGCTGCGAAGGTGTTGCAAAGTGGGTATTTCTGGCCCACATTATTCAAAGACGCAAGGGCATATGCGGTGGCTTGCGATTGTTGTCAAGAACAGGCAACATTTCTAACCGAAATGAGATGCCTCTTAACTCAATCCTGGAAGTTGAGTTGTTTGACGTATGGGGAATCGATTTTATGGGACCATTTCCTCCTTCTTGCGGTAATCAATATATCTTAGTAGCGATCGGCTACGTATCAAAATGGGTAGAAGCAGCGGCCTGTGCGAAGAACAATGCAAACACGGTGTCCAAGTTCTTAAAGAGACAAATCTTCTCTCGATTTGGAACACCAAGGGCGATAATTAGTGATGAAGGTACACATTTTATAAATCGCATAATCACTAACTTATTGACAAAATTTAATGTCTCGCACAGGGTAGCAACTGCCTATCACCCACAGACAAACGACCAAGCTGAAATAACAAACAGGGAGATTAAGTCCATACTTGAAAAAGTTGTGAGCACATCAAGGAAAGATTGGACGGTAGATTAGATGAAGCTCTCTGGGCATACAGAACAGCATTTAAAACACCCATAGGCATGCCACCCTATGCGTTGGTGTTCAGAAAAGTGATAACTTGTAGAAATACAAGTTATTATAGCCTTTCTCTTAGAAAAATAGAGATTAAATAGAGAATCATGTGGTAGTTTATGTTGAATTCTATTAATAAATCTTCCTATGCGTTCTACTCTTGTAAATTGATGAAAATAATTATTTTTAACTTTTTCAGCCTAAAATGCATGTTTTAACGCAGGAACGCGAGCAACATGTAGATGCGTTGGCAACTTCGTAACGCAGGACTATGCGGTAGCAACCTGTGGACGCGTTGACACCCGCTCAATGCAGGATGATGCGTTAGAACATATGGATGCATCGACATGAGTGAACGCATAAACCTAAATTCTCTATGGACGCATAACGAATTGAAATGCAAGGCAGCGGAAAATCAGATCAGAATCTTGAGAGATTGTCGAAAAATTGATATGCATGATCTATGGCTAAAGTGGTGGATCTAAATTGAACCGAGAAATATGAAATTTGGCGAGATAGATGCACGACATCAATTTCCTCCAATCACGCAGATTTGCCACTGATTACGAATGCAACATCTATAAAAGGGCAGTCTTGCAGGATGAAAAAGGGTTGTTGATTCTCGAAAGAATTCCTAAGTGACAGCAGAGTTCTCTCCAAACGACAACCGGAGACGAATAGCTCGAGAGAGAAGAGTCTTCCCTCCGCCTGACCACTTCACAGCAGATGTTGTGTGATTATTGTATGTGTAAATTATACTAACGCAAGGTGCTAAATGATGTGATTATGCGTTTAACATATCATGCTTTGAACATGCTATGCATCTTACTACTATGCGTTGGTGATCTTGTCAAGTTTTCCTATCCTTTACCCAAGTATAAGCAAAGGAGTAGGTTTTCTCGGTGAGTCCGAGGTCGAACACAGGGATTATATTGATTTAGTATTTACGTGGATTTCATGCGCTGCAGTGGTAACCAAGAAATAGTTGAGATGTTTGTTTTTAATCTAAGGAAAGCGATTGTTTGTACACTAGACTAAAATGTGAGAGATGGAAAGCATGCGACACAGCAAATTCAGCTAAAGATGTGAATGAATGGATAAAGAAATGGTTCAGGTTGATTAACATCTAACATCAGAAACGCATAGTAGTATTCTATTCATACTTGCGACTCTTCTCCCGGTTGTCAGCCGCTATGCGTTATATGTCTATAACGCATAGGAGAGTGTTAAGAACCAAGGTTATCCCCATAGACAGGTAACACTTCTTGGCCCTTGTCAATTGAGTTCCACAATCACTTACCCTCTCGAGCAGTTTGATTATTACTACTTATATCGATTTGTCAGATGGACATAAGCTGTAAGCCCCGTACCTAATTTTGTGGGAACGCAAGGTGAGAAGGGGCCGAGAGATGGATGATTGGGTAAGAGTAGTTGGTTGGACTGTGATTGGGGTGGAAAAATGACTAAGTATCAGCTATGCGTTGATGGCAACATGTTTTGATGGAAACAGTTTTGGTGTAAACGCAAAGATGAGGGAAGACTGTTATGCGTTGAAGCCACGACGCGTTGAGGACATAAGGCGTGGAGAACCTCCTTGTACCGAAGATTATCTTGCGGAAAACGCATTGAAGGCAGTGGGCCGTTGGAAGTTAATGGCCACTAGGAGTTGAGAGCTGATTTGCGATGAGGCTATTATGTGATGAACGCTACCCTGCATTGAAGATGGGTATGCGTTGGGCAAAGAAGGTTGGCCGAGAGAGAGTAATGCGTTTGCTAACCATTTGACGGGAGAGTTTTGAAAAGAAACATCATCAGAGGATGTGTGTGTTGCTGAAACTAAACGTAGAAGGTATGCATTGAATAGATTATGGTATAGTGTTGAAATGGAGAATAAGTCGGCGGTATATATATAAGTGGATTGAGATTTCAATTGTTCTGACTGCATTTCAGAGCTCGAGTTGGGTCCATACTAAAGCGAAACATCAGAAGGAGGTAGAAGAAGATGTTCGTGCTGATTTGGAGTGGAAATCTTATCGTAACTGTGGAAGAAACTTGAGTTGGGCAGAGAACTCAGCTGGTGTTACTCCCTCAGGGTGACGCTCGGTTTTGAAGGAAGAACAAATTGAAGAAACGGTGGTTAGGGCTGAAACTTTTGAGGTTAGTAAGTTAACTTGATTTTTAGCAAGTTTCATGAAGGATGCTTGAACTGAAATTGTATAAACGTGTGTCAAACTCAGAAAGAAGAGATTAGAGCTGAATTGTCGGACGATTAGGGGTAACTCGGAGTTGTTGAAGGATATATCCTAAACGGAGAGGATGTTCTTCAAGAAATCTGGAGGTAAGATGAAGGACTTACACCTTAACAAGTTTATAGAAGGAAGAAAGTTCTGAAATTGACCAAAACGTAATGTTTAGCAGGTTGAAGAAAGGAAGAAGAAAACGGTTCTGCTGCAGCGGAAGTATCGCTGAGAGAGCGAGAGACAGGGTAGCGAAGCAAGTATCGCTGTAACGCAAGAGAGGCTTTGCGTCTCACGATTCTCGCTAGAGTATCGCTGGGTGTCGCTCCTCAGGTAGTCTCGCTGGTTACATCCAACTCAGTGTCGCTAGTACAGTAGTATGCGATGAATAACGCTGGCAGTTTTTTTTAATTGTCTAGAGAGTAACGCTATTATTGTGTGTTAAGGAAAAGGGAGATTATGAAAACTAAACATGAGGAATATGTGTTTTCAGGCCAGGAAGAGCTCGGGGAGGCTTATAATCCACTTAGAGCCGAAACCAATTGTGAGTGACCATTTATTATATCTTGTGATAACCTTAATATGCTTACTTGATGAGGAAATGTGATCCTTGTAGTATTCATTGTGAATGTGATATGTTAGCAAGTTAAAAGGGTACCAATGCTAAAGTTTAAATATAATAAAGGCTGAGGGACCTTATGGTGAAAGCCTATGCATAAGTGAGCATGAAGTTAAGTGCTAAGGGACTTCGTGTGAAAGCACTCGAATAGTTATGAGGATGGGGTTACAATGCTGAGGGACTATGAGTGAAAGCATGTAATAACCCATCATATACTAGCTCGTGCTGAGGGACCATGAGTGAAGGCACTTGAGCGAAGATAGGAGTGGTTACCAGTGCTGAGGGACTTCATGTGAAGGCGCATGGTAATATAAGCATAATCAAATAAGTGCTGAAGGACAGAATGTGAAGGCACTAGGTAGTTGCAGATTTGTGTGACATGAGAATTTGACATTTATATGTGTAAATGGAAAGGAGAACTTTAGTAACTCTCTGAAATGCGATATGTAATGGTTACTAATGGATAAGCTAGTTCATGTATGTTATTGTTAGTGTAAAGTTATAGTCACTCACTAGGCTTTTTGCTCATTCAGTTTGTTGTTGTTTGTCGTTTCAGGTAGCGAGCGTGTCCGGGACGCCTAGCCTACAAAAGAATCTCGTCTGGGCCTATCTAGAAGCGAACCTCTGGGATAGTTGTAAATATTTAGTCTGTACATAAATCTTGTAATATGCACGTTCTTAGGAGTGAAAGGGGGACATGTTGTATCTTAGATGTATATATATATGTGCAGAAATACTTGTTGAGAGGTTGTACTATTTCTATTATGATAATAGAAATGTTGCTTAGATTTGAGATCTATATACTATCCAGGTATGATAATGTATGTAGGGGGAAGAGTATCATGCTCAATCCTAGGTATAGTGTGTATCTGGGATGGGGTGTGATAATTTGGTATCAGAGCATAAGATTTTGGGCTGTGAGGTCATGCATAGTAGATAGGAACATGTAAATAGTGAATTGATTGTATACTATGTTATAGAAACATGCCCAGAGGTACCAGACGAGGTAGGCAGGAAGGCGCCGCGACATCGCACGCTACCGGAGAGGAGAGACAACCGTCTGAAGGAGAATCTAGTAATCCTCAGGCGAGTATTAATATGGAGGAACAACTTTTTAGCAGAATCGCACAGAGAGTAGTAACTAGTATGGAAACAGTTCAGGGAGATCCTGTGAAAAAGTTTTGCATTGAACGATTCAAGGCGTTGGGTGCTCAAGTGTTTGAAGGCACTACAGATCCTTCAGAAGCTGAAGCATGGTTGAACTAGGTAGAAAAATGTTTCAGAGTGATGCACTGTCCAGAAGACAGGAAACTTGACTTGGTCACATTCATGCTCCAAAAAGGAGCTGAAGACTGGTGGCGATTGATAGAACATAGAAGTGCAGACGTGGGTTCTCTAACATGGGCATATTTTAAGAAGTCGTTCCAGGAGAAGTATTATCCTAAATCCTTTTGTGATGAGAAAAGGAAGGAATTCTTAAATCTAGTACAAGGAAGTATGACCGTGGCGGAATATGAGAAGAAATTTACGGAGCTTGCCAAATATGCTTTGGCATTGATAGCGGAAGAAGCTGATAAATGCAAGCGTTTCGAAGAGGGCCTACGCAGTGAAATCCGAACCCTAGTGACAGCTAGTACAGAATGGACAGACTTTGTAAAATTAGTAGAAGCGGCCATGAGGGTAGAAAAGAGTATAACAGGAGTTGAAGGAGGCGGAATGAAGACTGGACAGACTATTAGTTCATCACGAGTACAGACCCAGCAGGGTGAAGGACGTCGTTTTACGCCAGGAGTCTCTGGTAGGGGCAGGTTTAAAGCCCGTACTAGTGGTTCGTATTTTACAGGAGGATCACAGAGGGGAAACCCACAGAGAGGACGCGGGAGGTTTCCACAGACATCTATACCTTCGAGGCAGTCACAGTATAGTCAACCTAGTGAATCTGTGGCCAGTTCAGCACAGAAACCGTATTGTACTTCCTGTGGCAACTCACATTGGGGACAGTGTTATGTAGGATCTGACGTTTGTTATAACTGTGGACAACCAGGACATTTTAAAAGAGACTACCCTCAACCAAAGAAAGGAAGGGAATCAGAGCAGAGAACAGTGGTACAGTCGGCGAATTAGCCTAGACAAGAAATGGGTGCTGGAGAAGGAACCAGTGGAGGTCGACAGAGGGGTAGCATAGGTAGACCCAGATAGCAGGGGCAGGTGTTTACTGTGACACGGCAGGAGGCCGAGGCGACACCGGATGTAGTTACGGGTATGCTTACTATTTGTTCTAATACTGCACATGTGTTAATAGATTCGGGGGCTACCCACTCATTTATGTCTTGTAAATTTGCTGCATATATGAATAAAGAATTAGAGCCCTTGTCTGAAGCTATACTAGTATGTACCTCTACTGGGGAAAACATTGTTATAGAACATGCTTATTTTGAGTGTGAAATTATAATCGATGGTGTGATGTGGTTGACTGATTTATTACCTCTAATATTATTGGAGTTTGATGTGATTCTTGGCATGGATTTCTTGTCAAAGTATCATGCAAGAGTTGATTGTTTTAAGAAGGAGGTGTGGTTGACGAAGCCTGATGGGGTTGATGTAGTATTTAAGGGAAAGAGACGAATTCTTCCTACTTGTGTAATCTCTGCAATAAAAGCCAGGAAGTTATTGAGTAAAGGCTGTGAAGCATATTTAGCTTATGTGACAGAAGCAAAGGCAGAGAAACTAAAACCAGAAGATGTATCGGTAGTGCAGAAGTTTCTTGAAGTTTTCCCTGAGGAACTATCAGGTTTACCACCAGATAGGGAAGTGGAATTTACCATTGATTTAGTTCCTGGAACAACTCCTATTTCACAGGCACCATACCGTATGGCACCGTCAGAACTGAAAGAGTTGAAGGTGCAGTTGCAGAAGTTAGTGGATAAGGGGTACATTAGACCCAGTGTGTCCCCGTGGGGTGCACCCGTACTATTTTTGAAGAAAAAGGATGAAACTATGAGATTGTGTATAGATTACCGTCAATTAAATAAGGTAACTATACGCAATAAATATCCTTTACCCCGTATTGATGACTTATTTGATCAGCTTAGAGGGGCATCAGTATTTTCAAAGATAGATTTGAGGTCTGGATATCATCAATTGAAGGTCAGGGAGACAGATGTGCCAAAAACGGCTTTTAGAACAAGGTACGGATACTATGAATTCCTCGTGATGTCATTTGGTTTAACAAATGCTCCAGCAGTGTTCATGGATTTAATGAATAGAATTTTCCATCCTTATCTGGATCAGTTTATGATTGTATTTATTGATGATATCTTAGTATATTCCAAAAGCAGAGAGGAACATGAGAAACATCTTAGAACTGTTTTGCAGGTGTTAAGAGAAAAGAGACTGTATGCAAAATTCAGCAAATGTGAATTTTGGTTGAAACAGGTGATGTTCTTAGGACACATTGTATCCGAGGCAGGGGTGTGTGTGGATCCTCAGAAAACTGAGGCGATTACTAGATGGGAACAGTCTAAGACTGTCTGAGGTACGTAGTTTTCTGGGACTTGCAGGATACTATCGACGATTTGTGCAGGGATTTTCTAAGATAGCTTTACCATTGACCCATTTAACTAAGAAAAGTACTAAATTTGAGTGGAATGCCGAATATGAACGAAGTTTTCGAGAGTTGAAGAATAGGTTGATAACTGCACCTATTATGGCACTTCCAGAGTCAGGGAAGGAGTTTGAGGTGTATTGTGATGCTTCCCGATAGGGGTTAGGTTGTGTACTAATGCAAGGAGGCAAAGTTATAGCTTATGCCTCTAGGCAGTTGAGGCTACATAAAATTAATTACCCTGTTCATGATTTGGAATTGGCTGCGGTGGTGTTGGCATTAAAGATATGGCGGCATTATCTATATGGAGAAAAATGCCATATCTATACAGATCACAAAAGCCTAAAATATATCTTTGATCAGAAAGAACTTAACATGAGACAAAGAAGGTGGTTAGAATTGATCAAAGATTATGATTGTACCATAAATTATCATCCAGGAAAGGCAAATGTGGTGGCTAATGCTTTGAGTAGGAAGTCTCAAAGTGAAGTAAGTTTATTGAATGCAATAAGGGTGTCCTTACTCAGGGAATTGAGATTTGGTGTGGCTAATTTGAAAGTAACTGGAACAGGAGTATTGTTAGCACATTTTCAGTTGAAACCTAAATTAGTAGATGAAGTTATAAAGAGGCAAATGGCTGATCCTATGATTAGTAAGTTAGTAGAGGAGGTAAAGACTCAGCAAAGAACAGACTTTGAGCTCAGACCTGATGGTGTATTATTGAAACAGGGCAGGGTATATGTACCAAAAGATGAAGAAGTTAAACAAATGATACTGGAAGAGGCTCATAATTCAGCGTATGCTATGCACCCAGGCAGTACCAAGATGTACAGAACGCTGAGACAATTCTATTTGTGGCCAGGTATGAAAAGAGAAATAGCAGAATTTGTAGCAAAATGCTTAATTTGTCAGCAGGTTAAGCCTGAACGACAAAGGCCAGCAGGATTATTGAATCTATTCCCTATTCCCGAATGGAAATGGGAGCATGTTACTATGGATTTTCTGTTTGGATTACCGAGGACATCAGCAGGTGCTAATGGAATCTGGGTGATCGTTGATAGGTTAACAAAAACAGCACGATTTTTACCAGTTAAAACGACCTACACCTTGGATAGATTAGCACAACTTTATGTGGACAGAATCGTGAGTCAATTTGGTGTACCTGTAACGGTGACATCGGATAGAGATCCTAGGTTTACTTCCAAATTTTGGGGAAGTTTGCAAAACGCATTAGAAACCAAGCTACAATTCAGCACCGCGTTTCACGCTCAGACCGACGGGCAATCTGAACGGACCATTCAGACTCTGGAAGATATGCTTAGGACCTGTGCGTTGCAATTTCATGGTAACTGGGATGTGCATCTACCTTTGATGGAATTTGCATATAATAACAGTTATCAAGCGAGTATTGGAATGGCTTCATATGAGGCTCTTTATGGTAGACCGTGTAGAACCCCAGTTTGTTGGGGAGAGGTTGGTGAAAGGAAGTTAATTGGACCAGAAATTGTGCAGGCTACAACAGAGAAAGTAGAACTGATTAAAGCCAATCTTAAAGCAGCTAGGGACCGTCAAAAGAGCTATGCGGACAACAGGAGAAAAGATCTTGAATTCGAGATTGGAGATAAGGTGTTTTTGAAGTTATCACCGTGGAAGGGAATTCTGAGATTTGGTAAGAAAGCAAAATTGAGTCCCAGATATATTGGGCCCTATGAGATATTAGAAAGAGTTGGGCCAGTGGCTTATAGACTGACCTTACTCGTTGAAATGTCCAGGATACATGATGTTTTCCATGTATCAGTGCTGAGGAAATATATCCCTGATGTTACTCATGTGCTATCAACGCAACTAGTGGAGCTCAACGAAGATTTAAGTTATGAAGAAAAGCCTATACAAATAATAGATGAGAAAGAACAGGTTTTAAGAAACAAAGTGATACCATTAGTTAAAGTATTATGGAGAAATCATGAGATAGAAGAAGCAACGTGGGAGCCGAAGGAGCAAATGATGAAGCAATATCCAAGTTTATTTGAGTAAGAATATGCTGTCTACTGATTTCGGGGACGAAATCTTTGTAAAGAGGTGGTAATTGTAAGCCCCGTACCTAATTTTGTGGGAACGCAAGGTGAGAAGGGGTCGAGAGATGGATGATTGGGTAAGAGTAGTTGGCTGGACTGTGATTGGGGCGGAAAAATGACTAAGTATCAGCTATGCGTTGATGGCAACATGTTTTGATGGAAACAGTTTTGGTATAAACGCAAAGATGAGGGAAGACTGTTATGCGTTGAAGCCACGACGCGTTGAGGACATAAGGCGTGGAGAACCTCCTTGTACCGAAGATTATCTTGCGGCAAACGCATTGAAGGCAGCGGGCCGTTGGAAGTTAATGGCCACTAGGAGTTGAGAGCTGATTTGCGATGAGGCTATTATGCGGTGAACGCTACCCTGTGTTGAAGGTGGGTATGCGTTGGGCAAAGAAGGTTGGCCGAGAGAGAGTAATGCGTTTGCTAACCATTTGACGGGAGAGCTTTGAAAAGAAACATCATCATAGGCTGTGTGTGTTTCTGAAACTAAATGTAGAAGGTATGCGTTGAACAGATTATGGTATAGTGTTGAAATGGAGAATAAGTCGGCGGTATATATATAAGTGGATTGAGATTTCAATTGTTCTGACTGCATTTCAGAGCTCGAGTTGGGTCCATACTAAAGCGAAACATCGGAAGGAGGTAGAAGAAGATGTTCGTGCTGATTTGGAGTGGAAATCTTATCGTAACTGTGGAAGAAACTTGAGTTGGGCAGAGAACTCAGCTGGTGTTACTCCCTCAGAGTGACGCTCGGTTTTGGAGCAAGAAAAAATTGAAGAAACGGTGGTTAGGGCTGAAACTTTTGAAAAGGTTAGTAAGTTAACTTGATTTTTAGCAAGTTTCATGAAGGATGCTTGAACTGAAATTGTATAAACGTGTGTCAAACTCAGAAAGAAGAGATTAGAGCTGAATTGCCGGACGATTAGGGGTAACTCGAAGTTGTTGAAGGATATATCCTAAACAGAGAGGATGTTCTTCATGAAATCTGGAGGTAAGATGAAGGACTTACACCTTAACAAGTTTATAGAAGGAAGAAAGTTCTGAAATTGACCAAAACGTAATGTTTAGCAGGTTGAAGAAAGGAAGAAGAAAACGGTTCTGCTGCAGCGGAAGTATCGCTGAGAGAGCGAGAGACAGGGTAGCGAAGCAAGTATCGCTGTAACGCAAGAGAGGCTTTGCGTCTCACGATTCTCGCTAGAGTATCGCTGGGTGTCGCTCCTTAGGTAGTCTCGCTGGTTACATCCAACTCAGTGTCGCTAGTACAGTAGTATGCGATGAATAACGCTGGCAGTTTTTTTTAATTGTCTAGAGAGTAACGCTATTATTGTGTGTTAAGGAAAAGGGAGATTATGAAAACTAAACATGAGGAATATGTGTTTTCAGGCCAGGAAGAGCTCGGGGAGGCTTATAATCCACTTAGAGCCGAAACCAATTGTGAGTGACCATTTATTATATCTTGTGATAACCTTAATATGCTTACTTGATGAGGAAATGTGATCCTTGTAGTATTCATTGTGAATGTGATGTGTTAGCAAGTTAAAAGGGTACCAATGCTAAAGTTTAAATATAATAAAGGCTGAGGGACCTTATGGTGAAAGCCTATGCATAAGTGAGCATGAAGTTAAGTGCTAAGGGACTTCGTGTGAAAGCACTCGAATAGTTATGAGGATGGGGTTACAATGCTGAGGGACTATGAGTGAAAGCATGTAATAACCCATCATATACTAGCTCGTGCTGAGGGACCATGAGTGAAGGCACTTGAGCGAAGATAGGAGTGGTTACCAGTGCTGAGGGACTTCATGTGAAGGCGCATGGTAATGTAAGCATAATCAAATAAGTGCTGAAGGACAGAATGTGAAGGCACTAGGTAGTTGCAGATTTGTGTGACATGAGAATTTGACATTTATATGTGTAAATGGAAAGGAGAACTTTAGTAACTCTCTGAAATGCGATACGTAATGGTTACTAATGGATAAGCTAGTTCATGTATGTTATTGTTAGTGTAAAGTTATAGTCACTCACTGGGCTTTTTGCTCATTCAGTTTGTTGTTGTTTGTCATTTCAGGTAGCGAGCGTGTCCGGGACGCCTAGCCTACAGAAGAATCTCGTCTGGGCCTATCTGGAAGCGAACCTCTGGGATAGTTGTAAATATTTAGTCTGTACATAAATCTTGTAATATGCACGTTCTTAGGAGTGAAAGGGGGGACATGTTGTATCTTAGATGTATATATATATATGCAGAAATACTTGTTGAGAGGTTGTACTATTTCTAATATGATAATAGAAATGTTGCTTAGATTTGAGATCTATATACTATCTAGGTATGATAATGTATGTAGGGGGAAGAGTATCATGCTCAATCCTAGGTATAGTGTGTATCTGGGATGGGGTGTGACATAAGCGTCGGATTAAGATCGCAATTGACAAGATGAAATAGTTACACTATGGTTCTTAGTTAGATGCTAACGCAACCCTAGACCCTTGAGTGATTAGTTACTCATGGTTTGAAAGTAAAAAGCGGAAAGTATAGAGAATTGAGTAGACATGGAAGATAATTATATTGATGAAACGGAATACAACTTTAGATAAGCTCAATGTCTTGACACAAATCTAAAATCAATATAGAAAAAGTAAGATGGAAAGCAGGAAAGGCGTCAATGTCTTGAGTCGCCCGGATGGAAGCGTGAGGTTCTGCTGTGAAGTGGTCCGGCGGAGGGAAGACTCTTCTCTCTCGGGCTATTCGTCTCCGGTTGAAGTCTGGAGAGAACTCTGCTGTCAGTTATGGAATTCTTCCGAGAATCAACAACCCTTTCTCATCTTGCAGAGCTGCCCTTTTATAGATGATGCGTTCGCAATCAATGGCAAATCTGCTTGATTGGCGGCGAAATTGATATCATGCGTCCATTTCGCCTGATTGCGTAATTTTTGGGTCAATTAAGATCCACCACTTTAGCCACAGATCATGTTCGTCAATCATCCGACAATCTCTCAAGATTCTGATCTAATTGTCCGTTGCCTTGTGTTGATGGTTGTTTATGCGTCCATGGATAGTTTGGCCGTTATCAACGCGTCATGAGTTGCTAACGTATAGTCTTACGTTGAGTAGTTGTTAACGCATCTTCAGGTTGTTCGCGTTCCGTTCAGATCATGCGTCCATGACGAACAGATGGCTAACGCGTAATCCTACGTTAAGAAGTCATCAACGCATCGTTTGCATTCCTGCGTCAAAACATGCGTTTTAGGCTCAAAAAGTGGTAAAATCATTATCTTCATAAAAATACTAGAGTATAACGCAAAGGAAGATTTATTAGTCAAAATCAATATAAATTGCCGCATGCTCCTCTATTTAATCTCTATTTATCTAAGAAAAAGGCTATCATAACTTATATTTCTACAAGTTATCACACCCCCAAACTTAGATAAATGTTTGTCCTCAAGCATAACTTCTATCTAAGAAACTTCAATTATCCTAAACATTTTCTCAACGCATTGACAAGTCTCTCGGAATGCTATACTCAATCAGCTACCCGTTAGTTATATTATTTCTCTACCTCTATATTCTTTTCTTTAGGACGGGTCTAATTTGTATGCGGCAAGCTTTCTTTTCAAAATTCTTAAACTCATTATTCACAAAATTTTTGTTTCTTCTTTTGAACACTGAGTCTGAAAAGATGAAGATATAAAGTTCCTTTTTCTTTCATTGGTTTTCTTATTTATGTAACCATGCGTCGAGTAGGGTTACCTACCTTCGTTTTGACATACCAACGATGGGGTGCATGGAGGTAGCCAACTACGAGCAAGTGCCCTTCTCAACTAAACTCTTATCTAAGCTCGGTTTCCTCACTAGATATTGGAGTTTGTTATTTATCTATGCGCCGCTGATTACGATTACCCACCTTCGTTTTGACACACCAACTATGGGGTGCATGGAGGCAGCCAACTACGAGCAGGTGTCGTTTTCAGCTAAACTTTTAACAAGATAAATATATTAGTCTTGCCAGCGGAGTTTTGCGTTTAAAAGGAAAAATTTTTATTTTTATTTATTTTTTTATTTTATTTTTTATTATTTTTTTATTTTTTTATTTTTTTAACATCATTGAAATAAGTTCCTCATATTTTTATCTTTGATAGTTCAAACCTCTTCCACCCCCAAACTTGAGAGTAGCAAGGTCCTCATTGCTTAAATTGTAAACAAAGATTAAGTTGCAAAATTTTGTAAAAGAGGTTTGAATTGGCCGCTTGCATACATGCAAAGTAGGTTTGCGTTTCTAAGGAATAGTATGCAGACGCATTGAAAATAATCTAACTTAAAGAGTGTACAAAAGGTGTAAGCATGATGATCCTCATAGTGACTAATTTTTCAACGCAAAGATAAAAGTTGGGAATAATTAAGTGTACTTAGAATGAATTTACAACAAGGGACAACGCAAAGAGAAAATTAGAAATTCCATGCGGTGAAGAAATTTTTTCATTCTATTAATTGAATGTTCCACAACGCATACAATGAATATGAAGATACATGCAAGAGAAGCTACAACTCTTGACTACACCCCTAAATTTTAACCATCAGACTTGTCTTCATCATGTCTGCGTTGCTGCTCAGGCGCAGGGCACTGCGGTACTGGGAAGACAAGCGGCTGTTGTAGGCATACCAGAATGTTAGGAGGCGGGATTTTCGGTCGAAACGAGAGCAGTTGATGAACGTAATTCATTGTAAATTGAAACTGCTCCATTTGCCAGCGTGCTAACATATTCAAGGAATGCATCACTGGACGCAAGATCGATTGTTGCAGATATGTTTGCGCTGTCTCCCAATCGAGATCAAGTTGGGCTTCTTGCTGTTGTGGTTGCGTTGGTGGTTGAGGCAGGTTTGGCTGAGGGCGAGGAGTTGATGGAGTTTCGTCAAACGCAGGGGATGATAGACGCATAGAAGTCGCGCCAAAATCCCCATAGTGTGAGTCATCAACTCTTACTGAGGAGATTGGGGAGGGGGGCTTTGTGGAAGGTTTTGGGCGATGCGTTTTGGGAGGAGGTGGAGGTGGTTTTGGGCGATGCGTCTCTGTAGGAGGTGGAGGTGGGGGTGAAGAGCTTGAGGTTGGGGAAGGTCTAATGGTGGCATCAGGACTTGCCACAGCCTTGGGTTTCAGTTTGGATGCCTTCCCCTTCTTTTGCGTTGGCGGCTTTCGAGGCGACACTTTAGGTGACAGAATGGGTTGCTAAGGTCTTTTGGTGGCCTTAGCAGGCTCTGGCAAATGCTGGGATCCTCTCATCAACCGACGCAGAGTTTTATGGGCGATTACACTGCTAACTTCAATCATCTTCTCTGCGTCTAACACTTCCGTCTGCCCTCCGATGGAAGCATTGGCGTACAGGTTCATGATAAATGTGGGGAAAAAGAGTTGGCCTCTTGGCTTGTTAAACACCCCTCTTATTTGCGTCGCGATTATGCGTCCGACATCAAGGGGGATGCGACGCATAATGCAATAAGCTGCCATCACCCGATCCCTTGACACTGTTTTGTCATGCGTCGTAGGGATCAGCCACTTCTTCACCAAGTATACCCACAGGTTGGCCTCTGGTCGTAGGCTGTTAGCAAATAGCGTTTTAATACCTGTAGATGAAACGTCCCACTTCGCCCCGGGCTTCGCCAATACTCGGATTGCGTCTTCCATTAACTCCGGTGGAGTTGATTCTATGATTTTATTTCCTTCCGCATCCGAGTTGTCCCTCAACTGATATATTGCGTTTATTTCCCTTGCGTTGAACTGGACTTTAGTTTCTTCAACCACCACCACGTCTTCCTCTTCATCTATGCGTCCGTTATAAAAACTACGGACTAAGTCAGGTTGGACCCAAGAGGTGCTGGAACAGAAGTTTCTCCAGCCGTGGTGGTCGATAATTTCAGTAATGTATGGTGGCAATGGGGCTTCTTCAGGGAAAAATCCCACCTCTATCAATAAATTAGGGAACGACCTGCGTCTCCCTTTTCCTTCCTTCTTATTTGGTGACGCATCAGCCACCTTAGCTTTTCCTTTGGCCTTAGCAGGGATTTCATCCACTGTTCTTTGTTTGCTCTTGGCCACTTCAGTTGGTTTCTCAGTCACCTTCTCCTTCCCTTTGCGTTGCTCTTTGTGAGTGCTGGGGAGTTTGGTGACTGACACCTCTTTTTCTTTCTCTTTCTTTCTCAAGGTGCTAACACCTTGCTCCTCTCTTGCATCCTCCTCGATGCGTTCCTTCCTTGTAGGCGAGTGGTGCCTACTTCTCTTCTTCTTTTTCTTATTGCCCTCCTTCTCTTCTTGGGCATTTATTCTTGCAGCCAGCTCCTCATCCTCTTCTATTTGCAGCTCTCTCTTGAGCTTCTCAGCTGCTTTTTCTATTCTTTCTTCTTGCCTCATTTCCTCTTCAAATGCCATTGCGGCTTCATCTATTTGAGGATTAGGAAGGCCTTGCGTTTCCCAATCTTCTTGAGGCTGCACTTCCCTGCGTGCCTCCTTGCTGGACAATGCGTCCTTAGCAATTTTCTCCGCTTCTTTTCTGAGGGCCCTGAGCTCTTTTCTCAACTTGGCCCTTTTCTTTTTCATCTTTGCTGCCAGCCTATCGAAGGATGTTGCCGCAATTGGGGACTCAGGACCGTCTCTTTTCTTTGCACTTTTAGGCTCTTCATTCTCTGCAGTTTCTTGTGATACCCTTCTTTTCTTCCTCAACAAGGGTACCACTTCCTTTTCCTCTTCTCTTCCTCTCTTGGCCTCTACGGTCAACACGACCTTTCTAATAGGTCCTTCATTGGAGTCCAAGGTCATCTCCTCAGGACTGATAGACGCAGGGACTGACCCTTGCGTTGCAGATGGCTCGCCTATGATCTCCTTGCTGTAGGCGGCTTCTTCTTCCTCATTTCCCTCATTCTTTTCACCCTCCCGAGTCTCTTTCAACTGACTCTTGACCTCTTTTATCGGCGAGGGTGATTCTCGTCTTGCGTCTGAAACGGTTGCGTCCATTGGGTCACGCAATCCGCTCAGGATCTCGGCTATCCATGCGTCTGGGGAACGTGCGGAGTTCACTTCCCCCTCTTTGACAGCCACCTCTTCTTCTACTTCTCGTCCCATCTCTTCTGTTCCTCTTGTGCTGGGCGGACGAGGTGAGGGTAAAGGCTGGTTGACCTCCCCATCATCCTCCCGATCCTTTGCTTGCCTCTTCTCTTGAGCGATTCTCTCCAGAATGTCGCCGAATACCTCTCTCTCTTCTCTTCGGCGTACTTCGCTGCTTCCGTACAATGTGCTGGCTTCGTCACAAACCGTTCCAGGACCCAGTTGCTCGGCCTCGAAGTTTTCCGTACTTAGCCGTTGGTTTCCAACATTGAAGTTCGCGGTGGAAAACTCCCTCACATTCTTCATTCTAGGCCTAAAGATGCACGATTTGACTCGGATTTTAGGTTTTGGAGTAGGCACTTGGTCGATTCTGCTCAAGGGGCGGATATTTAGAACTTCCACACAGTCGTTTGAGTCGAGATCGACTACCGGTGGACAGATTGGGGGTCTGAAGAATGGTCGGAAAAATGGGTTTATAGGCGGTCTTTGGGCAGTAGCCCTGATTCGCGACGCCAAGAAAGTTAGGATAAATGGTGGATTGGGATTTGGAGGTCTTGGGCGGACCGGAGAAGCAAAAGGCCTCACAGGTCGAGTGGGTCGGAAAATGGCGGAAAGAAAAATGGAGATCGAAATACCTCAGGTGATGATGAAGAAGATGTAGTCGAATACTGGGTAGCGTACGAAGATATTGGGGAAACGTCGCCGGCGGAGTGTTCTTGATTTTGGGAGTCTGATTGGCTTGACATAGACATAAAGGCGAAGAACACAAATCGCCAGAGTTTTGGAGGTGAAGGGTTTCGAAAATAGAAAAATGGAAAATCGAATCGCGTGATAAGGGCTGACTGGGCCGTCAGTAATAAATGTAGATACGCAGTATCCGAAATCCCACTGATCTAGGCAGATTTTATTGAGCCGCACAGCCATCAAGTGTGATGGGCGGCTAATTAATGCAATTAGAGCACTTGAGTGTTTTAGCACTTGAGTGTGTTTTTTGGAAAAAAACACATAGACTCAGAAGACATCTGCGTTTCACCTATTGCTCTATCTAAAACGCAGTGAACTAATGATAAACGCATAGCTGATGAACGTCTGGTCCTCAGGTTCAAGTATGCGTTGGAAGTTAAGTATTATGCGTTTTGACAAAAGAATTTACGGCTCTAACCTCACCCCTAATCTTAACTTGATAAACACAGGAATCGTTTATCGATGAACGCATAGTTCCATGATGCGTTGAAATCAAATAGTTTACATTAAAGCTCGACGCCTAGTTTCATGCTTATCTCATTTACACTACTCAACTAAAATTAAAGAAATAAATAAATGCTAAAAACAAAATACAAACAGCAGAAAGAAAGTAAAATACAATAAAATAAAAATAAATACTAGAACAAGTTCGAATAAAAATGAAGCAAGGGTAAAAGAAAGCGTCCCTGGAAAAGTAGGTGTTCAGAACCGTAGGGACCTTTCGACGCAAGCTCAGTTATTACACTTGCGTGAATCATTGGAGCCTTTATCGCGATCAGGGTTCAACGCAGAGGCGACAATGAAGTACATTATGACCTCCCTCAAGCGTGCATAGTTGGGATGCGTTGGTCTGGTTTGTAGCTCATGCGTTGAAGGCTCTTTTAATAGCGGCTCGATCTTTGCCGCGGATCTGTTGCTCCGGTCTGATTCCTCAATTATACCATCAGAGAGTGATTTGATTTCATCATCTTCACCATCTTCACCGTCCTTGAGGATTTCATTTCTCAATGCCGCGTTCACGGGTCTTGCCTTTTTACTGATATCCGCGTTCATCTGACAAGATTGGAAATGATCAGGATTGTTTAACGCGTTAACTACATTAAATTTTACCTGATCACCCGCGTGGAGCGTTGAGATTTCTTCTTGGACGTCAATCAAGACGCGTCCAGAAGTAGTATCTTCATATACAGACGCAGGTTCTACCTACGTTGCTTTTTCTCTCCGCTCTCTATTTTCCTTTTCTTCTTATGCGGTGGATGATGATGGATGATGGACATTATTCACGGTGCTCTCCATCGGTTGCCTTTTTGGAGCGTTTAGGGGTTGCAAGTTTCCTTGCGTCCCCTCATTATGCGCTGTGGGATTAATTTTCCCACTTAACAATGTCTCACCTTGACATTGTTCTTCGGAGTTCCCTCTTGGAACTTCGATCGTACTTAGCAATGCTCCTTGTGTTTCATTTTTGCGCTCCTCTGCAATTTGATTCATTTGAACTTCTAAATTGCGAATTGCTGTGGCTTGGTTTTGGAGCATCGCATGGTACAACTGGCACGTTGCTGCAATTTTACTCTTATATTTTCGTAAAAGAGATTCCAGGGAAGACAATGAGGATGATTCGTCTACTTACGGATCCCTTGAAAACTGATGATACTGGTCTTGATTCCATTGGTTGAAACCGGGAGGGTTGCCTCTCTGCAGCTGCTGCTCAGCCCTCTGCATTTGTTGCTGATTCCCACCCCATCCGAAGTCAAGATGGTTCCTCCAACCCTAATTGTACGTCTCACCGTAGGGGTTGTTTTGAACACTGCAGATAGACTGGAGGTTGTAGGGACACATGTCATACAAGTGCCCCGCACCACACTGCGGGCAGTCTACAGATGCTGTCGAATTCATCGCGTGCTCTGCGTTCATCGCAGCAACTGATCTACCTTGATTTTGCAATACTAGTGTTTGCAGCATGGATGCTATATTGTCGAGTTGCACTGCCATGCTAGTGGTCGCATTAGTTTCAAGCATTCTAGCATGCGTTTGCCTTCTATTGGTGGAGCGAAAGTCATATTCGTCGTCCACCCACTCATTGGTGTTCCATGAAGTTCTGTCGAAAATATTTCCGGCATATGAGTAAGTCATCTTCAATACTTCTCCTGCTTACACAGGCAATTTTCCTCACTAGCCATGTCAATTAGGTCCAAGCAATTGGTCCTTCTTCAATTCTACCTTGTCCTTCGGGTGAAGGTTCTCTCAATCTCTGGGTCAATATCGAGTGTTGGGTTGTCCCCTTCACTCATATACTGTTAGAAGCTTCTGGCAGAGGAGAAACTTACTATACTCCTTCGACTGAGGAATCCTACAACACAATAATCCAAATAAAATAATTAAATCAATGCAAGAGTCCCCGGCAACGGCGCCAAAAACTTGTTGTGTGATTATTGTATGTGTAAATTGTACTAACGCAAGGTGCTAAATGATGTGATTATGCGTTTAACATATCATGCTTTGAACATGCTATGCGTCTTACTACTATGCGTTGGTGATCTTGTCAAGTTTTCCTATCCTTTACCCAAGTATAAGCAAAGGAGTAGGTTTTCTCGGTGAGTCCGAGGTCGAACACAGGGATTATATTGATTTAGTATTTACGTGGATTTCATGCGCTGCAGTGGTAGCCAAGAAATAGTTGAGATGTTTGTTTTTAATCTAAGGAAAGTGATTGTTTGTACACTAGACTAAAATGTGAGAGATGGAAAGCATGCGATGTCACACCCCCTCCCAGATTACCCACCTAACCTAAGGGGGAGTGTGAAGACAATAAACATCACCCCTCTTGTGACATATATTGCCCTAACTTTTCCTGTACACACATTTACTCATATACAAACATAGAACATAGCCATACATCGCATGCTTATAACATGATACAATTCCCTATATAGGGTACACCTTAAATACATAGCATGACTTCGTATTCATATCCATAACACCATATATACAATACTATCAACAGTCTCCACTCCAAACTATATGTTCTACATGCCATTTACATATGTATATTCAACGTACAACTCTCAAACTTGACTGAATCTTGATATTCGAGGCTTAGGTAGGGTGAGCTGTAATAGGCGAAGCACCGGGAACGTCCTTGCTACCTGGGGAGGGAAAAAGAAAACATTGGAAAACATAAGCTAATAGCCTAGTGAGTGACCAATCTTTATAAAACGGCATTCATTTTAAACAGGCATGTTATGTAAAATGAATAAATCAGAGTTCAACATTTGTTCGAGTGCTGCATGTTTTTCATGAAATTCATCATTCTCATAAATCAATACTAAAATCATATCAAACGTTTTCCAAGGAATTCATCAATATCAACCAGTTTTTGTTAAATTTTTCCCTTAGTTGAGGCGGAGCAATGCTTCTATGCACTCAACGTCGAAAATCATCCCTGGCTTAAAGCAGAGCAAGCTCGATGCACTAGCCAGCTTAATCTCTATGTGCACATAGGAATAGGTCGGGTTGCCCAAGTACCTTCTACGAGTTCTTCAGTACTGGGTCCCGGGGAAACTCGCGTGCCTTCTCATGTCCTTGAGCACTGAGCCTCTTCTAAAACGTTTCAGAATTTCTTTCACATAGTAGTTCATATGAAAATCTTTCATGAAAATCAATATATATATATATATCACGATAAACAATATTTCAAAACATGCCATTGAACATCTTGTAAAAACATATAAAACATGCCTTGTGAACAACATCATCAAACATCATGCTTCCTAAGAAAACAGTTCATCTCAAAGCCATATCTCATAAGAAAACCAAGCTAAACATTTTAAATAAATTTCGTTTCAAAACAAGAAAAGTGTCACTCACAATTCTTTCTAGGCTTTACATGGTTTATATACTGTTCCTATTTCTTCTTGGCCTGCAAAAGAAACATGCCCTATGTTAATCAACACTAACTTTCTTTTCCTTTTCTCTACTGACTTATAAACGTGAATCTCAGCGACACCCGCCAAAAAGGACTGTTACTAGCGATACCCAATAGAACAGCACCAGCGTTACCTGCCTGAGCAGCGATACTCAGCGTTATCTAGCGATACTTGTGAGACGAAAAGCTCCTTCGCGTCTCAGCGTTACCCGTCTCGCTGCAATTTCCTAGACAGTGTGTCAATACTTGATTTTTCCAACGGCACTCTGCATTGTACTCCTTTCTTTCTTCTCGTCCTTACTTCAACCTATGAAAAACCACATTTCCATATAGATTCAGAGTTTCTTCCCTTCTGCAAACTTATAGGAAATCACGTTCTAAAGCTTACCTTAAAATTTCAGGGTTTAGCTCTTTCTCATTCTCGCGATATTTCGAAATTACCTCCTGCTGTTCCGGATTGCGAGACAGTCTTGTAATCACTGATTTCCTAAGGATTCACATAGTAAAACTTCGATTTCAGTATGACCATCCTTTACAAAAATTGTTAGGAATTGCATTAACTTACTAACCTTAAATTTTCAGCTCTGAACTCAGCTTATTCCTCACGTTCTATCCCGAATATCAGTCATTACTCAACCAAACTAAGTAGCTTCGGTCATTCCCCTGTTCCAACTTCATTTCCAGCCTCGATGTGAATCAAACTTCGTCCGGAATCCTCAAGAACACCCTCCTCAATCTTCTTCTGGAGTTTATCTGAAGAATAGAACCGACTTAAGCTCTCAAATTGTCCTTAAAATGATTAAACATTTAATTAATCTAGCTATTTATACTGCCGACTTAACCTTCTCAACACCAGGACTTAGGCTGCTAACTTACGTATTTTCTCTGCAGACTAGCACGGGGTTCTCCTCCTAACGCACGGCACTCAAGTTAACTTCTCTTCCAATGCATAGTAGGTGTCCCCACACGCCTCCTGTTTTGAACGCATTCCTTTCCATCTTGAAATTCTACTTCCGATGTGTGTAGACCATCCTGTCTTCAGCACAGGTGCCCCAACGAATGTCTGTCTTCGACACATCAACTTCAACGCCATCCTGTCCTCAACGCAGAATGACTTGGACGCATGGTCCAAGTGCGTTTCTCTCCCCTTCAAGACTACTTATCTATCAACGCAGTAACTACTTCCGCTCACTAACTTCCATGAATTAACCACAAACACATAAACTTAGTCAATACTCAGTCGAAGTTTTACTTTCCTCTCGCTCTAGGCCACTTCTCCCTTTGAGACCCATAGCCACAAACACATGGTCGTGCCTCAATTCTTGGCAACACAAACCAGTGCTTACATGCGACACAGCAAATTCAGCTAAAGATGTGAATGAATGGATAAAGAAAGGGTTCAGGTTGATTAACATCTAACATCAGAAACGCATAGTAGTATTCTATTCATACTTGCAACTCTTCTCCCGGTTGTCAGCCGCTATGCGTTATATGTCTATAACGCATAGGAGAGTGTTAAGAACCAAGGTTATCCCCATAGACAGGTAACACTTCTTGGCCCTTGTCAATTGAGTTCCACAATCACTTACCCTCTCGAGCAGTTTGATTATTACTACTTATATCGATTTGTCAGATGGACATAAGCATCAGATTAAGATCGCAATTGACAAGATGAAATAGTTACACTATGGTTCTTAGTTAGATGCTAACGCAACCCTAGACCCTTGAGTGATTAGTTACTCATGGTTTGAAAGTAAAAAGCGGAAAGTATAGAGAATTGAGTAGACATGGAAGATAATTATATTGATGAAACGGAATAACCTTGGTACTTAACACTTTCCTATGCGTTATAGACATATAACGCATAGCGGCTGACAACTGGGAGAAGAGTCGCAAGTATGAATAGACTATCACCATGCGTTTCCGACTTTAGGTGTTAACCAACCCGAACCCTGCTTTTACCCATTCACACAATTCAATTAGCTGACTTTGTTGTGTCACATACCTTACCGTCTTTCACATTTTAGTTTAGTGTACATGTTATCACTTTCTTTAGATTAACGCAAACCCCATCTTAAATATTTTTGGTTACCACTACAACTCAATTAATCCAACTAATTACAAAATCAGCATAGTCCCTGTGTTCGACCTCGGACTCACCGAGAAAACTTATTTCTTTGCTTATACTTGGGTAAAGGATAGGTAAACTTGACAGATAATAAACGCATAACATTAAGCATGTTAAACGCATAGGAAGCTTAATAATAATAAATAGACAGTCAGACGCAGCAATGAGTCTTCGAACTTACCAACAAGTTTTTTGCGCTGTTACCGGGGATTTTCGTATTGATTCTTTTTCTTTTTTTGGATTATTTTTGTTGTAGGAATTCCTCAGTCAAAGGCGTATTGTGAGTTTCTCCTTTGCCAGAAGCTCCAAACAGTATCTGAGTGACGGGAGCAATCCAGAACTCGATATTGACCCTGAGATTGAGAGGACAAGGTAGAATTGAAGAAGGACCAATCGTAGCTTGGACCTAATTCAAATGACTAGTGAGGAATTGCCTGCATAAGCAGAAGGAATATTGGATATGACCTACTCGCAAGTCGTAGATATTTTCGACAGAATTTTGTGGAATACCGATGAGTGGGTGGACGACGGATATGGATTTCGCTCCACCGATAGAAGGCGAACGCAAGCTGGAATACTTGAAGCTGATATTGACACCAATCTCTCAGCGTAGATGATAACCATGACATCTCTGCTGAAGACAACCTTGAGTAATCAAGGTGGATCAGTTGTTGCGATGAACGCGATGAACGCAGTGAATCCGATAGCGTCTGTAAGTTGCCCGTAGTGTTGTGCGGGGCACTTGTATGACATGTGTCCCTACAACCTCCAGTCAATCTGCGATATTCAAAACAACCTCTACGATGAGACGTACAATTCGGGTTGGAGGAACCACCTTAACTTCGGATGGGGTGGAAATCAACAACAAACGCAGAGGGCTGAGCAGTAGCCGTAGAAAGGCAACCCTCCTGGTTTCAACCAATGGAATCAAGGCCAGTATCATCAGTTTCAGAGGGATCCACAAGCGGACACATCATCCTCATTGTCTTCAATGGAATCTCTTTTACGAGAATATATCAGTGAGAATGAAGCAACGCGCAATTCGCATGAAGCGATGTTCCAAAGCCAAGCCACTGCAATTCGCAATTTAGAAGTTCAATTGGGTCAAATTGCAGAGGAGCTCAAGAATGAAACACAAGGAAATTGCTAATTACAACCGAAGTTCCAAGAGGGAACTTAGAAGAACAATGTCAAGATGTGACATTAATACGTGGGGATAATACCCAACCCACATCACAAGATCAGAGGACGCAAGGAAACTTACAACCTATAAACGCTCCAACAACAAGTCAACCGATGGAAAGTAGTATACATAATGCCAATCAACCATCATCTTCCACCAAATCCCAAGAAGAGGAAAATATAGAGAGGAGAGAAAGAGCAACACAGGCAGAACCTGTGTCTATATATAAAGATACCACCCCTGAACGCGTCCTAATTGACGTCCAAGAAGAAATATCAACCCCTCGCGTGGGTGATCAGGTAAAATTTGATGTAGTTAACGCATTGAAAGATCCTGATGACTTTAAATTTGGTCAGATGAATGCGGATATCAAGGAGAAGACAAGACCCACACACGAAGCGTTGAAAGATGAAATCCTCAAAGACAATGAAAATGGTGGAGGAGAAGGAATTAAATTACTCTCTGATAAAAAATTAGAGAAATTAGACTGAAGCAACAGATCCACGACAAAGATCAAGTCATTATTAAAAGAGCCTTCAACGCATGGGCTAGAACCCAGACCAATGCATCCCAAGTACGCGCACTTGAGGGAGGTCATACTGCAATTCATTGTCTCCTCTGCGTTGAACCCTGAACGCGATAAAGGCTCCAATGACACGCGAGTGTAATAATTGAGCTTGCGTTGAAAGGTCCCTGCATTGCTGAACGCCTATGTTTCCAAGGACGCTTTCTTTTACCCTTGCTTTCTGTCTTCTATTTGTACTTTGTTTTAGTATTTGTTTGTTATTCTTTGAATTCAGTTTTAGGAGTAGTGTAAATTAGATAAGCATGAAATTAGGCGTTGAGCTTCCATACAGATTATTTGATTCCACCGCATACTCTGTCATTCATGCCTGCGTTCAACGCGTAATAGAACTATGCATCGATAAACGACCTCTGTGTTTATCAAGTTAAGATTAGGAGTGCGGTTAGAGCTGTAATTTTTTTCAAACGCATAATACTTAAACTTACAATGCATACTTTGAACTAAGAACCATGCGTTCATCAGTCATGTATATTCTATGTATGCGTTAATTGTATGCGTTCATCTTTTCTTCACCGCATTGAATTTCTAATTACCTCTTTGCGTTGTCCCTTGTTGTAAATTCATTCTGAGTACAGTTAATTATTCCTAACTTTTATCTTTGCGTTGAAAAGTTAGTCACTATGATGATAATCATGCTTACACTGTTTGTACACTCTTTAAGTGAGATTACTTTCAATGCATCTGCATACTATTCCTTAGAAACGCAAACCTACTTTGCATGTGTGCAAGCTGCCAATTCAAACCTCTTTTACAAAAATTTTCAACATAATCTTTGTTTACAATTTAAGCAATGAGGACCTTGCTACTCTCAAGTTTGGGGGTGGAAGAGGTTTGAACTGTCAAAGATAAAAATATGAGGAACTCATGTCAAAAAAAAGAAAAAAAAAAAAAACAGATATTGTTTGGAGCTTCTGGCACAACTCCGCTGGCAAGACTAATATATTTATCTTGTTAAGAGTTTAGCTGAAAACGACACCTGCTCGTAGTTGGCTGCCTCCATGCACCCCATACTTGGTATGTCAAAACGAAAGTGGGTAATCATAATTAGCGACACATGGATAAATAACAAACTCCAATGTCTAGTGAGAAAACCAAACTTAGATGAGAGTTTAGTCGAGAAGGGCATTTGCTCGTAGTTGGCTGCCTCCATGCACCCCATCGTTGGTATGTCAAAACGAAGGTGGGTAACCCTACTCGATGCATGGTTACTTAATATATAAATAATAAAACAAATGAAAGAAAAATGAACTTTATATCTTCATCTTTCTAGACTCAATGTTAAAAGAAGAAACAAAAATTTTGTGAATAATGAGTAAAGAATTTTGAAAAGAAAGCTTGCCGCATACAAATTAGACCCGTTCCAAAGAAAAGAATATAGAGGTAGAGAAGTAATATAACTGACGGGTAGCTGATTGAGTATAGCATTTTGAGAGACTAGTCAATGCGTTGAGAAAATTTTAGGGTTGATTGAAGTTTCTTAGATAGAAGTTATGCTTGAGGACAAGCATTTCTCTAAGTTTGGGGGTGGGATAACTTGTAGAAATACAAGTTATTATAGCCTTTCTCTTAGAAAAATAGAGATCAAATAGAGAATCATGCGATAGTTTTTGTTGAATTCTATTAATAAATCTTCCTATGCGTTCTACTCTTGTAAATTGATGAAAATAATTATTTTATAACTTTTTGAGCCTAAAACGCATGTTTTAACGTAGGAACGCGAGCAACATGTAGATGCGTTGGCAACTTCGTAACGCAGGACTATGCGATAGCAACCTGTGGACACGTTGACACCCGCTCAATGCAGGATGATGCGTTAGAACATATGGATGCGTCGACATGAGTGAACACATCAACCCAAATTCTCCATGGACGCATAACGAACTGAAACGCAAGGCAAGGGAAAATCAGATCAGAATCTTGAGAGATTGTCAGAAGATTGACATGCATGATCTGTGGCTTAAGTGGTGGATCTAAATTGAACCGAGAATTACGCAATTTGGCAAGATAGACGCACGACATCAATTTCCTCCAATCACGCAAATTTGCCACTAATTACGAACGCAGCATCTATAAAAGGGCAGTTCTGCAAGATGAAAAAGGGTTGTTAATTCTCGAAAGAATTCCTAAGTGATAGCAGAGTTCTCTCCAGACAACAACCGGAGACGAATAGCTCGAGAGAGAAGAGTCTTCCCTCCGCCTGACCACTTCACAGCAAAACCTCACGCTTCCATTCTGGCGACTCAAGACATTGACGTCTTTCCTGCTTTCTATCTCTTTTTCTAGCTTGATTTTAGATTTGTGTCAAGACATTGAGTTGTCTAAAATTGTATTTCGTTCATTAATCTACAATTTTTCCATGTCTATCCAGTTCTCTACACTTTCCGCTTATTACTTTGAATCCATGAGTAATTAATGTTTCAAGGGTCAAGGGTTGCGTTAGCATCTAAATAAAAACCATAGTGTAACTATTGCATCTTGTCAATTGTAATCTTAATCCAATGCTTATGTCCATCTAGCTAATTGACATAAGTAGTAATAATCAAACTGCTCGAGAGGGTAAGTGATTGTGGAACTCAATTGACAAGGCCAAGAAGTGTTACCTGTCTATAGGAATAACCTTGGTACTTAACACTCTCTTATGCGTTATAGACATATAACGCATAGCGGCTGACAACCGGGAGAAGAGTCGCAAGTAAGAATAGACTATCACTATGCGTTTTCGACTTTAGGTGTTAACCAACCCAAACCCTGCTTTTACCCATTCACACAATTCAATTAGCTGACTTTGCTGTGTTGCATACCTTACCGTCTTCCACATTTTAGTTTAGTGTACATGTTATCGCTTTCTTTAGATTAACGCAAACCCCATCTTAAATATTTTTGGTTACCACTACATCTCAATTAATCCAACTAATTACAGAATCAGCATAGTGCCTGTGTTCGACCTCGGACTCACCGAGAAAACCTATTTCTTTGCTTATACTTGGGTAAAGGATAGGAAAACTTGACAAATAATAAACGCATAACATTAAGCATGTTAAACGCATAACATGTTAAACGCATAGGAAGCTTAATAATAATAAATAGACAGCCAGATGCAGCAGCGAGTCTTCGAACTTACCAACAAGTTTTTGGCGCCGTTGCCAGGGACTTGAGATCTGTTGTCAACAAGTTTTTGCCGTCGTTGCCGGGGACTTGAGATCTGTCATCAACAGAAAGCGTGCCATCTCCCGCTTGAGCTGGAACACAAGGCCATGTGGGCTATGAAGAATCTCAATCTAGACCAGGATGCAAGTGGCGAAGCAAGAAAGCTTCAATTAAACGAACTCATGGAATGGAGACATTCAGCTTCTGAAAACGCAAAGTTGTATAAAGAAAGGACCAAGAAATGACACGACAAAAATATTAGTAAGAAAACGCTATACGTCGCCCAGAAGGTCCTATTATTTAACTCAAGGTTGCGTTTATTTCCAGGTAAGCTAAAGTCTCGCTGGTTTGGACCATTCATAATCAAGGAAGTGTTTCCGCATGGTGCTGTTAAGCTAACAAATGAAGACGGAACCACCTCCTTCAAGGTCAATGGACAAAGGGTAAAACCCTGCCACATTGGAGAGCTTGAAATCGACAAAACCTCCATTGACCTACGCGAGTGTAACGACTGAGCTTGCGTTGAAAGGTCCCTGCATTGCTGAACGCCTATTTTCCAGGGACGCTTTCCTTTACCCTTGCTTTCTTTCTTCTATGCGTACTTTGTTTTTAGTATTTGTTTGTCATTCTTTGACTTCAATTTTAGGAGTAGTGTAAATTAGATAAGCATGAAATTGTTGGACCGGTATGGCAACCCTAGAGGGGGGGTGAATAGGTTTTAATTAAACTTATTCCTAAATATGCTCAAATTAAACTAATTGAATTAATTTTTGAATTAAATTAATAAAAACCTTAATTGATGCTAAATATCAAGATTGATAAAAAAATATATGAAACACAAGATTCAATCAATCTCAACAAAGAAGGATAGTAATCTATAACATGCTACTAAAAATTGAATGCAAAATAAATTGAGAAAGAGTTGGAGAAGAAGACACCGTGATTTTTATAGTGGTTCGGTCCAACTCGACCTACATCCACTTTCCCAAGCGCCTCTTGGGATTTCGATTAAAAAAAATCTCCTTTGACTCTTTCCACGGATGAGAGTCGAACCGCTACCTTGCTCCTTTTTCGGGTTCAAGAGCAAACCCGATCCTTTCCACGGGTTAGGATCCAATCGTTACAATATTCTTGAAATTTTAAATCACAACTAAAACTCTCTAAATAGAGTAGATGTACAAATTTGAACTCACAATACTCAATCCTCACAATACAATGAAAGTATCTCTCTAGAATAAGATGAAAAGAAAGAAATTTGAAAGCTTGGAAAGAGAGCAACAATGGTGACCCTTTTCAATTTTTGAGGATTGTAAAATTGTAAAAGTTGGGAAAACTTTTTGGAGAAAATGAAATATTTAAAAAGAAATGAAAGTGAGTGAAAACCAAATTAATTTGGACCATTAGATCTTTGTAAAAGAAAATTGAATGGTGGAGATTTAAACTCAACTAGCCGTTAGACACAAACATATAATAATATTAAATTAATCCTTTTAAAAAGTCAACTAGCCATTAGACACAAACATATATAATATTAAATTAATCCTTTTAAAAAAAGCAACTAGCCGTTAGACACAAACATATATAATAATATTAAATTCATTTTCTTTTTAAATTCATTTTCTTTTTTTTTTTTAAATCATTTTCTTTTTAACATCAATCCAAAAATAAAAGACCCACCAATTGTTACTTCTCCATTGCTCCAAGTGGCACCTTTCAATTTGTCCACTTTGATTAAAAAAAATATGCCACGTCATAAGCTCGGGATTTTTTCATTAAGCTTGTTTCGGTCATATCTTCTTCATTTGAACTCCGATTTGAGTGATTTAAATTGCATTGGAACCGTTGTTCCAAGCTCCACACAATAGACACTTCAAAACACTCAAATGGTTAATAAATAAAATCAGGTTTGTTATCATCAAAACACTAATTAATCAATCCATTAAAATTAATTAATTTGAGATTAAGGGCCAAAAAGCCAACAATCTCCCCCTTTTTGATGATGACAAACAACTCAAGAAAAATGAAACTCAAATTGTTGTGCAATATAAAATATAAATTTAAATTGCAATCAACACACATACATAATTTTAATTCACTTGTAAACGAATGATATATTTCAATAACAACAATTCACAATTCAATAGCAACAAAGATATTCAATACTAACATACTTTCATTTTTCTTATTACCTCTCCCCCTTTTGGAATCAATCAAAAATAGCAATTAAGAAAAATAAGCAATGACGTGAAAGTTTTCCTTAAAAAGATGAACACATAATTTTGCAATTCTTCTCCTATCAACATGTCCTCTAAAAGAAAAAACCAAATTCACAGATTATGTGAACACATAATTGTAAATTTAAGAGGCATCACAAAGTATCAACCAAGCTCAAGATAAAAAACCAAATTCACAGATTTCTCTCCCCTTTTAAAATCAATTGAATACTCCCTCTTAATAAGGGACAAAAAGACATTTAACACATATCAACTTGAGGGTAGAAATATCAATTAATTTTTAAATTAAATTTTATTTCAAAGATAATTACTCCCCCTAAAATGATAAACAATATGCATAACTCCCCCAAAGAGGATAAACTATATACATAAGAGGGACACACAACAATAAACCAATATGTAGGAATCAATTTCATTTTAACATGAAATTCATATATATGTTAAGTGAAAAGCTCCCCCTAAAAATATGAATTCTATAATAATATCAAGATGCATCACAACGAATGATACCAAGTTCAAGCCTATTTTTGCAAAACTTTCTTCTTTCAAAGGCTTGGTAAAAATATCCGCTAATTGATTATTAGAACTCACAAATTCAAGAGTAATATGACCATTTTGCACATGTTCTCTAATAAAATGATGTCTAATATCAATATGCTTAGTCCTAGAATGATGTATAGGATTTTTAGCCAAATTAATAGCACTAGTATTGTCACAAAATATGGGCACACCATCAAATTTTAATCCAAAATCACAAAGAGTTTGTTTCATCCAAAGAATTTGTGCACAACAACTAGCAACCGCAATATATTCCGCTTCGGTAGTGGATAAAACAACCGAATTTTGCTTTTTACTAAACCAAGATACTAAGGAACTACCAAGAAATTGACAAGTCCCACTAGTACTCTTACAGTCAAGTAAGCTACCGGCAAAATCCGCATCGGAATAACCTACCAAATTAAACTCAACATTTCTAGGATACCACAAGCCTACATCAATAGTTCCAAGCAAATATTTAAATTTTCTTTTAACGGCATGCAAATGTGATTCTTTAGGACAAGATTGAAATCTAACACAAAGACATACACTAAACATAATATCGGGTCTACTAGAGGTCAAATAAAGTAAAGATCCAATCATACCTCGATAAATCTTTATGTCCACACATTTACCTCTTTCATCTTTGTCAAGCTTAGTGGTAGTGCTCATAGGAGTTTTTGCAATTTTACCTTCATTGAATTTGAATCTCTTGAGCAAATCTCTTGTGTATTTTTCTTGACTTATGAAGATGCCATCCTTGAGTTGTTTGATTTGGAGCCCAAGGAAGAAACTAAGTTCTCCCATCATACTCATCTCAAACTCACTATGCATACACGAGAAAATTCTTCACACAAAGATTGATTAGTAGAACCAAAAATAATATCATCCACATATATTTGCACTATAAGCATATCATTTTCTTTAACCTTAATAAAGAGAGTAGTATCAATTTTTCCTATTTTAAAGTCATTCTTAAGTAGAAAATTACTAAGCCTATCATACCAAGCTCTTGGAGCTTGTTTTAAGCCATAAAGAGCCTTTTTCAACTTATAAATATGACTAGGCAATTCAAAATTTTCAAAGCCCGGAGGTTGTTCTACATAAACTTCCTCGAAAATATAACCATTTAAAAATGCACTTTTCACATCCATTTGATACAAAATGAAATTCTTATAAGAGGCAAAAGCAAGCAACATTCTAATAGCTTCTAATCTAGCAACTGGTGCAAAAGTTTCTTCATAATCTATACCTTCTTCTTGACAATAACCTTGAGCTACAAGTCTAGCTTTATTTCTAATGATATTTCCATGTTCATCCATCTTGTTTCTAAAAACCCATTTAGTCCCAATTATAGAAGCATTAGAAGGTCTAGGGACTAATTCCCAAACATTGTTCCTTTCAATTTGATTTAATTCTTCTTGCATAGCTAAAATCCAAAACTCATCACATTCGGCATCCTTAAAACTTTTAGGTTCAACTTGAGAAACAAAAGCAAGATTACTAAATAAATTAAGAGAAGAACGAGTTTTCACACCTTGTTCGGGATCACCAAGAATCAAATCCTTGGGATGGGATGGAGCATATCTCCATTCTTTGGGCATAGATGAAGAACCATCTTCCTTCTTTTCATTGATGCTCACTTCTTCCATACTTGGAACAATTTCTTTGCCTTTTTCACTTACAAGTAAATCTTCAAAATCTTTTTCTAAATCATCACTATAAATAGACTCATTAGAAACAATATTACAAGATTCATCAAACACAACATACATAGATTCCTCAATAACTAAAGTTCTCTTATTGAAAACTCTATAAGCTTTACTAGTAGAGGAATATCCAAGGAAAATACCAACATCCGTCTTAGAATCAAATTTTCCATGTTTTTCTTTATTGTTCAAAATAAAACATCTACAACCAAAAACTTTGAAATACCCAATATTTGGGATTTTGTCATGCCAAAGCTCATAAGGAGTTTTATCTAAAGATGGTCTAATTAAAACTCTATTTAAAACATAGCAAGCGGTGTTAACGGCTTCCGCCCAAAAATATTTAGGTAAACCATACTCATGCAACATTGACCTAGCAAATTCTTGCAAAGTACGATTTTTCCTTTCAACTACACCATTTTGTTGAGGAGTTCTTGGAGAGGAAAAATTATGAGAAAAACCATTTTCTTCACAATAAGCTTTAAAAGCATCATTATCAAATTCTCCTCCATGATCACTTCTAATTTTAGAAATAAAAAAATCATTTTTCGTTTTGAACTCTTTTTGCAAAACTAATAAAACTTTTCAAAGCATCGTCCTTATGTTTTATCATCAAAACCCAAGTAAATCTTGAAAAATCATCAACTATCACGAATGCATAATAGTTCCCTCCAAAGCTAGCAATTCTAGAAGGACCAAATAAGTCCATGTGTAATAGTTGTAGGTGTCTAGTAGTAGAGATCACATTTTTAGACTTGAAAGAGGACTTAGTTTGCTTACCCATTTGACACGCATCACAAACTTTATCCTTTTCAAAGTTAAATTTGGGAAGACCTCTAACCAAAGAATTCTTGGAAATATTTGAAATTAAGTGCATGCTAGCATGTCCTAATCTTCTATGCCATAACCAAGAATCATCATGCAAAGCCGAAAGACATTTGTCACTAATAGGGAAATCATTCAAATCAATGGTGTATACATTTCCATCTCTATTTCCAACGAACAAGATTTTTCTATCACTAGCATTTTCAATGATACAATTCTTTTTATCAAAAACAATTCTAAATCCTTTATCACATAATTGACTAACACTAAGTAAATCATGCTTTAAACCATCAACTAAAAGCACATTTTCAATAAAAATAGAAGACAAATTACCTATATCACCCTTACCAATTATTTTACCTTTCTTGTTATCACCAAAGGTTACCATGCCTCCATCTTTTCTAGAGAAAGAAATAAACTTGGATCGGTCTCCGGTCATGTGCCTTGAGTAACCACTATCCAAGTACCATCTATTTTTCTTGGAGGCTTTCAAACAAACCTACATACAAAAAATTCAAGTTTGATTCTTTGGTACCCATACTTGTTTGGGTCCAAGAGTGTTAGCATTTACAAACTTTAGGATCCATTTCATTTTTGCATTTGCATTAAAAGCATTGGATCTAGACAAGTAACAAGAATAAGCTTTATGTCCATATTTGCCACAAGAAAAACAAACAAGATTATGCAAGGATCTATCTTTCAAGACATATTTGTGCACTTTACTTTTCTTGGAGAAATTCTCTCTTGGAGCATTGTAGAACTTTGCTCTTTGAGAAAAAAATTTTCTTGAAGAAGTATTATGAGCATACTTCAATTTAAAGCACTTAGGTCTAATATGACCTTCAACACCACAATTATGACATATAGGCACAAAACTAGATTTAGCATTATTAGACACAACCTTAGGCATATTAGGCACAATAGAAGATGCTTTAACAAATATAGTTTTAGAACTTGGAGTAGAGCATTCATCAATATAGCCTAAACCTCTCTTATCACCATAAGGCTTGCCTACTTCAATTATTTTGTCCAACTTTTGAGCACCTATTGTCAACTTTTTAATGGACTCTTTAGCTTTATCAAGTTCTTGTAAAGCATTTAATTCCTTTTCCTTAAGCAATTTAATCAAATTATCTTTCTCACAACTATCATGCTCAAGAAATCTAACTTTATCAAGCAAAGCATTTTTCTCATCACAAACACAAGCATGCTTATCACAAGAAACCTTCATTTCATCAATTTGCACAACATGCTCATTATTTTTAAAACAAGCAATTTTGTCAAGTAAAGACTTATTTTCACTAGACAATGCATCGTATTTTTTTTTAAGCACAACATATTTAGAGCTAAGTTTTTCTAAATCATTTTGCATACTCTCAAAAGTTTCAAACAATTCATCGTAAGAAGGGGATTCTAGATTTACCTCATCATCAAGTACATCATCTTTGTCACTATGAGCCATGAGGCAAATGCGTGCCACTTCTTCAACATCACTTCCACTTTCAGTTTCACTACTATCATCCCAAGTAGCCTTCATTGCCTTCTTCTTGGATTTCTTAGATGATTTGAGGAGAGGACAATCCGTTCTTATATGACCTGGCTTTTTGCATTCATAACTAATCACCTCATCCTTTTTGCTCTTCTCACCTTTTGACTCTCTTTGGGTTGATAGGTGTTTCTTGAATTGCTTCTTCCTCTTAATGAAATTTTTGTACTTACGTGAAAAATAGGCAATGTCATCTTCATCAAGGGCATCCTCATCTTCGGAGTCAACTTCGAAGGAGATAGTCTTTAATGCAATACTCTTCTTCTTTTTGGACTCATCCTCCAAGTGCTCCTTCATAGTGATCTCATGGGTCATGAGCGAACCAATGAGTTCCTCCAATGGAAGTTTAGTGAGATCCTTTGCTTCTTGGATCGCCGTCACCTTTGCTTCCCAAGTTTTAGGTAGAGACCTCAGAATTTTTCTAACATTTTCAGAAGTTGTATAGACTTTACCAAGGCCCTTCAAAGCATTTATGATGTTAGTAAATCTAGTAAACATATCCGTTATAGACTCATTAGCATCCATCTTAAACAATTCATAATTATGAACAAGCATGCTAATTTTGGACTCTTTAACTTGATTTGTTCCTTCATGAGTAATTTCAAGAGTATTCCAAATTTCTTGAGCGGAAGAACACATAGATATTCTATTAAATTCATCTTTGCTTAAAGCACAATACATGCAATTTATAGCCTTAGCATTTAAAGAACACTTTTTCATTTCATTTTCATCATACTCTTCTTCTAATTTAGGCTTATCAACATTATCAACCTTTTTCATGGGAATATATGGACCTTTAGTAACAATTAGCCATAAATTATAGTCAATAGATTGCAAATAGATTTTCATTTTAGCTTTCCAATATGCATAATTTGAACCATCAAAGAAGGGAGGTCTAGAAGTAGATTTATCTTCAATAATTCCACTTGCCACTAGGTTTGCCATAATGCTCTAACAATAAAGTTTATCAAGAAAATAAAATTTTAAGATGAGCAACCTTTCTCTGATACCAATTGTTGGACCGGTATGGCAACCCTAGAGGGGTGAATAGGGTTTAATTAAACTTATTCCTAAATATGCTCAAATTAAACTAATTGAATTAATTTTTGAATTAAATTAATAAAAACCTTAATTGATGCTAAATATCAAGATTGATAAAAAAATATATGAAACACAAGATTCAATCAATCTCAACAAAGAAGGATAGTAATCTATAACATGCTACTAAAAATTGAATGCAAAATAAATTGAGAAAGAGTTGGAGAAGAAGACACCGTGATTTTTATAGTGGTTCGATCCAACTCGACCTACATCCACTTTCCCAAGCGCCTCTTGGGATTTCGATTAAAAAAAATCTCCTTTGACTCTTTCCACGGATGAGAGTCGAACCGCTACCTTGCTCCTTTTTCGGGTTCAAGAGCAAACCCGATCCTTTCCACGGGTTAGGATCCAACAGTTACAATATTCTTGAAATTTTAAATCACAACTAAAACTCTCTAAATAGAGTAGATGTACAAATTTGAACTCACAATACTCAATCCTCACAATACAATGAAAGTATCTCTCTAGAATAAGATGAAAAGAAAGAAATTTGAAAGCTTGGAGAGAGAGCAACAATGGTGACCTTTTTCAATTTTTGAGGATTGTAAAATTGTAAAAGTTGGGAAAACTTTTTGGAGAAGATGAAATATTTAAAAAGAAATGAAAGTGAGTGAAAACCAAATTAATTTGGACCATTAGATCTTTGTAAAAGAAAATTGAATGGTGGAGATTTAAACTCAACTAGCCATTAGACACAAACATATAATAATATTAAATTAATCCTTTTAAAAAGGCAACTAGCCGTTAGACACAAACATATATAATATTAAATTAATCCTTTTAAAAAAAGCAACTAGCCGTTAGACACAAACATATATAATAATATTAAATTCATTTTCTTTTTAAATTCATTTTTTTTTTTTAAATCATTTTCTTTTTAACATCAATCCAAAAATAAAAGACCCACCAATTGTTACTTCTCCATTGCTCCAAGTGGCACCTTTCAATTTGTCCACTTTGATTAAAAAAAATATGCCACGTCATAAGCTCGGGATTTTTCCATTAAGCTTGTTTCGGTCATATCTTCTTCATTTGAACTCCGATTTGAGTGATTCAAATTGCATTGGAACCGTTGTTCCAAGCTCCACACAATAGACACTTCAAAACACTCAAATGGTTAATAAATAAAATCAGGTTTGTTATCATCAAAACACTAATTAATCAATCCATTAAAATTAATTAATTTGAGATTAAGGGCCAAAAAGCCAACAGAAATTAGGCGTCGAGCTTCCATACAGATTATTTGATTTCACCGCATACTCTGTCATTCATGCTTGCGTCCAACGCATAATTGAACTATGAGTTCATCGATAAACGATCTCTGTGTTTATTAAATTAAGATTAGGGGTGAGGTTAGAGCCGTATATTTTTTCAAACGCAGAATACTTAACTTCCAACGCATACTTTGAACTGAGAACCATGCGTTCATCAGATATGCGTTTATCAATAGTTCACTGTGTTTTAGATAGAGCAATAGGTGGGACGCATACGTCTTGTGAGTCTTTGCGTTTTCCCAAAAGCACTCAAGTGCTCTATTTGCGTTAATTAGCCGCCCATTACACTTGATGGGTGTGCGACTCAATAAATTTGCCTAGACCAGTGGGATTTCGAATATCACATATCTGCATTGATTACCGACGGCTTAATTAGCCCTTTATAAACGCGATTTGATTTCCCATTTTCCATTTTCAGAACCCTTCATCTCTAAAACCTCCGGTGATTTTAGTTCTTCACTCACTTGTCTATGTCTAGCCAATCAGACTTCCAAAACCAAGAACACTTTGCCGGCAACGTTTCCCCAATATCTTCCTATAATACCCAGTACTCGACCCCATCTTCTTTCTCATCCGAACCGCGACCAGCCCCTGAGGTATTTCTCAGCCCTCGAGCTTCATTTTTCTCTCCACCCCTATTCTGACCTACCTGACCTGGGAGGCCTTTCGCTTCTCCGATTCGCCCTAGACCTCCAAACCCCAGCCCACCATTTATCCCAACTTTCTCGGCGTCACGAATCAGGGCTAGTGCCCAAAGATCGCCTATAGCCCCATTTTTCCGACCATTCTTCAGACCTCCAGTTCGTCCAAAAATAGTCACCTTGACTCAGACGACTACGTGGAAGTCCTAAACATCCCTCCCTTGAGCCGAATCGACCCGGCACCTACTCTAAAACCCAAAAGTATGAAGAATGTGAGGGAGTTTTCCGCCACAAACTTCAATGCCGGAAACCAACGACTAAGCACGAAAAACTCTGAAGCTGAGCAACCGAGTCTTGGAACGGTTCGCGATGAAGCCAGCACGCTGTACGGAAGCAGCGAAGTGCGCCGAAGAGAAGAGAGAGAGGTATTCGGCGACATTCTGGAGAGAATAGCTCAAGAGGAGAGGGAAGCAAAGGATCGGAAGGATGACGGGGAGGTCAACCAGCCTTTGCCCTCATCTCGTCCGCCCAGCACAAGAGGAACGGAAAAGATGGGCGGAGAAGTAGAAGAAGAAGTGGCTGTCAAAGAGGGGGAAGTGAACTCTGCACGTTCCCTGGACGCATGGATAGCCGAGATCCTGAATGGATTGCGTGGCCCAATGAACACAACCGTTTCAAACGCAAGACAGGAATCACCCTTGTCGATAAAAGAGGTCCAGAGTCAGCTGAATGAGACTCAGAAGGGTGAAAAGACTAGGGGAAATAAGAAAGGAGACGCCGCTTAAAGCAAGGTGGTCGTAAGCGAGGCTATTGAAATGCAAGGGTCAGTCCCTGCGTCTATCAGTCCTGAGGAGATGACCCTGGACTCCAATGAAGGACCTATAAAAAAGGTTATGTTGGCCGTAGAAGCCAAAAGAAGAAGAGAAGAAGAAGAGGAAGTGGTACCCCTGATAAGAAAGAAAAGAAGGGTATCACAAGAAACTGTCGAGGATGAAGAGCCTAAAAACGCAGAGCAAGGAGACGGTCTTGAGTCCCCAATTGCGGCAACATCCTTCGATAGGCTGGCAGAAAAGATGAAGAAGAAAAGGGCCAAGTTGAGGAAAGAGCTCAGGGCCCTCAGAAAAGGAGTGGAGAAAATTGCTAAGGACGCATTGTCCAGCAAAAATGCGTGCAGGGAAGTGCGGCCCCAAGAAGATTGGGAAACGCAAGGCCTTCCTAATCCTCAAATAGACGAAGCCGCAATGACATTTGAAGAGGAAATGAGGGAAGAAGAAAGAATAGAAAAAGCAGTTGAGGAGCTTGAGAGAGAGCTGCAAATAGAAGAAGATGAGGAGTTGGCTGCAAGAATAAATGCCCAAGAAGAGAAGGAGGGCAAGAAGAAAATGAAGAAGAGAAATAGGCACCACTCGCCTACGAGGAAGGAACGCATTGGGGAGGATGCGAGAGGGGAGCAAGGTGTTAGCACCTTGAGAAAAAAGAAGAAGAAAGAAAAAGAGGAGTCAGTCACCAAACTCCCAGGCATTCACCAAGAGAAATGCAAAGGGAAGGAGAAGGTGACTAAGGCACCAGCTGAAGTGGCCAAGAGCAAACAGAAAATAGCGCATAAAATCCCTGCTAAGGCCAAAGGGAAAGCGAAGGTGGCTGATGCGTCACCAAAGAAGAAGGACGCAGGGCGTTCCCTAATTTATTGATGGAGGTGGGATTTTTCCCTGAAGAAGCCCCATTGCCGTTGTATATAACTAAAATCACCGACCACCACGGTTGGAGAAATTTCTGTTCCAGCACCTCTTGGATCCAACCTAACTTAGTCCACAACTTTTATAACGGACGCATTGATGAAGAGGAGGATGTGGTGGTGGTTGAAGAAAATGAAGTCCCATTCAACGCAAGGGAAATAAACGCAATATATGAGTTGAGGGATAACTCGGATGCGAAAGGAAACAAAATAATAGAATCAACTCCACCGGAGTTAATGGAAGACGCAGTCCGAGTATTGGCAAAGCCCGGGGCGAAGTGGGACGTATCACCCACAGGCATTAAAACTTTGTCTGCTAACAGCCTACGACCAGAGGCCAACTTGTGGGTATACTTGGTGAAGAAGCAGCTAATCCCCACGACGCATGACAAAATAGTGTGGATCGGGTGATGGCAGTTTATTGCATTATGCGTCGCATCCCCCTTGATGTCGGATGCATAATTGCGGCGCAGATAAGAGGGGTCTTCAACAAGCCAAGAGGCAAACTCTTTTTCCCCGCACTTATCATGAATCTATACGCCAATGCTGCCATCGGAGGGCAGACAGAAGTGTTAGACGCAGAGAAGATGATCGAAGTCAGTGGGGTAATCGCCCATAAGACTCTGCGTTGGTTGATGAGAGGATCGTAACATTTGCCAGAGCCTGCTAAGGCCACCAACAGACCTCATCAACCCATTCCATCACCTAAAGTGTCGCCTCCAAAGCCGAAAACGCAGAAGAAGGGGAAGTCATCCAAACTAAAACGCAAGACTGTGACAAGTTCTGATGCCACCATTAGACCTTCTCCAACCCCAAGCTCTTCACCCTCACTTCCAACAACTAGAAGAGAACCAACGCCACCTCCACCTCCTCCTAAGACGCATCGCCCTAAGCCACCTCCACCTTCTCCTAAAACGCATCGCCCAAAACCTTCTCAACCTCAACCTTCCGCAAAACCCATTTCCTAAATAAGACTTGATGACTCACACTAAAGGGATTTTGGCACGACTACTATACGTCCATCATCCCCGGCGTTTGACGAAACTCCATCAACTTCTCGCCCTGGCTAACCGTCCCAACCACAACTGCAACCTCAATCGCAAGAAGCCTAACTCGACCTCGACTGGGAGACAGTGCAAACATACCTACCACAAACATACCAACCAGAAGTCTTGTCACACCCTACTTTTTAAGAAACTGATGCGTTGAAGAGTCTTGAAGAAAAGAAGTAAAAGACCATGTCGAACGCATGGTCAGGACCAAGGTAACACATGGTATAGGTGGAGGCATGGAAGTAAATCGAGAAGGGAAAGAAGTGAAACGCATAAGAGAAATACGCATTGGCGATGGTAAGACGCTTAAGCAAGAAAGGAATAAAGTTATGTTGTGAAGTGTTGAAAGAGATCTAAGTCTCGGAAAGATAGAATACTATAGCCAATTGAGTAACGCATAGACTGTTAGCAAGGAATGTTCACGAGTGTTGGATAAAGTGGAAGGTTAGAAGTGAGTTTAAAGATTGGAACAAGAGGTGGACGCATACTACTTTATTATCAGAAGAAATATTTCAATACAAGGAAAAGGTTAAATGAAGAACCTTGGATTATAAGCACAAGAACGCATAGAGGGATACTCAAGAAATCCTCAAGGAAAGGAGGAAGATTATGGACGCATGATAGTATGCGGTTCAGGCTGACGCATGGTATTATGCAGTAAGACAAACGCATAGTAGTGTGCGTTGAGACGTTGACGCCTAGTAGTATGCGGTGGAAAAAACGAGTTCAAAGGAAGTATGGCCGAGAGTTAGAATAAGTGAGTAGTGAAGCTCAAACCTTAGAGAAAACTCAATAAACGCCTGAGGGCGTTGTGATGAATGAAAAGTTGTTTATTGGAAACGTTGGACGCATAAGATAAGCTTATAAAGGTTAGGTGGCTTCATATAGACTTGACACCTTAAAAGTAGGAGGTGTTAAAAAGGCATGTTAAGTGTTTCATGCAAGGTGACGCTTGGATTAATGCATGGTTAATTAAGCATGCAGCGTGACATGTGGCAAACAAGTGGCAAAAGGATAGGAGAAGTTGGATGGCAAGCTCCCTATAAATAGAACCTTGAGGGAAAAGGAGGGACTGATGACTCTGAAAGAAGAATTCTGGAGAGAGAGAGAAGAAAGAAGGCAGAAAGAAGAAATCCTTGCGTCCGTAGTAGGAGTCTGCGGCCAAGAGAGAAGGTATTTTTGACAACTTAGCTATTTTATGTAAAAAGAAGTTGTCTTGCGTTGAAAAAGGTCGGCCTTGCGGTAAAGACAAATACTATGTTCAAGGTGAACGCCGCGTCAAAAGATAGGTGATGCGTTCAAGTTGGACCTGCGTCCAAGAGAGGTCGACGCATCCAAAAGAGAAGTAAGAAGAGTTGGGCTGCACTTTGCGGAAGTAATCAACTTTGTGTTGAAGAGCAGGGTTAGTGGTAGTTATCCACCTTGCGTTGAAGAGCAGGGTTGCATCCAACCGAGCTGACAGAGGAATATGGAGCCTTGCGTTTCTGAGATTAGAACGCTACGTCCAAGAAGCTCGGAAAGAGAAAATAGAGGGAAGGAAGAGGAAATTATTCTTGGGCAAAGTACAGGTGAGTAACACCTGCGTTTTTCAAAATATAAATGAGTTCTTTATGAATATGATTTTATGGGTTTCTAGTGAATAAAGACATGCGTTTTTATTTGAAAAAGCTTTGAGTATGCTGGTTACTTGCCATAAGTTTATAAAACGCATGGTGAGTGCTTGATGCATGTTTTTATGATTTTGCTGAAAAAGCATGGTGTTATATGATTTCAAGAGAGATTTGGAAATAAACTTGTATGAAAAGCATGATGTTTGATATTAAAGCTTGAAATTGAATTTAGCATGCTGTTGATGTGAGATTTGGAAACGGATAATTTATGAGTTATTGATATAATGTTTCCAATATACGTATTGTGTTATATAAAACTTGAAAAGGCACCCGAGGCTCAGGGACTTGGAGAAGGCCAAAGGGTAGTCGGTATATCGAAATGGGACCCCAATGCTCAGGGACTCGTGGAAGGCATTGTGGGCGGCCCGGAACTCTAGAACCTATGTGCACATAGAGGTATATACTACGCTGATGTGTTGAGATTACTCCACACAGCTAAGGAAAATCGACGTTGGGAGCGTTGAGCATTGCTCCACCTCAACTAGGGAAAAAGTATTGTTAAAGAACGAGATTTTGATTATTTATTCCCAACAGATATGTATACATGATATAACAATGATTTGATCATTCTATAATATGTTATATTTTTATGCGTGGTTGACAGTGTTTAAATTATAGACAGTTTTACAGTTAAAGTAAGATGTTTTCAGAAAACTATTACTTACTGAGCTGTAGCTCACCCTTTTTTATATGTTTTCCATTTTCAGGTAGCATGACAGTTCCCGTTGCCGATCGAAGTCAAGGTTTGTCAAGAGTATGATAATGGTATTACCGTCCTAGAAAGGTTTTATTTGAAAATGTGATGAGTGTGACAGTGGGTTATGAGACAGGGTAATCGGTAACTACTGTCCTCACACTTCGTCTCGGGCTACGGGAGGATAGTTCGGGGTGGGGTGTGACAAATTCCACCCCCTAACATTCCTGAATGCCTACAACAAACGCTTGTCTTCCCAATGCCGCAGTGCCCTGCGCCTGAGCAGAAACACAGACATGATGAAGACAAGTCAGATAGTTAAAATTTAGGGGTGTAGTTAGAGTTGTATCCTCTTTAGAGCTTTCCTTGCAATTATCTTCATCTTCAATTGCATGCGTTGTGGAACATGAAATTAATAGAATGCAAATTTCTTCACCGCATTGAATTTCTAATTACCTCTTTGCGTTTCCCCTTGTTGTAAATTCATTCTGAGTACATTTAATTATTCCCAACTTTTATCTTTGTGTTGAAAAGTTAGTCACTGTAATGATAATCATGCTTACACTTTTTGTACACTCTTAAGTTAGATTACTTTCAATGCATCTTCATACTATTCCTTAGAAACACAAACATACTTTGCATGTATGCAAGCTGCCAATTCAAACCTCTTTTACGAAATTTTTCAACATAATCTTTGTTTACAATTTAAGCAATGAGGACCTTGCTACTCTCAAGTTTGGGGGTGGAAGAGGTTTGAACTGTTAAAGATAAAAATATGAGAAACTTATTTATTTTTCTCCAAAAAAAAATTATATTTTTAACGCAAAACTCCGCTGACAAGACTAATATATTTATCTTGTTAAGAGTTTAGCTGAAAACGACACCTGCTCGTAGTTGGCCGCCTCCATGCACCCCATGTTGGTGTGACAAAATGAAGGTAGGTAATCGTAATCAGCGATGCATAGATAAAATAACAAACTTCAATGTCTAGTGAGGAAACCGATCTTAGATAAGAGTTTAGTCGAGAAGGGCACTTGCTCGTAGTTGGCTGCCTCTATGCACCCCATCGTTGGTATGTCAGAACGAAGGTGGGTAACCTTACTCGACAAATTGTAATCTAATACATAAATAATAAAACAAATGAAAGAAAAAGGAACTTTATATCTTCATCTTTTCAGACTCAGTGTTAAAAGAAGAAACAAAAATTTTGTGAATAATGAGTAAAGAATTTTGGAAAGAAAGCTTGCTGCATATAAATTAGACATGTTCCAAAGAAAAGAATATAGAGGTAGAGAAGTAAGATAACTGACGGGTAGCTGATTGAGTATAGCATTCTGAGAGACTAGTCGATGCGTTGAGAAAATTTTAGGGTTGATTGAAGTTTCTTAGATAGAAGTTATGCTTGAGGACAAGCATGTCTGTAAGTTTGGGGGTGTGGTAACTTGTAGAAATACAAGTTATTACAGCCTTTCTCTTAAAAAAATAGAGATTAAATAGAGAATTATGCGGTAGTATTAGTTAAATTCTATTAATAAATCTTCCCATGCGTTCTACTCTTGTAAATTGATGAAGATAATCATTTTATAGCTTTTTGAGCCTAAAACGCATGTTTTAACGCAGGAATGCGAGCAACATTTAGATGCGTTGACAACTTCGTAACGCAGGACTATGCGCTGGCAACCTATGACAAGTTGACATCCGCTCAACGCAAGATGATGCGTTAGAACATATGGATGCATCGACAAAAGTGAACGCATGAACCCAAATTCTCCATGGACGCATAACGACCAGAAACGCAAGGTAGCGGAAATCAGATCAGAATCTTGAGAGATTGTCGGAAGATTTACATGCATGATCTGTGGCTAAAGTGGTGGATCTAAATTGAACCGAGAATTACGCAATTAGGCGAGATAGACGCACGACATAAATTTCCTCCAATCACACAAATTTGCCACTGATTACGAACGCAATATCTATAAAAGGGCAGACCTGCAAGCTGAAAAAGGGTTGTTGATTCTCGGAAGAATTTCTAAGTGATAGCAGAGTTCTCTCTAGACGACAACCGAAGACGAATAGCTCGAGAGAGGAGAGTCTTCCCTCCGCCTGACCACTTCACAGTAGAACCTCACGCTTCCATTCCGGCGACTCAAGACATTGACGTCTTTCCTGCTTTCTATCTTTTTTTCTAGCTTAATTTTAGATTTGTGTCAAGACATTGAGTTGTCTAAAATTGTATTTCGTTCATTAATCTACAATTCTTCCATGTCTACTCATTTCTCTACATTTTCCGCTTATTACTTTGAATCCATGAGTAACTAATCTTTCAAGGGTCACGGGTTGTGTTAGCATCTAAATAAGAACCATAGTGTAACTATTGCATCTTATCAATTGTAATCTTAATCTGATGCTTATGTCCATCTAGCTAATCAATATAAGTAGTAATAACCAGACTGCTCGAGAGGGTAAGTGATTGTGGAACTCAATTGACACGGCCAAGAAGTGTTACCTATCTATAGGAATAACCTTGGTACTTAACACTCTTCTATGCGTTATAGACATATAACGCATAGCGGCTGACAACCAGGAGAAGAGTCACAAGTATGAATAGACTATCACCATGCGTTTTTTTACTTTAGATGTTAACTAACTCGAACCCTGTTTTTACCCATAAATATAACTCATTAGCTAACTTTGCTGTGTCGCATACCTTACCATCTACCACATTTTAGTCTAGTGTACATGTTATCGCTTTCTTTAATTAAACGCATCCTTTCTCAACTATTTTTTGTTACCACTCCAACTTTAATAATCCAATTAATTATAGAATCAGCATAGTCCCTGTGTTCGACCTCGGACTCACCGAGAAAACCTATTTCCTTGCTTATACTTGGGTAAAGGATAGGAAAACTTGACAGATCACAAACGCATAACATTAAGCATGTTCAACGCATAGCATGTTAAACGCATAGGAAGCTTAATAACAAATAGACAGACTCAGCAGCGAGTCTTCGAACTACAAATCTGTTGCGTCTGCACAAACAGCTGCTATGCATTGGTGAGGGTGTGCCATGCGTTTGTGAAGGCTACTATCCATTGGTGAGCTGACGTATGCGTTAGCCAATTCATTTTTAAAGGAAAGAAAGTGGAGGTTAAGTCGGTGGCCTATTTAAGTAAGTAAGCTGCGTATTTGATTATTTTAAACACATTCAAAAGCTCAAATCAGTTGAATTTCACAGTTGAGAGACGAAGAGAGGTAGAAGAAGGTGTTTAGGGCAAATTTGTGGAGAATTTAGATCGTTTTCGTGGTAAAACTGAAGCTGGAACAGTGAGTCTGCCTGCTGTCGTGCAATCCCAGCGTGGTCTAGTGTTTGTTGAAGGACGAGCTGAAGATATCGAATTTAGGGCTAAAATTCTAAGGTCAGTAAGTTAACTTAATTGCTAACAACTTTTATGAAGGAAGTTTGAGCTGAATTGGAAAAGAAATATGTAAACTTTTAGGTGGAAGTGACTAATACAGAATTGCTGTGCAATCTGAAGTAGCGTGAGGTAATCTTGAAATATCTGACTAACGAGGAGAAGTTAAGCCTTGAAAATTTAAGGTAAGCTAGAAAACATATTTCCCTACAAGTTTGTAGAAGGAAAGAAGTTCTAAATTTGGCTGGAAATACAATTTGTAACAGATAGAAGTGAGGACAAGAGGGAAGGCAGAAGCTGTGAAAGACAAGTATCGCTAGACTGTAAGTAGCGCTAAGAATTTAAGCGTGAGAAGCGAGACGGGTAACGCGGGTGTCGCTAGAAGCCTTGCATCTTACAATTCTCACTAGGTATCTCTGGGTCTCGCTGAACAGGTGAGTGTCGCTGGTCTCGCTCACCATGGTATCGCTAGTGCCGTGTGCCTATAGTTTAATCTCGCTAGTAATCTCGCTAGTAGAGTGGAATGTCGCTAGTAATATCGCTAGTGGTGTGGAATCTCGTTTAATATGATTGTTTTTGGAAGAAATTGGTCTCAGTGGTGTAACATGAATAAAATACAAATGTGTAAACTAATGGTTTGTAAAAAGGAACTTTAGGGAAGTCTAACACGAGAAATGTGGTATTTCAGGCCGAGAGGAGCTAGGAAAGGTGTACAATCCGCTCAAGGCCTAGGCCAAGTAGTGAGTGACTTTCTATCTAAAAGTGTTTAGTCTTTAACATAGTTTCTTGATAATATTTGTTGATAAATGCTTACATGATCAAATTCTATGAACTTTAAGTGCATTCCATGTGTGGTATAAGGAGTTGTTTTAATATTTATTTATATATATAGACTGAGCAAAAGTATTGTGAATAATAAGGGTAAGACGGATGGAAGCATGGGAACTTATGATTAATATTGCGATGTGGGAGTGGACATAAGAATATGATTAAGTATGTGATATATGACAGTAAGACTAAAGGAAGCATATGAGCGTATGAAATGTGATTTATGACGATGAGACTAAAGGTAGCATATGAGTTTATGAAAAGTATTGTGATGGATGAGATGTTACTAGAGTATGAATGAGAATATGAATTATGAGGTGAGAATAATGAAAGTGTGTGAGCATATGAAAAGTGTTGTGATGTATGAGATATTACAAACTCATGATTTTATGTTATATTGTATTCTTATTTGAATGGCTCCTGATAACTTGTAGAAATACAAGTTATTATAGTCACTATTTGATTTAATTAGAGTAACTTTAGAACTAAACGCATGATTTTGGTCTTTGAATTATGTAAAATGTATCACCATGCGTTGGCTCTATTTACAAAAGAAAATACCTGAAAAACTGAGCTTTTCTGTTCCTAACGCACGGTTAAGAAGAAAAGAAGCGCAAATAACCCAAGTACTAAGAGACGAAGCTGCTGCGAGAACAAGTAGAAACTCATGCGTCGAGACCATGCGTTGAGACCATGCGTCGAGAAAAAGTAGATATAGACGCATGGGCAAAAAGCTGTCATGTCATTATGAAAAAGGACAACACTTTATCAGATCATGGCAGAACCTGTGGGCCGACAATATAAAAAGTCTACGCAGCAGGGCAGAGAATTTAACGCAAAGGTGTCAGGTCATCATGAGTATCAACTTTTCCACGCCTATAAATAGCCCAAAGCTTTTCCAAGAAAAGGGAAGAAGAGAGACGAGTTCAAGAGGCGAAAGCTCTGCACAATTTCTCCCTCACCATAACCAGCCTCCATTTCGAGCTCTTCTGAGAGAAGGATTCTGAGCACCTTCAGAGTCGTCTCCTAGTGAGTGAGAACCTTCACCCTATGGAATCTATGTACCAGATAGCAACCATCTCAAGCCTCCATGAAGCAAGACGTTGCCAGTGGCGACTTGACGCCTTTCATTTCTGTTTTATCTCCATTTCCCTCCTTCTTACTTATGTTTTGTTAATGACATCCGAAAGAATGGTTTATTTTCTTAATATGAGTTTGATTGATGCTTATCTTCCATCTATTTCCATATTAAATACCTTACACTATGTTGTTTGAATGCTAAATGAGTTAGATGTGAGAAGTTAGTTTTTCTTGAGGAATATTAAGTATGTTACATCTTGATTAATGCATATCATTAGCTTGCATAACTTTGTCTGACAAACAAAAGTAGTAAGCATGACTATCTAGCTTGAGAGAGTGGATGGTTAATCTTTAGCATTTATCAAGACTAGATGAGGTGCAGAGATGTAGTTCATCTTTTACCAACACAAACCTACCATGCATCTTAGAGATAAGATTAATGTGGCGTCGAAACATCGAGAGATGGATTCACAAACGCAGTTTGTAGGTATGTAATTATACTTAGAAAGCTTAGGTAACAACTAGCTCTTGCGTTAACTCTACTTTTATCGCATGGTTCCATCCATTCTCAACGCATGCTATCCGACACTAAATGACATTTGACTAACCATCGCCGCGTCCATCTCATTGTTAGTTGTAGGAAATTTTATTCATTCTTTATGTATAGTTTTAGACACATACAACCAATACATGCACATATTACATGTATAGTTCCCCGCATAGTCAAGCATCTAATCTCAACGCCTAGTTATTACAAATCCCTGTGTTCGACCCTGGACTCACCAGGAAACCTATAAGTGCTTATACTTAGGCTTTTTATAGGAAAACTTGCTTAATCATGATCACACTTGAGTAATTCTCGACGCATCCTTGTACGGAAATGATAAATCTATTTTTGTGCAACAAGCTAAGAAACCCAATTTAATTCGAATAGAAATTTAACGAACAGCTCCCAATGCCGACGTACGAAAAGAAGGCATGTGGGATATTTGTGTATGTAATTAGCTTCATACTAATATTGTTCTGTTTATCATGAAATGATTTATAAAGAATTATTTATGCAAAGAATATTTGCTTAATAATGTTTTCTAAGGGACCCAATGCTGAGGGAAAATGTGAAGGCATGTGGGAGATCCAGTGTTGTAAGAAATCCAATGCCGAGGGACAATGTGAAGGCATGTGGGCAATCTTGTATTTGAAAACTCAGTGCTGAAAGATGTAGAGAAGGCACTTGAGTATCTTGAAGATCCAGTACTGAAGGACTGGGAGAAGGTACTTGGGTAGCCCGTGAGCAGATTATGATTGACTGATGCTGAGGTGTTGAGAGTACTCCACTCAGTTGAGAAATATCGACGTTAGGTGCAGTGAGCTTAGCTCAGCCTCAACTAGGGAAGGAAATTTAAGGAAATGATTTGTGAATAATGTTTCCATTAATAATCATGAGTGATTAATTTATATTTTGATGTATGCTAGTTATGGATTTTGCTGGGTTTTATATTTTCTTATAATGTCGAGAAAAACTTTAAACTAGTCACTCACTGAGCGTTTAAACTCACGCTTTTCTTGTTTCTTTGTTTTATTTTTCCAGGTAGCGAGCGTGTCTGGGGTGCTTAGTGTCTTGAGCATGCTTGTCCAAGGAGTGTTTGCCTATGGCCGCATGCCCAAACCACCCTCAACCACCTTATATTCATGTCTTGTAAGTAGCTTAGGAAGTTGTTTTCATTTTCATGTTGTTTTCCTTTTGAGTGACGTTTCGCCAGTTTTCATATGCAAGGCTGGCAGACTAGTTTTTGCTTAGAATGTACTATAAGGGACCCCCACTAGTTGACTCCCCGACCAAGTATTGTTGTACTCTTTGCAAACAAGCTTTCTTGCAATTGTCAGTCCTCAATGCTTTATTGTATGATGTTTTCAAAGCTTTCCCTCTCTCCCGTTTTATAAAACCATTTTCTCTCGAAACGTGAGTAGAGGCTACATCATACCCCGAGTTTGCCCGCGACCCACGGTTTTTGTACGGCTGACTTGCTCGCCGGGTTAGAGCAGTGCCGCACAATCGCCTGTCCCTTATCCGAAAGTAAGCGATTGTGACAAGTGGTATCAGAGCCTAGTTAGCTCCTTGGCTGTCAAGTAACGCTATCATGTCGACGGTAAAACAACTGAACAAGTCGCAATCTGAGCGACTTACTGAGATAGAAGCGCAGTGGCTATATCTAAGGGAAGTTCCCGATGACGTAAGATTCATCCAAGCCCGGCTAGAAGGGCTGGATGAGAAGGTCAGAGAAATTGATGCGCTGAATGCTCGAGTAGACGTGCTACCAATCACAGAGTTGACGCTAAGGGTCGACTCCTTGGAACACAAAACTACACGTCCTGGTAGTTTTGAACGTGGGGATAGCTCCACAAGCTCAGTCGCACACATGGAAGAACGTGTTGAAGAGCTCGATAGCTCCCACAAGGTCATGTTAAAGCTGTTTAATGACTTGACCGACGATTTCAGGGCAACAGTAGAAACCATCAGGGCTGAGATGACCGAGATGAAGACTCAGGTCAACCTAACAATGCGAGCCGTGGGGAACCAATCCCCGAACCAAACGCTTGCTATGCCCAATAGATTCAAGATCCCGGAACCCAAAGCCTTTAGCGGGAACCGCGATGCTAAAGAACTGGAGAATTTCATCTTTGACATGGAGCAGTATTTTAAAGCAAGTGGAACCGTGTCAGAGGAGGTCAAGGTCACGTTGGCCTCTATGCATCTCTCCGATGACGCAAAACTGTGGTGGAGATCCAAAGTTAACGATGTCCAAGATGGTCGATGCACCATCGATACATGGGGAGATTTTAAGAAGGAGTTGAGGGCTCAGTTCTTCCCCGAAAATGTAGAGTTCATAGCGAGGAGGAAGCTAAGGGAGCTCAAGCACACGGGAACCATCCGTGAGTACGTGAAACAGTTCTCCGCTGTTATGCTAGATATTCGAGATATGTCCGAGAAGGATAAGGTGTTCTGTTTCGTCGAAGGCCTAAAGCCATGGGCCAGGACCAAACTTTACGAACAAAAAGTACAGAACCTAGCCTCCGCCCTGGCCGCTGTCGAAAGACTGTTAGACTACAGTGGCGATCAAGCGCCACAAAAGAAGAACACGACGCCCCCGAGTACTGGGTACAAGGCCACAAAATCCAACCCCCCGAAGAGCTTCAATTCGGAAAAGAAGCCGCAGGCCTCAAGCGCAGGCCCCTCCCGGGGGCCCTATCAGGGCAACCAAAACCAACCCAGACCCATCTCTTGTTTCTTATGCAAAGGCCCCCACCGAGTAGCTGAATGTCCACATCGGGGCGCCTTGACAGCCTTACAAGCCTCAGTTCAAAGTTGTAGCGAACCTGAGACGGAAGTAGAGGCAGAAAGGGAAGAGGATGAGGAAACCCCTAGAATGGGGGCACTAAAATTCCTATCCACAATTCAGAAGAAAACTTCCCGTCAGAAAGATGCGGTAGAAAAGGGACTCATGTTTGTTGACACGATCATTAACTCCAAGCCTGCTAGAGGCACCATGGTAGACTCTGGTGCAACACACAACTTCATTTCTGAACAGGAAGCCCGCCGCCTAGAACTCAAAGTTGAGAAAGACACAGGTAAGATGAAAGCAGTGAATTCAGAAGTCCTGCCAATTGTCGGAGTGTCCAAGAGGGTACCTTTGCAGTTGGGCGAATGGACCGGGAACGTCGACTTAGTCGTAGTCCGCATGGACGACTTTGACGTTGTGCTCGGAATGGAGTTTCTCTTGGAACACAAAGTCATCCCCATGCCTCTGGCTAAGTGCCTAATTGTCACCAGCAATCATCCTACAGTAGTATCGGCAGATATAAAACAGCCTAGTGGAGTAAGAATGATTTCTGCCCTGCAGTTAAAGAAAGGTCTCAGTCGGGAGGAACCCACCTTCATGGCTATTCCGGTTGTCAACGAGTCCGTCGAAACCGAGTTCGTTCTTCTAGAGATCCAAGAAATCCTAAGTGAATATGTTGATGTTATGCCACAAAGTTTACCAAAGGCCTTACCCCCGCGACGTGGGATCGATCACGAGATTGAACTTGTCCCTGGAGCCAAACCTCCAGCGAAGAACGCATACAGGATGGCTCCCCCTGAACTAGCTGAACTCAGGAAGCAGTTGGATGAGCTGCTAAGTGCAGGATTCATTCGCCCTGCAAAAGCACCGTATGGGGCCCCAATTTTGTTCCAGAAAAAGAAAGACGGAACGCTACGACTGTGCATCGATTATAGAGCTCTAAACAAAGTAACAGTTCGAAACAAGTACCCCTTACCGATCATCACTGATTTGTTTGACCAGTTGAACGGAGCCCAATTCTTCACAAAACTTGATCTCAGGTCAGGGTACTACCAAGTTCGCATCGCCTAGGGGGACGAACCGAAGACCACCTGTGTGACTAGATACGAGGCCTTCGAATTCCTCGTGATGCCCTTTGGACTCACCAACGCGCCAGCCACGTTTTGTACACTGATGAACCAAGTGTTTCACGAGTATCTTGATCAGTTTGTAGTGGTCTATCTTGATGACATTGTGGTATATAGTCCCACTCTAGAAGAGCACAAAGTTCACCTCCGGTTAGTCTTTGATAAGTTACGGCAGAATCAGCTCTACGTGAAGAAAGAGAAATGTGCCTTTGCCCAAAGGAGTATTAACTTCTTGGGCCACGTGATCGGACATGGGAAGATCGGGATGGATACTGACAAGTTGAAAGCCATCAAGGAGTGGAAAGTTGCTGCCTCTGTGTCCGAGTTACGTTCTTTCTTGGGACTAGCAAACTACTATCGTCGTTTCGTCGAAGGATTTTCAAGGAGAGCTGCCCCTCTAACCGAGTTGTTGAAGAAAGACACTACTTGGCAGTGGTCGGTCGAATGCCAGTCAGCCTTCGAAGAGCTTAAAGCGACTATGACGCGGGGCCCTGTTCTCGGTCTTGTAGACATCACAAAACCGTTTGAGGTGGAGACAGATGCTTCAGATTATGCCCTCGGAGGCGTTCTTCTCCAAGAAGGTCATCCGATAGCTTACGAAAGCCGAAAGCTCAACAGCACAGAAAGAAGATATACCGTCTCTGAGAAAGAAATGCTAGCTGTGGTCCACTGCCTAAGAGTTTGGAGGCAATACTTGCTGGGATCACGCTTCGTAGTTAAGACCGACAATACTGCAATCTGCCACTTTTTCAGCCAACCAAAGTTGACGTCAAAACAGGCGCGATGGCAAGAATTTCTGGCTGAATTTGACTTTTGTTTTGAGCATAAGACAGGGAGGAGCAACCGGGCCGCCAACGCCCTTAGCCGAAAGGGTGAACATGCGGCCATGTGCGTGTTAGGTCATATTCAGTCGAGCAAGGCTGATGGATCGATGCGGGAGATCATCAAGGAATTTTTGCAAAAAGACCCTTCCGCTCGGGCTGTCATAGCATTAGCCAAAGCTGGCAAGACCAGACAGTTCTGGGTTGAGGGGGACTTGCTGTTGACAAAAGGGAATCAGTTGTATGTCCCCAGAGCAGGAGACCTAAGGAAGAAGCTGTTACACGAGTGTCACGATACCTTATGGGCAGGCCATCTGGGGTGGCAAAGAACCTATGCACTACTGAAGAAGGGCTACTTCTGGCCCAGTATGCGAGATGATGTCATACAGTACACCAAGACCTGCCTCATCTGTCAACAGGACAAGGTTGAGAGAGCGAAAATTGCTGGGCTCCTCGAACTCTTGCCGGTGCCATCGAGACCATGGGAGAGCGTGTCCATGGATTTCATCACCCATCTGCCGAAGGTGGGCGAGCACGAAGCCATCTTAGTTATCATTGATCGGTTTTCGAAGTATGCCACCTTCATAGCTACCCCGAAACTATGTTTTGCTGAAATGACAGCTCAATTGTTCTTCAAACACGTGGTGAAGCTATGGGGAATTCCAGCCAGTATTGTCAGCGACAGAGATGGCAGGTTCATAGGCACCTTCTGGACTGAACTATTTTCCTTCTTAGGGACAAGCCTGAATATATCCTCCAGTTACCACCCCCAAACAGATGGCCAGACAGAAAGGTTTAACTGCCTGCTCGAAGAGTATTTGCGTCACTTTGTCGACGCCCGACAAAAGAATTGGGTGCAGTTGTTAGATGTGGCCCAGTTCTGCTTCAATTACCAAACAAGTTCATCAACAGGGAAGAGTCCCTTTGAAGTTGTAAGCGGAAGACAACCCTTGTTGCCCCACATTATTGATCATCCGTACGCAGGAAAGAATCCCCAAGCTCACAACTTTACAAAGGAGTGGAGACAGACCGTTGAGATTGCACGAGCTTACTTGGAGAAAGCCTCCAAGCACATGAAGAAGTGGGCGGACAAGAAGCGGCGCCCCCTCGAATTTCGAGTAGGGGATCAAGTTCTGATCAAGTTGAGACCTGAACAGATTTGATCTCGAAGCCGGAAGGACCAACGCCTTGTCAGGAAGTATGAGGGTCCAGTAGAAGTCCTGAAGAAGGTCGGGAACGCTTCGTATAGGGTGGCGTTGCCCACATGGATGAAAATTTACCCAGTAATTCATGTGAGCAATCTCAAACCCTATCACCCTGACCCCAATGATGATAGCCGCAATGCCACTGTTCGCCAAGATATCGACCTCAAGCACACATACGAGAAGGAAGTTGAAGAGATCCTTGCAGACAGAGTCAGAAAAGTTGGAAGACCTGTTCGGAGAGTTCTCGAGTTTCTCGTCAAGTGGAGAAACCTCCCCGCAGAAGAAACAAGTTGGGAACGTCTTGAAGATTTGGAAGCATGGAAGTCGAAGATCGAAGAGTTCAAGCTCCGCCAGTCGACAGAGACGTCAACTGTTTAAGTGGGGGAGAGTGTCTTGAGCATGCTTGTCCAGGGAGTGTTTGCCTATGGCCGCATGCCCAAACCACCCTCAACCACCTTATATTCATGTCTTGTAAGTAGCTTAGGAAGTTGTTTTCATTTTCATGTTGTTTTCCTTTTGAGTGACGTTTCGCCAGTTTTCATATGCAAGGCTGGCAGACTAGTTTTTGCTTAGAATGTACTATAGGGGACCCCCACTAGTTGACTCCCCGACCAAGTATTGTTGTACTCTTTGCAAACAAGCTTTCTTGCAATTGTCAGTCCTCAATGCTTTATTGTATGATGTTTTCAAAGCTTTCCCTCTCTCCCGTTTTATAAAACCATTTTCTCTCGAAACGTGAGTAGAGGCTACATCATACCCCGAGTTTGCCCGCGACCCACGGTTTTTGTACAGCTGACTTGCTCGCCGGGTTAGAGCAGTGCCGCACAATCGCCTGTCCCGTATCCGAAAGTAAGCGATTGTGACACTTAGCCTACAGTAGAACCTCGTCTGGGTCGGTTTCAAAATCTAGGAATTGCATAATTGTAAATCCTAAACTTATTTAAATATTGTATATATTGTAAGGATTGAGAAAGTTATGTATAGATGTTGTTGTAAATATTAAGTCTTATGGGAGTCAAGATAGTTATGATAGCTTAATCCTGGTGTGGTTGTGATTATAAATTACTAAATATGTGTTTATCAGGTTATATTCTAAGACATCAGGGTTGTGTGATGAATGCTTTAGGGGATTGGAGTCTATTATTTCACACTCACATCCGGGTTAGGAGAGAATCCAGGAGGGGGTGTGACAACTTTAATACTATATATTGAGACCCCATACTGAAGGACTTGAAAAGGTATACGAGCAGCCTAGGAATAAATTTCTATGTGCACGTAGAGGGAGATTAGACGTTATTGTGTTGAGATTACTCCACACAGCTAAGGTTATTCGACGTTGGGTGTGTTGAGATTACTCCAACCCAACTAAGGTTGTATTCAACATTAAGTAGCGTTGAGCTCCGCTCCACCTCAACTAAGGAAAATCTTTCAAACATATGCAAATATTTATAAGCTTGCATTGCTTTATTATTCAATTTTCGAGCATGATTTCGTTGAGCTTTTAAGCCAAATATTGATTTCCAAACTTGTCACTCACTGAGCAACCTAGCTCATGGCTTCCATTGTTTTTCTACTTTCTAGGTAGCGAGTGATACTGGGATGCTTAGCCTACACATCAAACTCGTCTAGGCCTGCTGCTTAGTTGTGTACATTGTAAATATTTATACTTAGACCTAGCATTGTACATATTGGGGTCTAAGGAGTGGAAGTCTATAAAGATGTATGGATACTACCTTAAGTTGTTGAATGTAAATCTATAAAATTTTGTTAGCTTAACTTGAGATTCTTGCATATGGTCTAGATGAGAATTATAAAATGTTTATCAAGTACTTGGTAAGGATTCGAGGTTAGTAAGGATTGATAGTAGATGTCGTAAAAGGGTCGATGTCTGTTTTTTTCACACTTTTTCTTAGGTTGAAGAGGGTAACTTGGGAGGAGGTGTGACAGGATCAATCTCTTGATTCCGTCGATGATGATTGCGTGCTTCACTGTTGTGGTGGAATGGTTGATCGGGGAGAAGATTACTCTCTCAAGTGCTCTATCTCCGATTGTCTTCTCGGAAGGAGTCTGCTACAGACAGTGAATCTCCAGAAAAATCAACAACCTTTTTCAGCCTTTGAACTTGCCTTTTTATAGACACTACGTTGCAGCTCTGGCAGAATCGCGTCATTTTCAGTTGATTTGCTAATTTGCATCAATCTCATCTAACTATGTAATTTTCGACTAATTTGGCAACCGCTTATAACGCCACAAATGAAGTAGAGTAATTTCTAAGATCCAATTTCGAGCTCTCAAAGATCTCAAAGCTTGCGTTCGTTGAAGAAGGCTTTGCGTTTGTCAATTTGAGGGATGCCCAGGCTTGAGTCATGCATTTCCTACAAAAAATCATGCGTTATTTATCTTAAGAACATTTACCTTAAGCAAATCAAGAGTGCAAAATGCAAAGAAGATTTTTCTTAATGAATTTAAGTCAAGATTGCCGCATAATCCATTAAATCCTCTCCATTATTCTAAGAAATAGCTATAATAACTTGTATTTCTACAAGTTATCACATCCCCAAGTATAGAATATTGCTTGTCCTCAAGCATATCTTTTACTAAGGAAATTCATTCAAACTCACTTTTCTCTCTTTACATTGACTAGTCTCTCAGTATACTGCACTCTAATGTTTACCTTAGAGTTACACTACTCCCTTAGCTTTACTTTCTTTCATAAAAAATGTTTTCTAAGTTTGAACGCAGCAATCTCTTTTTCAGCACCCTTTGCTCATTTTCCACACATTTTTGTTTTTCATTTTAGACTATCGGTCTGAAAGATGAAACTATAAAACCACTTTCATTCTTCCTTTTATGTTTTATTTCCTTTGTATTAATGCGTTGATTAGGGTTACCCACCTTCGTTTTGACATGCCAACTATGGGGTGCATGGAGGCAACCAACTAAGAGCAAGTGCCCTTCTCAACTAAACTTTTGTCTTAGCTTGTTTCCTCACTAGACATTGGAGTTTCTTATTTTATTTTTATAACTCGTTGATCCTGGTTACTCACCTTCATTTTGACCTACCAACTATGGGGTGCATGGAGGCAGCTAATTAAGAGCAAGTGTTATTCTCAACTAAACCCTTATCAAGGTAGGTTTCCTAGCCTTGACAGCGGAGCTTTTATTTTAATTTTGATTTTGATTTTGATTTGTATTCTTATTTTTTTATTTTTTTAAAGTATATGAAATCAATCCTTTATATTTTTATCTTATCAGCTCAAACCTCTCCCATCCCCAAATTTTGAGAGTAGCTACAAGGTCCTCATTGCTAAAACTAAAAACAGAAGTGTTGTCGAAAAATGTTGCGAAAGAGGTTTGAGTAAGAGCTTGCACGCACACAAAGGTAAAATGTGTTTCTGATGGGAAGTTCCTAAGGCTTAGTACAGTGCATAACACTTAGTAAATGAAGAGAGGTTATGTATAATGATCATCATAGTGGTTATTCTTTCAACATGCAAGACAAAGGAAACTAAGAAATGAATTGCAATAAGAAAAGCTATAAACAAGGATAAACACAGGAAACGGTAAAATAGAGAAACACCAAAGAGGAAATCATATTCATTGATATTAACTTGAAGGCTAATTACAGCAATTGACAGTTAAAATAAACGTCTAAAAGTTACAAAATTTGAACTCAAAAATATACCCCCTAAATTTAAGTTGGTCGATTGTCTTCATCAAGCCTACATTGTGACACCCTAATCTTTGACCTAGTTGCTTAAGACATATAAAGAAGGAGAACTAAGACAAAGGGTGTAAAACTTGGATCATAAGCCTATGGAGTTAGAAAAATTTTGAGGCAGAAAAATTGCGCTTGTGAAGTTAGCCAAATTTTGGCCAAATTTATAAGCATCATGCGTTGAGATGTAGGAAGGAAGAAAAGTGTTTGTGTCAACTTGAGTTTTGGATTAAGAATAAGTCATAGGGGAGTTTGGAAGAAAACCACGTTAGGCGAAGGTGACCTATGAGCTTAGGAAATCTTCTAAGTATCACAACTATGCTTGGAGAACTCAACTATGCTATGAGAAGCCTATAGTGGACGCATAGTTGAAGGAAAAGAGAAGAATTTTCACTAAGTGTTTAATGAAGAAGAGTTGGAAACATAGTTCGAAGTTAGTAGGAAGTTGAAGACTACTCTTAATGCCATGTAACTTATTTTGGTTTCAATATATTAGTAATCAATTAGGTTGCATGAAAAAAGGTTGTTTTTGATAGAAAATAACATGGATTTATGTTTGGGCTGGTTGCACAAATAGCAATCAGGCTCAAAATAATAAAAAATATAGTACAAGGAAAAACATATTAGGAATATAGCAAAAAATTAGCGCCAGATATCACTGATAGCAGCTATCAGTGATAGTCATATTAGTAAATGACTAAAAAGCCCATGTTCAGCCCGCCATTTCATGCTTCTTCTTCTGATTTTCTCAACTTGAAAGCAATCACTAATAGCAACTATCAGCGACAGCTATCAGTGGCTACCACTGATAGCTGCTATCAATGATAGCTTTAAATTTGAGAAATATTAATACAACCTTAAAATAGTAACACTTGAAATATTAGCTTTCAATTTGCTATCAAGTAGTGGCTATTATTGATACCCATCAATTAGAATCAAGCTTGAACTATTAACACTTAAGGCCATCAGTGGTTATTAATAGTAGACTTTTATAAGTAGTTATCAACTTTAAAAGGAAACTATCAACTTTCAAAGCTATAAGTGATAGAAGTCTATTAATGAGAGGTTTATAAGTGACTATCACCGATATCTACCTGAGTCATATCACTGATGACTCCTGGCTATCACCGATAGCTTTTAGTAGTGGCTATCAATGATAGACTTTCATCAAATGTAATCAACTTTTGTATCATTGATATCATCGATATAAGGATATCACCTAAGTTCTATCATTGATATCACATATATCATGGTTATCGATGATAGTTTCTATCACTGATAACATGCTATTAGAGATAACTTTTGTCATTCATTTTTACCAGCAAATAACATGCTATCGTTGATAGCTTCTATCACTGTTAACATGCTATTAATGATAACTTCTAGGCATGTTACTTACACTTTAGATTGAGATTCAACTTTATTAATTAATTTCACTAAGTTGGCTACCAATGATAGACTTCTATAAGTGGCTATTAACTGTGGAAGAAAATCATCAAAGATTAAGCTATCAATGATAGAAAATATTAGTGGTTATTTCTGATAAACTTTTATTGGTAACAATCAATTTTGAAATATTAACAAACAAAGCTATTAATGGCTATTATTGAGAAACTTTTATCATGATTATCAATAATATACTTCTATCACTGATATCTACCTAAGTTTGATATCATCGATACATAAATATGACAAATATCTATCTAAGTTCTATCACTAATATCACTAATAATGGATACTACCGACACACAAATATCTAGTGAATTCTATTCTAACATTTAAAAACATGAGTGATAGCCAATGAATTCTTCAATCAAGGATATAATTCTTTGAGTGACTAAGGATATGTATATTAGTGGATATGATTGATAGATTTATATTATTATGAGGAAATTGGGAAGATGGAAGAAAAATAGGAAAAAGAAAAGTATATTAGTGGCTATCATTGATAGATTTATATTATTACGAGGTGGAGAGATGGAAGAAAGATAGGAAAACGAAAAGGAAAAAAAAAAATAAAGGATAGAAGAAAATATGAGAAGATTGGGGAGATGGAAGAAAAATTGGGAAAACAAAGAAAAAAAAAAAAGAAAGGGAAGAAGAAAATATAAGGAGATGGGGAGATGAAGAAAATGGGAAAAAGAAAAGAAAAAAGGAAGAAGAAAATATGAGAAGATTGGGGAGCTGGAAGAAAAATTGGCAAAAAAAAAAAAAGAAAAAAAATATGGGGAGAATGGGAGATGGAAGCAAAAGCTAGAAAAAGAAAAAGAAAAAAAAAAAGAGAGAGAGAGAAAGGCAGAAGAAAATATGAGAAGATTTGGTTGATGGAAGAAAAATTGGGGAAAAAAAAATAGAAGAAGAAAATATAAGGAGATTGGGGAGATGGAAGAAAAATTGGAAAAAGAAAAGAAAAAAATGGGAAGAAGAAAATGTGAGAAGATTGGGGAGATGAAAGAAAAATTGGAAAAAAAAAAAAAGAAACAGAAGAAAATATGAGGAGACTGGGGAGATGGAAAAATATTAGAAAAAAAAGAAAAGAAAAGAAAATTTGAAGAGATTGGGAAGATGAGAACAAAAGCTAGAAAATGAAAATGAAAAAAAAAAAAAAAGTTGTGCAAAACAAGGGAGGGCAAAATTGGAAATCACAAAAATTCAAAAGTTGGCTAGTCAACATTTGCCATATTTACAAATATTTTTAAAATGTGCTATATTTTTAGATTTTTTCCCTTATTTTGCTATCTATTACAAATATCCTTTATGTTTCTAGACTTAAGCATATGAATTGCAAAAAAATCCATGAACCCTAGAATGTTGCATAATGAACTAAACAAGGATTCAATACCTTAGAACTCTCTTTGACTCTTGTGTTTCTCAATTACTTGCTTTCCTTTTTAGTTTTCCTAAATCACAACTTGAATTCGAATCCTCAAATAAAATTGATTCAATTCTAAAATAGCTAAGTAACTTAAACCTTCACAATTGGATCCTCAGTGAAACGATATTCAGAACTTAACCGTCTTATATTATAACTTGACCCGTACACTTGCGGTAAACATGGAAAGTGCACATCACACCGCGATGCTTCCCTGCTTTTAGGGTTTTTGTGATATTCTTCTCTCTTTTGCTTGCTTGGTTTTGGCTCGGTTTGGTTCTTTTGACCTTTCACCCTTATTTTTTTTATACTGACCTAAAAACCACTAGCAACTACATGAAATCTAATAAAAACTTCCTTAATTTAAGAGAATAAAAAACACTTTTCAAGCGCTTTTCAGTAGGCTTATTGAGTCGACGAACTCGGGCCACTCTCACCCATGTAGATTAAAGGATAATCCCAAATAAACAGAAGTTCATAGTTAGCTCAGGATTAAGATCGAGTTACCTAGGTCATCATATTGAAATAATCAGTTTTAACAATAAACAACGTTTATAAAGTAAAAGTGATTATCTCATGGTTCGGTCTTATGCAAACTCATTGCATAGGATACCCCCACTCCCATATCTTTTAGGGCTGAGCAGGGATGACCGAAAAACTGAGCCAAACAACCGAAACCGGCCAAACCGAGGGTTGGAGGCCGGTTTTTTTAAAAAATTGGTCAAGGTCAATTTTCTCAAAAAAATAGTTATAAATCGAAGCGATTTGACCGAAAATTAAACCGAACTGCCCAACCCCGACTGAAATTATTAAATATTATAACATTTATTAATAATTTAATATAATATACTTTTATTATAAATAATATTATAAAATTAATATACTTTAAAATAGTTTTTATTATACTAATATTATATAATATATTTATATCAATAACCCTTTTTAAAATCTTCTTTCCAAATCCCAACAACCAAAACCTAAAAAAATAAATTCTTGAAAGAGAGAATAAGAATGAGAGAGAGAGAAAGAGAGAACGAGATTGAGAGAGCAAGAGTGAGAGAGAGAGCGAGAGAGATAAGAGTGATCGTGTGAGAAAAAAGGAAGCGAGGCAAAAGCGAGAGAGAGAGCGAGAGAGTTATATTTTGAAATCGAAACTGACTGACCCAACCCCGAAACTAACCGATTGGTTTAATCAATATATTTTAAAAGTGTAGTTCTCAAATTTTCAAACCGAATAGGCAGTTTCGGTGCCGAATTTCATGAAAAAACAACCCCACCCGACCGATGCTCACCTCTAATGTCTTTACTTGAATGATATAGGATCACATCATTTGTATCAAATACAAAATTGGTCGCATCCATAGTGTCTCCAAGATAAGGTATCCAACCTTATCCCTATACTATAGACCATTTTGGCTATTACCTAAACTTGATCCATTTTTATGTTTACACATAAAGTCTAAGTATTCATACTATAGTCAGGGGCTTGTAGTTTATTGGATTTAGATTTATACATAATTTACATATTCAATATCATCTATACTGAATAAACTTTAATATCAACTTTATTGAAAATAGAATATGTTTATCATTTACAAACCATTTCTTTTAGGACATAAAACCAACAAGACTTTAGCCACTCATAGCTTTAGACAACATATTGAAGACAAATCTCAGCATAAAAAGAGTAAAGAAAGGAAACCCTAATGTTGACAAGCCTTTGATTGAGGAGGAACCGCCAGGACTTCCTTGATCTTCATGTTGGAAACTCGAATGGTCACCAAACTCTCTCACAAACACTTTTCTCTCTTCTTTGCAGCAAACTTACACTTTGAGGCTCTCTATTTCGTGATTAGGGTTCTTGAGAACCTCTCAATTTATAGAATTGGCCGCCCAAAATCTTTTTCAAATTTGTAGATTTTTCAAAATAGGAAAGTTGGCGTCCTTGCGCTCTTGGACAGCGCAATGACGTTGTCCGTCATAAAAGATCAGCATAGCAACGCTTTAAGACAACATTGCAACGCTCTATGATCTCCAAATTTTGGTGCTCTCGAGTCAAGAGCACCGAGGGCAGTGTAGCTACGCCCTTGGCTGCGCTACCCTGTTTCTAGGGATTTCTTGTTTCTTCTTCTTTTTTCCACCCGATTTTGGCTCGGTTTGGTTTCTTTGGGCTTGACACTTATTTTCGTCGTAATTACCTGAAAACCATTGGCAAACACATGAAATCTAATAAAAACATCCCTAATTTAAGAGGACAAAAAGCACTTTTTGAGTGCTTTTCAGTGCCTAAGCTTACTCATTCCTCAATGACACTTTCAACGCAAGAAAAAGCATGAGTTACCTGACCGCTCCAGGCTACTTGCACCCCCCAAAAAGAGGAGTACTCCCCTTCAAAATAATCATACAGACTTTCTTTCACTATACAACAAGCTTTGCGCTTTACAACCTTCTTTTATTTACTTTAAACTAGGCTTTTACTTCACAACAAGAGTTTGGCAAAAACCTAAGCACGCATTACTAAATTGACCTTCAGTTACTTAAAACTATCACCTAGGCCTTTCTGGATGACAACAAGCATAACCAAATAACCCAATTCTAAGCCTTCAAAACCACAAATAAGATGGCTATGTGCTCAAGAATCCAAAGGGAGAACTTTTTTTAAATTTGGCCAAAAATCATACATAGATTTTTGTGATTCAAAACAAAGTGAATAAGGGTTATCTAAAGCCTATTACAGAATTTCATCATCACAATACATGCAACAAAATCATCATATCATCAGATCAACCACAAAGTCCGAGCTCAGGTGTTCAAGAACTTGCCAGACATGCATATATAACTGCACCCTCAACCTAAAACGACATTGTCCCCAATGTATCTCTAATCAGATTAGAAAAGCAATAAAGACAAGGGAACAGAAAACTTCCCTGATAGCATTTTCATGCACGAGTCTTTAAAGTGTGGTGTTAGGGCTCACCGCTCCAAATGATGCTCTTCTTCTTCTAGGGGGTCCCTACAAAAGAAAAACAAGAAGTAAATCTAGGAAAACAATAAAGAAAGCAACTAAACTTTTCACCTGGCTCCCTCCAGGAAGGGGAAATTTTTAATGTGTTGGGATTTGTGCCTTAAAACCTCATAATTGATTAGTTAATTAATTTAATTATTAATTATGCAATATTAATTTATCCATTAACGAATAAATCCAAGGTTATTGCATGAAGTCTTGAACATGTATGTAGTTGACATACGAGTAGATCATATTTAAGAAATAACCTAAAGTTCTATAGTATATGGATAAGGTTGGGTGCCTTATCCTGGTGACACTATGGATATGGCTCACATTGTAATAGTTACAAATGGTTTGATCCAAACCATTTATGTGGAGATATGGAAGTGGGGGTATCCTATATAAAGAATTTGTATAAAATCGGACCGCGAAATATTTAATCTCTCTTTGTAAATCTGTTAATTGATGAAATTAATATTTCATAGGATAATCATGTACGAATCGATCTTAATCCTGAGTGACTTATGAACTCCTATCTATGAGGTCGGTCCTTTGATTTGCATGGGTGAGAGTGACTCGAGGTACCGACTCAATAAGCCTACCATTTTGGGGACTTGACTAAATGGGTAGTTGGGAACATAACTTCACAAAATGGAATTCACTCCTTCCCAAATAGGGTAAGTAGATAAGTAGTTCCCTTAAGTGTTGATTTCAAGTCTTGAACAAGGGGCCCTACCCTCTCACTGGCCCGAGAGGGACTTAGTTTATGGGTGGACCATAAACATATTGTTCATTAGAGAAATCAGTGGTACTTAAGGAAAAGAGGTAATTATAGGGGTAAAACAGACATTTGACCTAGTTGTAATTATGAACAACTAGTGAAAGATCGACTTCTTATACTTATTATATCTAGGGACACAACTTGTCTTGCAATGCATAAGAGTTCAACTATGGCTCTATAGTGGAACTCTATAGTTAATGAATGAAGATTAATTTAATTAAAGAGTTTAATTGATTAATCTTGGATCGTTGGAGCTTATAATTTGTAGGTCCATAAGATCCCCTTGCTAGCTCACCGTGGACCAACAAGGATCAACTATGTTGAAAAAATAAAATTGAAGTGTTTAAATTTATGAGAGAAAATATTAATGGTATTGGATACAATTAATTACATGATTTATTATATATTAATAAATATTTACCCATATAATATCTCATATTAAATGGTATAAAATATTTAAATCATATTTAAATATTTATCTCCTACAGAATTTTTAATTTGAATCTCATCCAAATTAAATTATTAATTATGTAAATTCAATTCAAATTAATTAATTAATTCTCCCTCTATTTATTTAATTTGAATCTTATCCAAATTAAATAACTTATTTATCTATATGGATCTCATTCAAATAAATAATTAATTATTTGAATCATATTCAAATAAATTAGTTCTCCCATAATCTATTTAATTTGAATCTTATTCAAATTAAATAGCTTATTTATCTATATAGATCCCATTCAAATAAATAATTAATTATTTGAATCATATTCAAATAAATTAATTCTCCCATAATCTATTTAATTTGAATCTTATTCAAATTAAATAATTTATTTATTTGAATTCCATTCAAATAAATTAATTCTCCATATCATAAAGTTATAATTTGAATCTCATTCAAATAAACTTTATAATAAAACATGTATGGAATTGTATCAAATACAATTAACATTTTTTCCTCATTCAAATTTTCTTTCAATCATAATTGATCCTTGTTGATTCGTGGTGAGCTAGCAAAAGAACCTTATGAACCTACAGAATATAAGCTCCAATGATCCAAGATTAATTGATTAAACTCTTTAATTAAATTAACATTCATTCATTAACTACAGGGCAAACCACTATAGACCCATAGTTGAACTCTTATGCACTGCAAGACAAGTTGTGTCCATGGATATAATCAGTATAAGCAAGTCGATCTCTCACAAGTTGTTCATAATTACAATTGGGTCAAATGCCCGTTTTACCCCTATAATTACCTATTTTCCTTAAGTACCACTAATTTCTCTGATAAACAATTTGTTTATGGTTCAATCATAAACTAAGTCCCTCTTAAGCTAGTGAGGGTGGAGCCCCTTGTTCAAGACGCTAAATCAGCACTTAAGGGAACTACTCATCTACTTACCCTATGTGGGTAGGAGTGAATTTCATCTTGTGAGATTATGTTCCCAACTTTCCATTTAGTCAAGTCACCAAAATGGTAGGCTTATTAAGTCGGCAACTCAGACCACTCTCACCAAGATTAAGATCGAGTCACACATGATCATCCTATAAATATCAATCTCATCAATTAACGGATTTACAAATAAAGATTAATTATTTCGCAGTCCAGTCTTATACAAACTATTTGTATAGGATACCTCCACTCACATATCTCCACATGAATGATTTGGATCAAACCATTTGTAACTATTACAAAGTGGGTCATATCCATAGTGTCACCAGAATAAGGCACCCAACTTTATCCATATACTATAAACCTTTAGGTTATTTTTTGAACATGATCCACCCATATGTCAATTACATACATGTTCAAGACTTCATGCAATAACTTTGGATTCTTCCATTAATGGATAAATTAATATTGCATAATTAATAATTAAATTAATTAACTAATCAATTATGAGACTTTAGGGCACAAATCCCAATAATACAACTCTCACACTACAATGAGGCTCCCTCAAGTCTTGAGAAGGATTTTAACTAAATGTGCTTGCACCATTAACAACTCTTGTTGATGTACTAGCATTGTCAACATCTCTTGCTAACGTACTATCATTTTCATTAGAAAGTTCACTTAATATTAATTTACCATGCGGTTTGTGATCTCTTATATGATCTTTCTCTAAGAATGTAGCATTTGTTTTTATACAAACACCTTGTTTTTTTTAGGATCATAAAAGAGACCACCCCAACTGTAATTACAAACAAATTATGAAGGGTTGGCTTATGTGTAATGTTTAATTCAACGGACACAGAAATATTCTACAGTTCATAAGAGTGCATCTATAGGTCTTTGGTGACATGTCCAATAGTTAATAAAGGTTGATAAATATAATTAAAGAGTTTAATTGATTAATCTCAAATCATTGAAGCTTATAACTAAAGGTCCATAAGGTCCCTCTACTAGCTCATAACGGATTAAAATAAGGAAATTGAGTGTTGAAAGAATTTGAAATGTTCAAATTGTTTAAGTAAATTAATTAAACTAATGTATAAGATACATTATAATATAAAGTTAATTTTGAATTAGTTTCAAAATTAAAACTTTATAATATGAGAATATTAGAATAAGATTCAAAACTTAAATTAATATGAATAGGATTCATATTGAAACTACAGGTTAAGAGACAATATATGTATATTAGAATATAATTCATATACATTAAATTAAATATATGATATTTAATGAATTAATTAAATTGTATTTAATTAATTAATTTGTAATTAATAGATTAAATTAATTAAATTGGTTATATTTTAGTCAATAAATATATTATTAAATGAGATTTATTTAATATATTTATTTTTAAGAATTTATTAATTAAAAGTAAGGAAAATAGCTCCCCTCAATGCATGGGAATGGTGACTAGGGAGGGGAACTCTCCTCACATGTCTTCTTAAATAAAAAAAAATATATAAAAAAAATCTCTAGATAATGAGAGAGAACATTTTTTTCCTGGAGGACAGAAAAATTCTCACTCACCTTCTCTCTAAAAATATCTCTGCAAAAAGTGAAAATGGAGAAAAATTTCTCTAGGTTATTCTCCCTACCCTTTCACAAAAAGATCCCGAAATCCCTCCATGTTCCAAGAGAATAGTGGAGAAGACCATATTGGTGGTGTCTGAACCAAATTGGTTCGTGTTGTTGTATTTCAAGGTTGGGTGAAGTTTTGAAGAAGAGTTCTCCAAAAGGTATTTTATTCTTCTCCCTTATCATTCTTGTAAAATTTGCTTAACCCTTCTTTAGTCTCTATTCTATACAATTTTCCTGTAATAAAATTGGGCAAAAGCAATCACATGCTTCCACAAAAGAAAATCAATTCCTTCAATTGTTATTAGAGCCAAGTTTTTTTGTACTTTTAATTTTTTGTCCTGAAATTTTATAGAATAAAATGGTGGGTTCAATTTTTATTTTTTTCTGTATATGTTTGATGTATGATTTAAAATTGGGTTTGCATAATAGATGTTTATGGATTTTGGCATTTAGATTTACAATTTACTTTGATTTGATTGATGTAAGGGCCTATTGTTTTGGTCATTTATTATTAAATCAAGTATCTAAGTCTGTGTTATTCGTGGCATTTTATTGCATGACAAATAGGGTGTTGTTGTGCATCATCTTTGTTGTGTTATAAAAGTTGTTGACTGCCTGTGTGAAACCCGAAAATTTGACCTAGTAACTTAAAGGCCATTAGAAGAGGGAAACTAGGGAAAATAAAAAGAGAACTTGCATACAAGCCGTGGAGTTAGAAAATTTTTTGGCTCTATAAGGAGGTAGTATGCATTGAAGGTAGGATGAGGAAGAAAAATGTCTGAGAAAACTTGAGTTTTGGGATGAGAATAAGTCATAGGTGAGTTTGGGAGAAAATGGTTAAGTGTTGAGTTATTGAAGTTAGGAGCAAAGTAAATGTGTGTAAGAAAGGAAGTGTGGAACGCATAGGAGGGAAAAATTGGAAAGGAAAGGACACCATGGACGCTAGGAATAGTTAACAAGGAATCCATGGAGGTGTGTGGGGATAGTTGGACGCATGACCCAAGAAAATTAGTATGTTGGATGATAGTAGGGTTTAGAAAGGAAAATTCGGCTAAGTGTAGATAGGTTGGAAGAAGAAAAGAGGACAAAAGAGATCATACTCCAAAAACACTCAAGTTGGATGAATAGAAAGAGGAGTTGGACGCATGACTCATCTCCCGGGGCCTAGGTTGGACACATAGTTGGAAAAATATTGTGCTGCGTGGCCTCATTGGAGTCTAACACCTCATAAGCAAGAGGTATTGTGATGCATGACTAAGTTATCATGCAAAGAAACAAATGTGTGGATGCATGTTGAAGCATGCATGCATGGAGCCAAGTGTGAGCTCAAGTGTCAACCTTTAGAGGAAATATTGGATGACAAAGCTTGTTATCCAACTCCTATAAATAGGGCTAAAGAGTTGCTTGATCACTCACTCAAAAATCCTTTCAAAACTCATTTGAGAGAAGATTGAGAGCCTTGGTGAAGAATCTAGGCGTCCAACAAGGTGTAAGTCTGCATCCAACTGAGCAGAGTCTGTTGTAGTGCTGTCTTGCATCCAACAAAGGGTAACCTTGCATCTAGAAGGTCAACCTTGCGTCCAAGGAGCTATTTTTCTTCCAACAAAGATCAGCTCTACGTCCAAGGCTTCAACCCTACGTCGCTAAGGTGTGGAACCCTCGTTTTTTAGTCTTTTTTTTCTATAATAAGCTAAAGGGGTTGGGAATCGCAAGAATTGAGAAGTCCTCCATTGAATGGGGTGGGAAAGAAAGGTTCAGAAATGGCTGGATTAGTAGGAGGAAGGGCGTCCAACTGTAATAGAAGGTGATTTGAAGTGTTGTCTTGCGTCCAACACAGCCTGATTTGCATCCAAGATGTCACACCTTACTTTTAAAAAAATCAATGCGTTAAAGAAATGAAGTAAAAGACCATGTTGGACGCATGGTCAGAACCAAGATAACGCATGATATAGGTGGACGCATGGAAGTAAACCGAGAAGGGAAAGAAGTGAAACACATAAGAGAAGATGTAAGTATTGACGATGGTAAGACGCATAAGCAAGAAAGGAATTAAGTCATGTCGTGAAGTGTTGAAAGAGATCTAAGTCTCGGAAAGGTAGACTATTATAGCAAATTAAGTAACACATAGACTATTAGCAAGGGATGTTCTTGGGTGTTGGATAAAGTGGAAGGATGAGAAGTAAGCTCAAAGATTGGAGCAAGAGGTGGACGCATACTAAATTATCATCAGAGATATTTTGGTACAAGGAGAAGGTTAAATGAATAACCTTGGATTACAAGCTCAAGGACGCGTGGAGGAGTAATCAAGGAATCTTCAAGGATAGGAGGAAGATCATTGACACATGATAGTATGCGGTTCAGGCTGACGCATGGTATTACACAGTAAGACAAACGCATAGTAGTGTGCGTTTGAGATTTTGACGCCTAGTAGTATGCGGTGGAAAAACGAGTTCAAGGGAAGTATGGCCGAGAGAGAGGGAAGTAAATAATGAAGCTCAAACCTTAAAGGAAACTCAATGAACGCATGAGGGTGTTGTGCTGAATGAATAGTTGTTTATTGAAAAATGTTGGACGCATAGGATAAGCTTATAAAGGCTAGGTGGCTTCATATAGACTTGACACCTTAAAAGTAGGAGGTGTTAAAAAGGCATGTTAAGTGTTTCATGCAAGGTGACGCTTGGATTAATGCATGGTTAATTAAGCATGCAGCGTGACATGTGGCAAACAAGTGGCAAAAGGAGAGGAGAAGTTGGATGGCAAGCTCCCTATAAATTGAACCTTGAAGAAAAAAGGAGCGACTGATGACTCTGAAGGAAGAATTCTGGAGAGAGAGGGAAGAAAGAAGGCAGAAAGAAGGAACCCTTGCGTCCGTAGTAGGAGTCTGCGGCCTGGCAACTTAGCTATCTCGTGTTAAAGAAGTTGTCTTGCGTCGAAAAGGGGTCGGCCTTGCGGTGACGACAAACACTACGTTCAAGGTGAACGTCGCGTCCAAAGATAGGTGATGCGTTCAAGTTGGACCTTGCGTCCAAGAGAGGTCGACGCATCCAAAAGAGAAGTAAGAAGAGTTGGGATGCACTTTGCAGTAGTAATCAACCTTGCGTTGAAGGGCAAAGTTTGCGGTAGTTATCAACCTTGCGTTGAAGGGCAGGGTTGCGTCCAACCGAGCTGACAGAGCAATATGGAGCCTTGCGTTTCTGAGTTAGAACGTTGCATTCAAGAAGCTCGGGAAGAGAAAATAGAGGGAAGGAAGAGGAATTATTCTTGGGCAAAGTACAGGTGAGTAACACCTGCGTTTTTCAAATATAAATGAGTTCTTTATGAATATGATTTTATGGGTTTCTAATGAATTAATGCATGCGTTTTATTTGAAAAGCTTTGAGTATGTTGGTTACTTGCTATAAGTTTATAAAACGCATGGTGATTGATTGATGCATGTTTTCATGACTTTGCTGAAAAGCATGGTGTTATATGATTTCAAGAAAGATTTGGAAATAAACTTGTATGAAAAGCATGTTGTTTGATATTAAAGCTGGAAATTGAATTTAGCATGCTGTTGACGTGAGATTTGAAAACGATTAACTTATGAGTTATTAAAATAATGTTTCCAAAATATGTATTGTGTTTTATAAAATTTTGAAAAGGCACCCGAGGCTAAGGGACTTCAGAGAAAGCCAAAGAGTAGCCGGGATATAGGAAAAGGTACCCAATGCTGAGGGACTCGTAGAAGGCAAATGGGTAACCTGGATATAAATATAGAAAAAGGCACTCAATGCTGAGGGACTCGTAGAAGGCAGATGGGTAGCCTGGATATGGAAATGGGACCCCAATGCTCAGGGACTTGGAGAAGGCATTGTGGGCGGCCCGGAATATAAAACCTATGTGCACATAGAGGTATATACGACGCTGATGTGTTGAGAATACTCCACACAGCTAAGGAAAATCGACGTTGAGGAGCGTAGCATTGCTCCTCCTCAACTAGGGAATAAGTATTTTGAATGAATGAGATTTTGATTATTTATTCCAAATAGATAAGTATACATGATATAACAATGGTTTGATCATGTATAATATGATGTGAACTATTATATTTTTATGCGGGGTTGACAATGTTTATATTATAAACAGTTTTACCGTTAAAGTAAAATGTTTTCAGAAAACTGTTACTTACTGAGCTGTTAGCTCACCCTTTTTATATATTTTCCATTTTCAGGTAGCATAACAGTTCCCGTTGCCGATTGAAGTCGAGGTTTGTCCAGAGCGTGTTAATGGTATTACCGTCCTAGTAAGGATTTATATGAAAGTGAGGCGAATGTGACAGTAGGTTATGTGACAGGGTAGTCGGTAATTGCTGTCCTCACACTCCGTCTCGAGCTACTGGAGGATAGTTCGGGGTGAGGTGTGACACAAGAGGTGAACCCTACATCTAGGAAAGGAATTCCAGGCGTTTCTGAAGCTGTTCCAAGACTCCGAAGGGTTCTCTATTGTTGTTTTCTCAGTTCTAGAGATTGAGGAAGAACTAGGAAGGTTGTGTTCAACCGGAGAAAGAAACTTTAAAGTGCTATATCTACTTTTTCCTGTGAGTGGTTACTAATAGAACATTTATGATTATGTGATGTTACTGGTGCTATTATGATTGTCACACCCTACTTTTAAGAAACCGATGCGTTGAAGAGCCTATAAAGAAAAGAAGTAAAAGACCATGTGGACGCATGGTCAGGACTAAGGTAATGCATGGTAAGGGTGGATGCATGGAAGTAAACCGAGAAGGGAAAGAAGTGAAACGCATAGGAGAAGATGTAAGCATTGGCGATGGTAAGACGCATAAGCAAGGAAGGAATAAAGGTTATGTCGTGAAGTGTTGGAAGAGATCTAAGTCTCGGAAAGGAAAAATACTATAGCAAACTGAATAACGCATAGACTATTAGCAAGGGATGTTCTTGAGTGTTGGATAAAGTGGAAGGTTGAGAAGTAAGCTCAAAGACTGGAGCAAGAGGTGGACGCATACTAAATTATCATCAGAGATATTTTCGTACAAGGAAAAGGTTAAATGAATAACCTTGGATCACAAGTACAAGAACGCATAGAAGGATAATCAAGGAATCCTCAAGGATAGGAGGAAGATCATGGACGCATGATAGTATGTGGTTCAGGCTAACGCATGGTATTATGTAGTAAGGCACAAACGCATAGTAGTGTGCGTTTGAGACATTGACGATCTAGTAGTATGCGGTGGAGAAATGAGTTCAAAGGAAGTATGGCCGAGAGTAAGGGAAGAAAGTAATGAAGTTAAAACCTAAAAGGGAAATTCAATGAACGCATGGGGACATTATGTTGGTTGAATAGTTTGTATGTTAGAATATGTTGGACGCATAAGATAAGCTTATAAAGGGGCTTCATATAGACTTGACACCTTATCAGTACAAGGTGTTAGAAAGCATGTAAAGTGTTTCATGCAGGGTGACGTTTGGATTAATGCATGGTTAGTTAAGCATGCAGTGTGACATGTGGCAAACAAGTGGCAAAAAGATAGGAGAAGTAGGATGACAAGCCCTCTATAAATAGGACCTTGAGGGAAGAGGAGCGACTGATGATACTGAGGGGAGAATTCTTGAGAGAAAGGGGAGAAAGAAGGTAGAAAGGAGAAATCCAGGCGTCCGTAGTAGAAGTCTGCAGCCAAGAGAGAAGGTATTTTTGAAAACTTAGCTATCTTGAGTTAAAGAAGTTGTCTTGCGTCGAAGGGGGATAGTCTTGCGTTTAAGATGAACGACGCGTTCAAGGTAAACGATGCGTTCAAGGTGAATGATGCGTTCAATTTGGACCTTGCATCCAAGAAAGGTGGACGCATCCAGAGAGAAGTAAGAAGAGTTAGGTTGCGCCTTGCGTTAGTCATCAACTTTGCAGGGTTGCGACCAACCGAGCTGACAGAAGAAAATCAGCCTTGCGTTCCAGAGTTAGAACGCTACGTCCAAGAAGCTCGGGAAAGAGGAAATAGTGGGAAGAAGGAGGAACTATTCTTGAGCAAGAATATTGTGAGTAACACCTGCGTTTTCCAAAATATAAATGAGTTCTCTATACTTAATATCGTTGATTTTATGAATATGATTTCATGAGTTTTCAATGAATAAGTGCATGCATTTTATTTGAAAAGCATTGAGTATGCTGGTTATTTGATAAAGGTTAATAAACGCATGCTGATTGATAATATGTGATTTATGATTTTACTGAAAAGCATGGTGTATGATGTTATATGTTTTCATGAAAGATTCGGAAATAAACTTGTTTAAAAGGCATGTTGTTTGACATTAAAGTTTTGAATTTAGTTTAGCATGTTGTTTGATTTTATATTTGGAAATGGTTAACTATGAGTTTATGATATAATGTTTCCAAAACATTATTGTGTTTTATAAAACTTTGAAAAGGCACCCGAGGCTTAGGGACTTGGAGAAGGCCAAAGGGTAGCCGGGATATAGAAAAGGTACCCAATGCTGAGGGACTCGTAGAAGACAGATGGGTAACCTAGATATAAATATAGAAAAAGGCACCCAATGCTGAGGGACTCATAGAAGGCAAATGGATAGCCTGGATATAGAAATGGGACCCCAATGCTCAGGGACTTGGAGAAGGCATTGTGGGCAGCCTGGATTCTAGTACCTATGTGCACATAGAGGAAAATACGACGCTGATGTGTTGAGATTACTCCACACAGCTAAAGATAATCGACGTTGAGTAGCGTAGAGCATCGCTCCGCCTCAACTAGGGAAAAATGATTTTTGAAATTAATGAGATTTTTTAGTATTTACCCTAAAACAGATATGCATGATTTAACAATGGTTTTAGCATATTTTAATATGATTTGAAGTGTTATATTTTACGCAAGTTTGAGAATATTTATGTTATGACCAGATTTACAGTTAATTATGATGTTTCAAAAAAAAAAAAAAACGGTTGCTCACTGAGCTATTAGCTCATGCTTTCATATGTTTTCCATTTTTCAAGTAGCATGACAGTTCCCATTGCCGATCGAAGTCGAGGTTTGTCAAGAGTTAATGGTATTGTCGTCCTAGTAAGGGTAGATATGAGTAGGTAAATATGACAGTGGGTTTTGAGACATGTAAGTCTGGGACTGCTATCCTTACGCTTCGTCTCGGGCTACGGAAGGGTAGTTCAGGGTGGGGTGTGACAATGATTGTGTAATGTTATTATTAAGCTAATACTCGTGCATACTGTGAGATTTTGATTATTTGCATATTTGCTATGATGAATCTTTGGGTTGTGATGAGTGTTAAGGATCCTAGAACTGCATAGAATGGTCAGAAGATCTAAGGATTTAGTTCTGAGCTTGTGTTGGATTACCTCACGGGATGGTCTGGGGGTGCCAGAAACCTAGTTCCTGATCCTGTCAGAAGTATCTCTGGTGAGATGGTTACAGGATCGATAGGTCTAACTTCTCATCCATCAAAAGTAAGGCTATGTGCACATAGAGAACAGTTCGATTTAGTTGAGTCGTGTGTGCCAACTTAGTAGTTAGAAGAATTGTTGTGCCAGAATGTGCCAGTGGGATAGTTCAGTATTGAGGTTAAGCAGAAACGGGACGTTTGAGTATATTCTCGTTATAGTTGTGCTTAATAAGGAATTTTATCACATTTGTTATACTTGAGGGTCATGTGAACCCTAGTCATGGGTTGACCACTCACTAAGCTTCGTGAAGCTCATCCTTTTCTTATATTTTTTTTCAAGTAGCAGCCGAGTTCCCGTTGTTGTGCGAAGTCGAGGTCTGCCGAGATATAATGTTATCATTTCTCATAAACAGAAGCTTATATTGAGTTGGGGTTATGTCTCCCGTAATCAAACTCTATAATCAACTGTTTAAATAAATTATGCATGTTTAATATAGAATTAGTGATAGATGTTGTAAAAGAGTCCATGATTTCACGTCCCTTCCTAGGTTAAAAAGATAGCTCAAGTTGGGGTGTGACAACCTGACTGTCATTGTTTGTGCGTCATGGATGCCCTTGGACAAAAATGTTTTTTTCTAAGTGTGAAATAATGTGGAATTTGACCAAAAATTAGGTTTTAAAGCCCTAATTTGAGAATATCATGACAAAATATTTACCATGAAGATAGGATTTTTAAAATTATTGTAATTTTAATTTTTTTTAATTCTAGGAACGCCAAAATTCAATCTATTATTGCTTTTTAAATTTAATAATGCATTAGATGTATATGTTAAATTATTTTAATTTATATGTTTCATAAAGTATGCCATATAGATTAAAATGTCACCATAAGTTAAACATGTCATTCATCATATTTAAATATAAGTGTTATATTTAAAATATGTACCTGCATGATGTATATTATATAGTATGCATGATTATAATATTAAGTGTTGTGTTATATAGTTTAATGTATCATTAAATCATGTATACTATATGGTTTTATTTTCATTAATATTTATATAAGTGCTATATGATGGTTATTAATAAAAATAAATGATGCATGAGGCATGACATTACATAGTTTAAATATAATTATTATATTAGTAATGTCATTAGGTGCATGTTATATGTTTTAATTTCTTCGATATAAAAGTTGTATGATATAGAATTTAAAATCTATAATAAAGAATTACATGCAAACATAGGGTTTTAATTAATGTTTTTAAAAGGTTTAAAAATGGATATTAAAACTTTGAGTTAATATGTTTCTAATAAGATTTGAAATAGGATAATCTTTTATTTGTTTTAATAGGATTAAAATTGAAAAATTATTATAAATAGAAAAAATATCAAACTATTTAAAAATATAGCAAAATTTTACTTTCTATCTGTGATAGGTCGCGATAGACCCAGATAGTGTCTATCTGGTAAAGTGATAGATAGAATCTAGGTCTATCGTAGTCTATCACAGATAGAAAGTAAAATTTTGCTATATTTGTAATTATTTTCAATAGTTTTTCTACTTTTGAAAACATTCCATTAAAATAAGATAATAAAATATTTAATTTATAAAATTTTGACTATAAGGGACCTTTGACTAGGAAGATTTTGTCTAAGATTGGGGTATTTAAGTTGAACATAAGGGAATACCCCTACCTGGGAACCGACTTAGAAGGTGAATTAGTCAAAATTTTATAAGCATGCAATAACGCATTAATTAATCAAAGTGTTTGGCAAATTAAAAAATTGTGTCAAATATCCAATATAATTGTTATATTGGGAAAAACAACATCACTTAGATAAATGACTTAGCCTAATTTACCTAAGTAATGAACCCTAATTTATAAAATACTTAGTGGAAGAAAAAATATATATGATATATTTTTCTCTCACATTCTCCGTTAAGGTTCACACCGTGAGATTCCATATATTTGGTCTCGTGGTGCCGTGGGTGCATCCTCCCTTCGGAAGGTGTTTGTATGGGTAATATTAAGGTGAATGAAGAAAGTATTTATAGTAAGTGGGAGAAGGATTTGTGTCAACATTCCTACGCTCTCCATCATTTGTTTACAAAGTGAGATTTCATACTCGGTCTCAAGGTGCCCTAGGCGCACCCTCCCTTTGGAAGGTGTTTGTATGGAATCGATATCAGGGCAAATTCCATAAATGGATCTACCTTAGTTTTTGGACCAAAATTGTCATTCCCTTCGGCAGACTTATTGTGGCGAAACTCTGGGATCTAGAATGGAGGGTCACACTTACAAGAACTCATTAAGTTAATGTTTTTTTTACTAAAAGAATGGTAACTAAACACTATAGGAATAATAGTTGGTTAAGAGTATCTCGATTTAGTTGAGGAATAATCAACTACCCTTCAATAGCTTTTAGTTCTAAATCACTGAAGTACCGTTACAAAATAAAATGAGTTTAAGGGTTTTCATTGTTCTTTTTGCTTATATGATTCGATTTTAAAGAGTTATGTAGTTTTCTTACTTCAGTTTAAATTTGTTTATTTCAACAATAAAAATGACAAGTGTTGTAATCAATCTCCTTTCTATTGATAAACTTATTGAAGAAAACTACACATCTTGGAGAAACACTATTAACACTGTGTCGGTAATAGACGGTTTTAAGTTTGTCATGATTGAGGAATGTCCTCAAGCCCCTACCTTTCATGTAGCACGAAATGTTCGTGATGCATATGAGAGATGGAATAAGGCCAATGAAAAGGCCCGAGCATACATCTTGGCTAGCTTATCTGAAGTTTTAGCCAAGAAACATGAGAACATGGTCTCTGCTCGAGAAATCATGGATCATTGCAAGATATGTTTGGACAATCGTCCACACGGATCAAGCACGATGCTCTAAAATTCATCTTTAACTCATGAATGGTTGAGGGGACCTCTATTAGAGAACATGTTCTCAACATAATGGTCTACTTTAATGTGGCAGAGATGAATGGGGCGGTCGTTGATGAGGCCAGTCTGATCAATTTTATCTTGGAAACACTTTCGAAGAGTTTACTCCAATTCAGTAGCAACACTATTATGAATAAGCTTACTTACAACCTTACCATTCTCCTGAACGAGTTCCATACATTTGAGTCTTTGATGAAAGTCAAAGGACAAAAGGGAGAGGCAAATGTTGTCATTTCCAACAAGAATTTCTACAGGGTTTCAACCCTGGGACGAAATTTGGAGCTTCTTCCTCTGGTTCAAAAAAGTGGAAGAAAAAAGATGTGGAAAGGGAAATAAAGTTACATCTCCCATTGCTGCCCAAAAGGGCAAGAAAGCTAAGGTTGCAAAGGGAATCTGTTTCCATTGCAACCAGGATAGCCATTTGAAGAGAAATTGCCTAAAATACTTGGCTGAAAAGAAGAAAGCAAAAGAAGGTAAATACGATTTACTTGTCTTAGAAACTTGTTTGGTGGAGAATGATGATTTCACCTGGATAATAGATTCAAGAGCCACTAATCATGTTTGTTTTTCTTTACAGGGAATGAGTTCCTATAGGTAGCTGGATGCTAGCGAGATGACCATGAAGGTCGGAACAAGAGAGGTTGTCTCAACCGTTGCTATGGGGAGCATAAAATTACTTTTTAAGAAATCTTTTTTAATTTTAGATAATGTAATTATAGTTCCTAACATTAAAAGGAACTTAAATTCTCTTTCTTGTTTGCTAGAACATATGTATTTGATCACACTTAATGTAAATAAAGTGTTTATTTTCAAAAAAGGTGTTGAAATTTGTTCAGTAAAATTAGAAAGTAATTTATATGTGCTAAGACCGTTAGCATAAAAATGCTCCTCAATACTAAATTGTTCAAAACAACAACGACACAAAATAAAAGACAAAGAATTTCTCCTAAAGAAAATGTCCATCTTTGGCATCTAAGACTGGGACACATAAATCTCAATAGGATTGAGAGGTTAGTTAAGAATGAACTTCTAAGTGAGTTAGAAGAAAATTATTTACCAGTGTGTGAGTCATGCCTTGAAGGCAAGATGACTAAGAACCTTTTACTGAAAAAGGCTCTAGAGATAAAGAACCTTTAGAGCTTGTACATTCAGACCTTTGTGGTTTAATGAATGTTAAGGCAAGAGAAGGCTTTGAATATTTCATCTTTTCATAGATGATTATTCAAGATTTAGGTATCTTTACCTAATGAAACACAAGTCTGAAGCCTTGAAAAGTCCAAAGAGTATAAGATTGAAGTTGAAAATTTTTTAGGTAAATCAATAAAAAACACTTCGATCTGATTAAGGTGGAGAGTATATGGACTTTAGATTCTAAGACTATATGATAGAACATGGAATCACGCCCAACTCTTAGCACCTTGTATACCCCAGCAAAATGGTGTATTAGAAAGGAGAAATAAAACCTTGTTGGACATGGTTTGGTCTATGATGAGTTATGCTCATTTACCTTATTTCTTTTGGGGTTATGCAGTAGAGATTGTAGTTTACATCTTGAATAACATTCCATCAAAAAATGTTTTCTGATACACCCTTTGAGTTATGGAAAGATCATAAAGGTAGTTTACAACATTTTTGGATTTGGGTATGTCCAACACATGTGCTGACAACAAACCTAAAGAAATTGGAACCACGTTCGAGAGTGTGCTATCCCAAAGAGACCAGAGGTGGCTTCTTTTATGATCCTAAGGATAATGAAGTGTTTGTATAAAAAAAATACTACATTCATAGAGGAAAATCATATAAGATATCACAAACCGCATAGTAAATTAATATTAAGTGAAGTTTCCAATGAAAATGACAGTACCTCAGCAAGAGTTGTTGACAATGTTGGTGCATCAACAAGAGTTGTTAATGGTGCTAGCACATCCAGTCAAAATCCTTCTCAAGAGTTGAGGGAGCCTTGTCGTAGTGGGAGGGTTATATCTCGTCCTACACGATATATGAGTTTAAGAGAAGCCTAAGTCGTCGTACCTGATGATGATGTTGAGGATCATTGTCCTTTAAACAGGCAATGAGCGATGTTGACAAAGATGAATGGTTCAAGGCCATGGTCTTGAAATGGAGTCTATATACTTCAATTCATTTTGGGATCTTGTAGATAAACTTGATGGGGTAAAACCTATAGGTTGCAAGTGGATCTACAATAGGAAAAGAGGTGTAGATGGAGAGGTTTAGACCTTTAAGGCTAGGCTTGTAGCAAATGGTTATACTCAAGTAGAGGGGATTAATTATGAAGAAACCTTCTCTCTTGTTGCCATGTTAAAGTCTATACAAAGTCTCTTATCCATTACCATATATTATGACTATGAAATGTGGCAAATGGATGCTAAGACTGCTTTTTCTGAATGGCAATCTTGATGAGAGCATCTACATGAATCAACTAGAAGGATTCATGAAACATGGTCAGGAGAAAAAGGTTTGCAAGCTTAAACGGTCTATTTATGGATTGAAATAGGCATCCCGATCTTAGAATATAAAGTTTGACACTTTGGTCAAATCTTATGGCTTTAATCAAAATGTTGATGAGCCCTGTGTGTACAAGAAAATCATCAAGAATATTGTCACTTTTCTTATTTTTGGGACTGGTGTGTTCTAAATCTCTTATGGTCTCGTGGTTTTGTAAATTTTAAATACATTTTATTTATTCAATAAAATAAGAAGTTATTTTATTTATCTTTTGCATTAACTCAATCCAATAAATTAAGATTCCATAGTTATTTTATGTAAACTTAAACATATGTGGTTGACGTACAAGGATGGACCATGTTTAAGTAATAACCAAAAGGTTTGTAGTATAGAAATAAGGTTGGGTGCTTTATTCTGGTAACACTACGGATACGACCCACTTTGTAATTGTTACAAAAAGTTGTAAAGTATTACAAACAATTTAATCCTAATCGTTCATGTGAAGACATGTTAGTAGGGTATCCTATGCAAAGGGTTTGTATAAGATCGGACCACGAAATTTTAATTTCTCTTTGTAACGCCGTTAATTGAAGAAGTTAACATTTCATAGGATGACTACAAGTATCTCGACCTTAATCTTGAGTGAGTTATGAACTCCTGTCCATGAGGACAATTCTTTGATCTGTATGGGTGAGAGTGGCCAAATTGCTAACTCAATATGCCTACCATTTTGGAGATTTGTCTGATTAGGAAGTTGGGAACATATATTCACAAGATGGATTTCACTCCTCGTGTTTAGGTTAAGCAGATAAATTACTCCTTTAAAGGCTGATTTTGGGTCTTGAACAATGAGGTCTCACCCTCTCATTGACCCGAGAGGGGTTAGTTTATAGTTGGACTATCAACAGTTTGTTCATTAAAATGATCAGTGGTACTTAAAGAGTTGAATATAACTACATGGGTAAAATGGTAATTTGACCCAACTGTAGTTATGAGTAATTTGTGAAGGGTCGACTTACTGTTGATTAGTTAATTCCGTGGACACAGAAATATATCTATAGTGTGAAGAGTGTAGTTGTACGTCCTTAATGGAGTGACCTAAACTTAATGAATATTGATTAATCTAATTAAAAAGTTTAATTGATTAATCTCATATCATTGAAGCTTCTAACTATAGATCCATAAGGTCCCTTTGCTAGCTCATTAATGCTTTGTATAAAAATCAAATATTTTGGATTTAATTTGAATTGTTCAAATTAATAAAGGAGTTAATTGTATGTGATACAATTAGTATAATGTATAAAGATACATTATAATATAAAGTCTATTTTGAATAAGATTCAAAATGTATACTTTATGTTATAAGAGAGATAAATATTTAAATAAGATTTAAATATTAATTATATGAATGAGATTCATATAAAAACTGTAGGTTAAAATTAATATGAATGAGATTCATATTAAAACTATAGGTTATGTGAGAGATGGTTATTTGAATATGATTCAAATTTAAATTAAATATGTCCTTTCAAAAACTTTAAATTAAATATGTGATAATTTAACTAATTAATTAATTAATTTTATTTAAATATATTTATTAAATATGATTTAATATATTATAATTAAATTAATATTAATTTTAATTAATATTATTATATTAATTAAAATAACTCCCACGTAGTGTGAAATTATTTTTCAGTTTTACGTAAAAAAAAAAAAAAAAAAAAAAAAAAAAAAAAAAAAGGGAGAGAGGGAAGTTACAGTGGAGAAGTTTTCAAACATAAGAGTTCTATGATTTTTCCTCTCAAGTTATTCCCTCTCTCAAAATTCTCTCTTCATCTCATATTCTCCTTCTCCTATACCAAAATCCATCGAGACCCCACAACTCCTCAATTGGTTCTTCCTAGAGAATAGCAAGGAAGGTTTTGTGGTGGTGTTCCAAAGAAGAAGTTCTGTATCATTCTTTGGAGAAGGTTTCACTGGTTAATGAGTTGGTGAGAAGAAGAATTCCTAGACCGAAGACGGCCTTCAAAGGTAGGAAACTTCTAACCCTTAATTATTCTTAATTGCATGCTAATTGTTATGTTTATCCAAGTTTTTGTATGTTCTTTGTAATTTATGTTTCTCAAAATAAATTTAATGGCACATGGTGATCACTCACTTTCGTTGATGATTCAATTTCTTCAATCCTACTCATTGAGAGTAATGTAGGATTTCTAATTTACACTAAAAATTGACCATCTCTATAATTCCAAATAAAATTTTTTGGAGAAGCATAGTTTGTTTTTCAAATTTAAATCATTCGAAATCGCAAGAATAGAACATTAGCCTTGTCACAAACATCTTATATTGATAAAATGTTTGTCAAATATTCGATGTAGAATTCTAAGAAAAGAAATTTACCTTTCAGGCATGGAATTACTTTGTCTAAGGAATAACGTCTTAAGACACCTCAAGAAATTGAGGAGATGGGACAGATTCTCTATGCATATGTTGTGGGAAGCCTTATATCTCTCATGTTGTGTCACACCTCATCCCAGATACTCCTTATACCTAGGAGTGAGTGTGAAACCTCACTCTCTCTATTACATATTAAAACTATAAACCATATAAATGACTTCTTATTAAAACTAAATGCCAGATTAATCTCAAATAGAAACGCCATTACTATTAAGACATTCGATAACATACAACCTTTTGTTAAATATTCTTTATATATGTATGTAATACAAAACAATCCTCCCAGCACTCATATGGAACATGTACACTACAAAATATGGACATAAACTGAATATTTACAACTATCCCAGAGGTCTGCTTCAAGGTAGGCCCAGACGAGAAACTTCTGTAGGCTAGGCGTCCCGGACACGCTCGCTACCTGAAACGTCAATCAACAAACAAATTGTGTGAGCCTAAAGCCCAGTGAGTGACTAAATTCATTCAACTATTACTAACAATCATGAGCTAGTATAACCATTAGTAACCACTACAAATCGCATATCAGAAAATTTCTAAACTTCTTATGCTATGGATTACACCCACATCAACATCCTTACTGTTCCATGGCAAATATCTAATCCTTACTGTGACAAAGCACAACTTAGCTCATTCTCATTTCTAATCACATATAAATGTCTAATCATTATGTTTCACGGATTTGCAAACTATTGAGTGCCTTCACATTCTGTCCCTCAGCACTGAGTTCAATTATGTTAACATTACCATGTGCCTTCACACGAAGTCCCTCAGCACTGGTAACCAATCAAATCTCCGCTCAAGTGCCTTCACACAAGGTCCCTCAGCACGAGCTAACATATGATGGATTTCTATATGCTTTCACTCAAGGTCCCTCAGCATTGAAATCCATTCCATCTAACTATTCAAGTGCTTTCACGCGTGGTCCCTCAGCACTGAGTTTCATGTTCATATTCACTTAGGCCTTCACCATAACGTCGCTCAGCCATGATTTCATTTAGACGATATATTTAGTTTCTTTTTAACCTACCAACACAACATAATCACTTCTAATACAACATTGTACCATAACTTCCAACACACCCATAGCCAAATAATTATGCTTAAAGTAACCACAAGATATAATGGAAAGTCACTCACAACTTGTCTCGACTCTAAGTGGATTGTATGCCTTCCCGAGCTCTTTCTGGCCTGAGGAGCGACACCCAGCGAGACTTCAGCGAGAATTGTGAGACGCAAAGCCCCTCTTGCGTTACAGCGACACTTGTTTCGCTGCCCCGTCTCTCGCTTTCTCAGCGATACTACCGCTGTAGCAGAACAATTTTCTTCTTCCTTTCTTCTTCTTTCTTCAACCTCAAAATTTCATACAGAATATCCTCTCCGTTTAGGATATATCCTTCAAAAACTCCAAATTGCTCCTAATCATCCGGCAATTCAGCTCCAATCTCTTCTACCTCAGAATTTCGACCCTAACCACCGTTTCCTCAGTTCGTTCTTCCCCCAAAACTGAAAGTTACTCTGATTGAGTAACACCAGCTGAGTTCTCTGCTCCAGCTCAAGTTTCCTCCACGGAAACGACGAGAATTCCACTCCAAATCAACATGAACATCTTCTTCTACCTCCCTCCGTTGTTTAGCTTCGAAATGGAATCAACTCGAGCTCTGAAATGTGATCAAAACAATTGAATTCTCGGTCCACTTATATATATACCACCGACTTAATCTCCATTTCGTCTCTGTACAATAATCTATTCAACGCATACCTTCTATGTTTGGCTTCAGCAACGCACAACCTCTGTTTTGTGTGTTACTATTTCAAAACTCCCTCGCCAGATGGTTAACAAACGCATTGTTCTCCCGGCCAACCTTCTTTGCACCAACGCATACCCACTTTCGACGCATGGTAGCATTCACCGCATAGTGGCCTTCATCGCGAATTGGCTCTCGTCGCCTCATGGCTTTCTACTTTCAACGCCTTGTAGCCTTCAATGCGTTTATCGCAAAATAACCTTCGACGCAGAGTGGCTCTCCACGCCTCGTGACCTCAACGCCTAACAGTCTTCCCTCACCTCTGCGTCCACGCCAAAACTGCTCCGTCAAGGCATGTTGCCACCAACGCATAGCTAATACTTAGCCATTTTTTTCCGCCCCCACTCACATTTCAGCCAACTATTCCTACCAAAACGCCCATCTCCTGGTCTCTTCTTATCTTGCCTTCTCACAAGGTCAAGTACGGGGCTTACATGTTGTGTATAAGGCCTGACATATGCTATGCAGTTGGGATTGTTAGTGATATCAATCTAATCTAGGATTCGATCACTAAACAACGGTAAAAACAATCCTCTAGTATCTTAGCAGAACAAAGGACTATATGCTTATGTATGACAATAAGGATTTGATCCTTACAGGCTACATTGGCTCTAACTTTTAGACTGATAAGGATTCTAGGAAATCTACATCAAAATCAGTATTCATTCTTAATGAAGGAGTTATAGATTGGTGAAGCATCAAACAAGGATGCATTGCTGACTCTACTATAGATGCAGAGTATGTAGCTACTTTTAAAGTTGCTAAAGAGGCTATATGGTTGAGGAAGTTCTTGACTGATTTGGAAGTAGTTTCAAATATGTTTTTGCCCATCTCACTTTATTTTTTATAATAGTGGTGCTGTGACAAATTAAAAAAAAAAAAAAAATCTCGAAGCCATAAGCAGGGCAAGCACATTGAAAGGAAATATCATTTAATACGATGGATTGTCCAACGAGGGGATGTGATTGTCATAGAAGATAGCTTCAGAGCAAAACATTGTTGATCCATTTACAAAAACACTCAATGCTAAAGTATTAGGTCATCTAGAGGGTCTAGGTCTATGAGATATGCATTACGTTGTCTAGGGAAAGTGAGAGATGTCATGGGTATATTGTATGTCCTAGTTTATTGTATTTTACTTTCATGTATTGTACATCCCACTAGTTTTAGGGCAAGTGGGATATTGTTGAGATTTATGTCCTAAATCTCATAGTCTATATATTATAAACAAATTATTGAACAAATAAAAGTATTATTTATTTTTTCAAACTAGTAAAAGAATTGCATTTCGTCTTTTGAAAAAATAAGATAAATAAAACTACAATATTTAATAATAAATTTCAAATCAACTATATATTTAATTTTAAAAGACTAATATTAATATAAAGAAAATCCCAATATTTTTGTCTAAATAAAGCTTTACAATTATTTTATGAGCAAAATTTAAAGCACTGACGTTGTTTTATTAAAAAAGAAAAAAAAAAAAGAAAAGAAAAAAAATACCCTTTTGGTCCCTGACTTTTTAAGAATGGTGTCTTTTGCCCCTAATGTTTCAAATTGATCATTTTTGTCAATGATTTTCAACAATAATTTAAAAGGTGTCTCAACTAATAAATCTATTAAATTTAAACATAAAATTATTTAAAAATATGATGTGGCAAGATAAATTGAAAAAAATATTATTTTTTAATCTTTCCCACTTCTGTATCTTCTCTCTCCCCTCTTTCTTCCCCTTCTCTCTATCCTCTTTCTTCCTCTTCTCTCTTCTCCCCTCTTCTTCATCTCCACTTCTCTCTGTCTGTCATATTTTTAATTGAAGAACATGATGAAATTTGCTCACTTTTTCTCTTCTTTCTCTCATCTAGCTCATAGTAAACTTTCTAACTTCCTTTTCCTTTTCAGTTATATTTCAAACACAAAATTTCTAATACATTTAAATCATTATGTCCAAAACTTTGTTGAACTTTCTAATACATTCAAATCATTTGAGCACAAACATAGATATTGGGGGGGCCAAGCCAAGCCAACCACCGGCCAAACCTTCCCACATGAACCCTCTCCGTTTGGGAAATTTCCTCACTGGCCAACCATGCTACACCACATTCTTCCCACTAGTCAATAGAGATGGAGGAGAGTGGACAAGAGACAAAAGGAAGAGAGAAGAGAGAAAGAAGAAATATAAGTGGGCAAATTTCATTATCTTCTCAATTTAAAACATGATAGACAAAGAAACATGGAGATGGAGAAGAGAGGACAAGAGAGGAGAGAAGAGAGAGCAAAGAGAGAGAAGTGGAAGAAAGAGAAGAGAGGGAACCATGAAAAGATTAAAAAAACAATACTTTTTTTTCAAATCATCTTGTCCTATCGTATCTTTAATTAATTTTATGTTTAAATTTAATAGATTTATTAGTTGATGGACCACTTTTAAACCTATTCTTGAAAATTCATAAACCAAAATAGCCAATTTGAAACATTAAGCATCAAACACATCTATTATTAAAAACTTAAGACCGAAGAATATTTTTTTCTAAAAAAAATATTAACAAATATTTTTCTGCAATGGATTGGATGGAAAGGAAATGAGACATACTTGATTAAAACACCCATTTTTTAAGGGAAATTCATACGGATAACTCAAAAATTGGCCCGAAAATGCCAAATGACCGAAATTTTAAAAAAATGTCAAATGACCATTTACTGACGTCAAGTTCAGATGAAATTACCAAAATGAATTCGTGCACCGAAAAATCTGATCTCATTCTCCCTCTTGCTCTCGCTTCCTTTCCTCACTCATCTCTCTCACTCTCGCTCGCGCTTGCGCTCTCGTCATCGGAGTTGATCACGTCGGAGCTTGAATTTTCGTGCTGAAGAAGAAGAAGAAGAAGCTGGAGAAGAAGTCGAAGAAGAAGAAAAGAATAAAAGAGAGAGGGAGTTATGGAGAAGAAGAGAAAAGAGAAAAAGAAAAAAAAAAGAACACCAGAGAAGAAGAGAAAATTTTTTTAATAAAAAAATCAAGAAGGGCAACATCGTAATTTCACGTGGACATGACATCATTAAAAGATTATTTGACATTTTTTTTCAAAAGTTGGGTCATTTGCCATTTTAGGCCTTTAAATAAAATAGACTTTTTATACAATTATCCCATTTTTTAAGCCTTAAAATGAGTTTTGCCCTACTTTTTAAAACTTTAGATTTTTTATATCTTCTTACATAATTTTCAAACAAGTTAACAAAATTACCCTTTATTTCCCTTCTTTTATCTTTTATGTTTTTTTTTATTTTTTGTTTTCTTTTCTTCTCCTTTTTCTTTTTGGTGAGTCGATGCGAGTAACTTTGGTCAACTTCTTCTTCTCTCCCTTGTTTCAATTTGTGATGCAGAATGATACTGATTAAAAGTGCGAGAGATCGAGAGTGCAAGAATGCTGGAGAGCGAGAGTGTGAAAGAGAGAAATCAACCGAAAGAAAAGGTTGTGAGAGAAAGGGAACGAAGAGCAAAGCGAGAGTAAAAGCCAATCCATGTGTATGAAGTTCCATTTTGTAATTTCACTAGAAGGTGATGTTAATAAAATGTCAAAAATATCTCAAATTTAAAAGATGGGACATCTTTTATTCTCTCTCCTATTTTTTTAAGTCATCTATCCGCCCGACCCAAGGAAACGGAGGAACTTTTTCATAATCGATCGTCATACCATAAATCGGCTCGGCAATATCGGCGCTCGACGAACCGAAGGCTCATACCATTCAAAGAATTCTTCCAAGAGAGTTTACTCCGACTTTATTGTTAAGAACATAAAAGGAAAAAAAGAGAAAACACAGTACACACACATCTGGATTTCATCTTATTCGTTAAGCTTTCAATGTCACTCCTCAATCAACTCTTTAACAGAGGTGTTTTTGCCGGAAAATGGTCAGCTTCCGATTCTTCTAACTCTAAACCCTCTCACTATTTCATTGACTATTGTTGAATTTTGGTTTCGATCCTCAGCACTACTTTGAATTCTTTTGGAATTGTTATCTTTCCATTGGATTTGCTGTTCGTAGGAGATCTTTTTGTTTCGTTAACTTACGAGACCCAATACGCACAAACCGAATTTGGCTTGTGATCAGTACTAACTTTCGTTCGCTCAAAATTTGACAATTTTATATATAGAACTATTTTCTAGTTTTTGTACAATTTCGGCAATTGAATTTTGGTTTATGGCATTTTCCCTTCACCATCTTTTAATTAGACTGGGTTATTCTGATTTAACAAAATTTTATGTCGAAATGTCTAATCAAACAACCTGTTTGCGTCTTTTGGACAAATATTTATGTACTGATTAGCTGATAGCATCCCTTGCATTTTTCTGGGAGTGATAAGTGTCATATAAAATGGATGTTTTTGTAGCAAAACTTGCTTGAGCTTGGCAATCTCGCGGATCAAGTTGTTGCAGAATAAGAGGGATCTGCAACTGAAGCATATGCGCAAGGAGATTGCACAATTCTTGCAGACAGGGCAGGAACCAATAGCTCGAATTCGGGTACGCTTTAGAATTTTGGTGTCAGTACACTAATGTCTATCAGTTCAAATGTTTGTTTTACTATCTAGTAAATAACATGCATTATCTGTTTGGGCAGGTGGAGCATGTAATACGGGAACAAAACATATGGGCTGCATATGAAATTCTAGAGTTGTTCTGTGAATTTGTTCTCGCTCGTGTCCCGATCATCGAAAGCCAGAGGTAATCTATAGCTACCAAAGTTGTTTGTAACACATTATGGCTTCTTGGAGTTTCTGTTGATATGTTGGTTCTGCTGAACTCAAATCAAACACACAACACCACCACCGCAATCCACATTCAACACATACCGATTATGAGATTTGAACTTACTACCTGTTGGAATTACTGAATTCTAGCCAACCGAACTAGCCAACAAGCTATAAATCCTTTCGGTGTCAGTCCTGTTGAACTGGAAACTCAAGATTTCTAGGATCGTACTTTTCAACCCTTGATGCAATGCATGTTTGATGAGTTATTTATGTTTGGAATTTAGATCCTTAAATCAGTCATGGAAGCTCTTGGTTGATTGGCTCATATGCGTCAATTATCTGTTTTTCTATCCCATTAGAAGTTAATTAACCATGAATCTAACTTCTAACTAATATGTGCTTATGACCATTTTGAGCTATACACTAATTACCATCCTTAAGGTTGATGGTTTGATATCCCACCTTTGCAATTGTTTAACTCAACAAATATGTGGTTATGAAGCTTACTTGCGTTCCTAGCCATAACCATCTTTGTTTCTGTGCAACTTGAATGTCAATTGATGTGGCCTTCACATTTTCCCGTGTATCTTTGGGCAGAAATTATGTTGTGGAATATGGAATTATAAATTCATAATCTCATCCATATTCTCAAATCCCAGTTCATTTAGTCATCACATCAGTTATACACTATTTTTATTTTACCCACCTTTTGTAATCATACAGTTGTATTAAATAGATAATGCTTCTTCAGTGCTTGTGTCCAATTTATGAGTCTTGAAAAAGTCGTTATCTGCAAAGTTATTTCACTGACACTATTCTAAGCTACAAGAAGAGAAACTGGGTACCGTTATCATTCAATCAAAAAACCTAATGACTAGTGTCGTGTCTATCTACCAAAACTTATTCACAAATTTCTCTTGTCAGTACTCTGTTGTCATTTGAGTTTACATAACTTTCAATGGTGGTATGTATTTGTGAGTTCTCTTGGATAATAGTTGACGTGCGCATTAAATTATCTTATTTTGACAGATATAAGTGGATTCCTGTTACAATAAACAGTATATTAATATTTTTGTATCGTTCCAATTTTATTGGATGTTCCCGGAGGGACAACAGTATGTTTATATTTAAATGCCTCTCTAATGGCAGATGCAAGATTTAGAGGAGCTTTGCAGTCTCTTGCAAAGATGTTAAGATTTCAAATGTTAACTTTTCTGTTCATCTTCTTGGTTCTAATGCTTGTGATTTTTGTTTTTTGCTTTAGTACAGGGTAGCCTTGCCACATCCTTCAAAAAAATGGTCAAGCTAATCTCTTGTGCAGTCTTCATTTCTTTTTCGGTTCTAACAAGGACCAAGGTTGATCTTATGGTCAATCTAGAAAGCTTGATCGAAGGGAGGATATAATATGGTGTTAGAAGACTAAGGTTAAGTGGGTTAAGGAAGAAGACATCGACATGACTTTGTTTCAAGAACATTGCTTGAGGTAGAAGGACTAAGAGCTTAATTGTCTGTTTAAGGATGATGGAAATGTGGTGGAGCATGAAAGCGAGATCGAGGAGGAGATCATTTCTTTTTTCTAGAACCTCTAAATTACCATGCCCTTTTCCATACCATTTGTGGATGGGTTTGATTGGAAGTTATTTCCAATATCAAAAGGAGAGGAGTTTGAAGCCCTTTTTACTCTAGAGGAAATTCGCAGGATTGTTTTCAATTTTGACATGAACGAGTTCCTTGGGTTGTCATGATGACTATTTAGCTAGATAATTAAGAGGAGCTAAAAGAGGATATTTTGGAAATTTTCCAAGAGTTCCATGGGAGGGGAATCATTAATTATGCTATGAACTAAAAGTATGTGTGCCTGTGCCAGTTTAAAAAGGGCCAACAAATTAAAAGACTCCAGGCCATAAGCCTTGGACTAGTATGTACAAGATAATTGCTAAAACATTGTCCAATAGGCTCAAGAAGGCCCTCCATGATACTATTCCAGCTCCAAAGGAACCTTATTGCAGGTAGGAAAATCTTGGATCAAGTGTTGATTGCTAATGAGGTGATGGATGAATTATAGGAAGAGAAAGAAAGGAGTGCTCTTCAAGATTGATTTTGAGAAAACCTATGATTATGTTATTGGGAATTTTTGGATAAGGTTCTCTGGAAAAAAAAGAAGGGTTTTGGTTATGAGTGGAGACCTTGGATTTGGAATTGTATAAGATTGCCTAACTTTTCCATTTTCATCAATGGGAGGCCGTGGTAAGATTCTTGCATCTAGGGGCCTAAGACATGGAGATCCACTCTCACTGCTTTTGTTCAACTTAGTAGTGGATGTTTTGACTAGGATGGTGTTGATAAGGGTTTAGTTGAGGGCTTTAGAGTGGCAAATGAAAGTATCTATTTATTGCATCTCCAGTTTGTTGATGATACTCTTTTTTTCTGCTCAAGTAAAGAGAGATCGTTTGTTAATCTTAATGGTTTCTTGTCTTTCTTTGAAGATATTGTGGGCCTAAAGATATATAAAGGGAAAAGTATGATTACTGGTTTAAATTGTGATCCCTCTAAATTTGACTTGTGGGGTCTTTGATGGGTTGTAAGGTTAGCCAAATCCTTTGTTCATATTTGGGTTTCCCCCAGGAGGCAATCCTAGAAGTATGTCATTTTGAAGCCCTACGATGTAAAAAGTCCAAAGGAGGGTTTCGCCTTTTTTTTTTTTTGGGTAAGAAACAACACTTTCATTAATTAAAGAGAGAATACAAAAGAATGGGGATATGAGATATCCCCACACACCGACCGTTACAAAAAAAGAAGCACAACTGTAGATCTGAGTTAGGGAAACATTTGGAAGTAAAGGACCAAGTAGAAGCAAAAAGTGTGACTAAATCCCAAAAAGTATCTCTGTTAGTTTCTTGACCACGAAAAATTCTCACATTTCTTTCAAACTAAAGACTCCAAAGAAGAGTATAAATGTCGTTGGACCAAAGGATATATGAACGGAGGAACCTCAATCATGCAATATGAACATCAAGAAGGAGCCATATATGCTATCAAAGTTTACACAAACCAAAGAAGAAGAATTATGTGAAGTCAAGCGGAATTTATGAAGAATCAAGTTTCATTTGATGAACAAAGACATCAAGCTACTTCAAATGGGATGTCATTTACTCTTGGATGGTTACAAATGCATGGAATATGGATGAAAAAAGATAATCTCGGAGTTATTGTATTTTTTAAAAGTATTTTTCAGTTGAGTCATTTTATGTATTTTTATGTTACAATTAGATCATGGCTGATAATGGTCATTAATTATGAGTGTTACAACATTTTAGATACCTCATAGAATGTCTAGGGTTATATTTTGAGGCCTATATAATGCCATGTAATTGTTCGAAAAAGGAGACTAGGAGGAGAATTGGAAAATGTAGACGAAAGAGGCTTTGAGCTTTCTTTTAGCCTTGTGCTATGTTTCTTTTGCAATTCCATGAGTACGTGGGATGACCAGAATCATTCAAGCTTGACACGATCAATCTTGCTTGTGGATCGGGGAGCTGCAAGTTTTGTCCGATCTGTGGTTTTATTGATCGTTTAAGTAATCCGCCGTCTAGCCATTTTTAGGGTTGAGATCATCTTGATTTGGGGTGTTTGAGTTTGAGATCTAAAGGTCTTGTTCGTCAACAAGGTTGTTAGATCCAAATAATAAGTAACATTCCAGGATTTGGATCTAACAATCTTGTTGACAAACAAGACCTTTAGATCTCAAACTCAAACACCCCAAATCAAGATTATCTGAGCCCCTAAGAATGGCTAGACAACGGATCACTTAGACGATTAGCAAAACCACGGATCGGACAAAGCTTGATGCTCCCATCGACCCTTGATCTTCGAATCACTCCACAAGCAAGATCGATCAAGTCAAATTTGAATGATTCTAGACATGCAATCTAAACGCATAGAATTGCAAAAGAAACATAGCTCAAGGCTAAAAGAAAGCTCAAGGCTCTTTTACTACATTTTCAATCTCCTCCCCATCTCCTTTTTTGAACAATTACATGGCATTATATAGGCCTCAAAATATAACCCTAGACATTCTACGAGGCATCTAAAATGTTGCAACACTCATAATTAATGACCATTATCAGCCATGATTAATTGTAACATAAAATACATAAAATGACTCAAAATTGAAAAATACATTTAATAAATACAATAAACCCGAGATTATCTTTTCTCATTCATATTCCATGCATTTGTAACCATCCAAGAGTAAATGACATCCTATTTGAAGTAGCTTGAAATCTTTGTTCATCTAATGAAGCTTGATTCTTCATAAATTCTACTTGACTTCACATAATTCTTCTTCTTTGGTTAGTGTAAACTTGGACAGCATGTACGGCTCCTTCTTGATGTTCATATTGCATGATTGAGGTTTTTCTATTCACATCAGATATTCACCTGAATCGTATCTAGGGGCTGTTAATAAGGGCGCTTTTTTTGGACCAACACCAATTCAAATTGAACAAATTAAACAACCTTTCCTAACAAGCACCAGAAAAGGGCAGGACAAAAATAAATGCATCGAAGGTTCCTCATTGCTTCTACAAAGAACACACCAATTGTGGGAAATAACATAGTTTCGAAGAATTGTTTGGATTCCATAGCAAGTTATTTTTTATTTCTTCCTTCTTCCTAAAAGGGAAACAACGCTTTCTCATCGATGAAATGAAAAGTAAGAGACTAATGCTCGAATTACAGTGAGACATAATAAGCATAGGAAGATAGGAGTTGAGGGGATTAGCTGGCGTACCTAGATATCTCAACTAGGTTGACACACCCACGGTGCCCTCATCATATCGCAATACAAGATACAACTCTTAAAAGTAAAATACAAAACAACATAACAACATAAATAACGAAGTACATAATTAATTTGAAGAAATGAAAACATTTCACTCCAATTTAAACACATATCCAGAATGGAGTTACATCATAGGCTTTGGATTGGGAACACCATGTTGAGGCTACTAGACGAGTTGAACCAAAGCCATGCGTGAACCTCCATAGGTGCTCATGTCGAGTTCTAGGGTTCTGACAAACCTCCCCCGGCTGATCTCCAACATCCTCATTGGAGGTTGCTCCCCTCTTGTTTTATTTTAACAAAAAAAAAAAACAATTGGCTAAGCAAAAGAATAAGCATCTTCTAGTTCCATCTGGCCTCCAACTCCTTGCTCAACGTGGCCTTTATTGTTGAAAAGTTGTTTGGGTGCACCGGACATCACTCGATGGATGTCCTTATTCCTGGAGCTTGTTATGTAGCTCCTCGACGCCTTCCGAATTTAGAAGTGGACCTCGTGGGTCCATTTGCGCCCTGATTGCCATGTCTTGGTAATTCTCAAGAAGATGATCAATGTGGCATAGTGGGCACTTCATGATTTCGCACTCGCTTGAGCACATGCTCGGGTCATTGTTATCACTATTGCTGTCAATCTGAATAACCTCAATCTTGGGTTCCAAGCTTGGTTCTTGTGTTTCCTGGTTCACCAACTGTTCCAACGCGTAGATGGATTGATCTACATTCTTATTCATCATCATCAAGGAATGTTCCTCGATGGTGGCCCTCAACTGGCCTATCTCTCATCGGAGCAAATGGAGTTTGTTCCGCAACGGCTCGGTGGCAAGCTGGATCGTGTCTTGTCAGGATTGGTCTCATGATTTATCAATAAATCGGCTGATTGTTTAGTCTTTTGATGCTTGATATACAAAGGCAAATTTCTAGGACTCGTGACTTGCACAAAAAAAGGGCTGTCTTGTTGCTGCTCAAGAAGTGACTCTTCCCCTTCCAAGTGAGAATTGCTGAAATACACCAACCGTGGGAGGAGATTGAGTAGGCAAGGAGTGATAGGAGACTTTCAGAAGCTTTGTCACCGGTATTATCCTTTTGCAGCTCCATGACTCTTGAGGTTTCCCCTTGGAAATTACAATTTTGATTTATGATGGGATTTAACAATGTTGGTGCCGTTTCGACAACTAATTCCAGCCGTGGAGGCTGCTTTAATAATGTTCGTGTCCACTTTTTAAACTTTTTGTTGCTTGAGCTTTATTTTTCTCTTTCCGAGGTAATGACCTTTGGAATTTCCTTCGAAACATCAATCATTTCTCCAAAAAGATAGACTGAAAACCCTTCTGTTATATCCAAAGCATTCGACAAGTAATCTGCCACAAAACTTCTTTTATTGGGGAGGTAGCTACTTTGGGAAATCAAAGGTTCGTTGCTTTCAAAATAGATAGAAAATTTTCCCAGGAGTGAATCTCCAATGGTTAAATAAACTGGAATGAATCCACATACATTCTTTTCAATCTTAATGGCTGCTGAAGAACACTCTGAACAGTCAGAGTTTGAGATGAGATTTCTACTAAACCTCCCAATTGATGGCCGATAGCTTCAAAAACAGAGTTCTTCCAAACAGGTAGGGATGGATTCTTAAATGAAATCCAGCCTCCATAACATTTGATAAAACTTGGAAGAGAATGTTGCTTTTTTGACTAGTGTTTGATCTTCAGGTGCAACCTTCTGTATTGCTTCCATTTACAATCTAAAAACTTAGGATCGATCTCCTTATTAATCTCAATCAAGGCTTTATCAACAAAAAAATGGATTAATCAAGATATATGTCTGGAAAAAATCTTCAAGAGTAGGCTTAATATTAGGCCAAGAATAAAACTCCCTTAATCTTGTCACTAACAATGAACTGAAGTTTAAATCCAATATTTCCTTTTCCTTCTTGATCCAAAAGGAATGGGAGGACTTATTTACCTTAGAAATTTTAAGCTTCGTCTGAATTCTGGTGTCTTCCTTTGATTTAACTACTTCAGTGTAAGATCTTGAGAAAGACTTGTCTTGCATTGTATAGTCTCTATCTTCAAAGTTGATGTCTGCTTGGAAGTGGTTACTCTAAGGCTTCAAACTTTCACTAATCATTGTAGCAAAGGACTGCCAACCTTGTTTATTCAAACTGGCTGGGATGTGAATATTTCTTCTTCCTCCTGAAAGAAAGCCAAAACGCTAATTCCACGAACCGCCCTACCTTAGAGCAAAATTTTGCCAGATGCATGGCTCCTTGCTCCACTTTAGTCTTTTTAGAGAAGAAAACATGAAGCTAATCTCTTGAAAGATCATGTAAACCCTCTTCTAACCATTGCATAGCTTGTAAGGTAAGTGCAGCTTTCTGATTTCTTTTCAAATCTTCCAGAGAAAAGCTGAAATCTTCATACCAGACGCAAAAATGATGATTGTTCATGTTGCAACTTTTGATCTTCATGGTAAGTAGAACGAAGTTTGAAGTGGAGAAGAATGGAGAATGGCGGAAAAATGAAGAATGAAGTGATCGAAATGGGTAGAGAGGTTAGGTTAGACGGCCGGTGTTAGTGGTGGAGGGGAGAGAGGAGAGAGGAGAGAGCATACCTTTTTCTTGACTACTTGAACTCACTTTTTTCCATATCAAGTATTCAGTCTTTCTCCATAGAGATGCATAGGAAGACCTTAACCTTCTTAGGGCATAGAGCTTTCTATATAAGATAGGATCATTGTTTGTCCAAAGCTGCTTGTTTCACAATGAGCTTGGGAGAAATGGCACAACCGGAAAAGAACCACCTGAATCCAACATCCACAACTTCATGGCATCCCTGTTATTCGGTGTGAAGGTTTGAGGCTTGTTCAAAAGAGTTGCTCAATCATCAATTTTAATCTCACACACAAAGAGAACCATTGAGTGATTGGCGACCACAATTCTAAATAACTGAGTAAACTCAACATAGAGGGTTGAATCGCTAAGCTATTTGTCCTTCCAAAAACGGGTTTTATTCCCACGACCCATTTCAACTTTGTACCACTTAGATAGGAGAATATTCTTTGTAATTTGGGACTAGGGGCCTTGAAACGATCAAGAGCGTTCCACAAAAGGCATCATTGATTCTCAATCCACTTATATTTAGAGGCAATCACTTGTCTCCATAGGAGACTCTCATTTTGGTCGAACTGGTGTTGTGTGGGATCCCCATTTATTTCCTTTCCATATTTAGAATCCCAACGTCTCTCTGTAATAATCTTATGAGGGATTTATTATGGAAAGGAATCGAGCAGGGTGGTGGATCTCATCTTGTTAGGTGGGAGGTTGTGTTGAAACCGGTGGAGAGTAGAGGTTTGGCATTGACAACCTAGGAATCTAAGATTACAGAAATGACTTTGTTGACTAATAGTTGTGGCAATTCTCTAAGGAATCTCATGCTTTGGGGTATAGAAACACCGTGAGTTGGCATGGGGACCTGGGGTTCACTCTTTTGAATGGGCGCAAGTGGTGGGTTGAATGGCTCTAATAAAAATCTCTGGACTACTATTGCTTTGGGTTTCCCAAGTGGTGGGTCAAATGCTCTGTTGGGGAGGTTTTGATACCTATTTTTAGCTGTTTAGGAGGATTGGTGAGTGGGAGTCAAGCCTTGTCCGTTATTTTCTATATCATTTGTCTAAGAAGAGATTGCACTCAGTAGTCTCAGTTGCCTCTATTTTTGTCTCCTTCTGAGTCCCCCTCTATCTCTTTGGATCTTTGTTGTCCATTGACTTATTGCTTATTGCAAGTCTTTGGAGGTGGTGGGCATTCTTTCTCCTAATTCTATTATAGGTAGAAGGGATTTGTGCATTTGGGACCCTAATCTTCAAGGGGTTCTTTCCTTGTTCGCCTTTTCATCCTTTGTTACCCTTCCCCCATTCAAGGACCTTTAGTTTTTGAGACATAACATATCATATAGTTTGACAGTAGATTTTATACTCGATAGGAAGTCTATTGTCGTTACATCTCATCCTAGGCTTAGGGTAGTTTGGGGCGGGGTGTGGCAGTTTTCTCTTTGTGGAAGGTTAAAGTTCCTAAGAAAGTGAAGGTTTTTTTTTTTTTTTTTTTTTTTCCTTTCTTCTCTGTCAAGCACATGGTAAACACCCAGAATTGTATCCAGGGGCACTACCTTGGTTTGCACTCATAATGGTGTGCACTTTTTAGACAGCAGAGGAGGATTTTGATTATCTTGTGGGACTATTAGTTACTCTCTCTGGAGCCCTTGCTTTAGTTTGTGGGTTGATGTGATTTGTAATTGGGATTGCCTGTCTTTCTCTGAAGAGATTGTGGTGAACACGGTTTCTGATTAGGGGAGGATCTTGTGACAAGTTCGTTATTTTGCTATCTTATGGGGAGCATGGCTTGAGAGAGAGTAGAATTCGTAGAGGGCTAGCGATCTTTGGATCTTTGGATGAAGTTTGGGAGGGGGTGAGGTCGTTATGGGCATCTGTTTGTGGGGTTTTTGTAATTATCTGCTATCATTTTTTGGGCTGGAGCTTGTTCATTTGTAGCAGACGGTTTTTTTTTTTTCCTAATATAAATTTTAATAACCTTGTATATTATTTCATTTTTTTTTCAAATAAAGCATGTTTCTTATGCCCCCAGAAAAAAAAAAAACTCAGACCATTTTTGGAGCCCTTTTATATTAATGTTCTTACTTTGTGCTTTTTGTCTGTCCGTAGTTAACTACTAAATTTACCATAACAGAGAATGTCCAGTTGAACTGCGAGAGGCTATTGCGAGCATAATATTTGCTGCTCCTAGATGTTCTGACCTTCCAGATTTACTTCAGCTGAAGAATTTGTTTGCAGTGAAATATGGGAAAGAATTTGTCTCTGCTATTTCTGAGCTTCGTCCTGATTCTGGTGTTAACCGATCAGTTGAGTGTATCTCAAGTTTAATCCTGAGCAGTACTGTCTTGTTTTTGGAGGATAAAAAGGATATCATTCGTTAACTTTGTTTTCATTTCAGATTATTGAAAAGCTTTCAGTGAGTGCTCCTCCTGGAGAACTAAAGCTCAAGGTCATGAAGGAGATTGCACAAGAACACGGACTCAACTGGGATTCTTCCAGCACTGCATCTGAATTTAGTAAAACCCATGAAGATCTGCTGGTATGATTGCATACTTGAATTTTACTTGTTCCTGAAAACTCTCTGATTTTTGTGTCAATTGATCTGAACATTGACGAAGAATCTTGTTGATCACTTTAAGCAGAACCAGTTGATATTCGATTCATAATACTGTAGTGGAGTTATAAATGGTTTACGTTCTTGCTTCTGGAAACACTTTGCGCTATTCTACTGACTGCATAATTCTCCATCCTTCCCATTACATCTTGGCTTGATTTTCTAACCATTGTTCCCAAAAGCCTGAAACGAACCAAGATTTAAACTACAGAATTGAATTGGAAAATGCTTGTATCTGAATGAAAATGGTTATGAGATTCTAGGAATCTGTCGAAGTCACAAGCTGTTCCTTCTCCAGGGGTCCCCTCCATATTTTGTTACCAGAATTCTGTTGCCCAACGGCCACCACCCCTGTTCCTATCAATAACTGTTGAACCCTAACAAATTGCCAACATACCTAAACAGTATTCAGTAAGACTAACAGGCTAACCGACTCGTTTACTTAACTAGATTACAACTTCAGATGAGATTTTTGTTCCTTTTGCTGAAAATGATATCATTTTTACATTAAAACTTCATTTTTTATGAAACTGAGATGGAATCATTTCTAAGCCTACAGTTGACTCATTTGTCAAGTTTAACCCTAAACATTAAATTTCATCAAATTAAAATCTTACATTTGAATAAATTACACTTTAATACCCTCAAGTTAAAGTTACATTTCTAGAATACTTGTGGCTCACTATTAGCACTCATGAGTTGTGACTAAACTAATCTATTTTTGTGAGAAGTGAGAACTAAATCTTCTGCTAATGTTAGGATACTTTTAGCTTGATCTGATATTTTAAGGGAAATTATTATAAATAGAAAAAATATCAGTTTTGATCATGATTCGGTGGATTTGTATCGCTGGGTAACAATTGGAAACTGATTCGGACATGGGAGGAACTAAAGAAGAGAATGTTCGTCGAATTTCGTAGCTCGCGCGAGGGAAGCTTGACGAGACGATTTCTAGCGATCAAACAGGATGGGAGCTACGCTGAATATTGGAAACATTTTGAGAGGTTTTCTGTGCCGGTTTCGGAGATATCATAATCAGTGCTGGAAGGGACCTTTATCAATGGGTTGGAGCCAGAGTTGAAAGCCAAGGTGGAGAGTAGGAATCCAGTAGGCTTAGAGGAGGCTATGAGAGAGGCACAGACCATCGACAATGAGCTTTAGGCGATCAGGGAAATCAGAGGGTCCATCGGAACGAAGTCGACGAAAGGGGAGGGAAAGGCACAAGAGAATGATAAAATGGGCCAAAGTGTGCAATACCGGCCCAATGTCGCGAAGATCCAATTACTCGAAAAATTCGGGGCTTCGCGAAGGAAATGGGCAACCCGAAGGCTTTCTGATACGGAGATTTGAGAGAAGCGGGAGAAGGGACTGTGTTTCAAATGCGAGGAGAAATGCTCCCCCAACTATCGCTATAAGTCCCGAGAGAAGAGGGACCTTCGCTTGTTTATTGCAGGCAAAGGCCAATCGACCGAAGAAATCGGGGATACTAAGGAAGACGATGAAATAGAAGAGGGAATTGAGAAGGTGGAATTGGCCCTCCGGTCCGTTTTAGGGTTCTCGACACCGGGGACGATGAAGACTAAGGGCAAGATCGGCGAACGGGAAGTGATTGTGCTGATCGACTGTGGAGCCACCCACAATTTTATACACCGGCGATTGATAGAGGTGCTCCAATTACCCGTGTCGAATACAACCAATTATGGTATAGTTATCGGTGATGGAACAGCGCTGCAAGGCAAAGGGGTTTGCAAGGAGGTGATCGTCGAATTACCAGGAGCACGGTTTTGGAAAATTTCCTACCCCTTGGATTTAGGATAGATTGATGTAATCCTTGGGATGTCTTGGCTTCATACGATGGGGTACATGGGTGTTGATTGGCCCAACCTCACGATGACGTTCACTAGGGGGAACGCAAAGGTAGTGCTTAGGGGTGATACGACCCTTACCAAAGCTGAGGTTACCATGAAGACTATGATCAGTAACTGGGAAGCGGATGATGAAGGGTTTCTTGTGGAATTTCAAGGGCTGTCCATCGAAGAGGAAGAGGTGAGACAAATTGATCTGGTGAAGGCACAAGAGGAAACCGTCCATCTAGTAATTAACCGGTTGGTGAGAGAGTATGAACGAATATTCAAGCACCAACCCAACTTCCTCCGAAGCGAAACATTGACCATCAAATTATACTCAAGGAGGGGCAGAACCCAATCAATGTTAGACCCTATAAATATAGTCACAATCAAAAGGATGAGATTGAAAAATTGATTAAGGAAATGTTGACCATGGGGTTTATATGACCAAGTAGAAGCCCATTCTCCAGTGCAGTCCTATTGGTAAAGAAAAAAGACGGAGGATGGTGTTTTTGTGTGGATTACAGAAAAGTAAATCAAGCGACGGTGGTCGATAAATTTCTCATACCGGTGATAGAGGAGCTACTTGATGAGTTGCACGGCTCTACCTATTTCTCCAAGTTAGATTTGAGGTCGGGTTATCATCAGATAAGAATGAAGGAAGATGACATACCGAAGACAGCCTTTCGAATACATGAGGGACATTATGAATTTGTAGTGATGCCTTTCGGACTTACCAATGCGCCAGCCACATTCCAATCATTGATGAACCAGGTATTTTGACCATTTCTAAGACGATTTATTTCAGTTTTCTTTAACGACATCTTAGTGTACAGCCCGGACCTCGATTCCCATGAGAAACACTTGAACATGGTGTTCAACGTGCTGAGTGATCACCAGGTGTTTGCCAACCAAAAGAAATGCGTATTTGGATAGTCAAAGGTTCATTACTTGGGTCATTGGGTGTCAGATCAAGGGGTGCAAGCAAATGGAAGTAAGATTCAAGCTATGGTGGAATGGCTAATACCTAAAAATGTAACTGAGTTGAGAGGGTTTTTAGGGCTGACAGGCTACTATCGACGTTTCGTCAAAAATTATGGAGAGATAGCAGCTCCTCTAACATAGTTATTACAAAAGAATGCTTTTTCGTGGAGCAAGACTTCCACTGCGACTTTCGATAAATTGAAACGTGCTATGGTAACCATACCGGTGCTAGCCTTGCCTGACTTCAACAAGACATTTATTGTGGAAACTGATGCGTCGGGAATGGGTCTAGGGGCTGTCTTGATGCAATAAGGCAGGCCCATAGCTTTTTTTTAGTCAGAAATTATCTAAAAGAGCTCAGACAAAGTCAATCTATGAGAGGGAACTAATGGCTGTGGTGCTATCGGTACAAAAATGGAGACACTACCTCTTAGGACAAAAGTTTGTGGTGATATCTGATTAGAAAGCTCTCAAATTCTTATTGGAGCAGCGCGAGGTTCAACCTCAATTTAAAAAATGGTTAGTAAAACTATTGGGCTATGATTTCGAAATATTATACCAACTAGGACAAAACAATAAGGCGGTGGATGCTCTCTCTCAAATAGCCCCTGATGGGGAGTTACGGATACTAGCTTCACCAGCTATGTTGGATAGTGAAGTGGTGAGGAAGGAGGTTGAACAGGACGAGGAATTGCAGAAGATCATTGACAAATTGCAAGAAAATCCGCGAGATGTGCCAAAATTCAGTAGGGAGCATGGCAGGCTATTCTACAAAGGAAGTTAGTTGTTTCGGCTTCATCATCCCTAATACCGGCTCTACTACAATTATATCATGATTCCGTGATGGGTGGGCACTCGGGATACATTGAACTTACAAGAGGATTAGTGGAGAATTATACTGGAAGGGAATGAAGAAGAGAGTTCAAGAGTACGTAGCCTAGTGTGTAATCTGTCAGAAGAATAAATCGGAATTGCTTTATCTTGCAGGGCTTCTCCAACCTCTACCCATACCTGAGAGAATTTGGGAAGACATATCCATGGATTTTATCGAGGGACTTCTAAAGTCGAGAGCGGTGGATTCCATTATGGTGGTGGTGGATCGTTTGAGTAAGTACAGTCACTTTATTACTTTATCACACCCTTATTCGGCTAAATAGGTAGCCTATGTATTTGTACGAGAGATTGTCAGGTTACACGGGATCCCTAAGTCTATAGTTTCCGACAGGGACAAGATCTTTCTGAGTAAGTTTTGGGTTGAGCTATTCACTCTATAGGGGACCGTCTTAAAACAAAGCACTACTTTTCACCCCCAAACAGATGGACAAATGGAGAGAGTAAACCGCTGTTTGGAGACGTACTTTCGATGCTTTTGCAATGAAGAACCAAAGAAATGGAGCGAATGGATGCCATGGGCGGAGTACTGGTACAATACGACCTTTCATGGAGCCATCAAGACGACACCATTCCGAATTGTGTATGGAAGGGACCCTCTAACCTTAGTGGCATATGGGGACCGAAGAATGACAAATAACAACTTAGATCAACAATTGGTAGAGAGGGATAGGGTGTTGGCAACCTTAAAAGAACAACTGGAGAGGGCACAAGAAAGAATGAAATTATATGCCGATAGAAATTGATGAGAAGTCCAATTTAAAGTGGGAGAGGAAGTGTTCCTAAAACTAAGACCATACCGCCAAAGGTCCTTGGCACAACGGGGAAATGAAAAGCTCGCTCCTAAATACTTCGGGCCATTTGAGGTGATAGAGAGGATAGGAGAAGTGGCCTATTGGTTACAGCTACCAACGACAACAACGATACACAATGTTTTTCATGTATCGCAACTAAAGAAGAAAATAGGCAAACACCAGACCCCCCTTCCCGAGATACCTGACTTTAGTGAAGACTTTGAGACGAATGTGCAGCCTGAGCTGATTTTGGGAAGGCGATGGAACACTGAAGGAGGGAAGGAAGAAATATTGATCAAATGGGAAGCCCAACTGGGAATAGACGCTACCTGGGTGGAAGTACAATTGTTCAAGGAGCAATTCCCAACATTCCACCTTGAGGACAAGGTGGGTTTCGCTGAGGGGGGGTATTGTTAGACCCCCGGTTATCCACACTTATTATAGAAAGGGTAAAAGGGGAATTAGCCATGAAATTAAGGGGCGTGAACAAGGGGTGGACGTGGCTGCCAATTCAGTTGGAATGGAGGGGACCATGGGGCCAGTGGGAAAAAGTGAGAGGTTTATGAAAGGGTTGTGGGAGAGGATGGCATGGAGAAGATGATGGCTGAATGAAGCTTGGAGAGAGACTCTCTAATTTGCCTAATTTCGTTTTATCTTTCTTTCTCTGTTTTGGCTTTAGCTTGTTACTGTTCTTTGTTGTGGGAACTTCTTGGAAGGAATCTTATTGTGGATAAATAAATCCATAGCTTGTGATTTACATATTTGGCTGGAAATTAGTTTGTGTGTTTGTTAGATAAATTTGAGTGCAGGTATCTATCAGTAAATTTACGGGCTTATATGGAGTTACGTGATTGCTACAAGCACTGGAGTTAGTTTGTTGATATGGTTAACTTATTCTGTTTTCGATTGTCCATTCTCTGGCCTTTTTGTTTTTGCAGGGCGGTCCCAAGGTAGTACAAGGAGCAGCAGCCTCTCAAACCCCTCAACACAGCTCTTCGAGTCCTTCCATTCCTTATGGGGCGGCACATCCCGCTGTGTCTCCCATGGGAAAGCAAGAACCCGAATGCCAGGATACATTCAGCCCAATTAGCAATATTACAAACGAAATCAAACCAGGACCTAAAAAGTTCGGTGTCAAACCAGAAGTTGCCGCTAAATTAGATACAAGACCACCTCCATCCGACATATTAGAAAAAGCCAAAGCTGCCATTGCTTCAGCTGAGCGCGCCACTGCAGCAGCCCGAGTAGCTGCTGAACTAGCAAATGTCAACCTTGGAGCAATGAAGTTAGAAGGCGGACAAACTTCGGAGTGTTGAAGACAAAAAGAAAGGTAATTTATACATTTGTTTGATACTGGACTCGTGCATATAGTCTCTGTTTGAACTTAGTCGAGTCTTAAAAGCTTGAAGAGTGACGAGTCAATCCACAAGTGGAAACAAATATATGTAATTAATACAGTTTCGAGTAAAATTTATTTGTAAAATACTGAAGTTCTTATTTTACAAAACCTCACCTACGCCATGTTGGTCAAGTTCTAATGGTGCAGCAGTTTGATATAAATGCGACATTAGAACTAAGTTTGCTCTAAAATATGAGCAATATTCTTCCTTCACATATGAGCATCCATGCCTCCTTTGCTTCTGGTTGGTAATTCCCGTTTTCCGTTTCATAGATCTTTTAATAGAAGTACAATAGTACAAAAGTTTGTATCTATTTAGCTTTTGAAATTTTAAAATAGACACTTTTGGTTCAAAGTTTGGAAAATTGTTTTAAATTGTCCTTGAGGTTGTTTGGTAGCTAGTTGACTAGTGAAAAAATAATGTGACGTTGAGGTGACATTTTTAAATAATATATTTTATTAATCTTAATTATAATTTGTTTTATTTCTCTCCTCTTCTCTACTCCATCTCTTCCCATCATTAGAAGCCTCAATCCAAAAGATTCGACTTCCTTGTCGAGTGATAGTGATTCTTCTATCAATTTTTGAGTATGTTTCTGATCCAACAATTATGGATACCACTTCATATTTTTCTTTTTTATTTTTTTGTTATTATTTTTTTTTAAGGAAAAAAAAACCAAATGGACATGTAAATTCAAGCCTAATTTGAGCACCAATCAGCTAGATCATTGACAAAGCTACAATTTCTATAGAGGGCTTGTTGCATAGGCCTAAAATAATAGCATAGGTAGGTAGCACAATGGTAAAAAAGAGCTATTTGTATAAATGACAGTCTAGCACAAAATAATAGAATATATAGCACAAGGATAAAATAATTACATATATAGCACAAAAATTGATAAAAGATTAAAAAGTCCACACACCACCACCATTTCGCTTCTTCCAGGTTTCACCAAATTGAAAGTTATTACTGATAGCTGCTATCAGTAATAATTTTCAATTTGAGAAATGTGCTATCAGTTGCTATCACTAATAGTTGTTATTGGTGGTGTTGCTATCCATGAATATTATTAATAGCTACTACCAGTGAATATCACTGCTACTTGCAATTAGTAATAACTTTTGATTTGAAAAATGTACAATCAGTTGTTATCGCTGATAGAGCTGTTATGTGGTAGCCTTCAATTTGAGAAATCTATTAGTAGTTGCTATCATGGATAACTTTCAATTTAAAAAATATTAGGAAAATAAAACCCTCAAGTCATCCCTTCCCTCCTTTCGCAAATCTTTTTTTATCTGAGTCCGTCCCATTTGAACCCTAAATCCCATCTTCTTTGTCATGCACACATCATGTGTCGCCCCACTCTGTTCGTGCTCACGTAGTTTCCGCCGTCCTTGAAGGCTCGAGCCCTCTTTCTTGTCTATTCCATCTAAAGGTCGCCCCACCTCGTGTTCACTGGCGGCGTTGTGGCTTTCTTGTTCGAATCGACGTCAAATTTCAAATCTCACTTCCGGCAACTCCACCTACGACCTCTCCACCACTAACGACTCCACTTGCAACCCACCACCGACAACTCCACCACCTACACCACTGGCGTCCCCGCCCATGCGTGCCTCCAGCTTCGGCTCCTGCACCAATCGAAAAAAGGAAAAAAAAAATAGAAAGGGAAGAAGAAGATGGTGCCCTAACGTATAGAGGGCAAACTTCTTCCCTTTCTATTTTTATTTTACCGTGGATTAGAAGCTGCTGAAACTCAAACCCACAAATATAAGAAAGGGAAATCTCTATAACCTTCTCAAACCCACGACTGCATAAATGAATCGTGAAGAAGGCGAGAAAAAGATGAGTGAAATTGCAAAAAGGAAAAAAAAACCAACGAAGAAGAAAGCCTGTGCTTCCAAACGTACAAAGACGATGGAAAAATTGAAAAAGGAAAAATTGAAAAAGGAAAAAATTTAATTAGTTTGACTGGTCAAATTATGCCGTACATACAATTATTTTATTCTTGTGCTATATTTGTTAATATTAATCCTAACATTGCTACCCATTACAAATTTTCATAAAACAATTTTAGATATAACACACAAATAGGCCTAGATACTGTAAAAGACTAAAAAGCCTAATCATTTTCGTTAGCCCACCAAATGAGAACTCAAAATCCCCTATTTTCGCGCACTTCTTCTTCTCGATTTTTTCAAATTGAAAGTTACCACTGATAGTAGCTATCAATGATAACCATTGCTATCAGTTGCTGTCACCCATAGCTACTATCGGTTGTTGTCTCGATAGCTGCTATCAATTATTATCTAAACTTTCACCAATTGGAATCAACCTTGAAATATTAACACTTGAGGCTATAAGTTATAGAAGTCTATCAATGAGAATTCTATAGGTGAACATCACTAATACGTATCTAAGTCATACCACCTATTGTTAGGTTGTATGTCCTAAAAACTCGTAGTTTCTGCAAATAAATGAATTTTAGTACATATGAAGTTATTCAAGTGAATTAATTATTTATTAACTCTAAATCCAATTAAACTACGAACCCTTGGCTATTATCATGAGTACTTGGACTTTATGTGGAAACATAAACAGGATCAAGTTCAAGTAAGTACCTAAATAAGTTTATAGTACATGGATCAGGTTGGGTACCTCTTCTTGGAGACACTATTGAATACAGCCCGCTTCATGATTGTTACAAATGTTGTAAGGTGTCATAAATGAAGTGATCCTGATTTGTTCGTGTAGAGACATGTGAGCGGGGGTATTTTACATAATAAGATTGTGTAAGACTGACCCTGAAATAATCACTATTATGTATTAACATCGTTTACGATTAATACTGATTAATTTCACTTATTGATGACCTAGATAACTTGATCTGAATCTTGAGCTATCTATGAACTCTTGTTTATTTAGAATTATCCCTTGATCTGTATAGGTGAGAGTAATTAGCTCAATAGCGCTGCTCAACATTCCTCCCATTTCAGGGATAAGACTGAGTAGATAGCTGGAGACATAGAATTTGCAAGACGGAATTCACTCCTACCCAACTTAGGGATAGTAGAGAGGTTGTTCTCTTAAGTGTTGTTCCCAGGACATGAACAAGGGGCCCCATCCTCTCACTAGCCCGAGAGGGAATGGATTTAGTGATTAGATCCTAAATCAATTGTTCATTAGAGGGACAGTGGTACTTAAGGAGAAAAGATGTAACTCAAAGGTAAATCGGTAATTGACCTAGCTGAAGTTATGAACGACTTGTGAAGGATTGACTTATCGATGACGGTTATATCAAATTAACACAAATATATCTACAGTGAGGAGAGTGCAGCTACGGGCTTTAGTGGAGTGTCCCGTTTTAGTTAACGAATATTGGTTAACTAGGTTAAAGAGTTTGGCTGGTTAATCTCGAATCGTTGGAGCTCATGATCTGTGGTCCATTAGGTCCCTCTACTACCTCATAAATGGACTAAAATCTTAGATAGTGTGGTGAATAAGTTTGAACCGTTCAAATCTTGGCTTAAGGAATGAAAGTTAGATATATACGATAAATTGACAGTTAATTGCGAATTAAACAGACAAATAGAGTTAATTATAATATTAATCATATGAATAGGGATTCATATCGGTTTTTTTTTATAAAAATCGGGACAAGTGGGAAAAATAATATTATTTTATTATTTAATATTAAAATAATATTATATTTAATTAATTAAATATTAAATTATTTTTATTTATTTAATTATTTAATTAATTATTTTTGAAATTAAAAATAAATTTTAATTCAATTTTTGGAAATTCATTGAAAATTGATTTTAAAATTGATTTTTGAAGATTGGATTTTCCCACTAACTAAGCTAGGAGCTTGGTTGTCTTCTTCACAATTAACCAACAAATTAACCATTTTGTGTCACACCCCATCTCGGATTATCCTCCCTAACCCGAAAGGAGATGTGAAGACAGCAACCTTGACTCCTCTGTAAGGTTCACTGTCTAACCACTATCACCAAGGACGGCCCAGGCGAGATTCTTGCGTAGGCAAAGCATCCCGAACTCGCTCGTTACCTGGAAAATTAGAAAAAAATATGGGAAAGCGTGAGCTAAAGCCCCGTGAGTGACTAGTTTTGTAAAACGAATTTTTGTTTGAAAACAGGCATGTTACATTTGTACACATAAAACAAGGATTTAACATAATAATTCAGCAGAAACATATTTTCCGATAACTCTATCAAATCTCATAGATCCGTTTCAGATCGTATAAAATAGTTCTAGAATAATTAGACAGAAAACCCATTTGGTTTCTCAATCTTTTCCCTTAGTTGAGGCGGAGCAAGACTCAACGCTCTCAACGTCGAAAACAACCTTAGTTGGGGTGGAGCAAGACTCAACACACCCAACGTCGAAATTAACTCTGGCCCGATGCAGAGCAAAACTCAACGCACCGACACTATCAACCTCTATGTGCACATAGGAACATGGCGGGTTGCCCAAGTACCTTCTCTATGTCCTTCAATACTGGGTCCCGGGGAAACCCACGTGCCTTCTCATGTCCTTCAGCACTGAGCCTCCTCTAAATCATTTAGATAGTTCATATGAAAATCTTTTCATAGAAAATCAGACAGATCTTTAATCAATAACATTTCATAAACATGCTTTCCGACACCTTTCAGAAATGTATTACATGCCTTGTGAACAATAAAATCAAACATCATGCTTTTCAAAACAATTCATCACAGTGCCATATTTAATTAGAAAAACCGAACTAAACAATTTCAATAAAATCGTTTTTGAAGAAAGAAAAGTGTCACTCACAAGTCCTTAGGCCTTGAGCGGATTATATGCCTCTCTGAGCTCTTCTTGGCCTGTAAATACACATTCCTCACGTTTCGCTTTCCTTTATAGGATCGTTAATTATGCATAATTAAACTCAAATCATGATTCATCACCGAGCCTCCGCTTTTTTTTCCAAGGTAAACATAATAAGCGAGATTACCAATGAAATCCCACATTCCCGGCGAGATTACTAGCAAAACTACCCAACAAGACACTATACTAGCGATACCAGGATAAGCGAGACTAGCGTGATTTACCTGGGGAGCGATACCTAGCGATACCCAGCGAGTTTTGTGAAACCGAAAGCCCCTTGCGTCCCAGTGACACTCGTCTTGCTACCTTTACTTTAGGTACTCAGCGATACCTGACAACAGAGATCTCTTCCTTTCCTTTTTGTTCTTCTTTTATCTGTTAAAAGTCGTATTTCTAGACCGATTTAGAACTTCTTTCCTTCTACAAACTTGTAGAAAATTGAATTTCTCAGATTACCTCAAACTTTCAAGGCTTAACTCTCCTTCGTTCCTCAGTTGTTCCAAAATTACTCTGCGTTGCTCCAGATTGCACAGGAATTCTGTAACCGTTGCTGTTACCTAAAATTTCACATATTTAACTTCAATTCCAGCTTTACCATCCTTCCCAAGAATTGTTAAGAATTTTGTTAACTTACTGACCTTAAAATTCCAGCCCTAGACTCGATCTCCTCGATTCATTCTACTCCAAACATCAGACATCATCCAGTCTGTGCGTCCACAAACAACGTTCTGTTTCAGCTTAGATTTCAACACCAAAGCGAGTAGACTTCCGTCCAAAATCCACAAGAACACCCTCTTCTACCTCCCCTTGTAGTTCGTCTGAAAAATTGAACCGACTTAAGTTCTCGAAGTGTCTAAAATGATTAAATATTTAATTCACTTACCTATATATATATACTGCCGACTTAACCCTCAAAAGCAGGCTGGCGCGCAGGGTTCTCATTCTTACTTCAACACAAAGCACCCATAACGCAACCTACTCTAACGCCTTCAGCAATCATCCACACTCAATGCATAGTGCCCTCAACGCCTCCTATCTTCAACGCTTACAACGACCAACTGCACCACTCTGTCTTCGACGCATAGAGACCACTCCGTCTTCAACGCATAGGGACCATAACGCATGGCAACCTTACCAACGCATGGTAAGCCAAGTACGTTTCTTCCCCCGTCAATGATAAACTTCTCCTTCAACGCGGTGACTGCTTCAGCTCACAACAACCCTTCGTGATTTCACCTTCAACGCATAGCCACAATTTCACTTGCCTCCTCCCAACACTTAGTATTATAAGTCAGTGCTTACATAATGCCCCTAGGCGTTCATTGAATTTCCCTTTAAGGTTTTAGCTTCATTACTTTCTTTCCTTACCCTTCGCCATACTACCTTTGAACCCATTTCTCCACCACGTACTACTAGGCGTCAATGACTCAAACGCACACTACTATGCGTTTGTACCTTACCGCATAATACCATGCGTCTGCCTTAACCGCATACTATCATGCGTCCAACTCTCCTTCCTTATGTCCACTCTTAACTACAAATCCTTCCCTTGTACAATCACACTTCTGACAATGCGGTTCACCCTTGACAACCAAATCCAACTCAAGTTCTTCCTCTATGCGTTTGTCCTCTTGCGTTTACCTTTACTTCATCCTGCGTCCATGACCATCTTCCTATCCTTGAATATTCCTTGATTATCCCTCTATGCGTCCTTGAGTTAATTCCCAAGGTTATTCATTTAACCTTTTCCTTGCACTTAAACTATTTCTCTTAAGATAGATTAGTATGTGTCTTACCATCGCCAATGCTTACAATTTCTTCATAATTACCTCCTATGCGTTTCACTTCTCCTCAAGTTCTCGGGTTACTTCCTATGCGTCCACCTTTACCATGCGTTACCTTAGTCCTGACCATACGTCCAACATGGTCTTTTATTTCTTTTCTTCAGACTCTTCAACGCATCGTTTTTTTTCTTTTTTAAGTTGGATGTGACATTTTGTGTTGTCAAATTTTGATGCAATTGGATTGCATGTTATTCTTTAATAAATAGAGGTGATTTTGACATAAAAATGGTTAAGAATTTTATGAAATTAAGGGTTAATTTTACAAAATTCCATCCATTGTTCATCTTCTTCCCAACCTTCATTCTTTCTCAAATTCAAATTTGGATCCTACCATCCAATCTAAGCCTAGAGAATAATATAGAAGATTCTTGTGGTGGTCTACAACCAAGTGGTGCTGAAATTCATCAAGAATTGAAGGAGCATTTGGAGCTTCAAGGGTAAGTGTTCTTGAAACTTCGGTTTTTCTTTTTAATTGCATGTTTAATCCTCTAAATTGAGCATCTTAGAGTGAAAATTGATCAAATTAACTTCTGCTGCATGCTCATTTATCCTTCACCTATATCACTAATATCTACCGGCCTAACTTACATCATTGATATCATCGAAATATGAATATCAGCAATATCATGATATCACTCATATCACTCATATCGTAGTTATTAGTGATCATTTCTATCACTAAAAACGTGCTACTAGTGAAATTTCTGTCATTCATTTTGTACCATTAGATAACATGCTATTAGTATAACTTTTATCATGACTATCATTAATAGACTTCTATCACTGATATCTACCTAAGTTTGATATCACTAATACATGAATATCGCCAATATTTACCTAAGTTCTATCACCATTTAATATAATTGATAATTGATATCACCGATACACAAATATCACTGATATCAACCTAAGTTATATCACTAATATACAAATATCACTAGTATATACCTAAATTATATTGCTGATATCCCTAATGTCATCAATTTTAGACGCTAGAATGACCAAAATTCATATTATTCACATTTTAAATATGGTTTATTTTCTAACATTTGAAGACATGAGTGATAGTCATTGTGTTTTTAAATCAATGATAAAATCCTTTCAATGACTAATATATAAGTATATCAGTGGCTATCACAAATAGATTTCTATAACGTCATAATAATAGATCTATTAGTGATAGCTACCAATAGATTTTATAGATTTATTTTAGATTTCTAGTTTGATCTTGAAGAAGACGAGAAAGAAAATAGTGAAAGGAGGCGATCTAGAATAAAAGATTGAAGAACACACGATTAAAGCAACTAAAGAAAAGAAGAAAGAAGCTATCAATAGTAATTAAAGAAGAAATGACACAATAGGAGTTCAAACAACCTTCTACTTTGCTAAATATATTTATTTTTAATAATTTAGAGAGAAGAAGATCGAACATCTAATCTTGAGGTTGATAGTACAATTTTTATGTCAGTTAAACTAAGCTCTTTTTTATTGTTATATTAAATAATGGATGAACCTAAAATGATAAGCAGATAGATAGAATAAATTTAATTATTCTTAACATCAATTAAGCAAAAAATTAAAAAGTGAGCAAGATAAAAAATAAAATATAGGATTAGATTTAAGATAAAAATAAATAAATAAAATGTAGGATTGGTTTCCATGTTTTGGGATGGGAAATGTTAAGCTACTAATTGGATAACATTTGCTATATCTCCAATCTTTTTTTTTTTCTTTTTTTTTTCTTTTTTTTTTAAAAAATATTTTTAGATATTATTTCTAATTTTGCTATTTAATACAATATTTTTTCTATAAATTCTGAACACTAGTGAAGGTTAAGTCTTCAAATGAAGTATACTTTAAAAAGTTTCATCTTTATCCCTTAAACTTTAAAATTGTTTAAGAAATACTACTGTTCGAGATTTTTCCATAAAACAATAAAGGTTAATTGGTAAAATACCTAATATGTAAACAGTTGAAACACATACAAAACATCATTAACAATATCCATCATGTACATGGCTGTGGCAATAATGATGTAAAGATGATGTCATTAAGATCTTTTGAGTTAAAATGAATTGTGGTAGCCTTGCAGGATATTTGTTTATCTTATAGATAGTTAAGAACTTGAATTCTAAATAATGTCAGGTACATTATCCAATGAGTAGCTGCCACATCAATTTATGTTAAGTTATTTTAAGGAAAAAAGAAACTCTCAAATAATGGTATCTTGTTCGAAATAGTTTGAGTTTAAAAGGTTAAAATAAAATTTTTGAAAAAGCTAAGCTCGAAAAATAATTAAAATCACACTCCAAGTTATTTATGTATCATATTTTAACCCATGTACGAAGAAGCAGAAGTAGAAAGGATAGGGAAGCAGCCAACTGCGTACATGTTTGGAATTATTTGTGAAAATACAAAGAGAAAAGGACCAGTTTAGAAAGAAATGATACATATAGATTTGCAATAAGCTTTTCAAATAATTGAATGTACGGCCTTTCCTCCTTTGCTTATCCTTCCCTTTACAACTTTTGCTCCCACTCTCTCTCTTTTCATTGTTTAACATAACATGTACCTTTTCTTGATATCTTTCTCTTCCTCTTATTTTGAATTTGGATGACATTGCAATGAATCTAAAACGTGGAAGGGTGACAGAAAAGGAAGGGACGAAGGACAATCTTTTGTTTATTTTATGAGAAAGCAAATAGATACATCATATTTTATAGGTATCTGAATTATCATATTTGTCTTGCATTGGATGAGTGTTGGTATGTGTGTGCATATCTAAATGTTGAGTCAAAGATGCTTTGGCATTTCAGGTGGTATCTTCATATCCAACAATATTGTGACTCTTTCAAATTATGATCATCTCGTATAGATCCCATTTTGACATTTTTTTTTTCTTTTACTTTATTTTACTTATATCTATACTATATTAAAAGAGGCTAATAGGGGAGAATTTTCTCCTTCCCCTTTTGCTCCTATGTATTTTAATAATTCCCTTCCTGCCCTCATAACTAATTAGGTGGCCTTTCAACCATCATCAACATTGTGTCTTTTTATGTGTTAAACGTATTTCATGTGCCTATTAACGTGGAAGAGACACAACTATTTGGGTTTGATGATGATGAGACCCAACTCTCCCATTAAAAATATAGGGTGTGTGATGTATAACTTTCAAAATATAGAAATTGACCTCTAATGCATACATTATCATTGCAAATTTTCAATTTCCTAAATGCCAAGACGCCACAAAACTTTTCTTTTATCAAAGAAGTAAAATATTTCAAGAAATTATGGAGACTAAAAGTTTTTGTTCTTCAGAAGGAAATCATTTTAGTTAATGAAGACGTATTGTTATCTATCATTTTTCTTTATTATTAGTAATTATAGGGGAATGTGTTTTGGGAAAGTTTTGAAGTGAAAAATTTGCATGAAGATGATATTCCATTTGAGATGAGATTTTTTTTTTTTTTTCTTTGAGATGACATTCAAGTTTTCTTGATTAATAAATTGGACAAAGTGTTTCACGACCTAATTGGTCCCCTCTTCATTCCCAACGTGAGAAGCAAGAAAAAATTTGTAATGAAGTAAAATCATTCAACAAAATAAGAAGCAAAGACTTACCACGATTAAACATTGTTGTAAAGCTTGGTGATAAATTATGCTTGAAATGATAATAGGAACTTAGAGCAAAATTCATTTTGATCCGTTTAATATGGTTTTACCGTTATAGTTTGAAAAGATTTTTTTTCAAAAAGAGATATTATCACACCCCCTCATAGGTACCCTCTTACCCTAGGAGAAAGTGTAAGGACAGCAGACACCGACCCTCTTACGGCATCCACTGTCAACCTTATACCTTGACCAAACACCTAATAAGCAGATACATATACAATAATTGAACATCCATCTTTAACCAAAGTTAAGCTATCTTAAAAATACTGATTTATATTCAACCTTTAATTTACATAAGTTCACTAATCACCACCCTTAACCCTCTATATGCACAATACAAGTTTAAGGTCAACTATCTACAATGCTCTAAATTCACAGACAGCGATGGTGGTAGGCCCAGACGAATTGTTGTGTAGGCTAAGCACCCTAGACTCGCTCGCTACTTGGAAAACAAAAAATAGGGAAAACGTGAGCTAGGTTGCCCAGTGAGTGACTTATTTAGTAAAAACTTTCCTTTAACTTGGAAACAAATCAAAACTATAATCAATTTATGACAATAAGTAAATAACATCAGTTCATTCCTATATCCAGGCAAAACATGCTCAAGTAGCATTGTCATACCATATATGTTCTTTTCCGAAAAGAAACATGAAAATTCAATATATTTCAAAAACATTTTCCTTAGTTGAGGTGAAGTGGATCTCAACGCTACTCAATGTCGAAAACATCCTTAGTTGGGGCGGAGTAATCTCGACACACCTAACGTCGAATATCCTTAGCTGTGTGGAGTAATCTCAACACAACAACATCTATCATACCTCTATGTGCACATAGATATCATATCCTGGGTTACCCGAATACCTTCTCAAGTCCTTCAGTACCGGGTCCCATATACGAGATTCAAGCCACCCACATGCCTTCTCTGAGTACTTCAACATTGGGGGCTATCTCTATACTCAGGTTACCCACATGCCTTCTCTGAGTCCTTCAGCATTGGGAGCCTTTTCTAAACATAATTTAAAAACAACATGCTTTGCAAATAACATAATAAAAATTCACGAGTTTATAACATCTTAGACTTTCACAAATTTCTTAACAATCATCATGCTTCCGTGAAATCATAAATTAACAAATAGCATGCCTTTCGTAAAACTCAGTTACCAACTAGCATGCTTCAAATATTTTCAATGCAAAACCATAATATACATTTACATGGAAACACATGTTTCCTTAAAGCAAATAATCATCATAGCATATTTAAAACCCATGAAAAGCATAAACATAAGAACATGGTTCCAAGCAACGGTAACTAGCATGAAAACTTTGTATTAATTATGCTTATTTTGTATATAATTGTCATTCACAACTTGTCCCAAGCCCTTAAAGGGTTATACGCCTTTCCTAGCTCCTCTCGGCCTGAAATGGTTTAATTTCCTTTGTTAGATTTCTTAGAATTCCCATTGAAGTGTAGCAAATATATCTTAAGCATTAAGATAAAGCTCACTAGCGAGACCAACTACTAACAAAATTATAGAGCTAGCGAAACTTGTCCAAATCAGCGAGATTTGCACTAGCGAGACTAGCGAGACTAGGCAAAAATTAGCGAGATATGCACTAGAGAGACTAGCGAGACTAACGAGACTAGGCAAAACTAGTGAGACTTACTGACCAGCAAGACTAGCGAGAGTAGTGAGACTAGCGAGACCTAGCGAGAGTTGTGAGACAAAAAGCAACCAATAATACCAGCGAGATTCGTCTCGCTGCTCACTCTTATGCCTTCAGTGTCACTGCTTTTTCCAACGAAATCTTTCTCATTCTGCTACTGTCTTCGCTTCTGTCTTTACTTCTATCTGTTAAAAGTTGTATTTCCAACCCGAATTAGAACTTCTTCCCTTCTAACAACTTGTGAAGAAATGTATTTTCTAGCTTACTGATAAGCACTTGAAAAGTGCTTTCTATCCTCTCAAATTAAAGGAGTTTATATTAGATTTTACTTGTTTGCTAGTGGTTTTCAGGTTAAAATGAGGAAAATTAGAAGAAAAGACCAAAAGATCACAACCGAGCAAGAATACGGTGAAAAAAAAGAAGAAAATAACAAAGTTGCCAAAATTGGGGTAGCATCGCGGCGCTAAAACCCGAGAGCAGGTCTACGCATCATAGCCGCAGCGTTGTGGCGCTCTCTTTCCATAATTGGTAGCGTCGCGGTGCCAGTTTCCATAAATGAAAAATAATGTATTTTTGGTAAGTTTTTGGGCGGCCAACTCTATAAATTTGGGGGTTTCTAGCAGCCCTAATCATCAATCAAAGCACGAAATTATAGACCAAAAGAGTCACAAGAAGGAGAGAATTGAGTGAGAGTTCATAAAAGAGTTCAAAGAGTGAGTTAGTTGCAAGGAAGAGGAAAAGAGTTCAAGAGAGTCGTGATACCGTTCGAGTTTCGACGTGAGAGCCAAGGAGATTGTGACGGTGCTACCTCAACCAAGAGCCTCTTTTTAGTAGAGTTTCCCTTTCTTTACACTCTTTCTTTGTTTATAATGTTTGAACATGTTGCTTCAAGCTATGAGTGGCTAAACTCTTTAGTTTTAGGGTTTTGATGAATTGTTTATGAATTCATGTTGATATTGTAGACTTTCATGGTTTTGTTGGAATGATTATGCTTTTCATTGTTATTGTGTTTAATTCTTGAGAATTGGCCACCTTCACATGTTAGGTTAGATGTATGATTGAGAGATTGTATGTTTAACTTGATCTATAACAATGAATTGTTGTTAATCTATCACGAGAGTAGTTAGCTTGACAATAAAAGTTGTTAAAGACTAGTCTTAATGCCATGTAATTTGTATTAGTTTCAAGAGATTAGTAATCAATCGAGTTGCATGAGAAAGGGTTGTTTTTGAGAGAAAATAACTTGGAATTAAGTTTCTACTTAGGCATATGAATTACAATAAAATCCATGAATTCTATAATATTGCATGATAAAATAAAGAAGGATTCATTACCCTAGAACTGTCTTTGACTCTTTTGTTTCTCACTTTATTACTTTCCTTATTTAGTTTGTATTTTCCATAAATCACAAATTCAATTCCAATCCTCAAATAAAATTGATTTGATTCTAGAATAGCTAAGTAACTTTGCCTTCGATATTTGATATCCAGTGGAACGATATTCGAACTTCACTGTCTTATATCATAACTTGACCCGTACACTTGCGGTTAACACTCAAAGTGGCACAATCCTCAAAATTCCAGAACTTAACTCCTCTTCGTTTGTTCGATAATCCAAATTTACTTCGCCCTGCTCCAGATCACTCGAAAAATATGTATCAGTCACTTCCTCCTATATTTAAATCTGTTTCTCTTCACATTCAGCTCAACCATCCTTCACAAAAGTTGTTAAGAATTGAATTAACTTACTAACCTCAAATTTTCAGCTTCAAACTTGATTTCTTCCGTTCGCTGTTCACCAAACACCAGACCTTGTTCAGGTTTCCCGATAGCAGACAAGCCTTCAATTCTAGCTTCAATTGCACCTCAAATTCGACCGGAGTTCTTCTCCAATTTGCGCTAAACATCTTCTTCTTTTTCCCTTTGACATGCAAGTACAAGGTTGGGTCGGTTGAAGGTTTTGAAAATGGAAAAAATGATCGAAAATCTCAGCTTATACACATATATGAGGTTGCCGACTTACTTCCCACTATCAAACATTTCTTTTTTTTTTTTTTCTTCCTTTTAAAATTCTAAATCATTACGAGGTAAATCAAGTTTAGGAGTTACTTTGTTTATTTAAAAAAAAAAGGAAAAAAATAAAAAAAAGATGGATTTTAGAAATAGAAGGAAAAGAAAGAAGAAAAGAAAAAGAAGAAAAAGAAAAAAAGGAAAAGAAAAGAAATATTTGATAGTGGGAAGTAAGTTGGCAGCCTCGTATATGTGTATAAGCTGAGATTTTCGTTCATTTTTTCCCTTTTCAAAAGCTTCAACCGACCCAACCTTGTAGTTGCATGTTGAAGGGAAGAAGAAGAAGAAGGTGTTGAGGGCAAATTGGAGAAGAACTCCGGTTGAATTCGAGGTGCAATTGAACTTGGAATTGAAGGCTTGTCTGCTGTCACGAAACCTAATTAAGGTCTGGTGGTTGGTGAATAGGAAACAGAAGAAATCAAGTTTGAAGCTAGAAATTTGAGGTTAGTAAGTTCATTCAATTCTTAACAACTTTTGTGAAGGATGATTGAACTGAATCTGAAGAGAAATAGGTTCAAATATAGATGGAAGTGACTGATACCGATTTTTCGGGTGATCTGAAGTAGGGCGAAGTAAATTTGAATTTTTGGACGAACGAAGAGGAGTTAAGTTCTGGAATTTTGAAGTAAGTTAGAAAACACATTTCTTTACAAGTTTGTAGAAGAAAAGAAGTTCTAAGTCGGGCTGGAAATACAACTTTTAACAAATAGAAGTGAAGATAGAAGTGAAGAGAGTAGCAGAATCAGACAGGTTTCGCGGGAAAAACCAGCGACACTGAAAGTGTAAGGGTGAGTAGCGAGACGGGTCTCGCTAGTGTCGCTGGTTGCTTTTTGTCTCACAACGCTCGCTAGGTCTCGCTAGTATCGCTACTCTCGCTACTCTCGCTAGTCTCACTGGTCAAGTAAGTCTCCTTGGTTTTGCCTAGTCTCGCTAGTGCATATCTCGCTGGTTTGGACAAGCCTCGCTAGCTCTATAATTTTGTTAGTAGTTGGTCTCGCTAGTGAGCTTTATCTTAATGCTTAAGACATATTTGCTACACTTTAATGGGATTTCTAAGGAATCTAGCAAAGGAAATTAAACCATTTCAAGCCGAGAGGAGCTAGGAAAGGCGTATAACCCTTTAAGGGCCCGAGACAAGTTGTGAGTGACAATTATATTCAAAATAAGCATACTTTATACAAAGTTTTCATGCTAGTTACCGTTGCTTGGAACTAGTTCTTATGTTTATGCTTTTCACAGGTTTTAAATATGCTATGATGATTATTTGCTTTAAGGAAGCATGTGTTTCCATGTAAATGTATATTATGGTTTTGCATTGGAAATATTTGAAGCATGCTAGTTGGTGACCGAGATTTAAGAAAGGCATGCTATTTATTAATTTATGATTTTACGAAAGCATGATAATTGTTAAGAAATTTGTGAAAGTCTGAGATGTTATAAAGTCGTGAATTTTTATTATGTTATTTTCAAAGCATGTTATTTTTGAATTATGTTTAGAAAAGGCTCCCGATGCTGAAGGACTTAGAGAAGGCATGTGGGTAGTCGGGATATAGAAATGGCTCCCAATGCTGAAGGATTCGGAGAAGGCATGTGGGTAGTCGGGATATAGAAATGGTTCCTAATGCTGAAGGACTCAGAGAATGCATGTGGGTAACCTGAGTATAGAGATAGCTCCCAATGTTGAAGGACTTGGAGAAGGCATGTTGGTGGCCTGAATCTCGTATATGGGACCCGGTACTGAAGGACTTGAGAAGGTACTCGGGTAACCTAGGATATGATATCCATGTTTACATAGAGGTATGTTAGATGTTGTTGTGTTGAGATTACTCCACACAGCTAAGGATATTCAACGTTGGGTGTGTCGTGATTACTCCGCCCCAACTAAGGATGTTTTCAACGTTGAGTAGCGTTGAGCTCCGCTCTACCTCAACTAAGGAAAATGTTTTTGAAATATATTGAATTTTCATGTTTCTTTTCGGAAAAGAACATATATGGTATGACAACGCTACTTGAGCATGTTTTGCTTGGATATAGGAATGAACTAATGTTATTTACTTATTGTCATAAATTTATTATGGTTTTGATTAGTTTCCTAGTTAAAGGAAGGTTTTTACTAAACAAGTCACTCACTAGGCAACCTAGCTGACGTTTTGTCACACCCTCTTTCTAAGATTATTTCGTGGAAGAGCTTATTAAGGAAAGAGGTAGGACAAGAATGGTTGTGTTCGAGTGTTAGTTTACATGGGCTGTTGAGGGAATTGGAATTAGAAGGATTTGATAGAAAGGTTGAGTTGAACGAATCTTGAATAGTTGAGAAGTGAAGTTGGACGCATGGTAGAATCGCTTGACACCATGTAATTGAGGCAACGTATGGTATTATGCGGTAAAGAAAATGCGGCGAGCCTATCGGACATTTGGCAAGTTGAGAAGAAACTATGAAATGGTTAGGAATTAAAAAAAATGGCCTAAACAATATGGAGCAGAAGTGGCTAAGTGTTGGCCATGCGTTAGTGGAGCTATGCGTTGAGATTTTGTTGAAGGTCACTAGGCGTTGACGGCCATGCGGCTTTAAGGGCTACAAGGAGTTGAAAGTCACTATGCGTTGAAGGTTGGTATGTATTGGTACCTTAAAAGAAGAGCTGCGAGAGTTATGCGTTAAGTAGCTATGTGACGACTGGGCGCTGAACAATTGTAAAACAAGTGTAAGCTATGCGTTGCTGAAGCTTTGCACGGAAGGTTGAGTCGGCCAACCTATGTAAGGAGGTGATGGCCGTATTGGTGAGCCGGTGGTATGTATATATATAAGTAAGTACGCCGACTCAATCAACACTTTTAGACATAGTTCAAATCCCGATTTACCCTTTTTCACAGAAGAACGATGAAGAGAGATCGAAGAAACTGTTTAAGCCGGAGTTAAGTAGGAACCAGACCATTTCCATGGTGAAATTGGAACTGAAACCAGAGGCTTGACGGTTGATGAAGGTTTAGATATCATATGGTGCTTTGAAGAAGAGCAAGCTGGGAAGTTGAAGCTACCGCGAGTTTTTAAAGGAAGAAACATTCGGAATTGTGCTACTGTGAAAGCTGTTAGTTGATACAAAGCAATTGAAGTTATTCAAAGATGGTTTTCTTAGCGAAGAAGTGGTAGAGTTGGAAATCTCGTGGTAAGTTAGGAAGTTCACTTCTTTATAAGTTTGTAGAGAAATGATAGATCTGATTCTTTGGCTGGAATTCGATGTTTAGCAGTTTGAGAACATGTTAGAGAAGGAAGAAGAAGAACGATAACCATCGGGGGTCGCTAGAAAGGGAGTATCGTTAAGAATTGGAGGGTGATCAGCGAGACAAGTGTCGCTGGTAACGCAAAGGGCCTTGCATCTCACAACTCTCGCTGACTCTCGCTTAGTATCGCTGATTAAGGTAATATCGCTAATCTAATGAGGTTGAGTATCGCTGATGCCGCATGGTTAGAAGCAGTTAGTCTAAAATCTCGCTCATTATAGGAAGTGGCAAACGGAAGAAAAATTAGTGATAAAAACCTATATTTAAGATATCTAAGTAAACATAAAGAATATAAGGAGGAATGATGGAAATGTCTAACATGAAAAAGGTATGCTTACAGGTCAAGAAGAGCTAAGGAAAGCGTATAACTCGCTCGGAGCTCAAAATAAGTCGTGAGTGACTTTATGACTTGAGATAAGCTTAAATTCAGTATCATTTCCTATATGTCTAATGCTATCTTTAGAGTAGAAGTTGAAATGTGCTTTTGTATATGAACCAGCACTTATCTTGTTAGATATGAGATTAAATTTGAGACATAACAGATAACGTTCTAAGTTTTATCAAGATAGTTATTAGATGAATGTTCAAGAATTCTGAGATATCATGATTACAGCTAATTTATGTTAAATGTATTATTTGTGCAAGTGTTAGAGAAAGAGTCGAATGGGACCCAATGCTGAAGGTTAGATGAAGGCATATGGGCAGCCCTAACAATTAAATTATATGAAACTCTCACCTAAGGATTTAAAGACGGTGAGTAAGTAATTTCCTGGGACCCTGGTACCGAAGGACATGGGAAGGTACACGGGCAGCCTGAGATCAGATAGATTTATGAGCAAAATAGAAGGGATTTGACGCTGATGTGTTGAGATTACTCCACACAGCTAAGGCTTATTGACGTTGAGTGCGTTGAGTTCGCTCCGCCTCAACAAAGGTTTAATGAAAAGAAAATCATTTATGTACCGATAGTGGTGTACAGGTTACAGTCATCTATAAGGTTATGAAGCGTGACATTAGGCATGATTAAGCAGTTCATTTCAAAGATTGTAGTTATAATGTTATTGAATTTATATTTTAGTAGTCACTCACTAAGCAATGTAGCTCATAGATTTTGTTTCTTTGATGTTTCTTTTCCAGGTAGCAAGCGTGTTCGGGGTGCCTAGCCTACCATCAAGATCCGTCTGTGCCAAAATAGAATTTTGTAATTTGGAAATCTGTAAACCTTATCCCTTAGTAGAAGTTGCACTTAGTTTGAGTGGCATATGTAAGTTCACTAGACATATTTGCAAACTCTAAACCTAGTCTATAAAAGCTTACTTAAGATGCGATCTTATTACGAAATTTTGTTATAATGTTGTAAGGCCGAGCATTTCATTGTCTAGTTGTGATATACTAATGCATTTACAACAATGTATAATAGAATACAGATTAGATAACACTCACTCCTGGGTATAGATATAGAAGTATATATAATATCTTGGGTGGGGGTGTAACACGTTTTCCACGTAACGAGCGAGTCTAGGGTGTTTAGCCTACACAACAACTCATCTGGGCCTACAACCATCGGCGTTTGTGAATTTAGAGCATTGTAAATAGTTGACCTTAAACTTGTGTTGTACATATAGAGGGTTAAGGGCGGTGATTAGTGAACTTATGTAAATTAAAGGTTGAATGTAAATCAGTATTTGTAAGATAGCTTAACTCTGGTTAAAGATGGATGCTCAATTATTGTATATCTGCTTATTAGGTGTTTGCCAAGGTATAAGATCGACAGTGGATGCCGTAAGTGTTGGCTTTTTGGCCCTTAATCTCCAATTAATTAACTTTAATTAATTGATTAATTAGTGTTTTGATGATAACAAACCTGATTTTATTTATTAACCATTTGAGTGTTTTGAAGTTTCTATTGTGTGGAGTTTGGAACAACGGTTCCAATGCAATTTGAATCACTCAAATCGGAGTTCAAACGAAGAAGATATGGCTAAAACAAGCTTAATGGGAAAATCCCGAGCTGATGATGTAATACCCTATCTCCAAAAACCTAGGTATTTAAAATGGCTAGTAAGGATAAAAGGATAAAAGATGTGGATTAACGGAACTTTTAAAATGGAAAAGTTAAGTTTGTGGAATTATTGAATAATGGCCAAGAAATTCTATGCATTGAGATGAATGATATTAAGAAAAGGATGGATGTCTCGCCAAGGGTGAGAATGAAGGACTAAAGGTATAGTTGGGAATTGGTTGAAGTTAGATGTATTTTGGAAATCAGGTTGATGCATAGATGGATAAGTTCTAACACATGGTATTGAATACTGAGGATTTGAAAAGGGACACAAGAATTAGGAGGAAGAGGAAAACGCATGACTTATACTTAATTTTGGAAATGTTTAAGCTATGAGATTAGGTTTTAATGATGGCAAGTTAAATGAGGTGAAGTACCATGCGTCGATGATGTAAAGTGGAGTAGAACCATCACGTGGGAAAAATACCTTGCGTTGGAAAGGTTGACAACGCGTCGAGAAGTAAAGTTAAGGAAAGTAATGTGCTATGCGTTGTAAAGAGAAATAGTGGACGGAAGTGAAGGAACCAAAACTATAAGTGTTGGCCACGGTTATAAGTGTGGTTACACTTTGATAGGGCTATCAGGCGTTGAAGGATGTACTATGCATTTGAAGAATACTTTGAATAGGAGAGTAGTTGTATGCGATAGACTGCAGCTATGCGCTTAAGGCTAGCTGCGTATTGATAAGCTATGCGATGGGCAGCGGCTAGGCGTTGGGAGGTTGCTATGTGATATGAAGGTTCATTGGGCTGATCAAGAAGTCCCCGAATATGGTATAGCATGTGCGGAAGAGGCCGGTAAGCATTGAAGGTTATTATATTGGGAAAATTTTTATGCGTTGAAGAATTGCTATGCGTTGGCAAAGCGACGCGTTGAGAAAACTGAAATTCTTAATAGTTAATAATTAAGAAACAACCTTACTTAGAAATGGTCTTATGAGCTAACAAAAAGGAAACTGAGTTTAGGCGTTGGATATGCTGTAGAGTTGAAAGTAAACCTAATAGGAGGAAACAATAGAAGGATGGATATTAGAATAATTGTTAAAGGAAACGGCTAAGTATGGGAGAAATTTGGAAGCAAAGCGTTGGGTATACCTAGTGGACGCGTAGAAGGGTAACCTCGAAATCTAAAAGGTTGAAAAAGAGGATTATAACTTGGTTTACGTTATACATCCTGGAAGTACAGCGATGTATAGGAAGTTAAAGGAAATATTTACTAATGACCAAGAGTGAAAAGTGAAATAGCAGAGTACGGGATAAAGTGTTGGTAAGAAGTCTTACTATGCGTTGATAAAGTTTATGCGTTGAGAAGGTTATCAGCTATGCGTTGAAAAGGTTATCAACTATGCGTTGAGGAGTTCACGTGTTAAGGACGACTATTAGCTATGCGTCGAGGGGCTTATGAGTTGAAGGTGGCTACCATTGGTTATTAAGGTTGTGAAGTAAACATAAAAATTGGAGTATGTGGTGAACGCATGCTAATCTATCTTAAGAGAAATAGTTTAAGTGCAAGGAAAAGGATTAAAAGAATAACCTTGGGAATAATCAAGGAATGTCCAAGGATAGGAAGATGGTCATGGACGCAGGATGAAGGTAAACGCAATAGAATCAACGCGTAAAGGAAGAGCTTGAGAAGAAGTTTTTGTTATGGACATAAGGAAGGAGTTGGACGCATGGTATGATGCGATGAGGTACAAACGCATAGTATTGGGCATTTGTCATTAACGCCTAGTGGCATTGTGTAAGCACTGGTTTATAATAGTGCGGCTATGCGTTGAAGGTGATCACGAATGATTGTTGTGACCTGAAGTAGTCGCCGCGTTGGCAGGGGAAGAAACGTACTTGGCTTACCATGCGTTAGTAAGGTTGTTATGCGTTGAGGTCCCTATGCGTTGAAGACAGAGTTATCTCTATGCGTCGAAGACAGTAGTGTAGTTGGTTGAGAGTTAGAAAAGTAAGAAGTGAAGCTCAAACCTTAAAGGGAACTCAAAGAACGAATGTGGGCATTGTGCTGAATGAATGGTTGTTTATTGGAAAATGTTGGACGCATAAGATAAGCTTATAAAGGCCAGGTGGCTTCATATAGAATTGACACCTTAAAAGTAGGAGGTGTTAAAAAGGCATGTTAAGTGTTTCATGCAAGGTGACACTTGGACTAATGCATAGTTAGTCAGACATGCCACGAGATATGTAGCAATCAAGTGGCAAAAAGAAAGGAGAAGTAGGATGGCAAGCCCTCTATAAATAGAACCATGAGGGAAGAGTAATGACTGATGATTCGGAAGTAAGAATCCTTGAGAGAAAGAGGAGAACGAGGGTAGAAGAAGGAACTCTTGCGTCTGTAAAAGGAGGTCTGCGTCCAAGAAAAGTCGACGCATCCGGAAGATCTTGCACGCTGCGTCCAACTGAGCTACCTTGCGGGTTAAAACTCAAACCTTGCGTTCAAGGAGCTCGGGAAAGCAGGATTTCAAGGGAAAAGAAGAAAATTCTTAAGTGATTAGTGAGTGACACCTTTCTTCTTCAAATCGGTTTTACTGAAAATGTTCTTTAGAATATGGCTTTGTGATAAGTTATTTGAAACGCATGATATTTGACCTTATTGTTTAAAAAGGCATGTTTTATCTGATTGTTTTAGATATTGAAAGGCATGTTTTGAGATGTTGTTTATCAAGAAATATACTGCTTTCTATGAAAGGTTTAGATGAATTATTTATGTAAACTGATTGATAAAATGTTTAAGAGGAGGCTCAGTGCTGATGGACTCGAGAAGGCTCGTGAGTTTCTCCGGGACCCAGTACTCAGGGACATGAGAAGGTACTTGGGCAACCCGCCATATTCCTATGTGCACATAGAGGTTGATTTAGCCGGTGCGTCGAGTTTTGCTCCGCATCGAGCCAGGGATAATTTCGACGTTGGGTGTGTTGAGTCTTGCTCCACCCCAACTAAGGTTGTTTTCGATGTTGAGAGCGTTGAGTCTTGCTCCGCCTCAACTAAGGGAAAAGATTGAAAAACCAAACGGTTTTCTGTTTAATCATTCTGGAAAACGATTCTATTGATTTGGAACGGATTTACGAGATTGATAAAGTTTTGTGAAAAATATGTTTCTGTTGAATAATCGTGTTAAATCCTTGTTTTATATGAGCAAATGTAACATGCCTGTTTTCAAATAAAGCTCGTTTACAAAACTTGTCACTCACGGGGCTTTAGCTCATGTTTTCCCATGTTTTTCTAATTTTCCAGGTAGAAAGCGAGTTTGGGATGCTTTGCCTACGCAAGAACCTCGTCTGGGCCGTCTTTGGTGAAAATGGTTGGACAGTGAACCTTACAGAGGAGTCAAGGTTGCTGTCTTCACATCTTCTCTCAGGTTATGGAGGATAATCTGGGAGGGGGGTGTGACAGATGACGTGGCAGATTTTTTTTAATCAAAGTGGACTAATTGAAAGGTGCCACTTGGAGCAATGGAGAAGTGACAATCGGTAGATTTTTTTATTTTTGGATTGATGTTAAAAAGAAAATGATTTTAAAAAGAAAATGAATTTAATATTATTATATATGTTTGTGTCTAACGGCTAGTTGCTTTTTAAAAAGATTAATTTAACATTATTATATTTTTGTGTCTAACGGCTTGTTGAGTTTAAATCTCCACCATTCAATTTTCTTTTACAAAAATCTAATGGTCCAAATTAATTTGGTTTTCACCTACTTTCATTTCTTTTTAAACACTTCATCTTCTCCAAAATTAATAACAACTTTTATTATTTTCAATCCTCCATAATTCACCAAGTCACCATTGTTGCTCTCTCTCCAAGCTTCAATTTTATTCTTTTCATCCTATTCTTGAGAGAGATATATTGTATTGTGAGGATTTATCTGTGAAGTACTTAAACTTGTAAATCCACTCTATTTAGAGAGTTTGTCAAGTGTGCTCTTTGTTTTTCCAAGTGTTTGTATGGGTTGGCTCTTGATCCTTAACCGTGGAAAGGATCGGGTTTGTTCTTGCGCCCGAAAAAAGAACGTTGTAGCGGTTCGACTCTAAGCCATGGAAATAGTCAAAGACTTCTAGTGAAGTACCCAAGAGGAGCTTAGGAAGTGGACGTAGGCCGATTTTGCCGAACCACTATAAAATTCACGGTGTCATTTTCTCTATCCCTCTCCTAATTTATTTTTGCAATTAATTTTTGTTACTATATTTTATTGCATGAAATTAATTGCAATTTTTAATTCTTGAAATTAACTGCTCATATTGGTTGTTCTTAAATTTCTATATTCATTACAAATCTTTTTATTAGAATTAAACAGGATGCTTTAAAGTGTGATTGTTAATTTCTTGTTTAATTCAATGTGAATTTGTTTGCATAAAAAATATTGTTTAAACTACTTATTTGCAAAGAGTTTATTAATTCGCTTAATTAGGCCCACATTAGTAAAAAGTTTAATTTAATTTTAATAGACCCTATTCACCCCCCCTCTAAGGTTGCCATACCGATTCTATAGTAAGAGGGTTGGTGTCTACTGTCCTCGCCCTTTCTCCTAGGGCAAGAAGGTAATTGGGAAGGGGTGTGACAGATATAGCGAGACAAGTTAGAAATTTAAGGGGATTGCATATCGAAATTTATTTGGATTTCTGTAATTTGATTTTTTGTAATTCTTAATTTAAAAATATCAACCGATCTTCCCCTTTTCCAGAATTTCATTTTATTATTGAAGGAATTGAATCTTCAGCGGAAGCGAATGATTGTCATGTGCCAGTAAGTTTCTTTTTGAAAAACATAATTTACAGAGAACAAAAACTTGGATAAACAAAATAATTGAGCATGCTTTTGAGGAGATTTAAGGATTAAAAGTGTCACACCCCGCCCCGAGCCACTCCCCTGAGACGGAGCGTGAGGACAACAGAAATCGACCCTCTTGCGATGCCTACCATTAAAACTCTACCTTTCCCGGAACTATCATAAGCAACTTATACGGCAGAAATAAATAAACTTATTAATCAAATGCATAATTTATTATTACAACTGTTTAACAAATTTGTTTATAGAAAACATGATTCTAGTTCCTCTTTTAGAATGCTGCCTATGGCTAAATATACATACTTTATCGGCAGTCCATGACTCATTATAATTTATTCTTATGCCTATAACCAAAAGCACATGATATCTCGCCAGACCTTGACTTTGCTTAGCAACGGGAACCCTTCTGCTACCTGGAAAGAAAAACATAAGAAAATGATGAGTTTCAATGAAGCTAAGTGAGTGACGATACATCTAGGGTTTCACTAACCCTTTCGAAATCAATAACAATAATAATTCCACAAACATGAATCATGACCAAGTATAATTCAAACCATATCGAGCTTAATAAATCAAACCTCCCCGTAGGGTTATTTCCAATGTTTGCTTTTCCTGCTAGCCCTCGGCACAGCCAAACTCATCTTGGTAACCGACTGTTCTCAATGTTCCGGTGACCGTATGTTTTCCCTCTATGAACATAGTCTTACAACTTACCATTGGGGCTTAGGAACTAGGCCCATCGACCCCCTGATCATCCCTCAAATACTTCTCGTAGGCCCAGGAGCTAGGCCCGTTGACCCCCTAATCATCTGATAACTTGTAGAAATACAAGTTATGATAGCCTTTTTCTTAGATAAATAGAGATTAAATAGAGAAGCATGCGACAAGTGATGTTAATTTTTAATGAGAAATCTTCCTTTGCGTTATACTCTAGTATCTTTAGGAAGATAGTGATTTTACCACCTTTTGAGCCTAAAACGCATGTTTTGACGCAGGAATCTAGACGATGCGTTGATAACTTCTTAACGCAGGACGACGCGTTAGCAATCTGTTCTTCATGAACACATGATCTGAACGGAACGCAAAAAACCTGACGATGCGTTAACAACAACTCAACGCATGACTATGCGTTAGCAACTTACGACGCGTTGACATCGGCCAAACTATTCATGGACGCATAGACGACCATCAATGCAAGGCGCTGAGAATCAAATCAGAATCTTGAGAGATTGACGAATGATTGACAAACATGATTTGTGGCTAAAGTGGTAGATCTTAATTGATCCATGAATTACGCAATCAGGCGAGATGGACGCATGGTATCAATCTCGCCGCCAATCAAGCAGATTTGCCATTAATTGCGAACGCATCATCTATAAAAGGGCAGCTCTGCGAGATGAGAAAAGGTTGTTGATTCTCGGAAGAACTCCATAAGTGACAGTAGAGTTCTCTCAGACTTCAGCCGGAGACGAATAGCTCGAGAGAGAAGAGTCTTCCCTCTGCCGGACCACTTCACAGCAGAACCTCACGCTTTCATCCGGGCGACTCAAGACATTGATGCCTTCCTTTCTTTCTTTCTTAGTTTTTCTTTCTTGATTTTAGATTTGTGTCAAGACATTGAGCTTATCTAAAGTTGTATTCCATTTCATCAATATATATATCTTCCATGTCTACTAATTTCTCTATACTTTCCGCTTTTTACTTTCAAACCATGAGTAACTAATCACTCTAGGGTCTAGGGTTGCGTTAGCATCTAACTAAGAACCATAGTGTAACATTTCATCTTGTCAATTGCGATCTTAATCCGATGCTTATGTCCAACTGAAAAATCGATATAAGTACTAATAATCAAACTGCTCGAGAGGGTAAGTGATTGTGGAACTCAATTGACAAAGGCCAAGAAGTGTTACCTGTCTATGGGGATAACCTTGGTTCTTAACACTCTCCTATGCGTTATAGACATATAACGCATAGCGGCTGACAACCGGGAGAAGAGTCGCAAGTATGAATGGAATACTACTATACGTTTCCGATGTTAGATGTTAACCAACCCGAATCCTTTCTTTATCCATTCATTCACATCATTAGCTGAATTTGTTGTGTCGAATGCCTTTCCATCTTCCACAATTTTAGTCTAGTGTACATACTATCGCTTTCCTTAGATTAGAAACAAAACACTTCTCTCAACTATTTCTTGGTTACCACTGCAACGCATATAATCCAGATAAATACTGAATCATCATAATCCATGTGTTTGACCTCGGACTCACTGAGAAAACCTACTCCTTTGCTTATACTTGGGTAAAGGAGAGGAAAACTTGACAAGATCACCAACGCATAGTAGTAAGACGCATAGCATGTTCAACGCATGATATGTGAAACGCATAATCATATCTTAATCACACCTTGCGTTTGTAAATTTCCATTTCCGCAATTTATTACACAACACCATCCCACGAGGAAAAATCACAGTCACTGGCTCATGAACTAGGTCTTTCCGACCCTCTGACCATCCTGTGTGGTCACAGATCCTGGTCCAAACATGATAGTCATCATCAATGCCTTCTCCCAATACTTTGACATTAGAATGTACCTAACATCCAACAAGCTCGATATGCAATATACTTAACAATTCCCTCAGCATACGTACTACATCACATACTCAATGCTCATTAGCTTATTCGGTACCTCACAATAGCATGCACATCACAACTTATATAAAATCAAGAACTAGCTCGTAGACATGCTATTATTAGGTTTCATTAGTGGTTATACTTAGTTCTCTCATGAAAGAAAATCAACCACTCACCTTTGTTGTTATCCAAGCTTTTAGGGTTTATGTTTTCCAAACCTTCCAACTTCTCTCGAGCTTCTAAGACTTAAGAAAGAGCAACTGGGAGACCTTAGGAACCTCAAAACAGCCTTTAAACACCAGAGAAACTCCCTCTTGGACGCAGGAAACAATTCTGGACGTAGGGTTGATAGATCTGGACGCAGGGTAGCACTTTTCCTCCTCAAATAGCTCAGTTGAATGCCTACTTTGATGTTCTGGATGCCTGGTTGCCTAGTGGATGCAAGATGACTCTAGCAGCAAGAAAACAACACTCTTGGACGCCTAGTAGCCTTCTTTGAACGCGAACTCTCTCTTCCAACCTTTCTCACTCTCTTTTCTCTCAAAGAACTTATGGTGCCTTTGGTGGAATGAGACTTCCTTCTCCCCCTTGGTCCTATTTATAGAGTTTGGAAGACAAGCTTAGTCACCCAACTTTGCTTCTCAACTTGACACCCAAACTTCACATGTCACCTTGCATGGTAGCCTAGCCATGCGTCCAACCAAGTGGTTTCATGCATGGTGTTCTCATCATGCATCCCGACACCTCCACCTTATGAAGTGTTATGTCCAAACGAAGCCACCTAGCATCTGTGGTCCAACCATGCGTCCAACTTAGTCTCGGGATAGGGACTATGCATCCAAGCTTCCGTCAACCATGTGTTCATTGTCACACCCCCTCCTAGGAACCCTCTTAACCAAGGAGACAGCAGACACCGACGGTCTTATGGCATCCACTGCCAACCTTATACCTTGACCAAGACCTAATAAGCAGATATACACAATAATTGAACATCCATCTATAACCGGGGCTAAGCTATCATACAGACATTGATTTACATTCAACCTTTAATTTACACAAGTTCACTAACTTCTGCCCTTAACGCTCTATATGTACAACATAGGTTTAAGATCGAATATTTACAATTCTCAAAATTCCAGACATTGATGGTGGCCCAGATGAGTTGCTATGTAGGCTAAGCACCTTGGACTCGCTCGCTACCTGAAAAACAGAAAAACAAGGAAAGCATGAGCTAGGTTGCCCAGTGAGTGACTTGTTTTGTAAAAACCTTCCTTGGTTCATATTTAAATCAAATCTGTAATCAATATATGAAAATAAATAAACAATAATAAATCGTTTCCATATTCAAACAAATCATGCTCAGGTAACATTATCAAATCACATACGTATCATTTCTAAAGGAAAACCATGTAAGTACAACACATTTCAATCACATTTCCTTAGTTGAGGCGGAGCAGAGCTCAACGCTACTCAATGTCGAAAACATCCTTAGTTGGGCTGAGAAATCTCGACACACCCAACATCAAATATCCTTAGCTGTGTGGAGTAGTCTCAACGCAACAGCGTCTATCATACCTCTACGAGCACATAGATATCATATACTGGGTTACCTGAATACCTTCTCCGAGTCCTTTAGTATCGGGTCCCATATACGAGATTTAGGCCACCCACATGTCTTCTTTGAGTCCTTCAGCTTTGGGGTTATCTCTATACTCAGGTTACCCACATGTCTTCTCGGAGTCCTTCAGCATTGGGAACCATTTCTATATCTTGGCTACCCACATGCCTTCTTCGTGTCTCATGCGCACTTTTAGTGTTAACTGCAAGTGTACGGGTCAAGTAATAATATAAAACGGTTAAGTCCGAGTATCGTTCCACTGGAGATCCAATTGGGAAGGTTTAAGTTACTTAGCTATTCTAGAATGGAATCAATTTTATTTGAGGATTGAAATTCAATATTTTAAATTAGGGAAAAATACAAAACAAACAAGGAAAGTATCAAAGGGAGAAACGCAAGAGTCAAAAAGAGTTCTAGGGTAATGAATCTTTGTTTATTTCATCATGCAAAATTATAGATTTCATGGATTTTATTGTAATTCATATGCCTAAGTCTAGAAACTTAATTCCAAGTTATTTTCTCTCAAAAACAACCCTTTCTCATGCAACTCGATTGATTATTAATCTCTTAAAACCAATACAAAATTACATGGCATTAAAACTAGTCTTTAGCAACTTTTATTGTCAACCTAACTACTCTCGTGATAGATTAACAACAATTCATTGTTATAGATCAAGTTAAACATACAATCTCTCAATCATACATCTAACCTAACATGTGAAGATGGCCAATCTACAAGAATTAAACACAATAACAATGAAAAGCATAATTATTTAAACAAAACCATGAGTCTACAAAATTAACATGAATTCATAAACAATTCATCAAAACCCTAAAACTAAAGATTTTAGCCACTTATAGCTTGAAGCAACATGTTTAAGCAAAAATACACAAAGGAAGAGTGTAAAGAAAAGGAAAACTCTACTGAAAAGAGGTTCTTGATTGAGGCAGCACTGTCACGATCTCCTCGGCTCTCACGTCGGACTTCGGAGGGCACCAAGACTATCTCGAACTCTTTTCCTCTTCCTTGCAACTAACTCACTCTTTGAACTCTCACTTAATCCTCTCCTTTTTGTATCTCTTTTTAGGTCTGCAACTTTCTTGCTTTTCTTGATTTTCTCCCCCCCTTTTGGCTGCTAGAAACCCCCAAATTTATAGAGTTTGGCCGCCAAAAAACTTAACCTAAAATACAAAATTTTCGTTTAAGTAACGCTGGCGCCGCGGTGCTAGGGTTTCGACCAAAAATAAGTTGCTCTCGGGTTTTTCTTCTTTTTCTTTTCTTCTTTCTTTTTCTTCTACTTATAAAATCCATTGTTTTTCTATTCTTATTTTATTTTTATTTTTATTTTCAAATAAACAAAGTAACTTCTAAACTCGATTTACCTCGTAATGATTTAGAATTCACTTACCAAAAATATTTCCGGCTTCCTTCACTTCTTCCTTCAATCTACAAGAGGAAAAACAATTTACTCCATATCGGTACTACGTACTTACTTTTAGCTCTTACAAAATGAAAGTAGGCTTTACATTCAGGGTGTTTCCTTTTAAAGTTTGGCTTCTTTTGTTCTCTTTTCTTCCTCCCGTCCTTTCTACACTTAGTCAAAATTCCTTTCCAAGCTCTTCTATGCACCTACAAGCCTTTGCCAAGTCCAACACTTAGCCAAAATTCCCTCCCTTAAAGAGGTATACGTCCAACTAGTCTTAGTGTTCCGATACTTAGCCAAAATCCCACTTACAAGACTTCACTATGCGTCCAACACCTTGATCATGCCACCTCCCCCAACCATGCGTCCAAGGCTTCCAACTTAGCCTTATGAACTCCTTGATTGCCCTCTTATGCGTCCATGTGATGTCTTTCGAGGCTATGCTTCCAACTTTTCTCTTTTAAGCTTTTCACACTTAGCCATTTTTCCATCAATGTACCAAGTATGCGTCCAACTCTTACTTTCCTCCCTTAGGGTTGCTTTTCAACTCTCTAAACCATATAAGAATTAACCAAAATCTCTCTTGAAGAAGGGTCCATGCGTTTACCCTAGGTAAGGAGGTGTTTTTCCTTCAAATTTGCCTTATGCGTTTACCCTCCTTTCCAAGACCTAGGTTTCTCTTCCAACACTTCAACACTCAACCAATTTCTCCCAACTCAAAGTACCATGCGTTCAATCTTCATCATCCACGCATCCAACATGGTGATGTTTTACCCAAGAATACTCACAACTAGCTTCCAACTATGCTTCCAACTCTTCATTCCAACACTTAGTGAGATTTTCCTCTCATTTCCTTAGGCTATGCGTCCAAGCTAGCCATTTTTATAGCATAGTTGAGTTCTCATAGCATGGTTGTGACACTTAGAAGGATTTCTTAGCTCAATAGTCAACTTGAGGTTTAAAGCCCAAAAATTTGCATAACGTGGCTTTCTCCCAAACCAACCTACGGCTTATTCTCAACCCAAAACTCAAGTTGACTAAAACTCTTCTCCTCCTTCCTTCCATCTCAACAACTCCACAGGCTTGTGATCCAAGTTTTACCCCCTTTATCTTAGTTTCTCTTCTTTACAAGTCTTAAGCACTTAGGTCAAAGATTAGGGTGTTACAAGAAGTTTCCTACCGTTGGAGACCATCTTCGATGTAGGAAAACACTAATCACGAACCAGAGCAAAGCCCTTCGCCAAGGAATACATAACTTCTTCTTGGGACACCACCGAGAAATCTTCCTTACTATTCCCTAGGAAGAATAAAAAAGAAGAGTGGTGGGCTCTCTTTTGATTTTGGTAAAGGAAGAATGTTATAAAGAAGAGAGAATTTGAGAGGAAATCTTTTGGGAGAATTTTTCACAAAACTCTTCTTTGTCTTGTGTAATTGCACTCCCTTCTTTCCTTTTTTTTTTTCTTTATGTAAAAACTAGTGTGAGAGAGGGAAATAACTTCCTTAAACGTGGGAAGTTATTTCTTTAATTAATAATAATATAATAATAATATTAATATTAATTTAATTATATAATATATTAAATCATATTTAATATATATAATTAAATAAAATGGCTCTTTTCAAATATAGCAAAATGCACCAAAATATTTACAAATATAACAAAATTTCATTGTCTATCTGCGATAGACCACAATAGATCGCGATAGACTACTACTATTCTCTGTCACGATAGTTTTCCACAGATAGATTGTGTATTTTGGTATTAGTTGTAAATATTTTCAGCAGTTCTGTCATTTAAGATAATTTTCCTAAATAAAACTAATTAATTAACAATTAATTAATCAATAAATTAAATATCACATATTTAATTTAATTTGAATCATATTCAAATAACATTCTCTAACATAACCTATAGTTTTAATATGAATCTCATTCATATTAATTTTAACCTATAGTTTTTATATGAATCTCAATCATATAATTAATATATAAATTTTATTTAAATATTGATCTCTCTTATAACATAAAATATAAATTTTGAATCTCATTCAAAATAAACTTTATATTATAATGTATCTTTATATATTATACTAATTGTATCACATACAATTAACTCCCTTATTAATTTAAACATTTCAAATTAAACCAAAATGTTTGATTCTTATACAAAGCCTTAATGAGCTAGCAAGGTGCTAATCAAGGAGTTGTAAAGCAAACTCACACTTCAAGATGTGAAGTGTCAGCGTGCATGAGTAGGTTATGCATGATGAAACCACATAAGAAATTAAGTGTCAAGCTTAGGAGAATTCTTGGATGACAAGAACAATCTTCCCAAGCCTATAAATAGGGCTTGAAACCTTGGGAATTCACACAATTTACCTTCAAATGAAAGTTCACCAAGAGAGAGAGCTTTGAGGAAAGAAAGAAATTTGTTTGGGGATGGAGAAGAGTGAATCAGGCGTTCAACACCTGAAGTAGGTGTCCAAGTAAGCAGTTCAGGTGTCCAAGAAGGCAGCCCAAGCGTCCAGCAACACTAATTTAGGCATCCAAAAGGTGGTTTTAGGCATCCACCTTTTGTGTTATTGTTTCCTTACATTTTGTGTTATTTTTATGTGGAAAGGAAAAAAGGATTGCCGCACGGGATGGTCTTTGGATCTAGTTGCTCAGCCTATGATACAACTATGCATGGGATGGTCGAAGGATCTCAGGATCTAGAATCCGAGCTTGTGGCAAATTCTCACGGGATGGTAAGAGAGTTGTAATGACCTAGATTCTGAACCTGTGAGAGAAACTTATGCGCACTTTCTATGTTTACTGCAAGTGTACAGGTCAAGTTATAATATAAGACAGTTAAGTTCCGAATATTGTTCCATGGAGGATCCAATTGTAAAGGTTTGAGTTACTTAGCTATTCTAGAATTGAATCAATTTTATTTGAGGATTTGATCTTGAGTTATGATTTAGGAAAACTAAAAAAAAAAGTAAGTAAATAAGAAACACAAGAGTCAAAGAGAGTTATATGGTAATGAATCCTTGTTTAATTCACTATGCAACATTCTAGGGTTCATGGATTTTATTGCAATTCATATGCTTAAGTCTAGAAACATAAATCCAAGTTATTTTCTTTCAAAAACAACATTTTATCATGCAACTCAATTGATTACAAATTTTTTGAAACCAATACAAATTACATAGCATTACAAGTTGTCTTTAGCAACTTTCGTTGTTAACTGATAACTTGTAGAAATACAAGTTATTACAGCCTTTCTGTTAGAAAAATAGAGATTAAATAGATAATCATGCATTAGTTTGTGTGGAATTTCATTAATAAATCTTCCTATGCGTTCTACTCTTGTATTTTGATGAAGATAATTATTTTATAACTTTTTGAGCCTAAAACGCATGTTTTAACGCAAGAACGCAAGCAACCTATAGATGTGTTAACGACTTCTTAACGCAGGACTATGCGTTGGCAACCTGTTCTCCATGGACGCATGATCTGAACAGAACGCGAGCAACATGTAGATGCGTTGGCAACTTCGTAACGCAGGACTATGCGCTGGCAACCTGTGACGCGTTGACATCCACTCAACGTAGGATGATGCGTTAGAACATATGGATGCGTCAACATGAGTGAACGCATGAACCAAATTCTCCATGGACACATAACGACCAGAAACGTAAGGCAGCGAAAAATCAGATCAGAATCTTGAGAGATTGTCAGAAGATTGACATGCATGATCTATGGCTAAAGTGGTGGATCTAAATTGAACCGATAATTACGCATTTAGGCGAGATAGACGCACGACATCAATTTCCTCCAATCACGCAGATTTGCCACTGATTACGAACGCAGCGTCTATGAAAGGGCGGACTTGCAATGTAAGCACTAATTTGCGTTACCAAGCGTGGGGTGCAGCCATGCGTTGTGGTTATGTGTTTCAAAGGGAGAAGTGGTCGTGAGCGAGGGCAAGAATTTTTGGAAAGTAAAATGGTGGCTAAGTGTTGGCCAAGCTTATGTGATGCGGTTGATTCACGGAGGTTAGTGAGCTGAAGTAGCTACCCGCGTTGATGGATAAGTAATCCTGGCGGGGGAAGAAATATACTTGAACCATGCGTTTAAGTCACTCTGCGTTGAGGATAGTTGTGCGTTGAAGTCGATGCGTCGAAGACAGACATGTGTTGGAGTCACCCTGTGTTGAAGACAGAATGGTCTGGACGCGACGAAAGTAGTATTGCATGACGGAAAGATATGCGTTAAAAATAGGAGGCGTTTGGGGACGACACCATGCGTTGGAAGAGAAGTTAACTTGAGTGACGTGTGTTGAGAGGAGAATCCTGCGCTAGTCTGTGGGTGAAAGGTAAGTCAGCAACATAAGTCCTGGTGTTTGTAAGGCTAAGTCGGTAGTATATATACCTGGGTTAATTAAATGTTTAATCATTTTTAAGACACTTCGAGAGCTTAAGTCGGTTCCATATTTAAGACAAACTTCAGAAGAAGATTGAGGAAGGTGTTCTTGAGGATTCAGAACGAAATTCGACTCATGTCGATGTTGAAAACGAAGCTGGAACAGAGGAATGACTGAAGTCACATGGTTTGATTTGAGCAGTGACTGATAATCAAAGTAGAACGTGTGGAGGAAGCCGAGTTTAGAGCTGAAACTTGGAGGTTAGTAAGTTAACATAATATCTAACAACTTTTGTGAAGGATGGTAATGATGAATTGAGGATTTACTATGTGAATACTTAGGAAAAACAGAGTTTACAAGATTCCTATGCAATCCGGAACAGCAGGAGGTGATTCCGGAATATTGTGAGAGCGAGGAGGAGTTACACCTTGAAACTTTAAGGTAAGCTATAGAACTTGATTTCTTATGAGTTTGTAGAAGAGAAGAAGTCCTGAATCCGTATGGAAATGTGACTTTTAATAGATAGAAGTAAGAACGAGAAGAAAGGAAGGAATAACGGTGCAAACTGCCGCTGAGACTCAAATATCGGCACACTGTCTGGGTATTGATAGCGAGATAGGTGTCGCTAAGATGCAAAGGAGCCTTCCGTCTCAAAAATCTCGCTAGATAACGCTGAGTATCGCTGCTAAGGTAATGTAACGCTAGTGCCGCTCCACCAAGTATCGCTAATAACAGTCTTTATTGGTTGGTATCGCTAGGATTCTCGTTTATAAGTCAGTAGAGAAAAGGAAGAAGATTTAATGTTGAATAACGCAAGGAATATGTCTCTTGCAGGCCAAGAAGAAATAGAAAAGGTGTATAACCCACGTAAAGCCTAGAAAGAGTTGTGAGTGACTATTTTATTCTTCAATTTTGTTTTAATAAAAATGTTCTTATGAAGTATGATTTATAATGAACTGTTTAATATGTATAATGTTGATTGCATTACTCATAAGGCATGTTATATGTTTTTTAAAGTGGATAGAAAGCATTTATCTGAAATGTTATTGAATAAAGTGTTGTATGATTTCTATGAGAGGATTTTCATATGAACTATTATGTGAATAAAATTCTAAAACGTTTTAGAGGAGGCTCAGTGCTCAAGGACACGAGAAGGCACGTGAGTTTCCTCGGGACCCAGTACTGAAGGACATGAGAAGGTATTTGGGCAACTCGTCATATTCCTATGTGCACATAGAGGTTGATTTGGCTGATGCGTCGAGTTTGCTTCGCATTGAGCCAGGGACGATTTCGACGTTGAGTGCGTAGAAGCGTTGCTCCGCCTCAACTAAGGGAAAAGTTTGAAAACGAAACCGTGTTTGATGAACTCTTTGGAAAACACTTTTGTATGATTTTAAAATTGATTTATGGAGATTAATGGATTTTATGGAAAGCATGTTTAATGTGAACAATGTTAAACTCTTACTTATTCATTATATGTAACATGCCTGTTTTCAATGAATGCTCGTTAAACAAAGATTTGTCACTCACTAGGCTGTTAGCTTATGTTTTCCAATGTTTTCTTTTCTCCCCCCAGGTAGCAAGGACGTTCCCGGTGCTTAGCCTACTTCAGCTCACCCTGCCTAAGTCTTGAGATCTCAAGAAGAGTCAAGTCTGGGAGTTGTACGTTGCATATGTTAAACGTAAATGGCATGTAGATCATGTAGTTTGAAGTGAGGATTGTTGGTGGAGTTTTGTACATTGGATGATGGATATGGAAGTGAAATTATGCTATATAATAAAAGTGTACTCTATCCAGGGAATCATATAAAGATATAAGCATGTGTAGTATGTCTGAATTCTATGTATGTATATAAGTAAATATATGCACAGGAAAGGAATGTAAGATGGGACAATATGCGTCACAGGAGGGGTGATGTTTATTGTCTTCACATTCCCTTTTAGGTTAGGAGGGTAATCTGGAAGGGGGTGTGACATGCAAGATGAAAAAGGGTTGTTGATTCTCGGAAGAATTCCTAAGTGACAGTAGAGTTCTCTCCAGACGATAACCAGAGACGAATAGCTCGAGAGAGAAGAGTCTTCCCTCCTCTTGACCACTTCACAGCAGAACCTCACGCTTTTATTCTGGCGACTCAAGACATTAACGCCTTTCCTGCTTTCTATCTCTTTTTCTAGCTTAATTTTAGATTTGTGTCAAGACATTGAGCTGTCTAAAATTGTATTTCATTCATTTAATCTACAATTCTTCCATGTGTACTCATTTCTTTACACTTTCCACTTATTACTTTGAATCCATGAGTAACTAATATTTCAAGGGTCATGGGTTGCGTTAGCATCTAAATAAGAACCATAGTGTAACTATTGCATCTTGTCAATTGTAATCTGAATCCGATGCTTATGTCCATCTAGCTAATCAATATAAGTAGTAATAATCAGATTGCTCGAGAGGGTAAGTGATTGTGGAACTCAATTGACACAGCCAAGAAGTGTTACCTGTCCATAGGAATAACCTTGGTACTTAACACTCTCCTATGCGTTATAGACATATAACGCATAGCGGCTGACAACCGGGAGAAGAGTCACAAGTTTGAATAGACTATCACCATGCGTTTCTGACTTTAGACGTTAACCAACCCGAACCCTGTTTTTACCCATTCACACAACTCATGAGCTAACTTTGTTGTGTCGCATACTTTACCATCTACCACATTTTAGTATAGTGTACATGTTATCGCTTTCTTTAATTAAACGCATCCTTTCTCAACTATTTTTGGTTACCACTCCAACTCTAATAATCCAATTAATTATAGAATCAGCATAGTTCTTGTGTTCGACCTCAGATTCACCGAGAAAACCTATTTCCTTGCTTATACTTGGGTAAAGGATAGGAAAACTTGACAGATCACAAACGCATAACATTAAGCATGTTCAACGCATAGCATGTTAAACCCATAGGAAGCTTAATAACAAATAGACACAGAGACGCTGCAGCGAGTCTTCAAACTATAAATCTATTGCGTTTCACCAACAAGTTTTTGGCGCCGTTGTGATAAGCACTTGAAAAGTGCTTTCTATTCTCTCAAATTAAGGGAGTTTATATTAGATTTCACTTGTTTGCTATTGATTTCAGGTTAAAACGAGGAAAATTAGAAAAAACGACTAAAAGATCAAAACCGAGCAAGAATACGGCGAAAAAGAGCTGAAAAACTCAAAAGTACAAATTTTGGGATAGCGCCGCGGCGCTGAAACATAAATGCATCGTTATGGACGCACAGTAGCACCGCAGCGCCGAGATGGCGCTGCCTCGACGCAACCTTGTTGAACGCATGATAGCGTCGCGACGCTAAAACCCAAGAGCAAACTTTTCTGATGCAGCCCTAGCACCGCAGCTCTATGTATCAGCGCCGCGACGTAGCTTTCCTTAAATGAAAATTTGTTATTTTTGGTAAATTTTTGGGCGGCCAAACTCTATAAATTTAGGGGTTTCCAGCAGCCCAAATCATCAAAGAAAATCAAAGCAAAGCAAAGAAGTTACAGACCTAAAGAGGCACAAAAAGGAGAGAATTAAGTGAGAGTTCAAAGAGTGAGTTAGTTGCAAGGAAGAGAAAAAGAGTTCGAGATAGTCTTGGTGCCCTTCGAATTCCGACGTGAGAGAGCCGAGGAGATCGTGACGGTGCTACCTCAATCAAGAGCCTCTTTTCAGTAGAGTTTCCTTTTCTTTACACTCTTTCTTTGTTTATTTTGCTTAAACATGTTGCTTCAAGCTATGAGTGGCTAAACTCTTTAGTTTTAGGGTTTTGATGATTTGTTTATGAATTCTGTTGATCTTGTAGACTTTCATGGTTTTGTTGGAATGATTATGCTTTTCATTGTTATTGTGTTTAATTCTTGTGGATTGGCCATCCTCACATGTTAGGTTAGATGTATGATTGAGAGATTGTATGTTTAACTTGATCTATAAAAATGAATTGTTGTTAATCTATCACGAGAGTAGTTAGGTTGACACTAAAAGTTGCTAAAGACTATTTTTAATGCCATGTAATTTGGTATTGGTTTTAAGAGATTAATAATCAATCGAGTTGCATGAGAAAAGGGTTGTTTTTGAGAGAAAATAACTTGGAATTAAGTTTCTAGACTTAGGCATATGAATTACAATAAAATCCATGAAATCTATAATATTGCATGATGAAATAAACAAGGATTCATTACCCTAGAACTCTCTTTGACTCTTGTGTTTCTCACTTTAATACTTTCCTTATTTGATTTGTATTTTCCATAACTTATAATATTCAATTTCAATCCTCAAATAAAATTGATTCAACTCTAGAATAGCTAAGTAACTTAAACCTTCACAATTGGATCTCCAGTGGAACGATATTCGGACTTAACCGTCTTATATTATAACTTGACCCGTACACTTGCGGTTAACACTCAAAGTGCGCATCAAGTTTTTGGCGCCATTGCCGGGGATCCAAAGAACGGTTTTTGTTATTTAATATTCATTAGAATTGATAGATCTTAATTTGAGGTGTATATTATTTGATCGTTTTTTATATTTTTTATTTTTATTTTATTTTATTTTATTTTTTATTTTTTTCCTTTATTTTATTTTATTTTATTTTTTGATTATTTTGTCGGTTTATGCCTCGAGATAATACTAATATTCTCCCTCTTGATCCCGACATTGAAAGGACGTGTAGAAGAAACCTAAGGGTTCAACACAATCACATCGAGGAGATGGCGGAGGAGATACCAAAGGCAATTCGGGACTACTTCCAACCGACATTACCGGCTAATCAACCTGGCATTATGAATGTACCCATCAATGTCAACAACTTTGAGTTGAAACCGGGGTTGATCCACATGGCTAGAGAGCTAGCCTTTAGAGGAAGAACCAATGAAGTTCCTCACAAGCACTTACGATCTTTCTTAGAAATATGCGGAACGGTAAAGATGAAAGGTGTTACTAACGATGCAATTAAACTAAGACTTTTTCGTTTCTCTTTACAGGACCGTGCTAAGGATTGGTTGGAAACCATACCTCCGGATAGCATCACAACGTGGGAGATCTTAGCTCAAATATTTTCCACCGGCTAAATCTCAAAGACTAAGAACGGAGATTGGAACATTCCGCCAACTTGAGGATGAACAATTATATGAGGCTTGGGAGAGGTATAAGGATCTCTTGAGAAGGTGCCCTCAACATGGTTACCCGGATTGGTTGCAAATTCAACTCTTCTACAATGGATTAGCAAGCTCAACCAAATCCATACTAGATGCAACCGCCGGAGGGTCAATTTTTTCACAGAATGCTCAAGAGGCCTATACCATACTAGAAGACTTGGCCACTACATCGTACAATTGGCCATGTGAACGGTCTTCTCCAATCATCCCAAAAGCCACCGGACGATATGAGATGGACGAGGTAAGTTCTTTAAAAGCTCAATTGGCTTCTCTTACTAATGCCTTATCTAAATTTTCTCAAGGAAGCCAAGTCCAAGCAAGTCCATCATCCATAGCTTCCCTTGCGGCCATGGCAAGTCAACAAGAGCCTAATGAGTTAGAAGTAGCCAATTATGTGGATAAAGGACAATACCGAGGTCAACAACAACTTCCAACTCACTATCATCCCAACTTGAAGAATCATGAGAATTTTTCATATGCTAACAACAAGAATGTGTTGCAAGCACCTCAAGAATTCAATGGAGCGGGGAATGCAAAGACCTCATCACTAGAGGACATAATGCTTGACTTTGTCAAAGAGCCAAGATCAAGGACAACCACATTGGAGAATTCGGTCCAAGCAATTGCAAGTACCGTTCAAAGCCACGGTAAGGCACTTCAAAACTTGGAGGTTCAACTTAGTCAAATGGCAACTTCCCTCCAAACAATGCAAAAGGGTAAGTTCCCTAGTTGTCCCGATATAAACCCAAGGGAGGAGTGCAAGGCCGTGACTTTGAGGAGTGGGAAAAAGCTATCCACTCCCTTGATCAATGATGAAGATGATGAGCTTCCACAAGAAGAAGATGAAGCCATCATAGAGGATATTCAACAAAAAGAGAGTGCATCTAAAGGAAAAGGAGAAATCAAAGTCCAACATAGGGAGTACTTCTAACTCTACTTCTTTTATCCCCAATACTTTACCTTTTCCTCAAAGATTTCAAAAGAAAAAGATTAATGCTCAATTTTCAAAGTTCTTAGACATATTCAAAAAGTTAGAAATTAACCTTCCTTTTGCAGAGGCATTAGAACAAATGCCTAAGTATGCCAAATTCATGAAGGATGTATTTTCTAAGAAGAAAAGGTATGGAGATTATGAAATGGTTGCACTGACCGAAGAATGTAGTGCGACACTACAAAAGAAATTGCCTCCAAAACTAAAGGATCCAGGGAGTTTCTCTATCCATTGTCATTTAGGCAACAATGAAGTTACTAAAGCACTTTGTGATCTTGGAGCTTCCATTAATTTAATGCCTTTATCCATGTTTAGGAAGCTCAATGGAGGAGAGGTGCAACCAACTACCATATCTTTGCTTTTGGTCGATCGATCATTTGTTCATCCCTACGGCATTGTGAAGGACGTCTTGGTGAAGGTAGACAAGTTTATCTTCCCGGCAGACTTTGTGATATTAGACATGGAGGAAGATGCCGAAGTCCCCATAATCCTTGGGAGACCATTCTTGGCCACCGGAAGGGCCCTCATTGATGTGCAAGATGGAAAGCTCACATTCCGCCTTAACGATGAGGAGGTAGCATTCGACATTTATAAGACCCTTGAGCATCAGGATGTAGAAAGGTATGAGCATCATGAGCCAAGCACAAAGGTAACATCACCTCTCTCTTCAAATAAAAACTCTACGCATGATAAGCCTCCTTTGAATGGTAAGACTAATGACATGCTTGATGTTAAAGTAGAAAATTCTATGAAGCATGTTTCTAGTTGTGATATTTCTCCTAGTTCTTCATACATGCCTCCCAAACCTATAATGAATTATGAACAAATTATGGAGAAGCATGATAAAAATGAAGTGGTGAGTCCGTTAAAATCTAAGCATGATGATTCTTTAATAAGTCTTGACCACATTAGAAACGATGATGTTCAACTTGATAATGATTTATTGACTAACTCACTAAATGCTAATGAATATGTTTGTGAGTGTCAATGTGGGCGAATACTAAAAGTTGTAGGTGATCCAAAGCATGAAAGGAAGAAACCACCTTGGGATCCACTGTGATTCGTGAGCCCCATCTAGCTAGAAGACGTTAAACCAAGCGCTTATTGGAAGGCAACCCAATTTTATTGCTTTCTTTACTTTTCTTTTTTTTTTTTATTTTCAATAAATCTTGGAGTCACTCATATGCTTTATCTCTCAGAAACGTGGTTTATCACACAAAGTACTCCTTACACCAAGCCTGTTTGGTGGCTTCCCGCTTGCTCCCAGGCTTGCTCTTTCCTTGTTAGATGCTCTTATGCATTGGGGACAATGCATGATTCTAAGTTTGGGGTGGGAGGTGTCTTTCGTACTTTTGTGTGTTTTCTTATCCTACTATGCATGTTAGTGAAGGTTTTAATGATCATATGCATGTCAACTTTTGAAAAAATTTTTGAAAATTTTGGAGCTTTCAAAGTTAATGGGAATGTTGTTTATGGTTGTGTGACTTGATGTTGATTGCCCATGATGAGATTCGAATTTGCATGATAGATGACTTATTGTGAAAATTGAATAGCACTATCTTGAGTTAAATTCATTTAAGTCCCTCTTAAAATCTCTCATATTCTTGAGCACGTAGCCACTTTAAAATAAAATCTTTAACTGAAAAAAAGATTAAGTTGGGTGTATTTGGTTGTCACTCCGAAAGGCCCCACCGGTTAGAGAGTAGAAATGCATGATAGCTTGTAATCTTAGACTAAGGAAAAAGAAAAGAGTATACATGCCTTGAGAAAAGAAAAAGTGTACACAAAATATATGAGCTTTATTTGTCTATCTTTTTAAATGATAAACTTGTAATGAGTATGCATGGATAGGGGTAAAAAGAGCTGCCTTTGCTGTGATCAGTAAGGACGCCTGGGAATTGACTAGGTACGAGTCCCTATAGTGAATGTGTGAAAGCTAGTGCCTCTAGGTAAAAGAATGCAAGTTTGGGCCCATGAAAAAAAAAATGATTGAAAGGCACCTTAGTGGACATATTACACACTTGAAATGTATGAAAGCTTGAAGATTGGTCCATGAGCTAGAGTAGGGGGAAAACTAAAGAAACTCTCTTAAGTCCTAATTTGAGTTCTAGTATTTTAAATTGAAGGAGGCTTGCACACACACACATGGGAGATAGCAAGATTTGGCCTTGAATGATTATAACAATATAGATATGCTTGCATGTTTCTACTTAAGCTATAAATGCTATTCTCTGAGACATTAGTCGATTGCACACTTCTTCATCTAAACTCCCTATTATTTGATTTTATTCTTTGCTCAGGACTAGCAAATCTCTAAGTTTGGGGTGTTGATAAGCACTTGAAAAGTGCTTTCTATTCTCTCAAATTAAGGGAGTTTATATTAGATAGCTGAAAAACTCAAAAGGGCAAATTTTGGGATAGTGCCGCTGCGCCGAGACGGGGCTGCCTCGACGCAACCTTGTTGAACGCATGATAGCGTTGCGACGCTTGGACGGTGCTGTCGCGGCGCTAAAACCCGAGAGAAAACTTTTCTGATGCAGCCTTAGCGCCGCGACGCCAGCTTTCCTTAAAAGAAAAATTGTTATTTTTGGTAAATTTTTGGGCAGCCAAACTCTATAAATTTGGGGGTTTCCAGCAGCCCAAATCATCAAAGAAAATCAAAACAAAGCAAAGAAGTTACAGACCTAAAGAGGCACAAAAAGAAGAGAATTAAGTGGGAGTTCAAAGAGTGAGTTGGTTGCAAGGAAGAGGAAAAGAGTTCGAGATAGTCTTGGTGCCCTTCGAATTCTGACGTGAGAACCAAGGAGATCGTGACGATGCTACCTCAATCAAGAGCCTCTTTTCAGTAGAGTTTCCCTTTCTTTATACTCTTTCTTTGTTTATTTTGCTTAAACCTGTTGCTTCAAGCTATGAGTGGCTAAACTCTTTAGTTTTAGGGTTTTGATGATTTGTTTATGAATTTATGTTGATCTTGTAGACTTTCATGGTTTTGTTGGAATGATTATGCTTTTCATTGTTATTGTGTTTAATTCTTGTGGATTGGCCATCCTCACATGTTAGGTTAGATGTATGATTGAGAGATTGTCTATTTAACTTGATCTATAAGAATGAATTGTTGTTAATCTATCACGAGAGTAGTTAGGTTGACAATAAAAGTTGCTAAAGACTATTTTTAATACCATGTAATTTGGTATTGGTTTTAAGAGATTAATAATCAATCGAGTTGCATGAGAAAAGGGTTGTTTTTGAGAGAAAATAACTTGGAATTAAGTTTCTAGACTTAGGCATATGAATTACAATAAAATCCATGAAATCTATAATATTGCATGATGAAATAAACAAGGATTCATTACCCTAGAACTCTCTTTGACTCTTGTGTTTCTCACTTTAATACTTTCCTTATTTGATTTGTATTTTCCATAACTTATAATATTCAATTTCAATCCTCAAATAAAATTGATTCAACTCTAGAATAACTAAGTAACTTAAACCTTCACAATTGGATCTCCAGTGGAACGATATTCGGACTTAACCGTCTTATATTATAACTTGACTCGTACACTTGCGGTTAACACTCAAAGTGGGCATCACGTTGCCGGGGACTTGAATTCTGTCTAACAACATTAACCTAACTCTTTTCATGATAGATTAACAACAATTCATTGTTATAAATCCAATTAGACATACAATTATCTCAACCATACATCTAATTTATCATTCAAGGATGGCCAATCAACAAGAATTAAGCACAATAACAATGAAAAGCATATTCATTATAACAAAACCATGAAGAGTCTACAATGTCAACGTAACTTTATAAACATATCATCAATACCTTAAAACTAAAGAGTTTAGCCACTCTTAGCTTTAAGCAACATCTTCACAAACAATATGAGTGAAAAGCGCTTGAAAAGTGCTTTCTATTCTCTCAAATTAAGGAAGTTTATATTAGATTTCACTTGTTTGCTAGCGGTTTTCAGGTTAAAATGAGGAAAATTAGAAGAAAAGACCAAAAGATCAAAACTGAGCCAGAATACAGTGAAAAAGAGAAGAAAAACAACAATTTTGCCAAACTAGGGCAGCGCCACGACACTATTTCCTAAGAGCAGGTCTACCACAACACTTGCAATTCATATGGTTAAGTCTAGTAACATAAATCCGAGTTATTTTCTATAAAAAAAAACAACCTTTTCTCATGCAATCTAATTGATTACTAACATCTTGAAACCAATATAAGCCACATGGCATTAGGAGTAGTCTTTAGAAACTTTCATTATTAACCTAACTATTTGCATGAGAGATTATTAACGATTCATTGTTATAGATCCAATTAGACATACAATTCTTTAAATCATACATCTAATCTAGCAAGCATGAATGGCCAATCAACAAGAATTAAGCACAATAACAATGAAAAGCATATTCATTACAACAATCCATGAAAAGTCTACAACATTAGCATAACTTTATAAATAATTCGTTAATACACTAAAACTAAAGAATTTAGCCACTCATAGCTTTAGACAACATGTTCAAGACAATTGTAAGCATAGGAAGAATGTAAAGAAAGGAAAACTCTACTATAAAGAAGCCCTTGATTGAGGAGGAATCGCCAAAACTTCCTTGATCCTCACGTGTCGAACAACACCAAACACTCTCTCAAACTCTTTTCTCTCTTCCTTGCAGTCAACTCACTCTTTGAGGCTCTGTATTGTGTGAGTAGGGTTGCTGGAAACCCATCAATTTATAGACTTGGCCGCCCAAAATTCTTTCCAAAAATAAATATTGTTTAAAATAAAAAACTAGCATCATTGCGCTCTGTTCGTCATCATAGGCAAGCGCAGCGACGCTCTCCGATAGTGTCGTGACGCTACCCAACATGAAATTCCAGTCTCAAGCACAGCGCTGCGATGCTCCTCGTCCTGGGGTAGCGATGTGACACTCCATGACATCCCATTTTTAGTGCTCTCGGGTCTAGAGCGCACGGGGTAGCGCAGCGACGCTCTCGGCTGCATTGCCCTGTTTTTTTGGATTTTCTTGCATTTTCCTCCATTTTTCACTTGATTTTGTCTCGGTTTGGTCTTTTTAGCCTGTAACATTTGATTTTTGCCATAATCACCTGAAAACCACTAGCAAACACGTGAAATCTCATAAAAATATCTCGAAATTAAGAGAATAAAAAACACTTTTTGAGTGCTTTTCAGTCACATCTATTGGAGAAGACAACCGGAGATAGAGAGCTCAAGAGAGTAATCTTCCCACCTTGCCATCCAACCAACCATCATTGTGCCCAGTGAAATATGCATCCAACCTACCATCAGAAGCAAGACGATGATGCCTCTGGCTTGCCTTCTTACTTCCTTATCTCTTTTCTATATTCTTTAGTTGTTTACATTATTTACTTCAATACATTGAGTAATCTGTAACAACATTTCTACCTTCAATATAATTATTTATCATGAATTTCATCTCTTTCATCTTTTCCATTTTCACTTTTGGTACCATGAGAAGCTAAGTCTTTCAAGGGTTGGTGTTGTGATGAATATTGTATGTGTAAATTGTACTAACGCAAGGTGCTAAATGATGCGATTATGCGTTTAACATATCATGCTTTGAACATGTTATGCGTCTTCCTACTATGCGTTGGTAATCTTGTCAAGTTTTCCTATCCTTTACCCAAGTACAAGCAAAGGAATAGGTTTTCTCGGTGAGTCCGAGGTCGAACACAGGGATTATGATGATTTAGTATTTATGTGGATTTCATGCGCTGCAGTGGTAACCACGAAATAGTTGGGAATGTTTGTTTTTAATCTAAAGAAAGCGATTGTTTGTACACTAGGCTAAAATTGTGGAAGATGGAAAGCATGCGACACAGCAAATTCAGCTAAAGATGTGTGTGAATGGATAAAGAAAGGGTTCGGGTTGATTAACATCTAACATCGGAAGCGCATAGTAGTATTCTATTCATACTTGCGACTCTTCTCCCGGTTGTCAGCCGCTATGCGTGATATGTCTATAACGCATAGGAGAGTGTTAAGAACCAAGGTTATCCCCATAGACAGGTAACACTTCTTGGCCCTTGTCAATTGAGTTCCACAATCACTTACCCTCTCGAGCAGTTTGATTATTACTACTTATATCGATTTGTCAAATGGACATAAGCATCGGATTAAGATCGCAATTGACAAGATGAAATAGTTACACTATGGTTCCTAGTTAGATGCTAACGCAACCCTAGACCATTGAGTGATTAGTTACTCATGGTTTGAAAGTAAAAAGCGAAAAGTTTAGAGAAATGAGTAGACATGGAAGATAATTATATTGATGAAATGGGATACAATTTTTCAATAAGCTCAATGTCTTGACACAAATCTAAAATTAAGATAGAAACAATAAGAAAGAAAGCAGGGAAGGCGTCAATGTTTTGAGTCGCCCGGATGGAAGCGTGAGGTTCTGCTGTGAAGTGGTCCGGCGGAGGGAAGACTCTTCTCTCTCGAGCTATTCGTCTCCGGTTGAAGTTTGAGAGAACTCTGCTGTCACTTATGGAGTTCTTCCGAGAATCAACAACCCTTTCTCATCTCGCAGAGCTGCCCTTTTATAGATGATGCATTCGCAATTAATGGCAAATCTGCTTGATTGGCGGCGAGATTGATACCATGCGTCCATCTCGCCTGATTGCGTGATTCTCGGGTCAATTAAGATCCACCACTTTAGCCACAAATCATGTTCGTCAATCATCCGTCAATCTCTCAAGATTCTGATTTGATTCTCAGCGCCTTGCATTAATGGTCGTCTATGCGTCCATGAATAGTTTGGCCGATGTCAACGCGTCGTAGGTTGCTAACGCGTAGTTATGCGTTGAGTTGTTGTTAACGCATCGTCAAGTTGTTTGCGTTCCGTTCAGATCATGCGTCCACGAAGAACAGATTGCTAACGCGTCGTCCTGCGTTAAGAAGTCATCAACGCATCGTCTGCATTCCTGCGTCAAAACATGTGTTTTAGGCTAAAAAAGTGGTAAAATCATTATCTTCATAAAAATACTAGAATATAACGCAAAGGAAGATTTATTAGTCAAAATCAACATCACTTGTCACATGCTTCTCTATTTAATCTCTATTTATCTAAGAAAAAGGCTATCATAACTTGTATTTCTACAAGTTATCAATTGGGGTAAAGTATCATATTTCCTGCAAACAAAACTTAGAACTTAGTCCATTTTATTTAATGTGTTTGAACTTATTGCTTGTTTCCATTTAGTTAAGCGAAATAAGTAGCTGTAATCAACTACTTGAGAGAGTAAGTGATTTTGGATCTCATTAAGCAAAGTAAGTAGTGTCTTTTAAAATAAAAATAACCTTTTGTTCAATCAATCTTTAGGCATGCATCATCGAAATATGATTTATGTGGCTTATCCACCGAGATGTGAGATTCAAATGTGGTTGAGGACATAGAATAAATTCTAAGTAAAGGTCAAAATAAAGAAAATTAGAAGTGAAAGCCAAAAGATTAAAACCGAGCTAGAATCCAGTAAAAAAGAGAAGAAAAATCTAAATTTGCCAACCGGCATTGCCGCGACGCTTTTTTCCAAGAGCAGCCTTTGCCTCAGTGCAACGCCGCTGTTGCGACGCTGCGACATGGCGCCAAGGGTAGGATATTATTATGCACAGTGTCGTGGCGCCACCTAGCAGTGCAGCAGCGCCACCCTTTCAATGTTGGTTAGTGCTGCGACACCATCTTCCTAATTTGAAGAATCCATATTTTTGGAAAGAATTTTGGGCAACCAACTCTATAATTGGAGGGTTTCCAACAGCACTAATCACTAATCTAGACACCAAGAGACAAGAAGAAGAGAATTGAGTGAAAGTTTATTATAGAGTCCAAAGAGTGAGTTAGCTTCAAGAAAGAGGAAAAGAGTTCGAGAAAGAGTCGTGGTGCTAATCGAGATCCAACGTGAAGACCAAGGACATCTTAACAGTTCTTCCTCAATCAAGAGTCTCTTTTCAATAGAGTTTCCCTTTCTTTACACTTTTTCTTTGTTTATATTGTTATGTACATGTTGCTTAAAGCTATGAGTAGCTAAACTCTTTAGTTTTAGGGTTTGGATGAATTGTTATGAAGTTATGTTGATATTGTAGACTCTTCGTGGTTTTGTTGTAATGATTATGCTTTTCTTTGTTATTGTGCTTAAATTCTTATTGAATGACCATGTTTGAATGTTAGGTTAGATGTATGGTTGAAAGATTGTATGTCTAACTAGATCTATAATAAAGAATTATTGTTAATCTCTCATGAGAATGGTGAGGTTAACAATGAAAGTTGTTAAAGAATACTCTTAATGTCATGTAATTTGTATTGGTTTCAAGAAATTAGTAATCAATTGAGTTGCATGAGAAAAAGTTGTTTTTTAGAGAAAATAACTTGGATTTATGTTTCTAGACTTAAGCATATGAATTGCAATAAAATCCATGAACCCTAGAATATTGCATGAGTAAACAAGGATTCATTACCTTAGAACTCTCTTTGACTCTTGTGTTTCTTATTTAATTGCTTTCATTTCTTAGTTTTATTTCCAAAATTACAACTTAGATTCCAATCCTCAAATAAAATTGATTCAATTCTAGAATAGCTAAGTGATTTAAACCTTCACAATTGGATCCTCAGTGGAACAATATTCAGACTTCACCGTCTTATATTATAACTTGACCCGTACACTTGCGGTTATCACGAAAAGTGCGCATCAAGTTTTTGGCGTTGTTGCTTGGGATCCAATGAATGGTTTTATTTGCTTAATATTCATTAGAATTGATAGATCTTAATTTGAGGTGTATATTATTTGGTTGATTATTTTGTCGGTTTATGCCTTGTGATAATACTAACCTCCTCCCTCTTGATCCTAAGATTGATAGGACCGATAGTGGGAATCTACGGGCTCTACACAATCAAACTAAGGAGATGGCGAAGGAGATACCAAAGACAATTCGAGACTACTTCCAACCGACATTACAGGCAAATCAACCCGGCATAATGAATGTGCCCATCAATGTCAACAACTTTAAGTTAAAACCGGGGTTGATCCAAATGGCTAGAGAGCTAGCCTTTAAAGGAAGAACCAATGAAGATCCTCATAAGCACTTACAGTTCTTCTTAGAGATATGCAGAACGGTAAAGGTGAATGGTGTTTCTAACGATGCTATTAAACTAAGACTTTTTTCTTTCTCTTTACAGGATCGAGCAAAGGATTGGTTGGAAATTTCACACCCCTTCCCAGGTACCCTTTTAACCTAGGAGAAATTGTGAGAACAACAGACACTAACCCTCTTACAACATCTACTGTCAACTTGTTCAACCTTAAACCATGATCAAACACCTAATAAGCAGATATAAACCATGTTAGGACATCAATTTTTTTACCAGGGTTAAGCTATCATACAAATACTGACTTCATTCAAAGTTTAAAGTTACATGAGTTCACTAACTTCTGCTCCTTAACCCTCTATATGAACAACACAAGTTTAATATACAAATAATTACATTGTTCAAAGTTTAAAGACACTAGTGGTAGTCTGATAGCACCTAAAATGTGCTATCTTTCTCAGCTTAACTCGAGATCATTGCACTATTTAATGTGTTAAAAATGTTATTTTATAGGTATCGAGCTCTTGAAAGGTAGAACCAAACGTTAGAAAGAAAACGGAGCTAATATGAACCAATTTGGTGTGATAATGAAGCAATTTGGTCAAATGGAAGCTAAAAAGACCAAAACGCCCTTAAAAGACCTCGTCCCATAACTAAAAGTAGTATACAACAGATTTTGACAGCCCTGCGACACTGTCTAGTAGCGTCGCCGCTTCGGGCAAATACAAAATCTGCATTTTGGTAATTAGGTCATATCTTTTGATCCGAGTGGCCGTTTTAGGCATATGACCACTCGTTTTCTTCATTTTTCCGCCCTCTATTCATCTACAACATTAGTTTTTAGGTTTTCTTTCGTATTCTTCCTGTAATTAAGCAGAAACGATGGGTTCTATCTTTTCCACCATCATGGGAAGGGAAGATCTATATAGTTTTTTAGTTTAGAGAATTTTGGATGAACCCATTGTATTGTTGGGAGTATTTTGATAACATGATTGAGTTTTATTGTCTATGAGTTTTACTCTTAATTTATTGATTATGAATGACATTTTCTTGCTAGTGATTGATAACCAATGTTTGATTGTGCCATTCAACGCTTTATATTAACATATAATATGTGACATGTAATTATTGGTTAATCTTTAAGAAGCAAAAGGTTAGATTGGCTTGTGATTTGTGGTCGACAACGAAGAGCATTGTTTTATCAACCTTTGGAAAACCGTATTAAATTTCTAATTAGGCCTTTCCAATTGGAAATTTATCCTAGCATAATCCCCAAAGCGTAATACGGTTAGTTAAACTGATTAGGATGTTTTTCATCTAATCAAATTGGCTAATTTGATACTTTGGACCATTGGTTATGTCACACCCCCTCCCGAATACCCTCCTAACCCGGAAGTGAGTGTGAATTAACCAACACCAATACCTCTAAAGCATTCATCAAACAAACCTTAATATCTTAGAATTTAACCTGATAAACAAATATTCAACAATCTATTAACAAAACCACACCAAGGTTAAGGTGTCATAACTATCCTAACACCCAAAAGGTTTTATATTTTCAACTTCTATACATGACTCTCTCAACCCTTACAACATGTACAACATTTGAATAGGTTCAGGATTTACAATTATCCAAATTCTAGATCCTGAAACAGGCCCAGACGAGTATCTTTTATAGGCTAAGCATCCAGAACTCACTCGCTACTTGGAAAACAGAAAAAACAAGAAAAATGTGAGCTTAAACGCTCAGTGAGTGACTAATTAAAGTTTTTCTCGACAGTGTATGAAAATATAAAACCCAGCCATATCCATCACTAGCATACATCAGATCATAGTTTAACCACATCTGATTATCTATGGAAACATTATTCACAAACTGTTTCTTTAAATCTCCTTCCCTAGTTGAGGCTGAGTGAAGCTCACCGCACCCAACGTCGATATTCCTTAGCTGAGTGGAGTACTCTCAACACCTCAGCATCAGTCAATCACAATTTTCTCACGGGCTACCCAAGTACTTTCTCCCAGTCCCTTAGTACTAGATCTCCAGGACACACAAGTGCCTTCTCTACATCTCTCAGAACTGAGTTTTCAAATACAAGATTGCTCACATGCCTTCACATCGTCCCTCAACATTGGGTCCCTTAGAAAACATTATAAAGCAAATATGCTTTGCATAAATAGTTCTTTATAAATTATTTCATGATAAACAGAACAATATTAGCATGAAGCTAATTACATACACAAATATCCCACATGCCTTCTCTTCGTACCTTGACATTGGGAGCCATTCAAATAAGAATATAATATAACATAAAATCATGAGTTTGTAATATCTCATACATCCCAACACTTTTCATATGCTCACACGCTTTCATTATTCTTACGTCATAATTCATATTCTCATTCATACTCTAGTAACGTCTCATACATCACAATACTTTTCATAAACCCATATGCTATCTTTAGTCTCATCGTTATAAATCACATTTCATATGCTCATACGCTTCCTTCAGTCTTACCATCATATATCACATACTTAATCATACTCTTATGACCTTTCATACATCACAACACTAAATATAAGCTCATATGCTTCCATCTACTCACATAATTATAAATTTCATACTTTTCTTAAGCCTTACCACCATATAACATGTACATATTCATATACTTGAGTACACTCCCACATCGCAATAATAATCATAAGTTCACATACTTCTATCCGTCTTATCTTTATTACTCACATACTTTTGCTCAGTCTGTGTATATATAAATATATATCGAAAAACTCATTATACCACACATGGAACACACTTAAGGTTCATAAAATTCGTTCATGTAAGCATTTATCAACAAATATTATCAAGAAACTATGTTAGAACTAAACACTTTTAGATAGAAAGTCACTCACGACTTGTCCTAGGCCTTGAGCGGATTGTACACCTTTCCTAGCTCTTCTTGGCCTGTAAATCCACATTTCTCGTGTTAGACTTCTCTAGAATTCTTTTCCATAATTATTAAGTTTGCATAATCAGACTCCAAACATGCTTCATCCCCGAGACTCACTTCTCCCAAAACAACTCATAATGAGCGAGATTATAGATAACCAACGAGACTACTAGCGAGATTGTGCTACAAATATGCAGTACTAGCGAGACCACAGTGAGCGAGACTAGCGAGATTCATCTTGAGTAGCGATTCTTAGCGACACTCAACGAGATTTGTGAGACACATAGCTCTCTGTGCTACCAGCGACAGTCGTCTCACTACTCACTCTCCAACTTCTCAGCGACACTGCAATTCCAGTGACATCCAACAGCCACAGTTTCCTCTTTTCCTCCTATTTCCTCTTCTACTTGATAAAAATGGCATTTCCAACCAAATTCAGAACTTCTTCCCTTCTACAAACTTGTAAAGAAATAGGTTCTCTAACTTACCTCAAAATTTCAAAGCATAATTCTTCACCGTTTGAGAGATATTTCTAAATAACACCAAGCTGCTCCTAATCGCCTAGCAAATTAGTAACAGTTTCTTCCACCTACAATTTTACATATTTCCCTTCAAATTCAGCTCAAACATCCTTCATAGAAATGGTTAGAAATTGAGTTAACTTACTAAAAAAATTGCAACCCTATCTTCGACTTCCTCAGCTCGCTCTTCTCCAAACACTAGACCATGCTCGGATTTCATGACTGAAGTCAAACTTTCTGTTCCAGCTTCAGTTACACCACCAAAACCAACAGAATTCTACTTGAATTCGATATGAACACCTTCTTCTACCTTCCCTCGCTACTCGTCTGCAAAATGGAACCGACTCGAGCTCGGAAATGTGTTTAAAATGATTAAACACTCAACTCACTCCTTTATATAGGTCGCCAACTTAACCTCCGCTTTCTCCTTTTCCTTAATTAATTTAGTTTCCATTTATCAAAATAATGCAACCTTCTTTAGCATACTCGGTTGCTGGCTCAAGTGCTTAACAAGCTTAGATGCATCACAACCTTGAACGCATACCCACACAATGTCACACTCCCTCCCAGGTACCCTCCTAACCCAGGAAGAAGTGTGATGACAGCGGACATTGACCCTCATACGATATCCACTGGCAACCATAAACTTTGTCTTTACCTAATAAACAGTTATAAACCATAAACTACTTCACACATATACCAGAGTTAACTTGCCATACACACATCCTTTTCATTTAGTCATATAATAGCATAAATACACAACAACTTCCTTAACCCTCTTTATATGTACAACACATGATCCAGTTCAATTATTTACAATTTTTCAGAATACTAAACACCGTTCGTAGACCCAAACGAGATCTTGCGCAGGCCAAGTGATAACTTGTAGAAATACAAGTTATGATAGCCTTTTTCTTAGATAAATAGAGATTAAATAGAGAAGCATGCGACAGTTTATGTTGATTTTTATTAATAAATCTTCCTTTGCGTTATACTCTTCTATTTTTATGAAGATAATGATTTTACCACTTTTTGAGCCTAAAACGCATGTTTTAACGCAGGAATGCAAACGATGCGTTGACAACGGCCAAACTATCCATGGACGCATAAACAACCATCAACGCAAGGCAGCGGACAATCAGATCAGAATCTTGAGAGATTGTCGGATGATTGACATACATAATCTGTGGCTAAAGTGGTGGATCTTAATTGACCCGAGAATTACGCAATCAGGCGAGATGGACACATGATATCAATCTCGCCGCCAATCAAGTAGATTTGCTTTTGATTGCGAAAGCAGCATCTATAAAAGGGCAAACCTGCAAGGTGAGAAAGGGTTGTTGATTCTCGAAAGAATTTCATAAGTGACAGCAGAGTTCTCTCCAGACTTCAACCGAAGACGAATAGCTCGAGAGAGAAGAGTCTTCCCTCCGCCTGACCACTTCACAGCAGAACCTCACGCTTCCATCCAGGCGACTCAAGATATTGATGCCTTTTCCTGCTTTCCATCTTACTTTTCTATCTTGATTTTAGATTTGTGCCAAGACATTGAGCTTATCTAAAGTTGTATTCCGTTTCATCAATATATATATCTTCCATGTCTACTCATTTCTCTATACTTTCCGCTTTTTAGTTTGAAACCATGAGTAACTAATCCATCAAGGGTCTAGGGTTGCGTTAGCATCTAACTAAGAACCATAGTGTAACTATTGCATCTTGTCAATTGCAAACTTAATCTGATGCTTATGTCCATCTAGCTAATCGATATAAGTAGTAATAATCAAACTGCTCGAGAGGGTAAGTGATTGTGGAACTCAATTGACAAGGGCCAAGAAGTGTTACCTGTCTATAGGAATAACCTTGGTTCTTAACACTCTCCTATGCGTTATAGACATATAACGCATAGCGGCTGACAACCTGGAGAAGAGTTGCAAGTATGAATAGACTATCACCATGCGTTTCCGATGTTAGATGTTAACCAACCCGAACCCTGTTTTTATCCATCCATTCAAATCATTAGCTGACTTTGCTGTGTCGAATGTCTTTCCATCTTCCACATTTAGTCGAGTGTACATATTATCGCTTTCTTTAGATTAGAAACAAACACCTCTCCCAATTATTCTTGGTTACCACTACAACGCATATAATCTACATAAATATAGAATCAACATAATCCCTGTGTTTGACCTCGGACTCACCGAGAAAACCTACTCCTTTGCTTATACTTGGGTAAAGGATAGGAAAACTTGACAGATTACCAACGCATAGCATTTAAGCATAAGTAAGATGCACGCCATGTTCAACGCATAGCATGTGAAACGCATCATCATTGTAGCTTACTTGCATCTTGCGTTTGTAAATTTCCATTTCCACAATTTATTGCACAACACCAAGCATCCGGAACTCGCTTGCTACCTGGAAAAAACAGAAAAACAAGGAAAACGTGAGCTTAAATGCCCAGTGAGTGACTAATTAAAGTTTTTCTCAATAGTGTATGAAAATATCAAAACCCAACTGTATGAAAATATAAAACCCAACCATATCCATCACTAGCATACATCAGATCATAGTTTAACTACATCTGATTATCTATTGAAACTGATAACTTGTAGAAATACAAGTTATGATAGCCTTTTTTTTAGATAAATAAAGATTAAATAGAGACGCATGCGGCAAGTTATGTTAATTTTTATTAAGAAATCTTCCTTTGCATTATACTAATGTATTTTTATGAAGATAATGATTTTACCACTTTTTGAGCCTAAAACGCATGTTTTGACGCAAGAATGCAAACGATGCGTTGATGACTTCTTAACGCAAGACGACGCGTTAGCAATCTGTTCTTCGTGGAAGCATGATCGGAACGGAACGCAAACAACCTGACGATGCGTTAACAACTACTCAACGCATGACTATGCGTTAGCAACCTACGACGCGTTGACATCGGCCAAACTATCCATGGACGCATAGACGACCATCAATGCAAGGCGCCGAGAATCAAATCAGAATCTTGAGAGATTTTCGGATGATTGACGAACATGATTTGTGGCTAAAGTGGTGGATCTTAATTGACCCGAGAATCACGCAATCGGGCGAGATGGACGCATGGTATCAATCTCGCCGCCAATCAAGCAGATTTGCTATTAATTGCGAACGCATCATCTATAAAAAGGCAGCTTTGCGAGATGAGAAAGGGTTGTTGATTCTCGGAAGAACTCCATAAGTGACAGCAGAGTCCTTTCAGACTTCAACCGGAGACGAATAGCTCGAGAGAGAAGAGTCTTTCCTCCGTCAGACCACTTCACAACAGAACCTCATGCTTCCAGCCGGGCGACTCAAGACATTGACGCCTTCCTTGCTTTCTTTCTTTGTTTTTCTTTCTTGATTTTAGATTTGTGTCAAGACATTGAGCTTATCTAAAGTTGTATTCCGTTTCATCAATATATATATCTTCCATGTCTACTCATTTCTCTATACTTTCTGCTTTTTACTTTCAAACCATGAGTAACTAATCACTCAAGGGTCTAGGGTTACGTTAGCATCTAACTAAGAACTATAGTGTAACTATTTCATCTTGTCAAATTGCGATCTTAATCCGATGCTTATGTCCATCTGACAAATCGATATAAGTAGTAATAATCAAACTGCTCGAGAAGGTAAGTGATTGTGGAACTCAATTGGCAAGGGCCAAGAAGTGTTACCTGTCTATAGGAATAACCTTTGTTCTTAACACTCTCCTACGCGTTATAGACATATAATGCATAGCAGCTGACAACCGGGAGAAGAGTCGCAAGTATGAATAGAATACTACCATGCGTTTCCGATGTTAGATGTTAACCAACCCGAACTCTTTCTTTATCCATTCATTCACATCATTAGCTGAATTTGCTGTGTCGCATACTTTCCATCTCCCACATTTTAGTCTAGTGTACATACAATCGCTTTCCTTAGATTAAAAACAAACTCAATCTCAACTATTTCTTGGTTACCACTACAGCGCATGAAATCCACATAAATAATAAATCAACATAATCCCTGTGTTCGACCTCGGACTCACCGAGAAAACCTACTCCTTTGCTTATACTTGGTTAAAGGATAGGAAAACTTGACAAGATCACCAACGCATAGTAGTAAGACGCATAGCATGTTCAATGCATGATATGTAAAATGCATCATCATAGCTTACTCACACCTTGCGTTTGTAAATTTCCATTTCCACACATAATTATACAACAGAAACATTATTCACCAACCGTTTCCTTAAATCTTCTTCCCTAGTTGAGGCTGAGTAAAGCTCACTGCACCTAACGTCGATATTTCTCAGCTTAGTGGAGTACTCTCAACACCTCAGCATCAGTCAATCACAATTTGCTCATGGGCTACCCAAGTACCTTCTCCCAATCCCTCAGTACTGGATCCCTAGGATACTCAAGTGCCTTCTCTACATCTCTCAGCACTGAGTTTTCAAATACAAGATTGCCCACATGCCTTCACATCGTCCTTCAGCATTGGGTTTCTTACAACACTGGATTTCCCACATGCCTTCACATCTTCCCTCAGCATTGGGTCCCTTAGAAAACATTATAAAGCAAATATGCTCTGCATAAATAGTTCTTTATGTTTGGTTGTATGTCTTAAAACTCGTAGTTTTTGTAAATAGGTGATTTTTAGTACATATGAAGTTTTTCAAGTGAATTAATTATTTATCAACTCTAAATCCAATTAAACTACGAACCCTTGGCTACTATCATGAGTACTTGGACTTTATGTGGAAACATAAACAGGATCAAGTTTGAATAAGTAGCCTCAATAGTCTATAGTACATGGATCAGGTTGGGTACCTCTTCTTGGAGACACTATTGAATACGGCCCGCTTCATGATTGTTACAAATTTTGTAAAGTGTCATAAATGAAGTGATTCTGATTTGCTCATGTAGAGACATGTGAGCGGGGGTATTCTACATAATGAGATTGTGTAAGACTGACCCTGAAATAATTACTGTTACGTATTAACACCGTTTACGATTAACACTGATTAATTTCACTTATCGATGACCTAGATAACTTGATCTGAATCTTAAGCTATCTATGAACTCCTATTTATTCAGAATTATCCCTTGATCTACATAGGTAAGAGTAAGCTCAATAGCGCTGCTTAACATTCCTCCCATTTTAGGGATAAGATCGGGTAGATAGTTGGGAACATAGAATTTGCAAGACGGAATTCACTCCTACCCAACTTAGGGATAGAAGAGAGGTTGTTTTCTTAAGTGTTGTTCCCACGACTTGAACAAGGGGCCCCATCCTCTTATTGGCCCGAGTGGGAATGGATTTAGTGATTAGATCCTAAATCAATTGTTCATTAGAGGGACAATGGTACTTAAGGAGAAAAGATGTAACTCAGAGGTAAATCGGTATTTGACCTAGCTGAAGTTATGAACAACCTGTGAAGGATTGACTTATCGATGACAGTTATATCAAATGGACACAAATATATCTACAGTGAGGAGAGTGCAGCTACGGGCTTTAGTGGAGTGTCCCATTAGTTAACGAATGTTGGTTAACTAGGTTAAAGAGTTTGGCCGGTTAATCTCGGATCGCTGGAGCTAATGATCTGTAGGTCCATTAGGTCCCTCTACTAGCTCATAAATGGACTAAAATCTTAGATAATGTGGTGAATAAGTTTGAACCGTTCAGATCTTGGCTTAAGGAATGAAAGTCAGATATATACGATATATCGACGTTTAATTACAAATTAAACGTACAAATAGAGTTAATTATAATATTTAAATATGATTTAAACATTAATCATATGAATAGAGATTCATATCGTTTTGTTTTTAGAAAAATCGGGACAAGTGGGAAAAATAATATTATTTTATTATTTAATATTAAAATAATATTAAAATAATATTTAATTAATTAAATATTAAATTATTTTTTATTTAATTATTTAATTATCTTTTTGAAATTAAAAATCAATTTTAATTCAATTTTGGAAATTCATTGAAAATTGATTTTAAAATTGATTTTTGAAGATTGGATTTTCCCACTAACTAAGCTAGGAGCTTGGTTGTCTTCTTCACAATTAACCAACAAATTAACCATTTTGTGTTGTCAAATTTTGATGCAATTGGATTGCATGTTATTCTTTAATAAATAGAGATGATTTTGACATAAAAATGGTTAAGAATTTTGTGAAATTAAGGGTTAATTTTGCAAAATTCCATCCATTGTTCATCTTCTTCCCAACCTTCATTCTTTCTCAAATTCACCACAAATTTGGATCCCACCATCCAATCTAAGCCTAGAGAATAGTAGAGAAGACTCTTGTGGTGGTCTACAACCAAGTGGTGCTGAAATTCATCAAGAATTGAAGGAGAATTTGGAGCTTCAAGGGTAAGTGTTCTTGAAACTTTGATTTTTCTTCTTAATTGCATGTTTAATCCTCTAAATTGAGCATCTTAGAGCGAAAATTTGATAACTTGTAGAAATACAAGTTATTATAGTCACTATTTGACTTAATTAGAGTAACTTTGGAGCTAAACGCATGATTTTGGTACTTGAATGATGAAAAATGTATCACCATGCGTTGGCACTACTTACAAAAGAAAATACCTGAAAAACGATGAGCTTTTCTGTTCCTAACGCAGGGTTAAAAAGAAAATAAGCGCGTAGTACGGAGATGAAGCTGCTGCAAGAACAAGTGGAAACCCATGCGTCGAGCCTAGGCGTTGAGACCATGCGTTGAGACCATGCGTTGAGACAAAGTAGATACAGATGCATGGCCAAAAGCTGTCATGTCAATATGCAAAAGGATAACACGTTATCAGAATATGGCAGAACAAATGGGCCGACGATGTGAAAAGTCTGCGCAACAGGGCATGGAATTTAATGTAAAGGTGTCAGGTCATCATGAGTTTCAACTTTTCGACGCCTATAAATAGCCCAAAGCTTCTCCATTGAAAAGAAAGAGAGACCAGTTCAAGAGGCGAAAGCTCTGCACTATTTCTCGTTCACCATAACCAGCCTCCATTTCGAGCTCTTCTGAGAGAAGGATTCTGAGCATCTTCAGAGTCGTCTCCCAGTGAGTGAGAATCTCCACCCTATGGAATATATGTATCAGATAGCAACCATGTCAAGCCTCCATGAAGCAAGACGTTGCCAATGGCGGCTTGACGCCCTTCATTTTTATTTTATTTCCATTTCTCTCATTCTTGCTTATATTTTGTTAATGACATTCGAGAGAATGATTTATTTCCTTAATATAAGTTCGATTGACTATCATCTTCCATCCATTTCTGTATTAAATACTTTACACCATGTTGTCTAAATGCTAAATGAGTTGAATGTTAAAAGCTAGTTTTTCTTGAGCAATCCTGAGTATGTTACATCTTGATTAATGCATATTTTTAGCTTCCATAACTTTGTCTGACAAACAAATGTAGTAAGCATGACTGTCGAGCTTGAGAGAGTGGATAGTTAATCTTTAGCATTAATTAAGACTAGATGAGTTGCAGAGATATAGTTCATCTTTTGCCAACACAAACTTACCATGCATCTTAGAGATAAGATAAATGTGGCATCGAAACATCGAGAGATGGATTCACACACGCAGTTTGTAGGCATGTAATTGTACTTAGAAAATTTAGGTAACAAATAGCTCTTGCGTTCAACTCTACTTCTATCGCATGGTTACATTTATTCTCAACGCATGCTATTTGACGCATTGTTTTACATATGACTACCCAACGCCGCGTCCACCTCATTATTAGTAGTAGGAAATTCTTTTCATTCTTTTTGTATAGTTTAGACACAGAATCAACAAATGCACATATTTACATGTAGAGTCACCGCATAGTCATGCAATTATTCTCAACGCCTAGTTATTACAAATCCTTGTGTTCGACCCTGGACTCACCAGGAAACCTATAAATACTTATACTTAGGTTTTTATAGGAAAACTTGCTTAATAATGATCACACCTGAGTAATTCTCAACGCATCCTTGTACGGAAATGATAAAATCTATTTTTGTGTAACGAGCTAAGAAACTCAATTTAATTATAAATTCAAACAAACAAAATTTAGCTAACAAATTTAACGAACAAAATTGATCAAATTAACTTATGCTGCATGCTCATTTATCCATCACTTTATAAATCATTTCATGTTAAACAGAACATTATTAGCATGAAGCTAATTACATACACAAATATCTCACATGTCTTTTCTTCGTACCTCGGCATTGGGAGCCATTCAAATAAGAATACAATATAACATAAAATCATGAGTTTGTAATATCTCATACATCACAACACTTTTCATATGCTCACACACTTCATTATTCTTACCTCATAATTCATATTCTCATTCATACTTTAGTAACGTCTCATACATCACAATACTTAAACTCATATGCTACCTTTAGTCTCATCGTCATAAATCACATTTCATACGCTCATATGCTTCCTTTAGTCTTACCTTCATATATCACATACTTAATCATACTCTTGTGACCTTTAATACATCACAACACTAAATATAAGCTCATATGCTTCCATCTACTCACATATTTATAAATTTCATACTTTTCTTAAGCCTTACCACCATATAACACATACATATTCATATACCTGAGTCCACTCCCACATCGCAATATTAATCATAAGCTCACATGCATCCATCCGTTTTATCCTTATTATTCACATACTTTTGCTCAGTCTATATGTATAATTATATATCGAAACAACTCATTATACCACACATGGAACACACATAAAGTTTATAGAATTCGATCATGTAAGCATTTATCAACAAATATTATCAAGAAACTATGTTAGAACTAAACACTTTTAGATAGAAAGTACTCACGACTTGTCCTGGGCCTTGAGCGGATTGTACACCTTTCCTAGCTCCTCTCGGCCTACAATAACACATTTCTCGTGTTAGACTTCCCTAAAGTTTCTTTTTACAAACCATTAGTTTACACATTTGTATTTTATTCATGTGACACCACTGAGACCAATTTCTTCCAAAAACAATCATATTAAGCGAGATTCCATGCCACTAGCGATATTACTAGCGAGATTAAACTACAGCCATAGGACACTAGCGATACCATGCTGAGCGAGACTAGCGAGACTTACCTGAGCAGCTACCGAGTGATACCCAACGAGAGTTGTGAGACGCAAAGCCTTCAGCATTACCAACGACACTCGTCTTGCTACTCACGCTTAAATTCCTAGCGTTACCGCAGTTCCAGTGATACCCGTTATCTTAGTTTCTGCCTTTCCTCTTATTCTCACTTCTACTTATTAAAAGTCACATTTTCAGCCAAATTTAGAACTTTTTTTCTTCTACAAACTTGTAGAGAAATATGTTTTCTAGCTTACCTTAAATTCTCGAGGCTTAACTCTTCCTCGTTAGTCAGATATTTTAAGATTACCTCACGCTACTTCAGATCACACAACAATTTTGTATCAGTCACTTCCACCTAAATGTTTACATATTTCTCTTCCAATTCAGCTCAAACATCCTTCATAAAAGTTGACCTCGGTATTGTCCTCTATCCACATAATTGGCTACCTCCAACTCACTTGGCTCTTGTTGATTTGCCATGGCCGCTGGAGAAGCTATGGATGATGGACTTGCTTGGACTTGGCTTCCTTGATAAAATTTAGATAAAGCATTAGTGAGAGAAGCCAATTGAGCTTTTAGAGAACTTACCTCGTCCATCTCATATCGTCCGGTGGCTTTTGAGATGATTGGAGAAGACCGTTCACATGGCTAATTGCACGATGTAGTGGGCAAGTCTTCTAGTATGGTATACGCCTCTTGAGCATTCTTTGAAAAAATTGAGCCTCCGGCGGTTGCATCTAGAATGGATTTGGTTGAGCTTGACAATCCATTGTAGAAGAGTTGAATTTGCAACCAATCCGGGTAACCATGTTGAGGGCATCTTCTCAAGAGATCCTTATACCTCTCCCAAGCCTCATAAAGTTGTTCATCCTCAAGTTGGTGGAATGTTCCAATCTCCGTCCTTAGTCTTTGAGATTTAGCCGGTGGAAAATATTTGTCCAAGAAAGCTTGAGCTAAGATCTCCCATGTTGTGATGCTATCCGGAGGGATGGGTTCCAACTAATCCTTAGCACAGTCCTGTAAAGAGAAAGGAAAAAGTCTTAGTTTAATTGCATCGTTAGAAACACAATTGGTCCTGTAAAGATCGTAAGTGCTTGTGAGGATCTTCATTGGTTCTTCCTCTAAAGGCTAGCTCTCTAGCCATGTGGATCAACCCCGGTTTCAACTCAAAGTTGTTGACATTGATGGGTGCATTCATGAAGCCGGGTTGATTTGCCGGTAATGTGGGTTGGAAGTAGTCCCGAATTGCCTTTGGTATCTCCTTCGCCATCTCCTCGATGTGATTGTGTTGAACCCTTCGGTTTCTTCTACACATCCTTTCAATCTCGGGATCAAGAGGGAGAATATTAGTATTATCTCGAGGCATAAACCAACAAATAAATAAATAAATAAATAAAAACTAAAGATAAAATTAAATTAAATTAAATAAAATAAAAAAGGAAAAAAAATATAAAATACAGTAAAATAAAAAAAAATAAAAATAACTAATCAACCAAATAATATACACCTCAAATTAAGATCTATCAATTCTAATGAATATTAAATAACAAAAACCGTTCTTTGGATCTCCGGCAACAGCGCCAAAAACTTGATGCGCACTTTTAGTGTTAACCGCAAGTGTACGGGTCAAGTTATAATATAAGACGGTGAAGTCCGAATATCGTTCCACTGGAGATCCAATTGTGAAGGTTTATGTTACTTAGCTATTCTATAATCGAATCAATTTTATTTGAGGATTGGAATGGAAGTTGTTAATTATGGAAAATATAAACCAAACAAGGAAAGTATTAAAGTGAGAAACACAAGAGTCAAAGAGAGTTCTAGGGTAGTGAATCCTTGTTTATTTCATCATGCAATATTATAGATTTCATGGATTTTATTGTAATTCATATGCCTAAGTCTAGAAACTTAATTCCAAGTTATTTTCTCTAAAAAACAACCCTTTCTCATGCAACTCGATTGATTACTAATCTCTTGAAAGCAATACAAATTACATGGCACTAAGAATAGTCTTTAGCAACTTTTATTATCAACCTAACTACTCTCGTGATAGATTAACAACAATTCATTGTTGTAGATCAAGTTAAACATACAATCTCTCAATCATACATCTAACCTAACATGTGAAGATGGTCAATCCACAAGAATTAAACACAATAACAATGAAAAGCATAATCATTCCAACAAAACCATGAAAGTCTACAATATCAACATAAATTCATAAACAATTCATCAAAACCCTAAAACTAAAGAGTTTAGCCACTCATACCTTGAAGCAACATGTTTAAGCAAAATAAACAAAGAAAGAGTGTAAAGAAAGGGAAACTCTACTGAAAAGAGGCTCTTGATTGAGGTAGCACCGTCACGATCTCCTTGGCTCTCATGTCAGAATTCAAATGGCATCACGACTATCTCGAACTCTTTTTCTCTTCCTTGCAACTAACTCACTTCTTGAACTCTTTTATGAACTCTCACTCAATTTTCTCCTTCTTGTGCCTCTTTTGGTCTATAAATTGATGGTTGATTGATGATTAGGGCTACTGGAAACCCCCAAATTTATAGAGTTGGCCGCCCAAAAACTTACCAAAAATATCAATTTTACATTTTTGGAAAACTGGCGCCGCGGCGCTATTGAAATTTTTGGACTAGCGCCGCGACGCTGTTGAAGAGTGCCGTGACGCTAGGGCTACGAGCAAAATTCTTTGCTCTTGAGTTTTAGCGCCGCGACGCTATCCCAAATTTTTCTATTTTGAGTTTTTCATCTCTTTTTCGCCGTATTCTTGCTCGGTTTTGATCTTTTGGGTATTTTCTTTTAATTTTTCTCATTTTAACCTGAAAACCACTAGCAAAGAAGTGAAATCTAATATAAATTCCCTGAATTTGAGAGGATAGAAAGCACTTTTCAAGTGCTTATCAAACCCCCCCCCCCCCATTTGTTCCTTTAACGAAAAGGTTAGCTTTGAGAAACTAATCTTTGTGCTTCCCTGTGGATCGACCCGGTCTTGCCACTAGTACTACGTTTTAGTAGTAATAGTTGTAAAGATCGGTATAATTATAAATATTATTTGATTGGGCCTTTTGGAAGCGACACCAAAAAGGCTAACATCATAGGCCCATACGAGTTGCTATGTAGGCTAAGCACCCCGAATTCGCTTGCTACCTGGGAAATAGAAAAAAGAGGAAAAACATGAGCTAGGTTGCCCAGTGAGTGACATATTTAGTAAAAACCTTCCTTTAACTCGGAAACCAATCAAAACCGTAATCAATTTATGACAATAAATAAATAACATCAGTTCATTCCCATATCCAAGCAAAATATGCTTAACTAGCGTTGTCATACCATATATGTTCATTTCAGAAAAGAAACATGAACATTCAATATATTTAAAAAGCATTTTCCTTAGTTGAGGCGGAGCGGAGCTCAACGCTACTCAATGTCGAAAATATCCTTAGTTGAGGTAGAGTAATCTTGACACACCCAACGTCGAATATCCTTAGTTGTGTGGAGTAATCTCAACACAACAACATCTATCATACCTCTATGTGCACATAGATATCATATCCTGGGTTACCTAAATACCTTCTCAAGTCCTTCAGTACCGGGTCCCATATACGAGATTTAGGCCACCCACATGCCTTCTCCGAGTCCTTCAGCATTGGGGGCTATCTCTGTACTCAAGTTACACACATGCCTTCTCCGAGTCCTTCAGCATTGGGAACCATTTCTATATCTCGGCTACCTAAATGCCTTCTCTGAGTCCTTCAGCATTGGGAGACTTTCTTTAAAACATAATTCCAAAGCAACATGCTTTGAAAATAACATAATAAAAATTCACGAGTTTATAACATTTCAAATTTTCATAAATTCATTAACAATCATCATCCTTCCATAAAATCATAGAGTAATAAATAGCATGACTTTCGTAAAACTCAATTAACAACTAGTATACTTCGAATATTTACAATGCAAAACCATAATATACATTTACATGGAAATACATGTTTCCTTTAAGCAAATAATCATCATAGCACATTTAAAACCCGTGAAAAGCATAAACATAAGAACATGTTTTCAAGCAATGGTAAATAGCATGAAAATTTTGTATAAAGTATGCTTATTTTGAATAAACTTGTCACTCACTACTTGTCCCGGATCCTTAAAGGATTATACGCCTTTCCTAGATTCTCTCGGCCTGAAAAGGTTTAATTTCCTTTGTTAAATTCCTTATAATTCCCATTTAAGTGTAGCAAATATGTCTTAAGCGTTAAGATAAAGCTCACTAGCGAGACCAACTACTAACAAAATTATAGAACTAGCGAGACTTGTCCAAACCAGCGAGATATGCACTAGCGAGACTAGCGAGACTAGCGAGATTGGGCAAAACCAACGAGACTTACTTGACCAGCGAGACTAGCGAGAGTAGCGACACCAGCGAGACTAGCGAGATTTGTGAGACAAAAAACGATTAGCGACACTGATCTTGCTGCTCACCCTCATGCCTTCAGTGTTGTTGATTTTCCAGCGAAACCTGTCTCACTCTGCTACTGTCTTTGCTTCTGTCTTCACTTCTGTCTGTTAAAAGTTGTATTTTCAGCCTGAATTAGAACTTCTTCCCTTTTACAAACTTGTAAAGAAATGTGTTTCCTAGCTTACCTATAAATTCCAGAACTTAACTTCTCTTCGTTTATCAGATAATCCAAATTTACTTCACCCTGCTTCAGATCACTCGAAAACTCGATATCAGTCACTTCCTGCTATAATTAATCCTATTTCTCTTCACATTCAGCTCAAACATCCTTCATAAAAGTTGTTAATAATTTAATTAACTTACTAACCTCAAATTTCTAACTTCAAACTTGATTTCTTCCGTTCTCTATTCACCAAACACCTGACCTTGTTTAGGTTTTGGGACAACAGACAAGCTTTCAATTCTAGCTTCAATTGCACCTCGTATTTGACCAGAGTTCTTCTCCAATTTGCCCTAAGCACCTTCTTCTTCCTCCCCTCGACATGCAGCTACAAGTTTGGGTCGGATAAAGGTTTGGAAAATGAAAAATTATTGGCAACTTAAACTATAAACCAATTTTAACTCTTACCCGACAATCCCTCCACCATCTTCCTTTTTTTTTTTTTTCCCTTTTTCTTTCCTTCTTTCTTTCTTCTCTTTCTTCTTCTCTTCTCTTCTCTTTTCTTTCTCTTTTTATTTTTTTTTTAACCTTCATTCTTAGTAATTACACAATAATTACTAGAACATAAAATCCATATTAGTATTTCTTCACTTCGGTTCGACCCATGACTTTCTTCTTAAGTCTTATATGCATTCTAATTGTTGTGTAAAAATAGATTCCATGTTCGATTTAGGATTCATATTACCAAAAAAGAAATACGCTTGACTTTCCTTCACTTCTCCCTTTGATATACACAATGTCACGCCCCCTCCCGAATTACCTACCTATCCTGAAAGGGAATGTGAAGACAATAAACATCACCCCTCTTGTGACGCATATTGTCTCTTCTTATTATCCTTCCTGTGCATACATTTACTCATATACATACATAGAACTCAGTCATACTACACACACATGCTTATAACTTGATATAATTTCCTGTATAGAGTACACTTTTAATACATAGCATAATTTCACTTCCATATCCATCATACAAGGTACAAAACTCCACCAACAATCCCTACTCAAAACTACATGATCTACATGCCATTTACATAAAACATATGCAACGTACAACTCTCAGATGACTTGACTATATTTGAGTACTCGAGACTTAGGCAGGGTGAGCTGAAGTAGGCTAAGCACCGGGAACGTCCTTGCTACCTGGGGGGGAGAAAAAGAAAACATTAGAAAACATAAGCTAACAGCCTAGTGAGTGACAAATCAATCTTTGTAAAACGAGCATTCATTGAAAACAGGCATGTTACGTATAACGAATAAGTAAGAGTTTAACATTTGTTCAAATTAAACATGCTTTCCATAAAATCCATTAATCTCAATAAATCAATTCTTAAATCATACAAGAGTGTTTTCCAAGGAGTTTATTAATCACAGTTTAATTTTCAAAATTTTCTCTTAGTTGAGGCGGAGCAACGCTTCTACGCACTCAACGTCGAAATCGTCCCTGGCTCAATGCAGAGCAAACTCGACGCACCAGCCAAATCAACCTCTATGTGCACATAAGAATATGACGGGTTGCCCAAGTACCTTCTCATGTCCTTCAGTACTGGGTCCCGGGGAAACTCACGTGCCTTCTCGTGTCCTTGAGCACTGAGCCTCCTCTAAAACATTTTAGAATTTCATTCACATAATAGTTCATATGAAAATCCTTTCATAGAAATCATACAAAACTTTATTCAATAACATTTCATATAAATGCTTTCTATCCACTTTAAAAATATATAACATGCCTTATGAGTAATGCAATCAAAATTATACATATTAAGCAGTTCATTGTAAATCATACTTCATAAGGACATTTTTAATAAAATAGAATTGAAGAATAAAATAGTCACTCACAACTCTTTCTAGGCTTTACGTGGGTTATACACTTTCCCTATTTCTTCTTGGCCTGCAAGAGACACGTACCTTGCGTTATTGAACATTAAATCTTCTTCCTTTTCTAAACTAACCTATAAGCGAGAATCCTAGTGACACCAACCAATAAAAACTGTTACTAGCGATAGTTGATGGAGCAACACTAGCGTTACCTTACCTTAGCAGCGATACTCAACGTTATCTAGCGAGATCTGTGAGACGGAAGACTCCTTTGCGTCTCAGCGACACCCGTCTCACTATCAGTTCCCAGACAGTGTGCCGATACTTAATTTTTCAGCGGCACTCTGCACTGTAATTCCTTCCTTTCTTTTCGTTCTTACTTCAATCTATTAAAAGTCACAATTCCATACGGATTCAGGACTTCTTCTCTTCTACAAACTTATAGGAAATTAAGTTCTATAGCTTACCTCAAAGTTTCAAGGCTTAACTCTTCCTCGTTCTCACGGTATTCCGGAATCACCTCCTGCTGTTCCGGATTGCGTAACAATCTTGTAAACTCTGTTTTTCCTAGGTATTCACATAGTAAATCTTCGATTCAGCATTACCATCCTTCACAAAAGTTGTTAGAAATTATGTTAACTTACTAACCTCCCAGTTTCAGCTCTAAACTCGACTTCCTCCACACGTTCTACTTTGATTATCAGTCACTACTCGAACCATGTGACTTCAGTCATTCCTCTGTTCCAACTTCGTTTTCAACATCAATATGGGTCGAATTTCGTTCAAAATCCTCAAGAACACCTTCCTCAATCTTCTTCTAAAGTTTGTCTGAAATATGGAACCGACTTAAGCTCTCGAAATTTCTTAAAAATGATTAAACATTTAATTAATCCAACTATATATATACTACCGACTTAGCCTTTACAAACACCAGGACTTATGCTGCTGACTTACCCTTCACCCGCAGACTAGCGCAGGGTTCTCATCTCAACGTGAGGCACTCAAGCTAACTTCTCTTCCAACGCCTCCAGCAACTGACCACACCCAACGCATGGTGTCGTTCTCAACACCTCCTATTTTTGACGCATACCTTTCCGTCATTCAATACTACTGTCGTCGCGTCCAGACCATTCTGTCTTCAACGCAGGGTGACTCCAACACATGTCTGTCTTCGACGCATCGACTTCAGCGCATAACTGTCCTCAACGCAGAGTGACTTAAACGCATGGTTCAAGCACATTTCTTCCCCGCCAGAATTACTTATCCTTCAACGCGGGTAGCTACTTCAGCTCACTAACCTCTGTGAATCGACCACAAACGCATGGACTTGGCCAACACTTAGCCACCATTTTACTGTCCAAAAATTCTTGCTCTCACTCACGACCACTTCTCCCTTTGAAACGCATAACCACAAACGCATGGCTGCACCCCAACGCTTGGTAACGCAAACTAGTGCTTACACACAAGAGAAGGCAAGTAAGTCCACAACGATCTTACGTGCTTGGATTAAGTGCTTAGAAATGAAAGTAGGGCTTACAGGAAACCATACCTTCGGATAGTATCACTACATGGGAGATTTTCGCTCAAGCTTTCTTGAACAAGTATTTTCCACTGGCTAAATCTCAAAGGCTAAGAACGGAGATAGGAACATTCCGCCAACTTGAGAATGGACAACTATATGAGGTTTGGGAGAGGTACAAGGATCTTTTGAGGAGGTGTCCTCAACATGGTTACCCAGATTGGTTGCAAATTCAACTCTTCTACCATGGATTATCAAGTTCAACCAAATCCATCCTAGATGCCAATGTCGGAGGGTCAATCTTGTCCAAGAATGCTCAAGAGGCCTATACCATACTAGAAGACTTGACCACTAACATCGTACAATTGGCCATGTGAACGGTCTTCTCCAATCATCCCAAAAACCGCCAGATTGTATAAGGTGGATAAGGTAAATTCTCTTAAAGCTCAAATTGCTTCCCTTACTAATGCTCTCACTAAATTGACTAAAGGGGGCCGAGTTCAAGCAAGTCCAGCATCTATAGCATCCTTTGCCGCCTTGGCATTGAAGATGTCTACTCAAAAGGAGTTGGAACAAGGAGACAATGAGATGGCCAATTAGGTTGATAGAGGACACTATAGAGGCCACCAACAATAACAACTTCCAACTCATTACCATCTTAACTTGAGGAACCATGAAAACTTTTCTTATGCTAACAATAGAAATGTTTTGCAAGGTCCTCCCAGTTTTTCCAATGTAGGTCCATCACACACTGAGAAGAAGTCAAAGTTAGAAGACTTGATGGTGGAGTTCATAAAAGAGTCAAGAGGAAGGACTACCGCATTGGAGAGTACCGCACAAAGTCATCATGGTAAGGCTATCCACAACATTGAGGTACAAATTAGCCAAATAGCCACTTTTCTTCACACAATGCAAAATGGTAAGTTTCCTAGTTGTCCTGAAAGAAATCCAAAGGAGGAGTGCAAGGCCACTCAAAGTTGCCCACTCCCTTGATCGATGATGAGGATGAGGAGCAAGAGGTAGAAGAGACCATCCAAGAGCCTAACATAGAGGATGAACCCAAGGAGGTCTTAGAAAAAGAAAAGGCAAAGTAGTCGGCATCGTCAAGTAAGTCATCTAACCCTCTACCTTTTGTACCTAATACCTTGCCCTATCCTTGACGTTTTAAAAAGAAAGAAATAGACTCTCAATTTGCTAAATTTTTAGAGCTATTTAAAAAGCTTCACATTAATATCCCGCTGAGGCTTTAGAGCAAATGCCCAACTATGCAAAATTCATGAAAGATGTTTTATCTAAAAATAAGACATTTGGGCAATATGAGATGATTAGCATGACTGAAGAATGCAATGTTGTGCTGCAAAAGCTACCACAAAAATTGAAAGATCCAGGGAGTTTTACTATACCTTGCACTATTGGGTCTTTAAATGTTACTAAAGCTCTTTGTGATCTTTGTGCTTCTATTAATTTAATGTTTTTATCTGTTTATAGGAAGCTTAACATTGGAGAAGTGCAACCTACCACCATCACCTTGCAACTAGCTAATAGATCCATGGCTTATCCTAGAGGTATTGTTGAGGATGTATTAGTAAAAGTTGACAAATTTATCTTCCCTGCAGATTTTGTAGTTTTGGACATGAAGGAGGACTTTGAGATTCCTATCATACTTGGGAGGCCATTCCTAGCAACTGGGAAGACTATCATAGAAGTCCAACAAGGGAAGTTGTGTCACACCCCCTCCCAGATTACCCTTTTTAACCTGAAAGAAGATGTGAGGACAACAAACTTCACCCCTTTTGTGAGGTTCACTGCCCATCTGTACCTGACTATCCTGTTAAAAACATGATTTAACATAATCTCTCATAGTACATAATCTTAAATTATAAAACATTCAAAACCACCAAGCCAATAATTACAATAACATGAGAACTTATATTTACATAAACTGGTACTCCAAACTTGATCACAACTAAACTTAGATGACATATACATTATCCTAACTCATTCCCAACATATAACTAGCTATGTCTACATGCCACATACACAAGGTGATTTATTGTAAGCCCTACTCTTATCTTTGGAAGATGGAAAGCAAAGTAGGCGGGTGATTGAGGAGAGATGGCCAAGAGCCTTGGTTTGAGCAGGCTATACGTTTGCTAGGTTAAGGTATGCGTCCATGAGAGAGTGAGCATGGGTGATGGTTGGAAAATAAGTGAAGACCTTGGGTAGTCGAGCCCAAACATGAGGGTTGATGCGTTGGCTTGTTGAGGCATGCGTCCGTGAGGTTGAGCACGGGTGATGGTTGGTGCTATGCAGTTGTTGAGGTTGCTGGGCAGGTGACCATGCGTTGGTTGATGATAGTAAGGGGTTGCGTTGGAGAAGCATGCGTTCAAGAGATAGGGACAGATGCATGGTGCTATGCGTCCAAGCTAGCATCCAAGTTTGTTAATACGTCCAAGCCAACATCCCAAGTAGGCCAAAGAATGTTGCATTCGTATGATGAAGGAGTTACTTTGTTTATTGGAAAATTAAATTAAATAAAATAAAAGTGAAAGTGGAAGTAAGTTTGCAGCTCATTTAAGTGTGTAAAGCTGAGTTCTCGATCATTTTATGCATATTCAAAAGCTTCAACCGATTCCATTTCTCAGCTGAGCGACGAAGAGAGGTAGAAGAAGGTGTCTAGAGCAAGTTTGAGTAGAATTCTAGTCGGTTTCATGGTGTAATCGAAGCTGGAATAGAAGGTTTGATTACTGTCACGCAATCTGAGCAAGGTCTGGTATTTGGAGAATAGCGAGTTGTAGAAATCAAGTTTAGGGCTGAAAATTTGAGGTTAGTAAGTTAACTCAATTCTTAAAAATTCTTATGAAGGATGGTTGAGCTGAATTTGAAGATAAACATGTTAAATGTTAGGTGGAAGCGACTGATACGGATTTTTCGAGTGATTAGGAGCAACTCGAAGTAACTTGAGAATATCTGTCGGACGAAGAGGAGTTAAGCTCTGAAATCTTGAGGTAAGTTAGAAAACACATTTCTTTACAAGTTTGAAGAATGAAAGAAGTTCTAATTTGGATTGGAAATACGACTTTTAACAGATAGAAGTGAAAACAGAAGTGAAGGCAGAAGCTGTGGGAGACGGGTATCGCTGGAAACGCAGCGACGCTGAAAGATTGAGCGTGAGCAGCGAGACTGGTGTTGTTGGTATCGCTAAAGGCTTTGCGTCTCACAACTCTCGCTCGGTATCGCTGACCAAGTAAGTCTCTTTGGTCTCGCTAGTCATGGTATTGCTAGTACAGTTTTATTCGTAACTCAGTTTCACTAGTAGTCTCGCTGGTTGTGTGAAATCTCGCTTATTAATGATTATTTTGATGGAAATTGGTCTCGGTGGTGAACCATTGAATAAGTGTAAATGTGTAAAGCTTGTTGGTTATATAAAAGGAAATTTTAGGGAAGTCTAACACAAGAAATGTATTATTACAGGCCGTGAAGAGCTAGGAAAGGTGTACAACCCACTAAAGGCCTGGGACAAGTTGTGTAAGCACTAGCTTATAATACTAAGTGTTGGGAGAAGGCAAGTGAAATTGTGGTTATGCGTTGTTAGAGGAAAAGTAGCCGGGGGTGAAAGAGCAAAAATTTTGGCTAAGTGTTGGCCAAGACTATGCGTTGATGAAAGAAGAGAAAAGTTAGCATTTTTCTTTTGAGTGGCCATGCATTGAAAGAGGAATCACGAAGGGTTGTTGTGAGCTGAAGCAGTCACCCGCGTTGGAGGAGAAGTTGATCATTGGCGGGGAAGAAACGTACTTGGCATACCATGCGTTGGTAAGGTTGTCATGCGTTATGGTCTCTATGCGTTGAAGACAGAGTGGTCCCTATGCGTCGAAGACAGAGTGGTGTAGTTGGTCGTGGTAAGCATTGAAGGTAGGAGGCGTTGAGGGCGCCGTGCGTTGAGTGGGGATGATTGAATTGTACGCGTCGAAGGTAGGAGGCGTTGAGGGCGCCATGCATTGAGTGTGGATGATTACTGAAGGCGTTAGAGTAGGTTGCGTTATGGGTGCTTTGCGTTGAAGTAAGAGAAAATTGGGTGCCTTGCGTTGAAGTAAGAATGAGAACCCTACGTACCAGCCTGCTTTTGAGGGTTAAGTCGGCAGTATATATATAGGTAAGTGAATTAAATGTTTAATCATTTTTAGACACTTCGAGAGCTTAAGTCGGTTCCATTTTTCAGACGAACAACAAAGGAAGGTAGAAGAAGGTGTTCTTGTGGATTTTGGGCGGAATCCTACTCGCTTTGGTGTTGAAATCTAAGCTGGAACAGAAGGTTGTTTGTGGTCGCATAGACTGAACAGTGTCTGATGTTTGGAGTAGAAAAAATCGAGGAGATCGAGTCTAGGGCTGAAATTTTAAGGTCAGTAAGTTAACATAATTCTTAACAATTCTTGTGAAGGATAGTAAAGTTGGAATTGAAGTTAATTATGTGAATTTTTAGGTAAAAGCAACGATTACAGAATTGTTGTGCAATCTGGAGCAATGCGGAGTGATTTTGAAATAACTGAAGAACAAAGGAGAGTTAAGCCTTGAAATTTTGAGGTAATCTGTCAAACTCAATTCTTTACAAGTTTGTAGAAGGAAAGAAATCTTAGTTTGGGCAGGAAATGTGTTTTTAGCAGGGGTGAATAAGAAGAACCGAAGCTGCAGCAGTTAGCTTTGTTAAGGAGGAAAGTAAGCTAGAAACGTTTGTGTTGAAGAGGGCTTGCGAAAAATGCACACAAATTCTTCTTGAAATCAAGGTATAACAGAAAGGTTAAGGAGCAGCTTTGTAGCAATAGCGTTAGTGTTTAAAGCTTGAGAATGAAACAGTGGAAACTTAGCCGCATGATGAAATTTAAAGACATTGTGCATATGTTTAGTTGTTGTTTATGTTAAAGTGAATGGAAAAGAAGAATAATAAGGAAAAATGTTTATTTCACGCCAAGAGGAGATAGGAAAGGCGTATAATCCACTCAAGGCCTAGAAAGAGTTGTGAGTGACACTTTTCTTGCTTCAAACGATTTTGTTGTACATGTTAGTTCGGTTTTCCAATTGATTATGATTTTGTGATCGATCGATTTACAAAGCATAGTTTATGTTTCTTAAAAGGTATTGAAAAGTATGTTTATGAAATGTTATTGATTTAAGAGTTGCCCTATTTTCTTATGGAAGATTTGCATATGAACTGTTTCTATAAAGTATTGCTTTCCTTAAAGGAAAATGTTTTAGAGGAGACTCAGTGCTGAGGGACATGAGAAGGCACGTGAGTTTCCCCAGGGCCCAGTACTGAGGGACATAGAGAAGGTACTTGGGCAATCCGCCATGTTCCTATGTGCACATAGAGGTTAAATGTTGGTGCGTTGAGTTCTGCTCCGCATCGAGCCAGAGTTAACTTCGACGTTGGGGTGTTGAGTTTTGCTCCGCCTCAGCTAAGGAAAAGTATTACTACTAAACTGATTTCTTTGTGATTTGCTGAAAAATCATGTATGATTTGATAAGGGCATTTAAGCATGTTTTATCCAATGAATATGAATTGATTCCATGTTTTACGCATGACGTTGAACTTAGTTTTTTATCCTGATGATTTCCGAACTAAAAGCAGTTTGTTAAAATTAGTCACTCACTCGGCTGTTAGCTCATGTTTTCAATGTTTTCTTTTCCTCCCAGGTAACAAGGACGTTCTCGGTGCTTAGCCTACTCTAGCTCGCCCTGCTTAAGCTTCGAGTTTCCAGAAACAGTTTATTTTCATGTTGTTGTACGTGTAAATAACTTAACACTGGTGGCATGTAGATTTAGTTGTATACAAGTGGGTTGTGAGAGAGTATGTTGTAAAAGTGTACGCTGTACAGGATGGATTGTTTATATTATGATCATGCGTTAGTATGGCTGGATTCTATGATTGTATATGTATGGATTGCTTATACATTAAGTTATGTCAAATGGGGCAATATGCGTCACAAGAGGGGTGATGTTTATTGTCCTCACATCTCCTTTTAGGTTAAGTAGGTAATCAGGGAGGGGGTGTGACAAGTTGTGAGTGACATTAGTATTTAAAATGTGTTTACCTTGAACCAAGTTTCATTGTTGAAATATTATGTTTGGAACGTGATTATATGATGATGCTTTTACGAAATTTAACGTGTTGCTTATGTTTGGAACGTGAAGCATGTTGTTGGTTTAATGAGTATATGAAAAGCATGCTGTTATTAATTTATGATTTAATGGAAAGCATTGCATACTATTCCTTAGAAACGCAAATCTACTTTGCATGCATGCAAGCTGCCAGTTCAAACCTCTTTTACAAAAAATTTTAACATAATCTTTGTTTACAATTTAAGCAATGAGGACCTTGCTACTCTCATGTTTGGGGTGGAAGAGGTTTGAACTGTCAAAGATAAAAATATGAGGAACCTATTTATTTCTACAAAAAAAAAAAAAATTTAAACGCAAAACTCCGCTGACAAGACAAATATATTTATCTTGTTAAGAGTTTAGCTGAAAACGACACCTGCTCGTAGTTGGCCGCCTCCATGCACCCCATAGTTGGTGTGTCAACACGAAGGTGGGTAATCGTAATCAGCGACGCATAGATAAATAACAAACTCCAATGTCTAGTGAGGAAACCGAATTTTGATAAGAGTTTAGCCGAGAAGGGCACTTGCTCATAGTTGGCTGCCTACATGCACCCCAATATTGGTATGTCAGAACGAAGGTGGGTAACCCTACTCAACGCATAACCACCTAATATATAAATAATAAGAGAAAATGAAAGAAAAAGGAACTTTATATCTTTATCTTTTCAGACTCAATGTTAAAAGAAGAAACAAAAATTTTGTGAATAATGAGTAAAGAATTTTGAAAAGAAAGCTTGCCGCATACAAATTAGACTTGTTCCAAAGAAAAGAATATAGAGGTAGAAAAGTAATGTAACTAACGGGTAGCTGATTGAGTATAGCATTCTGAGAGACTAGTCAATGCGTTGAGAAAATTTTAGGGTTGATTGAAGTTTCTTAGATAGAAGTTATGCTTGAGGACAAGCATTTCTGTAAGTTATGGGGTGTGATAACTTGTAGAAATACAAGTTATTACAGCCTTTCTCTTAGAAAAATAGAGATCAAATAGAGACTGATGCGGTAGTATTAGTTAAATTCTATTGATAAATCTTCCTATGCGTTCTACTTTTGTAAATTGATGAAGATAATTGTTTTATAACTTTTTGAATCTAAAACGCATGTTTTAACGCAGGAACGCAAGCAACCTGTGGATGCGCTGACAACCGCTCAACGTAGGATGATGTGCTAGTAATATATGGATGCATCGACATAAGTGAACGCATGAACCCAAGTCTCCATGGACACATAACGACCAGAAACGCAAGGCAGCGGAAAATCAAATCATAATCTTGAGAGATTGTCAGAAAGATTGACATGCATGATTTGTGGCTAAAGTGGTGGATCTAAATTGAACCGAGAATTACGCAATTAGGCGAGATAGACGCACGGCATCAATTGCGCCTCCAATCATGCAGATTTGCCACTGATTACGAACGCAGCCTCTATAAAAGGGAAAACCTACAAGCTGAAAAAGGGTTGTTGATTCTCGGAAGAATTTCTAAGTGACAGTAGAGTTCTCTCCAAAAGACAACCGGAGACGAATAGCTCGAGAGAGAAGAGTCTTCCCTCCGCCTAACCACTTCACAGCAAAACTTCACGCTTCCATTCCGGCGACTCAAGACATTGATCTGCCTTCCTGCTTTCTATCTTTTTCTAGCTTTGATTTTAGATTTGTTATCAAGACATTGTGCTGTCTAAAATTGTATTTCGTTCATTAATCTACAATTCTTTTATGTCTATCCATTTCTCTACACTTTCCGCTTATTACTTTGAATCCATGAGTAGCTAATCTTTCAAGGGGCACAGGTTGCGTTAGCATCTAAATAAGAACCATAGTGTAACTATTGCATTTTGTCAATTGTAATCTTAATCTGATGCTTATGTCCATCTAGCTAATCGATATAAGTAGTAATAATCAGACTGCTCGAGAGAGTAAGTGATTGTGGAACTCAATTGACAAGGCTAAGAAGTGTTACCTAGACATAGGAATAACCTTGGTACTTAACACTCTCCTATGCGGTATAGACATATAACGCATAGCGGCGACAACCGAGAGAAAAGTCGCAAGTATGAATAGACTATCACTATGCGTTTCTGATTTTAGATGTTAACCAACCCGAACCTTGTTTTTACCCATTCATTTAATCCACTTAGCTGACTTTGCTGTGTCGCATACCTTACCATCCACCACCTTTTAATCTAGTGTACAGGTTATTGCTTTCTTAAGTTAAACGCATAGTCACTTTCTTTAGTTAGACGCATCCCTTATTAAATATTTTTGGTTACCACTGCAACTCAAATAATCCAATTAATTAATTATAGAATCTGCATAGTCTCTGTGTTCGACCTCGAACTCATCGAGAAAACCTCATTCTTTGCTTATACTTGGGTAAAGGATAGGGAAACTTGACAGATCACTAACGCATAATATTAAGCATGTTAAACGCATAACATGTTGAATGCATGATAGTAAGCTTAATAATAGATAAACACAACAACAAGTTTTTTGCACTTTAGATCTGTTGCACAACACTGAGGGACTTGAAGAAGGCAAATGGGTAACCTGGATATGGAAATGGGACCCCAATGCTCAAGGACTTGAAGAAGGCATATGGGCAACCCAGATTATAATACCTATGTGCACATAGAGGAATATACGACGTTGATGTGTTGAGACTACTCCACACAGCTAAGGATAATCAACATTGAGTAGCGTAGAGCTCGGCTCCGCCTCAACTAAGGAAAATGATATGAGATGTTTTCGAAGTTGAGAAGCGTAGAGCACCACTCCGCCTCAACTAAGGGGAAATGATTTGAAACGAACGGAATTTTTTAGTGTTTTTCTCTGAAATAAGCATGCATGATTTAACAATGGCATTTGAGTATGATTTAATATGATTTGAATTCATATTTTATATGCGTTGTTGACAATGTTTATATTATGATCAGTTTTATAGTTAAAGTAAAATATTTCCAAAAACTATTACTCACTGAGTTGTTAGCTCATTCTTTCATATGTTTTCCATTTTTCAGGTAGCATGACAGTTCCCGTTCCCGGTCGAAGTCGAGGTTTGTCAAGAGTTAATGGTATCATCGTCCTAGGAAGTGTAGTTAAATGAGAATAAAGGAAGTTCGACAATGGGAGTCGACTGGAAAGTCGATGACTGCTGTCTTCACGCTCCGTCTCGCTTGATTTTTAGGGATTTTGTGATTTTATTCTCTTTTTCGCTTGATTTTGGCTTAGTTTTGTTCTTTTGGCTTTCAATTCATATTTTCTTTATATTGACCTAAGAACCACTAGCAAACAAGTGAAATCTAATAAAAACTCCCTTAATTTAAGAGAATAGAAAGCACTTTCCAAGCCACAAGCCTAGATTTTCTACCTCAAAATGAAGAAAACTTGAAACACAAGCCTGTAGAGTCAGAAAAATTTTGAGATAGAAAATCTGGGCTGATGGACTTGAAAAGTACTTGAAAAGTGCTTTCTATTCTCTCAAATTAAGGAGGAAGAAAAGTGTTTATGCCAACTTGAGTTTTTGGTTGAGAATTGAAAAGTACTTGAAATGTGCTTTCTATTCTCTCAAATTAAGGGAGTTTATATTAGATTTCACTTGTTTGCTAGTGGTTTTGAGGAAAAAATAAAGAAAATTAGAAGTGAAGAACAAAATATCAAAACTGAGCCAAAATCCAGTGAAAAAGAGAAGAAAAATACACATTTGCCAAAAATACTGGCGCTGCCACGACGCTTTTCCCTGAGAGATTATTCCTATTCAACACAGCAGTAGCGCCACAGCGCCAGCTTTCCAAATTTGAAAATTTGGTATTTTTGGAAAGAATTTTAGGCAGCCAACTCTATAAATAAGAGGGTTTCTAGCAGACCTAATCACCAATCTACACAAGAAATTACACATCAAGAAATCAGAGAAAAACACACCAAAAGAGTTTCAAAGAGTGGGTTGGCTGCAAGGAAGAGAGAAGTGTTCGAGAGAGAGAGTTTGGTGCTGTTCGAGTTCCCGATGTGAAGACCGAAGGACATCTTGGTGGTTCATCCTCAATCAAGGGCTTATTCCTAGTAGAGTTTTCCTTTCTTTACACTCTTTCTATGCTTAATTTCTTTATGAACATGTTGCTTAAAGCTATGAGTGGCTAAACTCTTTAGTTTTAGGGTTTTGATGAATTGTTTATGAAGTTATGTTGATATTGTAGACTATTCATGGTTTTATTGTAATGATTATGCTTTTCATTCTTATTGTGCTTAATTCTTGTGATTGGCAATCCTTGAATGTTAGGTTAGATGTATGGTTGAGAGATTGTATATCTAACTAGATCTAAGAGGATGAAGCAATCATAGAGGATGTTCCACAAAAAGAGACTGCATCTAAGAAAAGGAGAAATCAAAGTCAAACATAGGGAGTACTTCTAACTCTACTTCTTTTATCCCTAACACTTTACCTTTTCCTCAAAGATTTCAAAAGAAAAAGATTGATGCTCAATTTTCTAAATTCTTAGACATATTCAAAAAGTTGGAAATTAACCTTCCTTTTGCAGAGGCATTAGAACAAATGCCTAAGTATGCCAAGTTCATGAAGGAGGTGTTGTCTAAGAAGAAGAGGTATGGAGATTATGAAACGGTTGCACTAACCGAAGAATGTAGTGCGACACTACAAAAGAAATTGCCTCAAAAATTAAAAGATCCAGGGAGTTTCTCTATCCCTTGTCATTTAGGCAATAATTCGGTTACTAAAGCGCTTTGTGATCTTGGAGCTTCTATTAACTTAATGCCCTTTATCTATGTTTAGGAAGCTCAATGGTAGAGAGGTGTAACCAACTACCATATCCTTGCTTTTGGCCGATCAATCATTTATTCGTCCCTACGGCATTGTAGATGACGTATTGGTCAAAGTGGGCAAGTTCATCTTCCCAGTGGACTTTGTGATACTAGACATGGAGGAAGATGTCGAAGTCCCCATAATCCATAGGAGACCTTTCTTGGCCATCGGAAGGGCCCTCATCGATTTGCAAGATGGAAAACTCACATTCTGCCTTAAAGATGAGGAGGGTAACATTCGACATCTATAAAGCCCTTAAGCATCCGGATGTAAAAAGATATGAGCATCATTGTCACACCCTACTTTTTAAGAAAACGATGCGTTAAAGAGTCTATGAAGAAATGAGGTAAAAGACCATGTTGGACGCATGGTCAGGACTAGGTAACGCATGGTAAGGGTGGATGCATGGAAGTAAACTGAGAAGGGAAAGAAGTGAGACGAATAAGCAAGAAAGGAATAAACTTATGTTGAGAAGTGTTGGAAGAGATTTAAGTCTCGGAAAGATAGAATGCAATAGCAAATTGAGTAACGCATAGACTTATAGCAAGGAATGTTCACAAGTGTTGGAGAAGGTTGGGAAGTAAACATAAAAACTGGTGCATGTGGTGAACACATGCCAATCTATCTTTAAGAGAAATAGTTCAAGTGCAATGAAAAGGTTAAAAGAATAACCTTGGGAATAATCAGGGAGTGTCCAAGGATAGAAAGATGGTCATGGATGCAGGATGAAGGAGGACGCAATAGGACCAACGCATAGAGGAAGAACTTGAGAGGAGTTATTGTTATGGACATAAGGAAGGAGTTGGACGCATGGTATGATGCGATGAGGTACAAACGCATAGTATTGCGCGTTTGTCATTAACGCCTAGTAGCATTGTGTAAGCACTGGTTTATAATAGTGCGGCTATGCGTTGAAGGTGATCACAAATGGTTGTTGTGACCTGAAGTAGTCACCGCGTTGGCAGGGGAAGAAACGTACTTGGCTTACCATGCGTTGGTAAGGTTGTTATGCGTTGAGGTCCCTATGCGTTGAAGACAGAGTTATCTCTATGCGTTGAAGACAGTAGTGTAGTTGGCTGAGAGTTAGAAAAGTGAGTAGTGAAGCTCAAACCTTAAAAGAAACTTAACGAACGCATGAGGGCATTGTGTTGAATGAATGGTTGTCTATTGGAAAATGTTGGACGCATAAGATAAATTTATAAAGGCCAGGTGGCTTTGTATAGATTTGACACCTTATCAGTAGGAGGTGTTAAAGGCATGTTAAGTGTTTCATGCAAGGTGACACTTGGACTAATGCATGGTTAATTAAGCATGCAGCGTGACATGTGGCAAACAAGTGGCAAAAGGAGAGAAGAAGTTGGATGGCAAGCTCCCTATAAATAGAACTTTGAGGGAAAAGGAGCGACTGATGACTCTCAAAGAAGAAATCTGGAGAGAAAAAGAGAAGAAGAAGGCATTGTGGGCGGCCCAGATTATAAAGGTACCCAATGCTCAGGGACTCGTAGAAGGCATATGGGTAACCTAGATATAGAAATGGGACCCCAATGCTCAGGGACTCGTAGAAGGCATTGAGGGCGGCCCGAATTCTAGTACCTATGTGCACATAGAGGTATATACGACGCTGATGTGTTGAGATTACTCCACAAAGCTAAGAAAAATCAACGTTGTGTAGCGTTGAGCATTGCTCCGCCTCAACTAAGGAAAAAGTATTTTGTAAGAATGAGATTTTTTAGTATTTATTCTGAAACGGTCAAGCATGTTTTCACAAGGGTGTTTGAGTATAATAAATATGATTTGAAGTGATATATTTTATGTGAATTTGACCAGTTTTATAGTTAAAATATATATTGTTTTTAGAAAACCGTTACTCACTGAGCTGTTAGCTCATGCTTTCATATGTTGTCCATTTTCAGGTAGCATGACAGTTCCCGTTGCTGATCGAAGTCGAGGTTTGTCAAGAGCATGTGGATGGTGAGGTTGACAGTGGGTTACGTGACAGGGTAGTCGGTAACTGCTGTCTTCACATCTATTTTTGGGTTATGGAGGATAATCCGGGAGGGGGTGTGACAAGTTGGGTTAGGGGGGGAGATTGTAAGGGCTATGGCGTTGACCCTGGCTATACATTATCCCACATCGGTTAGGAAGGAGAACGAAGTCTTCCTTATAAAGGGGGTGGATACCTTTCTATGTACTAGGCCTTTTGGTAGGCACAACCCTACCAAGAACAAAACCGTGAAGGGTAACCCAAAGCGAACAATATCGTATAGCGGGTGGTCTGGGCTGTTACAATCATGAACCAAGCACAAAGGTAACATCGCCTCTCTCTTCTAGTAAGAACTTTATGGCATGCTTGATGAATGGTAAGACTAATGGCATGCTTGATGTTAAATTAGAAAATCCTATGAAGCATGTTTCTAGTTGTGATAATTCTCCTAGTTCTTCTTGCATGCCTCTAAAACCTATAATGAATTATGAACAAATCATGGAGAAGCATGTTAAAAATGAAGTGATGAGTCCGGTAAAATTTCACAATGATGATTTCGTAATGATACTTGACTACATTTGAAATGATGATGTCCAATTTGATAATGAATTGTTGACCAACCCACTAAATGTTAAGGAATATGTTTGTGAGTGTCAATGTGAGTGAAAACTAAATATCATAGGTGATCCGACGCATGGAAGGAAGAAACCACCTTGGGATCCGCTGTGACTCGTGAGTCCCGTCTAGCTAGAAGATGTTAAACCAAGCGCTTGTTGGGAGGCAATCCAATTTTATTGGTTTCTTTATTTTTCTTTTTTTTCTTTTTTAAATAATCTTTGAGTCACTCATATGCTTTCATATTTTTCAGGATCTTGGTTCATCACACAAAGTACTCCTTACACCAAGCTTGTTTGGTGGCTTCCCGCTTGCTCCTAGGCTTGTTCTTTCTTTGTTAGATGTTCTTATGCATTGGGGACAATGCATGATTCTAAGTTTGGGGTGGGACGTGTCACTCGTACTTTTGTGTGTTTTCTTATCCTACTATGCATGGTTGAGAGCTTTTAATGATCATATGCATGTTAATGAAATTTTGAAAAATTTTGAAAAGTTTTGGAGCTTTCAAAGTTAATGGAAATGTTTTTTTTTTTAGGGTTGTGTGCTTTGATGTTGATTGCCCATGATGAGATTCGAATTCGCATGATAGATGACTTATTGTGGAAATAAAATAGCATTATCTTGAGTTCAATTCATTTAAGTCCCTCTTAAAATCTCCCATATTCTTGAGCACGTAGCCACTTTAATTTAGAATCTTTAATTGAAGAAAGAATTAAGTTGGATGTATTTGGTTGTCACTCCGAAAGACCCCATCGGTTAGAAAGTAGAAATGCATGATAGTTTGTAATCTTAGACTATGGAAAAAGAAAAGAGTATACATGCCTTTGAGAAAAGAAAAAGTGCACACAAAAATATATGAGTTTTATATGTCTACCTTTTTAAATGTTAAACTTGTAATGAGTATGCATGGATGGGGGTAAAAAGAGCTGCCTTTATTGTAATCAGTAAGGACGCCTTGGAATTGACTAGGTACGAGTCCCTACAGTGAATGTGTGAAAGCTAGTGCCCCAAGATAAAAGAATGCAAGTTTAGAGCCCATGAAAAAAATTATATATATGTGATTGAAAAGCACCTTAGTGGACATATTACTCACTTGAAATATGTGGATGTTTGAAGATTGGTGCATGAGCTAGAATAGGGGGAAAACTAAAGAAGCTCTCTTAATTCCCAATTTGAGTTTTAGCATTTTAAATTGAATGAGGCTTGCACACACACACATGGGAGATAGCAAGATTTGGCCTTGAATGATTATACCAATATAGATATGCTTGCATGTTTCTACTTAAGCTCTTAAATGCTATTATTTGAGACATGAATCGATTGCACACTTCCTCATCTAAACTCCCTCTATTTGATTTTATTCTTTGCTCGGAACTAGCAAATCTCTAATTTTGGGGTGGTGAAAAGCACTTGAAAAGTGTTTTCTATTCTCTCAAATTAAAGGAGTTTATATTAGATTTCACTTGTTTGCTAGTGGTTTTCAAAATAAAATAAAAAAAATTAGAAGTGAAGATCAAAATATAAAAACCGAGCCAGAATCTAGTGAAAAAGAGAAGAAAAATACACATTTGCCAAAAACAGGGCAGCGTCGCGCCACTTTTTTCCGAGAGATTATTCCAAATTCAACACAGCGGTTGCGCCGCAACGCCAGTTTTCCAAATTTGAAGATTTGGTATTTTTGGAAAGAATTTTGGGCGGCCAACTCTATAAATAAGAGGGTTTCTAGTAGCCCTAATCACTAATCTACACACAAAATTACACATCAAGAAATCAGAGAAAAACACACCAAAAGTCTCAAAGAGTGGGTTGGCTACAAGAAAGAGAGAATTGTTTGAGAGAGAGAGTTTGGTGTCGTTCGAGTTCCTGAGGTGAAGACCAAAGGACATCTTAGTGGTTCCTCCTCAATCAAGGGTTTCTTCCTAGTAGAGTTTTCCTTTCTTTACATTCTTTCTATGCTTAATTTGTTTATGAACATGTTGCTTAAAGCTATGAGTGGCTAAACTCTATAGTTTTAGGGTATTGATAAATTGTTTATGAAGTTATGTTGATATTGTAGACTATTAATGGTTTTGTTGTAATGATTATGCTTTTCATTGTGATTATGCTTAACTCTTGTGATTGGCCATCCTTGAATGTTAGGTTGGATGTATGGTTGAGAGATTGTATATCTAACTAGTTCCATAACAATGAATTATTGTTAATCTATCATGAAAATAGTTAGGTTAACAATGAAAGTTGCTAAAGACTATGCTTAATGCCATGTAATTTGTATTGGTTTCATGAAATTAGTAATCAATTGAGTTATATGAGAAAATGTTGTTTTTGAGAGAATAACTTGGAATTAAGTTTCTAGACTTAGGCATATGAATTACAGTAAAATCCATGAACCCTAGAATATTGCATGATGAAACAAACAAGGATTCATTACCCTAGAACTCTCTTTGACTCTTGTGTTTCTTATCTATTTACTTTTCTTTTTAGTTTTCTAAAATCATAACTTCAATATCAATCCTCAAATAAAATTGATTCGATTCTATAATAGCTAAGTAACTTTGACCTTCACAATGGGATCCTCAGTGGACCGATATTCAAACTTCACCGTCTTATATTATAACTTGACCCGTACACTTGCAGTTAACACTTAAAATGTGCATCAAGAATGAGCCATAGGTGAGTTTGGGAGAAAACCACACTAGGCGATTTTTGAGTCTTGGACCACAAGGTGGTGAATGAGCAAAGGAAATTTTCTAAGTGTTTCAACTATGCTTGGAGAGCTCAAAGCTTGCACGCATAGCCTAGGAAAGGGAAGGAAATTTCACTAAGTGTTAAAGAAGGAAGAGTTGGAAGCATACTTGGGAGATAGTCGAGAGTTGAGCACACCTTTCGGGAAAGGCTACCACGCTGGATGCATAGGTAGGCAAGCTCAACACATGGTGGATAAATTTTGGAAGAATTTTGGTTTAAGTGTTGAGGTGTTGGAAGGAAACCTAGCTCTTGGAAAATGAGGGTGAACGCATGGTGCAAAGTTGGAGAAGAACCTTATCATACCAAGGGTTGAACGCATAGGCCATACTCCGAGGAAGAATTGGGTAAGTGTTGGAAAACTTGGAGAGTTGAGAAGCAATCCTAAGGAAGGAAAGGAAGGGAGGCTAAATGTGGGAAGCATAGGAGAGAAAAATTGGAAGCATAAGCTTGAAAGCATACAATGGAAGCATAAAGGAGTTAACAAGGAGTCCATGGGGGCATGTAGGAAGACTTGCACTCATGAACCAAGGAATCTAGCTAGGTGGACACATACCTAAGGAAAAAGGAGGAATGCACACGCATAGCAAGGCTTGTAAGTAGAAATTTAACTAAGTGTGGGAACCATGAAGCTTGTTGGACGCATACCTCATAAGGGAGGGGATTTTAGCTAGGTGTTGAACTCTTAGAAGAATATTTGACAATTCTTGGTATATTGGATACATAGGAGAGTCTTGGAAAGGAAAATTTGGCTAAATATAGGAAGGTCAAAAGAAGAAAAGAGAGAAAAGAGACCATACCGTAAAAATTAACATTGTGGACGCATAAAATAATGGAAGTGGATGCATGGTCTATGTCCCAGGACTAGGTTGGACGCATGGTTGAGAATTTCTTGTGCTAAGTGGCTTCATTTGGGGTTAACACTTCACAAGGAGAAGATGTCGGGATGCATGACAAAGATACCATTCGAGAAGACAAGTGTCTGGATGCATGGTGACAAATAGAAACATAGATGGCAAGCTTAGAGGTAAGGATTGGATGACAAAGCTTGTCATCCAACTCCTATAAATAGAACCAAGAGGGAGAAGGCTTCCTTATTCTACCAAGCATTCGAAAATTCACTAGAGAGAAGATAGAAAGAAGGTTTGTAAGTTGAAAGAAGAAAACTTGCGTCCAAATAAGCTTAGGTTGCATCCAAGGTTACTGTTTTCTTGCTGTCAGAGTACTCTTCTATGTCCACAAGGTAGGCCAAGCGCCCATGGTACAAAGCTAGGCATCCAACTGAGCTGTGTGGAGGGTTGAAACGCTGCCCTGCGTCCAACTCATCTCTGCATCCAGAAATTGTGCTCTGTGTCGAAGGAAGAATTTCCAAGTGTCCAGAAGGTTGTAATTAAGGTTCTAAAGGAGTTTTAGTTGCCGTTTCTCAGTCACAGAGGTTAGGGAAGAATTGAGAGGTTGGGAATCCAAGCTGGAGGAAGGAACCCTAAGCTTTATAACTACTTTCTCTATGAGTGATTGATTTCTTTTCGTGAATGATCAAACTTTACCTCTTGAGAATAGTTGTTAATAGCACGTTATGAGTATATCTTTGAAAGCATGATTATGTGATATTATTAATATGCGTGCTATGGTGAGATACCAATTAGTATGTTACATATCGAGCTGTGTTGAATCTTTAGGTTATATTCCAATGCTGAAGGACTAAGAGAAGACATTGATGAACATGATTACGGTCTTGACTTGACTGAGAATTGAGTCCGCATAGGATGGCCAGAGGACCGGAAGGATCTAGTTTCTGAGCCTATGTCGGAAATAAAACCTTGCAGGATGGTCAGTGGGTGTTGGAACCTAGTTCCTAATCCTGCAAGAAGTATCTCCGGAGGATGGTCAAAGGGTCGATGGGCCTAGCTTTTGATCCTCAGAGGTAAGACTATATGCACATAGGGTTTGAGAATACGAGAATTGCTGAGCCAAGTGGGCCAACGGAGAAAAACCAGTCGAATAGCTGAGTTATGTGAGTCAGCTGGATATATATAAGAATTGTTGAGCTGAGAATGCCAGCAGGATAATTGACTTCAAGGGTAACCCTAAAATTGGAAGTTTGAGTATAAGCTCGATATAGATATGCTTGCTCGTGAATTCTATTTTGGTTATTACGTTAGCAGGTTATATGAACCCTAGTTTTATTGATCACTCGCGGTATCACACCCTATCCCAAACTACCCTTCCATAGCCCGAGACGGAGCGTGAAAACAACAGTCGTCGACTCCCTGGCCGACTCCCACTGTCGAACTTACAAATAGTCTTGTATGCAAAACAACTGCTTTTTCCCTCTGACAGCAAGGTTTGGACGCAACCTGTAAGCCCCACACTTAGCTTTGGAAGTCAGCAAGCTATAAAGATTAGTTTTGGAAGATGACAAACTAAAGAAAGTAAGTAAAGAGTGGCCGAGAGAGTTATCATGCGTTGAAGTTGTGCCATGCGTTTGTGAAGGTTGTTATGCATTGGTAAGGGTATGCTATGCGTTGGTGAAGTGAAGTGTTGGCTTGTTGAGGCATGCGTCCAAAAAGTTGAGCGTGAGTAAATGTTCGGGGCTATGCGTTGATGAGGTTGTTGGACCAGTAGCTATGCATTGATTGAGATTGGTAGGGAGGTCGCATTGGTCATTGGCGAAGTATGCGTCCAAGTTGGCCATGCATCCAAGCTAGCAACAAAACTTGCTATGCGTCCAAGCCAACATCCAAGTATGTTAAAGGAGGTTGCGTTACTTTGTTTAGCGGGAAATTAAATTAAATAAATTAAGAAGAAATTGGAGTTTAAGTCTGCGATCGATTTAAGTGTGTAAAGCTAAGTTTTCAATCATTTTCTGTGTCACTAAAGCTTCAATCGATTCCATATTTTAGCTTAGCGACAAAGAGAGGTAGAGGAAGGAGTCTAGGGCAAATTCGTGTAGAATTCTAATGGGTTTCGTGGTGTAAATGAAGCTAGAACAAAAGAGTTGATTGCTATCGTGCAATCTGAATAACGTTCGGTATTTGGAAGATAGCGTTCTATGGAGATCGAGTTTAGGGCTGAAAATTTGAGGTGGGTAAGTTAACGTAATTCTTAACAACTTTTATGAAGAATGTTTGAGCTGATTTTGAAGAGAAATATGTAAACTTTATGGTGGAAGTGACTGATACAGATTTGCTAAGTGATTTGGAGCAACTCGAAGTTATTTGAGAATATCTGTCAAACGACGAAGAGTTAAGTTCTGATATCTAGAGGTAAGCTAGGAAATGCATTTCTTTACAAGTTTATGGAAGGAAAAAAGTGCTAAATTTTGCTGGAAATGTGATTTGTAACAGATAGAAGTGAGAAAAAGAGGGAAGGCAGAAGCTGTGGAAGACAAGTATCACTGAAAGAGCAGCGACACTGGAAGTACGTGGGAGTAGCGAGATGGGTAACGCGGGTGTTGCTAGAAGCCTTGCATCTCAAAATTCTTGCTGGGTATCACTAGGTATCGCTGCTCAGGTGAGTGTCGCTGGTCTCGCTCACCATGGTATCGCTAGTGCCGTTGCCTGTAGTTTAATCTCGCTAGTAGTCTCGCTAGTAGTGTAGAATATCGCTCATTAAGGTTTATTCTATTGAATTCAGGTTTCGGTAGTGAATTATTGACCAAGCATGAATGGTTAAAGCTTTTTGGTTATCTTAAGGAAATCTTAAGGAAATCTAACAACGAGAAATGTATGATTACAGGCCAAGAAGAGCTAGGAAAGGTGTATAAACCACTAAAGGCCAAGGACAAGTAGTGAGTAACACTAATGTTTTCAAAATACGAATGCGTTCTCTGTGAATAATATCAATGGTTTTGGAATATGATTATGCTTTCATGAGTTTTCAACGTGTATATCATGCGTTTATATTAAAAAGCATTTGAGCATGCTGGTTGTGTAATAAGTTTTATGAAAAGCAGGCTATTAGATTTTATATGATTTTATGGAAGGTTTGGACCTTATGAATTTATGATATGATGTTTTCAAAACATGTTGTGTATTTTATAAAATCTTTGGAAAGGCTCCCAAAGCTCAAGGACTCGAAGAAGGCAAATGGGTAGCCAGAATATAGAAAAGGTTTCCAACGCTAAAGGACTCAAAGAAGGCAAATGGGTAACCTAGATATAGAAATGGGACCCCAATGCTCAAGGATAAGAGGAAGGCATATGGGTAGCCCGGATTATGATACCTATGTGCACATAGAGGAACGTACGACGCTGATGTGTTGAGATTACTCCACACAGCTAAGGGTATTCGACGTTGGCTGTGTTGAGCTCCGCTTCGCCTCAACTAAGGGAAATGATGTGAAATGTTTTCGACGTTGAATAGCGTTGAGCTCCGCTCCGCCTCAACTAAGGGAAATGATGTAAAATGTTTTCGACGTTGAGTAGCGTTGAGGTCCGCTCCGCCTCAACTAAGGGAAATGATGTAAAATGTTTTCGACGTTGAGTAGCGTTGAGGTCCACTCTGCCTCAACTAAGGGAAATGATGTAAAATGTTTTTGACATTGAGTAGCGTTGAGCTTCGCTCCGCCTCAACTAAGGGAATTGATTTGAAACCAACGAAATTTCTGAGTATCTTTTTCTGAAATGAGCATGTACGATTTGACAATGGCATTTGAGCAAGTTTTGCATGAATATGACTTGAATCGATATTTTATACGCATTATTTGACAATGTTTAAATTGTGATTAGTTTTATAGTTAAAGTAAAGTATTTCAAAAAACCGTTACTCACTGGGTTATTTAGCTCATCCTTTCATATGTTTTCCATTTTTCAGGTAGCGTGACAGTTCCCAATGCCAGTCGAAGTCGAGGTTTGTCAAGAATTAATGGATTCATCTTCCTAAGAGTGTGGTTAAATAGGAAGCTTGTCACACCCCCTCCCAGATTACCCACCGAACCTAAGGGGAAGTGTGAAGACAATAAACATCACCCCTCTTGTGACGCATATTGTCCTAACCTTACATTCCTTTTCTGTACATACATTTAAACAATACAAACGTAAAACACAGTCATACATCACGTGCTTATAACTTGATACAATTCCTTGTATAGGGTACACCTTTAATGTAACAGTATAAATTCATATCCATATCCATAATACATTATACACAACCCCATCAACCGTTCCCACTCAAAACTACATGTTCTACATGTCATTTACATAAACATATGCAACGTACAACTCTCAGATTTGACTGTATCTTGATAACTCGAGACTTAGGCAGGGTGAGCTGAAATAGGCTAAGCACCGGGAACGTCCTTGCTACCTGGGGAGAGAAAAAAAAAACATTGGAAAACATAAGCTAACAGCCTAGTGAGTGACAATCTTTGTAAAACGGCATGTTAAGTATAACGAATAAATAAGAGTTTAACATTTGTTCAAGTGTAACATGCTTTTCATGAAATTCATCATTCTCATAAATCAATACTTAAATCATACAAAAGTATTTCTCAAGGAGTTTATCAATATCAACTAGTTTTTCAACTTTTCCCTTAGTTGAGGCGGAGCAAGGCTTCTACGCACTCAACGTCGAAAACATCCCTGGCTCAATGCGGAGCATACTCGACGCATCAGCCAAATCAACCTCTATGCGCACATAGAAATATGACGAGTTGCCCAAGTACCTTCTCATGTTCTTCAGTACTGGGTCCCGGGGAAACTCACGTGCCTTCTCAAGTCCTTGAGCACTGAGCCTCCTCTAAAACATTTTATCAATCAGTTTACATAAGTAGTTCATAGGGAACTTTTCATGAAAAGTCAGGTATAACATGATAAACTACATTTCTCTACATGCCATTCAGCATCTTATAGAAAACGGATAAAACATGCCTTTTAAGAAATGCAATCAACATTATTCATATTAAACAGTTCATTGAAAATCATGTTTCATAAAAAAAACATTTTCAAATAAATAGGATTGAAGAGTAAAATGGTCACTCACAACTCTTCCTAGGCTTTACGTGGGTTATACACTTTTCCTATTTCTTCTTGGCCTGCAAAAGAAGTATGCCTTGCGTTAATCAACATTTAATCCCTTTCCTTTTCTCTACTGACTTATAAACGAGAATCCCAGCGATACCTGCCGAATAATACTGTTACTAGCGATACCCGATAGAACAGCACCAGCGTTACATACCTTAGCAGCGATGCTCAGCGTTATCTAGCGAGATCTGTGAGACGAAAGGTTCCTTTGCGTCTCAACGATACCCGTCTCGCTACCAATTCCCAGACAGTGTGCCGATACTTGATTTTCCAACGGCACTCTGCACTGAAATTCCTTCCTTTCTTCTCGTTCTTACTTCAACCTATTAAAAATCACATCTCCATACCGATTCAGGGTTTCTTCTCTTCTACAAACTTATAGGAAATCCAGTTCTATAGCTTACCTTAAAATTTCAGGGTGTAGCTCCTCTTCGTTCTCGTGATATTCCGAAGTTACCTCCCACTGTTCCGGATTGCGAGATAATCTTGTAAACTCTGGTTTCCTAAGGATTCACATAGTAAATCTTCAATTTCAGCATCACCATCCTTTACAAAAGTTGTTAGGAATTACATTAACTTACTAACCTTAAATTTTCAGCTCTGAACTCAGCTTCTTCCTCACGTTCTGTTCCGAATGTCAGTCACTACTCAACCAAACCAAGTAACTTCAGTCATTCCCCTGTTCCAGCTTCGTTTTCAGCATCGATATGAATCAAACTTCATCCAAAATCCTCAAGAACACCTTTCTCAATCTTTTTTCGAAGTTTATCTGAAGAATAGAACCGACTTAAGCTCTCGAAATGTCCTTAAAAATGATTAAACATTTAATTAGTCCAGCTATTTATACTACCGACTTAATCTTCCCATACACCAAAACTTAGGCTGCTAACTTACTTTCATCTGCAGACTAGCGCAGGGTTCTCCTCTCAACACACGGCACTCAAGTTAACTTCTCTTCCAACGCATGGTGGGCGTCCCCACACGCCTTCTATTTTGAACGCATATCTTTCCATCTTGCAATTCTACTTTCGTCGCGTCCAGACCATCCTGTCTTCAGCACAGGTGCCTTCAACACATGTCTGTCTTCGACGCATCGACTTCAACGCAATACTGTCCTCAACGCTGAGTGACTTGAACGCTTGGTTCAAGTGTGTTTCTTCCCCCATCAGGATTACTTATCTATCAACACGGGTAGCTACTTCAGCTCACCAATCTCCGTGAATTAACCACAAACGCATGGACTTAGTCAATACTTAGCCAAAATTTTACTTTCCAAAAATTCTTACTCTCGCTCTCGGCCACTTCTCCCGTTGAGATGCATAGCCACAAACGCATGGCTACACCTCAATGCTTGGCAACACAAATCAGTGCTTACAATTCTAAAGTAAGTTCGACAGTGGGAGTCGACTGGGAAGTCAATACTGCTGTCCTCACGCTCCGTCTCGGGCTATGGAAGAGTAATTCGAGATAGGGTGTGACACAACCCTGCACCTTGGACGCCTGGCAGATGACTTGGACGCGAGGTGCAATCTTCCAACAAGGATTCAGCTCCTCTGGCTTCACCCCTTGGACGCAGGGTTCTTCCTTGGCCACAAGGTTCTACCTTGGACGCAAGGCTATGCTTCTTGGACGCAGGGCTGCTAATTTCCTTCTTCTGGCAGTACTGATGGATGCAAAGCAGCTTCTCTAGACACTAGACAACTATTGAACGCAAGGTAGCTAGGAAACAACCACTCGCAAACTACCTCTTTGGATGCAAGGGTTGATAGTCTACTCAGCCTTCTTTCTCTTTTCCTCAAGAAACTCAGACTTAAGGGTGATATCTTGCTCCTCTTTCCTCAAGCTCCTATTTATAGACTTGGAATGGAGAACTTGTCGTCCAACTTCTCCTCTCCATTTGACACTTGTTTGCCACATGTCACGCTGCATGCTTAACTAACCACACACCTGACATGCATTCCGACACCTCTTCCTTATGAGGTGTTAAGTCTAAATGAAGCCATCTAACCTTTATAAACTCTTCTATGCGTTTAACTTGCTCCGAGACACAGACCATGCATCCAACTTAGTGCTTCTATGCGTCTTTATAGTTCTCTTTTGGAGTTTAGTTTCCTTTTGTTCTCTTTTCCTTCTTCCGGCCTTCCTCCACTTGACCAAGCTTCTCCCCCGAACATTTCCATGTGCTTGTGCCTTCTGTTATGCGTCCAACACTTCTTTTCTTATGCTCACATCTTAGCTACAAGCCCCTCTTTTGAGTGATAAACGTCCCTCTCTGTTTGGTACTCCGCCACTTAGCCAAAATCATCTCAAAACCTTCCTTCATGCGTCCTTACCTTGTACCATGCGTTTATCACTACTTTGCTATGCGTCCATGGCCTTCATTCTATCCTTAGGGATCCCTTGATTGTCCCTCTATGCGTCCCTGAGATGTATCCCGAGGTTACGCTTCCAACTTTTCCCTTTTACTCCTCCCATACTTAGTCGTTTTCTCAACGATCAATCTAGCATGCATCCATCTCCTGCTTCCTTCCTTTAGGCTTACTTTTCAATCCTCCAACACAACCAATACTCAACTTTAGTCCCTTTTGTAGTTAGCTCATACGTCCTACCTAGGCCAAGTTTGCATCTTCTTTCCTTAATTACCTCCTATGCGTTCACCTTTTCCCTCCGAGCTCTCGGTTTCCTTACAATACTTCAACACTTAACCATTTTCTTTCCCACAAGGGATACCATGCGTTTTCTTAGCTTGACCATGCGTCCAACATGATCTTTTCCTTACCAAGTGTGTGTCTAACTCAATTAACTCCCAGTTATGCTTTCAACTCTTTCCAACACTTGGTAGGATTTCCTTTCTTTTCCTTAGATCATGCTTCCAAGCTTAATAGCATAGTTGAGTTCTCTTAGTCTAGTTGTTTTACTTAGAAGAATTCTTAACTTCAAGAATTACTACAAAGTTCAAGGTCGGAAATGGCTTAATGTAGGTTTCTTCTAAACTTATCTACGGCTTATACTTAATCCAAAACTCAAGTACAATTTTTTTCTTCCCTTAAGTTCAACGCATACCTACTTATATTTTGGCCAAAATCTAGCTAACTCCACCAGCCCAGATTTTCTATCTCAAAAATTTCCTAACTCCACAGGCTTGTGATCCAAATTTCACCTCTCTTGTCTTATTTCTTTTCCTTATAAGCCCTGAAGCACTTAGGTCTAAAAAGTAGGGTGTTACACACTGGGCTTCATGAAGCTCATTCTTTTCTTATGTTTTCTTTCTAGGTAGCAGTCGAGTTTCCATTGATGTGCAAAGACGAGGTCTGCCAAGATATAATGTGGTCATTTGAATTAGGCAGAGACTTGTATCGAGTTAGGGTTATGTCACTTGTAAATGAACTTTATAATTAATGGTGTAAATAAAATTATGTATGTTACAATAATATTGTAATGTGATTATTTACGTTGCACATAGTAAGTCTTGAAAAAGTATAAGTTGACAGTAGATGTCGAAAAAGGGTTGATGTTTGCTATTCTTATGCCTCTTTTCAGGTTATAGAGGGTAACTCGGGAGAGGGTGTGACACCCACCTTCTCATTGAGCCCAAGGAAAACTTGGTTTATGGTTGGACCATAAACATATTCTTCATTAGAGATTCAGTGGTATTTAAGGAGATAGAGGTAATTACAAGGTAAAACAAACATTTAACCCAACTATAATTATGAAAAACTCGTGAAGGATTGACTTGCATATAATGGTTATATCAATGCACGCAATATGTTCTACTATAAGAACCAATTTCATTTTTCGTGGGTGAAATAAAATAAAATGGAAATAATATAAAAAGTAATGATTAATAATAATAATAAATAAAGTACAAATTAAATAAAAGGTTAAAAGAATGAGCTAAAGTTAAGTGGTGGTGGTGGTAGTAGTACACTACAATAAAATTAGCCTTTAGCGATGAATTATTTTTGCCGCTAAAAGTTAATTTCCGTTGCTAAAGAGCTTTTAGTGACAAATTATTTTTGTCGCTAAAAGTTAATTTTTGTCGCTAAAGAGCTTTAGCGACTAAAATATTTCGTCGTAAGGTTTCGTCACTAAAGCCAATGTGAAATGATTTTGTGACATTCCAATTGAAAATGTCGCAGGGTGCAACGAAAAGCGTGAAATATCGCAAGCTGCGACGTTTAGCAAAACGTCGCAATTTGCAACGATTACTGCGAAGTCGGAATTTACGACGTTTCTACACGATGTTGCAAGGTAGCGTTATATGCGAGTTGTTGCGATTTTTTAAGTCTCGTCACAACTTTTAATAATATTTTTAAAAAATATTACTCAGTTTTTAAAAATATTATCCTTGATATCAAATAAAAGTTGTAGTACAACTCATATTTAAATGATGAAATTAAACACAAGTATCATATACTATTTATATCCACTACAAAATATATATATACCTTTTCTTCGATCTACAAAATATCAAAAAGTTTAATAAAGTCCAAAATAACTCAAAATGTATTCTTCGATCTAGAAAGGTTTGCCACCAACAAGTTCCAATTTAGTTATGCACAAATAAATATACACATATCAAATTCAAACATAAGTCATATATTCTCAACAATATTAGAAGTTAGTGAAAAACATATTTATCATAAAACTCAATATTCACATCATTTCAAACATAATTATCACGATACTCATCAAGTCACAACAAACATAAATTCTCATTCGCTCCCTCCCCCCCCCCCCCAAAAAAAAAAAAAAAACTACATTTTTCACAACAATAACAAATATGAAGTACTCTATAGCTAGCTACAACATAATAAGAAAACATAAACATCTTGCGCATGTATAAAATCACACATATTTTGTAATCATTCTTCTCTTCTCACCTACTCTCCACATTCACAACAACAAATAGAAACACTAATTCTCTCCTCTCTCCTCCAAACCACTTCTTTCACAACAAAAATAAAAATTACGAACTACTATTCAGAACTACATCATCAGTTATAATCAATTTAAAAGAATTACTATACACAAGTTAAAACTTATTTGACTATGAAAATAAGTCGAAACTAATAAAATTACCTTACTAAGAAATGAACTTCCCCCATTGAATCTTTCTAGAAGTTCATTCATTTAACTGAACCTTCTTTCGTACTCTTCACGTTGCATCTCAAATTCAAGACGTTGACTTTGTAAGCTTCTTCCATAATAGCTCTATTTTTCTCATTCTCTCGACGTTCACTCTCCACAAGTTCTTGTGTCTGTGCAAGGCATGCCTCTAGTGATTGGACATAATCTTGTGAATACATTTCTTTCTGACTTCGTGGTGGTTTTGGTCCATATCCCATCCGTTTTAACATATGAAGTTCTTTTCCCTAAAATAGTTGTCATAATTTCTTCATCACTCATTAGTGTAGTTGAGCTTTCTTGCTCTTGTTTTCAGCCGACTATTTTTTCCTACATAATTCATAACAAAGAAATGAATTCCATAAACATCAAAATATTTAAAAATTATATTATTTGTTAAACCAATTTAAATAATACTTACATATGCTTGACATGCTGAATCGTCTATCCAACCTTTTGCAACAGTCCAATGAATTTGGTGAAAGACATCTATGGGACTTAAGTAAGTGTCATCATCTCTTTTCTATTCAAAAATATTATTCAAAATTTGTAAGTAATCTAATATGGGTAACTATAGATAAAGTATAATATCATACATTTTCTTCTCGATGACATAAAAACGATTTTGTTCCAGCACAATGATTGAAATGGAGCTTACTTCTGCTACTTTTTGTTGTTTCTGACTTTTCCTGCATTAGAATGTATAGTTATAAAAAAAGATATATTTACTCATATAATAAAAATTAATTAATGTTTACCTTCCATGCAGAAGACTCCCATTTATTACACAGAAATTGTCATTCTTTAAGTATTACATCTTTCCATGGATGTTGGAAAGCTTGGACCGAATCACCCAATTTTCTATAGTATTGGTATAGTCTCGCTCTATAGTTCTTAAAGCGAGTACCAATCTCATATTCAATGTACTTCTGATATGTGGTTGAGAGTAGTCTATGTCAAATTTATTCTTCAAAAATATAAAATATCATTAATTAATATTGTATCGTAATTAAGTAATGAACTATATATTTTTTTAAAAAAATAACTTACTAGCAGTCGTTCTATTATAGTAGTGTAAATGTCATCTAGAAGATGTTTTTTTCCTTTGCAAGTCAAACTCATTGCTAAAGAGATTCGCGACTTTCCCAACTAGTTTCCCAGGGGAAGGATCTTATGAGATAGAAATTCTTCCTCCACTTGCTTCAATCACACAACGCAATCTGACTCCTCGTGTAACACCACGAACTTGGTTATTAAAAGGAGTGTTACTCGTGTCTACAATGTTCTTTTCATTACTTGATGACATTTTTTCCTATAAAACATAAAATTATATTTTAGACATAAAATTATATTAGAAAGATAAAGATAAAAAAAGTTCAATATACTAACTATGTGGCCACATCAAGTGTATTATTATCAATAGTCTTCTTCATCTTCATCTTCATCATCGTCCTCGACTTCATCTTCATCATCTTCTTCAACTTCTCTATCTTCCTCATCACCCTCACTCTCGTCGTCTTTCTAATTCGTCTTCCACTCGTTCATCAAAATCTAAAACTATCTCAATCAAATCACCGTTATCACAAACTACAGTTGGATCTATATCATCTCTATGAAGTGTGTGGGGTTCAAAATCTCCAACTTCATTTACACATTGATATACATCTACTTTAGGTTCATCAACTTCTTTTATTTCAGGTACATCCCATAAATGTCTATGTTGAATTCTTTGGACTATTTTCCAACCATTCCCTAACCAAATATCATCAACATAAAATACATGTTGTGCTTGGGAGGCAATAATAAATGGTTCATTTTTATACCAAAAATATCGAGTACCTATGCTTGTAAAATGATGATCTTCATGAATTTGGTTATTTTTAGGATTTGTATCATACCAATCACACCGAACTAGAATGACTTGTTTCCTATCAACATGTGAGTCATGACTTTTTAGTTCAAAGATCTTTCCATCTTTAACACTAACACATTTTGAGATGTTGGATGCAAAACTATTAGGAAACTTAACTGTTTTCAAGAAACTACAAAACTTTCTTTTCTCATCAGTTGTCAATGTGTAACTAGCATGTGGTTTCACCAATTTGTTTCTAACACTTTGAAGATGTAGTTCTTTACGAAATTTAGTTTCATTAAATCTTTCCGTGCTCTATTAGTGTCCTTTGTTTTTCCTTCAATATTCAATAATGTACCCAACACATTATCACAAATATTTTTCTCAATCTGCATTACATCGAGTTTGTGTCAAATTTTAAGACTTGACCAATATGGTAGCTAAAAAAAATGCTCTTTTTCACCCAGTTCAACTCACTATGTTCACGCTTCCTTTTTCATTGTAATATATTTATAGTTTTTCCAAGTCGAGAAAAATCTATAGCATCTAACTGGTGAAGAACATCTAATCCCGAAAAAGAGCGTGGTGGACTCTATATTTTGTTTTCCCATTAAACTGTTTGTTTCTACGCCAAGAATGATTCCTTGGCAAGTAACGACAATGTCCCATGTAACATATTTTATTATGCAATGAATCAGATGAGACATCTTCATTACAAACGAGGCATGCTTTATATCCTTTAGTACTCCATCCTGATAAGTTGCCATGTCACACCCCCTCTCGGATTACCTACTTAACTTGAAAGGAGATGTGAAGACAATAAACATCACCCCTCTTGTGACGCATATTGCCCCATCTTACATAACTTCCTGCACAAACATTTCATACGGATACATTCATAGAATTCAGCCATATTAACGCATGATCATAATGTAATAATCCTTCCTGTACCCAGTACCCTTTATAACATACTCTCTCATAACCCACTTATAAACAACTAGATCTACATGCCACCAGTATTAAGTTATTTACATGTACAACAACAAGAAAATAAACTGTTTTTGGAAACTCGAAGCTTAAACAGGGCGAGTTGGAGTAAGCAATGCACCAGGAACGTCCTTGCTACCTGGGAGGAAAAGAAAACATGGAAAACGTGAGCTAAAAGCCCCGTGAGTGACTAATTTTGTAAAACTATCATTTGTTCAAAAACAGGCATGTTAAAATCATAATAATGCCATAAACGTAAACGTGATTCAAATAATCATTTCTGTAAAATCATAATTTCAACAATGTAAACAAATCACATATGTTCATGCCAACATGATCGTATACGAAAAACACTTCGTTCTCATAACTTTCCCTTAGTCAGGGCGGAGCAAGACTCAACGCACCCGACGTCGAAAACATCCTTAGCTGAGGCGGAGTAAAACTCAACGCACTCAACGTCGATAACAATCCTTAGTTGGGGTGGAGCAAGACTCAACACACCCAACATCACAACCTCTATGTGCACATAGGAATATGGAAGGTTGCCCAAGTACCTTCTACGAGTCCTTCAGTACTGGGTCCCAGGGAAACTTACATGCCTTTTCATGTCCTTCAGCATTGAGCCTCCTCTAAAACATTTTAGAAACCAGTATTATACGTAAATAGTTCACATGAAAATCAAATATATCACGATAAACAACATTTCAAAACATGCCATTCAACATCTTATAGAAACGGATAAAACATGCCTTGTGAGCAATATCATCAAACATCATGCTTTTCAAGAAAACAGTTCATCTCAAAGCCATATCTCATAAGAAAAACCAAACTAAACATTTTCAATAAATTCCGTTTTCAAAGAAAGAAAAGTGTCACTCACAACTTATCCTTAGGCCCTGAGCGGATTATATGTCTTTCCGAGCTCTTCTTGGCCTGTAAATACACATTCCTCACGTTATGTTTTCCTTAACTTTCTTTACATGATCATTAAATGTGCATACTTAAACTCTAATCATGATTCACCACCGAGACTCCCTTTCTTTCGTAAAGTACACATAATAAGCGAGATTCTATGTCATTAGCGAGATTACCAACGAGATTTCACCTTGCTAACGAGTTTACTAACGAAATTACACAACAGGTCACGGCACTAGCGACACTAGCATAAGCGAGACCAGCGAGACTACTTGAGGAGCGATACCGAGCGAGAGCCAGCGAGATTTGTGAGAGAAAAACCTTCTTTGCACGACCAGCGAGACTAGTGTCGCTACTCACGCTCCAATTCCTCAGCGTTACCTGCTTCCAAACGACATCCGACAACAGAGTTTCCTCCTTTCCTGTTTGTTCTCACTTTTGTCAATTCAAAGTCATATTTCCAGCAAGATTTAGAACTTCTTTCCTTCTACAAACTTGTAGAGAAACATGTTTTCTAGCTTACCTCAAAATTTCGTGGCTTAACTCGTCCTGGTTCGTCAGATATTACAAGTTTTTTCCGCACTACTCCAGATTGTACAGAAAATTCGTATCAGTAACTTCCAGCTAAAAGTTTGCATGTTTTCAATCCATTTCAACTCAAGTATCCTTCATAAAAGTTGTTCAAAATTGAGTTAACTTACTAATCTTAAAATTTCAACCCAAAATTTAATCTCTTCAGCTCGATATTCACCAAACACCAGACCTGGTTCGAGCTGTGCGACAGCAGATGAAGCTTCTGTTTCAGCTTCAGTTTTACCATGAAACCGTCCAAAACCTTGCACGAATTTGCCCTAGAACTCTTCTTCAACCTCTCCACGACGTGCAGCTGAAAGATAGCATAGAAATGAGTTTAGAAATGAAGAGAAATGAGTCGGCAAAATTTTCCTTTCAACAAAACTATAACCGACTTCTCCATCCTTATCTTCTTTTTTTTTTCTTTTTTTTTCTTTTTTTTTTCTTCTCTTTCTTCTTCTTTTTTTTTTTTAATTTCCTCTTTGTCTTCTTTCCCTTTTCGTTTCCTCTTCCTTTTTTTTTTCTTCTTTTTTTTCTACAAAATAAGATTATTAATATTAATTCGCTTAAAGCTTTTGAACGTGCTTACCAATTAGATGCTTACATGCCATATGCTGGAAAATCATTTATTGTCCACATCAAAGCTACATGAAGATGGGAATTTTGGCCACTATAAGCATCATAAGTCTCAATGTCATTACTCCATAAATCTTTCAATTCATCTATTAGTGGGTGTAAATAAATATCTATCTCTTTTTTTGGAGATTTTGACCCCGGTATAAGCAATGACACGAAGAAAAATGCTTTTTTCATACATTTCCATGATGGCAAGTTACATGGCATTAAAATTACTAACCATGTACTGTAAGGTGTACTCATGTTGCCAAATGGGTTGAATCCATCGGTAGCTAAAGCTAACCTTACATTCCTTGGATCTTCTGCAAACCACTCAAATTGTCTATCAAAATCTTTCCATGCCTCATCATCTGCAGGATGTCTTAAAACTTCATCTATGTTCAATCTTTTCTCCTTATATCATCTCATATCACTAGTAGTTTGTTTGGAATGAAATAATCTTTGTAATCTTGGTTTCAAGGGAAAATGTCTTAAAATCTGGTGTGGAACTTTTTTTCCTTTCTTGTTACTTATTCTGTAGCGAGGTTCATTGCATTGAGGAAAAATTTCTGTATTCTCATTTTTTTTTTCCAAAATAGCATACAATCATTCTTACAAGTAACCTAAACCCAAATCATGCAAGGTCCTTTTTGTTTCATAATCAGATTTGGCATTTTGGTACCTTCAGGTAAAGCTTCTTTCAATAATTCTAATAACATATCAAATGACTTATTGCTCCAATGATTAAGTACTTTGATATGCATTAATTTCACCAAAAAAAGTAAAGTAGAAATCTTAGTACATCTAGGATATAATTCTTCATTAATCTCATCAAACATTGATTGAAACTTACTACTTCTATCTTCAATGTTCTCACTTGTTTCAACTTCGATGTAGTTTTCGTCACTACAATGTTCAGCCTCAATGTTTCCCCCACTTGTCAAACCATTTAACAATTCAAGCATTTCATTTGCATTATCTAAATTTTGATGAGAAGTCTCCACATGTTCATTAAGTGTTTTATCCGTTTCTGTAGGTGTCAAAAAGGACAAATTTGGGGTTTTACCATGATATATCCACCTATTGTAGGTGACAACCATTCCATATGTGTATAAATCACATTCGACATCACAAGGCTGTTTCATTATGACATTTTGACACTTTTTACATGGACAACGTGTAAACCCTCTCTTACCAATATGCTTCTCTACCAAACTAATAAATGATCTTATTCCATCAATATATTCTTTGAACAATCTATTTCGAAGTTCTATCCAACTTTTATCCATAATCTATCTTCTGAAAAACAAATCATATAGAAACTTATCATAAACTTATTTAAAATAAACAAAATTATGTGTAAATGCACTAATTCAACTAACATGCCAACAAAAACAATATAAAAATACAACAGAAGTATGCTACAATTTTAGTATAAAACTAAAACTGGTGAATTTAAATTGCACTTAAGATATTATGGTGAGTTTAAGATGCAATTGAAATACTAGCGTTAGTTCAACAAACATCAAATTGTCACCAACAATATCAAAATCTAACAAAAATATGCTAAAATTTTAGTATAATACTAAGTAAACGGCGATAAAACATCAAATTCAGTAGCTCTATACATCAATCAACACAGTAAAAGGTGATAAAAACTGAAATGAAAATCTCAAATGATGAATTTCAAACCAATCAATATGAAAAAATGTTCTGAATTAGTTAATTTAGTCCCCAAGATGCAACCAGATACTGATAATTGTAGGATTTAGAAATCGTACCGATTGAAATAGGAGAAATTTGAGAATCAGAGAAAAGAGAGAGATAAAGGAAGAAATACCACAACGGTGGAGTGTGATGGTGGCGGACGGCGAATTGAGGAGGAGGATAATGACAACGGCAACACTAGTCGAGGAAGAGAAACAAAGAAATGCAGCCTCTGATGGCGGCAGGATGACGAATCGAGGAGAAGGATGATGATGACGACGAATGGAGGACAACGACGACAAAGAATCGAGGAGGGGGACGCCGGCAAACTAGTCGAGGACGAAGAGGAGGATGACAATGCGGGTTTCTTTTCTCCTCTTCTATTTATCAAAATCTCTTATTTCTCATCAAAATCAGCAATTGAGTAGGTAAAACCCTATTTGCAACTAAAATAAATTTTGTCACAAAAGCCCTTTCGCGAATAAAACCATTAGTCACAAACCTTAAATAAGCGTCAATTCTGTCGCCCAATGAAAAGTCTCGCTCTCGCTCTCGCTGTATCGCTCTCTCGCTTTCGTTGTGTCACTCTCTCGCTCTCACTTGTTGTGTCGTGCTCTCCTCTTTCTCGCTCTTCGACTCTGTGTTTTTTCGTCGTTAAATGCGATGTAATTGTTGATCATCGGACGCCGGGTTTGCAAAGACATTTTATTTCATCAAAAGTTTGTGACTTATATTCCTTTCATTGCGACAATAGCGATGAAAATACAAAAATGTCGCTAAACGTGTGACGAATTTAGAATAGTCGCTAATAATTCATTGCTAAAAACTTAAATTCTTGTAGTGGAAGAGGAAGAAAGAAGAAGAAAAAAAAAGAAGACGAAGAAGGAGAAGGAGGGAAGTTTTTGGAAAGCGCTTGAAAAGTGCTTTTTATTCTCCTAAATTAAAGGAGTTTATATTAGATTTGACTTGTTTGCTAATGGTTTTTACGTCAATATAAAGAAAACAAGAATTCAAAGCCAAAAGAACCAAACCGAGTCAAAATCAAGTGAAAAAGTGGTAAGAATCACAAAATTTCCAAAAAATAGGGCAGCGCTGCGTAGCCAGCTTGGCGTTGCCACAACGCTTTTTTCCGATAGCATCATCAAGCCAAGGGCAGTGGCGTTGAAGGTATGATCTAATGACGCAAAGCACCGCGACGCCATCTCACTGTGCAACCGCGCTACCCTTTTATGTAAGTCAGTGCAGCGGCGCCATTTCCTAGTGCTGCGGTGCCAATTTTCCTTATTTAAAAAATAAACAATTTTGGAAAGAAATTTGGGCGGCCAAGATATAAATTGGAGGGTTTCTAGCAACCCTAAGCATAAAAAAACAACACAATACAGAGCCCCAAAGAGTGAGTTGGCTGCAAGGAAGAGATAAGAGAGTTTGGTGCTGTTCAAGTTCCTGACGTGAAAACTAAGGACATCTTGATGGTTCCTCCTCCATCAAGGGTTTCTTTACAGTAGAGTTTTCCTTTCTTTACACTTTTTCTATGCTAAAATTGATTTTGAATATGTTGTCTAAAGCTATGAGTGGCTAAACTCTTTAGTTTTAAGGTATTGATGAATTGTTTATGAAGTTATGTTGATATTGTAGACTCTTCATGGTTTTGTTGTAATGAGTATGCTTTTCATTGTTATTGTGCTTAATCATTGTTGATTAGCCATGATTGAATGTTAGGTTAGATGCATGATTGAAATAATTGGATGTCTAATTGGATCTACAACAATGAATTGTTGTTAATATATCATGGGAATAGTTAAGTTAACAATGAAAGTTGCTAATCAAATAGGTTGCATTAGAAAAGGTTGTTTTTTTAAAGAAAATAACTTGGATTTATGTTTCTAGACTTAAGCATATGAATTGCAATAAAATCCATGAACCCTAGAATGTTGTATAATAAATTAAACAAGGATTCAATACCTTAGAACTCTCTTTGACTCTTCTGTTTCACATTTACTTGGTTTCCTTATTAGCTTTTCTAACACACAACTTGAAGTCGAATCCTCAAATAAAATCGATTCAATTCTAGAATATCTGAGTGACTTAATTCTTCACAATTGGATCCTCAGTAAAATGATATTCGGAACTTAACCGTCTTATATTATAACTTTGACCCGTACACTTGCAGTAATACAAAAAGTGCGCATTAGTTTTATCATTTATCATCTTCTTCAACAAGAGTTTACAGAGAAGAGAGGGAGAAGGAAGGGAAAAATTGTACGAGGGACTGTTAAGTTGTGAGAAAAAAACACTTTGGGGATTGAAAATAAGAATTTAGGATTGATGCCAAGGGTTGGAGTTCAAATTGGTAAGTTTTGCTAAGCCTAATTAAGGAAAATTTTGGAGGAATATGTATAAGAAATTTAGTAAAATGTTGTATGGGTTTTATTTTTCTTAAACAATAATAATTCTTGTGAGTTAACTAAAAACCTAATAGATATGAGGAAGATGTGGAGTTATGATGAATTCTTCATGGTTTATATTGGTTGTGTTTAGTTGTTGATGTCAATCTTCTATCATCGCCTGTAAAAGGCTAACAATAAAATAAAATTTATAATACCAAATCCTACTCCTATTACTACGATGGTGTAGCAACAGTGGTAAGTCCAGGTTGATCCACAGGGAAACGTTAGTATTAGTTTTTCGTAAAACTAATTAACTAATTAGTGCGGTAGGGGGGGTTTGGTGTGGATAGTGTGATACGTGCAAGAAAAATAAAAGCAATGGGTAAATGTAATTTAGGATTGGGTTTATCTACTTTCGAGAGCAAGAGAGATTCTTATGTAATTTCAATCATCGATTTCTATTAATTAAACATGCATTCAATTTATGCGCGCAACGACTTACTTAGCCTACCTAACTCAACGATAATACAAGCAACCAAAAAGCTCAATAAAACTAAGTAAACGTCCTAAGTATTAATTAAAGAGATTATAGCAATGTTGTCATACCCCCTCCCAAATTAACTTCTTTAACCCGAAGGGAGGCTTGAAGACAGCAAACATCACCCTTTTGTGACACTTACTGCCCGACTACTAAAACTCTCATACGGTAACCCATAATCATGTTTAACAAGTTCACGTGTATTGTAATTCAAACTGTACAAACAGTTTATACAAATCCTTAAGAAAGATAATAATGTACCCGATTCCCAACACTATCTACTAAGAGACAAACTATCCTGTGGCAAAACTCGACTTCACATGGCAACGATGACTCTTTTGCTACCTGAGAAGAAAATCAAAAAAGAAAAGAGTGAGCAAGAAACCCAATGAGTGGCTAACAACATATACAAAGGGTAACGCTCGACCTTTAACATCAATCAAACATAATGAGGCTAATTACTCAAACCTCAACTCTAGTGAATAACTCTTTATCGTACTCAGTCTCTACTAGCTACAATTGGCGCAGTAGACTATCGTTCCCTCTATGTGCACAAAGATCTACCTCTTATAGGCTAAGAAGCTAAACCCGTCGGCCCTCTAACCATCCCACATGAGGTTCTTCTCACAGGCTCAGAATCTAGGTCGCCGCAACCCTCCGACCATCTCTTGACAATTCACCACAGGCTCGAACTCTAGATCCTTAGATCCTCCGACCATCCATGCGTAATTCCATCACAAGCTCAGAAACTAGATCCAAAGATCCTCTGAAAATCCTGTGCAGTGTTTTCCCTTACTATACAAGCAATATTATTAAGGAAGGAAACAAAACTACCACTTAAAATATAACCACTCATAGTAATTAAGGATTTTAGCCTCCAAACCCTTTTAACTTCATCTTGAACTCTTTGCCCTTCCAAAACTTAGCTTGCTCTTCACCTTTGAACACAGGGCTAAGCTTTTGGTATAAAAGAGATAGCAACAGACCCTTAAACAGCAAGTTAGACACCCAGAACCACCCTTTGGACACCTAAAACAACCCTGTTGGATGCCCAAAGCAATGTTGGATGCTTGGAAGCTTTGAATGCCTAGTTTTGTGACATCCAACTTTTAAAAACCGATGCGTTGAAAAGTCTAAAGGAAAGGAATAAAAGACCATGTTGGACGCATAGTCAAAACTGAGGTAACGCATAGTAAAGGTGGACGCATAGGAAGTAGCCGAGAATGAGAGCAAAAATTTTTGGAGAGCAAAATTTTGACTAAGTGTTGGCCAAGACTATGCGTTGGTGAATGAAGAGGAAAGTTGAACTATTTGAGAAACCATGCGTTGTTGATTGAATCACGAAGGGTTGTGAGCTGAAGTAGTTGCCCGCGTCGAAGGATAAGTGATCATTGGCGGGGGAAAAAATGTGCTTGAACCACGCGCTGAAGTCACTCTGCGTCGAAGACAGCCATGCGCTGAAGTCACTCTGCGTTGAAGACAGAGTGGTCTTGATGCGACGAAGATAGTGGTGTGAATGACTGTGTTGCATGCACTGAAGATAGGAGGCGTTGAGGGCGCCATGCGTTGAGCGTGGTTGATTGATGAAGGCGTTAGGGTAGGTGGCGTTATGGGTGCCTTGCGTTGAAGTAAGAAAGGAGAACCCAGTGCGCCAGCCTGCCTTGGAGGGTTAAATCGGTGATATATATAAAAGTAAATAAATTAATATTCAATCATTTTGGACACTTCGAGAGCTTAAGTCAGTGATATATATAAAGGAAAATGAATTAAATATTTAATCATTTTAGACACTTCGAGAACTTGAGTCGGTTTCACTTTTCAGACGAACTACAAAGGGAAGTAGAAGTGGGTGTCCCGGTGGATTTTGGACAGGAATCTACTCGTGTTGGTGTTAAAATCCAAGCTGGAACAGAACGTTGTTCGTGGACGCACGGACTGGACGACGCATGATGTTTGGAGTAGAGTGGATCGAAGAGATCGAGTCTAAGGCTGAAATTTTAAGGTCAGTAAGCTAACAAAATCCTTAACAATTTTTGAGAATGATGGAAGAGCTGAAAGTGAAGTTAAATATGTAAAATTTTAGATAAAAGCAATGGTTACCGAATTGTTGTGCGAGCTAGAGCAACGCAGAGTAGTTTTGGAATAGCTGGGGAACGAAAAGGAGCTAAGTCTTGAAATTTTGAGGCAGCCTACAAAACTCAATTCTCTACAAGTTTGTAGAAGAGAAGAAGTCCTAAATCTATCGGGATGTATGACTTTTAACAGATAGGAGCAAGAGCAAAAGAAAAGGAAGAAATCTCGGTTATCGAGTATCGCTGAGTACAGAAGGCCAGGTAGCAAGACGAGTGTCGCTGAGACACAAGGGAGCGTTCCGTCTCACAAAACTCGCTAAGTATCGCTAGTATCGCTCCTTAGGTAAAATCACGCTAGTCCCGCTCAACTTAGTGTCGCTAGTAACATGTCTAGTTGCGTAGTTTCGCTAGTAATCTAGCTGGGAATATGAAATATCGCTAGCTATCTCGCTAATAACGCAAATCTTACTTATTACATCACTTTGGAAAGGGGAGACTCGATGATGATTTAGGATCAGAGTATAATTATGCGTACGAACATGTAAAGAAAAGTTAAGGAAAGCATAACGTGAGGAATGTGTATTTACAGGCCAAGAAGAGCTTGGAAAGGCGCATAATAAGCTCGGGGCCTAAGGATAAATAGTGAGTGACACCTTTCTTTTTCAAATCGGTTTTATTAAAAATGTTCTTATAAGATATGGCTTGTGATGAATTATTTTAAAACGCATGATGTTTGATCATATTGTTCAAAAAGGCATGTTTTATCTAATTGTTTTATGATATTGAATGGCATGTTGCGAGATGTTGTTTATCAAGAAATATATTGTTTTCTATGAAAGATTTTCGATGAATTATTTATGTAAACTGATTGATAAAATGTTTAAGAGAAGGCTCAGTGCTGATGGAATCGAGAAGGCACGTGAGTTTCCCCGGGACCCAGTACTGAGGGACATGAGAAGGTACTTGGGCAACCTGCCATATTCCTATGTGCACATAGAGGTTGATTTGGCTGGTGCGTCGAGTTTTGCTCCGCATCAAGCCATGGATGATTTCGACGTTGGGTGTGTTGAGTCTTGCTCCACCCCAACTAAGGTTGTTTTCGACGTTGAGAGCGTTGAGTCTTGCTCTGCCTCAACTAAGGAAAAAGATTGAAAAACCAAACGGTTTTCTATTTAATCATTTTGGAAAACGATTCTATTGATTTGGAACAGATTTACGAGATTGATAAAGTTTTGTGGAAAATCTGTTTCTGTTGAATTATCGTGTTAAATCCTTGTTTTAATGCGTATTAATGTAACATGCCTGTTTTCGAATAAAAGATAGTTTTACAAACCAGTCACTCACTGGGCTTTAGCTCACGTTTTCCCATGTTTTTCTAATTTTCCAGGTAGCAAGCGAGTTCTGGATGCTTTGCCTACGCAAGAATCTAGTCTGGGCCATATCTGGTGAAAATGTTGGACAGTAAACCTTATAGAGGAGTCAAGGTTGCTGTCTTCACATCTCCTCTCGGGTTATGGAGGATAATCCGGGAGGGGGTGTGAAAAGTTTGCTTTCTGTTGAACACCCAGTTTTGGACACCTGGTGGTCCTTTTTCCTTCCCTGAACAAAGTTCTTTCTTCCCTCTAAGCTCTCTAAATGAACTTTCGTTTGAATTTTTGTGAGTGAATTCCTATGGTCTTAACTCCTATTTATAGACTTAGAAAAATTGTCCTTGTCATCCAAATATCATCCCAAGCTCAACACATCAACTCCTTAGTATCTTCACCATGCATGACTAACACATACATGGTTCCAACACCTTCTTCATAATTTTCTAAGTGTCCAACCATTGTGAAACTCACCTCACAGCATAACTCCTCCTACTTTGACGCTTAGTCAAATTCATGCTATGTTAACACTTCTCCTTTTAAAGTGTTCACCTTGGAGTTAGCCACCTCCTTTATACTTTCATCTTTTTGGACACCTACCTAAGTCTTTTACAAGACTTCTCATGCATCCAACTAAGCCTGGTTTAACCTAACCATGTGTCCAACTTAGGGTCCACCATGCATCCAACTTATCTCTTTTTGAGGTATGCTTCCAATGTTACCTTTTAACCAATATGAACCATCCAATACTTAACCAAATTTTCCTTCCTAAAGAGGCATGTGTCCAACTCTTCTTGGTTCACACTACCATGCGTCCAAGACCTATTGTACTTAGCCAAAATTTTACCTTGTTCGCCACACCATGCGTCCAACTCTCAATGTTTGCACCTTGACTTAAGGTGTTTTTCCTTTAACTAAGATAGGTTGCTCAACACTTAGCCAAGAATTTTACACATAAACAAACCATGCGTCTAACCTTCCAAATTTTCGCTCAAGTTCTCCTTTCGACCATCATGAGTTGTTCAACACTTAGCCAAAATCTTCCTAAAACATCAACCATGCATCCATCACACCCTACTAGGCATCCAACTCTACACTTTCTTTCTTAGGGTGTGTGTTCAACCTTGACTCTAGGGTTGATGAGTTAAACTTTTCACATTTGGTCCAAGGCTTCCAACTTTCCCTACCAACACTTAGTTAATTTTCTCAATCCTTAAGCCTATGAGTTCAACCCAAGTTCACCTCATAGTATTAAGTAGGTGTTCACCTCATAGTTTCTACTTTCAAAACATAGTTTACTCCCATTCTCAAAGCATAATCCAATACTCTAAAAATCTCATAGCGTAGTTTTCTCCCAATCACTACTATGATCAATTAGTTCAAAACTCAAACTTGGACAAACACTTTTCTTCCCAAGTTATGCTCAGCGCCTAGCCCCCTAAAATCCTCAAAAATTTTCTAACTCCACGGGCTTGTGTCAACTTTTACAAGGAAGTTAGTTTAGGGTTTCGGGTATCACAAATGCCATAATTAAACTCCATGGTCCTAAATCAATTGGGTTTAATAGCATCCATAAAGAAATATAAACAAGTGCATAAGCTTTAGGATTCGATTGTGTTGATTAACCAATTGGGTAGCCTAATCGATTAACCAATTTTATCTTTGAACCTAGCTAATACATGCATTCTAGGAAAGTCATTAAATACATGATTAACTAATTACTACTTAGGTGATTGAGCTAGAAATTCGAGTGCGAACGAGACAAAACTACAAATCGATTAGCAAGGGCAACACATGCTTATGAGGGATAACCAACACATAAACATACATCTAAAAATTGGAAATAGATTCAAAGAAAACATAAATAGATATACATTCAGCCCATCAACAAAAAATCTCAAGAAACTATAAGGTTTTTGCTCCCAAAACAAAATAAAAGTAAAAATTCTAAACTAAGATACTAGAAATATGGAGAAGAAGAAAAATTGATGGTCTCCTCTGCCTCCATGAGATCCAACATGCCAAAAACCTTGGAAAAAATTATATATAGTAATTGGGGGACGTCCCTATGCTCTGATGGAACATCCCTACACTCTAGGTAGAAGTTGTAGCGCCAACCTTGAGTGTAACGACATTGTGTGCTACCCTCGCATTGCGCACGCCTCCCTTCTTTTCCGTTAAAGTTCGGAGCGTAGTTACGCACCAAAGGAGCGTCAATGTGCTCTCACCATATTTGCTCTCTGCCTTTGAGCGTAGAGCATAACATAGCTATACTCTGCTCTAGGCTGGCCTAAGGGCATTTTCATGATTTTCACGTCCTTAAGCTGCAGCTGCCCAATTTCACTTATGATAGCTCGAAATCAATCCCGAATGCCCCATAACACTCCGATCTGCATAATTTGCTCAAATTCCTACAAAAATAGACATTCAATCATATAAAACATAACAAACAAGGGAAATTGAAGACATAAAAATACTCTTTTCGAGCTATCAGATGCTTGTCGTTTAGATAATTGAAAAAAAAAAAAAACAAAACAAAAACCATTCTCAGCTATCTTAGTTTTAAATGAAGTAAAGAGAGGAGGAAAAAGATGATTTAAAGGAAGAAGAAAAAAAACAGCAATGAAGAAGTGAAAGGAAATGTTGCCTAGGGTGGAGAGAGAGAGAGAAATCAAAAGGATTAAGGAAGAAGAAGATGATCGGCCAGTGGGAGAGGAATAAAAATAAATAAATAAATAAATGGGTTAAAAAAAGAATGGTGGGTAATTTCTATTATATTTATGTGAAGAAAAGAAAAAAAAACTGAATAAATAATAATAAAAAAAAGATATTCTTTATTAAATCAAATATTATGATGGTGTAGAATAAGTGAAGTTAAGGAGGAAAGTAAAATGTTTTTTTTAGTATTAGTTGTTCACGTGGAATGAGGGAAAATACTTCAGGAAATTCCAAGCAAATTGATAGTTTTAGGCCCAAGTAAACACCGTGTTTTAATTAAGGAGAGAGAAGCATGATGTGGAAGTTTGTTAATACTGGTATTTAAGGACAAAGAGTTAGTTTAAATGATTAAACAAGTTCATATTAATTTGATTTTTGAAAGTAACTCATAAATCATGATATCCTTAATTTGGAATTTCAAGATGGAAGTTGGGATAGCTCATGATTCAACGTGTAATTGACAATAGCAATTTTGTGAATGGTTTATTTTATGAAATATTTAGCTAATCTTTTATGTTTAATTAAGAAAACTTAAAAGGATGTTTTATTCTAATAGTTTTAGAATGAAGAGAAAGCATATGTTTTATGAATGATTAAAGATTGTGAGTTATGAGACTTATGATAAAGTGATTTTAAATACACTAGATTTTTTACCCATGTGATTACTCGATACAATACGTGAATGTGTTTTCGCAGTGTAAATGATATGGTTATGTTTCCTGATACACCTTGAGAATGTGCTTTTTCAGGTGTAAATGTTATGATTTTGTTGCCCGATACACCATATGCATGTGTTTTTGTGGTGTAAATGTTGACCTACGTGCACGTATGGAAAGAAAAAGCCAATTGTGTGTATTGATCCACGCTAATATGATTAAGTTGGGTATACATTTGGTAAATATTCTTAGAAGTTTTGTATTTATGATTACAAGAGAATGTTTATGAATTTTCTAATGCTTAATTAATCTTACATGTTTAATGGATTTGTTTTAAGCCATGAACTTATATATTGTATGAATAAAGTTTTCCTAATTTTATTTTAATATTAAACTCACCACTCACTTGGGTATTTAGCTCATTATTTCTTTTCTATTTTTCCACCACCAAGTTGCTCTTGAGTTTAAAAAAGAGTTAGCTTATCAGTGTCTGCCACCGATCACACCACATGTCATATTACATCTTTTGTATGTGTATTTAGTTAAACGTTAAGGTGTATGTTAAGGATGTTTTATGTGTTTTGTAATATGAATACTATGTTCAAGCAAGTATAAATGAAATAAAGTTTAAGATAAGAAAAGTTTTGACATTAGATTCCATTGACAGTAGCTCCCTCGACCAATAAGGATGAATGGTATTGACAGAAAGATTTGAAATGTTCAAATTAATGTGTTAATTTAACAAAAAAAATATATTTATTGTATTAGATACTATTAATATATGTATTAATGTATTAATAATAAAGTTAGCTAGAATGAGATTCAAATTAAAACTATATGATATAGGAGAATTAAATCATTTGAATATGTTTCAAATAATTAGTCATTATAATTATATGAGATATTAAATCCATGTTGACCTACCTAAGATTTAATATCCTATCGATTTTTTTGACACCAAAATGTTGTAAGGTAAGGTGGGTTGTCCCATAATATTATTAGGTATATTATTAATGTTAAATATAGGGGTATATTTAATAATAGTAGGTCCGCATTTTGTATACAACATTTTGAGAGAAAAGATATATAACTATAATATTTATGTAAAGGACGTTTTGGTGACCACGAACGATATACCAAATATGTATCTACAAATAACTAAATGTCCATAGTGTATATGATAAAATAGGTGGAATACATATCTCAACAAATATAAAAATAATGTAAAAGATATGGTGTATATATTATGTAATAATTACAAGCTAAACCAAATATTTATCATACTAGAATCAATATTATATAAAAGTATGAGATTTATAAAGATGAAAAAAACGTGCAAAAAAAGATACAATTGAACAAAATGAGAAGAAAAATTGAGACACACCGAGAAGAAAGATAAATAATGCGCAAGAAAATGAAAAAAATAAAAATGGAAAAAGAAAAGGGGCTTTTTAAATATAGCAAAATTAAGCAAATTATTTACAACCTATACCAGAATTTTTAATACAAAATTAAAGCCCACACATGGACGACCGGCTGCCAACAAATAATCGGCAAAACAATTTTATTTCTGCGACCCAGCCCAGCGTAGATTACGAATTCTAAAAATTCGACTTTCCCTCCATTGCCTTCTGTCTCCTTCTTCATCTTCTTCTTTTCCGTCTGCAACTGTACTTCGAATCGTGTTTCTCCATCTTCTTCTTCTCCTTCTTTTTCCTCTTCTTCTTCCCATTCTTCTTCATATTCTTCTATCATCTGCTTCTTCTCCTTCTTCTTCTACTTCTTCCTATTCTTCTTCATACTCTTCTATCATCTACTTCTTCTTCCTTTTCTTTTTCCTATTCTTCTTCTTCTTTCTTCTTCTTCTACCATTCTGCCGCTGCTCAAGGCATAACTCTTCCCTTCTCTTCTCATTTCTTCTCATATTTTCTTCTCATTAATTGTTGTCATTAAACCTAATTTTTGTTTTATTAAACCTAATTTTTTTAAACAAATGATAAGCAAAATCAAAAGAAAAATGGTCGCTGGAGAATTATCAAGCAAAGGGGAAAAAAAAAACTGAAAACCAAAAAGATAAACCAAAAACAAAGGTATAAATTGTTATCTTAAACTTTATGATAGAAGTGATAGTGTTCTATCAATATCTATCTGGGATAGGCTTTGATAGACTAGTATCAGAATCTATCTTAGATAGATAGTAATAGTGTTCTATCAATGTCTATCTGGTATAGACTTTGATAGACTAGTATCAAAGTCTATACATATGTTATTGCTTCTATCACTAATATATATGTTATTGTTATTTCTTCACTCTTTTTCTAGTATTTGATACGCGTTGTAGCATTAGTATCCCCGATAGATAGTGATAATGTTCTATCAACGTCTATTTGGGATAGACTTTGATAGACTAGTATCGAAGTTTATCTTAGATAGACAGTGATAGTGTTCTATGAATGTCTATCTCGTATAGACTTTGATAGACTAGTATTGAAGTCTATACATATGTTATTGTTTCTATCACTAATATATATGTTATTGTTATTCCTTCACTCTTTTTCAATCATGTTCTATCAATGTCTATGTAGGATAGACTTTGATAGACTAGTATTGAAATTTATCCCAAATAGACAATGATAAGGTTCTATCTGTAGGGAATTGAATCTCGGCGGAAGCATGTGATCGTGTTCTTTGATTTATTGAAAGAATTAAAAATACAAAAAGTAAAGAAAAAGTTAAGCATCATACCTTTGCCAATCTATAATTCTCGAACCGATAGTCTTCTCCTTGTCGTCTTCCTTTTCCAAGAGATCTTCCTCGCTATGACTCTAGCAAGGATCAGTTTGTGGGAACCACTTCTTTGAAAGAATGGGATGAAGAATTTTCTTAGAATTTTTCTAAGAAAATTGGGAGAATTAGTAGAGGAAAATTTTTAGAGTAATCGTAGAGATTATTCTTGTAAATAGTGTGTTCTATGAAGTCTCCTAAGGGCCCTATTTATAGAACTCTATGGGTTATTCCTAATCCTATTAGGATAAACCCTCTGTAGAGATTTTAAATCAAATATTTAATAATATCCAATATTAATAAATATCTACCCAAATAATATCTCATATTAAATGGTTTAAAATATTTAAATCTTATTTAAATATTTATTTTCTGTAGAATCTTTGATTTGGATAACATCCAAATTAAATGATTAATTATTTGAATCCAATTCAAATTAATTAACTAATTCTCCCTCTATTTATTTATATGAATTTTATCCAATTAATTAATTAATTATTTGAATCATATTCAAATAAATTAATTCTCAATATTATAAAATTATAATTTGAATCACATTCAAATAAAATTTATAATAAATCATGCAATTAATTTTATCCAATACAATTAATATTTTCCCTCACAAATTTGAATATTTTAAAATTTTCTTTCAACATAGTTGATCCTTGTTGGTCAATAGTGAGCTAGCAAGGGGACTTTATGGACCTACAGATCAGAAGCTCCAACAATTTGAGATTAATCGACTAAACTCATTAGCCACATTAATCAATATTCGTTAACTGTGGGTACACTCCACTAAAGACCCACAGCTACACTCTTCTCACTGCAGATATATTTCTGTGTCCATGGATATAGACCAATAATAGCAAATTAGTCCTTCACAAGTGTTCGTAACACCAGCTGGGTAAATTTACCGTTTTATCCTTGGGTTACTTCTAAATTCTTAAGTACCAGTGCTCCTCTAATGAACAACCTGTTTATGGTCCAATCATTAAACAGAAACCCCTCTCGGGCCAGTGAGAGGGTAAGGCTCTTTGTTCAAGTCCCGGAGACTGATGCGCACTTTGAGTGTTAACCGCAAGTGTACGGGTCAAGTTATAATATAAGACGATTAAGTCCGAATATCGTTCCACTGGAGATCCAATTGTGAAGGTTTAAGTTACTTAGCTATTCTAGAGTTGAATCAATTTTATTTGAGGATTGAAATTGAATATTATGAGTTATGGAAAATATAAATAAAATAAGGAAAGTATTAAAGTGAGAAACACAAGAGTCAAAGAGAGTTCTAGGGTAATGAATCCTTGTTTATTTCATCATGCAATATTATAGATTTCATGGATTTTATTGTCATTCATATGCCTAAGTCTAGAAACTTAATTCCAAGTTATTTTCTCTAAAAAACAACCCTTTCTCATGCAACTCGATTGATTATTAATCTCTTAAAACCAATACAAAATTACATGGCATTAAAAATAGTATTTAGCAACTTTTATTGTCAACCTAACTACTCTCGTGATAGATTAACAACAATTCATTGTTATAGATCAAGTTAAACATACAATCTCTCAATCATACATCTAACCTAACATGTGAGAATGGCCAATCCACAAGAATTAAACATAATAACAATGAAAAGCATAATCATTCCAACAAAACCATGAAAGTCTACAAAATCAACATAAATTCATAAACAAATCATCAAAACCCTAAAACTAAAGAGTTTAGCCACTCATACCTTGAAGCAACATGTTTAAGCAAAATAAACAAAGAAAGAGTGTAAAGAACGGGAAACTCTACTGAAAAGAAGCTCTTGATTAAGGTAGCACCGTCACGATCTCCTTGGCTCTCACGTCGGAATTCGAATGGCACCACGACTATCTCGAACTCTTTTCCTCTTCCTTGCAACTAACTCACTCTTTGAACTCTCACTCAATTCTCTCCTTTTTGTGCCTCTTTAGGTCTATAACTTCCTTGATTTGCTTTGATTTTCTTTGATGATTTGGGCTGCTGGAAACCCCCAAATTTATAGAGTTTGGCCGCACAAAAATTTACCAAAAATAACAATTTTTCATTTAAGGAAAGCTGGCGCCGCGACGCTAGGGCTGCATTAGAAAAGTTTGCTCTCGGGTTTTAGCGCCGCGGCAGCGCCATCCAAGCGCCGCGACGCTGTGATGCGTTTCAGAAATATTGTTCTCGGGCATTAGTGCCGCGGCAGCGCCATCCAAGCGCCGCGACGCTGTCATGCATTCTCAACAAGGTTGCGTCGAAGCAGCGCCATCTCGGCGCCGCGGTACTACTATGCATCCAGAACGATGCGTTTATGTTTTAGCGCCGCGGCGCTATCCCAAAATTCGCCCTTTTGAGTTTTTCAGCTCTTTTTCGCCGTATTCTTGCTCGGTTTTGATCTTTTAGTCGTTTCTTCTAATTTTCCTCGTTTTATCCTGAAAATCACTAGCAAACAAGTGAAATCTAATATAAACTCCCTTAATTTGAGAGAATAGAAAGCACTTTTTAAGTGCTTATCAGAGACACAACTTAAGGGAACACTTATCTACTTACCCTAAAAATGGGAATGAGCGAATTCCATCTTGTACAATTATGTCCCCAGCTCCCCACTCGGTCTTCTCCCCAAGATGGTAGGCATATTGAGTTGGTAAACGGCCACTCTCACCCATACAAATCAAAGGACAATCCCTCGTGGACAGGAGTTCATAATATACTCAAGATTAAGACTAAATTGCTTAGGTCATCCTATTGAAATAGAAACCTAACTAGTCAACGGAGTTACATCTAGTGCTTACTATTTCGTGGTCCAATCTTATGCAAACTTATTGCACAAGTGATAGCACTTAAAATGTACTATCTTCCTCAGCTTAACTCGGGATCGTTGTGCTATTTAATGTGTCTATTGTGCTATTTAATGTGTTATTTTGTAGGTTTCCAGTACTACTATCTTCCTTAGTAGTGTGCGTTTGAGATTTTGACGCCATGACGTACGCGGTAGAGAAACGCTGTAAGCCCCTACCTGACATTTGGGAGTTGGCAAGTTAAGAAGAGACTCTGAGACGGGCATTGGATAGAGAAAGTTGGTCGAGCTGTATGGGAGCAAAAGTGGCTAAGTGTTGGCCATGCGTTGGTGAGGCTATGCGTTGAGAGTATGACCGAGGCGTCGAAGGGCACTATGCGCCGAAGGCCACTAGGCATTGAAGGCCACGAGGCGTTGATCGCCACTGCGCGTTGGAAGCCACTATGCATTAAAGGCCACTATGCGTTGAAGGTTGGTATGCATTGGTACATTAGAAGAGTGGCTGAGAGGATCATGCGTTAGTCGGCTATCCGACGATGGGGCATTGGGCAATTGTAACACAGCAAGTTGAGGCTATACATTGCTGAAGCTATGCACGGAAGGTTGCGTTGGCCAACCTAAGTAAGAAAGTGATGGCCGTACTGGTGAGTCGGTGGTATATATATATATAAGTAAGTACGCCGACTAAATAAACACTTAAGACATATTTCGAAACCAGATTTACCCCATTTTGCAGACGAAAAACGAGGAGAGGTGGAAGAAGCTGTTTATGTCAAAGTTAAGTAAGAACCAAATCATTTCCATGGTGAAATTGAAGCTGGAACAAGAAGCTTGACTGTTGACGATAATCTAGACATCATTCGGTGTTTGAAGAAGAGTGAGCTGAGGAAGTCGAAGCTAGGGCAAAAATTTTAAAGGTTAGTAAGTTAATTCTTAGCAACTTCTATGAAGGATGTTTAAGCTGAATTTGAGCTAGAGTATGTTAAATTCTAGGAAGAAGTAATCGAAGTTGAGCTGCTAGATGATCCAAAGTAGCTGGAGTTATTTGAGAATAGTTCTCAAACGAAGAAGAGTTAGGGTTTGAAATCTTGAGGTAAGTTAGAAAGCTCACTTCTTTACAAGTTTGTAGAAGAGAGAAAGTTCTGATTTTGGCTGGATTTCGATGTTTAGCAGATTTAAGAACGGGTTAGAAAAGAAAGAAGAAAACACTGGCCATCGAGGGTCGCTAGGGCAGAAGTATCGCTAAAGAGCTGGAGAGTGAACAACGAGACAAGTGCCGCTGGTAACGCAGAGGGCTTTGAGTCTCACAACTCTCGCTGAATCTCGCTTAGTGTCGCTTCTTAAGGTAATATCACTAGTCTCGCGAAGCTGGGTATCGCTGATGTCGCATGGTTATAAGTAGTTTACCCTAATAATTTCGCTGGTACTTTGTGAATCTCGCTCATTATAAAAAACTGTAAACAAGAGAGGGACTAGTGATGAAAACCCATGTTTGATATGCTTAAGCAAATATAGTGAATATAAAGAGGAATACTAGAAATGTCTAACACGAAGAAGGTGTGTTTACAGGTCAAGAGGAGCTAGGGAAAGCGTATAACCCGCTCGGAGCCCAAAATAAGTTGTGAGTGTCATTATGGTTTGAGATAAGCCAACTTGAACACCATATTCTATATGCTTAGTAATATCTATGAAGCATGATTTGAATGTGTACTCCTATGTATGTAACTAGCACATATCTTATATGTGAGATAGAGCTTGAAAATGTTTCAGATAATGTTCCAAGTTTTACCAAGCTAGTTGCTAGATGAATGTTCTGTGAATTCTGAGATATTATGATTTTTGTTAATTTATGATAAATGTGATGTGCATGTCTGTGCACTAAAAAGATTCGAATGGGACCCAATGCTGAAGGATATGTGAAGGCATATGGGTAGCCCTAGTATTTTTATAAAGCCTGAGATATTATGATTATTGTTAATTTATAATGAATGTGATGTGCATGTCAGTGCACTAGAAAGATTCGAATGGGACCCCATGCTGAAGGATATGTGAAGGCATATGGACGGCCCTAGTATTTCTATGAAGCTCTCACCAAAGGATATAGAGAAGGTGATTGAGTATTCCCTGGGACCCTAGTACCAAAGAACATGAGAAGGTACACGGGCAGCCCAAGATCAGACAGACTTATAAGCAGAATAGAAAGCATCTGACGCTGATGTGTTGAGATTACTCCACACAGCTAAGGTTTATTGACGTTGGGTGCATTGAGTTCGCTCCGCCTCAACAAAGGTTCAATGAAAAGATATTCATTTACGTGATTATAGTTATTTACAAGTTGTAGTTATTTACAAGTTCATGAAGCGTGGCCAAGCAGTTTATACAAATGATTATAGTTATGTTTTATTGAGTTTATACTTTAGATAGTCACTCACTGAGCATTGTAGCTCATAGATTCTTGTTTCTCTGATGTTTTCTTTCCAGGTAGCGAGCGTGTTCGGGGTGCCTAGTGTCTTGAGCATGCTTGTCCAGGGAGTGTTTGCCTATGGCCGCATGCCCAAACCACCCTCAACCACCTTATATTCATGTCTTGTAAGTAGCTTAGGAAGTTGTTTTCATTTTCATGTTGTTTTCCTTTTGAGTGACGTTTCGCCAGTTTTTATATGCAAGGCTGGCAGACTAGTTTTTGCTTAGAATGTACTATAGGGACCCCCACTAGTTGACTCCCCGACCAAGTATTGTTATACTCTTTGCAAACAAGCTTTCTTGCAATTGCCAGTCCTCAATGCTTTATTGTATGATGTTTTCAAAGCTTTCCCTCTCTCTCGTTTTATAAAACAATTTTCTCTCGAAACGTGAGTAGAGGCTACGTCATACCCCGAGTTTGCCCGCGACCCACGGTTTTTGTACGGCTGACTTGCTCGCCGGGTTAGAGCAGTGCCGCACAATCGCCTGTCCCGTATCTGAAAGTAAGCGATTGTGACACCTAGCCTACCATCGAGATTCGTCTGAGCCAAATTAGAATTTTGTAATTGGGAACTTGTAAACCCCATCCCCATGTACAAATCATACTTATTTTGAGTGGCATTTGTGAGGATCACCAGGCATACCTGTAAACTTTAAACATAGTTTTTTAAATCTTACTCATGATGCTATCCTATCAGTAAATTATTGCTTAACTATTGTAAAAGCTAAGCCAATTGCCAGCAGTTTATGATATATAACAGTGTTAACAGATGGCAGAATAGGCAACACTCACTCCTAGGTAAAGATATAGGTATATATGTATATGTCTAGGATGGGGGTGTTACACTCTTAACCTAGGAGAAAGTGTGAGGACAGCAGACACTGACCCTCTTATGACATCTATTGTCAACCTTATACCTTGACCAACCTTCTAATAAGCAGATACATATACAATAATTGAACATCAATCTTTAACCAGAGTTAAGCTAACATAATAATACAAATTTACATTTAACCTTTAATTAACACAAGTTCACTAACCCTCTATATGTACAACACAGGTTTAAGATCAAATATTTACAATGCTCAAAATTCCAGACACTAATGGTGGGCCCACATGAGTTGTTGTGTAGGCTAAGTACCTCGGACTCGCTTGCTACCTGAAAAACATAAAATAGGAAAAACATGAGCTAGGTTGCCCAATGAGTGACATATTTAGTAAAAACCTTCCTTTAACTCAGAAACTAACCAAAACCGTAATCAATTTATGACAATAAATAAATAACAACAGTTCATTCTCATATCCAAGCAAAACATGCTCAAGTAGCGTTGTCATACCATATATGTTCATTTCCAAAAAAAAAAAAAAACATGAAAAATCACTTTATTTCAAAAACACTTTCCTTAGTTGAGGCAGAGCGGAGCTCAACGCTACTCAATGTCGAAAATATCCTTAGTTGGGGCAGAGTAATCTTGACACACCAAACGTCAAATATCCTTAGTTTTGTGGAGTAATCTCAACAAAACAACATCTATCATAACTCTATGTGCACATAGATATCATATCTTGGGTTACTCGAATACCTTCTCAAGTCCTTCAGTACAAGGTCCCATATACGAGATTTAGGCCACCCACATGCGTTCTCCGAGTGTAAGCACTGATTTGCGTTGCCAAGCATTGAGGTGCAGCCATGCGTTGTGGTTATGCGTTTCAAAGGGAGGAGTAGTCGTGAGCAAGGGCAAGAAATTTTGGAAAGTAAAACGGTGGTTAAGTGTTGGCCAAGCTCATGGGATGCGGCTGATACACGGAGGTTAGTGAGCTGAAGTAGCTACCCACGTTAATGGATAAGTAATCCTGATGGGAGAAGAAATACACTTGAACCATGCGTTCAAGTCACTCTGCGTTGAGGACAGTTGTGCGTTGAAGTTGATGCGTCGAAGACAGATATGTGTTGGAGTCACCCTGTGCTGAAGACAGAATGGTCTGGACGCGACGAAAGTAGTATTGCAAGATGGAAAGATATGCGTTCAAAGTAGGAGGCGTGTGGGGACGCCCATTATGCGTTGGAAGAGAAGTTAACTTGAGTGCCATGCGTTGAGAGGAGAATCCTGCGCTAGTCTGCAGATGAAAGGTAAGTCAGCAGCATAAGTTCTGGTGTATGAGAAGGTTAAGTCGGTAGTATATATAGCTGGATTAATTAAATGTTTAATCATTTTAAGGACATTTCGAGAGCTTAAGTCGGTTCTATTCTTCAGATAAACTTCAGAAGAAGATTGAGGAAGGTGTTCTTGAGGATTTTGGACGAAGTTCGACTCATATTGATGCTAAAAACGAAGTTGGAACAGGGGAATGATTGAAGTTACTTGGTTTGGTTGAGCAGTGACTGATATTCGGAGTAAAACGTGAGGAAGAAGCCGAGTTCAGAGCTGAAAATTTTAAGGTTAGTAAGTTGACATAATTCATAACAACTTTTGTAAAGGATGGTGATGCCGAAATTGAAGATTTACTATGTGAATCCTTAGAAAACCAGAGTTTACAAGATCATCTCACAATCCGGAACAGCAGGAGGTAATTCCGGAATATCGTGAGAACGAAGAGGAGCTACACCCTGAAATTTTAAGGTAAGCTATAGAACTGAATTTCCTATAAGTTTGTAGAAGAGAAGAAGTTCTGAATTCGTATGGAAATGTGATTTTTAATAGGTTGAAGTAAGAACGAGAAGAAAGGAAGGAATTACAGTGCAGAGTGCCGTTGGAAAATCAAGTATCGGCACACTGTCTGGAAACTGGTAGCGAGACGGGTATCGCTGAAACGCAAAGGAGCTTTCCGTCTCACAAATCTCGCTAAATAACGCTGAGTATCGCTGCAAAAGTAAGTAACGCTGGTGTTGTACCATCAAGTATCACTAGTAACAGTCTTTATCGGCGGGTATTGCTGGGTTTCTTATTTACAAGTCAGTAGAGAAAAGGAAGAGGATTTAATGTTGATTAACGCAAGGCATAAGGCCAAGAAGAAATAAGAAAAGTGTATAACCCACGTAAAGCCTAGGAAGAGTGTGAGTGACTATTTTATTCTTCAGTTCTATTTTATTAAAAATGTTCTTATGAAGTATGATTTTACAATGAACTGTTTAAGATGCATAATGTTTGATTGTATTACTCACAAGGCATGTTATATGTTTCTAAAGTTGATAGAAAGCATTTTTATGAAATGTTATTGAATAAAGATTTGTATGATTTCTATGAAAGAATTTTCATGTGAACTGTGATGTGAACGGATTTCTAAAATGTTTTAGAGGAGGCTCAGTGCTCAAGGACTTGAGAAGGCACGTGAGTTTCCCCGGGACCCAGTACTGAAGGACATGAGAAGGTACTTGGGCAATCCGTCATATTCCTATGTGCACATAGAGGTTGATTTGGCTGATGCGTTGAGTATGCTCCGCATTGAGCCAGGGATGTTTTCGACGTTGAGTGCGTAGAAGCATTGCTCCGCCTCAACTAAGGAAAAAGTTTGAAAAACTAGTTGATATTGATGAATTCCTTGGAAAACACTTTTGTATGATTTAAGAATTGATTTATGAGAATGATGGATTTCATGAAAAGCATGTTACACTTAATTCGTTATACTTAACATGCCTGTTTTAAATGAATGCCGTTTTACAAAGATTGTCACTCACTAGGCTATTAGCTTATGTTTTCCAATGTTTTCCTTTTCTCTCCCTAGGTAGCAAGGACGTTCTCGGTGCTTAGCCTATTCCAGCTCACCCTGCCTAAGTCTCGAGTTTTCAAGATACAGTCAATTTTGAGAGCTGTACGTTGCTTAAGTCTTATGTAATTGGCATGTAGATCATGTAGTTTTGAGTGGGGATTGTTGGTGGAGTTGTGTACTTTGTATGATAGATATGGATTTGGTCATGAATTTACGCTATGTATTAAAGATATATCCTATACAGGGAATTGTATCAAGTTATAAGCATATGATGTGTATGTATGTATGTGAGTAAATGTATGTACAGAAAAGGAATGTAAAGATGGGACAATATGCGTCACAAAAGGGGTGATGTTTATTGTCTTCACACTCCCTTTTAGATTAGGTGGGTAATCTGGGAGGGAGTGTGACACCGAGTCTTTCAGCATTGGGGGCTATCTCTATACCCAGGTTACCCACATGCCTTCTCCGAGTCCTTCAGCCTTGGGAACCATTTCTATACCCCAGCTACCCACTTGCCTTCTCCGAGTCCTTCAACATTGGGAGCCTTTTCAAAAACATAATTCAAAAGCAACATGCTTTGAAAATAACATAATAAAAATTCACGAGTTTATAATATTTCAGACTTTCACAAATTCCTTAACAATCATCATGCTTCCATAAAATCATAGAGCAATAAATAGCATGTGTAAGCCCCGTACTTAATCTTGTGAGAAAGCAAGGTAAGAAGGGGCTAAGAGATGGACGCTTGGGTAGGAGTAGTTGGCTGGAATATGATTAGGAAGGAAAAATGACTAAGTACCAGCTATGCGTTGGTGGCAACGCGCCTCGATGGAAACAGTTTTGGCATGGACGCAAAGGTGAGGGAAGATTGTTAGGCGTTGAGGCTACGACGCGTTGAGGTCATAAGGCGTGGAGAGCCACCTTGTACCGAAGATTATCTTGCGACAAACGCATTGAAGGCTGCAGGGCGTTGGAAGTTAAAGGCCACGAGGAGTTGATAGCTGATTTGCGATGAGGCCATTATGCGGTGAACGCTACCATGCGTCGAAAGTGGGTATGCATTGGACAAAGAAGGTTGGCCGAGAGAGTAATGCGTTTGTTAACCATCTGGCGGGAGAGTTTTGAAAAGTAACACCATCAGAGGCCGTGTGTTGCTGAAGCTAAACATAGAAGGTATGCGTTGAATAGATTGTAATATAGTGTTGAAATGGAGATTAAGTCGATGGTATATATATAAGTGGATCGAGAATTCAATTGTTTTGATTGCATTTCAGAGCTCGAGTTGGGTCCATTTTGAAACTAAACATCGGAAGGAGGTAGAAGAAGATGTTCATGTCGATTTGGAGTGGAAATCTCATCGTAACCGTGGAGGAAACTTGAGTTGGGCAGAGGACTCAGCTGATGTTACTCTCTCAGAGTAACGTTCGGTTTTGGAGGAAGAACAAACTAAAGAAATGGTGGTTAGGGCCAAAACTTTTGAGGTTAGTAAGTTAACTCGATTTTTAGCAAGTTTTATGAAGGATGCTTGAGCTGAAATTGTATAAATGTGTGTCAAACTCAGATAGAAGAGATTAAAGCTGAAATTGCCGGACGATTAGGGGTAACTCGGAGTTGTTGAAGGATATACCCTAAACGGAGAGGATGTTCTTCATGAAATCTGGAGGTAAGATGAAGGACTTACACCTTAACAAGTTTGTAGAAGGAAGTAAGTTCTGAAATTGACCAAAATGTAATGTTTAGCGGTTGAAGAAGGAAGGAGAAAGGAAGAAGGAAACGGTTCTGCTGCAGCGGTAGTGTCACTGAGAGAGCGAGAGACAGGGCAGCGAAGCAAGTATCGCTGTAACGCAAGAGGGGCTTTGCATCTCACGATTCTCGCTAGAATATCGCTGGGTGTCGCTTCTCAGGTAGTCTCACTAGTTACGTTCAACTTAGTGTCGCTGGTATAGTAGTATGTGATGAATTTCGCTGGTAGCCTTTAGTTGTCTGAAGTATTATGTTATTAATGTGTGTTAAGGGAAAAGGAAGATTATGGAAACTGAACATGAGGAATATGTATTTTCATGCCAGGAAGAGCTCGAGGAGGCTTATAATCCACTTAGAGCCGAGACAAGTTGTGAGTGACCTTTTATTATATCTTGTGGTTACCTTAGTATATTTATTTGATGAGAAAATATGTTACTTTGCAGTATTCTTAGTGAATATGATATGCCAGTAAGTTAAAAGGAAACTAATTCTATTGTCTAAATATAGTAATGGCTGAGGGACCTTATGGTGAAAGCCTATGTGCAAGTAAACATGAAATTAAGTGCTGAGGGACTTCGTGTGAAAGCACTTGAATAGTTAAGTGGAATGGATTACAATGCTGAGGGACTATGAGAGAGAGCATGTAGTAATCCATCACGTACTAGCTCGTGCTGAGGGACCATGAGTGAAGGCACTTGAACAAAGAATGAATTGGTTACCAGTGCTGAGGGACTTCGTGTGAAGGCACATGGTAATGTAGACATAATCAAATAAGTGCTGAGGGACAGAATGTGAAGGCACTTGATAGTTGCGAAGTCATGAAACATGATGATTAGGCATTTATATGTGCTTAGAAACGAGAATTTGTACTAAATACGGAAGAGTTAAGTTGTGCTTGGTCACAACAATAGTTAGCTAATTACCATGGGGCTATGAGGATATTGGTAAAGGTGAAACCAAAAGCTTAAAGAAGTTTAGAAACTATCTGAAAGGCGATAAACATTGGTTACTAATAGTTATGCTAGTTCATGGTTGATAGTAATAGTTGAATGAATTTAGTCACTCACTGGGCTTCATGCTCACTCGATTTGTTTGTTTGTTGTCGTTTCAGGTAGCGAGCGTGTCCGGGACGCCTAGCCTACAGAAGAATCTCGTCTGGGCCTACCTTGAAGCAAACCTCTGGGATAGTTGTAAATATTTAGTTTGTGCTCATGTCAATACACATGTTCCTCGGGAGTGAGGGAGTATTGTTCTGTATCATACATGTATATATGCAAAGAATACTTGTTGAGAGATTGTATGTTCTCTTTCTTTTTAATAGCAATGGTATTTCTAATTAGGATTTATCTGGCTTCTAGTTTCAGTATGCTATACAGAGAGTGCAGTTTCACACTCACTCCTAGGTATAGGATGTATCTGGGATGGGGTGTGACAGCATGCCTTTCATAAAACTCAGTTAACAACTAGTATGCTTCGAATATTTTTAATGCAAAACCATAATATACATTTACATGGAAATACATGTTTCCTTTAAGCAAATAGTCATCATAGCACATTTGAAACCCATGAAAAGCATAAACATAAGAACATGTTTCCAAGCAACGGTAAATAGCATGAAAACTTTGTATAAAATATGCTTATTTTGAATAAAATTGTCACTCACTACTTGTCCCAGGCGCTTAAAGGGTTATATGTCTTTCCTAGCTCCTCTCAGTCTGAAATGGTTTAATTTCCTTTGTTAGATTCCTTAGAATTCCCGTTAAAGTGTAACAAATATGTCTTAAGAGTTAAGATAAAGCTCACTAGAGAGACCAACTACTAACAAAATTATAGAACTAGCGAGACTTGTCCAAACCAGTGAGATTTGCTCTAGCGAGACTAAGCAAAAATCAGCCAGATATGCACTAGCGAGACTAGCGAGACTAAGCAAAAATCAGTGGGACTTACTTGCCCAACGAGACTAGCAAGAGTAGCGACACCAGAGAGACTAGCGAGATTTATGAGACAAAAACCTATTAGCGAAACCTAGCGAGACTGATCTCGCTGCTCACCCTTACGCCTTCAGTGTTGTTGATTTTCCAACGAAACTCGTCTCCTTCAGCTACTGCATTTGCTTCTGTCTTCACTTCTATTTGTTAAAAGTTGTATTTCCAGCCCGAATTAGAACTTTTTTCCTTCTACAAAATTGTAAAGAAATCTGTTATCTAGCTTACCTCAAAATTCTAGGGCTTAACTTCTCTTTGTTCATCAGAAAATCCAAATTTATTTCGCCCTACCCCAAATTACTCGAGAAATCGATATCAGTCACTTTGTCCTATAATTAAACTTGTTTCTCTTCACATTCAGCTCAACCATTCTTCACAAAAGTTGTTAATAATTGAATTAACTTACTAACCTCAAATTTCCAGCTTCAAACTTGATTTATTCCATTCGCTAGTTATTCAAGATATAAACTTCAGTCTATATTACATACCCCCAAAACGAGCTAGGCAATTGAGCATTGCTCATCATAGAACGAACCATGTCTAACAAGGTTCTATTTCTCCTTTTTGATACACCGTTCGGCTAAGGTGTACCAGGTGCTGAGAGTTGGGATTGGATTCCATGTTCTATCAAATAGTCTTGGAATCTTAAATCCATGTACTCTCCACCTCGATCAGATCGAAGCGTTTTAATTGTTTTACCTAACAAGTTTTCAACTTCTGTCTTATACTCCTTGAACTTTCAAGTGCTTCAGACTTATGTTCCATTAGGTATAAGTAACCATACCTCAAAGAATCATCTATAAAAGAGATGAAGTATTCGTACCTTCCTCGAGCTTTTACATTCATTGGACCACAGATATCCGAATGTATGAATTCTAAAGGTTCTTTGGCTCTATAACCTTTTCCACTAAAAGGTTTTTTAGTCATATTACCTTCAAGACAAGATTCACAGGGAGGTAAGGAATTATCTTCTAGCTCATTTAGAAGTTCATTCTTTACTAATCTCCCGTTCCTATTAAGATTTATGTGAACTAATCTCAAATACCAAAGATAAGTACTATTGTTACTGGGAGAAATTTTTTTGCCTTTTAGTTTGAGTATTAGCAGTTTTAAACATCTCATGATTTCAAAGTGCTTTTACTTTAGTTGGTCTTAACACATATAAGTTGTTTTCTAATTTAGCAAAACAAATACGTACACCTTTTTTCAAAATGAATGCTTCATTAACAGAAAAAATAATTGAGTATGATTGTTCAATCAAATAGAAAATAGATACTATGTTTCTTTTTATTTTAGGAACTATATACAAATTTTTTTAAAAATAAAAATCTATTTCCAAAAAACAACTTTGCAACTCCCACTGCACAAGTTGAAATGGCGTCTCCCATTCCAACCTTGAGTATCATTTCACCCTCCTTTCTTTTTCTGGATCTTCTTTAGAACCAGAAGATGAGGGAATAGACTTAGTTCTGAAGAATGAACCCTTGTGGAATTTCTTGAAATGGGCAACATTTGTCTCTCCATCGATCGGTCCCTTATTTTTCATAAGAGACTGATAAGTCTATACCTCATTCTGGAGGGTTGTCATGGTGTACACAATTTTATTCATAACCGCATTGCTGTGCAATTGCAGGAAGCTCTTCGGAAGAGATTCTAGAATAAAAGACACCTAACTCTACTTGTCAATGACCGCGCCATTCATTTCAGCAATGTTGAATTGGACGATCAGGTCGAGAACATGTTCTCTCATCGATTGGTCTTCCTTCATATGTGCATTATAAACGTACTTGAGGGCCTCGTGCCGGATCTGTGAGGATGGTTGTCCAAACATTTCCTAGAGGGACTTCATGATCTGTCGGGCATTCATGATGGCCTCATGTTTCTTGTTGAGTACGTCAGACAGACTCGCCAAGATATAGACTCGGGCCTTGTCATTGGCCCTTGCTCATCGATCATATGCATCCCTAACCGATTGGGATGCATTACGAGCGAGGATAGGAGAACACTCCTCCGGTAAAACAAACTGTAGATCATCTATAACCAAAATCGTATTCAGGTTAGATTTCCACATTGCGTAGTTTTCACAGGTTAGTTTTTCATTTTTAAGCAGTGCAACAATTGAGGAAGTGACAGACAGAATTCGTCGCCCAAATCCGTGCCAAATAAATTTTCCTAACTTTACCCACAGTAGTAGCGGAAAGTCGGGTCGAACACAGGGAGCCCTCGAATTTCACAGTTGAAAGTTTTCAATTCAAGGTAACCAAAGGGGGGTTTTGAGAAACGATTGATTGCAAGAACTTATATTGCATGAAAGTAAATTGCGCGAAGTAAAAAGAGTTAAAATTCAATTGAAGAAAGCTCTAGCTTGGGTTACACGGGATTTCCTTTGTACGATGTTCTTATCATTGGTTCGTCATTACTAAATTCATTGAAGCTAGTACCTAATCAATTCAACTGGAAAGGCCAAAATTGAATTGTCCTAGTCGACAAGTTAAATTTAAGGCAAATCGATGAAAAACATGCAAAATTTGACTAAACCTAACTGCATTAAGTTCAAAGGAAAATTAGGTGGAACATTTAACTAGATAGACCAAGATTGAATGTTCTATCGATTTAATCCTAGGTTGATTAGAACAATGTGCATCACCAGCTAGATTTGCAAGTTAACCTAACCTATTGCTTCATATGATTGACATACAACAAATTGTCACGAATTGGAATATAATCAAAGCTAAAAATAAACACCAGCGTTACAAATTGATCGTAATTCTTGAAAAACTCGGGATTAAATCATGCATACACTTGAATCAAGTTCAAAACCTCAAAAGAACATCAATTACAAGAAAAATCCCCAATACCCAAGCTAGAAAAACGTTACCTTAGCCAATAATTGGTATTGTTCAAGTTCCTAGGTTCAAGTTATAATATAAGACGGTTAAGTTCCGAATATCATTCCACAAAGGATCCTATTGTGAAGGTTTAAGTTACTTAGCTATTCTAGAATTGAATCAATTTTATTTGAGGATTCGATCTTAAGTTGTGATTTTTGAAAAACTCAAAAGGAAAGCAAGTAAATAAGAAACACAAGAGTCAAAGAGAGTTCTAGGGTATTGAATCCTTGTTTAATTCATTATGCAACATTCTAGTGTTCATGAATTTTATTGCAATTCATATGCTTAAGTCTAGAAACATAAATCTAAGTTATTTTCTTTCAAAAACAACATTTTCTCATGCAACTTAATTGATTACTAATTTCTTGAAACCAATACAAATTACATGGAATTAAGAGTAGTCTTTAGCAACCTTCATTGTTAACCTAACTATTTTCATGATAGATTAACAACAATTCATTGTTATAGATCCAATTAGACATACAATTATCTCAACCATACATCTAATCTAACTTCAAGGATGACCAATCAACAAGAGTTAAGCACAATAACTGTAAGCCTTACTTTTATCTTTGGAAGATCGCAAGCAAAGTAGGCGGATGGTTGAGAGAGAGATGGCCAAGAGTCTTTGGCATGAGTGGTGTAGACTTTGGGTAGCCGAGCCTCAAGCATGAGGGTTGATGCGTTGGCTTGGTGAGGCACGCGTCCATGAGGGTGAGCATAGGTGATGGTTGGTGCGTTGGGCAAGTGGCTATGCGTTGGTTGAGGTTAGTAAGGGGGATGCATTGGTGAGGCATGCGTCCAAGAGGGCCTATGGGACTGACGCATGGTGCTATGCGTCCAAGCTAAGTGTCCAAGTCTACCAAGGGTGTTGCGTGCATATATTGAAGGAGTTACCTTGTTTATTTGAAAATAAAATAAAATAAAATAAAATAAAGAGAAAGTGGAAGTAAGTCGGCAGCTCGTTTAAGTGTGAAAGTTGAGTTTTCAATCATTTTCACCATTTTCAAAAACTTCAACCGACTTCATTTTTTAGCTGAGTCACGAAGAGAGGTAGAAGAAGAAGTCTAGGACAAATTCCTGTAGAATTCTAGTCGGTTTCGTGGTGTAATTGAAGCTGGAATAGAAGGTCTAGTTTCTGTCGTGCAATCTGAGTAAGGTCTAGTATGTGGAGAATAGCGAGCTGTAGAGATCGAGTTTAGGGCTGAAAATTTGAGGTTAGTAATTTAACTCAATTCTTAACAATTCTTATGAAGGATAATTGAGCTGAATATGAAGAGAAACATGTTAAATTTTAGGTGGAAGTGACTGATACGGATTTCCCGAGTGATCTGGACAAGTGCGAAGTAAATTGAGAATATATGTCGAACAAAGAGAAGTTAAGCTCTGAACTTTTGAGATAAGCTAGAAAACACATTTTTTTACACGTTTGTAGAAGGGAAGAAGTTCTAATTCGGGCTAGAAATACAATTTTTAACAGATAGAAGTGAAAACAGAAGTGAAGACAGAAGTTGTGGGACACGGAGTGTCGCTGTAGGCTTTTTGTCTCACAACTCTTGCTCGGTATCGCTGGGTATCGCTAGTCTCGCTAGTGTCGCTACTCTCCCTAGTCTCGTTGATCAAATAAGTCTCGCTGGTCTCGCTAGTTCACAGTATCGCTGGTACACTTGGGTCTTTTGCTTGAATTTGATGGTTTAATCTCGCTAGTGGCCTGAATCTCACTCATTAGTGAACTCTTTTATGAAATGTAGCCTCGGTTGAGCATTTCTGTGTGGAATATAGTCTTGCTGATGGTTTTCTTCATGAAGTACAGTCTCGATGGTGAATAATAGAAATGTCTAAGGCTTGTTTGCTATGTAAAAAGGAATTTTAAGGAAATCTAATAAACGGAAATGTACTATTTCAGGGCGAGAGGAGCTAGGGAAGGCGTATAACCCACTAAAGGCCTGGGACAAGTAGTGAGTGAGTGACAATTTTATTTAAAATGTGTTTACTTTGAACAAAGTTTTATTGTTGAAAGATTATGTTTGGAAACTTGTTTATATGTTTGTGCTTTCACGGGTTTAAAGGTGCATATTATGTAGTTTACATTGGAAATCATTTGAAGCATGCTAGTTGTTAAATGAGTATTACGTATGGCATGTTGTTTATTAACTTATGATTTTATGGAAAGCATTGATGCTTGTTAATGAGATTATGAAGATTTGTAATGTTATAAACTCGTGAATTTATATTATGCTATTTTCGAAGCATGCTATTTTTAAATAATGTTTTTGAAAAGGCTCCCAATGCTGAAGGACACGGAGAAGGTATGTGGGTAGCGGGGATATAGAAATGGTTCTCAATGCTGAAGAACTCGGAGAAGGCATGTGGGTGGCATAAATCTCGTATATGAGACCCTGTACTGAAGGACTCGGAGAAGATATTCAGGTAACCCAAGATATGATATCTATGTGCACATAGAGGAAGGATAGACGCTGTTGTGTTGAGATTACTCCATACAGCTAAGGATATTCGACGTTGAGTGAAAATCAATGTCTGTATGATAGCTTAACCCTCGTTAAAGTATGTTGTTTAATCTTTGTGTATATCTGCCTATTAGGTGATGGTCAAGGTATAAGGTTGGCAGTGGATGCCTTAAGAGGGTCGGGGTCTGTTGTCCTGACACTTTCTCCTGGGTTAGGAGGGTACTTGGGAGGGGGTGTGACAATAACAATGAAAAGCATATTTATTACAACAAAATCATGAAGAGTCTACAATACCAATATAACTTTATAAAAAATTCATCAATACCCTAAAACTAAAGAGTTTAGCCACTATAGCTTTAAGCAACATGTTCACAAACAATATAAGCAAAGAAAGAGTGTAAAGAAAGGGAAACTCTACTGAAAAGAACCTCTTGATTGAAGAGAAACCGCCAAGATGTCCTTTAGTCTTCACGTCGGGAACTCGAACGGCACTAAGACTCTCTCTCAAACTCTCTTCTCTCTTCCTTGCAACTAACTCACTCTTTCAAACTCTCTATTGTATTTTCTCTGATTTCTCTTCTTCTTGTGTCCTTTGGTGTGTTGATTGTCTTTAGGGTTGCTGGAAACCCTTCAGTTGCTGGAAACCCTTCTTTCCAAAAATGTTGATTTATCAAATAAAGAAAACTGGCGTCGCGACGCTGGTCAATGGTGTCGTTGCGCTGTCCGACATCAAAAGGTGGCGCCGCGGCGTTGTGCGTCATAAAATCCTACCCTCGACGTCGCGTCAGTGCTGCTGCGCTAATGTTGAGTGTTGCTCTCGGGAAAAAGCGTCGCGACGCTGCCCTGTTTTTAGCAGTTTGGTGATTTTTTTCTCTTTTTCACTTGATTTTGGCTCGGTTTAGTTCTTTTGGCTTTCGATTCTAGTTTTCTTCGTAATGACCTGAAAACCACTAATAAACTAGTAAAATCTAATATAAACTCCCTTAATTTAAGAGAATAAAACCCACTTTTAAAGCGCTTTTCACCACCCCAAACTTAGAAATTTGCTAGTCCCGAGCAAAGAGTAGAATCAAATAAAGGGAGTTTAAATGAAAAAGTGTACTAACGACTCATGTCTCAGAGAATAGCATTTAATAGCTTAAGTAGAAACATGCAAGCATATCTATATTAGTATAATCATTCAAGGCCAAATCTTGCTATCTCCCATGTGTGTGTGTAAGCCGCCTTCAATTAAAAATGCTAAAACTCAAATTGGGACTTAAGAGAGCTTTCTTAGTTTTCCCCCTACTCTAGCTCATGTACCAATTTTCAAGCATTCACACATTTCAAGCGAGTAATATGTCCACTAAGGTGCCATTCGATCATATTTTTCATGGGCCCTAAACTTGCATTCTTTTACCTAGAGCACTAGCTTTCACACATTCACTGTAGGGACTCATACCTAGTCAATTCTCAGGCGTTCTTACTGATCACAGCAAAGCCAGCTCTTTTTACCCCTATCCATGCATACTCATTACAAGTTTAACATTTAAAAAGATAGACAAATAAAGCTCATACATTTTGTGTACACTTTTTCTTTTCTCAAGGCATGTATACTCTTTTCTTTTTCCTTAGTCTAAGATTACAATCCATCATGCATTTCTACTCTCTAACCGGTGGGGCCTTTCGGAGTGACAACCAAATATACCCAACTTAATCATTTTTTCAGTTAAAGATTCTAAATTAAAGTGGCTACATGCTTAAGAATATGAGAGATTTTAAGAGGGACTTAAATGAATTTAACTCAAGATAATGCTATTCTATTTCCACAATAAGTCATCTAACATGTAAATTTGAATCTCATCATGGGCAATCAACATCAAAGCATACAACCATAGAAAACATTCCCACTAAATTTGAAAGCTCCAAAATTTTCAAATTTTTTCGAAATTTCATTAACATGCATATGATCATTAAAACCTCACAAACATGCATCGCAGAATAAAAAAACACACAAAAGTACGAGTGGCACCTCCCACCCAAACTTAGAATCATGCATTGTCACCAATGCATAAGAGCATCAAAGAAAGAAAGAACAAGCTTGGGAGCAAGCGAAAAGCCACCAAATAGGCTTGGTGAAAGGAATACTTTTTTGTGATGAACCAAGATCCTTAAAACTAAGAAAACATATGAGTGACTCTATGATTATTGAAAATAAAAGAAAAATAAAGAGAGCAATAAAATTGGGTTGCCTCCCAACAAGCGCTTTGTTTAACATGTTCTAGCTAGACGGGGCTCACAAGTCACGTCGGATCCCAAGGTGACTTCTTCATTCCATGCTTTGAATCACCCTGAACTTGTAGTTTCCGCCTACATTGACACTCACAAACATATTCATTAACATTTAATGGGTTGGTTAACAATTCATTGTCAAGTTGAACATCATCTTTTCTAATGTAATCAAGTATCATTAAGGAGTCGTCATTATGAAACTTTACCGGACTGAACACTTCATTTTTAACATGCTTCTCCATGATTTTTTCATAATTTATTTTAGGTTTCGGAGGCATGCACGAAAAACTAGGAACATTATCACAACTAGAAACATGCTTCATAGGATTTTCTAATTTAACATCAAGCATGTTATTAGTCTTACCACTCGAAGAGGGATCATCATGCATAGAGTTCTTACTAGAAGAGGGTGGCGATGTTACCATTGTGCTTGGCTCAAGATGCTCATATCTTTTCTCATCTGGATGCTTAAGAGCTTTATAGATGTCGAATGTTACCTCCTCATCGTTAAGGCAAAATGTAAACTTTCCATCTTGCACATCGATGAGAGCCCTTCCAATGGCCAAGAAAGGTCTCCCATGAATTATGGGGACTTTAGCATCTTCTTCCATGTCTAGTATCACAAAATTTGCTGGGAAAATAAACTTGCCCACCTTAACCAATACATCCTCCACAATGCGATAGGGATGAACACATGATCGATCGACTAAAAGCAAGGATATGGTAGTTGGTTGCATCTTTCCACCATTGAGCTTCCTAAGCATGGATAAAGACATGAAGTTAATAGAAGCTCCAAAGTCACAAAGTGCTTTAGTAACCAAATTATTGCCTAAATGACAAGGGATAGAGAAACTCCCTGGATCTTTCAATTTTTTAGGCAATTTCCTTTGTAGTGTTGCGCTACATTCTTCGATTAGTGGAACCGTTTCGTAATCTCCCTACCTATTCTTGTTAGACAACACATCCTTCATGAACTTGACATACTTAGGCATTTGTTTTAATGCCTCTGCAAAAGGAAGGTTAATTCCCAACTTTTTGAATATGTCTAAGAATTTAGAAAATTGAGCATCAATATTTTTCTTTTGAAATCTTTGAGGAAAAGGTAAAGTGTTAGGGATAAAAGGAGGAGAGTTAGAAGTACTCTCTATATTGGTCTGTGATTTCTCCTTTTCCATAGGTGCACTCTCTTTTTGTATTGGAACATCCTCTATGATGGCTTCATGCTCTTCTTGTGGAAGCTCATCATCATCTACCATGATGTGCTTGTTCAACTCGTTGCCACTCTTTAGGGTTATGGCATTGCATTCCTCTTTAGGGTTCTTCTCCAGACAACTTGGAAATTTACCTTTTTGCATTGTGTGGAGAGATGTGGTCATTTGACTAAGTGACAAGCACTTGAAAAGTGCTTTCTATTCTATCAAATTAAGGGAGTTTATATTATATTTCACTTGTTTGCGAGTGGTTTTCAGGTTAAAATGAGGAAAATTAGAGGAAAAGACCAAAAGATCAAAACCGAGCAAGAATACGGTGAAAAAAAGAAGAAAATAACAAAGTTGCCAAAATGGGGGCAGCCCGCAGCGCTAAAACCCGAGAGTAGGTTTGCACAACACAGCCGCAATGCCGCAGTGCTCTCTTTCCAAATTTGGCAGCACCGCAGCGCCAGTTTCCTTTTTTGTAAAATTTGTATTTTTGGAAATTTTTCTTGGGCGGCCAACTCCATAAATTTGGGGATTTTCAGTAGCCCTAATTATCAATTAAAGCACGAAATTACAGACCAAAAGAGTCACAAGAAGGAGAGAATTGAGTGAGAGTTCATAAAAGAGTTCAAAGAGTGAGTTAGTTACAAGGAAGAGGAAAAGAGTTCAAGAGAGTCGTGGTGCCGTTCGAGTTCCGACGTGAGAGCCAAGGAGATTGTGACGATGCTACATCAATCAAGAGCCCCTTTTTAGTAGAGTTTCCCTTTCGTTACACTCTTTCTTTGTTTATATTGTTTGAACATGTTGCTTCAAGTTATGAGTGGCTAAACTCTTTAGTTTTAGGGTTTTGATGAATTGTTTATGAATTCATGTTAATATTGTAGACTTTCATGGTTTTGTTGGAATGATTATGCTTTTCATTGTTATTGTGTTTAATTCTTGAGGATTGACCACGTTCAAATGTTAGGTTAAATGTATGATTGAGAGATTGTATGTTTAACTTTATCTATAACAATGAATTATTGTTAATATTTCACGAGAGTAGTTAGGTTGACAATAAAAGTTGTTAAAGACTATTCTTAATGCCATGTAATTTCTATTGGTTTCAAGATATTAGTAATCAATCGAGTTGCATGAGAAAGGGTTGTTTTTTAAAGAAAATAACTTGGAATTAAGTTTCTAGACTTAGGCATATGAATTACAATAAAATCCATGAATTCTATAATATTGCATGATGAAATAAACAAGGATTCATTACCCTAGAACTCTCTTTGACTCTTGTGTTTCTGATAACTTGTAGAACTACAAGTTATGATAGCCTTTTTCTTAGATAAATAGAGATTAAATAGAGAACCATGCGGCAGTTTATGTTGATTTTTATTAAGAATCTTCCTTCGCGTTATACTCTTGTATTTTTATGAAGAATGATTTTTCCACTTTTTGAGCCTAAAACGCATGTTTTAACGTAAGAATGCAAACGATGCGTTGATGACTTCTTAACGCAAGACTATGTGTTAGCCATCTGTTCTTCATGGACGCATGATCTGAACGAAACGCGAACAACCTGAAGATGCGTTAACGACTTCTCAACGCAAGACTATGCGTTAGCAACTCATGATGCATTGACAACGGCCAAACTATCCATGGACGCATAAACAACCATCAACGCAAGGCAGCGGACAATCAGATTAGAATCTTGAGAGATTGTCGGGTGATTGACATACATAATCTGTGGCTAAAGGGGTGGATCTTAATTGACTCGAGAATTCCGCAATCAGGCGAGATGGACGCGTGATATCAATCTCGCCGCCAATCAAGCAGATTTGCCATTGATTGCGAACGCATCATCTATAAAAGGGCAGCTCTGCAAGATGAGAAAGGGTTGTTGATTCTCGAAAGAATTTCATAAGTGGCAGCGGAGTTCTCTCCAGACCTCAACCGGAGACGAATAGCTCGAGAGAGAAGAGTCTTCCCTCCGTCTAACCACTTCACAGCGAACCTCACGCTTCCATCCAGGCGACTCAAGACATTGACGCCTTTTCCTGCTTTCCATCTTACTTTTCTATCTTGATTTTAGATTTGTGTCAAGACATTGAGCTTATCTAAAGTTGTATTCCGTTCATCAATATATATTTCTTTCATGTCTATTGATTTCTCTATACTTTCCGCTTTTTACTTTCAATCCATGAGTAACTAATCTTTCAAGGGTCTAGGGTTGCGTTAGCATCTAACTAAGAACCATAGTGTAACTACTTCATCTTGTCAATTGCAAACTTAATCTGATGCTTATGTCCATCTAGCTAATTGATATAAGTAGTAATAATCAAACTGCTCGAGAGGGTAAATGATTGTGGAACTCGATTGACAAGGGCCAAGAAGTGTTACCTGTCTATAGGAATAACCTTGGTTCTTAACACTCTCCTATGTGTTATAGACATATAACGCATAGCGGCTGACAACCGGGAGAAGAGTCGCAAGTATGAATAGACTACCACCATGCGTTTCCGATGTTAGATGTTAACCAACCCGAACCCTGTTTTTATCCATTCATTCAAATCATTAGCTAACTTTTCTGTGTCGCATGCCTTTCCATCTTCCACAATTTAGCTTAGTGTACATACTATCGCTTTCCTTAGTTAGAAACAAACACCTCAACTCATTATTTCTTGGTTACCACTGCAACGCATATAATCCATCTAAATATGGAATCAACATAATCCCTGTGTTCGACCTCGGACTCATCGAGAAAACCTACTCCTTTGCTTATACTTGGGTAAAGGAGAGGAAAACTTGACAGATCACCAACGCATAGCATTTAAGCATAAGTAAGACGCATGGTATGTTCAACGCATAGCATGAGAAACGCATAATCATAGCTTACTTGCACCTTGCGTTTGTACATTTTCATTTCCACAATTCATACACAACAAGTTTTTGGAGCCGTTGCCGAGGACTTGAGATCTGTCTATTGTCTGTTTAACAATAAGTTTTTGGCGCCGTTGCCAGGGACTTGAGATCTATCTTACAACAGTTTCCCACTTTATTACTTTCCTTATTTAGTTCATATTTTTCATAATTCAAAATTTCAATTCCAATCCTCAAATAAAATTGATTCATCTATTGAATAGCTAAGTAACTTTAACCTTCACAATTGGATCCTTAGTGGAAAGATCTTCGGACTTTACCTTCTTATATTATAACTTGACCCATACACTTGCAGTTAACACTTAAAGTGGCACAATCACTAAGTTGAACCTCCAAGCTTTGAATTGCCTTACTTTTGCTTTGAGCGATGCTTGCTATAGCTTGGACCGAATTCTAAAATGCGGTCATCCTCGATCCTGACTCTTTGACAAAGTCAAGCATTATGTCCTCTAATGATGATGTCTTTGCATTCCCTGCTCAATTGACTCCTTGAGGTGCTTACAACACATTCTTGTTGTTGGCATATGAGAAATTCTCATGATTCCTCAAGTTGGGATGATGGTGAGTTGAGAGTTGTTGTTGACCTCAGTCTTGTCCTCTGTCCCCATAATTGGCCATCTCGTTGTCTCCTTGTTGATTTGCCATGGCCGCAAGGGAAGCTATGGATGGTGGACTTTCTTGGGCTTGACTTCCTTGAGACAATTTAGACAAGGCATTGGTGAGAGAAGCCAATTGAGTTTTTAGAGAATTTACCTCATCCGCCTCAAACAGTCCAGTGGCTTTTGGGATGATTGGAGAAGACCGCTCACATGGCCAATTGTAAGATGTAGTGGCCAAGTCTTCTAGTATGGTATAGGCCTCTTGAGCATTCTTAGAGAAAATTGAGCCTCCGGCAGTAGCATCTAAAATGGATTTGGTTGAGCTTGACAACCCATTGTAAAAGGGTTGAATTTTCAACCAATTCAGGTATTAATGTTGAGGACACCTCCTCAAGAGATCCTTATACCTTTCCCAAGCCTCGTATAGTTGCTCATCCTCAAGTTGGCAGAATGTACCAATCTCCGTTCTTAACCTTTGAGATTTAGCCGATGGAAAATATTTGTTCAAGAAAGCTTGAGCCAAGATCTCCCACGTAGTGATACTATCTGAAGGTATGGTTTCCAACCAATCCTTTGCTTGGTCTTGTAAAGAGAAAGGGAAAAGTCTTAGTTTAATAGCATCCTTAGAAACACCATTCATCTTTACCGTTTCGCATATTTCTAAGAAAGACCATAAGTGCTTATGAGGATCTTCATTTGTTCTTCCTCTAAAGGCTAGCTCTCTAGCCATTTGACTCAACCCCGGTTTTAACTCAAAGTTGTTGACATTTATGGGCACATTCATAATGTCGGGTTGATATACCGATAATGTCAGTTGAAAGTAATCCTGAATTGCCTATGGTCTCTTCCGCCATCTCCTCTGTGTGATTGTGTTGAGCCCTTAGATTTCTTCTATAAGTCCTATCAATCTCGAGATCAAGAGAGAGAAGGTTAGTATTATCTTGAGGCATAAACCGACAAAATTATCAACCAAAATAATGTACACCTCAAAGTAAGATCTATCAATCCTAATGAATATTAAGCAATAAAAATTGTTCTTTGGATCCCCGGAAACAACGCCAAAAATTTGATATGCACTTTCTGTGTTTATCACAAGTGTACGGGTCAAGTTATAATTGAAGACAGTTAAGTTCCGAATATCGTTCCACTGAGGATGCAATTGTGAAGGTTTAAGTTACTTAGCTATTCTAGCATTGAATCAATTTTATTTGAAGATTCGATCTTAAGTTGTGATTTTGGAAAAATTCAAAAGAAAAGCAAGTAAATAAGAGACACAAGAGTCAAAGGGAGTTCTAGGGTATTGAATACTTGTTTAATTCATTATGCAACATTCTAGGGTTTAAGGATTTTATTGCAATTCATATGCTTGAGTCTAGAAATATAAATCCAAGTTATTTTCTTTAAAAAACAACCTTTTCTCAGGCAACTTAATTGATTACTAATGTCTTGAAACCAATACAAATTACATGACATTAAGAGTAGTCTTTAGCAACCTTCATTGTTAACCTAACTATTCTCATGATAGATTAACAACAATTCATTGTTATAGATCCAATTAGACATACAATTATCTCAACCATACATCTAATCTAACATTCAAGGATGACCAATCAACAAGAGTTAAGCACAATAACAATGAAAAGCATGTTTATTACAACAAAACCATGAAGAGTCTACAATATCAACATAACTTTATAAACAATTCATCAATACCCTAAAACTAAAGACTTTAGCCACCCATAGCTTTAAGCAACATGTTCACAAACAATATAAGCAAAGAAAGAGTGTAAAGAAAGGGAAACTCTACTGAAAAGAACCTCTTGATTGAAGAGAAACCGCCAAGATTTCCTTTAGTCTTCACGTCGGCAACTCGAACGGCACCAAGACTCTCTCTCAAACTCTTTTCTCTCTTTCTTGCAGCTAACTCACTCTTTCAAACTCTCTATTGTATTTTATCTGATTTCTCTTCTTCTTGTGTCCCTTGGTGTATTGATTGTCTTTAGCGTTGTTGGAAACCCTTCAATTTATAGAGTTGGCTGCCCGAAATTCTTTCCAAAAATGTTGATTTTTTAAATAAGAAAACTGGCATCGTGGCATTGGTTAATGGCGCGGCTGCACTGTCCGACACCGAAAGGTGGCGCTGTCGCGCTATAGGATGACGCTGCCACGCTGTGCGTCATAAAATCCTACCCTCGGCGCCGTGCCGCAACGCCACGTCGGTGCTGCTGCGCTGATGTTGAGTGTTGCTCTCAGGAAAAAGCGCCGCGCCAATACCTGTTTTTGGCAGTTTGGTGATTTTCTTCTCTTTTTCACTTGATTTTGGCTCGGTTTAGTTCTTTTGGCTTTTGATTCTAGTTTTCTTTGTAATGACTTTAAAACCACTAATAAACAAGTGAAATCTAATATAAACTTCCTTAATTTAAGAGAATAAAAAACACTCTTTAAGCCCTTTTCAGTCTTAAAGATCATTAAGAAGAAATTAGATGAACAAAGTCTAATAGAAGTTAGAAACGATCCTTTTGGACATTTCCTCAATCTTAAGATGGAAAAGACTCCCACACAATTTCTGAACTACCTAGTTAGAAGGCAACGTTTTACCAACAAGCCAAATGTCCTAGCTTTCAACTTTAATGGACATATAGCTGAATTTGGCTTGAAAGAGTTTTGCCTCATCATAGGATTGAGAGAACACAACTTCCCTACAATAGATTTAGAAGAAGGGGGTCAAGTATCTGAATTTAAATATGCTTTCTTTCTTGAAGATGATAAGATTAGTATAAGAGATGTAGATAGAACCTTCAAAATGTTAAGGTGTTCTGAAAATGATACCACAGTTAAGGTTAAATTGGCTAACCTCTACATTTTGGTGAGTCTCTTAGTCCCAAAGCAACCACACAACAATATCAATTGGAAACATTTAGATATTCTGGACAATAAAGAACTCTTCGAAGACTACCCTTGGGGAAGGTTGTCGTACAACTTCACCTACCATAATACTTCAAGAAAGCTTCATATACTGAAAAGGATGTTGTCTACCTTAAAGGATCCCCATTGGCCTTTTAAAACGATTCCAAAACTTTCAGCTTTAGATGTTAGTTTTGGAAGAAAATTTTCAAACAATGGTCCAAGAATAATGACATGGGAGTATCTCGACTCAGATGAATGGAGAATTTTGCATGAAAACATCTTTCAAGCAAATGATGGAATTTTTTTTTAATAATGTTTTTTTAATAAAAAATGAGAAAAATAGGGTTGGGGGGAAAGAAATCCCAAAAATAAGGTTGTGAAATCATGGACCCCATCCACGATTTTCCTGCCACGCTAACGAATTCCTGCGCCACACAGACTGCCACGCTGACACACTTTGCATGCGTTTGACCAGACTCATGGACCGGTCTACGATTACCGAAATCGTGGACAAGTCCACGAGTTCCCTCTTATTTAACTAGCAACCCCCTATCTTCCACTCTCGTCGGTTTCCTTTCTCTCACCGTCGGAAATCTCTCTATCTCTTCATTCTCCAATCATCTTGCATGCTATTTATCATCCATCTTCCATCGTTGAGTGTGGCTAGTTGCTGAATGCGTTGGAGGAGAATTTTAACATGAGCGCCTCGCGTCGAAGTGAGAACCCCACGCCTGTCACACCCCCTCCCAGATTATTCACCTAACCTAAGGGGAAGTGTGAAGACAATAAATATCACCCCTCTTGTGACGCATATTGCCCTAACTCATATTCCTGAACATACATTTACTCATATATAATATAGATTACCGTCATACATCGCATGCTTATAACTTATTGCAATTCCCTGTATAGGGTACACCTTTAATACATAACATGAATTCATCTTCATATCCAAATACAACATACACAACACCATTGACAGTACCCATTCAAAACTATATGTTCTACATGCCATTTGCATAAGTATATTCAACGTACAACTCCTAAACTTCACTGAATCTTGATGTTCGAGGCTTAAGCAGGGTGAGCTGTATTAGGCGAAGCACCGGGAACGTCCTTGCTACCTGGGGAGGGAAAAAGAAAACATTGGAAAACATAAGCTAATAGCCTAGTGAGTGACGAATCTTTATAAAACGGCATTCATTTAAAACAGGCATGTTTCATATAACGAGTAAATCAATTTAACATTATTCCAAATGTAACATGCGTTTCACGAAATTCCTCATTCTCATAAATCAATACTAAAATCATATCAAAGTGTTTTTCAAGAAATTTATCAACATCAAGTAGTTTTTCAAACTTTTCCCTTAGTTGAGGTGGAGCAATACTTCTACGCACTCAACGTCGAAATCATCCCTGGCTTCAGGCAGAGCAAGCTCGATGCACTAGCCAGCTAATCCTCTATGTGCACATAGGAATAGGTCGGGTTGCCCATGTACCTTCTCATGTCCTTGAGTACTGAGTCCCGGGGAAACTCACGTGCCTTCTCATGTCCTTGAGTACTGAGCCTCCTCTTAAAACATTTCAGAATTTCTTTCACATAGTAGTTCATATGAAAATTTTTCATGAAAATCAATTTATCACGATAAACAATATTTCAAAACATGCCATTGCACATCCTATAGAAATGTATAAAACATGCCTTATAAACATCATCAAACATCAAGTTTTTAAGAAAACATTTCATCTCAAAGCCATAACTCATAAGAAAACCAAGCCAAACATTTTTCAATAAATTTCATTTCAAAGTGAGAAAAGTGTCACTTACTACTTTTCCTAGGCTTTATGTGGTTTATACACTGTTCCTATTTCTTCTCGGCCTGCACAAGAAACACACTTTGCGTTAGTCAAGATTAATTCCCTTTCCTTTATCTCTACTGTCTTATAACGAGAATCCCAACGATACCCGCCGACTAACACAATTACTAGCGATACTTGATAGAACAGCACCAGCGTTACCTACCAGAGCAGCGATACTCAGCGTTATCCAGCGATATCTGTGAGACAGAAAGCTCCTTTGCGTCTCAGCGGTACCCGTCTCGCTACCTATTCCCAGACAGTGTGCCGATACTTGATTTCCCAACGGCACTCTGCACTGTAACTTCTTCCTTTCTTCCCGTTCTTACTTTAACCTATTAAAAGTCACTTTTCCATACGGATTCAGAGTTTCTTCTCTTCTACAAACTTATAGGAAATCAAGTTCAGTAGCTTACCTTAAAATTTCAAGTTGTAGCTCTTCTTCGTTCTCACGATATTCCGAAATTACCTCTTGCTGTTCCGGATTGCGCGACAGTCTTGTAATCACTGGTTTCCTAAGGATTCACATAGTAAATCTTCACTTTCAGCATCACCATCCTTTACAAGAGTTGTTAGGAATTGTGTTAACTTACTAACCGTAAATTTTCAGCTCTGAACTCAGCTTCTTCCTCACATTCTGTCCCGAATAACAGTCACTGCTCAATCAAACCAAGTAACTTCGGTCATTCTCCTGTTCCAACTTCGTTTCCAGCCTCGATGTGAATCAACTTCGTCCAGAATCCTCAAGAACACCTTCCTCAATCTTCCTCTGAAGTTTATCTGAAGAACAGAACCGACTTAAGCTCTCGAATTGTCCTTAAAAAAATAATTAAACATTTAAATAATCCAGCTATTTATACTACCGACTTAACCTTCTCAAACACCAAGACTTAGGCTGTTTACTTACGTATTATTCATCTGCAGACTAGCGCGAGGTTCTCCTCTCAGCGCATGGCACTCAAGCTAACTCCTCTTCCAACGCATGGTGGGCGTCTCCGCACGCCCCCTAACTTGAACGCATAACTCTCCATCTTGCGATTCTACTTTCATTGCGTCAGACTGTCCTGTCTTCGACACAAGTGCCTCTATCGCATGTCTATCTTCGACGCAGAGTGACTTGAACGCATGGTTCAAGTACGTTTCCTCCCCCATCAGGATTACTTATCTATCAACGCGGGTAGCTACTTCAGCTCACTAACCTCCGTGAATTAACCGCAACCGCATAGACTTAGTCAATACTTAGCCAAAATTTTACTTCCTCTTGTCCTCGGCCACTTCTCCCTTTGAGACGCATAGCCACAAACACATGGTCGTGCCTCAATTCTTGGCAACGCAAACCAGTGCTTACAACGCCAGCCTACGGGTGAGGGGTAAGTCGGCAACATAAATCTTGGTGCTTGTGAAGGTTAAGTCGGTAGTATATATAGTTAAATTAATTAAATGTTTAATCATTTTTAAGACATTTTCGAGAGCTTAAGTCGGTTCCATTTTTCAGACAAACAACAAGGAAAGGTAGGGGAAGGTGTTCTTGTAGATTTTGGACGAAATTCTACTCGTTTTGGTGTTGAAAACGGAGCTCGAACAGAAGATTGATTGTAGTCGCACAGACTAAACAGTGGTTGATATTTGGAGTAGAACGAATAGAGGAAGCCGAGTTTAGAGCTGAAATTTGGAGGTCAGTAAGTTAACATAATTTCTAACAAGTCTTATGAAGGATGGTAAAGCTGAAATTGAAGTTAATCATGTGAATCTTTAGGTTAAAGCAGAGCTTACGGGATTGTCAAGCAACCTGGAGCAGCATGAAGTGATTTTGAAATAACTAGAGAATGAAGAAGAGTTAAGCCTTGAAATTTTGAGGTAAGCTATAAAACTCAATTATAAGTTTGTAGAAGGAAAGAAGTTCTAAATGTGTCTGAATTTATGACTTTTAATAGGTAGAAGTAAGAACAAGAGGAAAGGAAGAAATCACAGTGCAGGGTGCCGCTAGGAACCAAGTATCGTTGCGCTGTTTAAGTACTGATAGAGAGACGAGTGTCGCTGAGACGCAAAGGAGTCTTCCGTCTCACAAAACTCGCTAGATATCGCTGGGTGTCGCTACTAAGGTAAGGTAACGCTAGTGTCGCTCAACCTAGTATCGTTAGTGACAGGTTCTGTTGGGTAGTATTGCTAGGAATCTCGCTTATGATGTTTGTTTGGAAAGAGGGGAGATTCAGTAATAAGTAACAATTAGAAATTATGCATATTTAATGATCAAGTGAAAGACAATATAACGCAAGGTAAAATGTCTATTTCAGGCCAGGAGGAGATAGGGAAGGCGTATAACCCAATCAAGGCCTAGGAAGAGTTGTGAGTGACTACTTATTTCTTCAATTCGATTTTTATTAAAAATGTTCTTATGGAATATGATTTTGCGATGAACTGTTTAAAATGTAGAATGTTGAATCTATTACTTACAAGGCATGTTATATGTTTTGTAAAGTCGATAGAAAGCATTTTCTGTTATGAAAGGTTATCGAATAAAGATCTGTATGATTTCTATGAAAGGTTTTCCATATGAACTATTCATGTGAAAGGATTCTAAAATGTTTTAGAGGAGGCTCAGTACTCAAGGACATGAGAAGGCACGTGAGTTTCCCCGGGACCCAGTATTGAAGGACATGGAGAAGGTACTTGGGCAACCCGTCATATTCCTATGTGCACATAGAGGGTGATTTGGCTGGTGCGTCGAGCTTGCTCCGCATTGAGCCAGGGATGTTTTCGATGTTGAGTGCGCGGAGCGTCGCTCCGCCTCAACTAAGGGAAAAGTTTGAAAAACTAAACTGTTTACGGCTTCACTTTCTTTGGAAAACAGTCATATATGATTTGAAATTGGATTCATGAGATTGATAAATTTTTGGAAAGTATGCTTAGTTGATTAATATGTTAAATCCTTGTTTATCTGTTTATATGTAACATGCATGTTTTCAATAAATGTCTGTTTTACAAAGATTGGTCACTCACTGGGCTGTTAGCTTATGTTTTCAATGTTTTCTTTTTCTCCCCCCAGGTAGCAAGGACGTTCCCGGTGCTTAGCCTACTTCAGCTCACCCTGCCTAAGTCTCGAGTTTTCGAAATTCAGACAAGTCTAATAGTTGTACGTTGTATATAACCTTATGTAGGTGGCATGTAGATCTGGTTGTGTAAAGTATAGGGATCGTAATGTTGTTTTGTACAATTGTATGGTGGATATGGAAGTTTAATTATGTTATATGATAAAAGTACACTCTGAACAGAAGTATTGTCATGTTATGATCATGTGTAGTATGATTGAATTCTACGAATATAAATATATGTATAAAATGTATGCACAGGAAATTATGTAAGATGGGACAATATGCGTCACAAGAGGGGTGATGTTTATTGTCTTCACATTCCCTTTCAGGATAGGTAGGTAATCCGGGAGGGGGTGTGACATGGACAGTTTGCATCTCAAAATTTCTAAAAAGATGCCTAAGCGTGGCTACTCAACTCAAAACAAAGACAAAAAGTGCGTAAATGACAGTTCCAACCTCAACTCGTCATACAGAGTGCATACAAGTGACATATATACTATTCCACTAATTACAAAATCAAAATCAATTCACTATCATATCAACAAACCCACTCTTTTACTCTCTTTTTCAATTTTTGTTGGTTTTATTAAAATGCAGGGTATGTATGCAAAAACAATGACTACTTGGCCACTTTTTAAGATGCCAATCTTCATACTTTCTCTCTATATATTCATTTCAACCATTTGTTCTTTTTATATACTAAAGAACACTCCCTCCCCCAAAAACTAGAGAAGTGACATTGAAGTGAGAATGAAAAGACCAAACTTACCCAAATGGAAGAGCAAGTAGGAAAGTAACCACAGGGACAATGTTAACAAATGCACAAGCGAAAGTGGCAGATGTATGTTGAATTCCCAAAAGAAAACAATATTGAGTTAGTGAAGCCCTAAATTAAGAACACAAACAACAAACCAATCAACAAAGAAACGAAAAAAAAAAAAAAAAAAAACAAGTAATTAAGGTTTGCAGTTTGAAATTTAATGAAGAACAGAGGATGAACTCACGAGAGGAGAGAGAGACCAAGAGGAGAGGGAAAGTCAGAGTTCTGTTTTTCTAATCTAACTGCTGTCGAATCGAAGTGCGAGAGGAGAGGGAGAGCGAGAAGGGAAGGAGACCAAGAGGCGAGGGAGAGCGAGAGGAGAGGGAGGGCGTCGGCGAGGTCTGAGACTGAGAGTGAGGGAGGTAGTCGGGGGAGGTCTAAGACTGAGAGTGAGGGAGGTAGTCGAGCGAGAGGAGAGGGAGACCGAGAGTGAGGGAGAGGTGGGCAGCGCAACAAAACTGAAAAATCAAAAAAGAATAAAACCCTAAAACAAATAATATATATATATATATATATTTATATATTTAAAAAGTGATTTAAAAATTTAGAAAAGGTATTTTATATAACTAATTTTTTGAAGAAATAAAATATCTAAGTTAAATAAATTAAATTGAAAAAAAATGAAACTACTTTTTTTTTTTTTCCACTCACAATTGCTCAAGCCGCATCAAGCCAATCTCTCCACTTTACTCCCAATCTCCACATTTATTCAAGTTCATGCTCATATATATATACTATCTCACAATTCCTAAATTTTCCAACGTGCGACAAAGGTGATGCGAGTCATTCTCAATAAGCTTTTTGAAAAACATGTTTTTCCCAAGTAAATAACTAATTATCATTTCTAGTTCATGCTCTTTAATGATCATTAATGTGAGTTATATATTGACGACATAAGAAAGTAGTCATAAAAGTTGTGATATTAGCAAAATTTTAATGACTTGAAAAAATTTTCACAATTTAATGACTTTTAATTTTAGTCATAATTTGGTGACACATAAAATTTTTCAAAATAGTAGAAAAACTTCGAAAATTCGCGTCCTTTCCCGCCCAAAATCGTGGCTGTTACCGCTACCCACATTCGATGACTTTTTTTTCAGTCATAAATCAATGATACATAAAAACAGTCATGTATTCCGCCAAATCCGAAAACTTCCGTTTTTCCCGCCAAAAACGCGTGATTTTGGATTTAATGACTATTTTTTCACTTTCTCCTCTATTTTTGGCACTATTCATGAGTCATTGAATGTATAATTTGTTCTAGTGAACTATTGTTAATAGACAGCGATAGTTGTCTATCGTTGTCTATCTCGATAGACAGTGATAGACAACTATCACTGATAGACAGTGATAGGTGTCTATCATTGTCTATTTTGATAGACAGTGATTGAAATTTCATAAGAAAAATACAGTAGCAATCATACCTGGATTCATTTCCTTCAGTTTTTCAAAAAACCTTGGAATCAAGCTGTATGAATTTGGTGCATCACCTTTTAATGACCTCATTATGTGTTCTTTTGCCCTCCAAGCTTTTTGATAATTAATATTAACTCCAAGTTTTATACGAGCCTTATGCATAATATCTTTAGGAATGGATTGATTAGTAGAGATAAATCTAAAATCATCTTTTAAACAATCACCAATGGTAGATGAAGAAGCTTGTCTGTGACAACTTTGAGTTGAATTCATTGTACAAACATGGTTAGAAATGTATTTCTTAAGCATCCACAACTCACTGCCTTTGTATTGAGATGCCCTAACATACCATGAACAGCCTTCTACCTAACATTTAAACTCAAGTGACTTTGAATTTGATCTTATAGTCCTAAATTGGAAATTCTCCTTCACTGCTATTATGTAAAAAAAACTTTGACAGTATTTCTTTACTTCCAAATACATCTTTTCCCTTCAAAACACCATTAAAATTAATATCTCTTATAACTTGATCATTCGGAGAAGAAGAATAACCTAAACATAACATACTGTTACCACTACTAATAGAAGTAGAAGATCCTTCCAAAGCACAATCACTTATGTGAGCAATTAGAGAATGTTTAGTGATTGCATCTTTAGCCAAAGTCAAATACCAACAAACATTCTTGTCTTGTTTTAGTAGGAACACAGTTTGAATATTATATTTACCAATATCCAATATTACTGACAGTTCCAGCAAACCATCCAATTGAATCTCTTGAAGTATCAAATCAACTAAACTATCAAACTTTATCATATCATCCACCAAAATTCCAGTAGGCATATAATTCTCATAAAAATTATAATGCTTCCACTGTCCACCATAAAAAACAATGATATGAATATTCACCATGATATCAGATTACTACAAAAGGAGGAAAATATTATATAAGAAACTAATAGTAAAAAAAACATATTACATATAGACATGGATAAAAATCTATCACTATCTATACTACACAACACGGAAAAAACTAACTGATAGAAAAAAAATAAGGCTCTATCACTATCTATTAAAGTCTATTAGGGAGATAGACAATGATAGATTACTATCTCTGTCTATCACTGATAGAATGAATCACAATAGTTAGTGATAGACAAAGATAATGGTCTATCATTGTATATCACTAACAGACAGTGATAATATGAAGATGAAGAAGAATCACTACAAAACAAGAAAAGGAAAAAACAAACTGATAGACAAAGATAAGACTAGATCATTGTCTTTCACAGATAGTTTTCTATCAAAGTCCATCAGGCAAATAAACAACTAAAGAAGATCAAGAAGACGAAGCGGAAGATACTAAGAAGAAGAAATCTTTAATCAGAAGAAGGAGAAGAAAAAGAACGAGACATTCTACGAAGAAGAAAATATAATGAAGAACAAGAACAAGACCTAAAAGAAGAATAAGAAAAAGAAGAAGAAGCAAAATCACTGAAACTTCACCAGATCATCGTCGATTGCAAAATCACCGAAACTTCACCAGATCACTGTTGATTGCAAAAATCACCGTCAATCTCGAATCCTCTGTGTGAAGTAGAATTGAATTTAAGCCCTCGAATTCCTTCGTTTCCTTCTGTGTAAAATTGTATGGAAATAAGAAGATTTTAGGTAAAATAGGAAAGAAGAAGAAGAAGATCGCCGAGACCGAGGAAAGAAGAAGAGTATTTTCAGTAAAATAGGAAAGAAGAAGAAGAAGATCACCGAGGAAACGCACGCAATTTTGAGGGTAATTTTGGTATTTTGAAAACAATTTTGAACAAATTTCAACGTGATTTCAAAATTGCTATTTGTGTAGTTAGTTTTCTAATTTTGTCATTCATGACAATTTTTCAAAAAAGAAAATCTACTAGAACATGAAGGAAAAAAAATAAAATTGATTGATTATTTAATATCATAATACGTATTAAATTACCAATATATAGAAAATGTATTTGAAAAAAAATAATTTACACATTATTTGCATACAAATGCTTTCCTCCAGCAAGACAATTCGTTTGAAATTCGCCATAGAAAAAGGAAAGAATGGATTTGTAACTTCCTATCGAAAATTTGAAAAGGAAAGAAAAACATTGCTTGTAGTTGCATTCTCATACCTGCCTAATTGGTGAAAAAAATAAATAATAAAAAGGGCTAAAACTTCTAAATTTATTATAAAACAACAATAAGTAATGGCTTATTTTCAAATATAGCAAAAAGAACCAAAATATTTATAAATATAGCAAAATTCTACTGTCTATCGTAATGCGATAGATTATATATTTTTCTATTAATTGTAAATATTTTTAACAATTTTGCCATTTAAGATAATTTCCCTAAGTAATAGGCATTTTGGGTTAGGAAAAACCTCATATTTCTACCATAGGAATAAATAGAAAAGTAACAGAGAAATTAAAAGAAAGTATTAAAACCGGAAACACAAGAATTTACGTAGAAAACTTTGAACTCAGAGAAAAACCACGACCCACTAGAAAGAACTATGTGAAAAATTGTTACAATCACACAAAATAATTCTCTCTCTCTATCCCAATTACAATAACACTATTTCAAAACTTTTGATTATTCACATCTTTTCCTTACTCTCAAACTAAAGAATACAAAAGAAATTTAAATAGAGTTAGCACACTAAGCTTAAAGTGTTTCTAACTGGGGCAATTGAAAAACAAATATGTAGGCTCTTTTTACCGTGTTTACAATCCATGACTGTCCTAAACTTTTTCAATGTAACACTAGTTCATGATTTTCTTAAACTTTATCAATGTAAGACAAGTCTATGACTTTTCTAAACCTTTTTTTATCTAGGACAATTGCATTTATAATATTTTGCCAAAATTCAATATTTTGATAAACTCAAATCATGGAAAATTTGATAAAGACCCACGTATATAAAAAAAATGTAAATTGATATGATACATTTTTTAAAAATATACCCTAGATTTAAGTCCATTGGACACGTTTTTTCTTTTAATAAATCTATAACCTTCTTATTATCCATTTGTTTTGACAATGTTGGACTTTTTCTTCCATGTCTTTCCTAGATAGGGAGATAAATTACACGAGTCCACCTTGAATTGAAGGGGCTAATACTATAATGGTAACTGTCTCGGAAAAAATATCAATTTTTATCCTAAACTTGTTACAATTAACCTTACTTTAAAAAAAAATTTCAATTTTAACTGTCAAATAAATTCTAGTTTCAAGTATTGTTAAAAAATATAGTGTGTGTTTAATGAATTATAAACATATGTGTGATATTAAAGTTAGCTTAACTTAGTAGTATTGGCATGCTCTACCTCCCAAGAGGTTTGAAGTTCAATATCCTACCCCGAATTATTATACTAAAAGAAACATATATACAATTTGAAAATGATGAATTGTATTCTTAGGAAAAAAAAACAACATTGGAGAGTTTTTTTAAAAAAAAAAATTATAAAAGTTAATTTGGAAATGTAATTCAATGGTTAATGTCTTTATTGGTTAAACTTATTTTTGTGCACCTTATTTTATTGAAATTGATGAGTTTATGAAGATTTTTAAATTATTTTTTTTCTTTATTAAAATTAGTAGGTAAATTAATGAAATTTTAACCGAATGTTAAAATTGTAATACTTTTGTAAGTGTAGTGTCAAAATTGATGAAATTGAAATTTTATGGTGCAAATTGATATAATGTAACAAGTTTTTGGAGTGATCATACCCACACTAATACATTAGATCCCACCAAAACTCTACAGTTAAGCATGTTTAGGTGAGAGTGTAATATTAAGTTAGATGACCACTTGGGAATCCTTGCATTGCACTTCTATTTTTAAAAAAATCTGATAAGTTGAAGGTTAAAATTGATCTTTTCTTTAATTTTTTTTTTTTTTTTTTATTCCTACTCCATGCCTTCATATGGAATTACTTTTTCTTTATCAACGTTAGTGATATTAGACAACAGCTTCTTGAAAGGGGCAGTAATATTATTTCTCCTTGTAAGATAAAATATCAAATTGTAACCATGAATGGCCAAATCGTATACTTTATTTATATAAACCAAATATATAGAATCTGTTTGATAACGTTTCAGTTTCTTGTTTCTGTTTCTCATTTTTTTAAGAAATGAACATGTTTGATAATTGTTCCTCTTTTTTGTTTCCTAAAAAAAATGGGTCAAAATTGAGAAACAACAAAAAGTAGTTTCTTCTGTTTTTGTTTCTATTTCTATTTTATCGTTCCTACAAATAAATATGTTTAGCTTTTGCTGTATTGGTATCAGACGTCGATGATCAATGCTTCCTTGCACCAATCATGAGTTCTAATCCCACCTAAAATAATCTTTTGTGGACATTTTCTATTTTTATTTATTTATTTTTTTAAGAACTATTAATATTAGCTTTTTTTCTTTCCAGATGGGAGGCAAAGAAAAGAAGGGGAGGATAGAACCACTATACTATCACGGTCAACTATACTTAATAATTTATCCTATTAAATGAAAAACATTAACCCATTATCCTCATCTAAGTTTCTCGTTACAAATCTTATTTTTATTTTTTCTTTATTAATTTTGTTATTTAAAAAATAATTCTCCCATATTTATATTTTATTTTATTTTTGAATTTTAAAATTCTCCAATATTTAGATTTATATATTATTTTAATTTTAAATATGTATATTAATTTTTTTATATTTCAAATTTCAACTACCAAGATTGACAATTTTATTTATTTATTATTTTTTCTTTTATATTTGTTTCCATCTTTTATATTTGGAAAATTATCTTAAGTAGCAAAACTACTGAAAATGTTTACAACTAATAGCAAAATACATCATCTATGTGCGATAGATAGTGAAATTTTGTTATATTTGTAAATATTTTGGTTCCTTTTGCTATATTTGAAAAGATCCCTTTATATTTTCTATATTTTCTTTGTTAATTTTTCTATTTACAAAAATAATTATGCTATATTTATATATTTTTTTAATTTTTAATTTTAAAATTCTCCAATGTTTAGATTTATATATTATTTTATTTTCAATATGTATATTAGTTTTTTATATATTTCAACTTTTGAGTATTAAATTTTGCAATATGCGTGTTTATATATTATTTTAATTCTAATAGTTTTAGTATAACTAAAATCGAGTAGAATTTTACAATATATAAATTTTGCTGATTAAAACATTTATTTAGCTTAACTTTAATATTTTACAATCACGACATGTACATAATTATATAATTAAATTGGATTTGACTCGACATCATTTAAGACAAATAACTCGAGTTAGGGATGATAGTGCCTATCAAATTTGGGCAACATATAAAGGATATGATACAATTTTGTTAGTTGTCATCGAGACTTACTTTTATTAGATGACATAAACTTTTGATAATATATTTTTCGAGGTTTAATGTATGGCATGTCTTCTGTTTTATATTATATTGTTAAAAAGACAAGAAAAAAACAAGAAACAAGAAATAGTTAATAAAAAAAAATTGTTTCTATTTCCTTTTTCAAAAAACAGGAAACAAGAATAGTTATCGAATATAATCTTGTTTCTTGTTCTCAAAAAAGAAGAAACATAAAACAAAAAACATGGAACGAGAAACATGAAACAAGAAACGAAAATGTTATCAAACAGGCCCATAGAGACTCTATTGTGAAAGAAACCAAAATATGATGAACATATTAAATTTAGGATGAGGGCAAATTGAGAGAGAGGATGCATAGAATAACTAGGGTTTCATATTCAATATATAGAATTGCTTAATAAGATAGATACACCTAATAACTTATTTATATTTATAAAAGATTTTAAATACTAATCTAGGTAATAAGATATATACATAAACCCAAAGCCTAATTTAAATTCAAAATGCAAACTTAATTGAAATAACATAATCTAAATGTAATAAATATAGAATAAAATGACCAACAAACAAAACCATAAAAAGGTATTGGGTTGGAAATTAAATAAAAAAAATGGGGGCACAATGTTAATTTTAAATGAATATGGTTGAGGATTAGGGTTGATTTAAAATTGATTGAATATGATTAATAATAGTAAGAGGGTATATGGTTGGTGTGATGTGTCCTGGAGTAACTAAAAACAAAGGCAAAAACGTCCTTCTCAACCAAACGAGACCAGATTTTGCATATAATAACCCTAAACCCTTTGATTTCTTCCCTTTTAAAGTCACGAGAGGCTTCCTGTTGTCTCTTTGTTGTTGTTTCAAGAGAGAGAGAGAGAGAGTGGCAGATGAACTGATAGAGAACTTTCAAAGCTCTTTTTCTTCAACACCCCATTACTCAACTACCATCTTTCTCAAACTCCAAGTCTTCTTTTTATTATTATTATAATTAATTTTCTAATACTCTCCCTACTTCCTCATCTCCCACCATACTCTCTCTTTCTGTCTGTTTCATCATGTAATTAACTCATCCCCACACACAAAAAGAAAAAAACAAACCCTCTTCTTTTTTAGTTTAATTAATTAGTATATGTATGTTTTGAAATAACTGATGTTGTTTAATTTGTTGGTTTGCAGGCGATCCGAGGGGAGCCCTTTGGACCTCAACAACTTACCTGAAGATTATATCAGAGATGGGAAACAGATTATTGAAGATAGCTCTAGTGGTAAACTAAATAAAAGTATTAATGATGATTTGGGAGTTAATAAAATGGTGGGAAGAGAGTTGAGTAAAATGGTCAGTACTGTGTTGTTTGCAGGTCATCGGAAAAAGAAAAGTGGGTTGAAGGAGGGAAAAGAGGAGTCCGGAAAAGTGTATGAATGCAGGTTTTGTTCACTCAAGTTTTGCAAATCCCAGGCTCTTGGTGGCCACATGAACCGCCACCGCCAAGGCAAAATTACTACTCTTTTATTTATTTATTTATTTATTTATTATTATTATTTTAATGAATGATTAGTCATGTCATGGAGGAGAGAGTTTTGGGGGTATTTTGTTTTGTTTTTGTTTTATGGGTGAATTATTATTAGTTAGAGCAGCAGATTTGTTTGTGTGTGATTTGATTTTTGACTTCATTTGTGTTTGGTTTTTGGTCAGAGAGAGAGACAGAGACACTGAATCGAGCTCGTCAGCTTGTTTTCAGTAACGATAACCTCGCCGCCCAACCACCACCTCCTCCTCCTCCTCATTTAGGGTATTCATCTCTCTCTCTTCTTTCTCACCTTCCATTCTTAAACTTCTCATCTTTTAATTCTTTATTTAATCCCCAATTCAACCTACTTACATTTTCCTACCTATTGTATATACCCCCAGAAAAAAAAACTTTTAAATTTTACCTATATAAAACATAAACTAAAAGAGTGAGAGAAGGTACATCTCACAATGGCATAGATTTCCTTTTTTTTATTTTAATAACATGTAGGATTGGAAAATCCAATCTCTAAACTCTGGATGATAACAAGAACACTATATTAATTGAGTTATGCTCGTTTTGACTAAAAGATACATGGATTCCATGGTGGCTTCTCTTATTATCAGTTAATTTTATGATATTTATCTAATTCCACCTATTTTCAAATCTAACCAACTATTAAGCAATATTTGGAAAGATTAAAAAAATTTGCAACATGTTTTACGGTAATAAAATAGTTTTTCTCTAATTTTCCTCTTTTAATTTCTAGATTTGAAAGATTACACGTCCCTATAAAATTTGTGTTTTTTTGGGTGATTAGGTGCTGCCATTCAATGGCACCGGCGAACTACCACACCGCGGGCGGCAGCAGCGGCGTAGGAAGTGATTCAACCCTGCCTCTTAGATTTCCAACGAGAATGTTCTCCGGGTCCTCCCCAAGCACCCTTTTGCCGCAGCCGCCGCCACCACCACTACCTCCGTCACACCAGCCATATCTATACAGCTCGCCATCACGGCCTTCGAGTTTCCCTTCCTACTATCCTCCACAAGCCACTATCAACGACTACTACGTGGGGCATGTCTTGGGGAACCCTTCACAGTGCAGCCATCAGACAGTGAACTACGGTTCCGGCTCGGTGGAGTCGAGTAGCTACACTTGTATCGGAGCTCCGGTAGGGCATGGGGCGGCGTTTGGTGGACGAGATGGCGGTGGCAGTGGCGGTAGAGACGGATCGCAGCAGCAGCAGCGTTTGGACGTTCCTTCTTCGATCAATCGGTTTCAAGATGGATTCTAAAAAGAAGATTAGAATATTTTTTGTTTTAAAATTTTTCTGAGTAATGTTATTGAAATTCTGCAATGACACGCCACCCAGAGAAAGAGAGAGACATAACAAGCTGACAAATGGGGTCATAAATCATAATACAAGGGAAAAGGGGGGGAAAGAGCAGGGTTCTTGTTTTGTTTTTTCTTTTTTCCTTTTTTTTTTTTTTCCCTTAAATTTGGTGTTTAATTTGAAACAGCTTTTGAGCTCAGAGACAAGCTCAGCTAGTTTGGCATGGAGCTGTGGGGGAGGATGGAAGAAGGGGTGGTGTCTTTGTAATTGGTTTGTATTGTACTGCCTATCTGTGTAAAAGGAGCAAACTGTGAAACAAGAGATTGATGGGACAAGAAGTTAGATATGAACTGAAAGTTCCCAACCCCCTTTTTGCAATTTCAGTTCTTTTTGCATGGCTTTTGTCTTCTTTTTTTCATTTTTTTTTAAAACTTTCTTAAAGAAAAGAATTGAACCTACTAAATTTCTATAATAATTAGAATACTGTTTTAGTGCTTTAGTTTCAAATGGGTATATGACTAGTTAGAAATTGAAGATTTAATAAGGATAATTGTTATGGACGATTTTGAATCGAAAGAATAAATCTAATCAATAGGGAAAAAAAGGAAATAATATCGAGACCAAGACAGGATTATGACAGGCCAATGGAGGGGAGTTGGACCTTTGGGCCCAACTTTCTATCAGCCTTCGAGGCTGAGGACCAACTTTTGCATAGGGTGTGGCTAGCATGACCTCGAGCTCAAGATTCACAGTCAGGATCCGATGAGATTATTAGATAACTAGATTTCGAAAGGGAAGAGGAAAAGACCTTAGGTCAACCTCCTTTATAAATATATTATTATAGATTATATATGAGATAACTTATCATACTTTTAAACTTTCTAACTTCCACATTATTTCATTCTTTGATTTAGGCATCAAAGTGTGTATGGCAAACACTACACCATTGGGCAGATTTTTTATTGTGCACCTATGTTCTTCACCCCTTTCAAACAAATTCAATGCTGGTATAATTACATGAAGGTCAGATGCACTTCCATGTCCGAAATTTGGGACCAGGCTTGAAACAAAATAATTTTATTAGTATAAGATCTCTCAAATATATAGAGTTTGAAAGAAATTTATACATGAGAAAGAGTTAAGTGAATAAATTGTCAGGTGTTGTCCTTGGATCGTACGTGGTTTGTATTGATTTAATAAGATAGGACCACATTATAGGGTAAGTAGTTCAATCAATTTTTTTATGTTTCCCTCCTTTTACGTAATGATTTTTATATTTAAAATCATATATGAAACTCATGCCAACTTATCTTTCTAGTATTTTCACAGCAGTTTTCTAACTTTATTTATCATCATGAATTGCTTCTTTCACAACTTGATGGTATATAAGTAATAAACTTCTATTATTTTTCTAAAACAACTTATATGTTCGCTATTGTTTGATATCTCCTGTGTTATAAATATCATGATTGCTATTTTATAAAGAATTTCTGAATTGAAAGAAACAACTGTACCTTTTAAAATAAATACAAATACAAATACCTGATTGTGGGAGGTAAATATATTATAATATTTCTTTTGCTACCCTTTGCTACCCTTTGGTCTATGCGATCAAAGTTTTTTTTTTTTCTTTTTTTTTTTCCTCTAATTATTCGTCCTCTACCATAGGTAGTAGATCTAAATGCTTTCATATAGCATTACATCTATATGTCTCTCACATTTTTTTTCTTAAAAAAAAAAAAAAAAAATAGTTCCATTTGATTTAACACTCTGAGAATCTTAACCCAACTTTATGGGTTTTTTTTTTTTTTTTTTTTTCTTTTGAGAAAAAGATATTGTCTAGGAATTTCAAAAACCATTTTAAAAAGAAAAAAGTAAAAATAGTTTAGGATCCGCGTTTATATATATATATGTCTTTCAATTTTATCTTAATTTTTCAAAATTTTCAACCTTATCTTTTAATTAAAGTACAAACTTAGACCATCCACTTTGGCGACTATATTTATTTAGTTACTAAAATTTTAGAAATTTATAATTATGTTCCTAAATTATCACTCTAATATTTTCTTATAAATACACATTTAGTTGACTTCTTCTACATACTAATTGGAGTAATGGTGGTCATTGTATATAATTTAACACAAGAGGTATATTAACCGGACAAAGTAGGACAGGCCAGTAAAAAACGTATGGATTATTCCACTCTCCTGCTCCATTGAATTTTTTAATATATATCTTGAACCTTTCTTTTATCCACCTGACCTTACTATCTTATGCCAATCATGCCAAATCAATTAAATATTACTTCAATCAACCTACCACATCAATATTTTAAATAATGAGGTCATAATGCTTAGTGGCAAAAGCTTTCTTACAATTAAAATTGAAAGTTTCTTTCTTATTTGATAATATTTTGTTTTAATTTTCTATTTTTTAAATTATATTTGTTTCATCCCAAGTTTATGTTAAACTTTTCATCTTCTAAAAAATATATTAAAATTACAAGCCAAATTTAGAAAACAGAATCTTCTTTTTTTAAAACTATTTTAATTTTCTAAAACTAACTTGATTTCTAAAAGTAGAAAAATAAATTAAGAAACACATAATTAAAGGTAGAGTTTATAAGTTAACGCGAGAATTAACATAGTTCAATTGGCGTAAATTCTTTACTATTGATCTTGGAGTTAGAGGTTTAATTCTCTCATCCCACATATTATTAAAAAAATGTTTAATTTTCAGAACTAGAACCTAAAAATCAAAATGGTAATCAAATTCCGGGTGTTAGTGATATGATTGAACCTTTTAAAAATCTAGTAAAAAAATAAATATTTTTATCTAAATCAATAAACTAAAGAGTTTTGAACTAAAATGAGCCAAAATATATACAAATATAACAAAATGTCATTGTGTATCACTGTCTATCAGTGATAGACATGAATAGTTGTCTATCAGTATCTATTATTGTATATCATCGCCAGACAATTGTATTTTGCTATATTTGAAAATATTTTTCAGCAGTTTTGTCATTTAAAACTGTTGAAAGAGAAACTTCGGACTAATCATAAATTGTCACGTCATTTGTCAAATTAATAACTAAATTAATTACAAATAATTAAATTTGGGACTAATTGAAATTTGACATGTGTCTCAAATTGCAATTGAAGACAAAAGTTGGCAAATCCAGAAGATGCCACATGTTTTCTTCTTGACCGTTGGATCAAATAAAATAATTTGGTCTACTTTAATATGTTTTTGGGCTAAAGTCCAATTGGGCCAAAAAAATACGCTTAATTTGGCCCAAATGTCAATTGAGCCCCAAATCCAATTAGATTTGCTCAAGGTCCAGGTCCATGGACCAACCAAGCTCAAGCCCATAAAATTCACATGAGAACTCTATAAATAGAGAAGTTCTCTTCATTTGAATGATTAAAAAAAATTCTACAAGTTCTCTTCATTTGAATGGTTCAAAAAAATTCTACAGTCTAGAGAGTCTAGACAGCCTAGAGAGAATTTTCCCTAATCAGAAACTCCCTAACTCCTGAAAGTGAATCATACTTGAAGATTGAAATTCTTTGGAATATAGATATTCTCCAAGACTCCAACTTCAAGAAACGTTCATGCACTTCGCTTTGATACATCAAGCGTATGCATTCAACTGAGGATGAATCAAAGAATCAAGTACTAAAGACTGAACCACACCTGCATCAAATCTACATAAACTTAAGTTCAACACCACGAAACACGTTTCTTCGAAAACTTCGTGTGAACAAAAATAATTACCCTAACAAAATTTGTAACTTTTTTAATACAACTAAATGCGTAGCTTAATCTTAATCATTTATGTATCATTGTTTTTCAATAACTATCTTATAAATAAATGACAGAAAAGAAAAAAATTGAAGGTGTGGGAAAATGAGGTGACTATTCCTATATAATTAAGTGTTTGCTAAGAATGAAACCAAAATTTTATATTTGATAGGGAGGAGAAGATCATGGTTGTATATAAGTGAGAGATAATATGTCAAATAGTATGAGGTATTTTGGGTGATTAAAAAAAATAGGACTTATGACTAAAGTAGACAATATCATACCAATGTGAAGATATATAAATAGTTTCCTAACAAGAGGTATCAAAGCCACGTCCTAGACTTACCGTGCTGATAGAATCCTCTAATGTCGAATAAATAATTAAGTGATGAACCTTTACAAAATGGGAAAGCTCTATGGTACTTTGTTCAAGGGGAGAATTGTTGGAAATGTAACTAAAGAATCTCACATTGACTAGGAAGGGAGAAGATCATAAGTATATTGGTATGAGGCCTTTGGGTGATTCTAAAAATAAAATCATGAGAGTTTATGCAAAAAAATGGGCAATATCTTATCATTTGTTAAAGATATGTAGATGAGTTCTAGCATCCCTAACAATATTAAATTAGTCCATTTAGTATAGTAAGGAGCTATTACATAACATGGGGTTCCCTTTCAAAATCAATTAACAATACAATGAGAAGAGTAGGCATGTACGTTATTAAGTTTGTGAGGTCTCTTGATTATTTTTAATATAATGTGGGATCCTTGCATGCCTCCTCAAGATGTTGCTTCTTTCAATTTACCGTTCTTGGATCAAATTCCATTTTTTATTTTACATCGAATCTCCATTTAGACTTCATGGTCTCTTATATCATATTAAATAGATAACATGAGGCTCCATCTCAAAATTAATTAGTAATGAGAGAAATAGTCCATGTATCTTATTAAGATTATGAAAGTATTCTTTTATTTTTTTTAATTTGAGATCCTAACAAAAACCAAATTTCAAAGTTTAAATAAGTATTATTATGAATCGACTTGTGAAATGTGAGTGAGTTTTTTTTTTTCTTTTTTTGGATGAGTATGTTCAATTCATTGAATTAAATCTGCAAACACTGTTTCTAACTCGTAAATGTTATGCTATCATATTGTCAATGAATATTTATGTTTAGTGATAATGAAAGATGAAGTCAGAAAAACCTTGAAAGATTTAAATTAAAAGAATAAAATAAAATTTAAAAAGTGAACAAAATGAAAAATTATACAAAGAGGGGAAGGATGAGAGAGAATGAAGAAGCTAAAGCAAAGCTACTCTCACATCAAAATCCGAATAAAGAGACAAATAAGATCAACGTAAAATTTTGTTAGTACAATAAATAAAGTATAGAAATTTAAATATTTAATCTTAGTACATGTCTGGTAGCATTAATGAATTATATTCATTTTGACGTACATTAAAGATATTTCATTTAGTTATACTATCTTTTATTTAATTTTTCGACTGTCTTTTTTCTTAAAAAAATTGTATTTTCTACTTTTTACATATGCAAGACAAATTTTGGAAATTAAAAAGTATATTTTTAAAATTTGACTTACAATTCAATATTTCTTAAAGAATTAATTATAAATGAGAGAAAGAAAGTTGAAATTGATTACAATTGTACTTGAGATTGATGAATGTCCCAATCTAGAGTTCTTTTTATCTTTCATTTGCATTGACCTTTCAAAATGAGAGCAAAAATATGTACTTTTGTTTTGTTTTTTTTTTTCTTTTTTTCTTTTTTTTCAGAAAACAATATTATAAATGTGCAAAACTGAGACCTCAAAACTTCTGTTAACAGACCCTTTAAAGTGTTAATTATATATATTTTAGTTGGATGGAAGAAAAATAAGAGGTTAAAACTTTTAAAAGGAAAAAAAAAGTGACACATTCATTAGTTCTATTTTATTGATCAAGATCTAAATCGTGATTTAGTAACTATTTTATTTGAATTTTTTTATTTTAAAATTTAAGTCTATTTTCTCTCAATTTCTTTGAAATGATTTACATTTATTTAAGTAAAAGAGTTGAATTCTCAACCAAATCTTTTTATATATAAAAAAAAATTCAAAAGTTATTTTTTAATTTTCAAAATTTGTGAAAAAAAAATGTTAAAAAGTCAATAACGAAATAAGAAATTTAAGAGTGAAAGAAGGACTGTAGACTTAATTTTAAAAAACTAAAAATTAAATATCAAATAGTTGTCCATTACCATCAAACCATAATTAGTTTTGGTCTTTTTAATTTTTTTATTATTTATTATTATTTTTTTTTACAGGGTTTTGGAACTTTGAGTTCAAATCTTGAATGAAAGTTCTCATGGCTTGGATTATAATATAATGTGTATATATATATATATATATGACCCTCATCATTAAATTCGTTAGTTTAAAATTTGCTGAAAAATACAAAATTAATCTCCGCCCAGAATGATAATTTGCCTTCTATCATTTATCGAGCTTACCTCGTTTTTCTCAACCACTAAAAGACTTATTAAACATCATTTTTACTTCAATAAATAAATAAAAGAAAGAAAAAAACACATCTCAAACAGAAATGAAAACACAGTACATAAATGAATGATATCTTGAGATGCAAAGTTTGATTGGGTGTTGTAACTAGTGGTTGTATTGGGCAGGGGCTTGGAAAAGAGAGTGAGAGATTTGTCAAATTGAAGGTAGGGGAATGCAGTCTAAGTGGAAGTATAAGAAGCACCTTTTTCAGTGATAATTTAGTTAGGGGTTTCACTGTCAAAAGCCTAATAAGCTACTAGTATATATATAAATATATAAACATTTTTCTTTTAAATGACCAATTAACATTTATGGGTAGGGGGTGGATGAGAAAGATGTTGGAGAATCAGGTACTGAAAAGTGCAATGCCCAAGTTTTAAAAGTAGCTTAAATAGGGTGGTGAGGTCTAGCTAATAAGATATATATATAAATAAATAAAAGAGAGAAAGATTTGTGTGTATTGGAAAGAACCACTTGAAAAAGAATTAATAATAAAAAGGCATATAGGGTAGCCCTAATTGGGTAGGGGGTGAAGAAGATGGGCAGAGGAGTAGAGTAGAGTTAAGCTGGGACCAAACATGTTCAGCTTATATATACAGGGTATGTTAGCTATAAAGAAGCTACTCATTGGGCCCTTCCTCTTATTGCTTAACCTAATTTGGTTACCCAGCTGGCTTTCTTTATACTACTCTTCCAACCTAACATAACTCTCTCTCTCTCTCTCTCTCTCTCTCTTTAAAATATCTACTTCATTTTTATTGCTATCATACTAACATGTCTCAATTGTTTTAGACATTCTACTTTTGTTTTAAAGATTAGATGTTTAAATTTATGTCCTATTTTATTGGACTATAAAAGTTATTAATTTTATATGTTTTTTTTATTTAATCAAATTACCAATGTATAATATTTCTTTTTTGCATAAGAAGAAATTGAAAAATTGTTGTAAATGTTTACATTCTTATTTATTATTATTATTATTATTATTATTATTATTATTATTATTATTATTATTATTTATATATTTTTTTTTTGTCTTGAATGCTTATATTTATTCTATCGGTGAAAGTTGAACTTTTTTGTTTTTTCAGGGTAAGATTTTCATTTTGATCCATGAAATTTAACCTTTTTCTATTATTTTTGTCCCAAAGTTTCAAAACTGCCGCCTTGGGTCATCGAGGTTTAAATTTAAGTTTCAAATTTGGTCATCAATGATTCAAAAGTACATGTTTTGGTCATGAAAACGTTGAATTTTTATTTTCTATTGGTCTTCAAAATTGAGCGACTGAGTTAAGTTGAGTGTTAGTGAGTTGGGTTGATACTTAATACCCCTATTGGAATGAGGATGTTGTAGTTAACTCATGTTGATTAGACTTTACTAGTATTTATTTTAACGGTAATTGACATGGTTTTCTTCCCTAGAAGTTGAAAGTTCGATCTCCCATCTATGCAGTTGTTGTACTAAAAGAAAAATTAGATATGTCACTTTTAATATCTCAAGGACCAAATAAAAAATAAGTTCAAAGACAAAGAAAATGATAGTTTTAAAAAGGATAGTTGTTTTAAATAACAAAACTGCTGAAAATATTTGCAAAACTGTAATTTAAAAAGGATAGTTTTTTTTTTAGCAAGGAGACCAACAACGGTAATTTACTCTTGTTTTAGTTTATAGATTTTGCATAAAAGGATGTGTTTACACTAAAATTATTAAGTAATAATTGTATTAATTTAAACCTTAAACTTTTGTAATCATATCATTATATATGCGTTGGATTATGTTCTATCTAGATATACAATGGAGTGAGACTTATATTTATGAGTTTAGATTTTAGTTTTCCAAATACAGTTTCGTGTTTATGTAGTCTTTACAAATTTTTTTAACATGTTCACATTGTCACTTTTGTTAAACGGAAATTATTATTTTTATAAATTTGATAAATATTAATTAGGATTAGAAAAGTTGCAAATATAGCAATCAGATCCAAAATATTTATAAATGTAGCACAATGCAAAAGGATTTGGAGATATAGCAAAATTTAGATTCTGCCTTCAAAATCTATTAGTAATGGACTATATCAATAATAGGGGTTTATCAGTGGTAGACCATACTAATGATAAGAGTCTATCATTATTAGATTTTGTTATATTTGCAATTTTTTAAAATATTGTTAGACCCTAAATTGTTATCTATTAAAAAATGCTACCCATGTAATTATCTAAACTAAATTTGAGGAATAGAAAACCAAAATAACTTGACATAATGCTACCAATGTAATTATCTAAACTAAATTTGAGGAATAGAAAAACCAAAATAACTTGACATAAAATAGGTGCACTAAAATAATATTATAGTAAATAAATTGCGATAGACTGCAAAACTTGGTTGGTAGCAAAGAAATGCTAATATGTCTGCATGAGCTGGTATTCATTGCTATTATATTAAATAAGAGGTTACACTTAGTTTTTGGAGAGACATTTGAATGGTGGAAAACAATAGTGGAATATAAGTATATATTAAATACAATGGATTTAGACTCGCACATAAATGGACTATAACTCAACAACTAAGTAACATTAATCCTCTTAATTTGATTCAAATCTTTATACTTCATATGGTAAAAAATGACATAACTAAATAGATGATGAAATATAGAATTGATACTTAAATAGAATGAATAGATGATGAAATATAGAATTTACTTAAATAGAATGAAGATGTGTGTTCATTATTATAATATGGACAAAACCTAAAATGCTCTAATTTACCGCCTTACATCTAAGATTCAAAGTATCAATATGTTGATGAAAATTTCAAAGTCTCACTTTTATGAAAACGTTGATGGAAATATTAATCAAATGTCAATCTTCGAAAAATATTTAAATTAATAAAAAAAAATATTGTACACTTTTCAAACAAGTCACAATGCTTATTATTGATATTATATCCACACTCATATCAATTGTTTGCTTTTTTTTTTTTTTTTTTTTTTTTTTTTTTTTTTTTATGTTCATTGATCAATTTCTTTTACGTTATAATAAATTTGTCAATTCATCAATTATATATGTCAATGTCTAATATATATATATATATATATAAAAATGACAATGTTTGAAGCATCAAATTTAATAGAAAGCATGACATATTTGTGGAAGTGTTGATATAGAAATGGAAGTAAAGAATAGAAAGAAAGAAAATTGAATTTGGAGTAAAAAAAAAATGCTGATTTGAAAGGGGGTAGTGTATATTTTGGGAATAAAACAAAATATGATTAGTAAGAGACCCAATGGAAAAACAAGTGTTCCATTGAATAATATAAAATAGAAAGAGAAGAAGAGAGAAAAGTTTGTTGTGAGAGGGTGCGATCCCAAGGGGAAGATGAGAAGAGGAGTACGATGGAGAGTTGAGAGGTTGAGGAAGATGGCACAAGAGAAAGAGAGTGTGGGGTGTTTTGTTTGTGAGTTATAGGGGCAGAACTACAACTACTACACTAAAAAAGTTGCATTTTAAGTGTCAGAAGAGACAGAAAGAGAATGGAGGAATACATGCAATAGCTTAGCCGCAGGTAAAGTGGACGGCCATAGGCTCCCCTTCGTTGATGCAATAAATCAATAAGGAATGTTTAAAGCTGGCTTTATAGGCCTTTTACTAGTCCTCCTTAGCCATTAGCCCTTCAACCTCATCATCCTAATTCTTTTCCCAGTTTAATCCTTCCACTTTTCAAGGTTTTATTTCATTTCCTACTTCCTAGGATTTAAAATAATGGATTTCTCCCAATTTCTACAATCGTACGATATTGTCTCCATAAATCCTCGTAATTTTGTTTTTGGTACCAATCAAAATGTTTCATACCAATGAAGACAATTGTTTACACTTATATGCTCACGATCACTTTCTTCCCTAACTGATATGAGGCTTTATTTGCGTTCCTAACATTAGACTTGTAGTTTCTTATTTCATTCCTATTGTTGAAATGGTTTTAATTATGTTTACACAGTTTGATTAAACTTAAAAAATGACAGATTCCTTAAAGATGATTTATGAGATCTATCAACTATAAGACTAAATTTTGTTAAAATGATATATAAAACCAAATTAGAACTAAAGCTACACTGTTATGGAATAATTGATAATGAAACTATGGCTAAATTTGTATTTCATAAAGTGACTAATACATATTAATGAACTTTTAACTTTTTGTCTAATAAGCTCATGAATTATTAAATTGATATCTAATAGATCATTCACCTATTGACATTTTAAAAATAAGATTTGGTTGCACAAACAGAAATTAGACCCAAAATAATGAAAGATATAGCACAAAGAAAAAACATAGTAGGGATATAGCACAAAATTAGCGCCAGATATCATTGATAGTAGCTATTAGTGATAGTTATATTGGTAAATGACTAAAAAGCTCACGTTCAGCTTGCCATTTCACGCTTATTCTTCTGATTTTCTCAAATTGAAAGCTATCATTAATAACAACTATCAGTGATAGCTATCATGATTAGTTGCTATCACCGATAGCTGTTGTAAGTGATAAATTTCAATTTGATAAATATTAATACAACCTTGAAATAGTAACACTTGAAATATTAGTTTTCAATTTGCTATCAATTATTAGTGGCTATTATTGATACACTTTCATCAATTGAAATTAAGCTTGAAATATTAACACTTAAGGCTATCAGTGGTTATCAATGGTAGACTTTTATAAGTAGTTATCAACTTTGAAAAGAAACTATCAACTTTTAAAGATTAACATTTAAAGCTATAAGTGATAAAAGTCTATTAATGAGAGGTTTATAAGTGACTATTACTGATATCTACCTAAGTCATATCACTAATAGTTTTTATTAGTAGCTATCACTAATAGCTTCGATTAGTGGCTATCACCGATCACTTTTAGCAGTGGCTATCAATGATAGACTTTCATCAAATGGAATCGACTTTTATATCATTGACATCATCGATATACAGATATCACCTAAGTTTTATCACTAATATCACTTATATCGTCGTTATCGGTGAAAGCTTTTATCACTGATAACATGCTATTTCAAATAACTTTTGTCATTCCTTTTTACCATCAAATAACATGCTAACGTCGATAGCTTTTATCATTGATAACATGCTATTAGTGAGAACTTCTAGGCATCCCACTTACAGTTTAGTTCGAGATTCAACTTTATTAATTAATTCCACTAAGTTGGTTGTCAATAATAGACTTCTATAAGTGACTATTAATTGTGGAAGAAAATCATCAAAAATTAAGTTATCAATGATAGAAAATATTAGTGGTTATTATTGATAGACTTTCATTAGTAACTATCAATTTTGAAATATTAACACTCAAAGCTATCTATGGCTATTATTGAGAAACTTTTATTATGATTTTCAATAATAGACTTTTATCACTAAAGACTTCTATCACTGATATCTACCTAAGTTCAATATCACCAATAGATAAATATGATTGATATCTATCTAAGTTCTATCACTAATATCATTGATAATTGATATTACCAATACACAAATATTTAGTGAATTCTTTTATAACATTTAAAAACATGAGTGATAGCTAGTGAATTCTTCAATCAATGATAGAATTCTTTGAGTGACTAAGTTATAAGTATATTAGTGGCTATCACTGATCAATTTATATTATTATGTCAGAATAAGGAAGTCCATCATTGATAACTACTAATAGATTCTATAAGTATTAGACTTTTAGTTTTATCTTGAGTATTTATTAATAATTAAGTATACATTAGTTGATAAAAGGCTATAAGTTATAGACTTCTATTGCTGATTGAAGTAATCTGTCAGTGATAGAAGCCAATCATTCATAGACTATAATAGGCTAAATTTTGTGTTAATATGGTAATTTTTATGATATTCGAATTATACACAGAACTTCCCTATTTGTAAAAAAAAAAAATAATAATAAAAATAAAAAAAATAAAAAAAAAAATCACTCCCCCTCATTAATTGAACTTTGAAAGATGTTTGATCTGGAATGGAAGAACAAAAAAGGAGTTCTGAAGGTTTAATTACTGAATCATCAGCGATAGAAGTTTATTACTAATAGATTTCATACTTTTGAGGTCCTATAAAAAGAAGAAGAAAAACTATTGGCCCGTTTGATAATGTTCTTATTTTTCATTTTTTGAGAAATAAACTTGTTTAATAACTATTCTCGTTTTTTATTTCTAACTTTTAAGAAATGTTTCTAAAAATGGTGCAAATTTGAGGTCTAAAAAAGTTAGTTTCTTTCAAATCCATTTCCATTTGCTATTTATATTTAGCGTTTTGTTTTAATAATCAAATTTGGTTATTGGTTTGTTGGTGTTAAATCACTTATGAATTGTGCACTTTCAAATCCTAGGTTTCAAATTCAATCTTGTGAATTCTTTTTAATAATATGAGGAGATTGGGGAGATAGAAGAAAAATTGGAAAAAGAAAATAAAAAAAAAAAGAAAAGAAAGGGAAGAAGAAAATATGAGGAGGTTGGGTAGATAGAAGAAAAATTAGAAAAAGAAAATGAAAAAAAAAAAAGGAAGAAGAAAATATGAGGAGATTGGGGAGATGAAAGCAAATGTTGGAAAAAGAAAATGAAAAAAAAAAAAAGAAAGAAATAAAGAAGTGAAAAAGAAAAAAAGTTGTACAAGACAAGATAGAGCAAAATTGGAAATCATAAAAATTCAAAAGTTGACTAGTCAACATTTGCCATATTTACAAATATTTTAAAGAAGGGCTATATTTTTAAATTTTTTTCTATTTTGCTATTTATTACAAATATCTTTAAAATAATATCTAATAGATATTTGTGAATTTTAAAATATTCTAATAGATGAACTTAAGTGATTTTTTAAAATGTTTAATACAGTCAAACCTATTAAACATTAAATTCATAGAGATCTATATCCATTAGGCATTTTTCATCATTTACAAGGATCTATTGTTATTAGATTTAAATTGAAAGTTTAAGAATACTTTTTAGATATTTTTGAGGAATCTATTTAAACTTGAATTTAATCTAAAATTTCAATGATTAAATTTGTAATTTACCTTATTATTATAAAATAATTACTTTCCCTTCTAAAATCTTTTTAAGAAAATATCTTTGGAATATTTTTAAAACATGTTATTCACTCTGATTGAATTTATGGGTCAATATCTCGATGCAAGAGTTAAAATATGTGGTCTCTCTCGATATTTCCTGGAAATATTGATGAAACAATGTAAAGAAATATTAGTCCTAAAATTTATTATAGTTGTGGAGTGAAAGAATAAAACCAATGGTATAATATCTTTAGTATATTAAAAAGGGCTCCTTGCATATAGAATAAAATGAGGCTAAAATCTTATAAATATAGCAAAATTTAAAATTAATTGTAAATATAACAAAATGTACCTTTAGCCTATAGAAAATGTCCACAAAGCCATTGAAAGCACAAAAACATGTTGGATGTATGAAACTTCTGATTTTTAAAGTTGATCAATGATAGCTGCTATTAGTGATAGAAGTCTATCAGTTATAGTTGTTATAAGTGATAGCTAGTATCAATAATATATACCTATATCATTGCTATTATTGATATCACCAATATCTACTTAAATTTGATCACTATTATCACTAAGACATGGATATCATTGATATGCACCGAAACTTTACACGAATATCACTGATATCTATCTAATTTCTATCACCGATATCACTGATACATGGATATCACTGATACATGGATATCACTGATATCTACCTAAATTTTATCATTGATATTACTAATACATGTGTATCACTGATATCTACCTAAGATTTTATCACCGATATCACTGATACACGAATATCACTGATATCTACCTAATTTCTATCACAAGTATCATTGATATCTACCTAACACCTATCACCGATATATTGGTATTACTGATACATGAATATCCATTGATATCTACCCAAGTTCTATTATCGATATCAATGATAAATGAGATCACCGATACACATATATCACTAATATCTGCCTAAGTCATGTCATCAATATCACTGATATCTACCTAAATTAAATCACAAATATCATTGGTATTACTTGTTGGGATTGGTGCCCTAAATTTTGTGGGTCTCCTAGTTTGTAATTTATGTAAAGACAAATTGTTTATTTAATAAAATAAGAGGTATTTTATTTGACATTTAGATTGCATTTTACTTGATCCAATAAACTAAGATCAAAGTTTTTTATATGTAGCTTGAACAGTATGTAGTAGACATATGAAAAGCGCTTAAAAAGTGCTTTTTATTCTCTTAAATTACAGGAGTTTCTTTTAGATTTAACTTGTTTGCTAGTGGTTTTCAGGTCAATATAAAGAAAATAAGAATTGAAAGCCAAAAAAACCAAACTGAGCCAAAATCAAGCGAAAAAGAGAAGAAAATCACAAAATCCCTAAAAACAGGGCAACGCCGTGTCGCCAGCTCGGCACTGCCACGATGCTTTTTCCCAAGAGCAGCTATACAAGAAGCGCAGTAGTGCTGGTGCGGCGTTGTAGCATGGCACTGGGGGGTAGGAATCAATGACTCACAGCATAACGATGTCGTCTTATAGCGATGCGGTGCTACCTTTTGATGTTGGTTAGTGCCGCGGCGCTAGCTTTCCTAATTTGAAAAATCTGCAATTTTAGAAAGAAATCTAGGCGGTCAAGTCTATAAATTGAAAGGTTTCCAGCAACCCTAGGCAGAGAGAACAACACAATAGAGAGCCTCAAAGAGTGAGGTTACAAGGAAGAGAGAAAAGCGTTTTATAGAGAGTTTGGTGTTGTTCGAGTTTCCGACATGAAGATCAAGGACATCTTGGCAGTTCCTCCTCAATCAAGGGCTTCTTTACAGTAGAGTTTTCCTTTCTTTACACTCTTTCGATGCTGAAATTTGTCTTGAACATGTAACCCAAAGCTATGAGTGGCAAGACTCTTTAGTTTTAGAGTGTTGATGAATTGTTTATGAAGTTATGCTGATGTTGTAGACTTTTCATGGATTGTTGTAATGAATATGCTTTTCATTGTTATTGTGCTTAATTCTTGTTGATTGGCTATCCATGCATGTTAGACTAGATGTATGATTTAAGAAATTGTATGTCTAGTTGGATCTATAACAATGAATCTCTGTTAATATTTCATGCAAATAGTTAGGTTAACAGTGAAAGTTGCTAAAGACCACTCCTAATGCCATGTGATTTATATTGGTTTCAAGATGTTAGTAATCAGTTAGGTTCACTACAACAAATTTCACCTTCCATGACTCTTGTACAGTAGCAGAAATAGAGGAGAAAGAGAAAAAACAGTCATTAAAGCCAAAATCACGCATTTTTGGCGGGAAAAAACGAAGTTTTTTGGATTTGTCGGAATTGATGACTGCTTTTTTGTGTCATTAATTAATGACTGAAAAAAAAGTCATTAAATGTAAAAAAATAAAAAATGTGCAGTTTTGGCGAGAAAAAACGTGAATTTTCGGATTTTTTTTTTACTATTTTGACATTTTTTTTGTGTCACCAAATTATGGCTACAATTAACAGTCATTAAAAAGTGACAATTTTTAATAGTCATTAATATTTTTTAATATTTCAAATTTTTTTTTACTATTTTTTTGTGTCATCAATCTATGACTCGCATTAATTATCATTAAAAAGCTTTAAAACATAAAAAACTAGTTATAGTGTTAGATAAATGGAGGGCATGTTTCGATTGACTAAAGAAAAAAGTGTTTTTCAAAAAACTTGTTGGGAATGACTCACATCACCTTTGTCCCACATTATAAAATTAAGAAATGGTGAGAGGGTATATATATATGAGGACTTCTAGGCACTTGTAAAAGTGGAGAGATTAGGAGTAAATGATCTTTTTCTTCATGCGTGCTGCATTTGCTTTTTGTGCATGAGTGAAAAGAAAAAGTCAAGACATTGAGAAGCCATTTCATGCTTTCTATCTATTTCTTACTTGTGTGTTTTAGTTATAGACAAGAAATTGTATTCTCTGAAACTCTTATTCCATTCATCAATCTAAATATCTTTCATGGCTATTCATTTCTTATCACTTCCCAGTTACTGTTTACCATCCATGAGTAACTAATTCTCTTAAGGTCACGGGTTGTGTTATCATCTAAATAAGAACCTTAGTTTTTATCTATTTCATCTTGTCAATTGTACTATTAATTTAATGCTTGTGTCCATCTAGCTAATCGATATAGAGTAGTAATGATCAGACTACTCAAGAGAGTAAGTGATTGTGGAACTCAATTGACAAGGTTAAGAAGTGTTATCTAGACATAGGAATAACCTTGGCATCTAACACTCTCCTATGCTTTATAGACATATAAGTATAGCGGCTGACAACTGAGAGAAGAGTCGCTGGAATGAAATAGATTTACCTATACGTTTCTGAATTTAGATGATGACCAACCCAAGCCCTGTTTTTACCATTCATACAATTCAATTAGTTGGATTTTGCTGTGTCACATACCTCTCCATTCAATCACCTTAGGATAGTTTTACTGCTTTGTAGTTAGTCAAACACATCACCTCTCTTTACTTTTCTCAAACCAATGACTAAAATAATCCACGAATTCTAGAATCTGCATAATTTCTGTGTTTGACCTCGGACTCACCGAGATAACCTCATTCTTTGCTTATACTTGGGTGAAGAATAGGAAAACTTGATAAATTAGTAAAACATAAAACCAGTAGCAACAAGTTTTTGTCAACACCTGGTTGCTCGTATACTTTCTCGAGTTCTTCAGTATTGGGTCCCGTATACAAGATTTAGGCCACCCACATGCCTTCTCTGTTGGGTTGTATGTCTTAAAACTCGTAGTTTTTGTAAATAGGCGAATTTTAGTACATATGAAGTTATTCAAGTGAATCAATTAAACTCTAAATCCAATTAAACTACGAACCCTTGGCTACTATCATGAGTACTTGGACTTTATGTGGAGATATAAACAGGATCAAGTTCGAGTAAGTAGCCTCAATAGTCTATAGTACATGGATCAGGTTGGGTACCTCTTCTTGGAGACACTATTGAATACGACCCGCTTCATGATTGTTACAAATGTTGTAAAGTGTCATAAATGAAGTGATCCTGATTTGCTCATGTAGAGACATGTGAGCGGGGGTATTCTACATAATGAAATTGTGTAAGACTAACCTTGAAATAATCACTGTTACGTATTAACACCGTTTACGATTAACACTGATTAATTCACTTATCGATGACCTAGATAACTTGATCTGAATCTTGAGCTATCTATGAATTCCTGTTTATTCAGAATTATCCCTTGATCTGCATAGGTGAGAGTAAGCTCAATAGCGCTGCTCAACATTCCTCCCATTTTAGGGATAAGACCGGGTAGATAGTTGGGAACATAGATTTTGCAAGACGGAATTCACTCCTACCCAACTTAAGGATAGAAGAGAGGTTGTTCTCTTAAGTGTTGTTCCCAAGACTTGAACAAGGGGCCCCATTCTCTCACTAGCCCGAGAGGGAATGGATTTAGTGATTAGATCCTAAATCAATTGTTCATTAGAGGGACAATGGTACTTAAGGAGAAAAGATGTAACTCAGAGGTAAATCGGTATTTGACCTAGCTGAAGTTATGAACAACTTGTGAAGGATTGACTTATCGATGACGGTTATATCAAATGGACACAAATATATCTACAGGGAGGAGAGTGCAACTACGAGCTTTAGTGGAGTGTCCCGTTAGTTAACGAATGTTGGTTAACTAGGTTAAAGAGTTTGGCCGGCTAATCTCAGATCGTTGGAGCTCATGATCTGTAGGTCCATTAGGTCTCTCTACTAGCTCATAAATGGACTAAAATCTTAGATAATGTGATGAATAAGTTTGAATCGTTCAAATCTTGGCTTAAGGAATGAAAGTCAGATATATACGATAAATCGACGTTTAATTACGAATTAAACATACAAATTCTGTTAATTATAATATTTAAATATGATTTAAATATTAATCATATGAATAGGGATTCATATCGGTTTTTTTTAGAAAAATCGGGACAAGTGGGAAAAATAATATTATTTTATTATTTAATATTAAAATAATATTTAATTAATTAAATATTATATTATTTTTATTTAATTATTTAATTATTTTTTGAATTAAAAATCAATTTTAATTCAATTTTGGAAATTCATTGAAAATTGATTTTAAAATTGATTTTTGAAGATTGGATTTTCCCACTAACTAAGCTAGGAGCTTGGTTGTCTTCTTCACAATTAACCAACAAATTAACCATTTTGTGTTGTCAAAATTTGATGCAATTGGATTGCATGTTATTCTTTAATAAATAGAGATGATTTTGACATAAAAAATGGTTAAGAATTTTGTGAAATTAAGGGTTAATTTTGCAAAATTCCATCCATTGTTCATCTTCTTCCCAACCTTCATTCTTTCTCAAATTCACCACAAATTTGGATCCTACCATCCAATCTAAGCCTAGAGAATAGTAGAGAAGACTCTTGTGGTGGTCTACAACCAAATGGTGCTGAAATTCATCAAGAATTGAAGGAGAATTTGGAGCTTCAAGGGTAAGTGTTCTTGAAACTTTGGTTTTTCTTCTTAATTGCATGTTTAATCCTCTAAATTGAGCATGTTAGAGTGAAAATTGATCAAATTAACTTCCGCTGCATGCTCATTTATCCATCATTCTTCGTGTCCTTCAGCATTGGGGCTATCTCTATACTCAGGTTACCCACATGCCTTCTCCAAGTCCTTCAGCATTGGGAACCATTTCTATATCCCGGCTACCCACATGCCTTCTCCAAGTCCTTTAACATTGGGAACCATTTCTATATCCCGACTACCCACATGCCCTCTCCAAGTCCTTCAGCTTTGGGAGCATTTTCAAAAACTTAATTCAAAAGCAACATGCTTTGAAAATAACATAATAAATATTCACAAGTTCAAGCATCTCAAACTTTCACAATTTCTTTAACATTCATCATGCTTCCATAAAATCATAGATCAATGAATAGTATGCTTTCCGTAAAACTTAGTTAACAACTAGCATGCTTCAAACAATTCCAATGCGAAACCATAATAGGCATTTACATGGAAACACATGCTTTCTTTAAGCAAATAGTCATCATAGCAAATCTAAAACCCATGAAAAGCATAAACATAAGAACATGTTTCCAAGCAACGGTATATGATATGAAAACGTTGTATACAGTATGTTCATTTTAATAAAATTGTCACTCACAACTTGTCCCAACCCTTAAAGGGTTATACGCCTCTCCTAGCTCCTCTCGGCCTGAAATAGTACATTTCCCTTTGTTAGATTTCCTTAAAATTCCTTTTTACATAGTAAACAAGCCTTAGAGATTTCTATTATTCACCACCAAGACTCTACTTCATGAAGAAAACCATCACCGAGACTATATTCTACAAAGAAATGCTCAGCCGAGGCTACATTTCATAAAAGAGTTCACTAATGAATGAGATTCAGGCCATTAACGAGACTAAACCAATGAATTCAAGCAAAAGACCAAATTGTAGCAGCAAGACTGTGAACTAGCAAGACATAGCGAGAGTTGTGACACCAGCAACCAGCGACACCAGCGAGACTAGTCTCGCTGCTCACCCTTATGCCTTCAGTGTCGCTGCTTTTTCCAGCGAAACCTATCTCATTCTGCTTCTGTCTTCACTTCTGTCTTCACTTCTATCCATTAAAAGTTGTATTTCTAGCCCGAATTAGAACTTCTTTCCTTCTACAAACTTGTAAAGAAATGTGGTTTCTAGCTTACCTCAAAATTTCAGAGACAAACTCTTCTTCGTTTTACAGATATTTTCAATTTACATCGCCCTGCTCCAGATCACTCGAGGAATCCGTATCAGTCACTTTCTCCTATAATTAAACCTATTTCTCTTTACATTTAACTCAACCATCCTTGATAAAAGTTGCTAAGAATTGAATTAACTTACTAACCTCAAATTTTCAGCCCTAAGCTCGATCTCTACTGCTTACTATCCTTGAAATACCAGACCTTGCTCAGATTACGCGATAGAAATCAAACCTTCTGTTTCAGCTTCTATTACATAACGAAACTGACCAAAATTCTACACGAATTTGCCCCAGATATCTTCTTCTACCTCCCCTTGTCGCTCAGCTAAAAGGTGGAGTCGGTTGGGATTTTGGATAGTGAAAAAAATGTCGGCAACTCATGAGTTGTTTTACTTAAACTTCACACCAACCCATCTCCACTTTCCTCTTTTTCCTTTTCCTTTCTCTTTCTCTTTTTTTTTTTCCCCCTTTTTCTTCTCTTCCTCTTCTTCCACTTCCTTCTTTCTTCCTTTTCTTTAATAAATCCTCATTAATCCATAAATCCACAATATATTTAGTGTGTTTTTCCATTCAATATAATATATATCAATAATAGCAATACCAATAATAATTAAAGTTCTAAATTATATCCTTCTACCTCGGTTCGAACGGTGACATTCTTCTCCAGTCTTTATATATTCTAACTGATATGTCAAAATAAACTCCAAGTTCAATTTATCTAAATTCAACTTATTGACAACTTTCCTTTACTTCTCCCTTCGCTTTACACAAGTGAAAGTAAATAAGTCCACCACCTATTACAAACTTAAGTTAAGTACTTAAAAACGAAAGTAGGGTTTACACTTATAATGTGATTTTAAGTTTATTTATGTGATTATATTGTGGCTTTGAGTATTGTTGTTATTGTTGACATTGATGAATTGGGTTGAATTCTAAAATGAATGTTGTTTTTTTTCACTAGGTCTTGCACAAATACATTGAAGTGAAGAAACCGCCAAGCAAGTTATTTATATATGTACTTTTTTTTGTTGGGATATTGTTAACACTTTTTTTTTTTTTTTTTGCAACACTTGTTGTATTTAGTTGCTTTGTAAATGATTTAGCCAAAGTTTTGTTACTAGTTTTCTTATATATAATTTCTTTGTATAAGTGACTAACATTATTGTTATATATGAAAGTTCATATTTATGATACAATTTATAAGGATATGTAATTTCCCAAAATTTATAATTTTTATCACTTATTAAAATTAATTATATAACTTCTCAGGATTATCTTCTTTAATATGTTTATCTTCTTGTAGATAACAACATTCTAGGCTATTCACGTGGTGAAAGATGGATGAGACTATGAGTAAATGGTTTGTTTTATCATTGGAAGCTATTAGTGATGTTGTGTACATTTTTGCATTGTTGTTATTGATATTTTCTTTATATACTTTGGATATGATGTTGATACTAATTCATGTGGTGAAAGGTAGATGAGACTATGACATTTTTTGACCATCAACGAAGGTAAAAATTGTAGCAGTGTCAAACATTTTAGATTTTGTGGTAATTTTTTTTCTTTCTAGTAAGTGTGTGATTAACAAAATTTCATTCCTAGGTGCAGAAGATACAATTTCTCTTATTTGAAGTTGGTGATTGTTGGTTTGTATTCTGTTCATAAACTTATTCGTTTAAATTTCTATTCCAATTAAATTGAGTTTCTTAGCTCGTTGCACAAAAATATATTTATCATTTCCGTACAAGGATGTGTTGAGAATTACTCTAGATGTGATCATGACTAAGCAAGTTTTCCTATAAAGACCCAAGTATAAGCATTTATAGGTTTCCTGGTGAGTCCAGGGTTGAACGCAGGGATTTGTAATAACTAGGCGTTGAGAATAAATGCATGACTATGCGGTGACTGTACATGTAAATATATATGCGTTTGTTGATTATATGTGTAAAACTATACATAAAGAATGAAAAGAATTTCCTACTACTAATAATGAGGTGGACGCGGCGTTGGGTAGTCATATGTAAAACAATGCGTCAGATAGCATGCGTTGAGAATGAATGGAACCACACGATAGAAGTAGAGTTGAACGCAAGAGCTAATTGTTTCCTAAACGTTCTAAGTACAATTACATACCTACAAACTACGTTTGTGAATCCATCTCTCGATGTTTCGACGCCACATTAATCTTATCTCTAAGACGCATGGTAAGTTTGCGTTGGCAAAAGATGAACTACATCTCTACAACTCATCTAGTCTTAATTAATGCTAAAGATTAACTATCCACTCTCTCAAGCTCGACAGTCATGCTTACTACATTTGTTTGTCAGACAAAGTTATGCAAGCTAAAAATATGCATTAATCAAGATGTAACATACTCAGAATTGCTCAAGAAAAACTAATTTTTAACATTTAACTCATTTAGCATTTAGACAACATGGTGTAAAGTATTTAATACGGAAATAGATGGAAGATGATAGTCAATCAAACTCATATTAAGAAAATAAATCATTCTCTCGAATGTCATTAACAAAATATAAGCAAGAAGGAGAGAAATGGAAATAAAATAGAGATGAAGGACGTCAAGCCGCCACTGGCAACGTCTTGCTTCATGGAGGCCTGAGATGGTTGCTATCTGATATATAGATTCCATAAGGTGAAGATTCTCACTCACTGGGAGACGACTCTGAAGGTGCTTAGAATCCTTCTCTCAGAAGAGCTCAAAATGGAGGCTGGTTATGGTGAGGGAGAAATAGTGCAGAGCTTTCGCCTCTTGAACTGGTCTCTCTTCCTCCTTTTCTTGGAGAAGCTTGTGGACTATTTATAGGCGTCAAAAAGTTGATATCATGATGACCTGACACCTTTGCATTAAATTTCAGCCACGCTGCATAAACTTTTCAGATTGTCAGCCTATTTGTTCTGCCATGATCTGATTGGGTGTTGTTCTTTTTCATAATGACATGACAGCTGTTTGAGCATGCGTCTGTTTCTACTTTTCAGATTGTCAACGCATAGGCTCGACGCATGGTCTCAACCCACTAGGCTCGACGCATGGTCTCAACGCATGGGCTCAGCGCATAGGCTCGACGCATGGGTTTCCACTTGTTCTCGCAGCAGCTTCGTCTCTTCATATTTCGATTGTTTGCGCTTCTTTTCCTCTTAACCTGTGTTAGGAACATAAAAGCTCATCATTTTTCAGGTATTTTTCTTTTGTAAGTAGTGCCAACGCATGGTGATACATTTTTCATCATTCAACTACCAAAATCATGCGTTTAGTTCCAAAGTTGCTCTAATTAAATCAAATAGTGACTATAATAACTTGTATTTCTACAAGTTATCACATTCTCATATCACTAAAAATTTGTTGGGGCAAGAATAGGAAAATGATAGACCTTCAAATACTTAGGTATTTTTTAATATTAAAGTTCAAACTCTGTTTATAAATGCATGTATATTATGTGTGGCTATCCTGCAGTTATGGTAGCCAATTCATCCATTTAGTGTCGTTATTATATGCTTGAGTTGGTTTGGATAATGTGTTACTTGGGCAGTTTTAGGTACTTTTTAATTAGTTTTGATAATGAAAGTGCACATATGAACTATTTTGGTTGTTTGAGGAGTTAAATTGTTTCTTGGAAAACTTTTAGGCATTTTTTATGTTGGTTTGAGAGTGAAAGTGTCACTTAGACACTTTTTAGGTAGTTTTTAGTTTGGTTGGAGAGTAAAAGTTGCACTTAAGCATTTTAGGTTGTTTTGAGAATCAACGTGTCACTTACACACTTCTTGAAAATTGTTTGGTTGATTTTTAGAGCTAAAGTGGCACTTGGGCATTTTTTGGTTGTTTTGAGAAATAAATGGTCATTTACACACTTTTTGGAAACTTTATAGTTTGTTTTGATAATCAAAGTACACATTAAACTATTTTGGTTGTTTGGTGAATTAAATTGTTTATTGGAAAACTTTTAGGTACTTTTTATGTTGGTTTGAGAGTGAAAGTATCACTTAGACACTTTTTAGGTAGTTTTTAGGTTTGGTTGGAGAGTAAAAGTTGCACTTAAGCATTTTAGGTTGTTTTGAGAATCAATGTGTCACTTACACACTTTTTGAAAGTTGTTTGGTTGGTTTTTAGAGCTAAAGTGGCACTTAGACATTTTTTGGTTGTTTTGAGAAACAAATGGTCATTTATACACTTCTTTGGAAACTTTATAGTTTGTTTTGATAATCAAAGTGCACATATGAACTATTTTGGTTGTTTGGTGAGTTAAATTGTTTCTTGGAAAACTTTTAACTCTTTACGTTGGTTTGAGAGTATTTAAGTTATATATTTGTTTTGCTCGTATTGGATTAATGTGCTTGAGTTCTAGGAAGATATCTTTTTTTTTATTTTTTTTTTTTTGTATTTTTTGTATTATGTTTCACTTGTCCCCCCCCCCCCCCCCCCAAACAAATAAGTTTTTCATTTGACCCTTATTCTTTATAATAGACTAATGTATGAGTATTTCTACTTTTTATTAGTTATACTCTTAAAAAGTTGGACAAGTTACAATACTACTTATATGATTTTTATGTTAAGATTTAATGTCAAAAGTTTTGTTAGCTTTGTAGTAACTAAGCAATGAGTTAAATTTAGAGGTTATATATTTTATTAAAGTTGATTTGGAGATTATAATATGATTTTGAGCCTATTTATGTGGTTATATTGTGACTCTATGTATCATTTTTGTTTTAAAGTGTTATTTGAAGCTTACTTATATTATTGAAGTAGGGTTTTAAGTGTAAATGTACTTAACAGAATGATATTGTTACATTACGATCAACATGTATATAGGTGTTGTTACGATCAACAATATACTTAACTACATATTGTTATTATTGTTCACCTTGCTATATTGAGTTAAATTCTAAAATGAATGTTTTGTTTACTAGGTTCTTGGACAAGGCCATTGAAGCAAGGAAACCCACCAAGCAATAAGTGTTGTAATTTTTTTTTTTTTTTTGGTATTGTGCCAACACTTAGTTGTAATTACTAAATTTGTAAATGACTTACCCAAAGTTTGGTTACTAGTGTTGTTGTATATAGTTTCCTTGTATAACGTTACAAACTCTATTGTTATATATGAGAGTTTATAAATATATTTGTGTACATATTTTGTGTTGAAATTGGAGAAAGCACAGGTGTAATAACATGTATGAAACACAGATGTAATAACATGTATCACTGAAATGGTTTGTTTGACATTTGACAAAAGTCATGAGATGTAGTTTTATGACAGTGGAATAGTATCAGTAATCAGATTTCAATGACTATAAATAAGTGACAATGTACGTAATTCAATGACGTTTAAAAAGTGTCATAGTTAAGGTATTATTGACACTATAAATGTGACATTATTTGTTATTTAATGATAGAATTTTAATATCAATATAACACTTTAATTGACAGAAAAAGTTAACGTTTTGATCATTTATTGACTGCGAAAAATTGTCATTAAAAAGGGTTTTCATGACATATAATAAATTTCAATACATATTCTTCGTTGACTATATTTAAAAGTCATGACACTATCAATGATGACCGATTTCTCATGTGTCATCTATATAGTTTAGATGATGGTGGATTGAAAGACTAAAACAAAAGTCAAGAAATGTGCTAATGACAATTTTTTAGAGTCATAGAAGCCTGTTTTTGTTGTAGTGGTTGCATGAGAAAATGTTGTTTTTTTATAGAAAATAATCCATATTTATGTTTCTAGACTTAAGCATATGAATTACAATAAACTTCATGAACTCTAGAATGTTGCATAATGAATTAAATAAGGATTCAATACCCTAGAACTCTCTTTGACTCTTGTATTCCAAATTAAATTGCTTTCCTTATTTGTTTTCTTAACTCACAACTTGAAGTCGAATCCTCAAATAAAATTGATTCAATTCTAGAATAGCTAAGTGATTTAAACCTTCACAATTAGATCCTAAATGGAACGATATTCGGAACTTAACCGTCTTATATTATAACTTGACCCGTATATTTGCGGTAACACGGAATTTGCGCATCAAGTTTTTGGCATCGTTGCCAGGGATCCAAAGAATGGTTTTTATTGCTTAATATTCATAAGAATTGATAGATCTTTCTTTGAGGTGTATATTATTTGTGTTGATAATTTTGTCAGTTTATGTCTCGTGACAATACTAATCTTCTCCCTCTTGATCCCAAGATTGATAGGACATTTAGAAGAAATCTAAGGGTTCAACCCAATCCCATCGAGGAGATGGTGGAGGAGATACCCAAGGCAATTCGAGATTACTTTCAACCGACACTACTGAAAAATCAACCTGGCATTATGAACGTGCCCATCAATGTCAACAACTTTGAGTTAAAACTAGGGTTGATTCAAATTGCTAGAGAGCTTGCCTTTAGAGGAAGAACGAATGAAGATCCTCATAAGCACCTACGGTCTTTCTTAGAGATATGCGAAACGGTAAAGATGAATGGTGTTCTAATGATGCTATCAAAATAAGACTCTTTCCTTTCTCTTTATAGGACTGAGCAAAGGATTGGTTGGAAACCATACCTTCGGATAGTATCACTACATGGGAGATCTTGACTCAAGTTTTCTTGAACAAATATTTTTCACTAGCTAAGTTCCAAAGGTTAAGAACGGAGATTGGTATATTCCGCCAACTTGAGGATGAGCAATTGTATGAGGCTTGGGAAAGGTATAAGGATCTCTTGTTACTAAATTTATACCGTCGGTTAGTTCATATAGTGCTCTAAACATGGCTATCCGGATTGGTTGCAAATTCAACTATTCCATAATGGGTTGTCAAGTTCTACAAAATCCATTCTAGATGCTACTACCGGAGGCTCAATTTTTTCTAAGAATGCTCAAGAGGCCTATACCATACTAAAAGACTTGGCCACTACATCTTACAATTGCCCATGTGAAAGATCTTCTACAACTATTTCAAAAGCCGTCGGATTGTATGAGGTGGATGAGATAAATTCTCTTAAAGCACAAATGGTTTCCCTTACTAATGCTCTCTCTAAATTGACTGCAGGGGGTCAAGCTCAAGTGAGTCCATCATCTATAGCATCTCTTGCCACCATGGCTTCGGAGATGTCCATACAAACGAAGTTGGAACAAGGAGACAATGAGACGACCAATTATGTTGATAGAGGACACTGTAGAGGCCACCAACAACAACCACTTCCAACTCATTATCATCCAAATTTGAGGAACCCTGAAGACTTTTCTTATGCTAACAATAGGAATGTTTTGCAAGGTCCTCTTGGTTTTTCTAATGCAAGGCCATCTCGCATCGAGAAGAAGTCCAACCTAAAAGATTTGATGGTAGAGTTTATCAGAAAGTCTAGAAGAACGACCACCACATTCGAGAACACGGTGCAAAGTCATGGCAAGGCTATTCATAATATTAAGGTACAAATTAGTCAAATAGCCACTTCTCTTCAAACAATGCAAAACGATAAGTTTCCTAGTTGTCCTGAAAAGAACCCAAAGAAGGAGTGCAAGGCCTTGACTTTGAGGAGTGAGAAAAAACTATCCACTCCTTTGATTAATGACGAGGATGAGGAGCAAGAGGTAAATGAGGTCATCCATGAACATATCATAGAAGAAGAACCCAAGGAGGTCATAGAAAAGGAGGAAAAGATAAAGGAGTCAGCATCTTCAAGTAAGTCATCTAACCCTCTACCTTTTGTACCTAACACTTTGCCTTATTCTCAACGCTTGAGAAAGAAAGAAATAGACTCTCAATTTTCCAAATTCTTAGAATTATTCACGAAGCTTCACATTAATATCCCATTTGTTGAGACTTTAGAGTAAATGCCCAACTATGCTAAATTCATGAAAGATGTTTTGTCTAAGAAAAAGAGGTTTGGGCAATATGAGATGATTAGCATGACAAAAGAGTGCAGTGCTGTGTTGCAAAAGAAGCTACCACAAAAACTTAAAGATCCAGGGAGTTTTACTATGCATTGCACTATTAGGTCTTTAAATGTCACTAGAGCTCTTTGTGATCTTGGTGCTTCTATTAATTTAAGGCCTTTATTTGTCTACAGAAAGCTTGACATTGGAAAAGTGCAACCTATCACTATCACTTTGCAGTTAACTGATAGATCCTTGACCTATCCTAGAGGTATTGTTGAGGATGTGTTAGTTAAAATTGACTAGTTAATCTCCCCTGCACATTTTGTAGTCTTGGACATGGAGGAGGACTCTAAGATTCCTATCATCCTTGGGCGCCCATTCCTAGCAACTGGGAAGGCCATCATTGATGTCCAACAAGGGAAGTTGACTCTAAGGGTGAACGATGAGAATGTTGTTTTTAATATTTACAAATCCTTGAGTCATCATGATGAGGGTAGTACTTGTCATGCAATTGATATAATTGATTAAACTATTTCTAAGAATGTTGAGGTTGTGCTTGCTACTGAGCATTTAGAACAAAGCATAATGGATTTTAATTTTGATAGTGTGGATACTATATTTGATGAAATTTCTTTGTATGCTAAGTGGTTAGATAACATGTCGGTATGCACTAAAATGTATAAACCAATGCCTCTAGCACTTTTACATGTTATAAACAATGTTAATGTTGAGAAGCCCGTTTTAGAATTAAAAGTGTTGCCTCCTCATTTGAAATATGCATTCTTGGATGATTTTTCTTCTTTTCCTGTTATTATATCTTTTGAATTGAATTCGGTGGAAGAAGAAAAGTTGTTGAGAGTGTTAAGGGAACACAAGTTTGCTATTGGTTGGTCTATTAAAGATTTTAAAGGAATTAGTCCATTAGTCTATATGTAAGCACCTAATTGGTAAACACGTTCAAAAGCTTTAAGCGAATTAGTATTAATAATCGCATATTGTAAATTAGAAAAAAAAAAAGAGGAAAACTAAAAAAGGAACAGGACAAAAAACAAAAAAAAAAAAAAAAGAAAAGAAAAGAAATTAGAATTTAAAAAGAAGAAAAGAGAAGAAAAAGAAAAAGAAGAAGAAAGGATAAGGATGGAGTCGCGGTTATAACTTCCCATTGGACAGAAAATGTTGCCGACTTCTTTCTACTCATTTCCAAACTCAATTCTATGCTATTTTTCAGCTGCACGTCGTGGAGAGGTTGAAGAAGAGTCCTAGGGCAATTTCGTGCAAGGTTTTGGACGATTTCATGGTAAAACTGAAGCTGAAACAAAAGCTTCATCTGCTGTCGCACAGCTCGAACCAGGTCTGGTTTTTGGTGAATATCGAGCTGAAGAGATTAAATTTTGGGTTGAAATTTTAAGGTTAGTAAGTAAACTCAATTTTGAACAACTTTTATGAAGAATACTTGAGTTGAAATGGATTGGAAACATGCAAACTTTTAGCTGGAAGTTACTGATACGAATTTTCTGTGCAATCTGGAGTAGCGCAGAGAAAACTTGCAATATCTGACGAACCAGGACGAGTTAAGCCACGAAATTTTGAGTTAAGCTAGAAAACATGTTTCTCTACAAGTTTGTAGAAGGAAAGAAGTTCTAAATCTGGCTGGAAATATGACTTTGAATTGATAGAAGTGAGAACAAACAGGAAAGGAGGAAACTCTGCTGTCGGGTGTCGTTTGGAAGCAGGTAACGCTGAGGAATTGGAGCGTGAGTAGCGACACTAGTCTCGCTGGTCGTGCAAAGAAGGTTTTTCTCTCACAAATCTCGCTGGCTCTCGCTCGGTATCGCTCCTTAGGTAGTCTTGCTGGTCTCGCTTATGCTAGTGTCGCTAGTGTCGTGACCTGTTGTGTAATTTCGTTAGTAAACTCGCTAGTAAGGTGAAATCTCGTTGATAATCTCGCTAGTGACATAGAATCTCGCTTATTATGTGTACTTTAGGAAAGAAAGGGAGTCTCGGTGGTGAATCATGATTTGCGTTTAAGTATGCACATTTAATGATCATGTAAAGGAAGTTAAGGAATGTGTATTTACAAGCCAAGAAGAGCTCGGAAAGGCATATAATCCGCTCAGGGCCTAAGGACAAGTTGTGAGTGACACTTTTCTTTCTTTGAAAACGAAATTTATTGAAAATGTTTAGTTTGGTTTTTCTTATGAGATATGGCTTTGAGATGAACTATTTTCTTGAAAAGCATGATGTTTGATGATATTGTTCACAAGGCATGTTTTATCCGTTTCTATAAGATGTTGAATGGCATGTTTTGAAATGTTGTTTATCGTGATATATTTGATTTTCATGAAAGATTTTCCTGTGAACTATTTACGTATAATACTGGTTTCTAAAATGTTTTAGAGGAGGCTCAATGCTGAAGGACATGAGAAGGCATGTGAGTTTCCCCAGGACCCAGTACTGAAGGACTCGTAGAAAGTACTTGGGCAACCCGCCATATTCCTATGTGCACATAGAGGTTGTGACGTTGGGTGTGTTGAGTCTTGCTCCACCCCAACTAAGGATTGTTATCGACGTTGAGTGCGTTGAGTTTTACTCCGCCTCAGCTAAGGATGTTTTCGACGTCGGGTGCGTTGAGTCTTGCTCCGCCCTGACTAAGGGAAAGTTATTAGAACGAATTGTTTTTCGTATACGATCATTTTGGCATGAACATATGTGATTTGTTTACATTGTTGAAATTATGATTTTACAGAAATGATTATTTGAATCACGTTTATGTTTATGGCGTTATTATGATTTTAACATGCCTGTTTTCAAACAAATGATAGTTTTACAAAATTAGTCACTCACGGGGCTTTTAGCTCACGTTTTCCATGTTTTCTTTTCCTCCCAGGTAGCAAGGACGTTCCTGATGCATTGCCTAGTTTATTTTCTTGTTGTTGTACATGTAAATAACTTAACACTGGTGGCATGTAGATTTAGTTGTTTATAAGTGGGTTATGAGAGAGTATGTTATAAAGGGTACTGGGTACAGGAAGGATTATTATATTATGATCATGCTTTAATATGGCTGAATTCTACGAATGTATCCGTATGAAATGTTTGTGCAGGAAGTTATGTAAGATGGGGCAATATGCGTCACAAGAGGGGTGATGTATATTGTCTTCACATCTCCTTTTAGGTTAAGTAGGTAATCCGGGAGGGGGTGTGACACTGTATGCACCGAATTTTGGTGGAAGATACCTTTATTCCTTTAGTGGAACACCAAAGAAGACTTAATCCTGCCATGAAGGAGGTAGTTAAGAAAGAAGTGCTCAAGCTTTTGAATGCAGGTATCATTTATGCCATCTCTGATAGTTCATGGGTAAACACTTCAGGTAATACCTAAGAAAGGTGGTACGGCAGTTGTTAAAAATGAAAAAGATGAGATGATTGCCACTAGAATAGTGACAGGATAGCCTATGTGTATTGACTATAGAAAGTTGAATAAAGCCACTAGAAAAGATCATTTTCCTCTTCCTTTTGTAATTAAATGCTTGATAGACTTACAAGTTATTCACACTATTGCTTTTTAGATGGATATTTTAGGTACAATCAAATTGTCAGTGCTCCTGAGGATCAAGAAAAGACCACATTTACTTATCCTAATGGGATATTTGCCTTTAGGAAAATGCCTTTTGGTTTGTGCAATTTCCCTGCAACTTTCCAAGGTTGTATGATGTCTATTTTTTAGGTGCTCATTGAAGACATAATAGATGCTTTCATGGATGATTTTCTGTTTTTGGGTTTTCATTTGATTCTTGTCTTGCTAATCTTACACGTGATTTGCAGATGTGCCAAAATGCTAACCTTGTGTAGAATTGGGAGAAGTGCCACTTCATGGTCAAGGAAGGCATTGTTCTACAAAGTCTCAGAATGAGGATTGGAGGTGGATAGGGCTAAAATCGCTGCCGCCATTGAACAATTGCTACCTCCCACTAATGTGAAGGGAGTTAGAAGCTTCCTAGGGTATGCAAGGTTTTACAGGAGATTCATTAAGGATTTTTCTAAAATTGCAAAGCCCTTGAGTAACTTGTTAGAAAATGAAGCTAAACTTGTATTTGATGATGCATGTCTACTAGCTTTTAATACTTTGAAAGAAAGATTGATTTCTGCACCAATCATTGTTGTACCTGAATGGAGTCAGTCTTTTGAGATCATGTGTGATGCTAGTAATTATGCCTTAGGAGTTGTTTTTGGCTAATATAGAGATAACATGTTTAGGGCAATTTACTATGCTAATAGGACTCTCGATAGTACTTAACAAAAATATACTACTATTGAAAAAGAACTTCTAGCTATTTTGTTTGCCCTTGATAAATTTAGATCATGCTTGCTTGGCTCTAAAATTGTAGTGCATAATGACCATGTTGCCTTGAAGTATTTGTTTGAAAAGAAAGATTCAAAACCTAGATTAATGAGATGGATTCTGTTGTTGCAGGAATTTGATCTTGAAATCATGATAGAAAAGGATGTGAAAATGTGGTTACAAACCATCTATCTAGGATTGAGAATGGGAATGCTAACTGATGTCCTCCCATTGTTGAGATATTCCTTAATGAACAACTATATCAGGTGAAAGATAGTTTACCTTAGTTTGCAGGAGGACATTTGCCACCTAACATGAACACTCAACAGAGGAAGAGATTTCTACATAATGTCAAGTCTACCATTGGGAGAACCCACTTCTATATAAGGTTTGTGCTGATAGTATGATAAGGAAGTGTGTGCCTCAATTATAGATGGTAAGTATTCTAAACTCATGCCATGTCTCCCCCTATGGAGGTCACTTTGGACCCACTAGAACTGCATCTAAGTTACTTTAGTCAGGTTTTTACTGGCTTTCTCTTTTTAAGGATGTTATACTTTTGTAAAATCACGTGATAGGTGCCAACGTACTGGCAATATTTTTAGACATCATGAGCTTCCCATGAAACCTATCTTGGAGGTGGAGCTCTTTGATGTCTGGGTTATTGATTTTATGGGGCCTTTTCCTATGTCTTTTGTTGGCTACCTATATATTCTAGTTTATATTTACACATTTTGGCACACCTGGAGCTATTATTAGTGATGAGGGTTCTCACTTTTGTAATAAATTGTTTGAATCCATGATGCAAAAGTATGGTGTTAATTATAAAATTGCTACAGCTTATCATCCTTAAACTAATGATCTTGCTGAGTTATCTAATAGGGAAATCAAACAGGTTTTGGAAAAGACCGCCAAGATCAATAGGAAGGATTGGGCTCTAAAGATTGATGACGCATTATGGGCCTACCGTAAAACTTTCAAAACCCCAATAGGTACTTCACCGTATAGGTTGGTGTTTGAAAAAACTTGTCATTTACCGGTAGAGCTCAAACATAAAGCTTATTGGGTCATCAAGAAGCTGAACATGGACTTTGAGAAAGCCGGTGAGAAGTGCCTCTTGGAACTCAATGAGACGGAGGAGTTCCGTGCTCAAGCCTATGAGAATGCCAAATTCTACAAGGAGCACACCATTAGATGACATGACAAAAATATCATTGCACAGACCTTTCTTCTTGGACAAAGAGTCTTACTTTTCAACTCACGTCTATCTTTGTTTCCAGGAAAGCTTAAGACACTTTGGTCGGGACCCTTTGTCATTGTGAAGGTGTCCCCCATGGAGTAGTGGAGTTACAAGGCAATAATGGAACAGCCTTGAAAGTGAATGGTCAACGATTAAAGCACTACATTGGCGATGAAAAAGCCGAATTGAGAACCTTGCATTCATTGAATGATCAATTGGTTTGGTCTAGCTAAGAGACTTTAAAGCAAGCACTTATTGGGAGGCAACCCAATTTTATTGCTTTCTTTATTTTAACTTCTTCCTTTTATTTTAAAAAATCATAGAGTCACTCATATGCTTTCATATTTTTAGGATCATGGTTCATCACAAAAAGTACTCTTTCCACCAAGCCTGTTTGGTGGCTTCCCGCTTACTTCCAGGCTTGTTCTTTCTTTGTTCGACTCTCTTATGCATTGAGGACAATGCATGATTTTAAGTTTGGGGCGGGAGGTGCCAAAAACTTGATGCACACCTTGAGTGTTAACCGCAAGTGTACGAGTCAAGTTATAATATAAGACGGTGAAGTCCGAATATCATTCCACTAGAGATCCAATTGTGAAGGTTTAAGTTACTTAGCTATTCTAGAGTTGAATCAATTTTATTTGAGGATTGGAATTAATATTGTGAGTTAAGGAAAATAGAAACCAAATAAGGAAAGTAATAAAGTGAGAAACACAAGAGACAAAGAAAGTTCTAGGGTAATGAATTCTTGTTTATTTCATCATGCAATATTATAGATTTCATGGATTTTATTGTCATTCATATGCCTAATTCTAGAAACTTAATTCCAAGTTATTTTCTCTAAAAAACAACCCTTTCTCATGCAACTCGATTGATTACTAATCTCTTGAAACCAATACAAATTACATGGCATTAAGAATAGTCTTTAGCAACTTTTATTGTCAACCTAATGATAACCTGTAGAAATACAAGTTATGATAGCCTTTTTCTTAGATAAATAGAGATTAAATAGAGAAGCATGCGACAGTTTATATTGATTTTGATTAATAAATCTTCCTTTGCGTTATACTCTAGTATTTTTAGGAAGATAATGATTTTACCACTTTTTGAGCCTAAAACGCATGTTTTAACGCAGGAATGCAAATGATGCGTTGATGACTTCTTAACAGAGAACGACGCGTTAGCAATCTGTTCTTCGTGGACGCATGATCTGAATGGAACGCGAACAACCTGACAATGTGTTAACAAGTACTCAACGCATGACTATGCGTTAGCAACCTACAACGCGTTGACATCGGCCAAACTATTCATGGATGCATAGATGACCATCAATGCAAGGCGCCGAGAATCAAATCAGAATCTTGAGAGATTGTCGGATGATTGACGAACATGGTTTGTGGCTAAAGTGGTGGATCTTAATTTACCCGAGAATCACGCAATCAGGAGAGATGGACGCATGGTATCAATCTCCCCGCGAATCAAGCAGATTTGCCATTAATTGCGAACGCATCATCTATAAAAGGGCAGCTCTGCGAGATGAGAAAGGGTTGTTGATTCTCGGAAGAACTCCATAAGTGACAGCAGAGTTCTCTCAGACTTCAACCGGAGACGAATAGCTCGAGAGAGAAGAGTCTTCCCTCCGCCGGACCACTTCACAGCAGAACCTCACGCTTCCATCCGGGCGACTCAAGACATTGACGCCTTCCTTACTTTCTTTCTTAGTTTTTCTTTCTTGATTTTAGATTTGTGTCAAGACATTGAGTTTATCTAAAGTTGTATTCCGTTTCATCAATATATATATCTTCCATGTCTACTCATTTCTCTATACTTTCTGCTTTTTACTTTCAAACCATGAGTAACTAATCACTCAAGGGTCTAGGGTTGCGTTAACATCTAACTAAGAACCATAGAGTAACTATTTCATCTTGTCAATTGCGATCTTAATCCGATGCTTATGTCCATCTGACAAATCAATATAAGTAGTAATAATCAAATTGCTCGAGAGGGTAAGTGATTGTGAAACTCAATTGACAAGGGCCAAGAAGTGTTACCTGTCTATAGAAATAACCTTTGTTCTTAACACTCTCCTATGCGTTATAGACATATAACGCATAGCGGCTGACAACCGAGAGAAGAGTCGCAAGTATGAATAGAATACTACCATGCGTTTCCGATGTTAGATGTTAACCAACCCGAACCCTTTCTTTATCCATCCATAGCTGACTTTGCTGTGTCGCATGCCTTTCCATCTTCCACAATTTAGTATAGTGTACATGTTATCGCTTTCCTTAGATTAGAAACAAACTCACTCTCAACTATTTCTTGGTTACCACTGCAACGCATGAAATCCACATAAATAATAAATCAACATAATCCCTGTGTTTGACCTCGGACTCACCGAGAAAACCTACTCCTTTGCTTATACTTGGGTAAAGGATAGGAAAACTTGACAAGATCACCAACGCATCGTAGTAAGACGCATAGCATGTTCAACGCATGATATGTAAAACGCATCATCATATCTTAATCTACACCTTGCATTTGTAAATTTCCAATTCCACAATAAATATCACAACAAGTTTTTGGCGCCGTTGCCGGGGACTTGCGATCTGTCTATTGTATATTTTACAATACCTAACTACTCTCATGATAGATTAACAACAATTCATTGTTATAAATCGAGTTAAACATAGAATCTCTCAATCATACATTTAACCTAACATGTGAAGATGGTCAATCCACAAGAATTAAACACAATAACAATGAAAAGCATAATCATTCCAGCAAAACCATGAAAGTCTACAATATCAACAAGAATTCATAAACAATTCATCAAAACCCTAAAACTAAAGAGTTTAGTCACTCATAGCTTGAAGCAACATGTTTAAACAAAATAAACAAAGAAAGAGTGTAAAGAAAGGGAAACTCTACTGAAAAGAGGCTCTTGATTGAGGTAGAACCGTCACGATCTCCTTGGCTCTCACGTCGGAATTCGAATGGCACCACGACTATCTCGAACTCTTTTCCTCTTCCTTGCAACTAACTCACTCTTTGAACTCTTCTATAAACTCTCACTTAATTCTCTCCTTCTTGTGGCTCTTTTTGGTCTATAATTTCGTGCTCTAAATCGTTCTTAGGGCTGTTGGAAATCCCGAAATTTATAGAGTATTCCACCAAAAAAATCTTTCCAAAAATAAACTTTTTCATTTATGGTAATCTGGTGCTGCGACGCTATTGAAGTTGTGCAGACGGCGCTGCCGCGCTGTTGGAGAGCGCCGCGGTGCTGCGACTATCTCTTGTAGACCATGCTCTCAGGTTTTAGCGCTGCGGCAGCGCCCTCCCAGCACTGCGGCTCTGCCCCAATTTTTGCCTTATTGAGTTTTTCTTCTTGTTTTCACCATATTCTTGCTCGGTTTTGATCTTTTGGTCTTTTCTTCTAATTTTCCTAATTTTAACCTAAAAGCCACTAGCAAACAAGTGAAATCTAATATAAACTCCCTTAATTTAAGAGAATAAAAAGCACTTTTAAAGTGCTTATCACCACCCCAAACTTAGAGATTTGCTAGTCCCGAGCAAAGAATAAAATCAAATAATAGGGAGTTTAGATGAAGTAGTGTGCAATTGACTCATGTCTCAGAGAATAGCATTTAGAACTTAAGTAGAAACATGTAAGCATATCTATATTGTTATAATCGTTCAAGGCCAAATCTTGCTATCTCCCATGTGTGTGTGTGCAAGCCTCTTTCAATTTAAAATGCTAGAACTCAAATTAGGACTTGAGAGAGTTTCTTTAGTTTTCCCTCTACTTTAGCTCATGCATCGATCTTCAAGCTTTCATACATTTCAAGTGAGTAATATGTCCACTAAGGTGCCTTTTAATCATATTTTTTTTTCATGGGCCCTAAACTTGCATTCTTTTACCTAGGGGCACTAGCTTTCACACATTCACTGTAGGGACTCGTACCTAGTCAATTCCCAGGCATCCTTACTGATCACAGCAAAGGCAGCTCCTTTTACCCCCATCCATGCATACTCATTACAAGTTTAACATTTAAAAAATAGACAAATAAAGCTCATACATTTTGTGTACACTTTTTCTTTTCTCAAGGCATGTATACTCTTTTCTTTTTTCCTTAGTCTAAGATTACAAACTATTATGCATTTCCACTCTCTAACTGGTGGGGCCTTTCGGAGTGACAACCAAATACACCCAACTTAATCTTTTTTTTAGTTAAAGATTCTAAATTAAAGTGGCTACATGCTCAAGAATATGGGAGACTTTAAGAGGGACTTAAATGAATTTAACTCAAGATAATACTATTTTATTTCCACAATAAGTCATCTATTATGCAAATTCAAATCTCATCATGGCCAATCAACATCAAGGCACACAACCATAAACAACATTCCAATTAACTTTGAAAGCTCCAAAATTTTTCAAACCTTCACTAACATGCATAACAGGATAAGAAAACACACAAAAGTACGAGAGACACCTCCCACCCCAAACTTAGAATCATGCATTGTCCTCGATGCATAAGAGCATCTAACAAATAAAGAACAAGCCTGGGAGCAAGCAAGAAGCCACCAAACAGGCTTGGTGTAAGGAGTACTTTGTGTGATAAACCAAGATCTTGAGAGATAAAGCATATGAGTGACTCCGAGATTTATTGAAAAGAAAAAAAAAGAAAAAAAAAAGAAAGCAATAAAATTGGGTTGCCTCTCAACAAACGCTTGGTTTAACGTCTTCTAGCTAGATGGGGCTCGCAAGTCATGGTGGATCTTAAGGTGGTTTCTTCCTTCCATGCGTTGGATTGCCTTGAACGTTGAGTATTTGCCCACATTGACACTCACAAACATATTCATTAGCATTTAGTGAGTTAGTCAACAAATCATTAAGTTGGACATCATCTTTTCTAATGTAGTCAAGTATCGTTAAAGAATCATCATGCTTAGATTTTACTGGACTCACCACTTCATTTTGAACATGCTTCTCCATAATTTGTTGATACTTCATTATAGGTTTTGGAGGCATGCAAGAAGAACTAGGAGAGTTATCACAACTAGAAACATGCTTCATAGAATTTTCTACTTTAACATCAAGCATGCCATTAGTCTTACCATTCAAAGGAGGCTCATCATGCATAGAGTCTTTATTAGAAGAGAGAGGTGAGGTTACCTTTGTGCTTGGCTCATGATGCTCATACCTTTCTACCTCCGGATGCGTAAGGATTTTATAAATGTCGAATGTTACCTCCTCATCGTTAAGGCGGAATGTGAGCTTTCCATCTTGCACATCAATGAGAGCCCTTCCGGTGGCCAAGAATGGTCTCCCAAGGATTATGGGGACTTCGGCATCTTCCTGCATGTCTAATAACACAAAGTCCACTGAGAAGATAAACTTGCCTACCTTGACCAAGACGTCCTCCACAATGCCGTAGGGATGAACAAATGATCGATCGGCCAAAAGCAAAGATATGGTAGTTGGTTGCACCTCTCCACCATTGAGCTTCCTAAACATAGATAAAGACATTAAATTAATGGAAGCTCCAAGATCACAGAGTGTTGTAGTAACTTTATTATTACCAAAATTACAAGGGATAGAGAAACTCCCTAGATCCTTTAGTTTTTTAGGCAATTTCCTTTGCAATGCCGCACTACATTCTTTGGTTAGTGCAACCATTTCATAGTCTCCATACCTTTTCTTCTTAGACACCACATCCTTTATGAACTTGGCATACTTAGGCATTTGTTCCAATGCCTCTGCAAAAGGAAGGTTAATTTCCAACTTTTTGAAATCTTTGAGGAAAAGGTAAAGTGTTAGGAATAAAAGAAGTAGAGTTAGAAGTACTCCCTATGATTGATTTTGATTTCTCATTTTCCTGATATGCACTCTCTTTTTGTGGAACATCCTCTATGATGGCTTCATCCTCTTCTTGTGGAAGTTCATCATCTTCATCATTGATCAAGGGAGTGGATAGCTTTTTCCCACTCCTCAAAGTCACGGCCTTTCATTCCTCCCTTGGGTTTCTCTCAGGGCAACTAGGGAATTTACCCTTTTGCATTGTTTGAAGATAAGTGGCCATTTGACTAAGTTGCACCTCCAAGTTTTGAAGTGTCTTACCTTGGCTTTGAACGGTGCTTGCTATAGCTTGGACCAAATTCTCCAATGTGGTTGTCCTTGATCTTGACTTTTTGACAAAGTCAAGCATTATGTCCTCTAGTGATGATGTCTTTGCATTCCCCGCTCCATTGAATCCTTGAGGTGCTTCAACACATTCTTGTTGTTAGCATATGAAAAATTCTCATGATTCCTCAAGTTGGGATGATAATGAGTTGGAAGTTGTTGTTGACCTTGGTATTGTCCTCTATCCACATAATTGGCTACTTCCAACTCACTTGGCTCTTGTTGATTTGCCATGGCCGCAAGGGAAGCGATTGATGGTGGACTTGCTTGGGTTTGGCTTCCTTGAGAAAATTTAGATAAAGCATTAGTGAGAGAAGCCAATTGAGCTTTTAGAGAACTTACCTCGTCCATCTCATATTGTCCAGTGGCTTTTGGGATGATTGGAGAAGACCGTTCACATGGCCAATTGTACGATGTAGTGGCCAAGTCTTCTAGTATGATATACGTGATAACTTGTAGAAATACAAGTTATTATAGCCTTTTTCATAGATAAATAGAGTTTAAATAGAGAAGCATGTGGTAGTTTATGATAAATTCTATTAATAAATCTTCCTTTGCGTTATACTCTTGTATTTTGATGAAGATAATGAATTTACCACTTGTTGAGCCTAAAACGCATGTTTTAACGCAGGAATGCAGACGATGCGCTGATGACTTATTAACGCAGGACAACACGTTAGCAATCTGTTCTTCATGGACGCATGATCTGAACGGAACGCAAACAACCTGACGATGCGTTAACAACAACTCAACGCATAACTACGCGTTAGCTACTTACGATGCGTTTACATAGGCCAGACTATGCATGGATGCGTAGACAACTGTTACGGCAAGGCGCTGAGAATCAGATCGGAATCTTGAGAGATTGACAGATGATTGACAGACATGATTTGCGGCTTGAGTGGTGGATCTTAATTGGCCCGACAATCACGCAACAGGCGAGATGGACGCAGTATCAATCTCGCCACCAATCAAGCAGATCTGCCATTAACTGCGATTTCAACATCTATAAAAGGGCAGCTCTGTGAGATGAGAAAGGTCGTTGATTCTCGGAAGAACTCCATAAGTGACAGCAGAGTTCTCTCAGACTTCAGCCGAAGATAAATAGCTCGAGAGAGAAGAGTCTTCCATCCGCCGCACCACTTCACAGCAAATCATCACACTTCCATCCGGGCGACTCAAGACATTGACGCCTTCCCTGCTTTCTTTCTTACTGTTCTTGCTTGAATTTTAGATTTGTATCAAGGAATTGAACTTATCAAAATTTGTATCTCATCTTCATCAATATAATTATCTTCCATGTCTATTCACTTTTCTCAACTGTCCGCTTTATACTTTCAAACCATGAGTAACTAATCACTCAAGGGTCTAGGGTTGCGTTAGTATCTAACTAGGGACCGCAGTGTAACTATTTTATCTTGTCAATTGCGAGCTTAATCCGATGCTTATGTCCATCTGACAAATCAATATAAGTAGTAATAATCAGACTGCTCGAGAGGGTAAGTGATTGTGGAACTCAATTGACAAGGGCCAAGTAGTGTTACCTGTCTACGGGGATAACCTTGGTTCTTAACACTCTCCTATGCGTTATAGACATATAACGCATAGCGGCTGACAACCGGGAGAAGAGTTACAAGTATAAATAGAATACTACTGTGCGTTTCCGACGTTAGATGTTAATCAACCCGAACCCTTTTCTTTATCCATTCACACACATCTTAGCTGAACTTGCTGTGTCGCATGCTTTCCATATTCCACAATTGTTAGTCTAGTGTACAAACAATCGCTTTCTTTAGATTAGAAACACAATTTCAAACAATTATTGGTTACCGCTGTAACGCATGAAATCCAATTAAAAACTAAATCAATATAATCCCTGTGTTCGACCTCGGATTCACCGAGAACACCTATTACTTTACTTATACTTGGGTAAAAGAATAGGAAAACTTGACAAGACCAACGCATAATAATAGAACGCATTGCATGATCAAAGCATGACATGTTGAACGCGTAACCACATTCTTTAGCACTTTGCGTTAGGCTAATTCACACGTACAATACACACAACAATACGCCTCTTGAGCATTCTTTGAAAAATTTGAGCCTCTGGTGGTTGCATCTAGTATGTATTTGGTTGAGCTTGCTAATCCATTGTTGAAGAGTTGAATTTGCAACTAATCCGGGTAACCATGTTGAGGGCATCTTCTTAAGAGATCCTTATACCTCTCCCAAGCCTCATAAAGTTGTTCATCCTCAAGTTGGCGGAATGTTCCAATCTCCGTCCTTAGTCTTTGAGATTTAGCCGGTGGAAAATATTTGTTCAAGAAAGCTTGAGCTAAGATCTCCCACGTTGTGGTGCTATTCGGAGGTATGGTTTCCAACCAATCCTTAGCACGGTCTTGTAAAGAGAAAGGAAAATGTCTTAGTTTAATTGCATCGTTAGAAATACCATTCATCTTTATCGTCTCGCATATTTCTAAGAAAGATCGTAAGTGCTTGTGAGGATCTTCATTGGTTCTTCCTCTAAAGGCTAGCTCTCTAGCCATGTGGATCAACCCCGATTTTAATTCAAAGTTGTTGACATTGATGGGCACATTCATTATGTCGGGTTGATTTGTCGGTAATGTCGATTGGAAGTAGTCCCGAATTGCCTTTGGTATCTCCTCCCCCATCTCCTCAATGTGATTGTGTTGAACCCTTAGGTTCCTTCTACACGTCCTTTCAATCTCGGGATCAAGAGGGAGAATATTAGTATTATCTCGAGGCATAAACCGACCAAAAAATAAAATAAAATAAAATTAAATTAAATTAAATTAAAAAAAAATATAAAATACAATAAAATAAAATAAAATAAAATAAAATAAATAATCAACCAAATAATAGTATTTCTACAAGTTATCACACCCCTAAACTTAGAGAAATGCTTGTCCTCAAGCATAACTTCTTTCTAGGAAACTTCAATCAACCCTAACATTTTCTTAACGCATTGACTAGTCTCTCAGAATGCTATACTCAATCAACTACCCATCAGTTATATTACTTCTCTATCTCTATATTCTTTTCTTTGGAACGGGTCTAATTTGTATGCGACAAGCTTTCTTTTCAAAATTCTTTACTCATTATTCACAAAATTTTTGTTTCTTCTTTTAACATTGAGTCTGAAAAGATGAAGATATAAAGTTCCTTTTTCTTTTATTTGTTTTATATATTAAGTAACCATGCGTCGAGTAGGGTTACCCACCTTCGTTCCGACATACCAACTATGGGGTGCATGGAGGCAGCCAACTATGAGCAAGTGTCCTCGATTAAACTCTTATCTAAGTTCGGTTTCCTCACTAGACATTGGAGTTTGTTATTTATCTATGCGTCGCTGATTACGATTACCCACCTTCGTTTTGACACACCAACTATGGGGTGCATGGAGGAGGCCAACTACGAGCAGGTGTCGTTTTCAACTAAACTCTTAACAAGTTAAATATATTAGTCTTGTCAGCGGAGTTTTACGTTTAAAAGAACTTTTTTTTTTTGCCTTTTTTTTTTTTGACATTCCTCATATTTTTATCTTTGACAGTTCAAACCTCTTCCACCCCCAAACTTGAGAGTAGCAAGGTCCTCATTGCTTAAATTGTAAACAAAAATTATGTTAATTTTGTAAAAGAGGTTTGAATTGGCCGCTTGCATACATGCAAAGTAGGTTTGCGTTTCTAAGGAATAGTATGCAGACGCATTGAAAGTAATCTAACTTAAGAGTGTACAAAAAGTGTAAGCATGATTATCATCACAGTGACTAACTTTTCAATGCAAAGATAAAAGTTGGGAATAATTATATGTACTCAGAATGAATTTACAACAAGGGACAACGCAAAGAGGTAATTAGAAATTCAATGCGGTGAAGAAATGATGAACACATATAATTAACGCATACATAGAATATATATTTGATGAATGCATGGTTCTTAGTTCAAACTATGCGTTGGAAGTTTAAGTATTATGCGTTTCAAAAAATTACAGCTCTAACCGCACTCCTAATCTTAACTTGATAAACACAGAGATCGTTTATCGATGAACGCATAGTTCAATTATGCGTTGGACGCATTCATGAACGACAGAGTGTGCGGTGAAGTCAAATAATTTACATGGAAGCTCGACGCCTAATTTCATGCTTATCTAATTTACATTACTCCTAAAACTGAATTCAAAGAATGACAAAACAAATACTAAAAAAAAAGTAAGAAAGAAAGCGAGGGTAAAAGAAAGCGTCCCTAGAAAAGTGGGCGTTTAGCAACGTAGGGATCTTTTCGACGCAAGCTCAGTCATTATACTTGCGTAGGTCATTGGAGCCTTTGTCGCGTTCAGGGTTCAACACAGAGGAGACAATGAATTGTATTATGACCTCCCTCAAGTGCGCGTACTTGGGATGTGTTGGTCTGGTTTCTAGCTCATGCGTTGAAGGCTCTTTTAATAACGGCTCGATCTTTGCCGTGGATCTGTTGCTCCGGTCTGATTTCTCAAATATACGATCAGAGAGTAATTTAATTACATCCTCCTCACCATTTTACCGTCCTTGAGGATTTCATCTTTCAACGCTGCGTTTGTAGGTCTTGTCTTCTCATTGGTATCTGCAATTATCTGACAAGATTGGAAGTGATCAGGGTCTTTCAATGCATTAACTACATTAAATTTTACCTGATCACCCACGCGGGGCGTTGAGATTTCTTCTTGGACATAAATCAGGACGTGCCAGGAGTGGTATCTTTGTATACAGACGCAAGTTCTGCCTGCGTTGCTTTTTCTCTCTGCTCTATATTTTCCTCTTCTTGTGATTTGGTGGCAAATGATGGTTGATGGACATTATGTGTAGTACTCTCCATCGGTTGACTCGTAGTTGGAGCATTTACGGGTTGCAAGTTTCCTTGCGTCCCCTCATTTTGCGTTGTGGGATTAATTTTCCCAATTATCAATGTCACATCTTGACATTGTTCTTTTAAGTTCCCTCTTGGAACTTCGGTTGTACTTAGCAATGCTCCTTGCTAGATTGCGAATTGCAGTGGCTTGGCTTTGGAACATCGCATCGCTTTTATATATATATTCTCGTAAGAGAGATTCCATGAAAGATGATGAGGATGATACGTCCGCTTGTGGATCCCTCTAAAACTGATGATACTGGCTTTGATTCCATTGGTTGAAACCAGGAGGGTTGCCTCTCTGCAGCTGCTGCTCAACCTCCTGCGTTTGTTGTTGATTTCCACCCCATCCGAAGTTAAGGTGGTTCCTCCAACCCGAATTGTACGTCTCACTGTAGGGGTTGTTTTGAACATCGCAGATTGACTTGAGGTTGTAGGAACACATGTCATATAAGTGCCCCGCACCATACTGCGGGCAGCTTACAGACGCTGTCGGATTCAATGCGTTCATTGTGTTCATCGCAGCAACTAATCTACCTTGATTATTCAAGGTTGTCTTCAACAGAGATGTCATGGTTATCATCTACGCTGAGAGATTGGTGTCAGCATCAGCTTCAAGCATTCCAGCTTGCGTTCGCCTTCTATCGGTGGAGCAAAATCCATATCCGTCGTCCACCCACTCATTAGTATTCCAGGAAATTCTGTCAAGAATATTTACAGCTTGCATGCAGGTCATATCCATTAATCCTCCTGCTTATGCAGGCAATTCCTCACTGGTCGTTTGAGTCAGGTCCAAGCTACGAATTGTCCTTCTTCAATTCTACCTTGTCCTTCGGGTGAAGGTCCTCTCAATCACAGGGTCACTATCGAGTTCTGGGTTGCTCCTGTTACTCAGATACTGTTAGGAGCTTCTGGCAGAGGAGAAACTCACAATACGCCTTTCACTGAGGAATTCCTACAACAAAAATAATCTAAATAAAAAAATTAAATCAATGCAATAATCCCCGACAACAGTGCCAAAAACTTGTTGTTAGACAGATCTCAAGTCCCCGGCAACGGCGCCAAAAACTTGTTGTACAACAGATTGTGGAATGAAATTATATTAATGCAATGTGCAAGTTAAGCTACTATTATGCTTTTCACATACTATGCGTTTCACATACTATGCGTCTTACTATGCTTAATACTATGCGTTTAAGGTCTGTTAAGTTTTCCTATCCTTTACCCAAGTATAAGCAAGGAGTAGGTTTTCCCAATGAGTCAGAGGTCGAACACAGGGACTATGCTGATTCTGTATTTAATTGGATTACTTAGCGTTGCAGTGGTTGTGGTGAATAGACAGATCTCAAGTCCCCGGCAACGGTGCCAAAAACTTGTTGTGTATGCAATTGTGGAAATGGAATTTACAAACGCAAGGTGCAAGTAAGCTATGATTATGCGTTTCACATGCTATGCGTTGAACATACCATGCGTGTTACTTATGCTTAAATGCTATGCGTTGGTGATCTGTCAAGTTTTCCTCTCCATTACACAGGTATAAGCAAAGGAGTAGGTTTTCTCGGTGAGTCCGAGGTCGAACACAGGGATTATGTTGATTCTATATTTAAGTGGATTATATGCGTTGCAGTGGTAACCAAGAAATAATTGGGAGGTTTTGTTTGTTGTGTCTAATCTAAAGAAAGCGATAACATGTACACTAGACTAAATTGTGAAAAATGGAAAGGCATGCGACACAGCAAAGTCAGCTAATGATTTGAATGAATGGATAAAAACAGGGTTCGGGTTGGTTAACATCTAACATCAGAAACGCATGGTGATAGTCTATTCATACTTGCGACTCTTCTCCCGGTTGTCAGCCGCTATGCGTTATATGTCTATAACGCATAGGAGAGTGTTAAGAACCAAGGTTATTCCTATAGACAGGTAACACTTCTTGGCCTTGTCAATTGAGTTCCACAATCACTTACCCTCTCGAGCAGTTTGATTATTACTACTTATATCAATTAGCTAGATGGACATAAGCATCAGATTAAGTTTCCAATTGACAAGATGCAATAGTTACACTATGGTTCTTAGTTAGATGTTAACGCAACCCTTGACCCTTGAAAGATTAGTTACTCATGGATTGAAAGTAAAAAGCGGAAAGTACAGAGAAATGAGTAGACATGGAAGAAATATATATTGATGAACGGAATAAAACTTTAGATAAGCTCAATGTCTTGACACAAATCTAAAATCAAGGTAACAAAATAAGATGGAAAGCAAGAAAAGGCGTCAATGTCTTGAGTCACCTAGATGGAAGCGTGCGGTTCTGCTTTGAAGTGGTCAGGCGGAGGGAAGACTCTTCTCTCTCGAGCTATTCGTCTCCGGTTGAGGTCTGGAGAGAACTCTGCTGTCACTTAGGAATTCTTCTGAGAATCAACAACCCTTTCTCATCTTGCAGGTTTGCCCTTTTATAGATGCTGCGTTCGCAATCAATGCCAAATCTGCTTGATTGGCGGCGAGATTCATATCATGCGTCCATCTCGCCTAATTGCGTAATTCTCAAGTCAATTTATGTCACACCCCCTCCCAGATTACCCACCTAACCTAAGGGGGAGTGTGAAGACAATAAACATCACCCCTCTTGTGACGCATATTGTCCCATCTTTACATTCCTTTGACTGTGCATACACTTACTCATATACATACATAGAACTCAGTCATACATCACATGCTTATAACTTGATACAATTCCCTATATAGGGTACACCTTTAATACATAGCATAAATTCATATCCATATCCGTCATACAAAGTACACAACTCCACCAACAATCCCCACTCAAAACTACATGATCTACATGCCATTTACATAAAACTTAAGCAACGTACAACTCTCAGACTTGACTGTATCTTGAAAACTCGAGACTTAGGCAGGGTGAGCTGAAATAGGCTAAGCACCGGGAACGTCCTTGCTACCTGGGGAGAGAAAAGGAAAACATTGGAAAACATAAGCTAACAGCCTAGTGAGTGACAATCTTTGTAAAACGGCATTCATTTGAAACATGCATGTTACGTCTAACGAATAAATAAGAGTTTAACATTTGTTCAAGTGTAACATGCTTTTCATGAAATCCATCATTCTCATAAATCAATACTAAAATCATACAAAAGTGTTTTCCAAGGAATTTATCAATATCAACTAGTTTTTCAAACTTTTCCCTTAGTTGAGGCGGAGCAATGCTTCTACGCACTCAATGTCGAAAACATCCCTGGCTCAATGCAGAGCATACTCGACGCATCAGCCAAATCAACCTCTATGTGCACATAGGAATATGACGGGTTGCCCAAGTACCTTCTCCATGTCCTTCAGTACTGGGTCCCGGGAAACTCACATGCCTTCTCATGTCCTTGAGCACTGAGCCTCCTCTAAAACATTTTAGAACCCATTCACATGAATAGCTCATATAGAAATCCTTTCATAGAGAATCATACAGATCTTTATTCAATAACATTTCATAAAAGTAAATGCTTTTCATCAACTCTAGAAAACATATAACATGCCTTGTAAGAAATGCAATCAACATTATTCATATTAAACAGTTCATTGAAAATCATGTTTCATAAAAACATTTTCAAATAAATAGGATTGAAAAGTAAAATGGTCACTCACAACTCTTCCTAGGCTTTACGTGGGTTATACACTTTTCCTATTTCTTCTTGGCCTGCAAAAGAAGTATGCCTTGTGTTAATCAACATTAAATTCCTTTCCTTTTCTCTACTGACTTATAAACGAGAATCCCAACGATACCCGCCGAATAATACTGTTACTAGCGATACCCGATAGAACAGCACCAGCGTTACATACCTTAGCAGCGATACTCAGCGTTATCTAGCGAGATCTGTGAGACGGAAGGTTCCTTTGCGTCTCAGCAATACCCGTCTCGCTACCAATTCCCAGACAGTGTGCCGATACTTGATTTTCCAACGGCACTCTGCACTGAAATTCCTTCCTTTCTTCTCGTTCTTACTTCAACCTATTAAAAGTCACATTTCCATACCGATTCAGAGTTTTTTCTCTTCTACAAACTTATAGGAAATCCAGTTCTATAGCTTACCTTAAAATTTCAGGGTGTAGCTTCTCCTCGTTCTTGCGATATTCCGAAGTTACCTCCCGCTGTTTCGGATTGCGAGATAATCTTGTAAACTCTGGTTTCCTAAGGATTCACATAGTAAATCTTCAATTTCAGCCTCACCATCCTTTACAAAAGTTGTTAGGAATTACGTTAACTTACTAACCTTAAATTTTCAGCTCTGAACTCAGCTTCTTCCTCATGTTCTGTTCCGAATATCAGTCACTGCTCAATCAAACCAAGTAACTTCAGTCATTCCCCTGTTCTAGCTTCGTTTTCAGCATCGATATGAATCAAACTTCGTCCAAAATCCTCAAGAACACCTTCCTCAATCTTCTTTTGAAGTTTATCTGAATAATAGAACCGACTTAAGCTCTCGAAATGTCCTTAAAAATGATTAAACATTTAATTAATCCAGCTATTTATACTACCGACTTAACCTTCTCATACACCGGAACTTAGGCTGCTAACTTACTTCCTTCTGTAGACTAGCGCAGGGTTCTCCTCTCAACGTACGGCACTCAAGTTAACTTCTCTTCCAACGCATAATGGGCGTCCCACACGCCTCCTACTTTGAACGCATATCTTTCCATCTTGCAATACTACTTTCGTCGCGTCCAGACCATTCTGTCTTCAGCACAGGGTGACTCCAACACATATCTGTCTTCGACGCATCAACTTCAACGCACAACTGTCCTCAACGCAGAGTGACTTGAACGCATGGTTCAAGTGTATTTCTTCCCCCATCAGGATTACTTATCCATTAACGCGGGTAGCTACTTCAGCTCACTAACCTCCGTGTATCAGCCGCATCCCATGAGCTTGGCCAACACTTAACCACCGTTTTACTTTCCAAAATTTCTTGCCCTTGCTCACGACTACTCCTCCTTTTGAAACGCATAACCACAATGCATGGCTGCACCTCAATGCTTAACAACACAAATCAGTGCTTACAATTTAGATCCACCACTTTAGCCACAGATCATGTGTGTCTTTGGTCATTATGCGTTCATGGAGAGTTGGGTTGATGTCAACGCGTCATAGGTTGCTAACGCATAGTCTTGCGTTGAGTAGTTGTTAACGCATCTACAGGTTCGCGTTCCGTTCAGATCATGCGTCCACGAAGAATAGATTGCAAACGCATAGTCCTGCGTTAAGAAGTCGTCAACGCATCGTTTGCATTCCTGCGTTAAAACATGCGTTTTAGGCTCAAAAAGTGGTAAAATCATTATCTTCATAAAAATACAAGAGTATAACACAAAGGAAGATTTATTAATAGAATTTAGCATAAACTACCACATGCTTCTCTATTTAATCTCTATTTTTCTAAGAAAAACGCTATCATAACTTGTATTCCTACAAGTTATCACACCCTCAAACTTAGATAAATGCTTGTCCTCAAGCATAACTTCTATCTAAAAACTTCAATCAATCCTAACATTTTCTCAACGCATTGACTAGTCTCTCAGAATGCTATACTCAATCAGCTACCCGTCAGTTATCAAACTTCTCTACCTCTATATTCTTTTCTTTAGGATGGGTCTAATTTGTATACGGCAAGCTTTCTTTTCAAAATTCTTTAACTCATTATTCACAAAATTTTTGTTTCTTCTTTTAACACTGAGTCTGAAAAGATGAAGATATAAAGTTCCTTTTTCTTTCATTGGTTTTATTATTTATGTAACCATGCGTCGAGTAGGGTTACCCACCTTCGTTTTGACATACCAACTATGGGGTGCATGGAGGTAGCCAACTACGAGTAGGTGCCCTTCTTGACTAAACTCTTATCTAAGTTCGGTTTCCTCACTAGACATTGGAGTTTGTTATTTTATCTATGCGTCGCTGATTACGATTACCCACATGAAGGCGGCCAACTACGAGCAGGTGTCGTTTTTAGCTAAACTCTTTAACAAGATACATATATTTGTCTTGTCAGCAGAGTTTTGCATTTAAAAGGATTTTTTTTTTTTTTTTTTTTTTTTTTTTTTTTAGGCAAGTTTGAAATAAGTTCCTCATATTTTTATCTTTGTCAGTTCAAACCTCTTCCACCCCCAAACTTGAGAGTAGCAAGGTCCTCATTGCTTAAATTGTAAACAAAAATTATGTTGCAAAATTTTGTAAAAGAGGTTTGAATTGGCCGCTTGTATACATGCAAAGTAGGTTTGCGTTTCTAAGGAATAGTATGCAGACGCATTGAAAGTAATCTAACTTAAGAGTGTACAAAAAGTGTAAGCATGATTATCATCACAGTGACTAACTTTTCAACGCAAAGATAAAAGTTGGGAATAATTATATGTACTCAGAATGAATTTACAACAAGGGACAACGCAAAGAGGTAATTAGAAATTCAATGCGGTGAAGAAATGATGAACACATATAATTAACGCATACATAAAATATATATCTGATGAACGCATGGTTCTTAGTTCAAACTATGCATTGGAAGTTTAAGTATTATGCGTTTCAAAAAATTGTAGAGAAATGAATGTACATGGAAGAATTGTAGATTAATGAACAAATACAATTTTAGATAGCTCAATCTCTTGACACAAATCTAAAATCAAGCTAGAAAAACAAGATAGAAAGCAGGAAAGGCGTTAATGTCTTGAGTCGCCGGAATGGAAGCGTGAGGTTCTGTTGTGAAGTGGTTAGGTGGACGAAAGACTCTTCTCTCTTGAGCTATTCGTCTCCGGTTGTCGTCTAGAGAGAACTCTGTTGTCACTTAGGAATTCTTCCGAGAATCAACAACCCTTTTTCATCTTGCAGGTTTGCCCTTTTATAGAGGTTGCGTTCGCAATCAGTGGCAAATCTGCGTGATTGGCAGCAAAATTGATATCATGCGTCTATCTCACCTAATTGCGTAATTCTCGGTTCAATTAAGATCCACCACTTTAGCCACAGATCATAGATGTCAATCTTCCCACAATCTCTCAAGATTTTGATCTGATTTTCTGTTGCCTTGCATTTTTGGTTATTATGCGTCCATGGAGAATTTGGACGGATGTCAACGCGTCATGGGTTGCTAACGCATAGTCCTGCGTTGAGTAGTTAACGCATCTATTAGTTGCTTGCGTTCCGTTCAGATCATGCGTCCATGAAGAACAGATTGCTAATGCATAGTCCTGCGTTAAGAAGTCGTCAACGCATCTACAGGTTGTTTGCGTTCCTGCGTTAAAACATGCGTTTTAGGCTCAAAAAGTTATTAAATAATTATCTTCATCAAAATACAAGAGTAGAACGCATAGGAAGATTTATTAATAGAATTCAACATAAACTACCGCATGATTCTCTATTTAATCTATATATTTCTAAGAGAAAGGCTATAATAACTTGTATTTCTACAAGTTATCAGTAGCTACTTTAATTTAGAATGTTTAATTGAAAAAAAGGATTAAATTGGGTGTATTTGGTTGTCACTCCGAAAGGCCCCACTGATTAGAGAGTTGAAATGCATGATAGTTTGTAATCTTAGACTAAGGAAAAAGAAAAGAGTATACATGCCTTTGAGAAAAAGTGTACATAAAAATATATGAGCTTTACATGCCTATCCTTTAAAAGTTAAACTTGTAATGAGCACGCATGGATGGGGGTAAAAAAAGCTGTCTTTGCTGTGATCAGTAAGGACACCTGTGAATTGACTGGGTATGAGTCCCTACAATGAATGTGTGAAAGCTAGTACCCCTAGATAAAACAATGCAAGTTTAGGGCCCATGAAAAATGTGATTGAATAGCACGTTAGTGGACATATTACTCACTTTAAATGTGTGGATGCTTGAAAAGTGGTGCATGAGCTAGAGTAGGGGGAAAGTTAAGAAAGCTCTCTTAAGTCCCAATTTGAGTTTTAGCATTTTGAATTAAATGAGGCTTGCACACACACACATGGGAGATAGCAAGATTTGGCCTTGAATGTTTATACAATATAGATATGCTTGCATGTTTCTACTTGAGCTCTTAAATGCTATTATTTGAGACATGAGTCTTTAGCACACTTTTCGTTTAAATTCCCTATGTTTGATTCTATTCTTTACTCGGGACTAGCAAATCTCTAAGTTTGGGGGTGGTGAAAAGCGCTTGAAAAGTCCTTTTTATTCTCTAAAATTACGGGAGTTTCTATTAGATTTCACTTGTTTGCTAGTGGTTTTCAGGTCAATATAAAGAAAATAAGAATTTAAAGCCAAAAGAACCAAACCGAGCCAAAATCAAGTGAAAAAGAGAAGAAAATCACAAAACCCCTAAAAATTGGGCATCTTCGTGTCGCCAGCTCGGTGCTGTCACAACGCTTTTTCTAGAAAGCAGATATACAAGAAGCACAGTAGTGCTGGTGCGGCATTGCGACACGGCGCTGGGGGTAGGAATCGATGACGCACAATGCAACGATGCCATCTTATAGTGACGTGGTGCTTCCTTGTGATGTCGGTTAGCGCCGCAACGCCAAATTTCCTAATTTGAAAAATCTGCAATTTTGGAAAGAAATCTAGGCGGCCAAGTTTATAAATTGAAGGGTTTCTAGCAACCCTAGGCAGAGAGAACAACATAATAGAGAGCCTCAAATAGTGAGTTGGCTGCAAGGAAGAGAGAAAAGAGTTTGATAGAAAGTTTAGTGCCATTTGAGTTTCCGACGTGAAGATCAAGGACATCTTGGCAATTTTTCCTCAATTAAGGGCTTCTTTATAGTAAAGTTTTCCTTTCTTTACACTCTTTCGATGCTGAAATTTATCTTGAACATGGTTTCCAAAGCTATGAGTGGCTAGACTCTTTAGTTTTAGGGTGTTGATAAATTGTTTATGAAGTTATGCTAATGTTGTAGACTTTTCATGGATTGTTGTAATGAATATGCTTTTCATTATTATTGTGCTTAATTCTTGTTAATTGGCCATCCATGCATGTTAGACTAGATGTATGATTTAAGGAATTGTATGTCTAGTTGGATCTATAGCAATGAATCTTTGTTGATCTTTCATGCAAATAGTTAGGTTAACAATGAAAGTTGCTAAAGACTATTCCTAATGCCATGTGACTTATATTGGTTTCAAGATGTTAGTAATCAATTAGGTTGCATGAGAAAAGGTTGTTTTTTATAGAAAATAACTCAGGTTTATGTTTCTAAACTTAAGCATATGAATTACAATAAACTCCATGAACTCTAGAATGTTGCATAATGAATTAAATAAGGATTCAATACCTTAGAACTCTCTTTGACTCTTGTATTTCAAATTTAATTACTTTCCTTATTTTTTTCTTAACTCACAACTTGAAACCGAATCCTCAAATAAAATTGATTCAGTTTAGAATAACTAAGCGATTTAAACCTTCACAATTGGATCTATATTCGAAACTTAACCATCTTATATTATAACTTGACCCATACACTTGCGGTAACACGAAATTTGCACATCAACATACAAGTGGGTCTTGTTCAAGTAATAACCTAAAAGGTCTGCGATATATGGATAAGATTGGATGCCTTATGCTGGTGACTCTTTAGATATGACCCACTTTGTAATTGTTACAAGAGCTGTAAGTGTTACAAACGATTTGATCCAAATCATTCATATGGATGTGGAGACATGTGAGTGGCGGTATCCTGTATTAAGAGTTTATATAAGATCGGACCACAAAATGATTAATCTCTTTGTATAACACCGTTGATTGAAAAGATTGAGTTTTCATTAGGATGACCATAGGTAACTTGATCTCAATCCTAAGTGAGTTATGGACTCTGATGGAGTAAGAAAAAGCACATTGAAAGCAATATGCATCAAAAGTACTCTAATTTCATTGATTTTGAGGATTAAACATGCAAGTTCTAAGAACTAAAAAACAGAGGCAAGTAACTTGTTGTAGCTCATAATTGAAGCTGTCTTCTCCAAGATTTTGATCACAAATAGTTCGTGGACTACCACAAGAGAATTCCTCGTTATTCTCTAGTCTTAGAACGAATTGTGGGATCCAAATCTTGATGAATTTGGAGCGAAATTGAGAGAAAAAACAGTTTTTGAGAGTTTTGAATGTTCTTGAATTTTTAGCAAAATTCAACCAAAAGCTTAACCTTAATTCCATCAAATCCTCTCCAATTTAAAGAAGAAATTTTGCTAATCGCTTTAGCCATGAAATTGACACCATTCATGGTGATTAAGCTATTCAATTAGGAGGTGGAAATTGATGAGGTGAAGAAGCTTGAAGGTGAACCACCCAATGCTTCTTCATGCAAATTGGATAATTCCAATCTTCTATTTTTTAATTAATTTCATAAATTAATTAAATAATATTAATTTAATATTAAATATATATAATTAATTTAAATAATAATTAATTAAACAATTTAGTTAATCATATTAAATTAATATAAAATATTAAAATATTAAAACAATAAATTTTCTACTTTTCCTGACAATTTTCGACTCGATGAATCTCTATTCACCAGATTGATATCTAAATCATATTTAAAAATCTTCAACTCTCCAATTTCGTCTAATTCATAATTAAACGAATAAACCTTAATAATTTGCTCCTCAACTGAATTTGAACACTTTCAAGTTGTTCGTAATTATAGCTGGGTGAAAATTACCATTTTACACCTATAATTACCTCTTTTTCCTTAAGTCCCACGGATCCTTTAATGAATAATTGGTTTGTGATCTAACCAATAAATCGAGTCTCTCTCGAACCAATGAGAGGGTGGGGCCCCTTGTTCAATACCCGAAGTCAACACTTAAGGGAACAATTTCTCTACTAACCTTAAATAATGTAGGAGTGAATTCCATTTATCAATACTATGTCCCCAGCTATCTGCCTGACCTTATCATAAGATGTGGAGCTTATTGAGTTGGTGAACTCGGGCCACTCTCAACCATTCAGATTAAAGGATAATCTCAAACAAACATGACTTCATAGTTAGCTCAAGATTAAGATCGAGTTACCTAGGTCATCAGGTTGAAATAATCAGTTTTAACAATACACCGTATTATAAAGTAAAAGTGATTATTTCCCGGTTTGGTCTTATGCAAACTCATTGCATAGAATACCCTTAATCACATGTCTCTACATGAATGATACAGGATCACATCGTTTGTATCAAATACAAAATGGGTCGCATCCATAGTATACCCTAGATAAGGTACCCAACCTTATCCGTATACTATAGACTGTTTTGGCTATTACTTAAACTTGATTCACTTTTATGTCTACACATAAAGTCTAAGTATTCATAACATAGCGAAGGGTTCTTAGTTTATTCGATTTAGAGAAGTGTTATAAAACAATTAATATATTAAATAACATCTTTATTGAATAAATCTTGATAATGACTATATTGAGAACATGTTCAATGTTTACAAACCACGAGTTTTAGGACATAAAACCCAATAGACTCATGTCTATGAGAACAATCCTTTGATTTGTATGGGTGAGAGTGATTTGTGTCACCGACTCAGTCAGCCTACCATTTTGGGGATTTATCTAAGTAGTGAGCTGAGAACATAACTACACAAGATGGAGTTTACCCCTTCTCGTCCTCTTAGAATGTAGATAAATTGCTCTTTTAAGTGCTGAATTTAGGCATTGAGCAAGGGGCAACTCCCTCTCATTGGCCTGAGAGGGATTTGTTTATGATGAGACCATAAATAGGTTGTTCATTAGAGAATCAGTGGGACTTAAGGAGAAAGAAGCAATTACGAGCAATCGGTGAAGAATTGACTTATTGATGACTAGTTATATTCATTGAAGGGAATTGAATCCCAGCAGAAGTGTGTGATCGCATTCTTTGATTTCCTGAAAGAATTAAAAATACAAATAATTAAGAAAAGGTTAAGCAACATACCTTTGTTGATCTGTAATTTCAGCAAAGGACCACAAAATGATTATAACATACCGTTGTTGATATGTATTAAGAGTTTATATAAGATCAGACCACAAAATGATTAATCTTCATTCATTAACTACAAGATAAACCACTATAGACCCATAATTGAACTCTTATGTGCTGTAGGACAAGTTGTGTCCATGGATATAATCAGTATAAGCAAGTCGATTCTTCACGAGTTGATCATAATTACAGCTGGGTCAAATGTCTGTTCTACCCCTATAATTACCTCTTATTCTTAAGTACCACTGATTTCTCTAATGAACAATTTGTTTATGGTCTAGCCATAAACTAAGTCTCTCTCAGGCCAGTGAGAGGGTGGGTGTAAACCCTACTTTCATTTGTAAGTACTACACTTAAGTACGTAATATCATTGTGAACTTATTTATTTTCTCTCGTGTAGATCGAGGGAGAAGTGAAGGTAATTCGAGCATATTTATGGTAAGTTGAATCCTAAATCGAGCACGAAATCTATTTTGACATAACACTTAGAATACATATACGACTTAAGAAGAGTGTCACTGGTCAAACCGAAGTGAAGAGATAAATTATTATGGATTTTGTTTTTTTACAATTATTGTGTAAATATTAGTAATGAAGTATTGTTTTAAAAAAAAAAAGAGATAGAAGAAGGAAGAAAAGAAAGGAAGAAGGAAAAGGGGAAAAAAAAAGAAAAAAAAAAAGAAAAGAAAAGAAATGAAAATGGAAAATAGTGGGGGGAAGGTCAGCAGAAATTTATTTTCGGTTTTAGGCTAGTACCGACTCATTTTCCATTTTCCACACCTTTAAATGACTACATCTTTCAGTTGAGCATCAAGGGTAGGAAGAAAAAGACATCTAGGGCAAGTTGGTGTAGAATTCTTGACGAAACCGTGGTGGAATTGAAGCTGCAACCGAGGACTAGTCTGTTGTTCGCACAGTCTAAGCAAAGTCTGGTGTTTTGAGGATAGCGAGCTGCAAAGAGCGAGTTTAGGGCTGCACATTTGAGGTTAGTGAGTTAATTCAATTCTTAACAACTTCTGTGAAGGATGATTGAGCTGAATGACAAGGAAAACCAGTTCAATTGTAGGTGGAAGTGATTGATACCGATTCCTAGAGTGATTAGGAGTAGGGAGATGAAAAATTGAAATATCTGACGAATGAAGGGGAGATAGACCCTGACATTTGGAGGTAAATTAGAAAACTCATTTCTCTACAAGTTTGTAGAGGGGAAGAAATTATAATTCGGCCTAGAAATGCAACTTTTAATAGATAGAAGTGTAGATAGAAGCTATGTGAGACATGTCTCGCTAGGGAGTTAAGCGACACTGGGGGCGTGAAGGAGCATAAGCAAAACAGATCTCGCTGGTGTCCCTGGTTGGTTTTGTTTCACAAATCTCGCTGGTCTTGCTGCTCTCACTGGTCTTGCTGCTCTCACTAGTCGACAGTCTCGTTGGTACAGTTTTGTTTGTAGCTCAGTTTCGCTAGTCTAGTCTCGCTGGTTGCTTGAGTCTCGTTCATTAGTGATTATCCTTATGGAATTTGGTCTCAGTGGTGAACAATTTAACAAGTATCACTGTTTAAAACTTCTTGGTTATGTTAAAATGAATTTTAAGGAAATCTAACAAAGGAAAATGTACTATTTCAAGTCGAGAGGAGCTGAAAAATGTGTATAATCCTTTAAAGGCTTGGCACGAGTTGTGAGCGACACTTGTTTTTCTTAGAAAGTGATTTTATTTATAATGTTTAGCCATGATTTCTTAGGAAATGTGATTTTATGATGATTTGTTAAGCATGATTACTGTTTATATTTGATTTCATGGCATGAAAGGCATGTTTTGTCTATTTGCTCAAGTTTTAAAAGCATGTTTAAACAATGTTGATTAATGCGAAATGATCTAATTTTCCATGAAATATTTTATGATGAACTTTTATACAAAGCATACTTGTTTTCTAAAATGTTTTCTAAGGGGCCCAATGATGAAGGACGTTGAGAAGGCATATGGGCAACCCTATGACATGAAAGAACTCAATGCTGAAGGACGTTGAGAAGTCATTTGAGTATCCTAGGGACCCAGTACTGAAGAAGATGGAGAAGGTACATGGGCAGCCCGAGACAGTTCCTACGTGCACATAGTGAGGATTGACGCTGTTGTGTTGAGATTACTCCACATCAACTAAGGTTTCGACATTAGGTGTGTCGAGATTACTCTGTCCCAACTAAGGATATTTTCGACGTTGAGTAGCGTTAAGCCTTGCTCTGCCTCAACTATGGAAAATGTTTTGAAATGTATTGTATTTTCATGATTTTTCGGAAATGAAACGTAAATGGTTTGATAACGTTAACTAAGCATGATTTGCCTAGACATGGAAATATATTATATAAACAGAGGTTTGCTTTCGACGTTGAGTATGTTGAGCTTGCTTCGCCTCAACTAAGGATATTTTTATATGCAAGGGAATGTTTGATGAATTTGGAAATTCTATTTATGCAAAGGGCTATCGCTTATCTTTTCTTCCTTGCTTAAGCATGTTTTCTTTATGTTATAGTATTGTTTTCTCTCATTTTAAGCATGTGTAAATAGTTTTGAGTATGTGGCATGTAGATAGCTAGTTGGTTGTTGGGAAGCAAGACTAAATAATGTGTATGTAGTTGGGTATGGTTGTAATCGAGTTGGAGTTTCTGTTGATGCATATATGAATCATCATGTTGTTGTAATTATTGGTCTGATGGATTTAAATGTTGTATGATTTAAGTTTGTGTTCTGTGGGCCGTTATGAGAAATCATGTTTTCAATAGGTTAGACAAGTATGGATGGGCAGTGAACCTTACAAAGGGGATGAAGTTTGTTGCCCTCACATCTTCATCCAGGTTAAAGAGGGAAATCTGGGAGAGGGAGTGACAGTGGGGCCCTTTGTTCAAGACCCGAAATCAACACTTAAAGGAACTACTCATCTACTTACACTATCTAGGAAGGAGTGAATTCTATCTTGTGAAGTTATGTTCCCAGCTCTCCATTTAGTCAAATCCCCAAAATGGTAGTCTTATTGAGTTGGCAACTCGGACCATTCTCACCCATGCAAATCAAAGGATCGACCTCATAAACAAGATCGAGTCGCACATAATCATCCTATGAAATATTAATCTCATCAATTAACGAATTTATAAAGAGAGATTAAATATTTTGCATTCTGATCTTATACAAACTCTTTGTATAGGATACCCCTGCTCACATGTCTCCACATGAACAGTTTAGATCAAACCATTTGTAACTACTACAAAATGAGCTATATCCATAGTGTTACCAAGATAAGGCACCCAACCTTATCCATATACTATAGATCTTTAGGTTATCTCTTGAACATGATCCACTCGTATGTCAACTACATACATGTTCAAGGCTTCATGCAATAACTTTAGATTTTTCTGTTAATGGATAAATTAATATTGCATAATTAATAATTAAATTAATTAACTAATCAATTATGAGAATTTAGGGCACAAATCCCAACACCATGGACACAGAAATATATTTGATGTGTCATATGCAAATATGTATTTGATGTGTCACACCATACTTTTTAAGAAAACAATGTGTTGAAGAGTCTATGAAGAAATGAGGTAAAAGACCATGTTGGACGCATGGTCAGGACTAGGTAACGCATGGTAAGGGTGGACGCATGGAAGTAAACCAGAAGGGAAAGATGTGAAACGCATAAGCAAGAAAGGAATAAGTTATGTTGTGAAGTGTTGAAAGAGATTTAAGTCTCGTAAAGATGGAATACTATAACAAATTGAGTAACGCATAGACTTATAACAAGGAATGTTCACAAGTGTTGGAGAAGGTTGTGAAGTAAACATAAAACTGGAGCATGTGGTGGATGCATGCTAATCTATCTTAAGAGAAATAGTGTAAGTGTAAGGATAAGGTTAAAAGAGTAACCTTGGGAATAATCAAGGAATGTCCAAGGATAGGAAGATGGTCGTGGACGCAGGATGAAGGTAAACGCAATAGGACAACGCATAGAGGAAGAACTGGAGAAGGATTTATTCGTTATGAATATGAGAGTTGGACGCATGGTATGATGCGATGAGGTATAAACGCATAGTATTGCACGTTTGTCATTGACACCTAATGGCATATGTTAGCATTGGTTTATAATAGTGCGGTTATGCGTTAAAGGTGAAATCACAAATGGTGGTGTGAGCTGAAGCAGTCGCTGCGTTAGCGGGGGAAAGGAACGTACTTGGCTTACCATGCGTTGGCAAGGTTGTCATGCGTTGAGGTCCCTATGCGTTGAAGACAGAATTATCTCTATGCGTCAAAGACAGTAGTATAGTTGGCTGAGAGTTAGAAAAGTGAGTAGTGAAGCTCAAACCTTAAAGGAAATTCAACTAACGCATGAGGGCGTTGTATTGAATAAAAAGTTGTTCATTGGAAATGTTGGACGCATAAGATCAGCTTATAAAGGCCAGGTGGCTTCGTATAGATTTGACACTGTTCACTAAATTTGTTTGTTTAAATTTCTATTCTAATTAAATGGAGTTTCTTAGCTCGTTGCACAAAAATAGATTTATCATTTCCGTACAAGGATGTGTTGAGAATTACTCTAGATGTGATCATGACTAAGCAAGTTTTCCTATAAAGACCCAAGTATAAGCATTTATAGGTTTCCTGGTGAGTCCAGGGTCGAACGCAGGGATTTGTAATAACTAGGCGTTGAGAATAAATGCATGACTATGCGGTGACTGTACATGTAAATATATATCAGTTTGTTGATTATGTGTAAAACTATACATAAAGAATGAAAAGAATTTCCTACTACTAATAATGAGGTGGACGCGGCGTTGGGTATTCATATGTAAAACAATGTGTCAGATAGCATGCGTTGAGAATGAATGAAACCATGCGATAGAGGTAGAGTTGAACGTAAGAGCTAGTTGTTACCTAAGCTTTCTAAGTACAATTACATACCTACAAACTGCGTGTGTGAATCCATCTCTCGATGTTTCGACGCCACATTTATCTTATCTCTAAGATGCATGGTAAGTTTCCGTTGGCAAAAGATGAACTACATCTCTGCACTCATCTAGTCTTAATTAATGCTAAAGATTAACTATCCACTCTCTCAAGCTCGACAGTCATGCTTACTACGTTTGTTTGTCAGACAAAGTTATGCAAGCTAAAGATATGCATTAATCAAGATGTAACATACTCAGAATTGCTCAAGAAAAACTAACTTTTAACATTTAACTCATTTAACATTTAGACAGCATGGTGTAAAGTATTTAATACGGAAATAAACGGAAGATGATAGTCAATCAAACTCATATTAAGACAATAAATCATTCTCTCGAATGTCATTAACAAAATATAAGCAAGAAGGAGAGAAATGGAAATAAAATAGAAATGAAGGGCGTCAAGCCGCCACTGGCAACGTCTTGCTTCATGGAGGCTTGAAATGGTTGCTATCTGATACATAGATTCCATAAGGTGAAGATTCTCACTCACTGGGAGATGACTCTGAAGGTGCTCAGAATCCTTCTCTCAGAAGAGCTCGAAATGGAGGCTGGTTATGGTGAGGGAGAAATAGTGTAGAGCTTTCGCCTCTTGAACTGGTCTCTCTTCCTCTTTTTCTTGGAGAAGCTTGTGGACTATTTATAGGCGTCAAAAAGTTGATATCATGATGACCTGACACCTTTGCATTAAATTTCAGCCACGCTACATAGACTTTTCAGATTATCAGCTTATTTGTTCTGCCATGATCTGATTGGGTGTTGTCTTTTTCATAATGACATGACAGCTGTTTGAGCATGCGTCTGTTTCTACTTTTCAGATTGTCAACGCATAGGCTCGACGCATGGTCTCAACGCATGGGCTCAGCGCATAGGCTCGACGCATGGGTTTCCACTTGTCCTCGCAGCAGCTTCGTCTCTTCGTACTTCGATTGTTTGCGCTTCTTTTCTTCTTAACCCTGCGTTAGGAACATAAAAACTCATCGTTTTTCAGGTATTTTCTTTTGTAAGTAGTGCCAATGCATGGTGATACATTTTTCATCATTTAACTACCAAAATCATGCGTTTAGCTCCAAAGTTACTCTAATTAAATCAAATAGTGACTATAATAACTTGTATTTCTACAAGTTATCAGACACCTTATTAGTAGGAGGTGTTGAAGGCATGTCAAGTGTTTCATGCAAGGTGACACTTGGATTAATGCATGGTTAATCAAGCATGCAGCGTGACATGTGGCAAATAAGTGGCAAAAGAAGAGAAGAAGTTGGATGGCAGGCTCCTTATAAATAGAACTTTGAGGGAAAAGGAGCGACTGAGGACTCTCAAAGAAGAATTCTAGAGAGAAAAAGAGAAGAAGGCAGCAAGGACGTCCGTAGAAGGAGTATGCGGCCAAGAAAGAAGGTATTTGACAACTTAGCTAATTTTATGTAAAGAAGTTGTCTTGCGTTAAAAGGGGTCGACTTTGCGTTGAAGACAAACATAATGTTCAAGGTGAACGCGGCGTCTAGAGTTAGGTGATGCGTTCAAGTTGGACCTTGCGTCCAAGTGAGGGTGACACATCCGAAAAAGAAGTAAGAAGAGTTGGGATGCACTTCGCGGAAGTATCAACCTTGCGTTGAAGGGCAGGGTTGCGTTTAACCGAGCTGGCAGAGGGAAATAGAGCTTTGCGTTTCTGAGACTAGAACGCTGTGTCCAAGAAGCTCGGGAAGAGGAAATAGAAGAAAGGAAGAAGAAGTATTCTTTGGCAAGTACAGGTGAGTAACACCTGCGTTTTACAAAATATAAATGAATTCTTTATGAATATAATTTTATGGGTTTCTAATGAAACAATGCATGTGTTTTCATATATGAAGCATATGAACATGTTGTTTATAAAACTAAGAGCATGCGTTTATATATATATAAAAGAATATGAGCCAGCTGAGAAGCATGCGTTTTACTTGAAAACTTGAGAATGCTGGGTAACGCATGGTAACTTTGAGAATGCTGAGTAACGCATAGTAAATTTGAGAATGTTGGGTAACGCATGGTGATTGATTGAAACTTGTATTCATGGTTTTTCTAAAAAGCATGGTGTTTTATAAGCTCTGAAAAGGGACCCTAATGCTCAAGGACTCGTAGAAGGCATTGTGGGCAGCCCGAGTTATACAAGGTACCCAATGCTCAAGGACTAGATGAAGGCAAATGGGTAACCGGAAAAATAGAAATGGGACCCAATGCTCAAGGATAAAAGGAAGGCATATGGGCAGCCCGAGTAATAATATCTATGTGCACATAGAAGAATATATATATACGACGCTGATATGTTGAGATTACTCCACACAGCTAAGGTTAATCGACGTTGAGGAGCATTGAGCACTGCTCCGCCTCAACTAGGGAAAAATTATTTGAAATGAATGAGATTTATATTATTTTATTCCAAACAGATATGTACACATGTATAACCAAAAATTGATCATGTTATAAACTAATTTTCAGTGTGATATTTTATACGAGTTCAATCAGTTTTACACTTAAAGTGTAATGTTTTTCAGAAACTGTTACTCACTGAGCTGTTAGCTCATGCTTTCATATGTTTTCCATTTTCAGGTAGCATGACAGTTCGCGTTGCCGATCGAAGTCGAGGTTTGTCAAGAGCATGTGATGGAGAGGTTGACAGTGGGTTACGTGATAGGGTAGTCGGTAACTGCTGTCTTCACATCTCTTCTCGGGTTATGGATGATAATCTGGGAGGGAGTGTGACATGATGGCTATGTGTGGTTAAACTCATTGTTTTAGGGTGTTGGATGATTTAATTATGGACTTATGTTAATGGTTTAGTACTTTTTATGGATGTTGTTGAATGATATGTTTTTCAATGCTATTGTGCTTATTCTTTATTGATTGATCATTAATAAGTCTTAGGTTAGATGTATGATTGAGTGGTTGTATGTCTAATTCGATCCATGACATTGAATCTCTCACTAATCTTTCATGAAAATAGCTAGGTTATTAGAGAAGGTTTATCATGACTAATCTTAATGCTATGCTTCTTAACTTGGTTTCAAGAAATTAGTAATTAATTAGGTTGCATAAGAAATGGTTGTTGTTGAGAGAAAATAATACATGTATTAGTTTGTAGACTTAAACATATTGTTTGCACATAATTCCATGAAAACCTAAAACATGACTTAATGAAGTAATCAATGACATCAATAGCCTCAAACACTCTTGTCCCTTGAAGTTTCACTTACTTTTGTTTTCTTGTTTTCTTGTTATCAAAATCTTAAATCCAAATTCGAGGTCCATCCGTTAGATAAAATCGATTAAATTCTTGAATAGCTAAGTGAATATATCAAATTCAATCTCGAGTGGATATGATACTCAGACTTAGATTGTTTTATATTATAACTTGACCCGTGCACTCGCAGAATCACACATCAGTGGAGTTCTGGTTTAGAGGTTAGTTGGGTGTGTTGCACGCTTGGGTGGGCAGGCTTTGAATCGTAGGCTGCATGCTCAGTAGGTGGGCAGGTGGGGTTGACATACTTAGTTTAAGGGTTAAGTCGTTCGACACCGAGTAGCTTGGATGTCAGCCAGTGTACGTGATCGACGCCAGTGGTCCCTATGTGACGTCGACATTGAGTGTTGTGAGTGTGAGGTTGATGCCCAATGCGCGCATTTGCATACTATGCGGGTGTGCAGAGCTGCCGCACAGGGCCTGTGTCTGTGCTTGTGCCCATGCATGCGTGCGTGTGTGGCCAGTGTTTGTGCATGTGAAAGTGTCGGTGCCCAGCCTAGCTGCACGCTGATAACTTGTAGAAATACAAGTTATTATAGTCTTTTTCTTAGAGAAATAGAGATTAAATAAAGAATCATGCGGCAGTTTATGTTGATTTTTACCAATAAATCTTCCTTTGCGTTCTACTCTTGTATTTTTATGAAGATAATGATTTTACCACTTTTTAAGCCTAAAATGCATGTTTTAACGCAGGAATGCAAACGATTCGTTGATGACTTCTTAACGCAGGACTATGCGTTAGCCATTTGTTCTTCATGCACGCATGATCTGAACGGAACGCGAACAACCTGAAGATGCGTTAACGACTTCTCAACGCAAGACTATGCGTTAGCAACCTATGACGCGTTGACTTCAACCCAACTCTCCATGAACGCATAAGACACAAGGCGTGGAGAATCAGATTAGAATCTTGAGATATCGTCGAAAGATTGACATACATAATCTGTGGCTAAAGTGGTGGATCTAAATTGACCCGAGAATTACGCAATTAGGCGAGATGGACGCATGATATCAATTTCGCCGCCAATCAAGCAGATTTGCCATTGATTGCGAACGCAACATCTATAAAATGGCAGTCCTGCAAGATGAAAAAGTGTTGTTGATTCTCGGAAGAATTCCTAAGTGACAGAAGAGTTCTCTCCAGACCTCAACCGGAGACGAATAGTGTTGTGCAGATAGATCTCAAGTCCCCGGCAACGGTGCCAAAAACTTGTTGTGAATAGATTGTGGAAATGGAATTTACAAACGCAAGGTGCAAGTAAGCTATGATTATGCGTTTCACATGCTATGCGTTGAACATACCATGCGTCTTACTTATGCTTAAATGCTATGTGTTGGTCATCTGTCAAGTTTTCCTATCCTTTACCCAAGTATAAACAAATGAGTAGGTTTTCTCGGTGAGTCCGAGGTCGAACACAGGGATTATATTGATTCTATATTTAAGTGGATTATATGCGTTGCAGTGGTAACCAAGAAATAATTGAGGTGTGTTTGTTTCTAATCTAAAGAAAGCGATAACATGTACACTAAACTAAATTGTGGAAGATGGAAAGGCATGCCACACAGCAAAGTCAGCTAATGATTTGAAAGAATGGATAAAAACAGGGTTCGGGTTGGTTAACATCTAACATCGGAAACGCATGGTGATAGTCTATTCATACTTGCGACTCTTTTTCCGGTTGTCAGCCGCTATGCATTATATGTCTATAATGCATAAGAGAGTGTTAAAAACCAAGGTTATTCCTATAGAAAGGTAACACTTCTTGGCCTCGTCAATTGAGTTCCACAATCACTTACCCTCTCGAGCAGTCTGATTATTACTACTTATATCGATTAGCTAGATGGACATAAGCATCGGATTAAGTTTGCAATTGACAAGATGCAATAGTTACACTATGGTTCTTATTTAGATGCTAACGCAACCCTAGACCCTTGATAGATTAGTTACTCATGGATTCAAAGTAAAAAGTGAAAAGTACAGAGAAATGAGTAGACATGGAAGAAATATATATTGATGAACGGAATACAACTTTAGATAAGCTCAATGTCTTGACACAAATCTAAAATCAAGGTAGCAAAATAAGATGGAAAGCAGGAAAAGGCGTCAATGTCTTGAGTCGCTTGGATGGAAGTGTGAGGTTCTTCTGTGAAGTGGTCAGGTGGAGGGAAGACTCTTCTCTCTCGAGCTATTCGTCTCCGGTTGAAGTCTGGAGAGAACTCTGCTGTCACTTAGGAATTCTTCCGAGAATCAACACCCTTTCTCATCTTGCAGGTTTCCCCTTTTATAGATGCTGCGTCTGCAATCAATGGCAAATCTGCTTGATTGGCGGCGAGATTGATATCATGCGTCCATCTCGCCTGATTGCGTAATTCGCAGGTCAATTTAGATCCACCACTTTAGCCACAGATCATGTTCGTCAAACTTCCGACAATCTCTCAAGATTCTGATTTGATTCTCCGCGCCTTGCGTCTTTTGTCATTATGCATTCATGGAGAGTTGGGCTGATGTCAACGCGTCATAAGTTGCTAACGCATAGTCTTGCTCAACGCATTGACTAGTCTCTCAGAATGCTATACTCAATCAGCTACCCGTCAGTTATAGTACTTCTCTACCTCTATATTCTTTTCTTTAGGATGGGTTTAATTTGTATCCGGCAAGCTTTCTTTTCAAAATTCTTTTCTCATTATTCACAAAATTTTTGTTTCTTCTTTTAACACTGAGTCTGAAAAGGTGAAGATATAAAGTTCCTTTTTCATTCTTGTTTTCTTATTTATGTATTAAGCATGTGTCGAGTAGGGTTACCCACCTTCGTTCTGACATATCAACGATGGGGTGCATGAAGGCAGCCAACTACGAGCAAGTGCCTTTCTCGACTAAACTCTTATCTAAGCTCGGTTTCCTCACTAGACATTGGAGTTTGTTATTTTATCCATGCGTCGCTGATTATGATTACCCACCTTCGTTTTGACACACCAACTATGGGGTGCATGGAGGCGGCCAACTACGAGCAGGTGTCATTTTCAGCTAAACTCTTAACAAGATAAATATATTAGTCTTGCCAACGGAGTTTTGCGTTTACATATATATATATATATATATATATATATATATATATTTTTAGACATGGAAGAAATAAGTTCCTCATATTTTTATATTTGACAGTTCAAACCTCTTCCACCCCCAACCTTGAGAGTAGCAAGGTCCTCATTGCTTAAATTGTAAAGAAAGATTATGTTACAAAATATTGTAAAAGAGGTTTGAATTGACCGCTTGCATACATGCAAAGTAGGTTTGCGTTTCTAAGGAATAGTATGCAGACGCATTGACTGTAATCTAACTTAAGAGTGTACAAAAAGTGTAAGCATGATTATCCTCATAGTGACTAACTTTTCAACACAAAGGTAAAAGTTGGGAATAATTGAATGTACTTAGAATGAATTTACAACAAGGCACAACGCAAAGAAGTAATTAGAAATTTCATGTGGTGAAGAAAATTGGTGAACACATACAGTTATCGCATACAGAATACTGATGAACGCATGGTTTTTAGTTCAAAGTATGCGTTGAAAGTTTTAAATATTATGCGTATGAAAAATTACAGCTCCTAATTTCAACTTGATAAACATAGAAATCGTTTATCGATGAACGCATAGTTCAATTATGCGTTAGACGCATGCATGATTGGAAAAGTATGCGATGAAATCAAATTGTTTACAAACTCGACGCCTGATTTCATGCTTCTTTAATCTATACTATTGTTAATACTGAATTCAAAGAATGACAAACAAATACTAGAAAGAAAACAAGGGTAAAAGAAAGCATCCCTGGAAAAGTAGGCGTTTAGCAGCGCAGGGACCTTTCAACGGAAGCTCAGTCATTACACTCGCGTTGGTCAATGGAGGTTTTGTCGATTTCAAGCTCTTTAATGTGATAGGGTTTTACCCTTTGTCCATTGACCTTGAAGGAAGTGGTTCCGTCTTCATTTGTTAGCTTGACAGCACCATGCGGGAACACTTCCTTGATTATGAATGGTCCAGACCAACGATACTTCAGCTTACCTAGAAATAAGCGCAACCTTGAGTTAAATAATAGGACCTTCTGGCCGACGTATAGAGTTTTCTTACTAATATTTTTGTCGTGCCATTTCTTGGTCCTTTCTTTATACAATTTTGCGTTTTCGTAAGCTGAATGTCTCCATTCCAGGAGTTCATTTAATTGAAGCTTTCTTGCTTTGCCACTTGCGTCTTGGTCTAAATTGAGCTTCTTCATAGCTGTTGTGGAATAAATTGTGGAATTGGAATTTACAAACGCAAGGTGCAGGTAAGCAATGATGATGTGTTTCACATATCATGTGTTGAACATGCTATGCGTCTTACTACTATGCGTTGGTGATCTGTCAAGTTTTCCTATCCTTTACCCAAGTATAAGCAAAGGAGTAGGTTTTCTCGGTGAGTCCGAGGACGAACACAGGGATTATGTTGATTCAATATTTATGTGAATTACATGCGTTGCAGTGGTAACCAAGAAATAGTTGAAAGTGTGTTTGTTTCTAATCTAAAGAAAGCGATAACATGTACACTATACTAAATTGTGGAAGATAGAAAGCATGCGACACAGCAAAGTCAGCTAGGTGAATTTAATGAATGGATAAAAATAGGGTTCGGGTTGGTTAACATCTAACATCGGAAACGCATGGTGAAGTCTATTCATACTTGCGACTCTTCTCCCGGTTGTCAGCCGCTATGCGTTATATGTCTATAACGCATAGGAGAGTGTTAAGAACCAAGGTTATTCCTATAGACAGGTAACACTTCTTGGCTCTTGTCAATCGAGTTCCACAATCACTTACCCTCTCGAGCAGTTTGATTATTACTACTTATATCAATTAGCTAGATGTCATAAGCATCGGATTAAGTTTGCAATTGACAAGATGAAATAGTTACACTATGGTTCTTAGTTAGATGCTAACGCAACCCTAGACCCTTGAGAGATTAGTTACTCATGGATTGAAAGTAAAAAGCGGAAAGTATAAAGAAATGAGTAGACATGAAAGAAATATATATTGATGAAACGGAATACAACTTTAGATAAGCTCAATGTCTTGACACAAATCTAAAATCAAGATAGAAAAGTAAGATGGAAAGCAGGAAAAGGCGTCAATGTCTTGAGTCGCCTGGATGGAAGCGTGAGGTTCTTCTGTGAAGTGGTCAGGCGGAGGGAAGACTCTTCTCTCTCGAGCTATTCGTCTCCGATTGAAGTCTGGAGAGAACTCTGCTGTCACTTATGGAATTCTTCCGAGAATCAACAACCCTTTCTCATCTTGCAGAGCTGCCCTTTTATAGATGATGTGTTCGCAATCAACGCATCGTTTGCATTCCTGCGTTAAAACATGCGTTTTAGGCTCAAAAAGTGGAAAAATTATTATCTTCATAAAAATACAAGAGTATAACGCAAAGGAAGATTTCTTAATAAAAATCAACATAAACTGCCGCATGCTTCTCTATTTAATCTCTATTTATCTAAGAAAAAGGCTATGATAACTTGTATTTCTACAAGTTATCAATAGCCCAGATGGGCTTGTGTTCCAACTCAAGCGGGAGATGGCATGCTTTCCCAAACACCAACGCATAGGGTGACATGCCTATAGGTGTTTTAAATGCCGTTTTGTATGCCTATAGAGCTTTATCTAATCTCTCCGTCCAATCTTTCCTTGATGTGCTCACAACTTTTTCAAGTATGGACTTGATCTCCCTGTTTGTTATTTCAGCTTGGCCGTTTGTTTGTGGGTGATAGGCAATTGCAACCCTGTGCAAGACATTAAATTTTGTCAATAAATTAGTGATTATGCGATTTATAAAATGTGTACCTTTATCACTAATTATCGCTCTTGGTGTCCAAAATCGAGAAAAGATTTCTTTCTTTAAGAACTTGGACACTGTGTTTGCGTTGCTCTTCGCACAGGCTGTTGCTTCTACCCATTTTGATACGTAGTCGACCGCTACTGATATATATTGATTACCGCAAGAAGGAGGAAATGGTCCCATAAAATCGATTCCCCATACGTCAAACAACTCAACTTCCAGCATTGAGTTTAGAGGCATCTCATTTCGGTTGGAAATGTTGCCTGTTCTCTAACAACGATCGCAAGCCATCGCATATGCCCTTGCATCTTTGAATAATGTGGGCCAGAAATACCACTTTGCAACACCTTTGCAGCTGTTCTCTGCCCCCCAAAGTGTCCTCCGTAAGGTGTTTCATGACAGCTTCTCAAAATGTTATGCGTTTCATATTCTGGAACGCATCGACGCAGGATGTGGTCCGGGCCAAGTCTGTACAGATATGGCTCATCTCAGCAGTAGAACTTACTTTTGTATTGGAGCTTCTTCCTTTGTTGAGCGCTGAAATTTTCAGGCCATTGGTTGCAGACCAAGTAGTTTACTATGTCTGCATACCACGGTTCCTGACTCTCTGCGTTCATGATGTGCTCGTCTGGGAATCGTTCCTCTATGTCACTCCAACTTTCCTGGACCTCTTTATTTTCCAACTGAGATAGGTGGTCCGCAACTTGATTCTCGGTTCCCTTTCTATCTTTAATCTCAAAATCGAGTTCTTGTAATAGCAGAACCCAATGGATGAGTCTAGGCTTTGCGTCCTTTTTTGCCATCAAATATTTGATCGCAGAGTGATCGCTATAAATGGTCACCATTGACCCTACCAAATATGCTCTGAATTTGTCAACCGCAAAGACTATGGCTAACATTTTTTTCTCAATAGTAGTGTAGTTCTCCTGAGATGCGTTCAATGTTTTACTAGCATAAAAGATGGGGTGCATTATTTTCTCTTTTCTTTGCCCCAATACTGCTCCCAGTGCATGGTTGCTTGCGTCGCACATTAGTTCAAATGGGACCAATCTGGTGCAACTAAAATTGGTGCTGAAATTAGGGCTTGCCTTAAAGACTCAAACACATATAGACATTTACTATCAAAATTGAACTCCCTATTGGTTTCCAATAGCTCGCTCAGTGGTTTTGTGACTTGCGAAAATCCTTTGATGAATCTTCTATAAAAGCCCGCAGGGCGTAGGAAACTTCGCAAAGTCTTTACATTTGTGGGGGCTGGGAGCTTCGCTATCGCATCTATTTTTGCTTGATCAACTTCCAATCCAACCTTAGAAATCTTATGTCCCAACACAATACCTTCAGTGACCATGAAGTGGCATTTTTCCCAGTTGAGGACTAGGTTTGTGTCTTCGCATCACTTTAACACTCGTTCCAAGTTGGTCAAGCATTCATCATATGATTTCCCAAATACTGAGAAGTCATCCATAAACACCTCTACTGAATGTTCCAGATAGTCGGAAAATATTGCCATCATGCACCTTTGGAACATTCCTGGTGTGTTACAAAGCCCGAACGGCATGCGTCTAAACGCAAAGGTGCCATATGGACATGTGAACGTTGTCTTCTCTTGATCTTCCGGAGCTATCATGATCTGGTTATAGCCGGAATATCCATCAAGGAAGCAGAAGAATTCATTTCCTGCCAGCCTGTCTAGCATTTGGTCGATGAATGGCAATGGGAAGTGATCCTTCTTTGTTGCCGCATTCAGCTTGCGGTAGTCCATACAGATGCGCCAACCAGTGACTGTTCTTGTTGGTATCAACTCATTTTTACTGTTCATGATCACCGTCATTCCCCTTTTCTTAGGTACACACTGAACTGGGCTTACCCAGCTGCTGTCGGAGATGGGATAAATGACCCCTGCGTCGAGCCATTTTGTCACACCCCCTCCCAGATACCCTTTGATAACTTGTAGAAATACAAGTTATGATAGCATTTTTCTTAGATAAATAGAGATTAAATAGAGAAGCATGCGGCAGTTTATGTTGATTTTTTTATTAATAAATTTTCCTTTGCATTATACTCTTGTATTTTTATGAAGATAATGATTTTACCACTTTTTGAGCCTAAAACACATGTTTTAACGCAGGAATGCAAACGATGTGTTGACAACTCTTAACGCAGGACTATGCGTTAGCAATCTATTCTTCGTGGACGCATGATCTGAACGGAACGCGAACCTGTAGATGCGTTAACTACTCAATGCAAGACTATGCGTTAGCAACTCATGATGCGTTGACAACGGGTAAACTATCCATGGACGCATAAACAACCATCAACACAAGGCAGCGGACAATCAGATCAGAATCTTGAGAGATTGTCGGATGATTGACGAACATGATCTGTGGCTAAAGTGGTGGATCTTAATTGACCCGAGAATTATGCAATTAGGTGAGATGGACGCATGATATCAATCTCGCCGCCAATCAAGCAGATTTGCCATTGATTGCGAACACAGCATGCGTTTCCGATGTTAGATGGTAACCAACCCGAACCCTGCTTTTATCCATTCATTCAAATCATTAGCTGACTTTGCTGTGTCGCATGCCTTTCCATCTTCCACATTTAGTCTAGTGTACATATTAGCGCTTTCTTTAGATTAGAAACAAACACCTCTCCCAATTATTCTTGGTTACCACTACAACGCATATAATCCACATAAATATAGAATCAACATAATCTCTATGTTCGACCTCGAACTCACCAAGAAAACCTACTCCTTTGCTTATACTTGGGTAAAGGAGAGGAAAACTTGACAGATCACCAACGCATAGCATTTAAGCATAAGTAAGACGCATGGTATGTTCAACGCATAGCATGTAAAACGCATCATCATCATAGCTTACTTGCACCTTGCGTTTGTAAATTTTCATTTCACGATTTATTTTACAACACCATTCTCCTCTAGGAGTGAGTGCGAACCTGCATACCTTCTACCTCTATACTATAACATAAATCATTTCCAGATCTTTAAGACTTAACTATATGCCAGCTTAACCTCAAGATATAAACACTTCTGCTCAAATTTCATGCAATAAAATAACAACTTATCAAACAAGTGTTTTATACATATACTACAAATCAGTCCTCACAACACCCCCAAGGAACATGTACATCAACAAAACATGAACATAAACTGCGTATTTACAACTATCTCAGAGGACTGCTCCAAGGTAGGCCCAGATGAGAATCTTTTGTAGGCTAGGTGTCACACCCCCTCCCGGATTATCCTCCAAAACCCGAGAGGAGATGTGAAGACAGCAACCTTGACTCCTTTGTAAGGTTCACTGTCCAACCACTATCACTAAAGACGGCCCAGACGAGGTCCTTGTGTAGGCAAAGCATCCCGAACTCGCTTGCTACCTGGAAAATTAGAAAAAACATGGGAAAGCGTGAGCTAAAGCCCCGTGAGTGACTGGTTTTGTAAAAGTATCTTTTGTTCGAAAACAGGCATGTTAAATTAATATGCATAAAACAAGGATTTAGCACGAGAATTCAACAGAAACATATTTTCCACAAAACTTTATCAATCTCGTAAATCCGTTCCAAAACATATAGAATCGTTTTCCAAAATAATTAAACAGAAAACCGTTTGGTTTTTTTCAATCTTTTCCCTTAGTTGAGGCGGAGCAAGGCTCAACGCTCTCAACGTCGAAATCAACCTTAGTTGGGGTGGAGCAAGACTTAACACACCCAACGTCATAATTATCCCTGGCTCGATGCGGAGCAAAACTCGACGCACCAGCCAATCAACCTCTATGTGCACATAGGAATATGACGGGTTGCCCAAGTACCTTCTCATGTCCTTGAGTACTGGGTCCTGGGGAAACTCACATGCCTTCTCAAGTCCATCAGCACTGAGCCTCCTCTAAAACATTTTATCAATCAGTTTACATAAATAGTTCATCTAAAACCTTTCGTAGAAAATAGATTGTTCCTTGATAAACAACATCTTTCAACATGCCTTTCAATATCATAAAGCAATCAGGTAAAACATGCCTTTTGAACAATATAGTCAAATATCATGCTTTTCATGAAAACAATCATCTCAAAGCCATATCACGTAATAACATTTTCAATAAAGTTCGTTTTTAGAAGAAGAACGGAGTCACTCACAAATCACTTAAGAAATTTCCTCTTTTCCCTTGAAATCCTATTTTCCCGAGCTCCTTGAACGCAAGGCTTGAGCTTCTAACCTGCAAGGTAGCTGTTTCCACTCTCTGGTAGCTTAGTTGAACGCAGTGTTCTAACTCTAGAATGCAAGACTGACGTTCCTCTGTCAGTTCGGTTGGATGCAACCCTGCCCTTAAACGCAAGGTTGATGACTAATGCAAGGTGCAGCCTAACTACTCTTACTTCTTTCAGATGCGTCGACCTCTCTTGGACGCAAGGTTTAACTTGAATGCATCGCCTGTCTTCAATCGCGGCTTTCACCTTGGACGTTGAATTCGTCTTAAACGCAAGGCTGACATCTCTTCGACGCAAGACAACTTCTTTTAACATCGGATGGCTAAGTTGTCAAGAATACCTTCTTTCTTCCCTCTCTCTCAAGATTTCTTACTTCAGAATCATCAGTCGTTACTTTTCCCTCAGGGTCCTATTTATAGAGGGCTTGCCATCCTACTTCCCCTCTCTTTTTGCCACTTGATTGCCACATGTCACGCTGCATGTCTGACTAACCATGCATTAGTCCAAGTGTCACCTTGCATGAAACACTTAACATGCCTTCAACACCTCCTACTGATAAGGTGTCAAATCTATATGAAGCCACCTGGCCTTTATAAACTTATCTTATGCGTCCAACATTTTCCAATAGACAATAATTCATTCAACACAACGCCCTCATGCGTTCGTTGAGTTTCCTTTAAGGTTTGAGCTTCACTATTCACTTTTCTAACTCTCAGCCAACTACACTACTGTCTTTGACGCATAGAGATAACTCTGTCTTCAACGCATAGGGACCTCAACACATAACAATCTTACCAACGCATGGTAAGCCAAGTACGTTTCTTCCCTCGCCAACGCGGCGACTACTTCAGCTCACAACAACCATTCGTGATCACCTTCAACGCATAGTCGCACTATTATAAACCAGTGCTTACACAATGTCACTAGGCGTCAATGACAACAAATCCCTCTCAAGCTCTTCCTCTATGCGTTGGTCCTGTTGCGTTCACCTTCATCCTGCGTCCATCACCATCTTCCTATCCTTGGACATTCCTTGATTATTCCCAAGGTTATTCTTTTAACCTTTTCCTTGCACTTAAACTATTTCTCTTAAGATAGATTAGCATGCGTCCACCACATGCTCCAGTTTTTATGTTTACTTCACAACCTTCTACTTTTCAACACTTGTGAACATTCCTTGCTATTAGTCTATGCGTTACTCAATTTGCTATAGTATTCTATCTTTCCGAGACTTAGATCTCTTTCAACACTTAACAACATAGCTTTATTCCTTTCTTGCTTAAGCGTCTTACCATCGCCAATGCGTACATCTTCTCTTATGCGTTTCACTTCTTTCCCTTCTCGGTTTACTTCCATGCGTCCACCCATACCATGCGTTACCTTGGTCCTGACCATGCGTCCAACATGGTCTTTTACTTCTTTTCTTTATGGACTCTTCAACGCATCAGTTTCCTAAAAGTAGGGTGTGACAATCCCACTCACCTTAGAAAAAAAATTTCGTCCTCGAAATTTAGGCAGTATGATAAGATATGAAAATAGAAAATACTTCTTACTCGTATACGTTGTTTATACAATTCTTACTTAAACAGTACCTTTAACTATAATAACTAAATTACTTCTTTCCATTCTTTTCTTCTTCTTAATACTTGAGCCTCCCTTGTTCTGTGGACAATCTTTGTATTAATGCCCCGGTTGCTCACACATATAACAAACATCTTCCTCAGCTTGGCTGCAAAAGTCTATAAATGTATTGCATCACTTCCGGTGATGTTCTTTCACCCATACGCAAGTATCTTTCTTTACTAACATTTCCCCCGAATGTCCTTTTTCCTCAAACTGGACATCTGTTTGCCAAGTGTTTCCATTTCCCCTTTGTTTTCCTTGTCTGACATGATGAACTATACACAAAATAAATATATTAGCTTCTGGTAATCTCAATCAGTCCAAATCCTCGTATACTTTGTCCCCCTTGGACACTTCGTAACCTTACTTAAATGTATTATGTTTTCCTCGTAGAAATTACTACATAAACAAGGAAAATAATTTCATAAGAAACACTTCTCCGAAAACCATTGCAATTTCCATTTAGTTGTAGTTTGACTACTATGGGCTTATCCTTTACATTTTACTTGAACGCGTAGTTCGCTAACGCGTTCTTGATTATAAATCTGAGCGCATATTTCGGTTGCTAACCTGGACGCGTCGCATCCTGCGTTTACTATAACACACATCAGTCGCATAATTCAGTTCAACGCAACTTTCTCAATCACTACCAACGCATAGCTTCTTATTCAAAACCTCACAAGCTTAAACTTTTACTCCCGCTTTCCTTCAAAAGCATATATCTTTCTAGCCCCCGCATCCTCTTTATACCTTTGCTCAAATTACTTCTTTTATTCTTAGCTCCGATTAACTCCTTGTTCACCAACGCATATTAGCCTTCACAAAGTATAGAACTTTTATCTACACTTTACTTCCAACAACAATACTATGCGTTTTCTGTAACTTATGAATTCACCACACTTCCGCTGCGCTACTCTGATAGTCAATGCTCTTGCTTTCCCTTCTTTTCGGATTACTTACGGGGATATAGTTTTCCTTTCAATACTCAATTTACTTAACCATTCTTTTCTTTCACGTATTCTTATACATCTCTTTAGCATGCCTATGCGTTTTGATTTTCTCAACACCAAGTGCATATCAAATTTTCTCTTTCTCTAATCCTTTGGTGAATTTCCTTTTCTTCAGATCACACTTCCAAATCTAGTAGTCTAGTTCTTTTACTTATAATTATTTCAGAATTACTGAATTCAAGTATAAGTCTGTTAATCTTCAACGCATACCTTTTTACCGATTTCAACCAACGTATGTTGCTGATCCAGCAATCTCATCAACGCATAGCCTCAACATTTACACTTGCCCAACTCCTGGAACACATGCTTCAACCAGCCAACTCTTCATCCTTACGTTTAAACTTAGCTACGCAATTTCTTTCCTATTTTCAGTTATTACCCATGCTCACTCTTACGGACTTCTTTATTTCACTTTACCAACGCATGGACACTATAACTCAAAAACTTTCGACCAACACTTCTAATTACCCATCTACTTGCTTGCCATTCTTCAAGCTAAGAGTAAAACTTCCAACTTACCACTTTCTTGTAAGAATTTCGTCTTAAAATTTATGTGGGTTGTTAGTCTCTCCAGAACAATTGTGAATACTGTTTTTTTTTATCATTTGTTCCTTGGGCTTAGCTTCCCAAATAGCTTCCTCTTCATCATGATTTCACAAGTCTTAAGCCAACGAATTCAACATCTTAATACTTTACTCCTTTTCATCAAATGAACATTTGAATCAATTCCTTCTCATAACTTAACTCATTTCTTAGCTCCATTGGTTACACCTTAAGTATATGAGTAGAATCAGGGACATATTCCTTTAAACATGAGACATATTGTGTTCCATAGACACAATATTGAACTGCAACTTTATTTATAAGCTTGTTGTAAATCTTTCAGAACTTAGAACTTATCCCCATGCATCCGTATCACTCTATCCAGTATATATGTTTCTTCGCTAGGCAAGAAACGCTCTATCTTGTCAACTTCCACCAATCACTAAATATTCATCAACATTGGCTGACATCTTTGGTAATCCAAATAAGAAAATCATTATAACATATCCATTTCCACTTCAAAATAGAAAGTGAGTTTAGTATCTGTACCTACGGACCAATCCAACATTTTATCCCGTACTCTGCTATTTCACTTTTCACTCTTGGCCATTAGTAAATATTTCCTTAACTTTCTATACATCGCTGTACTTCCAGGGTGTATAACTTAAACCTAGTTTTGAGCCTCTTATTAAACCTTATGAATTTCGTGGTCATCCTTCTATGCGTCCATGAGGTATATACAAAATTTTGCTTCCAATTTTTCCCTTTTTCTTCTCCAATACTTAATCGTTTCCTTAACCATTATTCTAATATTCATCCATCTCTTGTTTCCTTCTTTTAGCATTGTTTTCACCTTTATAGCACATCAAACGCTTAACCTTAGTTTCGTTTGATTAACCCATAAGACCATTTCTAATAAGTTATTTCTCATTCCTTAACTATTATGAGCTTCAGTTGCTCAACGCGTCACCTTATCAACGCATAAAAATTCTTCAACGCATAACAATTTTTCCAACTACAGCAACTTCCAATGCTTAACGACCTCTTTTGCACATGCTATACTATACTTAAGGGCTTCCTAATCAGCACAATGATCCTTTATAGCAACCTTTTAGCGCATAGCTGCTGCCCATCGCATAGCTACTGCCCATCGCATAGCTACTGTCCATCGCATAGCTACTGCCCATCGCATAGCTACTGTCCATCCCATGGCTTATCAATACATCGCTAACCTTCAACCTATCGCATACAACTACTCTCCAATTCAAGGTATTCTTATTAACGTACGGTATGTTGAATACAACTTTTCTTGGTCAAATTCCATCTTCACTTCCAACGCATCGTGACACCTTTCAACGCCTGGCAGCCCTAACAAATGTATCAACTCTTCTTCCTTACTAACAGGGTCTACCTTCTCATTATAGCAGTTTCCAATGCTAGACTTACTAACTCATAGCCAAATTCTACTTCTTTCTTTAACTTGCTAAACATCGCATTCCAGCCAAATTCAGAACTTTCTTTCTTCTACAAACTTGTAAAGACATAAGTCCTTTATCTTACCTCAAAGTCTCATAAGGAAAGTCCTCTTCGTTTGAGTGATATTCTCAAACAACCCCGAATTGCTCCTAATCATCCTGCAATTCAGCTTTGATCTCTTCTACCTGGAGTTTAACACACATTTACTCACATTCGGCCCGAGTATCCTTCATGAAAATTGCTAGAAGTTGAGTTAACTTACTAACCTCAAAATTTCGACCCTAGCCACAGCTTCCACAGTTCGTTCTTCCCCCAACACTGAACGATACTCAGATTAAGTAACATCAGTTGAATTCTCCGTTCCAGCTCAAGTTTCCTCCACAAAAACGATGAGAATTCCACCCCAAACCAACATAAACACCTTCTTCTACCTCCCTCCGTTGTTTAGCTACGAAATGGGACCACTCGAGCTCTAAAATGTGATCAAAATAATTGAATACTCAGTCCACTTATATATATACCACCGACTTAATCTCCACTTCATTTCTATATATTGATCTAATCGACGCATACCTTCTGCGCATGGCTTCAGCAACGCATAGCCTCGATTTTGTGTGTTACAATTTCCCAACGCCCTATCGCCGGATAGCCGATGAATGCATGGTCCTCTCGGCCATTCTTCTATGCACCAACGCATACCCACCTTCAACGCATGGTAGCGTTCAACGCATAGTGGCTTTCGACGCCTCGTGGCCTTCAATGTCTCGTGGCCTTCAACGCCTAATGGCCATCAACGCCTAGTGGCCTTCCTTCACATCTGCGTCCACGCCAAACTACTTTCGTCAACGCATAGCCCCACCAACGCATGGCGAACACTTAGCCATTTTTGCTCCCACACAACTCGGCCAACTTTTCCTACTTCACGCCCATCTCTTAGTCTCTTCTTAACTTGCCTTCTCACAATGTCAAGTACGGGGCTTACACATTTGATGATTTCTTTCTTTACAACCTCCTTCATCACTAGGTTGAGCCTGCGTTGCCTTTCTACTGAACCATCCTTACCTTCTTCCAACTGAATTTTATGCGTGCATTATGAAGGACTTATTCCTCTAATGTTCACTAGGGTCCATCCAATGGCTTTGATATGATTTTTCAATATCTCCAGCAAAGCCTTTTCACAGTCTGTAGTCAACGCAGAGGATATGATGATCGGTAGCGTGCTCTCTTCTCCCAAATATGCATACTTTAGATGCATCGGCAGTGTTTTTAACTCAAGGGTTGGTGGTTCTTCTAGGGATGGCTTTATTTTCTCCGTGGACCGGTTGCTTAAGTCTAGGCGTTCAAAGCTTGCGTTGGAGATTACACCGATTTTCGCCTCTCTTCCCTCATCCATTTAATCCAGCATTGTTTCGTCTTCTGACCATGCGTCTATAATGCTTGCCTTTTCTTCAATTATATATTCGATCATCTGACAAGAATGAAAATCGTCAGGATATTTCAACGCATTAAAGACATTAAACTTTACCTGCTAGTCGTCCACCCGAATTGTTAGTTCCCCTTCCTGGACGTCAATCAGGGCCCGTCCAGTAGCTAAGAAAGGTCTTCCCAGGATGATGGGTACCTCTCTGTCAGCTTCATAATCCAGAATTATGAAGTCAGCTGGGAAGATGAATTTGTCTACCTTCACAAGAACATCCTCAATTTTTCCTTCGGGATGCTTAATGGAGCGGTCAGCGAGCTGAAGTGTGACTGTGGTGGGCCGTGCTTCCCCTATACCCAACTTTTTGAATATAGACAGTGGCATTAAGTTTATGCCGGCTCCTAAGTCGCATAATGCCTGACCTATGTCCATTCCCCCTATAGAGCATGGCAATGTAAAACTCCTTGGATCTTTCATTTTGGCGGGTATATTGCTTTTGAACAACGCACTGCATTCCCGCGTTAATGCTACTGTCTCAAACTCTCCAAGCCTTCTCTTCTTGGATAGTATGTCTTTCAGAAATTTGACATAACTTGGCATTTGTTCCAGGGCTTCCACGAACAGAATGTTGATGTGAAGTTGTTTGAGAACGTCCAGGAATTTTCTAAATTGGCTCTCATCATTTTTTTTCTTTAGGCGTTGAGGAAAGGGTGGACGCATAGAAAGAGTGGTATTTTGAGATACCGACGCAGGTTCTTCCTGCATTGCTTTTTCTCTCCCTCTTCCACTCTCCTGTTCTTGAGAGGCTGTGGTGGTTGATGATGGCTGTGGTTCATTAGTTGGTGTTATTGGAATTGGTTGTGAAGTGAGGTGAGGCTGCAGATTTCCTTGCATCCTTTGGTTTTGCGTTTCAGTGGGAAGAACCTTCCCACTCCTCAATGTCACAGCTTGACATTGTTCTTTACCGTTACCTCGTGGGGCTTCGGTATTACTGGGCAATGCTCCTTGGGGTCTGATTGTGCGCTCACTTGCCATTTGTCCCACTTGAATTTCTAAATAACGGATTGCAGTGGCATGGCTTTTAATTTCCCCCATTTGGCTTTGGAGCATCGCTTCCAACGACTTGCGCGTTTCTCGTATTAGAGCTTCTAGGGATGATGATGATGTGTTTGCTGACTGGTTCCTTTGTGGTTGATGCTCTTGAATACCTTGGTTGTAAACAGGATTGTTGCTTCTTTGCGGTTGTTGCTCAGTTCCCTGCGTCTGTGGTTGGTTTCCTCCCCATCCAAAGTTAGGGTGGTTCCTCCAACCCGGATTATACATCTTAGCGTACGGGTTGTTCTGAACATAGCAAACAGATTGTGGGTTATAGGGACACATATCGTACAGGTGGCCCTCACCGCATTGCACACAGCTTACAGATGCTGTTGGATTCACCGCATTCATTGCGTCCATTGCCGCAGCTGCTCCACCTTGGTTGTTCAATGCTATTGTTTTCAGCAAGGATGTCATATTGGCGATCTAAGCTGACAAATTAGTGGTCGCATCAGTTTCAATTATATCGGCTTGCGTTCGTCTCTTGTCCATGGATCGGGATCCATACCCATCATCCACCCATTCATCAGTATTCCTCGAAATTCTATCGAGAATCTCCTTGGCCTACATATAGGTCTTGTCCATTAATCCCCCTGCCGCAGAGCCGTCAGCCACTGATTGCGATGTTTTATTTAATCCTCTGTAGAAAATCTCCATTTGCACACAATCAGGGATGCCATTGTGGGGACAATTCCTTACCAGCCTCTGATAACTTGTAGAAATACAAGTTATTATAGTCTTTTTCATAGATAAATAGAGTTTAAATAGAGAAGCATGCGGTAGTTAATGATAAATTCCATTAATAAATCTTCCTTTGCGCTATACTCTTGACTTTCGATGAAGATATTGATTTTACCACTTGTTAAGCCTAAAACGCATGTTTTGACGCAGGAATGCAGAAAATGCGCTGATGACTTATTAACGCAAGACGATACATTAGCAATCTGTTCTTCATGGACGCATGATTTGAACGGAAGGCAAACAACCTGATGACGCGTTAACAACAACTCAATGCATAACTACGCATTAGCAACCTACAACGCGTTGACTTAGGCTAAAATATGCATGGACGCATAGACAACCGTAACGGCAAGGCGCTGAGAATCAGATCGAAATCTTGAGAGATTGACGGATGATTGACAGACATGATTTGCGGCTTAAGTGGTGGATCTTAATTAGCCCGACAATCACGCAATCAGGCGAGATGGACGCAGTATCAATCTCGCCACCAATCAAGTAGATCTGCCATTAACTGCAATTTCAGCATCTATAAAAGGGCAGCTCTGCGAGAGGAGAAAGGTTGTTGATTCTCGGAAGGACTCCATAAGTGACAGCAGAGTTCTCTTAGACTTCAGCCGGAGACAAATAGCTCGAGAGAGAAGAGTCTTCCTTTCCGCCGCACCACTTCACAGCAAATCATCACGCTGCCATCCGGGCGACTCAAGACATTGACGCCTGCCTTTCTTTCTTGCTTAGTTTTCTTCTTGATTTTAGATTTGTAACAAGGAATTGAGCTTATCTAAAGTTGTATGAGTTTCATCAATACAATTATCTTCCATGTCTATTCATTTTTCTCATCTGTCCACTTTATACTTTCAAGCCATGAGTAACTAATCACTCGAGGGTCTAGGGTTGTGTTAGCATCTAACTAGGGACCGCAGTATAACTATTCTAACTTGTTAATTACGAGCTTAATTCGATGCTTATATCCATCTGACAAATCGATATAAGTAGTAATAATCAGACTGTTCGAGAGGGTAAGTGATTGTGGAACTCAATTGACAAGGGCCAAGTAGTGTTACCTGTCTACGGGGACAACCTTGGTTCTTAACACTCTCCTATGCGTTATAGACATATAACGCATAGCGGCTGACAACCGGGAGAAGAGTCGCAAGTATGAATAGAGTACTACTGTGCGTTTTCGATGTTAGATGTTAATCAACCCGAACCCTTTTCTTTATCCATTCATACACATTTTAGCTGAACTTGCTGTGCCGCATGCTTTCCATATTCCACAACTGTTAGTCTAGTGTACAAACATCTGCTTTCTTTAGATTAAAAAACCAAATTCAAACAATTGTTGGTTACCTCTGTAACGCATGCAATCCAATTAAAACCAAATCAATATAATCCCTGTGTTCGACCTCGGACTCATCGAGAACACCTATTACTTTACTTATACTTGGGTAGAGGAGTAGGAAAACTTGACAAAACCAACGCATAATAGTAGAAAGCATTGCATGATTAAAACATGACATGTTGAACACATAGCCATATATTTTAGCACCTTGCGTTAGGTTGTTTTACACATAAAAATAATGGCAGATCTGCTTGATTGGTGGCGAGATTGATACTGCGTCCATCTCGCCTGATTGCGTGATTGTCGGGCTAATTAAGATCCACCACTTAAGCCGCAAATCATGTCTGTCAATCATCCGTCAATCTCTCAAGATTTCAATCTGATTCTCAGCGCCTTGCCGTTACGGTTGTCTATGTGTCCATGCATAGTTTAGCCTAAGTCAACGCGTCGTAGGTTGCTAATGCGTAGTTATGCGTTGAGTTGTTGTTAACGCGTCATCAGGTTGTTTGCCTTCCGTTCAAATCATGCGTCCATGAAGAACAGATTGCTAATGTATCGTCTTGCGTTAATAAGTCGTCAGCGCATTTTCTGCATTCTTGTGTCAAAACATGCATTTTAGGCTTAACAAGTGGTAAAATCAATATCTTCATCAAAAGTCAAGAGTATAGCGCAAAGGAAGATTTATTAATGGAATTTATCATTAACTACCGCATGCTTCTCTATTTAAACTCTATTTATCTATGAAAAAGGCTATAATAACTTGTATTTCTACAAGTTATCAGCCTCTTAAATCGGGCCCATGCCTCACTAAGGGTCTCCGAATCCTTTTGCTCGAAGGTGACAATGTCTCGTCGCCTCTTTGCACTTACCGTCGGAGGAAAGTATTTCTGCATAAATTTTTCAACAATTTGTCCCCAAGTTGTAATCTCACCAGGTTCAAATGAATATGCCCATTGTCTTGCCTCATCTTTGAGATAAAATGGAAATAACATCATTCTGATGCTGTCTTGCGGTACTCCAGCCATAGGAGATGCGCTACATATCTCTAAGAAGCTTTTCACATGTGCATGTGGGTCTTCACCCGTTGCACCCCCAAATTGCCCTGCGGCTTGCAACATCTGCAACATCACTGGCTTCATTTCAAACCTTCCAGTACCCTCAAAGGTTGGTTATAAAATTCCTGGTGCGAAATTATATAGGTTTGGCGATGCATACTCCCTCATTGGGCAATTTCTATCATGCGCCAAGAGAATTGGGTTTACTTCGTTGTTCGCATGCTTTTGCGCATCTGCGTTCTGCCTAACCCCAGCTTGAGGAGCTTGAGGTTGATTGTATTGAGCGTCTATATCTTCTTCTGTAGCTTGGTTGCTCCTTCTTTGTTTAATCTGTCTTATCCTTCTTCAGAAGGTCCTCTCAATCTCTGGGTCAATATCAAATGTTGGGTTGTCCCCTTCACTCATATACTGTTAGAAGCTTTTGACAGACAAGAAGCTTACTATACTCCGTCGACTGAAGAATCCTACAACACAATAATCCAAATAAAATAATTAAATCAATGCAATAATCCCCGGCAACGGTGCCAAAAACTTGTTGTGCAGACAGATCTCAAGTCCCCGACAACGGCGCCAAAAACTTGTTGTGAATAGATTGTGGAAATGGAATTTACAAACGCAAGGTGCAAGTAAGCTATGATTATGCATTTCACATGCTATGCGTTGAACATACCATGCGTCTTACTTATGCTTAAATGCTATGCGTTGGTGATCTGTCAAGTTTTTCTATCCTTTACCCAAGTATAAGCAAATGAGTAGGTTTTCTCGGTGAGTCCGAGGTCGAACACAGGGATTATGTTGATTCAATATTTAAGTGGATTATATATGTTGCAGTGGTAACCAAGAAATAGTTAAGGTGTGTTTGTTTCTAATCTAAAGAAAGCGATAACATGTACACTAAACTAAATTGTGGAAAGGCATGCGACACAGCAAAATCAGCTAATGATTTGAAAGAATGGATAAAAACAGGGTTCGGGTTGGTTAACATCTAACATCGGAAACGCATGGTGATAGTCTATTCATACTTGCGACTCTTTTCCCGGTTGTCAGTCGCTATGCGTTATATGTCTATAACGCATAGGAGAGTGTTAAGAACCAAGGTTATTCCTATAGACAGGTAACACTTCTTGGCCTTTTCAATTGAGTTCCACAATCACTTACCCTCTCGAGCAGTTTGATTATTACTCCTTATATCGATTAGCTAGATGGGCATAAGCATCAGACTAAGTTTGCAATTGACAAGATGCAATAGTTACACTATGGTTCTTATTTAGATGCTAACGCAACCCTAGACCCTTGATAGATTAGTTACTCATGGATTCAAATTAAAAAGTGGAAAGTACAGAGAAATGAGTAGACATGGAAGAAATATATATTGATGAACGAAATACAATTTTAGATAAGCTCAATGTCTTGACACAAATCTAAAATCAAGGTAGGAAAATAAGATAGAAAGTAGGAAAAGGCGTCAATGTCTTGAGTCGCCTGGATGGAAGCGTTTGGTTCTGCTGTGAATTGGTCAGGCAGAGGGAAGACTAAGCGTTTGGTTCTGCTGTGAAGTGGTCAGGCAGAGGGAAGACTCTTCTCTCTGGAGCTATTCGACTCCGGTTGAGGTCTGGAGAGAACTCTGCTAGCATGGCAGTGCAGCTCGACAATATGACATCCATGCTGCAAACACTAGTCTTGAGAAATCAAGGTAGATCAGTTGCTGCGATGAAAGCACTGCACGCGATGAACTCGACAGCATCTGTAGACTGCCCGCAGTGTGGTGGGGGGCATTTGTATGACATGTGTCCCTACAACCTCCAGTCTATTTGCAGTGTTCAAAACAACCCCTACGACAATTTTGGTTGGAGGAACCACCTCAACTTTGAATGGGGTGGGAATCAGCAACAAACGCAGAGGACTGAGCCGCAGCCGTAGAGAGGCAACCCTCCTGGTTTAACCAATGGAATCAATGCCAGTTTCATCAGTATTCGAGGGATCCGCAAGCAGACGAATCATCCTCATTGTCTTCCCTGGAATCTCTTTTACGAGAAGAAAACAGTAAAATTGAAGCAACGCGCCAGTTATACGAAGCGATGCTCCAGAACCAAGCCGCTACGATTTGCAACTTAGAAATTCAAACGATTCAAATTGCAGAGGAGCTCGAAAATGAAAAGCAAGGAACAATGCTAAGTACAACCGAAGTTCCACGAGGGAACTTAGGAGAACAATGTCAAGGTGAGACATTGTTAAGTGGGAAAATCAACCCCACAGTGCATTATGAGGGGGCACAAGGAAACTTGCAACCCCTAAACGCTTCAACAAGTCAACCGATGGAGAGTACCATGCATATTGTTCAGCATCCATCGTCATCCACCGATATGAAGATATTACTTCTGGACGCGTCTTGGTTGACGTCCAAGAAGAAATCTCAACGCCCCGCGTGGGTGATCAGGTAAAATTTAATGTTATTAACGCATTGAACGATACTGATCATTTTCAATTTTGTCTAATGAACGCAGATATCAATGAAAAGACAAAAACTGTGAACGCGGCGTTGAGAAATGAAATCCTCAAGGATGGTGAAGATGCTGAAGATGATGAAATTAATTTATTCTCCGATCGACAATTAGAGAAATCAGACTGGAGCAACAGATTCGCGGCAAAGATTGAGCCGCCATTAAAAGAGCCTTCAACGCATGAGCTACAAACCAGACCAACGCACCCCAACTATGCAAGCTTGAGGGAGGTCATAATGTACTTCATTGTTGCCTCTGCGTTGAACCCTGACCGCGATAAAGGGTCTCAAGTGAAATAATTGAGCTTGTGTCGAAAGGTCCCTGCGTTACCGAATGCCTACTTTTCCAGGGACGCTTTCTTTTACCCTTGCTTTATTTTCATTTGAATTTGTTATAGTATTTAATTTTATTTTATTGTATTTTGCTCTCTTGCTTCTATTTATATTTTGTTTTTAACATGTATTTATTTCTTTAATTTCAGTTTATAAATGTAAATGAGATAAGCATGAAAGTAGGAGTTGAGTTTTTGAACAATTTGATTTCACCGCATAATCTATTATTCATGCATGCGTCCAACGCATAAGTAAACTATGCGTTCAGAAGCTTCTAATAGTATCTGAGTGACGGGAGCAATCCATAACTCAATATTGACCCAGAGATTGAGAGGACCTTCAACTGAAGGACAAGGTAGAATTGAAGAGGGACCAATCGTAGCTTGGACCCGATTCAAACGGCTAGTGAGGAAATTGCCTGCGTAAGCAAGAGGAATATTGGAGATGACTTACTCATATGCCGAAGATATTCTTGACAGAATTTGATGGAATACCAATGAGTGGGTGGACAACGGATATGAATTTTGCTCCACCAATAGAAGGTAAACGCAAGCTGGAATGCTTGAAGCTAATGCTGCCACTAATCTCTCAGCGCAGATAGCAAACATGATATCTCTGCTGGAGGCGATAGCCTTGAATAATCAAGGTAGATCAGTTGCTGTGACGAACGCGATGCACGCGATGAACCCGATAGCATCTGTAGACTGTCCGCAGTGTGGTGCGGGGCACTTGTATGACATGTGTCCCTACAACCTCTAGTCTATCTGCAGTGTTCAAAACAACCTCTACGGTGAGACATACAATTCGGGTTGGAGGAACCACCTCGACTTCGAATGGGGTGGAAATCAGCAACAAAGGTAGAGGGTTGAGTAGCAGCCGCAGCGAGGCAACCCTCCTGATTTCAACCAATGGAATCAAGGCCAGTATCATCAATTTTCGAGAGATCTGCAAGCGGACGCATCATCCTCATTGTCTTCCATGGAATCTCTGCTACGAGAATGTATATGTGACATCCAACTTTTAAAAACTGATGCGTTGAAAAGTCTGAAGGAAAGGAATAAAAGACCATGTTGGACGCATGGTCAAGACTGAGGTAACGCATAGTAAAGGTGGATGCATAGGAAGTAGCCGAGAATGAGAGCAAAAAATGTGCTTGAACCACGCGCTGAGGTAACGCATTGTTGATTGAATCACGAAGGGTTGTGAGCTGAAGTAGCTGCCCGCGTCGAAGGATAAGTGATCATTGGCGGGGGAAGAAATGTGCTTGAACCATGCGCTGAAGTCACTCTGCGTCGAAGACAGAGTGGTCTTGACGCGACGAAGATAGTGGTGTGAATCACTGTGTTGCATGCGTCGAAAGTACGAGGCGTTGAGGGCACCATGCGTTGGGTGTGGATTGTTGATGAAGGCGTTAGGGTAGGTGGCGTTATGGGTGCCTTGCGTTGAAGTAAGAAAGGAGAACCCAGTGCGCCAGCCTGCCTTGGAGGGTTAAGTCGGTGATATATATAAAAGTAAATAAATTAATATTCAATCATTCTGGACACTTCGAGAGCTTAAGTCAGTGATATATATAAAGGATAATGAATTAAATATTTAGTCATTTTAGACACTTCGAGAACTTGAGTCGGTTTCACTTTTCAGATGAACTACAAAGGGAAGTAGAAGTGGGTATCCCGGTGGATTTTGGACGGGAATCTACTCGTGTTGGTGTTAAAATTTAAGCTGGAACAGAACGTTGTTTGTGGACGCACGGACTGGACGACGCATGATGTTTGAAGTAGAGTGGATCGAAGAGATCGAGTCTAAGGCTGAAATTTTAAGGTTAGTAAGCTAACAAAATCCTTAACAATTCTTGAGAAGGATGGAAGAGCTGAAACTGAAGTTAAATATGTAAAATTTTAGATAAAAGCAATGGTTACCGAATTGTTGTGCGAGCTAGAGCAACGCAGAGTAATTTTGGGATAGCTGGGGAACGAAAAGAAGCTAAGTCTTGAAATTTTGAGGTAACCTGCGAAACTCAATTCTCTACAAGTTTGTAGAAGAGAAGAAGTTCTAAATCTGTCGGGATGTATGACTTTTAACAGATAGGAGCAAGAGCAAAAGGAAAGGAAGAAATCTCAGTTATCGGGTGCCGCTGAGGAGCGGGTATCGCTGAGTACAGAAGGCCAGGTAGCGAGACGAGTGTCGCTGAGACACAAGGGAGCATTCCATCTCACAAAACTCGCTGAGTATCGCTAGTATCGCTCCTCAAGTAAAATCACGCTAGTCCCGCTCAACCTAGTGTCGCTAGTAACATGTCCAGTTGCGTAGTTTCGCTAGTAATCTAGCTAGGAATATGAAATATCGCTAGCTATCTCGCTAATAACGCAAATCTTACTTATTACATTACTTTGGAAAGGGGAGACTCGATGATGATTTAGGATCAGAGTCTAATTATGCGTACGAACATGTAAAGAAAAGTTAAGGAAAGCATAATGTGAGGAATGTGTATTTACAGGCCAAGAAGAGCTCGGAAAGGCGCATAATCAGCTCAGGGCCTAAGGATAAATTGTGAGTGACACCTTTCTTTTTTCAAATTGGTTTTATTAAAAATGTTTTTATAAGATATGGCTTGTGATGAATTATTTTGAAACGCATGATGTTTGATCATATTGTTCAAAAGGCATGTTTTATCTAATTGTTTTATGATATTGAATGGCATGTTGCAAGATGTTGTTTATCAAGAAATATATTGTTTTCTATGAAAGGTTTTCGATGAGCTATTTATGTAAACTGATTGATAAAATGTTTAAGAGGAGGCTCAGTGCTGATGGACTCGAGAAGGCACGTGAGTTTCCCCGGGACCCAGTACTGAGGGACATGAGAAGGTACTTGGGCAACCCGCCATATTTCTATGTGCACATAGAGGTTGATTTGGCTGGTGCGTCGAGTTTTGCTCCTCATCAAGCCAGGGATGATTTCGACGTTGGGTGTGTTGAGTCTTGCTCCACCCCAACTAAGGTTGTTTTCGACGTTGAGAGCATTGAGTCTTGCTCCGCCTCAACTAAGGGAAAAGATTGAAAACCAAACAGTTTTCTGTTTAATCATTATGGAAAACAATTCTATTGATTTGGAACGGATTTACGAGATTGATAAACATTGGGGAAAATATGTTTCTGTTGAATAATCGTGTTAAATCTTTGTTTTATATAGGCAAATGTAACATGCCTGTTTTCAAATAAAGCTTGTTTACAAAACTTGTCACTCACGGGTCTTTAGCTCATGTTTTCCATTTTTTTCTAATTTTCCAGGTAGCGAGCGAGTTCGGGATGCTTTGCCTACGTCGAACCTCGTCTAGGCCGTCCTTGGTGAAAATAGTTGAACAGTGAACCTTACAGAGGAGTTAAGGTTGCTGTCTTCACATCTCCTCTCGGGTTATGGAGGATAATCCGGGAGGGGGTGTGACAGTATACGCGATGCAATGTTCCAGAACCAAGCCGCTGCAATTCGCAATATAGAAGTTCTAATGAATCAAATTGCAGAGGAGCTCAACAATGAAACACAAGAAGCATTACTAAATACGACCGAAGTTCCAAGAGGAAACTTAGAAGAACAATGTCAAGATGAGACATTGTTAAGTTGGAAAATTAATCCCACAACGCAAAATGAAGGGACGCAAGGAAACTTGCAGCCCCTAAATGCTCCCACAAGTCAACTGATGGAGAGTACCATGCATAATGTCCATCAACCATCATCTTCCACCGAACAAGAAAAGGAAAATATAGAGCGGAGAGAAAAAGCAATGCAAGCAGAACCTGCGTCTGTATATGAAGATACCACTCCTTGACGCGTCCTGAGTGACGTCTAAGAAGAAATCTCAACGCCCCGCGTGGGTGATCAGGTAAAATTTAATGTAGTTAACGCATTGAAAGATCCTAATCATTTCCAATCTTGTCAGATGAACGCGGATATCAATGAAAAGACAAGACCAGTGAATGCGACGTTGAAAGATGAAATCCTCAAGGATGGTGAAGATGGTGAAGAGGATGAAATTAATTTATTCTCTGATCGCATAATTGAGAAATCAGACCGAAGCAAGATATCCGCAGCAAAGATCGAGCCGCTAATAAAAGAGCCTTCAATGCATGAGCTAGAAATCAGACCAACGCATCCCAAGTATGCGCTCTTGAGGGAGGTCATAATGCACTTCATTGTCTCCTCTGCATTGAACCCTGAACGCGACAAAGGCTTCTATGACCCACGAAAGTGTAATAACTGAGTTTGCGTCGAAAGGTCCCTACGTTGCTGAACGCCTACTTTTCCAGGGACGCTTTCTTTTACTCTTGCCTTCTTCCTTTTTTTTCGCACTTGTTTTAGTATATAATTTTTATTTAATTTAATTTAATTTTCTTTTGCTTTCTTTCTTTTGTTCGTACTTTGTTTTTAGTATTTAGTTTTCATGTTTTTAAATTCAGTATTAGGAGTAGTATAAATTAGATAATCATTAAATTAGGCGTCGAGCTTTAATGTAAACTAATTGATTTCACCGCATACTCTGCCATTCATGCCTGCGTCCAACGCATAATCGAACTATGCGTTCATCGATAAACGATTTATGTGTTTATTAAGTTGAAATGAGGAGCTCTAATTTTTCAAATGCATAATACTTAAAACGTTCAACGCATACTTTGAACTAAAAACCATGCGTTCATCTGTATTATATGTATGCGATAATTGTATGCGTTCACCATTTCTTCACCGCATGGAATTTCTACTTACCTCTTTGCGTGGTCCCTTACTGTAAATTCATTCTAAGTACATGTATAATTACTCCCAACTTTTATCTTTGTGTTGAAAAGTTAGTCACTATGATGATAATCATGCTTACACTTTTTGTACATTCTTAAGTTAGACTACTTTCAATGCGTCTGCATACTATTCCTTATAAGCGTAACCTACTTTGCATGTATGCAAGCGGCCAATTCAAACCTCTTTTACAATATTTTGCAACATAATCTTTGTTTAAAATTTAAGCAATGAGGACCTTGCTACTCTCAAGTTTGGGGGTGGAAGAGGTTTGAACTATCAAAGATAAAAATATAAGGAACTTATTTCAATAAAAAAAAAAAAATCTTTTAAATGCAAAACTCTGCTGACAAGACAAATATATGTATCTTGTTAAAGAATTTAGCTGAAAACGACACCTGCCTGTAGTTGGCCGCCTTCATATGGGTAATCGTAATCAGCGACGCATAGATAAATAACAAACTCCAATGTCTAGTGAGGAAACCGAACTTAGATAAGAGTTTAGTCGAGAAGGGCACTTGCTCGTAGTTGGCTGCCTCCATGCACCCCATAGTTGGCATGTCAGAACGAAGGTGGGTAACCCTACTCAATGAATGATTAATATATAAATAAGAAAACAAATGAAAGAAAAAGGAACTTTATATCTTCATCTTTTCAGACTCAATGTTAAAAGAAGAAACAAAAATTTTGTGAATAATGAGTTAAAGAATTTTGAAAAAAAAGCTTGCCGCATACAAATTAGACCCGTCCTAAAGAAAAGAATATAGACGTAGAGGAGTACTTTAACTGACGGGTAGTTGATTGAGTATAGCATTATGAGATACTAGTCAATGCGTTGAGAAAATGTTTAGGATGATTGAAGTTTCTTAGATAGAAGTTATGCTTGAGGACAAGCATTTATCTAAGTTTCGGGGTGTGATAACTTGTAGAAATACAAGTTATTATAGTCTTTTTCTGAGAGAAATAGATATTAAATAAAGAATCATGCGGCAGTTTATGTTGATTTTTACCAATAAATCTTCCTTTGCGTTCTACTCTTGTATTTTTATGAAGATAATAATTTTACCACTTTTTGAGCATAAAACGCATGTTTTAACGCAGGAATGCAACTGATGCATTGATGACTTCTTAACGCAGGACTATTCGTTAGCCATCTGTTCTTCATGGATGCATGATCTGAATGGAACGCGAACAACCTAAAGATGCGTTAACGACTTCTGGACGCAAGACTATGCGTTAGCAACCTATGACGCGTTGACATCAACCCAACTCTCCATGAACGCATAAGACACAAGGCGTGAAGAATCAAATTAGAATCTTGAGAGATTGTCGAAAGATTGACATACATAATCTGTGGCTAAAATGGTGGATCTAAATTGACCCGAGAATTACGCAATTAGGCGAGATGGACGGATGATATCAATTTCGCCGCCAATCAAGCAGATTTGCAATTGATTGCGAACGCAACATCTATAAAAGGGTAGTTCTGCAAGATGAAAAAGTGTTGTTGATTCTCGGAAGAATTCCTAAGTGACAGCAGAGTTCTCTCTAGACCTCAACCGGAGACGAATAGCTCGAGAGAGAAGAGTCTTCCCTTTGCCTGACCACTTCACAGCAGAACTTCACGCTTCCATCCAGGCGACTCAAGACATTGACGCCTTTTCCTGCTTTCCCTCTTATTTTGCTATATTGATTTTAGATTTGTGTCAAGACATTGAGCTTATCTAAAGTTGTATTCCATTCATCAATATATATTTCTTCCATGTCTACTTATTTCTCTGTACTTTCCACTTTTTACTTTGAATCCATGAGTGACTAATCTATCAAGAGTCTAGGGTTGCGTTAGCATCTAAATAAGAACCATAGTGTAACTATTGCATCTTGTCAATTGCAAAGTTAATCCGATGCTTATGTCCATTGTTGTGCGATTATTGTATGTGTAAATTGTACTAACGCAAGGTGCTAAATGATGTGATTATGCATTTAACATATCATGCTTTGAACATGCTATGCGTCTTACTACTATGCGTTGGTGATCTTTTCAAGTTTTCCTATCCTTTACCCAAGTATAAGCAAAGGAGTAGGTTTTCTCGGTGAGTCCGAGGTCGAACACAAGGATTATATTGATTTAGTATTTACGTGCATTTCATGCGCTGCAGTGGTAACCAAGAAATAGTTGAGAGGTTTGTTTTTAATCTAAGGAAAGCGATTGTTTGTACACTATATTAAAATGTGGAAGATGGAGAGCATGCGACACAGCAAATTAAGCTAAAGATGTGAGTGAATGGATAAAGAAAGGGTTCGGGTTGATTAACATCTAACATCGGAAACGCATAGTAGTATTCTATTCATACTTGCGACTCTTCTCCCGGTTGTCAGCCGCTATGTGTTATATGTCTATAATGCATAAAAGAGTGTTAAGAACCAAGGTTATCCCCATAGACAGGTAACACTTCTTGGCCCTTGTCAATTGAGTTCCACAATCACTTACCCTCTCGAGCAGTTTGATTATTACTACTTATATCGATTTGTCAGATGGACATAAGCATCGGATTAAGATCGCAATTGACAAGATGAAATAGTTACACTATGGTTCTTAGTTAGATGCTAACACAACCCTAGACCCTTGAGTGATTAGTTACTCATGGTTTGAAAGTACAAAGCGGAAAGTATAGAGAATTGAGTAGACATGGAAGATAATTATATTGACGAAACGGAATACAACTTTAGATAAGCTCAATGTCTTGACACAAATCTAAATCAAGAAGAAAAACTAAGAAAGAAAGAAAGGAAGGCGTCAATGTCTTGAGTCGCCCGGATGGAAGCGTGAGGTTCTGCTGTGAAGACTCTTCTCTCTCGAGCTATTCGTCTCCGGCTGAAGTCTGAGAGAACTCTGCTGTCACTTATGAAGTTCTTTCGAGAATCAACAACCCTTTCTCATGTCGCAGAGCTGCCCTTTTATAGATGATGCATCCGCAATTAATGGCAAATCTGCTTGATTGGCGGCGAGATTGATACTATGCGTCCATCTCGCCTGATTGGGTGATTCTCGAGTCAATTAAGATCCACCACTTTAGCCACAAATCATGTTCGTCAATCATCCGTCAATTTCTCAAGATTCTGATTTGATTCTCAGCGCCTTGCATTAATGGTCGTCTATGCGTCCATGAATAGTTTGGCCGATGTCAACGCGTCGTAGGTTGCTAACGCGTAGTTATGCGTTGAGTTGTTGTTAACGCATCGTCAGGTTGTTTGCGTTCCATTCAGATCATGCGTCCACGAAGAACAGATTGCTAACGCGTCGTCCTGCGTTAAGAAGTCATCAACGCATCGTCTGCATTCCTGCGTCAAAACATGCATTTTAGGCTCAAAAGGTGGTGAAATCATTTATCTTTCTAAAATACAAGAGTATAACGCAAAGGAAGATTTCTTAATAAAATTTAACATAACTTGTCGCATGCTTCTCTATTTAATCTCTATTTATCTAAGAAAAAGGCTATCATAACTTGTATTTCTACAAGTTATCACACCCCCAAACTTAGATAAATGCTTGTCCTTGAGCATAACTTCTATCTAAGAAACTTCAATTATCCTAAACATTTTCTCAACGCATTGACTAGTCTCTCAGAATGCTATACTCAATCAGCTACCCGTTAGTTATATTATTTCTCTACCTCTATATTCTTTTCTTTAGGACGGGTCTATTTTGTATGCGGCAAGCTTTCTCTTCAAAATTCTTTAACTCATTATTCACAAAATTTTTGTTTCTTCTTTTAACACTGAGTCTGAAAAGATGAAGATATAAAGTTCCTTTTTCTTTCATTGGTTTTATTATTTGGTTATTAAGCATGCGTCGAGTAGGGTTACCCACCTTCGTTTTGAAATACCAACGATGGGGTGCATGAAGGCAGCCAACTACGAGCAAGTGCCCTTCTCGACTAAACTCTTATCTAAGCTCGGTTTCTTCACTAGACATTGGAGTTTGTTATTTTATCTATGCGTCGCTAATTACGATTACCCACCTTCGTTTTGACACACCAACTATGGGGTGCATGGAGGTGGCCAACTACGAGCAGGTGTCGTCGCTGATTACGATTACCCACCTTCGTTTTTTTTTTTTTGAATATGTTTGAAATAAGTTCCTCATATTTTTATCTTTGACAGTTCAAACCTCTTCCACCCCCAAACTTGAGAGTAGCAAGGTCCTCATTGCTTAAATTGTAAACAAAGATTAAGTTGCAAGATTTTGTAAAAGAGGATTGAATTGGCCGCTTGCATACATGCAAAGTAGGTTTGCATTTCTAAGGAATAGTATGTAGACGCGTTGAAAGTAATCTAACTTAAAGAGCGTACAAAAAGTGTAAGCATGATGATCCTCATAGTGACTAATTTTTCAACGCAAAGATAAAAGTTGGGAATAATTAAGTGTACTTAGAATGAATTTAGAACAAGGGACAACGCAAAGAGAAAATTAGAAATTCCATGCGGTGAAGAAATTTTTCATTCTATTAATTGAATGTTCCACAACGCATACAATGAATATGAAGATACATGCAAGAAAAGCTACAACTCTTGACTACACCCCTAAATTTTAACCATCAGACTTGTTTTCATCAGGTCTGCGTTGCTGCTCAGGCGCAGGGCGTTGCGGTACTGGGAAGACAAGCAGTTGTTGTAGGCGTTCCGGAATGTTAGAAGGCGGGATTTTCGGTCGAATCGAGAGCAGTTGATGAACGTAATTCAGTGTAAATTGAAACTGCTCTGTCTGCCGGCGTGCTAACATATTTAAGGAATGCATCACTGGACGCAAGATCGATTGTTGCAGATATGTTTGCACTGACTCCCAATCGAGATCAAGTTGGGCTTCTTGCTGTTGTGGTTGCGTTGGTGGTTGAGGCAAGTTTGGCTGAGGGCGAGGAGTTGATGGAGTTTCGTCAAACGCAGGGGATGATGGACGCATAGAAGTCGCGCCAAAATCCCCATAGTGTGAGTCATCAACTCTTATTGAGGAGATTGGGGATGGGGGCTTTGTGGAAGGTTTTGGGTGATGTGTTTTGGGAGGAGGTGGAGGTGGTTTTGGGCGATGCGTCTCTGTAGGAGGTGGAGGTCGTGTTAGTTCTCTTATATTTGTTGGAAGTGGGGTGAAGAGCTTGAGGTTGGGGAATGTCTAATGGTGGCATCAGGACTTGCCACAGCCTTGCGTTTCAGCTTGGATGGCTTCCCCTTCTTCTGCGTTTGCGGCTTCGGAGGCGGAATGGGTTGATGAGGTCTTTTGGTGGCCTTGACAGGCTCTGACAAATGTTGTGATCCCCTCATCAACCGACGCAGGGTCTTATGGGCGATTACGCCACTAACTTCAATCATCTTCTCTGCGTCTAACACTTCCATTCGCCCTCCGATGGAAGCATTGGTGTACCGATTCATGATAAGAGTGGGGAAAAAGAGTTGGCCTCTTGGCTTGTTAAATACCCCTCTTATCTGCACCGCGATTATGCGTCCAACATCAAGGGGGATGCGACGCATAATGCAGTAAGCTGCCATCACCCGATCCCTTGACACTATTTTGTCATGCGTTGTAGAGATCAGCCGCTTCTTCACTAAGTACACCCACAGGTTCGCCTCTGGTTTTAGGCTGCTAGCAGATAGTGTTTTGATACCTGTGGGTGAAACGTCCCACTTAGCCCCAGGCTTCGCTAATACTTGGATTGCGTCTTCCATTAACTCCGTTGCAGTTGATTCTATAATTTTGTTTCCTTCCGCATCCGAGTTGTCCCTCAACTGATATATTGCGTTTATTTCTCTTGCGTTGAACGGGACTTCAGTTTCTTCAACTACCACCACGTCTTCCTCTTCATCTATGCATCCATTATAAAAACTTCGGACTAAGTCAGGTTGAACCCAAGAGGTGCTGGAACAGAAGTTTCTCCAGCCGTGGTGGTCGATGATTTTCGTGATGTATGGCGGCAATGGGGCTTCTTCAGGGAAAAATCCCATCTCTATCATCAAATCAGGGAATGGCTTGCGTCTCCCTTTTTTTTCCTTCTTATTTGGTGACACATCAGCCACCTTAGCTTTTCCTTTGGCCTTAGCAGGGATTTCATCCACTGTTCTTTGTTTGCTCTTAGCCACTTCAGCTGGTTTCTCAGTCACCTTCTCCTTCCCTTTGCGTTTCTCTTTGTGAGTGCTGAGGAGTTTGGCGACTGACACCTCTTTTTCTTTCTTCTTCTTTCTCAAGGTGCTAACACCTTGCTCCTCTCTTGCATCCTCCCCGATGCGTTCCTTCCTTGTAGGCAAGTGGTGCCTACTTCTCTTTTTCTTTTTCTTCTTGCCCTTCTTCTCTTCTTGGGCATTTATTCTTGCAGCCAGCTCCTCATCCTCTTCTATTTGCAGCTTTCTCTCGAGCTCCTCAGCTGCTTTTTCTATTCTTTCTTCTTCCCTCATTTCCTCTTCAAATGCCATTGCGGCTTCGTCTATTTGAGGATCAGGAAGGCCTTGCGTTTCCCAGTCTTCTTGAGGCCGCACTTCCCTGCGCGCCTCCTTGCTGGACAATGCGTCCTTAGCAATTTTCTCCGCTCCTTTTCTGAGGGCCCTAAGCTCTTTTCTCAACTTGGCCCTTTTCTTCTTCATCTTTGCTGCCAGCCTATCGAAGGATGTTGCCGCAATTGGGGATTCAGGATCGTCTCCTTGCTCTGCACTTTTAGGCTCTTCATCCTCGGCAGTTTCTTGTGATACCCTTCTTTTCTTCCTCAACAAGGGTACCACTTCCTCTTCCTCTTCTCTTCCTTTCTTGGCCTCTGCGGTCAACATGACCTTTCTGATAGGTCCTTCATTGGAGTCCAGGGTCATCTCCTCAGGACTGATAGACGCAGGGAGTGACCCTTGCGTTGCAGATGGCTCGCCTACGATCTCCTTGCTGTAGGCGGCTTCTCCTTCCTTGTCTCCCCCATTTTTTCACCCTTCTGAGTCTCTCTTAACTGACTCTGGACTTCTCTTATCAGCGAGGGTGATTCCCTTCTTGTGTCTGAGAGGGTTGCGTCCATTGGGTTACGCAATCCGCTCAAGATTTCGGCTATCCATGCGTCTGGTGAACGTGCAGAGTTTACTTCCCTTTCTTTGACAGCCACCTCTTCTTCTACTTCTCGTCCCATCTCTTCGGTCCCTCTTGTGCTAGGTGGACGCGATAGGGGCAAGGGCTGGTTGATCTCCCCATCATCCTCCCTACCCTTTGCTTCCCTTTCTTCTTGAGCTATTCGCTCCAAAATATCGCCGAATACTTCTCGTTCTTCTCTTCGGCGCACTTCACTGCTTCCGTACAGTGTGCTGGCTTCATCGCGAACCGTTCCAGGATCCGGTTGCTCTGCCTCGAAGTTTTTCGTACTTAATCGTTGGCTTCCGACATTGAAGTTTGCGGCGGAAAACTCCCTCACGTTCTTCATTTTTGGCCTAGAGATGCAGGATTTAACTCGGCTCTTGGGTTTCGAAGTTGGTACGGGGTCGATTCGGCTTAAGAGTTGGATATTTAGGACTTCCACACAGTCGTCGAAGTCAACGTCGACTATTGGTGGACGGGTTGAGGGTCTGACGAATGGTCGAAAAAATGGGTTTATAGGCGGTCTTTGGGCAGTAGCCCTAATTCGAGATGCCAAAAAGGTTGGGATAAATGGTGGGCTGGGATTTGGAGGTCTTGGTCGGACCGGAGAAGCAAAAGGCCTCACAGATCGAGTGGGTCGGAAAAATGGCGGAAAGAAAAATGGAGATCGAAATACCTCAGGTGATGATGAAGAAGATGGAGTCGAATACTGGTTAGCGTACGAAGAAATTGGGGAAACGTCGCCGGCGAAGTGTTCTTGATTTTGGGAGTCTGGTTGGCTCGACATGGACATAAATGCGAAACACAAATCGCCGGAGTTTTGGAGGTGAAGGGTTTTGAAAATGGAAAATGGGAAATTGAATATCGTGATAAAGGCTAATTGGGCCGTCAATAATAAATGCAAATATGCAGAATCCGTAATCCCACTGATCTAGGCAGATTTTATTGAGCCGCACACCCATCTAGTGTGTTGGGCGGCTAATTAATGCAAATAAAGCACTTGAGTGTTTTAGCACTTGAGTGTTTTTTTTTTTGGGAAAAACGCGTAGACTCAAAAGATATATACGTTTCACCTATTGCTCTATCTAAAACGCAGTGAACTAATGATAAACGCATAGCTGATGAACGCCTGGTTCTCAGGTTCAAGTATGCGTTGGAGGTTAAGTATTATGCGTTTTGACAAAAGAATTTACGGCCCTAACCTCACCCCTAATCTTAACTTGATAAACACAGAAATTGTTTATCGCTGAACGCATTGTTCAATGATGCGTTGAAATCAAATAGTTTACATTAAAGCTCGACACCTAGTTTCATGCTCAACTAACTGAAATTAAAGAAAAAGAAATAAATACTAAAAACAAAAATACCAACAGAAGAAAGAAAGCAAAAGAAAAATAAAAGAACATAAAATAAAAATAAATACTAAAACAAATGCGAATAAAAAAGAAGCAAGGGTAAAAGAAAGCGTCCCTGGAAAAGTAGACGTTCAGAATCGTAGGGACCTTTTGACGCAAGCTCAGTTATTACACTTGCGTGAATCATTGGAGCCTTTATCGCGATCAGGGTTCAACGTAGAGTCGACAATGAAGTACATTATGACATCCCTTAAGCGTGCATAGTTGGGATGCGTTGGTCTGGTTTGTAGCTCATGCGTTGAAGGCTCTTTTAATAGCGGCTCGATCTTTGCCGCAGATCTGTTGCTCCGGTCTGATTTCTCAATTATACCATCGGAGAGTAATTTGATTTCATAATCTTCACCATCTTCACCGTCCTTGAGGATTTCATTTCTCAACGCCGCGTTCATGGGTCTTGCCTCTTTACTGATATCCGTGTTCATCTGACAAGATTGGAAATGATCAGGATTGTTTAACGCGTTAACTACATTAAATTTTACCTAATCACCCGCGCGGGACGTTGAGATTTCTTCTTGGATGTTAATCAGGACTCGTTCAGAAGTAGTATCTTCATATACAGATGCAGGTTCTGCCTGCGTTGCTTTTTCTCTCCGCTCTATATACTCCTCTTCTTCTGATTCGGTGGATGATGATGGATGATGGACATTATGCACGGTATTCTCCATTGGTTGACTTGTTGAAGCATTTAGGGGTTGCAAGTTTCCTTGCGTCCCCTCATTATGCACTGTGGGATTAATTTTCCCACTTAACAATGTCTCACCGTGACATTGTTCTTCTAAGTTCCCTCTTGGAACTTTGGTCGTACTTAGCAATGCTCCTTGCCTTTCATTTTCGAGCGCCTCTACCATTTGAATCATATAAACTTCTAAATTGGGATTTGCAGCGATTTGGCTTTGGAACATCGCATCACGTGTAGATAAACATTCTCGTAAAAGAGATTCCAAGGAATAAAATGAGGGTGATGCGTCCGCTTGCGGATCTCTCGAATACTGATGATATTGGTCTTGATTCCATTGGTCAAAACCAAGAGGGTTGCCTCTCTGCAGCTAGTGCTCAGCCCTGCTAGTGGTCGCATCAGTTTCAAGCATTCCAGCTTGCGTATGCCTTCTATTGGTAGAGCGAAATTCATATTCGTCGTCCACCCACTCATTGGTGTTCCATGAATTTCTGTCGAAAATATCTTCGGCATAGGAGTAAGTCATATCCAATATTCCTCCTGCTTAAGCAGTCAATTTCCTCACTTGTCGTGTGAATTAGGTTCAAGCAATTGGCCCTTCTTCAATTCTACCTTGTCCTTCGGGTGAAGGTCCTCTCAATCGCTGGGTCAATATCGAGCTATGGATTGCTCCCGTCACTTAGATACTGTTAGAAGCTTCTGGCAGAGGAGAAACTTACTATACTCCTTCGACTGAGGAATCCTACAACACAATAATCCAAATAAAATAATTAAATCAATGCAATAATCCCCGGCAACGACGCCAAAAACTTGTTGTGCGATTATTGTATGTGTAAATTGTACTAACGCAAGGTGCTAAATGATGTGATTATGCGTTTAACATATCATGCTTTGAATATGCTATGCGTCTTACTACTATGCGTTGGTGATCTTTTCGAGTTTTCCTATCCTTTACCCAAGTATAAGCAAAGGAGTAGGTTTTCTCGGTGAGTCCGAGGTCGAACACAGGGATTATATTGATTTAGTATTTACGTGGATTTCATGCGCTGCAGTGGTAACCAAGAAATAGTTGAGAGGTTTGTTTTTAATCTAAGGAAAGCGATTGTTTGTACAATATATTAAAATGTGGAAGATGGAGAGCATGCGACACAGCAAATTCAGCTAAAGATGTGAGTGAATGGATAAAGAAAGGGTTCGGGTTGATTAACATCTAACATCGGAAATACATAGTAGTATTCTATTCATACTTGCGACTCTTCTCCCGGTTGTCAGCCGCTATGTGTTATATGTCTATAACGCATAGAAGAGTGTTAAGAACCAAGGTTATCCCCATAGACAGGTAACACTTCTTGGCCCTTGTCAATTGAGTTCCACAATCACTTACCCTCTCGAGCAGTTTGATTATTACTACTTATATCGATTTGTCAGATGGACATAAGCATCAGATTAAGATCGCAATTGACAAGATGAAATAGTTACACTATGGTTCTTAGTTAGATGCTAAAACAACCCTAGACCATTGAGTGATTAGTTACTCATGGTTTAAAAGTACAAAGCGGAAAGTATAGAGAATTGAGTAGACATGGAAGATAATTATATTGATGAAAGGGAATACAACTTTAGATAAGCTCAATGTCTTGACACAAATCTAAAATCAAGAAGAAAAACTAAGAAAGAAAGCAAGGAAGGCGTCAATGTCTTGAGTCGCCCAGATGGAAGCGTGAGGTTCTGCTGTGAAGTGGTCCGGCGGAGGGAAGACTCTTCTCTCTCGAGCTATTCGTCTCCGGCTGAAGTCTGAGAGAACTCTGCTGTCACTTATGGAGTTCTTCCGAGAATCAACAACCCTTTCTCATCTCGCAGAGCTGCCCTTTTATAGATGATGCGTCCGCAATTAATGGCAAATCTGCTTGATTGGCGGCGAGATTGATACTATGCGTCCATCTCGCCTGATTGCGTGATTCTCGGGTCAATTAAGATCCACCACTTTAGCCACAAATCATGTTCGTCAATCATCCGTCAATCTCTCAAGATTCTGATTTGATTCTCAGCGCCTTGCATTAATGGTCGTCTATGCGTCCATGAATAGTTTGGCCGATGTCAACGCGTCGTAGGTTGCTAACGCATAGTTATGCGTTAAGTTGTTGTTAACGCATCGTCAGGTTGTTTGCGTTCCGTTCAGATCATGCGTCCACGAAGAATAGATTGCTAATGCGTCATCCTGCGTTAAGAAGTCATCAACGCATCGTCTGCATTCCTGCGTCAAAACATGCGTTTTAGGCTCAAAAGGTGGTAAAATCATTTATCTTCCTAAAATACAAGAGTATAACGCAAAGGAAGATTTCTTAATAAAATTTAACATAACTTGTCGAATGCTTCTCTATTTAATCTCTATTTATCTAAGAAAAAGGCTATCATAACTTGTATTTCTACAAGTTATCATCCATCTAGCTAATCGATATAAGTAGTAATAATCAAACTGCTCGAGAAGGTAAGTGATTGTGGAACTCAATTGACAAGGCCAAGAAGTGTTACCTGTCTATAGGAATAACCTTGATTCTTAACACTCTCCTATGCGTTATAGACATATAACGCATTGTGACTGACAACCAGGAGAAGAGTCGCAAGTATGAATAGAATATCACCATGCGTTTCAGATGTTAGATGTTAACCAACTCGAACCCTGTTTTTATCCATTCATTTAAATCATTAGCTGACTTTGCTGTGTCACATGCCTTTCCATCTTCCACATTTTAGTATAGTGTACATATTATCGCTTTCTTTAGATTAGAAACAAACACCTCTCACTTATTTCTTGGTTACCACTACAACGCATATAATCCACTTAAATATAGAATCATCATAATCCCTGTGTTCGACCTTGGACTCACCAAGAAAACCTACTCCTTTGCTTATACTTGGGTAAAGGATAGGAAAACTTGACAGATCACCAACGCATAGCATTTAAGCATAAGTAAGACGCATAACATGTTAAACGCATGGTATGTGAAACGCATCATTGTAGCTTAACTTGCACATTGCGTTAGTACAATTCAATTCCACAATCTATCGCACAACACACGCCTTGCTACATCATAAGCCATATAAGAAATTAGTTATTTAGTTGGCGTTGCTGAGTTGATTCAAGTATTAATTTAGCTTGAGAACATGAATGGCTTAAGGTAAGGTTTAAAGAAAGTTGGAAAGAGTCTAACCAAGGGAAGGAAAATTATTTTCAAGTCAAATAGAGGTGTGGAAGGCTTTCAACCCACTGGGACCTAACTTAAAGGAAGAGTGACAAATGTTTTTAAAACTAAAGTTTTTAATGTTATTATTCTTTACCTTTTCAAGAAGTTAATGTTTTGACATACAAAGCACGTTTCTTAAGCTGTTAAAATGCTATGTTGAGCCTGTTTTATCTAATTGTATCAATAAATCTTTTGAAAAATGATTATTCATGTTTATAACTATATTGACTACTATACAAGGTGTACTTCAACTGTTTAAATGTACCTTAGTTTTGATGAAGGAAGGGACCCAATACCAAAAGATAAAGAGAAGGTTTTGGGCAGTTTAGTATGCCTTTGGGACCCGCTTTGGCACACAAGGGGGCTTTGGATCGTGTGTAGGGGTGTTAGCCGTTTGGGAGCATTTCTATGTGCACATAGGAGAGTTAATGTTGCTGATTGTATTGAGATTACTCTACATTAGCTAAGAAATATTTTCGACGTTGAAAGTATTGAGCTTACTCTACCTCAATTAAGGGTTTAGAGTAGAAGCTTCCTATGATTTAGTGTTTACCAAAGCATGCTATGTTTTCATTAAATGCTGCCAACTTTTTTATGTGACAAAGGTTTTAATTGTTAGAACTTATGTTATTATAGTGACTCACTGCGCTCCCAGCTCACCCATTTCTTTTATGTTTTCTATCTCTAGGTAGCAAATGAGTTCACGGTGCTTAGCCTATCAAACCTTGTCTGCTTCTGTTGCAAGCTACTGACTTGTTTAGTAAACTTTTGAATGTTTCGAGCATAAGACTGTCTTGTACATATAAGTTAGTGTGAGGGGAACTAGAAATCTGTAAAGATGTCAGGCAAGGAGTTAGTGTTTGGTTGTATTCAACTTTTGATGAATACATGTACATAAGCAGTACGTTGGTGTCAATATTTGTAAATGAGTATCTGAAGGATTATCTGTTATGACTGTGGATATTATGTTATAAAGTTTGCTTGTCTATCAGGTAGCTTAAGAAATAAGAGAGGAGGAACAAGTCGGTCAGTAAGTGTCGTAAGATGGTTGATACTTGTTGTCCTCACATCTTTCCTTATGTTGGGAAGGCGTGACATTTAACCCAAGTATAAACTAAAAATAAGGATTCTTGGTGAGTTCGAGGTTGAACACCTATCTATATTTTAAAATAAGTTTTCCTGTCTATATTTTAAAACTAGTGCCTGGGGAGCTCTCCTAGGAGCAATTCTTGTCATTTCTTGTCTCTTAAAGCCTCAGGTCTCCAATGTGACTCCCAATAGCTCCAAATCAACCTCAAATGATACGTAACACTCTGTGATGCATGTTATGCTCGAGAATCTATAAAAATAGGCATTTAAACACATTATACTAAACAAGCAAGTGAGATTAAAGGTATATAAATAACTCTTTTCGAGAGCTATCATAATTAATTGCACCAATATTGTCCTTCAATGAGGCAGACTTATTGGAGCGGGGTTATAGGGTTGAAAATGAAGGGTTACACTTACAAGAAAATAATAGTTAAGGAAATGATTTCTTGACCAAATCAATGCTAACTAATTATTGCAAAAATAAGAGTTATTTTGGTGTAATAATCAGTTGAGAGCGTCTCAATTCCATAAAGGAATAACTGTACACCTTGAGGTGGCATTTATTATAAATCACTGAAGTATGATTGCAAAAATAAAATGACATTAGGGTTCATTAAATTTTTTGCTAAATTATGATTGCTTTTAATGAGTAATGCAAAGATTTCTAATATAAATATTTTGATTGTTTCAGCAACTCAAATATGTCTACACCAATTAGAGAAAATTATGCAAATTGGAAGAATACCATAAATACTGCATTGGTAATAGATGACCTCAAATGTGTTATGACGGAGGAATGTCCTTCAATCCCTGGAAACGATGCATGTAAAATGTTCGTGATGCATATGATAGATGGCCTGGCCCACACCTATATTTTGGTCAGCTTAACTGACATTTTGGCAAAAAAGCATGGGATCGTTGCATGAGATGTTTGGACAAAAGTCCTCTCAACTCAAGCATGACGCTTTGAAGTTCATATTCAATGCCCTAAGACTCAAAGATTGTAAATGTAATAATTTGACCATAATTGAAACATTAATAAAGAGTTATTGATGTGTTACTTCAATAAGCGTTATTGATTTTTTTTTTTTTTTTTTTTTTTTTTTTTTCTTAATAACCCTAAATCCAATAAACTAAACATCCTAGACTGTGTTATGAGTCTTGAATTGTATGTGGGGACATATGGAGATTAATGTTCAAGATACAATATAAAGGGTCTATAGTATAAGGATAAGGTTGGGTACCTTATCCTGGTGACACTATGGATACGACCCACTTTGTATTTGATACAACGCGTTCGTGTAGGTGACATGCGAGTGGGGGTATCCTATGCAATAAGTTTGCATAAGATCGGACCATGAAATAGTAATCAATAGATGTAACTCCGTTGACTAGTTAGGTTTCTATTTCAATAGGATGATGATAACTTGTAGAAATACAAGTTATTACAGCCTTTCTCTTAGAAAAATAGAGATTAAATAGAAAGATATGCGGTAGTATTAGTTAAATTCTATTGATAAATCTTCTTATGCGTTCTACTCTTGTAAATTGATGAAGATAATTATTTTATAACTTTTTGAATCTAAAACGCATGTATCAACGCAGGACTATGCGTTGGCAACCCGTGGATGCGCTGACAACCGCTTAACGTAGGATGATGCGTTAAAACATATGGATGTGTCGACATAAGTGAACGCATGAACCCAAGTCTCCATGGACGCATAACGACCAGAAACGCAAGGCAGTGGAAAATCATATCAGAATCTTGAGAGATTGTCTGAAGATTGACATGCATGATCTGTGGCTAAAGTGGTGGATCTAAATTGAACCGAGAATTACGCAATTAGGCAAGATAGACGCACGACATCAATTGCGCCTCAAATCACGCAGATTTGCCACTGATTACGAACGCAACCTCTATAAAAGGGCAGACCTGCAAGCTGAAAAAGCATTGTTGATTCTCAGAAGAATTCCTAAGTGACAGCAGAGTTCTCTCCAGAAGACAACCGGAGACGATAGCTCAAGAGAGAAGAGTCTTCACTCCGCCTGACCACTTCACAACAAAACTCCACGATTCCATTCCGGCGACTCAAGACATTGAAACGCCTTCCTGCTTTCTATTTTTTTCTAGCTTGATTTTAGATTTGTTATCAAGACATTGAACTGTCTAAAATTGTATTTCGTTCATTAATCTACAATTCTTCCATGTCTATCCATTTCTCTACACTTTCCGCTTATTACTTTGAATCCATGAGTAGCTAATCTTTCAAGGGTCACGGGTTGCGTTACCATCTAAATAAGAACCATAGTGTAACTATTGCATCTTGTCAATTGTAATCTTAATCCGATGCTTATGTCCATCTAGCTAATCGATATAAGTAGTAATAATCAAACTGCTCGAGAGAGTAAGTGATTGTGGAACTCAATTGACAAAGCTAAGAAGTGTTCCCTATCTATAGGAATAACCTTGGTATTTAACACTCTTCTATGTGGTATAGACATATAATGCATAGCGGCTGACAACCGGGAGAAGAGTCGCAAGTATGAATAGACTATCACTATGCGTTTCTGATTTTAGATGTTAACCAACCTGAACCCTGTTTTTACCCATTCATTTAATCCACTTAGCTAACTTTGCTGTGTCGCGTACCTTACCATCCACCACCTTTTAATCTAGTGTACATGTTATCGCTTTCTTTAGTTAAACACATCCCTTGATAAATATTTTTTGGTTACTACTCCAACTCGATTAATCCAATTAATTATAGAATCAGCATAGTCCTTGTGTTCGACCTCGGACTCACCAAGAAAACCTCATTCTTTGCTTACTTGGGTAATGGATAGGAAAACTTGACAGATTAGAAATGCATAATATTAAGCATGTTGAACGCATATTATATTGAACGCATAGTAAGCTTAATAATAGATAAACACAACAACAAGTTTTTGAACTTAAGATTTGTTATACAACAAGTTTTTTGGCGCCGTTGTCGGGGACTTGAGATTTGTCATACAAGTTTTTGGCGCCGTTGCCGGGGACTTAAGATCTGTCTTACAACAGATAACCTAGGCAACTTAGTCTTAATCATGAGTATATTATGAACCCCTGTCCCCGAGGAATTGTCCTTTGATTTGTGATAACTTGTAGAAATACAAGTTATGATAGCCTTTTTCTTAGATAAATAGAGATTAAATAGAGAAGCATGCAGCAGTTTATGTTGATTTTTAATAATAAATCTTCATTTGCATTATACTCTAGTATTTTTATGAAGATAAATGATTTTACCACTTTTTGAGCCTAAAACGCATGTTTTAACGCAGGAATGCAAACGATGCGTTGATGACTTCTAAACGCAGGACGACGTGTTAGCAATCTGTTCTTCATGGACGCATGATCTGAACGAAATGCGAACAACCTAAAGATGCATTAACAACTACTCAACGCAAGACAATGCGTTAGCAACTCATGATGCGTTGACAACGGCCAAACTATCCATGGACGCATAGACGACCATCAACGCAAGGCGCCGAGAATCAAATCAGAATCTTGGGAGATTGACGAACATGATCTGTGGCTAAAGTGGTGGATCTTAATTGACCCAAGAATTACACAATCAGGCGAGATGGACGCATGATATCAATCTCGTCGCCAATCAAGCAGATTTGTCATTGATTGCGAACGCATCATCTATAAAAGGGCAGCTCTTCAAGATGAGAAGGGTTGTTGATTCACGGAACAATTCCATAAGTGACAGCAGAGTTCTCTCCAGACTTCAACCAGAGACGAATAGCTCGAGAGAGAAGAGTCTTCCCTCCGCCGAACCACTTCACAACAGAACCTCACGCTTTCATCCAGGCGACTCAAGACATTGACGCCTTTCCTACTTTCTATCTTAGTTTTTTCTATCTTGATTTTAGATTTGTGTCAAGACATTGAGCTTATCTAAAGTTGTATTCCGTTCATCAATATATATTTCTTCCATGTCTACTCATTTCTCTATACTTTCTGCTTTTTACTTTCAATCCATGAGTAACTAATCTCTCAAGGGTCTAGGGTTGCGTTAGCATTTAACTAAGAACCATAGTGTAACTATTTCATCTTGTCAATTGCAAACTTAATCCGATGCTTATGTCCATCTAGCTAATCAATATAAGTAGTAATAATCAAACTGCTCGAGAGAGTAAGTGATTGTAGAACTCGATTGACAAGGGCCAAGAAGTGTTACCTGTCTATAGGAATGACCTTGGTTCTTAACACTCTCCTATGCGTTATAGACATATAACGCATAGTGGCTGACAACCGGGAGAAGAGTCGCAAGTATGAATAGACTTCACCATGTGTTTCCGATGTTAGATGTTAACCAACCCGAACCCTATTTTTATCCATTCATTAAATTCACCTAGCTGACTTTGCTGTGTCGCATGCTTTCTATCTTCCACAATTTAGTATAGTGTACATGTTATCGCTTTCTTTAGATTAGAAACAAACACACTTTCAACTATTTTTTGGTTACCACTGCAACGCATGTAATTCACATAAATATTGAATCAACATAATCCCTGTGTTCGTCCTCGGACTCTCCGAGAAAACCTACTCCTTTGCTTATACTTGGGTAAAGGATAGGAAAACTTGACAGATCACCAACGCATAGTAGTATGACGCATAGCATGTTCAACGCATGATATGTAAAACGCATAATCATAGCTTACTTGTACCTTGTAAATTTTCATTTCCACAATTCATACACAACAAGTTTTTGGTGCCGTTGTCGGGGATTATTGCATTGATTTAATTATTTTATTTGGATTATTGTGTTGTAGGATTCCTCAGTTGAAGAAGTATAGTAAGTTTCTCCTCTGCCAGAAGCGTCTAACAGTATCTGAGTGACGGGAGCAATCCATAGCTCAATATTGACCCAGAGATTGAGAGGACCTTCACCAGAAGGACGAGGTAGAATTGAAGAAGGGCCAATTGCTTGGACCTAATTCATACGGCTAGTGAGGAAATTGCCTGCGTAAGCAGGAGGAGTATTGGAGATGACTTACTCATATGTCGAAGATATTTTCGATAGAACTTGATGGAATATGATAACTTGTAGAAATACAAGTTATGATAGCCTTTTCCTTAGATAAATAGACATTAAATAGAAAAGCATGCGGCAAGTTGTGTTAATTTTTATTAAGAAATCTTTCTTTGTGTTATACTCTTGTATTTTTAGGAAGATAAATGATTTTACCATTTTTTGAGCCTAAAACGCATGTTTTGACGCAGGAATGCAGACGATGCGTTGATGAGTTCTTAACGCAGGACGACGCGTTAGCAATCTGTTCTTCGTGGACGTATGATCTGAACGGAACGCGAACAACCTGACGATGCGTTAACAACTACTCAACGCATGACTATGCGTTAGCAACCTACGACGCGTTGACATCGGCCAAACTATTCATGGACGCATAGATGACCATCAATGCAAGGCGCCGAGAATCAAATCAGAATCTTGAGAGATTGTCGGATGATTGACGAACATGATTTGTGGCTAAAGTGGTGGATCTTAATTGACCCGAGAATCACGCAATCAGGCGAGATGGACGCATGGTATCAATCTCACCGCCAATCAAGCAAATTTGCCATTAATTGCGAACGCATCATCTATAAAAGGGCAGCTCTGCGAGATGAGAAAGCTCAGATCGCCGAAATGACATCTCTACTGTAGACGATAGCCTTGAATAATCAAGGTAGATCAGTTGTTGCGATGAACGCAGTGCACGCGATGAACCCGACAGCATCTGTAGACTGCCCGCAGTGTGGTGCGGGGCACTTGTATGACATGTGTCCCTACAACCTCCAGTCTATCTGCAGTGTTCAAAACAACCCCTACGGTGAGACGTACAATTCGGGTTGGAGGAACCACCTTGACTTCGGATGGGGTGGGAATCAACAACAAACGCAGAGGGCTAAGCAGCAGCTGCAGAGAGGCAACCCTCTTGGTTTCAACCAATGGAATCAAGGCCAGTTTCATCAGTATTCGAGGGACCTGCAAGCGGACGCATCATCCTCATTGTCTTCCATGGAATCTCTTTTACGAGAATATATATCTACATGCGATGCGATGTTCCAAAGCCAAACCACTGCAATTCGCAATTTAGAAGTTCAAATGAATCAAATTGCAGAAGCGCTAAAAAATGAAAAGCAAGGAGCATTGCTAAGTACGACAGAAGTTCCAAGACGGAACTCCGAAGAACAATGTCAAGGTGAGACATTGTTAAGTGGGAAAATCAATCCCACAGCGCATAATGAGGGGACGCAAGGAAACTTGCAACCCCTAAATGCTCCCACAAGTCAACCGATGGAGAGCACCATGCATAATGTCCATCATCCATCATCTTCTACCGAATCGCAAGAAGAGGAGTATATAAAGCGGAGAGAAAAAGCAATGCAGGTAGAACCTGCGTCTGTATATGAAGATACCAGTTCTTGACGCATCCTGATTAACGTCCAAGAAGAAATCTCAACGCCCCGCGTGGGGTATCAGGTAAAATTTAATGTAGTTAACGCGTTAAACGATCCTGATCATTTCCAATCTTGTCAGATGAACGCAGATATCAATGAAAAGACAAAACCTGTGAACGCGGCGTTGAGAGATGAAATCCTCAAGGATGGTGAAATAGATGAAATCAAATTACTCTCCAATGGTATAATTGAGCAATCAAACCGGAGTAACAAATCTGCGGCAAAGATCGAGCCGCTGTTAAAAGAGCCTTCAACGCATGAGCTAGAAACCAGACCAACGCATCCCAAGTACGCGCACTTGAGGGAGGTCATAATGCACTTCATTGTCGCCTCTGCGTTGAACCCTGAATGCAATAAAGGCTCCATTGACTTACGCGAGTGTAATGACTGAGCTTGCGTTGAAAGGTCCCTGCGTTGCCGAATGCCTTTTCTTTTCAGGGACGCTTTCTTTAACCCTTTTCTTTCTTACCTTGTTTTCAGTATTTGTTTGTAATTCTTTGAATTCAGTTTTAGGAGTAGTATAAATTAAAGAAGCATGAAATTAGGCGTCAAGTTTGTAAACAATTTGATTTCACCGCATACTCTGTAATTCATGCCTGCGTCCAACGCATAATTGAACTATGCGTTCATCGATAAAAGATTTCTGTGTTTATCGAGTTAAGTTTAGAAGTACGGTTAGGGATGTAATTTTTCAAACGCATAATACTTAAAACGTCCAACGCATACTTTGAACTAAAAACCATGCGTTCATCAGTATATTCGGTATGCGATAATTATATGCGTTCATCATTTCTTCGCCGCATGGAATTTCTAATTACTTCTTTTGCGTGGTCCCTTGCTGTAAATTCATTCTAAGTACATATATAATTATTCCCAACTTTTATCTTTGCGTTGAAAAATTAGTCACTATGAGGATAATCATGCTTACACTTTTTGTACACTCATTAAGTTAGATTACTTTCAATGCGTCTGCATACTATTCCTTAGAAACGCAAACCTACTTTGCATGTATGCAAGCGGCCAATTCAAACCTCTTTTACAAAATTTTGCAACATAATCTTTGTTTACAATTTAAGCAATGAGGACCTTGCTACTCTCAAGTTTGGGGGTGGAAGAGGTTTGAACTGTCAAAGATAAAAATATGAGGAACTTATTTCAAACTTCTATTAAAAAAAAAAATTTTTTTTTTTTAAACGCAAAACTCCGCTGGCAAGACTAATCTATTTATCTTGTTAAGAGTTTAGCTGAAAACGAAACCTGCTCCTAGTTGGCCGCCTCCATGCACCCCATAGTTGGTGTGTCAAAACGAAGGTGGGTAATCGTAATCAGCGACGCATAGATAAAATAACAAACTCCAATGTCTAGTGAGGAAACCGAACTTAGATAAGAGTTTAGTCGAGAAGGGCATTTGCTCGTAATTGGCTGCCTCCATGCACCCCATAGTTGGTATGTCAGAACGAAGGTGGGTAACCCTACTCGACACATGCTTAATATATAAATAAGAAAACAAATGAAAGAAAAAGGAACTTTATATCTTCATCTTTTCAGACTTAGTGTTTAAAAGAAGAAACAAAAATTTTGTGAATAATGAGTTGAAGAATTTTGAAAAGAAAGCTTGCTGCATACAAATTAGACCCGTCCTAAAGAAAAGAATATAGAGGTAGAGAAATAATATAACTAACGGGTAGCTGATTGAGTATAGCATTCTGAGAGACTAGTAAATGAATTGAGAAAATGTTTAGGATGATTGAAGTTTCTTAGATAGAAGTTATGCTTGAGGACAAGCATTTATCTAAGTTTGGGGGTGTGATAACTTGTAGAAATACAAGTTATGATAGCCTTTTTCTTAGATTAATAGAGATTAAATAGAGAAGCATGCGGCAGTTTATGTTGATTTTTTTACTAAATAAATCTTCCTTTGCGTTATACTCTTGTATTTTTATGAAGATAAATGATTTTACCACTTTTTGAGCCTAAAACGCATGTTTTAACGCAGGAATGCAAACGATGCGTTCATGACTTCTTAACACAGGACGACGTGTTAGCAATCTGTTCTTCATGGACGCATGATCTAAACGGAACGCGAACAACCTGAAGATGCATTAACAACTACTCAACGCAAGACTATGCGTTAGCAACTCATGATGCGTTGACAACGGCCAAACTATCCATGGACGCATAGACGACCATCAACGCAAGGCGCCGAGAATCAAATAAGAATCTTGGGAGATTTTCGGAAGATTGACAAACATGATCTCTAGCTAAAGTGGTGAATCTTAATTGACTCGAGAATTACGCAATCAGGCGAGATGGACGCATGATATCAATCTCGCCGCCAATCCAGCAGATTTGCCATTGATTGCGAACGCATCATCTATAAAAGGGCAGCTCTGCAAGATGAGAAAGGGTTGTTGATTCTCAGAAGAATTCCATAAGTGACAGCAGAGTTCTCTCCAGACTTCAACCGGAGACGAATAGCTTGAGAGAGAAGAGTCTTCCCTCCGCCGGACCACTTCACAGCAGAACCTCACGCTTTCATCCAGGCGACTCAAGACATTGACGTCTTTCCTGCTTTCTATCTTAGTTTTTTTGTATCTTGATTTTAGATTTGTGTCAAGAAATTGAGCTCATCTAAAGTTGTATTCCGTTCATCAATATATATTTCTTCCATGTCTACTTATTTCTCTATACTTTCCGCTTTTTACTTTCAATCCATGAGTAACTAATCTCTCATGGGTCTAGGGTTGCGTTAGCATCTAACTAAGAACCATAGCGTAACTATTTCATCTTGTCAATTGCAAACTTAATCCGATGCTTATGTCCATCTAGCTAATCGATATAAGTAGTACTAATCAAACTGCTCGAGAGGGTAAGTGATTGTGGAACTCGATTGACAAGGGCCAAGAAGTGTTACCTATCTATAGGAATGACCTTGGTTCTTAACACTCTCCTATGCGTTATAGACATATAACGCATAGCGGCTGACAACCGGGAGAAGAGTCGCAAGTATGAATAGACTTCACTATGCGTTTCCGATGTTAGATGTTAACTAACCCGAACCTTGTTTTTATCCATTCATTAAATTCACCTAGCCGACTTTGCTGTGTCGCATGCTTTCCATCTTCCACAATTTAGTATATTGTACATGTTATCGCTTTCTTTAGATTAGAAACAAACACACTTTCAACTATTTCTTGGTTACCACTGCAACGCATGTAATTCACTTAAATATTAAATAAACATAATCCCTGTGTTCGACCTCGGACTCACCGAGAAAACCTACTCCTTTGCTTATACTTGGGTAAAGGTTAGGAAAACTTGACAGATCACCAACGCATAGTAGTAAGACGCATAGCATGTTCAACGCATGATATGTAAAACGCATAATCATAGCTTACTTGTACCTTGCGTTTGTAAATTTTCATTTCCACAATTCATACACAACAATTTGTATGGGTGAGAGTGGCCGTTTGCCGACTCAATATGCCTACCATCTTGTGGACAAGACCGAATGGGGAGTTGGGGACATAATTATACTAGATGGAATTCACTCATTCCCATTTTTAGAGTAAGTAGATAAGTGTTCCTTTAAGTGGTGTCTTTGGGACTTGAACAAAGGGCCCTACCCTCTCACTAGCTCAAGAAGGGTTTCTGTTTAATGGTTGGAACATAAACATGTTGTTCATTAGAGGAGCATTTGTCACACCCCCTCCCGGATTATCCTCCATAACCCGAGAAGAGATGTGAAGATAGTAGTTACCGACTACCCTGTCACGTAACCCACTGTCAACCTCTCCATCCACATGCTCTTGACAAACCTCGACTTCAATCGGCAACGGGAACTGTCATGCTACCTGAAAATAGAAAACATATGAAAGCATGAGCTAACAGCTCAGTGAGTAATAGTTTCTGAAAAACATTATACTTTAAGTATAAAACTGATGGAACTCGTATAAAATATCACACTGAAAATCAATTTATAACATGATCAATTCTTGGTTATATCATGTGTACATATTCATTCATTTCAAATACCTTTTCCCTAGTTGAGGCGGAGCAGTGCTCAACGCTCCTCAACGTCGATTATCCTTAGCTGTGTGGAGTAATCTCAACACCTCAGCGTCGTATATATATATTCTTCTATGTGCACATAGATATTATTACTCGGGCTGCCCATATGCCTTCCTTTTATCCTTGAGCATTGGGTCCCATTTCTATTTTCCGGTTACCCATTTGCCTTCATCTAGTCCTTGAGCATTGGGTACCTTTTATAACTCGGGCTGCCCATAATGCCTTCTACGAGTCCTTGAGCATTAGGGTCCCTTTTCAAAGCTTTATAAAACTCCATACATATTTTGGAAACATTATATTAATAGCACATAACTTAACCGTTTCCAAATCTTTCATGAAAACATCATCAGCATGCTAAATTCATTTTCCAGCTTTAATATCAATGATGAGCACTTGAAAAGTGCTTATTATTCTCTCAAATTAAGGGAGTTTTATGTTAGATTTCACTTGTTTGCTAGTGATTTTCAGGTTAAAACGAGGAAAATTAGAAGAAACGACTGAAAGATCAAAACTGAGCAAGAATATGGAGAAAAAGTGCTGAAAAACGCATCCTTGCTTGAAACGCATGGTGCGCCGCGACGCTAAGGCAGCGCTGCCGCGGCGCTGAAGCAGAAACGCATCAGCATGGACGCAGAGTAGCAACGCGGCGCTGAGACGGCGCTGCCGCGGCGCTAAAACCAGAGAGCAACTTAATTTTGGCCGCAACCCTAGCGCCGCGGCGCTATGCGTCAGCGCCGCGGCGCCAGCGTTAATTTAAACGCAAGTTTTGTATTTTAGGTTAAATTTTGGGCGGCCAAACTCTATAAATTGAGGGGTTTTCAGCAGCCAAAAGGAAAGGGGGGAGAAATATCAAGAAGATCAAGAAAGTTGCAGAACAAGAGAACGATTCGAAAAGGTGAGAATTAAGCTTGAGTTCCAAGAGTGAGTTAGCCGCAAGGAAGAGGAAAAGAGTTCGAGATAGTTTTGGTGCCCTTCGAAGTCCGACGCGAGAGCCAAGGAGTTCGTGACGGTGCTGCCTCAATCAAGAACCTCTTTTCAGTAGAGTTTCCCTAGTCTCTACACTCTTTCTTTGATTCTTTTTGATCAATATGTTGCTTTACGCTATGAGTGGCTAAACTCTTTGGTTTTAGGGTTTTTGATGAATTGTTTGTGAATTCATGATAAATTTGTAGACTCATGGTTTTGTTCAACTAAATATGCTTTTCATTGTTATTGTGTTTAGTTCTTGAAGATTGGCCACCTTCACATGTTAGATTAGATGTATGAATCGAGAGATTATATGTTTAATTTGATCTATAACAATGAATCGTTGTTAATTTATCACAAGAGTAGTTAGGTTTACAATGAAAGTTGCTAAAGACTAGTTTTAATGCCATGTAATTTTATATTGGTTTTAAGAGATTAACTATCAATCAAGTTGCATGAGAAAGAGTTGTCTTTGAGAGAAGATAACTTGGAATTAAGTTTCTAGACTTAGACATAAGAATTAAATCCATGAAATCTATAATTTTGCATGATGAAACAAACAAGGATTTGAAACCCTAGAACTCTCTTTGATTCTTGCAATTCTCCCTTTGATACTTTCTTGGCTTGATCTTTCTTTTTCCCAAAAACAAAATTTGAATTCCAATCCTCAAATAAAATTGATTCAACTCTAGAATGGCTAAATAACTTAAACCTTCCCAATTGGATCTCTAGGGGAAACGATACTCGGACTTAACCGTTTTATATTATAACTTGACCCGTACACTTGCGGTTAACACACAAAAGTGGCACATCAAGTTTTTGGCGCCGTTGCCGAGGATCCAAAGAACGGTTTTTGTTATTTAATATTCATTAGAATTGATAGATCTTAATTTGAGGTGTATATTATTTGATTGTTTATTTATTTAGTTTATTGTATATAATTGTTTTGTATTTTATTTATTTTGTTAGTCTATGCCTCAAGATAATGCTAACCTCCTCCCTCTTGATCCTGAGATTGAAAGGACGTGCAGAAGAAATTTAAAAGCTCAACTTAATCAAACTACGGAGATGGCGGAGGAGATACCCAAGGCAATTAGAGACTACTTTCAACCTACGTTACCGGCAAGTCAACCCGGAATAATGAATGTGCCTATCAATGTCAACAACTTTGAGTTGAAACCGGGGTTGATTCAAATGGCTAGAGAGCTAGCCTTTAGAGGAAGAACTAATGAAGATCCTCACAAGCACTTACGATCCTTCTTGGAGATATGCGGGACGGTAAAGATGAATGGTGTTTCTAACGATGCAATTAAACTAAGACTTTTTCCTTTCTCTTTGCAGGACCGTGCTAAGGATTGGTTGGAAACCATACCTTCGGATAGCATTACCACATGGGAGATCTTAGCTCAAGCTTTCTTGAACAAATATTTTCCACCGACTAAATCTCAAAGACTAAGGACGAAGATTGGAACATTCCGCCAACTTGAGGATGAACAATTATATGAGGCTTAGGAAAGGTATAAGGATCTCTTGAGAAGATGCCCTCAACATGGGTATCCGGATTGGTTGCAAATTCAACTCTTTTACAATGGATTAGCAAGCTCCACCAAATCCATCTTAGATGCAACCGCCGGAGGGTCAATTTTTTCAAAGAATGCTCAAGAAGCTTACACCATACTAGAAGATTTGGCCAATACATCCTACAATTGGCCATGTGAACGGTCTTCTTCAAACATCCCAAGAGCCGCCGGATTATATGAAGTTGATGAGGTAAATTCTCTTAAAGCTCAAATGGCTTCACTTACTAATGCTCTTTCTAAATTAACTGCAGGAGGCCAAGCTCAAAATCCACCATCTATAGCTTCTCTTGCCGCTTTGGCATCGGAAATGGGCGTACAAGGAGATAATGAGACGGCCAACTATGTTGATAGAGGACACTATAGAAGTCATCAACAACTTCCAACTCACTACCATCCTAGTTTGAGGAACCATGAAAATTTTTCTTATGCTAACAAAAGGAATGTTTTGCACGGTTCTTCTGATTTATCCAATGTAGGTCCATCCCACACTGAAAAGAAGTCCAACTTAGAAGATTTAATGGTAGAGTTCATAAAAGAATCAAGAGGAAGGACAACCGCATTGGAAAGCACTGTACAAAGTCATGGTAAGGCCATTCAAAACAGCGAGGTACAAATAAGCCAAATCGCCACTTCCCTTCAAACAATGCAAAAGGGAAAATTTCCTAGTTGCCCCGAGATAAATCCAAAAGAGGAGTACAAGGCCATGACTTTGAGGAGTGGGAAAAAGCTGTCCACTCCTTTGATCATTGATGAGGATGAAGAGCAAGAGGTAGATGGCAATATCCAAGAGCCAATTCTAAAAGATGAACCAAAGATCCTAGAAAAGGAGGTAAAGGTAAAAGAGTCAACATCTTCAAGTAAGTCATCTAACCCTCTACCTTTTGTACCTAATACTATGCCATATCCTCAACGTTTTAAAAAGAAAGAAATAGACTCGCAATTTGCTAAATTTCTTGAGTTATTTAAAAAGCTGCACATTAACATTCCATTTGCTGAGGCTTTAGAGCAAATGCCCAACTATGTTAAATTCATGAAAGATGTCTTATCTAAAAAGAAAAAGTTTGGGCAATATGAGATGATTAGCATGACTGAGGAATGCAGTGCAGTACTACAAAATAAGCTACCACAAAAATTGAAAGATCCAGGGAGTTTTACTATACCTTGTACTATTGGTTCTTTAAATGTTACTAGAGCTCTTTGTGATCTTGGTGCTTCTATTAATTTAATGCCTTTATCTGTTTATAGGAAACTCAACATTGGAGAGGTGCAACCTACCACCATCACTTTGCAACTTGCTGACAGATCATTAGCTTATCCTAAAGGTATTGTTGAAGATGTATTAGTTAAAGTTGACAAATTTATCTTCCCTGCAGATTTTGTAGTATTGGACATGGAGGAGGACTCTGAGATTCCTATCATACTTGGGAGGCCATTCCTAGCAACTGGAAAGGCTATCATAGATGTCCAACAAGGGAAGTTGACTCTAAGGGTAAATGATGAAAATGTTGTATTTGATATTTACAAGTCCTTGAGTCATCATGATGAGAGTAGTCCTTGCCATGCTATAGACATAATTGATCATACTATTTTTAAGCATGTAGAGGTTATGTTAGCTAATGATCATCTAGAACAAAGCATGATAGATGTTGAAATGCAGACACGATCTTTGATGAAATAGCATTTTATGCTAGGTGGTTAGATAGGTTGCCAATAAGTTCTAAAATAGATAAACCTATACCTTTAGCACCCTTACATGTTGTGAATGATATTGAGAAGCCTAAGCTTGAATTAAAAGTATTACCTCTTCACTTAAAATATGCATTCTTAGATGATTTATCTTCTTTACCTGTTATAATATCTTCTGATCTTGATTCTGTGGAAGAAGAAAAATTATTGAAAGTATTGAGGGATAATAAGTTTGCCATTGGTTGGTCTATTGAGGACCTTAAAGGTATTAGTCCGTCGGTCTGTATGCACAGAATCTTGATGGAAGATACCTTTAAACCATCGATAGAGCACCAAAGGAGACTTAATCCCACCATGAAGGAGGTAGTTAAGAAAGAAGTGCTCAAGTTTTCGAATACAGGAATCATATATGCCATATCTGACAGTCCATGGGTAAGTCCTGTTCAAGTGGTAACCAAGAAAGGTGGCATGACTGTGGTTAAAAATGAAAAAGATGAAATGATAGTCACTAGAACTGTGACAGGATGGCGTGTATGCATTGATTATAGGAAGTTGAACAAAGCTACTAGAAAAGATCATTTTCCCCTTCCTTTTATAGATCAAATGCTTGATAGACTTGCAAGTTATTCTCATTATTGCTTTCTAGATGGATATTTAGGTTATAACCAAATTGTCATTGCTCCTGAGGATCAAGAAAAAACAACATTTACATGTCCCTATGGGACATTTGCTTTTAAAAGAATGCCATTTGGTTTATGTAATGCTCCTGCTACTTTTCAACGTTGTATGATGTCTATTTTTCAGGGGCTCATTGAAGACATAATGGAGGTTTTTATGGATGATTTTTCTGTATTTGGGTCTTCATTTGATTCTTGTCTTGTTAATCTAACTCGTGTTTTGCAGAGGTGCCAAGATGCTAACCTTGTTCTAAATTGGGAGAAGTGTCACTTCATGGTGACGGAAGGCATTGTCCTGGGGCACAAAGTCTCTAAAAAAGGATTGGAGGTGGATAGGGCTAAAATAGCTGCTATTGAACAACTACCACCCCCCACCAATGTGAAAGGAGTCAGAAGCTTCCTAGGACATGCAGGGTTTTACAGTAGATTTATTAAAAAAATTTCTAAAATTGCTAAACCCTTGAGTAATTTACTAGAGAAGGAAGCTAAGTTTAATTTTGATGATGCATGTCTACTAGCATTTAATAATCTGAAGGAAAGACTAATTGTTGCACCTATTATTGTTGTACCAGATTGGAGTCAGTCTTTTGAGATCATGTGTGATGCTAGTGATTATGCTTTAGGAGCTGTTTTAGGCCAACGTAGAGATAACATGTTTAGGGCAATTTATTATGCTAGTAGGACTCTTGATAATACTCAACAGAAATACACTACTACTGAAAAAGAACTACTAGCTGTTGTATTTGCCATTGAAAAATTTAGATCATATTTGCTTGGCTCTAAAATAGTAGTGCATACTGACCATGCTGCTTTAAAGTATTTGTTTGTTAAGAAAGATTCTAAACCTAGGCTAATGAGATGGATATTATTGTTACAGGAATTTGATTTAGAAATCAAAGACAGGAAAGGATGTGAAAATGTGGTTGCAGACCACTTATCTAGAATTGAAAATGAGGAAGTTAATTCATGGCCCCCAATTGTTGAGATGTTCCCTGATGAACAACTGTATCAGGTAAAAGATAGTGTGCCCTGGTTTGCTAACATAGTTAATTATCTTGCAGGAGGACATTTGCCACCTGACATGAACTATCAACAAAAGAAAAGATTCCTGCACCTGACAATATGATAAGAAAGTGTGTGCCTCAAGAGGAAGTGGTAAGTATATTAAATTCATGTCATGCTTCCCCCTATGGAGGTCATTTTGGACCCACCAGAACTGCAGCTAAGGTACTTCAGTCAGGATTTTATTGGCCATCCCTTTTTAAAGATTGTTATACCTTTGTTAAGTCATGTGATAGGTGCCAACGTACTGGCAATATTTCTAGACAACATGAGCTTCCAATGAAACCTATCTTGGAAGTGGAGTTATTTGATGTTTGGGGTATTGACTTTATAGGACCTTTTCCTATTTCTTCTAATGGCTACCTATATATTCTAGTTGCAGTAGATTATGTATCTAAGTGGGTAGAAGCCATAGCTACTAGGACCAATGATGCTCGCACTGTTTTAAAATTCTTGCATAAAAACATTTTCACACGTTTTGGTACACCTAGAGCTATTATTAGTGATGAGGGCTCTCACTTTTGCAATAAACTGTTTGAATCCATGATGCAAAAATATAATGTTAATCAAAAAATTGCTACAGCTTATCATCCTCAGACTAATGGCCTTGCTGAGTTATCTAACAGGGAAATCAAACAAGTTTTGGAAAAGACAGTCAAGACCAATAGGAAGGATTGGGCCCTTAAGCTCGATGATGCACTGTGGGCCTATTGCACAGCTTTCAAAACCCCAATTGGTACTTCCCCGTATAGGTTGGTGTTTGGAAATGCTTGTCACTTACCGGTAGAGCTCGAGCATAGAGCTTATTGGGCCATCAAGAAGCTGAACATGGATTTCGAGAAAGCTGGTGAGAAACGCCTCTTAGAACTCAATGAGATGGAGGAGTTCCGTGCTTAAGCTTATGAGAATGCCAAACTTTACAAAGAGCGCACTGCGAGATGGCATGACAAGAAGATCACATCACGAACCTTCCTTCCAGGACAAAGAATATTACTTTTTAACTCACGTTTACGCTTGTTTCCAGGAAGCTTAGGACACGATGGTCGGGACCCTTTATCATTGTTAAGGTATCTCCACACGGAGCCGTGGAACTACAAGGTAACAATGGAACAACCTTCAAAGTGAATGGTCAACGATTAAAGCACTACATCGGTGATGAAGAACGCGGACTTGAGAACCTGACTTTCATTGCATGATCCAGTAGTCCCGTCTAGCTAGAAGACGTTAAACCAAGTGCTTATTGGGAGACAACCCAATTTTATTGCTTTCTTTATTTTTTTCATTTTTTATTTTTTATTTTATTTTTTAAATCTTGGAGTCACTCATATGCTTTATCTCTCAGGAACGTGGTTCATCACACAAAGTACTTCTTACACCAAGCCTGTTTGGTGGCTTCCCGCTTGCTTCCAGGCTTGCTCTTTCCTTGTTCTTATGCATTGGGGACAATGCATGATTCTAAGTTTGGGGTGGGAGGTGTCTTTCGTACTTTTGTGTGTTTTCTTATCCTACTATGCATGTTAGTAAAGGTTTTAATGATCATATGCATGTCAATACTTTTGTGTGTTTTCTTATCCTGTTATGCATGTTAGTGAAGGTTTTAATGATCATATGCATGTCAATTTTTTTTAAAAAAAGAAAATTTTTGAAAATTTTGGAGCTTTCAAAGTTAATGGGAATGTTGTTTATGGTTGTGTGCCTTGATGTTGATTGCCCATGATGAGATTCGAATTTGCAAGATAGATGACTTATTGGGGAAATAGAATAGCACTATCTTGAGTTAAATTCATTTAAGTCCCTCTTAAAATCTCTCATATTCTTGAGCACGTAGCCACTTCTCTTTAGAATCTTTAACTGAAAAAAGGATTAAGTTGGGTGTATTTGGTTGTCACTTCGAAAGGCCCCACCGGTTAGGGAGTGGAAATGCATGATAGCTTGTAATCTTAGACTAAGGAAAAAGAAAAGAGTATACATGCCTTGAGAAAAGAAAGAGTGTACACAAAATATATGAGCTTTATTTGTCTATCTTTTTAAATGTTGAACTTGTAATGAGTATGCATGGATAGGGGTAAAAAGAGCTGCCTTTGCTGTGATCAGTAAGGACGCCTGGGAATTGACTAGGTACGAGTCCCTAGAGTGAATGTGTGAAAGCTAGTGCCTCTAGGTAAAAGAATGCAAGTTTGGGCCCATGAAAAAGAAATATATATATATATATATATATATGATTGACAGGCACCTTAGTGGACATATTACTCACTTGAATGCATGAAAGCTTGAAGATTGGTGCATGAGCTAGAGTAGGGGGAAAACTAAAGAAACTCTCTTAAGTCCTAATTTGAGTTCTAGTATTTTAAATTGAAGGGGGCTTGTACGCACACACATGGGAGATAGCAAGATTTGGCCTTGAATAATTATAACAATATAGATATGCTTGCATGTTTCTATTTAAGCTCTGAATGCTATTCTCTGAGACATGAGTCAATTGCACACTTCTTCATCTAAAACTCCCTATTATTTGATTTTATTCTTTGCTCGGGACTAGCAAATCTCTAAGTTTGGGGTGTTGATGAGCACTTAAAAAGTGCTTATTATTCTCTTAAATTAAGGGAGTTTTATATTAGATTTCACTTGTTTGCTAGTGATTTTCAGGTTAAAACGAGGAAAATTAGAAGAAACGACTGAAAGATCAAAACTGAGCAAGAATATGGAGAAAAAGTGCTGAAAAACGCATCCTTGCTTGAAACGCATGGTGCGCCGCGACGCTAAGGCAGCGCTGCCGCGGCGCTGAAGCAGAAACGCATCAGCATGGACGCAGAGTAGCAACGCGGCGCTGGGAAGGCACTGCCTCGACGCATCCCTGAAGAACGCAAGACAGCGTCGCGGCGCTAAAACCCGAGAGCAACTTAATTTTGGCCGCAACCTTAGCGCCGCGGCGCTATGCGTCAGCGCCGCGGCGCCAGCGTTAATTTAAACGCAAGTTTTGTATTTTAGGTTAAATTTTGGGCGGCTAAACTCTATAAATTGAGGGGTTTTCAGCAGCCAAAAGGAAAGGGGGGGAGAAATATCAAGAAGAACAAGAAAGTTGCAGAACAAGAGAACGATTCGAAAAGGTGAGAATTAAGCTTGAGTTCCAAGAGTGAGTTAGCCGCAAGGAAGAGGAAAAGAGTTCGAGATAGTTTTGGTGCCCTTCGAAGTCCGACGCGAGAGCCAAGGAGTTCGTGACGGTGCTGCCTCAATCAAGAACCTCTTTTCAGTAGAGTTTCCCTAGTCTCTACACTCTTTCTTTGATTCTTTTTGATCAATATGTTGCTTTACGCTATGAGTGGCTAAACTCTTTGATTTTAGGGTTTTTGATGAATTGTTTGTGAATTTATGATAAATTTGTAGACTCATGGTTTTGTTCAACTAAATATGCTTTTCATTGTTATTGTGTTTAGTTCTTGAAGATTGGCCACCTTCACATGTTAGATTAGATGTATGAATCGAGAGATTATATGTTTAATTTGATCTATAACAATGAATCGTTGTCAATCTATCACGAGAGTAATTAGGTTTACAATGAAAGTTGCTAAAGACTAGTTTTAATGCCATGTAATTTTATATTGGTTTTAAGAGATTAACTATCAATCAAGTTGCATGAGAAAGAGTTGTCTTTGAGAGAAGATAACTTGGAATTAAGTTTCTAGACTTAGACATAAGAATTAAATCCATGAAATCTATAATTTTGCATGATGAAACAAACAAGGATTTGAAACCCTAGAACTCTCTTTGATTCTTGCAATTCTCCCTTTGATACTTTCTTGGCTTGATCTTTCTTTTTCCCAAAAACAAAATTTGAATTCCAATCCTCAAATAAAATTGATTCAACTCTAGAATGGCTAAATAACTTAAACCTTCCCAATTGGATCTCTAGGGGAAACGATACTCGGACTTAACCATTTTATATTATAACTTGACCCGTACACTTGCGGTTAACACACAAAAGTGGCACATCAATCAACCAACATGCTTTTCATACAAGTCTATTTTCAAGTCTTTCTGGAAATCATATAACACCATGCTTTTTAAAAAAACCATGAATACAAGTTTCAATCAATCACCATGCGTTACCCAGCATTCTCAAAGTTACCATGCGTTACTCAGCATTATCAAAGTTACCATGCGTTACCCAGCATTCTCAAGTTTTTAAGTAAAACGCATGCTTCTCAGCTGGCTCATATTCTTTGATATATATATAAACGCATGCTCTTAGTTTTATAAACAACATATTCATATGCTTCATATATGAAAATGCATGCATTGTTTCATTAGAAACCCACAAAATTATATTCATAAAGAACTCATTTATATTTTGTAAAATGCAGGTGTTACTCACCTGTACTTGCCAAAGAATACTTCTTCTTCCTTTCCTCTATTTCCTCTTCCCGAGCTTCTTGGACACAACGTTCTAGTCTCAGAAACGCAAAGCTCCATTTCCCTCTGCCAGCTCGGTTGAACGCAACCCTGCCCTTCAACGCAAGGTTGATACTTCCACGAAGTGCATCCCAACTCTTCTTACTTCTTTTTCGGATGCGTCACCCTCACTTGGACGCAAGGTCCAACTTGAACGCGTCACCTAACTTTGGACACCGCGTTCACCTTGGACATTATGTTTGTCTTCAACGCAAGGTCGACCCCTCTCTGGACGCCGCGTTCACCTTGGACATTATGTTTGTCTTCAATGCGAGGTCGACCCCTTTTAACGCAAGACAACTTCTTTACATAAAATTAGCTAAGTTGTCAAATACCTTCTTTCTTGGCCGCATACTCCTTCTACGGACGTCCTTGCTGCCTTCTTCTCTTTTTCTCTTCAGAATTCTTCTTTGAGAGTCATCAGTCGCTCCTTTTCCCTCAAAGTTCTATTTATAAGGAGCTTGCCATCCAACTTCGTCTCTCATTTTTCCACTTGTTTGCCATATGTCACGCTGCATGCTTAATTAACCATGCATTAATCCAAGTGTCACCTTGCATGAAACACTTGACATGCCTTCAACACCTCCTACTAATAAGGTGTCAAATCTATACGAAGCCACCTGGCCTTTGTAAGCTGATCTTATGCGTCCAACATTTCCAATGAACAACTTTTTATTCAATACAACGCCCTCATGCGTTAGTTGAATTTTCTTTAAGGTTTGAGCTTCACTACTCACTTTTCTAACTCTCAGCCAACTATACTACTGTCTTTGACGCATAGAGATAATTCTGTCTTCAACGCATAGGGACCTCAACGCATAACAACCTTGCCAACACATGGTAAGCCAAGTACGTTCCTTTCCCCCGCCAACGCGGCGACTGCTTCAGCTCACACCACCATTTGTGATTTCACCTTTAACGCATAACCTCACTATTATAAACCAGTGCTTACATATGCCACTAGGCATCAATGACAAACGTGCAATACTATGCATTTATACCTCATCGCATCATACTGATGCGCACTTTTAGCGTTAATCGCAAGTGTACGGGTCAAGTTATAATATAAAACGGTTAAGTCCGAGTATCGTTCCACTAGAGATCCAATTGGGAAGGTTTAAGTTACTTAGCTATTCTAGAATTGAATCAATTTTATTTGAGGATTGAAATTCAATTTTTGTGTATTAGGGAAAAATAAAAATCAAGCAAAGAAAGTATCAAAGGGAGAACCGCAAGAGTCAAAGAGAGTTCTAGGGTTTCGAATCCTTGTTTATTTCATCATGCAAAATTATAGATTTCATGGATTTTATTGTAATTCTTATGCCTAAGTCTAGAAACTTAATTCCAAGTTATCTTCTCTCAAAGACAACTCTTTCTCATGCAACTTGATTGATTGTTAATCTCTTAAAACCAATACACAATTACATGGCATTAAAACTAGTCTTTAGCAACTTTCATTGACAACCTAACTACTCTCGTGATAGATGAACAATGATTCATTGTTATAGGTCAAATTAAACATATAATTTCTCAATCATACATCTAACCTAGCATGTGAAGATGGCCAATCCTCAAGAATTAGACACAATAACAATGAAAAGCATAATTTATTTAAACAAAACCATGAGTCTACAAAATTAACATGAATTCACAAACAATTCATCAAAACCCTAAAACTAAAGAGTTTAGCCACTCATAGCTTGAAGCAACATGTTTGAGCAAAAATAATCAAAGGAAGAGTGTAAAGAATAGGGAAACTCTACTGAAAAGAGGTTCTTAATTGAGGCAGCACCGTCACGAACTCCTTGGCTCTCACGTTGAACTTCGAAGGGCACCAAGACTATCTCGAACTCTTTTCCTCTTCCTTGCGGCTAACTTCACTCTTTGAACTCTCGCTTAATTCTCACCTTTTTGGATTTTTCTTGAGGTCTGCAACTTTCTTGCTTTTCTTGATATTTCTCCCCCTTTGGCTGCTGAAAACCCCTAAATTTATAGAGTTTGGTCGCCAAAAATTTAACCTAAAATACAAAACTTTCGTTTAATTAACGCTGGCGCCGCGGCGCTAGGGTTGCGACCAAAAATAAGTTGCTCTCAGGTTTTAGCGTCGCGGCAGCGCCGTCCTAGCGCCGCGACGCTGTCTTGCGTTCATCAAGGATGCGTCGAGGCAGCGCCATCTCGACGCCGCAGTGCTTCTCTGCGTCCATGCTGATGCTTTTATGCTTCAACGCCGCGGCCCTGCCCTGCGTTCAACAAGGATGCGTTTTTCAGCTCTTTTTCGCCGTATTCTTGCTCGGTTTTGATCTTTTAGTTGTTTCTTCTAATTTTCCTCGTTTTAACCTGAAAATCACTAGTAAATAAGTGAAATCTAATATAAAACCCCCTTAATTTGAGAGAATATAAAGCACTTTTCAAGTGCTTATCAACACCCCAAACTTAGAGATTTGCTAGTCCCGAGCAAAGAATAAAATCAAATAATAAGGAGTTTTAGATGAAGAAGTGTGCAATTGACTCATGTCTCAGAGAATAGCATTCAGAGTTTAAGTAGAAACATGCAAGCATATCTATATTGTTATAATTATTCAAGGCCAAATCTTGCTATCTCCCAAGTGTGTGTGTGTAAGCCTCCTTCAATTTAAAATACTAGAGCTCAAATTAGGACTTAAGAGAGTTTCTTTAGTTTTCCCCCTACTCTAGCTCATGCACCAATCTTCAAGCTTTCATGCATTCAAGTGAGTAATATGTCCACTAAGGTACCTTTCAATCATATATATTTTTTTCATGGGCCCAAACTTGCATTCTTTTACCTAGAGGCACTAGCTTTCACACATTCACTGTAGGGACTCGTAACTAGTCAACTCCCAGGCGTTCTTACTGATCACAGCAAAGGCAGCTCTTTTTACCCCTATCCATGCATACTCATTACAAGTTTAACATTTAAAAAGATAGACAAATAAAGCTCATATATTTTGTGTACACTTTTTCTTTTCTCAAGGCATGTATACTCTTTTCTTTTTCCTTAGTCTAAGATTACAAGCTATCATGCATTTCCACTCTCTAACCGGTGGGGCCTTTCGAAGTGACAACCAAATACACCCAACTTAATCCTTTTTTCAGTTAAAGATTCTAAATAAAAGTGGCTACGTGCTCAAGAATATGAGAGATTTTAAGAGGGACTTAAATGAATTTAACTCAAGATAGTGCTATTCTATTTCTACAATAAGTCATCTATCATGCAAATTCGAATCTCATCATGGGCAATCAACATCAAGGCACACAACCATAAACAACATTCCCATTAACTTTGAAAGCTCCAAAATTTTCAAAAAAATTTTTCTTTTTCAAAAATTGACATGCATATGATCATTAAAATCTTCACTAACATGCATAGCAGGATAAGAAAACACACAAAAGTACGAAAGACACCTCCCACCCCAAACTTTGAATCATGCATTGTCCCCAATGCATCAGAGCATCTAACAAGGAAAGAGCAAGCCTGGGAGCAAGCGGGAAGCCACCAAACAGGCTTGGTGTAAGGAGTACTTTGTGTGATGAACCACGTTCCTGAGAGATAAAGCATATGAGTGACTCCAAGATTTATAAAATAAATAAAAAATAAAGAAAGCAATAAAATTGGGTTGCCTCCCAATAAGCGCTTGGTTTAACGTCTTTTAGCTAGACAGGACTAATGGATCAAGCAGTGAAAGCCAGGTTCTCAAGTACGCGTTCTTCATCACCGATGTAGTGCTTCAATCGTTGACCATTCACTTTGAAGGTTGTTCCATCGTTACCTTGTAGTTCCACGGCTCCGTGTGGGGACACCTTGACAATGATAAAGGGTCCCGACCATCGTGTCGTAAGCTTTCCTGGAAACAAGCATAAACGTGAGTTAAAAAGTAATACTCTTTGTCCTGGACGGAAGGTTTGTGGGGTGATCTTCTTGTCATGCCATCTCGCAGTGCGCTCTTTGTAAAGTTTGGCATTCTCATAAGCTTGAGCACGGAACTCCTCCATCTCATTGAGTTCTAAGAGGCGTTTCTCACCAGCTTTCTCGAAATCCATGTTCAGCTTCTTGATGGTCCAATAAGCTCTATGCTCGAGCTCTACCGGTAAGTGACAAGCCTTTCCAAACACCAACCTGTACGGTGAAGTACCAATTGGGGTTTTGAAAGTTGTGCGGTAGGCCCACAGTGCATCGTCGAGCTTAAGGGCCCAATCCTTCCTATTGGTCTTGACTGTCTTTTCCAAAATTTGCTTGATTTCCCTGTTAGATAACTCAGCAAGGCCATTAGTTTGAGGATGATAAGCTGTAGCAATTTTATGATTAACATTATATTTTTGCATCATGGATTCAAACAATTTATTGCAAAAGTGAGAACCCTCGTCACTAATAATAGCTCTAGGTGTACCAAAACGTGTGAAAATGTTTTTATGCAAGAATTTTAAAACAGTGCGAGCATCATTGGTCCTAGTGCCTATGGCTTCTACCCACTTAGATACATAATCTACAGTGAAGGACTAATTTGCTATTATTGGTCTATATCCATGGACACATAAATGTATCTATAGTGAGAAGAGTGCAGTTGTGGGTCTTTAGTGGAGTGTACCCACAATTAACGAATATTGATTAATGTGGTTAATGAGTTTAGCTGATTAATCTCATATCGTTGAAGCTTCTGATCTGTAGGTCCATAAGGTCCCTTTGCTAGCTCACTACGTGTCACACCCCATCCCAGATTTACTCTATACCCAGGAAGGATGTTTAATACATGACATATGAAAGATGTTTAATACATGACATATGAACAATCTAAATAATTACAACTATCCCAGAGGTTCACTTCCAGATAGGCCCAGACGAGATTCCTCCGTAGGCTAGGCGTCCCGGACACGCTCGCTACCTGAAACAACAAATAACAACAAACTGGATGAGCAAAAGGCTCAGTGAGTGACTAAATCTACTAAAACTAATCATAACATCTATGATCCAGTTTGTAAGATAGTAACCATCACATAATACATCCTAATGAATTATCAAGACTCACTTTCCACTTTGCCTGTATAACTATCAATTCTCATGTCTCACAGGCTTTCATCCATTTAGTGCTTTCCCTTTCCGTCCCTCAGCATTTACTCATTTATAATACAGTACCATGTGCCTTCATATGAAATCCCTCGGCACAGGTAACAAACTCTATCTTATGCTCAAGTACCTTCACTCATGATCCCTCGACACAAGCTAGTGTGTGATGGATTACTACATGCCTTCACTTACAGTCCCTGAGCATTGTAGTCCATTTACTACTGTTATTCAAGTGCCTTCTCAATCCCTCAGCACTTAATTTCACGCTTACTCACATGTAGCTTTCACCATAAGGTCCCTCAGCCACTTATGTGTTTAGACATTTTTAATAATATTCTCTTAAATAACTAACACCTCACATACATAAGTATACAACCATGAATCACGATTCCTCATCAATATGCGTACTAAGTTAAACACAAGGTATAACATACAGTCACTCACAATTGGTCCCGGCTCGAAGTGGGTTATAAGCCTCCCCGAGCTCTTCTTGGCCTGAAAACACATAATCCTCAAGTTTAGTTTCCATAATCTCCCTTTTCTTTAACATACAATAGTATCGTTACCCTATAGCAAATTGTAAGCTACCAGCGTGACTCAAAAGATACTTAAACTGTATTAGCAACACTGCGTTGATTAAAACCAGCGAGACTACCTTGAGGAGCGATACCCAGCGATACTCTAGCGAGAATTGTGAGACGCAAAGCCTATCTTTGCGTTGCAGTGTTACTCGCTTCACTACTCAGTCTCTCGCTCACTCAGCGATACTTTCGCTGTGGCAGAACCGTTTCCTTCTTCCTTTCTTCTTCCTTCTTCAACCTGTTAAACATTTTGTTCCAATCAATTTCGGTATTTCTTCCTTCTAAAAACTTGTTAAAATACAAGTCCTTCATCTTACCTCCAAGTTTCATGAAGAACATCCTCCCCGTTTAGGAAATATCCTCCGACAACTCCGAGTTACCTCTAATCATTCAACAGTTCAACTCCCGTCTCTTCTTCCTGAGTTTGACACACAATTAAACAATTTCAGCTCAAGCATCCTTCATGAACCTGCTAGAAATCGAGTTAACTTACTAACCTCAAAGTTTTAGCCCTAACCTTCGTCTCTTCAATTTGTTCTTCCTCCAAAACCGAGCATCACTCTGAAGAGACCACAACAGCCGAAACCTCTGTCAAACCCAAGTTTCTCCCACGAATTCAATGAGATTTCTGCTTCAGATCAGTATGAACATCTTCTTCTACCTCCCTCCGATGTTTCGCCTTAATATGGACCCAACTTGAACTCTGAAATGCAAACAGAACAATTGAATTCTCAGTCCACTTATATATATATCACCGACTTGTTCTCCATTCCAACTCTATACTATAATCCGTTCAACGCATACCTCCTATGCTCAGCTTCAGCAACGCACACGGCCTCTGATGATATCTCATTTCAAACTCTCCCGTCAAATAGTTAACATACGCACTCTCAGCCAACACTCCTTGTTCAAAGCATACCTGCCTTCGACGCATGGTAGCGTTCACCGCATAATAGCCTCACCGCAGACCAGCTCCCAAACTCCCCGTGGCCTTTACTTCCAACGGCACACTGCCCTCAACGCATTTGACGCATAATGATCCTCGATACCAAGTGATCCTCCACGCCTTATATCCTCAACGCATCTCAACTTCAGCGCATGATAAGCTTCCCTCACCTTTGCGTTTACACCAAAATTATTTCCTCCGCAACAGGTTGCCATCAACGCATAGCTTACACTTAGCCATTTTCCCACTCCAAATGCAAGCCAGCCAACTACTTTTACACATTCACCCATCTCTCGGCCCCTTCTTACTTTGCGTTCTCACAAAAATAGATGCGGGGCTTACAATTACCACCTCCTTACAAAGATTTCGTCCCCGAAATCAATAGGTAGCACACTCTTTACTCAAATAAACTTGGATATTGCTTAAGCATTTGCTCCTTCGGCTCCCACGTTGCTTCTTCTATCTCATGATTTCTCCATAACACTTTGACCAATGGTATCACTTTGTTTCTTAAAACCTATTCTTTCTCATCTAATATCTGTACGGGCTTTTCCTCATAGCTCAAATCTTCATTAAGCTCCACTGGTTGCGTTGATAACACATGAGTAGCATCGGGTATGTACTTCCTTAACACTGATACATGGAATACATTATGTATCCTAGACATTTCAACAGGTAAAGCTAGTCTATATTCCACTGGTCCAACCCTTTCTAATATCTCATAGGGTCCAATATATCTAGGACTCAACTTCCCTTTCTTGGCAAATCTCAGAATTCCTTTCCACGGTAATAACTTCAAAAGTACTTTGTCTCCAATCTCGAATTCAAGATCTTTTCTTTTGTTGTCCGCATAGCTCTTCTGACGGTCCCTAGCTGTCTTAAGATTTGCGTTAATCAATTCTACCTTTTCTGTTGTAACCTGCACAATTTCTGGTCCAACTAACTTTCTTTCACCCACTTCTCCCCAACAAACTGGGGTTCTGCATGGTCTACCATACAGTGCTTCATAGGGAGCCATCCCAATACTCGCTTGATAGCTGTTGTTATATTCAAATTCCATCAAAGGTAAGTGCACATCCCAGTTACCCTGAAACTGCAACGCACAGGTTCTCAGCATAACTTCCAAAGTTTGAATGGTTCGCTCAGATTGCCCGTCGGTTTAAGGGTGAAACGCAGTGCTGAACTGTAGCTTGGTTCCCAATGCGTTTTGCAAACTTCTCCAAAATTTGGAAGTAAACCTAGGATCTCTGTCTGATGTCACCGTTACAGGTACACCAAACTGACTCACTATCCTATCCACATACAGTTGTGCTAACCTGTCTAAAGTGTAGGTCGTTTTAACTGGTAAAAATCGTGCCGTTTTTGTTAACCTGTCCACGATCACCCAGATTCCATTAACACCTGCTGAAGTTCCTGGTAATCCAAACAGAAAGTCCATAGTAACATGCTCCCATTTTCACTCAGGAATAGGGAGTGGATTCAATAATCCTGCTGGCCTTTGTCGTTCAGGCTTAACCTGCTGACAAATTAAACATTTTGCTACAAATTTCGCTATTTCTCTTTTCATACCTGGCCACACATAGAATTTCCTCAGCGTCCTATACATCTTGGTACTACCTGGGTGCATAGCGTACGCCGAACTATGAGCCTCTTCCAGTATCATATGTTTAATCTCTTCATCTTTTGGTACATATATCCTACCCTGTTTCAATAATACACCATCAGGTCTGTGCTCAAAGTCCGTTCTCTGCTGAGTCTTCACCTCTTCTACTAATTTACTAATCATAGGATCAGCCATTTGCCTCTTTACAACTTCATCTACTAGTTTAGGTTTCAACTGGAAATGTGCTAACAATGCTCCTGTTCCAGTTACTTCCAACCTAGCCACGCCGAAGCTTAACTCCTTGAGTAAGGACACCCTTATTGCATTCAGTAGACTTACTTCACTCCGAGACTTCCTACTCAAAGCGTCACCCACCACATTCGCCTTTCCTAGATGATAGTTTATGGTGCAATCATAGTCTTTAATCAACTCTAACCACCTCCTTTGCCTAATGTTAAGTTCTTTCTGATCAAAGATATATTTTAGGCTTTTGTGGTCTGTATAGATATGGCATTTCTCTCCATACAGATAATGCCGCCATATCTTCAATGCTAACACCACCGCAGCCAATTCCAAATCATGAACAGGATAGTTAACTTCATGCGGCCTCAACTGTCTAGAGGCATAGGCTATAACCCTACCTCCCTGCATTAGCACACAACCCAACCCCTGTCGGGAAGCATCACAATACACCTCAAACTCCTTCCCCGACTCTGGTAATGCCAGAATAGGTGCAGATATCAACCTATTCTTTAACTCCTGAAAACTTCGTTCGCATTCATCGCTCCATTCAAATCTGGTACTTTTCTTGGTTAGGTGCGTCAATGGTAAAGCTATCTTAGAAAATCCCTGTACAAATCGTCGATAGTATCCTGCAAGTCCCAGAAAACTACGCACCTCGGATACTGTCTTGGGCTGTTCCCATCTAGTAACTGCCTCCGTTTTCTGAGGATCCACACACACTCCTGCCTCAGATACAATATGTCCTAAGAACATCACCTGTTTCAACCAAAATTCGCATTTGCTGAATTTTGCATACAGTTTCTTTTCTCTTAACATCTGCAACACAGTTCTAAGATGTCTCTCATGTTCCTCCCTGCTTTTAGAATACACTAAGATATCATCAATAAATACAATCACAAACTGATCTAGATAAGGATGAAAAATCCTGTTCATCAGGTCCATGAATACTGCTGGAGCATTTGTCAAACCAAATAGCATTACGAGGAATTCATAATGTCCGTACCTTATTCTAAAAGCCGTTTTTGGCACATCTGTCTCCCTGACCTTCAACTGATGATATCCTGACCTCAAATCTATCTTGGAAAATACTGATGCTCCTCTAAGCTGATCAAATAAATCATCAATACGAGGTAAAGGGTACTTATTGCGTATAGTTACTTTATTTAATTGACGGTAATCTATACACAATCTCATAGTTCCATCCTTTTTCTTCACAAATAGTACCGGTGCACCCCACGGAGACACACTGGGTCTAACGTACCCATTGTCCACTAACTCCTGCAACTGCACCTTCAGCTCTCTCAGTTCTGACGGCGCCATACGGTATGGTGCCTGTGAAATGGGAGTTGTTCCAGGAACTAAATCAATAGTAAATTCCACCTCCCTATCAGGTGGTAAACCTGATAATTCCTCAGGAAAAACATCAAGGAATTCTTGCACTACCGGTACATCTTCTGGTTTTAGCTTCTCTGCTTTTACTTCCATCACATGAGCTAAGTATGCTTCACAGCCTTTACTCAATAACTTCCTAGCTTTCACTGCAGAGATTACACAAGTAGGAAGAATTCGTCTCCTTCCCTTAAATACTACTTCAATTCCATCAGGCTTCGATAACCACACCTCCTTCTTAAAACAATCAACTTTTGCATGATACTTTGATAAAAAGTCCATGCCAAGAATTACATCAAACTCCAATAATTCTAGAGGTAATAAATCAGCCAACCACACCACACCATCAATCACAGTCTCACACTCGAAATAAGCCTGTTCTATAACAATGGTTTCCTCAGCAAGGGTACATACTAGTAAAGCTTCAGACAAGGATTCTAATTCTTTATTCATAAATGCAGCAAATTTACATGACACGAATGAGTGAGTAGCTCCTGAATCTATTAACACATGTGCAGTATTAGAATAAACAGTAAGCATACCCGTAACTACATTCGGTGTCGCCTCGGCCTCCTGCTGAGTTACAGTAAACACTTGCCCCTGTTGTCTGGGTCTACCTGTGCCACCCCTCTGTCGACTTCCACTAGTACCTTCTCCAGCACCCACTTCCTGTCTAGACTGATTTGCTGATTGCACCACTGTTCTTTGCTCTGCTTCCTTTCCTTTTTTGGGTTGAGGACAATCTCTTCTAAAATGCCCTGTTTGCCCACAGTTATAACAGACATCTGAGCCCATATAACATTGTCCCCAATGGGTGTTGCCACAGGAAGTACAATATGGTTTCCGTGCTGAACTGGCCACAGATTCACTGGGTTGATTGTACTGTGACCGACCCGATGGTACCGATGCCTGAGGAAACCTCCTTCGTCCTCCCTGTGGGTTTCCTCTCCGTGATCCTCCTGGAAAGTACGAACCACTGGTACGGGCTTTAAACTTACCCCTACCAGAAACTCCCGGTGTAAAACGTCGTCCTTCACCCTGCTGAGTCTGTACTCGTGAAGAACTATAAGTCGGTCCAGCCTTCGATCCGCCTCCTTCAACTCCTGCTATGCTCTTTTCCACTCTCATAGCCGCCTCCACTAATTTTGCAAAGTCTGTCCACTCTGTACTAGCTGTTACTGGAGTGCGGATTTCACTACGCAAGCCGTCTTCGAAACGCTTGCATTTATCAGCTTCTTCTGCTATCAATGCCAAAGCATACTTGGCAAGCTCAGTGAATTTCTTTTCATATTCAGCTACAGTCATATCTCCTTGTACTAGATTTAAGAATTCCTTCCTTTTCTCATCACAGAAGGATTTAGGGTAATACTTCTCTTGGAATGACTTCTTAAAATCTGCCCATGTTAATGAGCCCACATCTACACTTCTGTGCTCTATCAATCGCCACCAGTCTTCAGCTCCTTTTTGGAGCATGAACGTGACTAAGTCAAGTTTCCTGTCCTCTGGACAATGCATCACTCTGAAGCATTTTTCTACCTGATTCAACCATGCTTCAGCTTCCGCCGGATCTGTGGTGCCTTCAAACACCTGAGCACCCAATGACTTGAATCGCTCAATGCCAAACTTTTTCTCAGGGTCACCCTGAACTATTTCCATACTAGTTACTAATCTCTGTGCAATTCTACTAAAAAGTTGTTCCTCCATATTCATACTCGCCTGAGGATTACTAGATTCTCCTTCAGACGCTTGTCTCTCCTCCCCGGTAGCGTGCGATGTCGCGGCGCCTTCCTGCCTACCTCGTCTGGTACCTCTGGGCATGTTCCTATAACATAGTATGTAATCAATTTACTTTTACATGATCCTAGCTACTATGCATGACCTCACAGCCCAAAATCTTATGCTCTGATACCAAATTGTCACACCCCATCCCAGATTTACTCTATACCCAGGAAGGAGCATGATCCTATTTCCTCACATAAGACACTATAAGATAAACACCATAAAAGAATAGCAAGACAAACAACATTCTCATTATCTCATCAGTAGAACAAGCAAACTTACAACCAACATGTCTGTATATACACATAATAAGTACAACACATCCCCCTTTCGCTACACCCTCATGAAAGATGTTTAATACATGACATATGAACAATCTAAATAATTACAACTATCCCAGAGGTTCACTTCCAGATAGGCCCAGACGAGATTCCTCCGTAGGCTAGGCGTCCCGGACACGCTCGCTACCTGAAACAACAAATAACAACAAACTGGATGAGCAAAAGGCTCAGTGAGTGACTAAATCTACTAAAACTAATCATAACATCTATGATCCAGTTTGTAAGATAGTAACCATCACATAATACATCCCAATGAATTATCAAGACTCACTTTCCACTTTGCCTATATAACTATCAATTCTCATGTCTCACAAGCTTTCATCCATTTAGTGCTTTCACTTTCCGTCCCTCAGCACTTACTCATTTATAATACAGTACCATGTGCCTTCATATGAAATCCCTCGGCACAAGTAACAAACTCTATCTTATGCTCAAGTGCCTTCACCCATGATCCCTCGGCACAAGCTAGTGTGTGATGGATTACTACATGCCTTCACTTACAGTCCCTGAGCATTGTAGTCCATTTACTAATGTTATTCAAGTGCCTTCTCAAATCCCTCAGCACTTAATTTCATGCTTACTCACATGTAGCTTTCACCATAAGGTCCCTCAGCCACTTATGTGTTTAGACATTTGTAATAATATTCTCTTAAATAACTAACACCTCACATACATAAGTATACAACCATGAATCACGATTCCTCATCAATATGCGTACTAAGTTAAACACAAGGTATAACATACAGTCACTCACAATTGGTCCCGGCTCTAAGTGGGTTATAAGCCTCCCCGAGCTCTTCTTGGCCTGAAAACACATAATCCTCAAGTTTAGTTTCCATAATCTCCCTTTTCTTTAACATACAATAGTATCGTTACCCTATAGCAAATTGTAAGCTACCAGCGTTACTTAAAAGATACTTAAAATGTATTAGCGACATTGCGTTGATTAAAACCAGCGAGACTACCTTGAGGAGCGATACCCAGCGATACTCTAGCGAGAATTGTGAGACGCAAAGCCTATCTTTGCGTTGCAGCGTTACTTGCTTCACTGCTCAGTCTCTCGCTCACTCAGGGATACTTTCGCTGCGACAGAACCGTTTCCTTCTTCCTTTCTTCTTCCTTCTTCAACCTGTTAAACATTTTGTTCCAATCAATTTCGGTATTTCTTCCTTCTACAAACTTGTTAAAATACAAGTCCTTCATCTTACCTCCAAGTTTCATGAAGAACATCCTCCCCGTTTAGGACCCAACTCGAACTCTGAAATGCAAACAGAACAATTGAATTCGCAGTCCACTTATATATATATCACCGACTTGTTCTCCATTCCAACTCTATACTATAATCCGTTCAACGCATACCTCCTATGCTCAGCTTCAGCAACGCACACGGCCTCTGATGATATCTCATTTCAAACTCTCCCGTCAAATAGTTAACATACGCACTCTCAGCCAACACTCCTTGTCCAAAGCATACCCGCCTTCGACGCATGGTAGCGTTCACCGCATAACAGCCTCACCGCAGACCAGCTCCCAAACTCCCCATGGCCTTTACTTCCAACGGCACACTGCCCTCAACGCGTTTGATGCATAATGATCCTCGATACCAAGTGATTCTCCACGCCTTATATCCTCAACGCGTCTCAACTTCAGCGCATGATAAGCTTCCCTCACCTTTGCGTTTACACCAAAATTATTTCCTCCACAACAGGTTGCCATCAACGCATAGCTTACAGTTAGCCATTTTCCCACTCCAAATGCAAGCTAGCCAACTACTTTTACACATTCACCCATCTCTCGGCCCCTTCTTACTTTGCGTTCTCACAAAAATAGATGCAGGGCTTACACTACGGACTAAAAAGGATCAACAATGTTGAAAAAAAAATTTGAAATGTTCAAATTTATGAGGGAAAATATCAATTGTATTGGATACAGTTAATTGCATGATTTATTATAAATTTTATTTGAATATGATTCAAATTATAATTTTATAATATGCAGAATTAATTTATTTGAATATGATTCAAATAATTAATTATTTATTTGGATAAAATCTATATAAATAAATAAATGAAGAATTAATTAATTAATTTGAATTGGATTCAAATAATTGATTATTTAATTTGGATGAGATCCAAATTAAAGATTCTACAAAAAATAAATAGAGGGAAAATTAATTAATTGATTTGAATTGGATTCAAATAATTAATTATTTAATTTGGATGAGATTCAAATCAAAGATTCCGCATAAAATAAATATTTAAATAAGATTTAAATATTTTAAACAATTTAATATGAGATATTATTTTGGTAGATATTTATTAATATTGGATATTATTAAATATTTGATTTAAAATCTCTACAGAGGATTTATCGTAATAGAAATAGGAGTAACCCATAGAGTTCTATAAATAAGGCCCTTGGGAGCCTTCATAGAACACACTCTCTAAGAGATTAATCTCTACGATTACTCTAAAAATCTTCCTCTACTAATTCTCCCAATTTTCTTAGAAAAATTCTAAGAAAATTATTCTTCTCATTCTTTCAAAGAATCGGTTCCCACAAACTGGATTCTTGCCAGAGTCATAGCGAGAAAGATCTCTTGGAAAAGGAAAACTACAAGGAGAAGACTATCGATTCGAGAATTATAGATTGGCAAAGGTATGATGCTTAACATTTTCTTTACTTTTTTCATTTTTAATTCTTTCAATAAATCAAAGAACGTGATTACACGCTTCTGTTGGGATTGAATTCCCTTCAGTTTGGACAAAAGTTCTCTCAACTCAAGCACGACGCTTTGAAGTTCATATTCAATGCTAGGATGAATGAGGGAACATTTGTTCCACTTGGCTGAGATGAATGGTGCTATAATAGATGAATCTAGCTAGGTTGACTTTGTTTTGGAAACTTTGCTACAGAATTTCCTACAATTTCACAAGTATGCTGTAATGAATAACATATAGTATAACCTCACCACCCTTCTAAATGAACTGTAGACTTATGAGTCCATGATGTAAGTCAAAGGACACATTGGGAGGCAAATGTTGCCAGTTCCTAAAAAAGATCCCACAAAGGTTCGACCTCTGGGTTAAGTATGCACCTTCTTCCTCTAGTACAAAATTGAGGAGGAAGAAGAAGAAGGGAGGGGGGGGGGGGGGAACATACCCAAGTTGTTGCCCAAAAGGACAAAAAGCCAAAGTTGCAAAAGGGAATCTAGTTCCACTACAACTAAGATAGATATTGGAAAAGAAATTGCCCAAAGTATTTGGTAGAGAAAAAGAAGGCCAAAGAATGGTAAATATGATTTGCTTGTTCTAGAAACTTGTTTACTGGAAAATGATGATTCTGCCTGGATACTTGATTCAAGGGCCCTAACCATGTTTGCCCTTCTTTACAGAGAACTAGTTCTTGGCAGTGGCTGGAGACTGGGGATATGATAGGTCATCTCGGCAGTTGCAGTAGGGAGCTTAAAGTTATTTCCAATTCAAAATTTATTTTATTGGACAATGTATTTCTGGTTCCTAATTTTAAGAGGAACCTAATCTCAATCTCATGTTTATTGGAACAATTTTATAACATTACTTTTATTTGTTATGAAGTATTCATTTCGAAAAAAATGGTATTGAAATTTAAATGAAAATAACTTATACGTGTTAAGACCATTAGCATTGAAATTGCTCCATAATGTTGAAATGTTCAACATAGCAACTAAACAAAACATAAAAGAATAAAGGTTTCTCCAAAAGAACATGCCCATCTTTGGCATTTAAGATTGGGTCACATAAATCTCAATAGGATTGAGAGATTGGTTAAAAATGGACTTCTAAATGAGTTAGAAGAAAATTCCTTACCTATTTGTGAATCCTGTTTTGAAGGAAAAATGACAAAATGACCATTTACTAGAAAAGGTTATAAAGCCAAAGAGCCTTTAGAACTTATACTTTCGAACCTATGTAGTCCAATGAATGTTAAGGTAAGAGGAGGATTTGATTATTTCGTCACTTGCACTGATGATTGATAGCTCCTAAAAAGAGCTATCTTTCTCAGCTTTATTCAGACTCGTTCCGTCATTTTATTGCTTTATTTTTTGAATTTGCAGGCTATGAGCATTATGGTAGTAGGACGAACCATCACGGTCATTTTGGTTCAATAACGAGTCAAAACAGAGCTTTGAAAGCATAAACCAAGAAAGGGGTGGAAATGACCAAAATGTTATTGGAGAGCACAGCTGCGTTGAGCTTTACACTAAAGACGCGAGAGCAAATTTGGCATCAGCGTCGTGACGCTCTAGGGGAGTGCAATGTCGCTCTAGAGATTGATGGGAATCAGGTAGCGGGCGCATGCCTCGCAGCGCAGCGCTCAGCCTCGCAGCACAGCGCTCAACCTCGTTATGCTTGAAACTGATGCTCGACTTCTTTACTGAGCATAGTGATGCTACTGAAGAGGGCGGTGATGCTCTTGCATTCTCTATATATATTTTGTTAGTTTTAGGTCTTTTTGATCACCCATCCGACCTCTAGCCACCATTTTAGACTTTTTTTGTCGGCAATCTTCATTTTCTCTTCCCTTTTTCCTCTTCATTTCTATTTCTAATTACTTGAAGACTTGTAGATTTTGCTTAATGAGGATGATCGGCTAAGGTAAGTGTACTTGGGGGTAGGATTTTATGTCACACCCCCTCCCAGATTCCCTTCTCAACCTAGGAGTGAGTGCGAACCTGCATACACCCATTTCCTACTGTAACTATAACATTAAACAACTCCAGATCATTGTATTTAACTGTTTGCCAACATAACCTCATAAGATAAACATAACTCATCACAACAAGTGTTCTTTATATACATTTCAAAATCAAATCTCACTACACCTCAAGGAACATGTATGACAATAAAACATGTACATAAACTGTGTAATTACAACTATCCCAGAGGATTGATCCAAAGTAGGCCCAGACGAGAATCTTCTATAGGCTAGGCATCCGGAACACGCTCGCTACCTGAAACAAACAAATAAACAAGCAAGAAAATGTGAGCTTAAAGCCCAGTGAGTGACTGAATATATCCAACTACTATTAAACTACTTAAGTTAACATGAATCATCAATACCACCACATATTTATATAAATAGGAATTCCTAAGTCAACCTATGCCATAGAACAATAGTAGTACAATTATCCTTTCCTAGCTGTGGCGGAGCAAAGTTCAACGCACTCAACCTCGTGTACCAATTCTCATCATTCACATAATCAAATTCCTTCATATATCGTCCCTCGGCATTTCCAACCCTCATGTGCCTTCAAATATTGTCCCTCAGCACTGAGTTTCACTATGTCAGAGTTCTCATGTGCCTTCACACGTGATCCCTCAGCACTGGGTTCCCTACCAATCCACTACTCAAGTGCCTTCACTCGTGGTCCCTCAGCACTGACTATCATGTATTGGATTTCCATATGCCTTCACACAAGGTCCCTGAGCACTGGAATCCATTTCAACCAACTACTCAAGTGCCTTCACGCGTGGTCCCTCAGCACTGAGTATCAATCCACAACTTATCAAACAAGTGCTCTATACATATACTACAAATCAATCCTCTCAACGCTCCCAAGGAACATGTACATCAACAAAACATGAACGTAAATTGCGTATTTACAACTATCCCAGAGGTCTGCTCCAAAGTAGGCCCAGACGAGAATCTTCTGTAGGCTAGGCGTCCCGGACACGCTCGCTACCTGAAACAACAATCAAACAAGCAAATTGAGTGAGCCTAAAGCCCAGTGAGTGACTGAATTAATTCAAATATTACTAACATTTATAAGTTAATGTAGACCATAGTAACTACCACAAGCCAAATAACAGGTATTTCTAAGTCACCCATGCTATAGATCACAACAATACCATCAACCGTAAAATTGCAATACACTTGTCCTTCCCTAGCTATGACGGAGCAAAGCTCAACGCACTCAACCTCCAGTACCAACTCTCATTTCTTTTCACACACAAATGCCTTCACATTATGTCCCTCGGCATTTCAAACCCTCAAGTGCCTTCACATTTCGTCCCTCAGCACTGAGTTTAACTGTGTCAATATTACCATGTGCCTTCACACGAGGTCCCTCAGCACTGGTTTCCCTACCAAATCACTGCTCAAGTGCCTTCACTCATGGTCCCTCAGCACAAGCTAACATATGATGGATTTCCACATGCCTTCACTCAAGGTTCCTCAGCACTGGAATCCGTTTCATCCAACTACTCAAGTGCCTTCACACGTGGTCCCTTAACACTGAGTATCATATATCATATTCCCATAAGCCTTCAGACAAGGTCCCTCGGCCATGGTTACATTTAGGTAGTATGTCTAGTTCCCTTTAAACTTAACAACACAACATAATTACTCAAATGCTACACCATACAATAACTTTCTACTCACCCATTACCAAATAACCATGCTAAGAGTAACCATTAGATATAGTAGGAAGTCACTCACAACTTGTCTCGGCTCTGAGTGGGTTATATGCCTTCCCGATCTCTTCCTGGCCTGAAAATACACATTTCTTACGTTAAGTTTTCCTTAGACTTCCTTTCTATACTCATTAAGTATACATAATTAAACTCTATGCTCGTTTCATCACCGAACTCTCTTTTTCCCCAAAACACTCACAAATAGCGATACTCCACATCTCTGGCGAGATTACCAGCGAAACCACACTATAGGTCACTAAACTAGTGATACCGGATTGAACAAGACTAGCGAGATTACCTGAGGAGCGACACCCAGCGAGACTTCAGCGAGAATTGTGAGACGCAAAGCCCCTTTTGCGTTACCAGCGACACTCGCTTCGCTGCTCAGTCTCCCGCTCTCTCAGCGATACTACTGTCGTAGCGACACAGTTTTTCTTCTTTCTTTCTACTTCTTTCTTTAACTTGCTAAACATCGCATTCTAGCAAAATTCAGAACTTCCTTTCTTCTACAAACTTATAAAGACATAAGTCCTTTATCTTACCTCAAAGTCTCATAAGGAAAATCCTCTTCTTTTGAGATATATCCTCAAACAACCCCGAATTGCTCCTAATCGTCCTGCAATTCAGCTCTGATCTCTTCTACCTGGAGTTTAACACACATTTACTCAAATTCAGCTCGAGTATCCTTCATGAAAATTGCTAGAAATCGAGTTAACTTACTAACCTCAAAATTTCGACCCTAGCCACAGCTTCCAAAGTTCGTTCTTTCCCCAACACTGAACGATACTCAGATTAAGTAACACCAGCTGAATTCTCCGGTCCAGCTCAAGTTTCCTCCACGAAAATGACAAGAATTCCACCCCAAACCAACATAAACACCTTCTTCTACCTCTCTCTGTTGTTTAGCTTCGAAATGGGATCAACTCGAGCTCTGAAATGTGATCAAAATAATTGAATACTCAGTCCACTTATATATATACCACCGACTTAACCTCCACTTCATCTCTATATATTGATCTAATAAACGCATACCTTCTGTGCTTGGCTTCAGCAACGCATAGCCTCGGTTTTGTGTCACACCCCCTCCCGGATTACCTACCTATCCTGAAAGGGGGTGTGACAAGTTGGTATCAGAGCGAAAGAGTCTTGGGAATAGGATCATGCATTGTAGTGTAGGAACATGTATATTGTTAGTAAATGATAATGTCGTATTGTCCTATAGGAAACATGCCACCTCGAGGCAGGCGAGCTAGGCAAGCAGTAGCCGGAACTCTTGAAGCTACTGGGAACCAGGGAGTTATGTCTGAGGGTGAATCTAGTCATCCTCAAGCTGAGGTCAATGTCGAGGAACAATTATTTACTAGAATTGCTCAGAGACTGGCTGCAAGCATTTGATCAGTGGAGTCAGATCCAGAAAAGAAATACAGTATTGAAAGATTAAAGGCTCTAGGTGCTACTACTTTTGAGGGCACCGTGGACCCTGTTGAGGCAGAAGCATGGTTAAACTTGCTTGAGAAATGTTATCGTGTAATGAGATGTCCTGAAGACAGGAAAGTGGAGTTGGCAGTATTCTTGCTCCAAAAAGGAGCAGAAGATTGGTGGAAGATTGTGGAAAGCAAAAGAGGAGACACAGAAGGAATAGACTGGAACGAGTTTAAGAAGGCCTTCCAAGAAAAGTATTGTCCAAGATCATTCCGAGATGCTAAGCGGAATGAGTTTTTGAGATTAATACAGGGATCTATGACAGTGGCAGAATATGAGAAGAAATACACAGAATTGTCTAAATATGCCACGGCGGTTATTGCAGATGAGACTGATCGATGTAAGAGGTTTGAAGAAGGGTTACTGGAGGAAATACGAACTCCAGTAACTGCCAGTGTTGAATGGATGGATTTTTCTAAACTAGTGGAGGCAGCTATGCGAGTAGAAAGAAGTTTGATGGAGAAGAAGATGGAGCGTGATTCATCTAAAAGTGGACGTGTAGTCCACTCTTCTGGCGTTACTCCGGGACAGTCAGGAAGAAGATTTGTACCTGGCATGTTTAAAGGCGGAAACTTCAAAGCTAAGTCGGGCGGACAGACTACTTTTAAAACCAGTACTAGTGGAGATACGCGGGGGCAAGGACAAAAGAATGTTGGTGGTCCAGCACAGTCAGTAGAAGGTTCTCGAAGTGGACGACCTGGGGAGTCCACAGCTAGTTCCGCACAGAAACCATTGTGTCCCACCTGCGGGAAGTATCATTGGGGACAGTGTAGAGCCAATGCATGTTATAACTGTGGACAGACTGGTCATTTTAAACGTGAATGCCCTCAATTGATACAAGAAGATAAACCTGAGCAGAAAGCTGCCACAAAGAGTTGCTGGAAATGTTGACGAGGGAACTAGTGGAACAAGGCAGAAGGGAGTTACTGGACGATCAAGACAGCAAGGAAAAATATTTGCTATGACTCAACAAGAAGCCGATGATGCTCCTAATGTGGTTACTGGTACTATTTCTATCTGTAATACTCCTGCTCACGTATTAATAGATCCTGGTGCTACGCATTCTTTTATTGCTAAAGTGTTTGCTAGAAAGGTAAATAGTATAATAGAACCATTACCTGAGGAATTATCTGTTTATACTCCTGTTGGTGATATGTTGATAGCTCGTGAAGTGTATAAAGATTGTGTGATAGAGTTGGATGGTGTGGCTATGACGGCCAATTTAATATCCTTGGACATTCAGGAATTTGATGTGATATTAGGGATGGATTTCTTATCTAAATATCATGCCACTATGGATTGCTTCCAAAAGGAAGTTGTGTTTAAAAGATTTGATAGAACTGAAGTTATTTTCAAAGGAGACAGGAAAATTCTTTCTACTTGTGTAATATCTGCAGTTAAGGCCAGGAAGTTATTGAGCAAGGGTTGTTCAGCATACCTTGCTTATGTGATTGATGCACAGGTTAGTATGTTGAAACCAGAAGATATTCCATTGGTAAATGAATTCCTGGATGTATTTCCTGAAGAATTACCTGGGTTGCCACTTGACAGAGAGATAGAATTTTCTATTGAATTGATCCCAAGAACTGCACCAATTTCACAAACTCCATACAGAATCACACCAAAGAAGTTAAAGGAATTGAAAGTGCAATTGCAAGAATTGATTGATAAGGGGTATGTACGACCTAGTGTGTCACCGTGGGGAGCACCGGTGTTGTTTGTGAAAAAGACGGATGGCACACTTAGATTATGCATTGACTACCGACAGTTGAATAAGGTAACAATACGTAATAAGTATCCGTTACCTCGTATTGATGATTTGTTTGATCAACTTAAAGGTGCTTCAGTATTCTCCAAGATCGATCTACGATCTGGATATCACCAGGTGAAGATCAAAGGAGCGGATATACCGAAGACTGCATTTAGAACGAGGTATGGACATTACGAATTTCTAGTAATGCCTTTTGGATTGACAAATGCTCCAGTTGTATTTATGGATCTCATGAATCGCATATTCCATCCATACCTTGATCAATTTGTCGTGGTGTTCATCGATAATATACTAGTATATTCTGAGAATAAGGAAAAGCATACAGAACATCTTTGTGTAGTATTACAGACATTACGTAATGAGAAATTGTATGCTAAATTCAGTAAATGTGAATTTTGGCTTGATCATGTTATGTTCCTAAGACATGTGGTGTCGGCTGAAGGGGTAAGTGTAGATCCGCAGAAAATAGAGGCGATAGTTAACTGGGAAAGACCTACTAATGTCACAGAAGTACGTAGTTTTTTGGGATTAGCGGGTTATTATCGCCGGTTTGTCAAAGGATTTTCAAAGATAGCACTACCCTTATCAAGCTTAACCAAGAAGGTAGCCAAGTTTGAATGGACAAGTGAATGTGAGCAAAGTTTCCAAAAGCTGAAAGAAAGATTAGTATCAGCGCCGGTACTAACGTTAGCTACCCTTGGAGTGGAGTTTGAAGTATATTGTGATGCGTCGCGACAGGGGCTAGGATGTGTACTCATGCAGAAAGGAAAGGTGATTGCCTATGCGTCGAGGCAGCTGAAGAAGCACGAAGGTAACTATCCGACGCATGATCTGGAGTTAGCCGCGGTCGTGTTAGCCTTGAAGATTTGGCGACATTACTTATATGGAGAAAGGTGTCGCATTCTGTCTGGTCACAAAAGTTTGAAGTATATTTTTGATCAAAAAGAACTAAATTTACGACAGAGAAGATGGATGGAATTAATTAAGGACTATGATTGCTCCATAGAATACCATCCAGGAAAAGCCAATGTGGTGGTCGACGTATTAAGTAGGAAGTTGAGACAAGTCAAGGCTTCATTGAACGCTATCAATGCGGAATTAACAACAGAGCTTAGGCGGTCAAACGCATCCCTATCAGTGGACGCATTAGGAGGCTTGTTTGCATACTTCCATCTAAGACCTACTTTGACAGAGGAGATTGTTAATAAACAGATGGAAGATTCAGTACTTAAGAAAATAATAGAAGAAGTGAAACTTAAGAAAAGAGAGGATTTTGAAGTCAGAAGTGATGGAACTTTGTTGAAACAAGGAAGATTGTGTGTTCCCAATGACTTAACATTGAAAAACGCCATACTAGAGGAAGCCCATAGTTCTGCCTATGCGATGCACCCCGGTAGTACCAAAATGTATAGAACTTTGAGAGGATACTACTGGTGGCCGAGAATGAAACGAGAAATTGCTGAATGTGTAGCAAAATGCTTAATATGTCAGCAAGTTAAACCGGAAAGACAGCGACTTGGTGGACTCTTAAAACCACTTCCAGTACTTGAATGGAAATGGGAACACATTACAATGGATTTCTTATTTGGACTTCCTAGAACCCCTGGTGGTTATGATGGAATTTGGGTGATAGTAGACAGACTTACTAAAACCGCCAGATTCCTCCCAGTCAAAGCAACTTCTACCTTGGATCAATTGGCTAAATTGTATGTTAATAGAGTAATAAGTCAATATGGAGCACCGGTATCAATTATTTCTGACAGAGATCCAAGGTTTACTGTTGGGCAATCGGAAAGAACAATTCAAACTTTAGAGGATATGCTGCGTGCGTGTGTGCTGCAATTTAAAGGAAGCTGGGATACTCACCTATCTTTGATGGAGTTCGCTTATAATAATAACTATCATTCTAGCATTGGAATGGCACCTTATGAGGCGTTATATGGTAGGCGTTGCAGAACTCCTATATGCTGGGGTGAGGTAGGAGAACGGAAGTTAATAGGGCCACAATTAGTTCAAACCACTTCTGAAAATGTGAAATTTATAAGAGAAAAATTGAAAACCGCACAGGACCGACAAAAGAGTTACGCAGATAAGAGGCGTCGAGATTTAGAATTTGAGGTTGGGGATAAAGTCTTCTTGGAATTATCTCCTTGGAAGGGAATACTAAGATTTGGAAGGAAAGGAAAATTAAGTCCAAGATACATTGGACCTTATGAGATTCTGGAACGCATAGGACCTTCAGCTTATCGATTAGCGCTACCTACGGAATTGTCCAAAGTACACGATGTGTTTCATGTTTCTCTACTAAGAAAGTACATTCCAGATCCTACGCATATTTTAGAAACTCAATCTATTCAGGTAAATGAAGACTTATCCTATGAAGAGGAACCTGTGCAAATTCTTGATCGAAAGGAATAAGTTCTGAGAACAAAAACAATACCGCTTGTTAAAGTTTTGTGGAGAAATCACAAAGCGGAAGAGGCAACGTGGGAAAGTGAAGATCAAATGAAGATCAAATACCCTCATCTCTTTACGGAGCGACTTAACCTGAATTTCGAGGACGAAATTCTCAAAAGGGGGTAAGGAATTGTAAGCACCTAATTGGTAAGCACGTTCAAAAGCTTTAAGCGAATTAATATTAATAATCTTATTTTGTAACCAAAAAAAAAAAGAAAGAAAGAAAAGAAAAAGAAAAGGAAACCAAAAGGGAAAGAAGAAAAAGAGAAGAAAAAGAGAGAAAAGAAAAGAAAAAAAAAAGGATAAGGATGGGAAAAGTCGGTTGTGATTTAATTTGAAAGGAAAAATGTGCCGGCTTCTTTCTACTCATTTACAAACTCATTTCTATGCTATCTTTCAGCTGCACGTCGGGGAGAGGTTGAAGAAGAGTCCTAGGGCAATTTCGTGCAAGGTTTTGGATGATTTCATGGTAAAACTGAAGCTGAAACAGAAACTTCATCTGCTGTCGCACAGCTCGAACCAGGTCTGGTATTTGGTAAATATCGAGCTGAAGAGATTGAATTTTGGGCTGAAATTTTAAGGTTAGTAAGTTAACTCAATTTTGAACAACTTTTATGAAGGATGCCTGAGTTGAAACGGAATAAAAACATGTGAACTTTTAGCTGGAAGTTACTGATACGAATTTTCTGTGCAATCTGGAGTAGGCGGAAAAAACTTGCAATATCTGACGAACCAGGACGAGTTAGGCCACGAAATTTTGAGATAAGCTAGAAAACATGTTTTACTACAAGTTTGTAGAAGGGAAAAAGTTCTAAATCTGGCTGGAAATATGACTTTGAATTGACAGAAGTGAGAATAAACAGGAAAGGAGAAAAGTCTGCTGTCGGATGTCATTTGGAAGCAGGTAACGCTGAGGAATTGGCGTGAGTAGCGACACTCGTCTCGCTGGTCGAGAAAAGACGGTTTTTCTCTCACAAATCTTGCTGGCCCTTTCTCAATAACGCTCCTCAGGTAGTCTCGCTGGTTTTGCTTATGCCAGTGTCGCTAGTGCCGTGACCTGTTGTGTAATTTCGTTAGTAAACTCGCTAGTAAGGTCAAATCTCGTTGGTAATCTCGCTAATGACATAAAAACTCGTTTATTATGTGTACTTTAGGAAAGAAATAGAGTCTCGGTGGTGAATCATGATTAGAGTTTAAGTATGCACATTTATTGATCATGTAAAGGAAGTTAAGGAAAACGTAACGTGAGGAATGTGTATTTACAGGCCAAGAAGAGCTCGGAAAGGCATATGATCCGCTCAGGGCCTAAGGACAAGTTGTGAGTGACACTTTTCTTTCTTTGAAACGAAATTTATTGAAAATGTTTAGTTTGGTTTTTCTCATGAGATATGGCTTTGAGATGAACTGTTTTCTTGAAAAGCATGATGTTTAATGATATTGTTCACAAGGCATGTTTTATCCGTTTCTATAAGATGTTGAATGGCATGTTTTGAAATGTTTTTTATCGTAGTATATTTGATTTTCATGAAAGATTTTCATGTGATCTATTCACGTATAATGCTGGTTTCTAAAATGTTTTAGAGGAGGCTCAATGCTGAAGGACATGAGAAGGCATGTGAGTTTCCCCGGGACCCAGTACTGAAGGACTCGTAGAAGGTATTTGGGCAACCCGCCATATTCCTATGTGCACATAGAGGTTGTGACGTTCGGTGTGTTGAGTCTTACTCCACCCCAACTAAGGATTGTTATCGACGTTGAGTGCGTTGAGTTTTACTCCGCCTCAGCTAAGGATGTTTTCGACGTCGGGTGCGTTGAGTCTTGCTCCACCCTGACTAAGGGAAAGTTATGAGAACGAATTGTTTTTCGTATACGATCATTTTGGCATGAACATATGTGATTTGTTTACATTGTTGAAATTATGATTTTACAGAAGTGATTATTTGAATCACGTTTACGTTTATGGCGTTATTATGTTTTTAACATGCCTGTTTTTGAACAAATGTTAGTTTTACAAAATTAGTCACTCACGGGGCTTTTAGCTCACGTTTTCGATGTTTTCTTTTCCCCCCAGGTAGCAAGGACGTTCCCGGTGCTTAGCCTACTTCAGCTCACCCTGCCTAAGTCTCGAGTTCTCGAAAATTCAGTCACGTTTGAGAGTTGTACGTTGTATATAACCTTATGTAGGTGGCATGTAGATCAAGTTGTGTAAAGAGTGGGGATCGTAATGTAGTTTGTATAAATGTATGGTGGATCTATGGAAGTTTAATTATATGAGATGATAAAAGTGTACTTTGTACAGGAAGGATTGTTATATTATGATCATGTGTAATAGGGCTGAGTTCTATGAATGTTTATGTATGAAATGTGTGCACAGGAAGTTATGTAAGATGGGACAATATGCGTCACAAGAGGGGTGATGTTTATTGTCTTCACATTCCCTTTCAGGATAGGTAGGTAATCCGAGAGGGGGTGTGACATTTTGTGTGTTACAATTTCCCAACGCCCCATCGCCGGATAGCCGACGAACGCATGGTCCTCTCGACCATTCTTCTATGCACCAACGCATACCCACTTTCAACGCATAGTAGCGTTCAACGCATAGTAACCTTCGACGCAGAGTGGCCTTCAACGCTTCGTGACCTTCGACACAGAGTGGACTTCAACGCCTCGTGGCCTTCAATGCCTAATGGCCTTCCTTCACCTCGTGGCCTTCAGCTGGCAATTTACTTAGCCTTTACAATAGTTATGCAAAAATTTCCTAATAAGATAGCATCATAAGTAAGATTTAAAAGGCTATGTTTAAAGTTTACAGGTATGCCTAGTGATCCTCACAAATGCCACTCAAAATAAGTATAATTTCTACATGGGGATGGGGTTTACAAGTTCCCAATTACAAAATTCTAATTTGGCTCAGACGAATCTTGATGGTAGGCTAGGCACCCCGAACACGCTCGCTACCTGGAAAGAAAACATCAAAGAAACAAGAATCTATAAGCTACAATGCTCAGTGAGTGACTATCTAAAGTATAAACTCAATAAAAACATAACTACAATCATTTGTATAAACTACTTGGTGATGCTTCATAAACTTGTAAATAACTATAACTTGTAAATCACTATCATTACGTAAATGGTTATCTTTTCATTGAACCTTTGTTGAGGCGGAGCGAACTCAACGCACCCAACGTCAATAAGCCTTAGCTGTGTAGAGTAATCGCAACACATCAGCGTCAGATGCCTTTTATTCTGCTTATAAGTCTGTCTGATCTCGGGCTGCCCGTGTACCTTCTCATATCACCGTCTCTATATCCTTTGGTGAGAGCTTCATAGAAATACTAGGGTTGCCCATATGCCTTCACATGCCCTTTAGCATTGGGTCCCAATAGAATCTTTCTAGTGCACTGACATGCACATAACATTTATCATAAATTAACAACAATCATGATATCTCAAGCTTCATAAAATACTAGGGCTGCCCATATGCCTTCACGTGCCCTTCAGCATTGGGTCCCATTCGAATCTTCCTAGTGCACAGACATGCACAATACATTTATCATAAATTAACTATAATCATGCTATCTCAGAATTCTCAGAACATTCATCTAGCAACTAGCTTGGTAAAGCTTAGAACATTATCTGATACATTATCAAGCTCTATCTCACATATAAGATATGTGCTAGTTTCATACATAGGAGTACACCTCAACTCATGCTTCATAGATATTATTAAGCATATAGAAAATAATATTCAAGTTATCTTATCTCAAACCATAAAGTCACTCACGACTTATTCCGGGCTCCAAGCGGGTTATACGCTTTCCCTAGCTCCTCTTGACCTGTAAACACACCTTTTTCGTTTTAGGCATTTCTAATATTCCTCTTTATATTCACTATGTTTGCTTAAATATCTCAAACATGGTTTTCATCACTAGTCCCTCTCTTGCTTACAACTTATCATAATGAGCGAGATTCACAGGTATCGGCGAGATTAATAGGTTAAACTACTCATAACCATGCGGCATCAGCGATACCCAGCTTCGTGAGACTAGCGATATTACCTTCAAAAAGTGATACTCAGCGAGATTCAGCGAGAGTTGTGAGACGCAAGGGCCTTTGCTTTACCAGCGGCACTTGTCTCGCTGATCACTCTCCAGCTCTTTAGCGATACTTCTGCCTTATCGACCACCGATGGCCAGTGTTTTCTTCCTTCTTTTTCTAACCCGTTCTTACACCTGCTAAGCATCGAAGTCCAGCCAAAATCAGAACTTTCTCTCTTCTACAAACTTGTAAAGAAGTGAGCTTTCTAACTTACCTCAAGATTTCAAACCCTAGCTCTTTTTCGTTTGAGAACTATTCTCAAATAACTCCAGCTGCTTTGGATCATCTAGCAGCTCAACTTCGATTACTTCTTCCTAGAATTTAACATACTCTAGCTCAAATTCAGCTTAAACATCCTTCATAGAAGTTGCTAAGAATTAACTTACTAACCTTTAAAATTTTCGCCCTAGCTTCGACTTCCTCAGCTCACAATTTTTCAAACACCGAATGATGTCTAGATTATCGTCAACAGTCAAGCTTCTGGTTCCAGCTTCAATTTCACCATGGAAATGATTTGGTTCCTACTTAACTTCGACATAAACAGCTTCTTCCACCTCTCCTTGTTGTTCGTCTGCAAAATGGGGTAAATTTGGTTTCGAAATATGTCTTAAGTGTTTATTTAGTCGGCGTACTTACTTATATATATATACCATCGACTCACCAGTACGGCCATCACCTTCTTACTTAAGTGGACCGACGCAACCTTCCGTGCAAAGCTTCAGCAACGCATAGCTTCAACTTGCTGTTTTACAATTTCTCAATGCCCCGTCGCCGGATAGCCGATTAACGCATGGTCCTCTCGGCCACTCTTCTAATGTACAAACACATACCAACCTTCAACGCATAGTAGTCTCCAACGCATAGTGGCCTTCAACGCATAGTGGCTTCCAACGCATAGTGGTTTCCAACGCCTCGTGGCCTTCAACGCCTCGTGGCCATCAACGCCTAGTGGCCTTCAACGCCTCGTGGCTTCCAATCACATGTGTCCATGCTGAGCTACCTTCTTCAACGCATAGTACCAGTAGTCTCGTCAAGCCTCTGGCATACTCTCAACGCGTAGCCCCACTAACGCATGGCCAACACTTAGCAACTTTTGCTCCCATACTACTCGGCCAACTTTCTCTATTCACTGCCCATCTCATAGTTTCTTCTTAACTTGCCAACTCCCAAATGTCAGGTAAGGGCTTACAGCGTTTCACTACCGCATACTACCTGGCATTAAAGTCTCAAAAGCATACTATTATGCATTTGTTTCTTACCGCATAATACCATGTGATAACTTGTAGAAATACAAGTTATGATAGCCTTTTTCTTAGATAAATAGAGATTAAATAGAGAAGCATGCAGCAGTTTATGTTGATTTTTAATAAGAAATCTTCCTTTGCGTTACACTCTAGTATTTTTATGAAGATAATGATTTTACCACTTTTTGAGCCTAAAACGCATGTTTTAACGCAGGAATGAAAACGATGCGTTGATGACTTCTTAACGCAGGACGACGCGTTAGCAATCTGTTCTTCATGGACGCATGATCTGAACGGAACGCGAACAACCTGACGATGCGTTAACAACTATTCAACGCATGACTATGCGTTAGCAACCTACGACGCGTTAACATCGGCCAAACTAGTCATGGACGCATAGACGACCATCAACGCAAGGCGCCGAGAATCAAATCAGAATCTTGAGAGATTGTCGGATGATTGACGAACATGATTTGTGGCTAAAGTGGTGGATCTTAATTGACCCGAGAATTACGCAATCAAGCGAGATGGACGCATGATATCAATCTCGCCGCCAATCAAGCAGATTTGCCATTGATTGCGAACGCATCATCTATAAAAGGGCAGCTCTGCGAGATGGGAAAGGGTTGTTGATTCTCGGAAGAACTCCATAAGTGACAGCAGAGTTCTCTCAGACTTCAACCGGAGACGAATATCTCGAGAGAGAAGAGTCTTCCCTCCGCCGGACCACTTCACAGCAGAACCTCACGCTTCCATCCGGGCGACTCAAGACATTGACGCCTTTTCTGCTTTCCTTACTTTTTCTTTCTTGATTTTAGATTTGTGTCAAGACATTGAGCTTATCTAAAGTTGTATTCCGTTTCATCAATAGATATATCTTTCATGTCTACTCAATTCTCTATTCTTTCTGCTTTTTACTTTCAAACCATGAGTAACTAATCACTCAAGGGTCTAGGGTTGCGTTAGCATCTAACTAAGAACCATAGTGTAACTATTTCATCTTGTCAATTGCGATCTTAATCCGATGCTTACGTCCATCTGACAAATCGATATAAGTATGCTCGAGAGGGTAAGTGATTGTGGAACTCAATTGACAAGGGCCAAGAAGTGTTACCTGTCTATAGGAATAACCTTGGTTCTTAACACTCTCCTATGCGTTATAGACATATAACATATAGCGGCTGACAATGATGCGCACTTTGAGTGTTAACCGCAAGTGTACGGGTCAAGTTATAATATAAGACGGTTAAGTCCGAATATCGTTCCACTGGAGATCCAATTGTGAAGGTTTAAGTTACTTAGCTATTCTAGAGTTGAATCAATTTTATTTGAGGATTGAAATTGAATATTATGAGTTATGGAAAATATAAATCAAATAAGGAAAGTATTAAAGTGAGAAACACAAGAGTCAAAGAGAGTTCTAGGGTAATGAATCCTTGTTTATTTCATCATGCAATATTATAGATTTCATGGATTTTATTGTAATTCACATGCCTAAGTCTATAAACTTAATTCCAAGTTATTTTCTCTCAGAAACAACCCTTTCTCATGCAACTCGATTGATTATTAATCTCTTAAAACCAATACAAAATTACATGGCATTAAAAATAGTCTTTAGCAACTTTTATTGTCAACCTAACTACTCTCGTGATAGATTAACAACAATTCATTGTTATAGATCAAGTTAAACATACAATCTCTCAATCATACATCTAACCTAACATGTGAGGATGGCCAATCCACAAGAATTAAACACAATAACAATGAAAAGCATAATCATTCCAACAAAACCATGAAAGTCTACAAAATCAACACGAATTCATAAACAAATCATCAAAACCCTAAAACTAAAGAGTTTAGCCACTCATAGCTTGAAGCAACATGTTTAAGCAAAATAAACAAAGAAAGAGTGTAAAGAAAGGGAAACTCTACTGAAAAGAGACTCTTGATTGAGGTAGCACCGTCACGATCTTCTTGGCTCTCATGTCGGAATTCGAAGGGCACCAAGACTATCTCGAACTCTTTTTCTCTTCCTTGCAACTAACTCACTCTTTGAACTCTTACTTAATTCTCTTCTTTTTGTGCCTCTTTAGGTCTGTAACTTCCTTGCTTTGCTTTGATTTTCTTTTATCTTCTTTTCTACTTGGGCTGCTGGAAACCCCCAAATTTATAGAGTTTTGCTGCCCAAAAATTTACCAAAAATAACAATTTTTCATTTAAGGAAAGTTGGCGCTGCGGCGCTAGGGCTGCATCAGAAAAGTTTGCTCTTGGGTTTTAGCGTCGCGGCAGCACCGTCCAAGCGCCGCGACGCTGTGATGCGTTTCAGAAATATTGTTCTCGGGCATTAACGCCGCGGCAGCGTCGTCCAAGCGCCGCGACGCTGTCATGCGTTCAACAAGGTTTCGTCGAGGCAACGCCATCTCGGCGCCACGATGCTACTATGCGTCCAGAACAATGCGTTTATGTTTCAGCACCGCGGCAGCGCCGTCCAAGCGCCGCGGTGCTACTATGCGTCTAGAATGATGCGTTTATGTTTCAGCACCGCGGCAGCGCCGTCTCGGCGCCGCGGCGCTATCCCAAAATTCGCCCTTTTGAGTTTTCCAGCTCTTTTTCACTGTATTCTTGCTCGGTTTTGATATTTTAGTCGTTTCTTCTAATTTTCCTCGTTTTAACCTGAAAATCACTAGTAAACAAGTGAAATCTAATATAAACTCCCTTAATTTGAGAGAATAGAAAGCACTTTTCAAGTGCTTATCAGACAACCGGGAGAAGAGTTGCAAGTCTGAATAGAATACTACCATGCATTTCCGATGTTAGATGTTAACCAACCCGAACCCTTTCTTTATCCATTCATTCACATCATTAGCTGAATTTGCCGTGTTGCATGCTTTCCATCCGCCACAATTTAATATAGTGTACATGTTATCGCTTTCCTTAGATTAGAAACAAACTCAACGCATTATTTATTGGTTACCACTGCAACGCATGAAATCCATCTAAATATTGAATCAACATAATCCCTGTGTTCGACCTCGGACTCACCGAGAAAACCTATTCCTTGCTTATACTTGGGTAAAGGAGAGGAAAAGTTGAAAAGATCACCAACGCATCGTAGTAAGACGCGTAGCATGTTCAACGCATGATATGTTAAACGCATCATCATAGCTTACTCACACCTTGCGTTTGTAAATTTCCATTTCCGCAATTCATACACAACAAGTTTTTGGCGCCGTTGCCGGGGACTTGTGATCTGTCTATTGTATATTTTACAACAAGAGGGTAAGTGATTGTGGAACTCAATTGACAAGGGCCAAGAAGTGTTACCTGTCTATAGGAATAACCTTGGTTCTTAACACTCTCCTATGCGTTATAGACATATAACGCATAGCGGCTGACAACCGGGAGAAGAGTCACAAGTATGAATAGAATACTACCATGCGTTTCCGATGTTAGATGTTAACCAACCCGAACCCTTTCTTTATCCATTCATTCACATCATTAGCTGAATTTGCTGTGTCGCATGCCTTTCCATCTTCCACATTTTAGTCTAGTGTACATACAATCTCTTTCCTTAGATTAGAAACAAACACTCTCAACTATTTCTTGGTTACCACTGCAACGCATGAAATCTACATAAATACTAAATCAACATAATCCCTGTGTTCGACCTCGGACTCACCGAGAAAATCTACTCCTTTGCTTATACTTGGGTAAAGGAGAGGAAAACTTGACAAGATCACCAATGCATAGTAGTAAGACGCATAGCATGTTCAACGCATGATATGTAAAACGCATCATCATAGCTTACTCACACCTTGCGTTTGTACTTTTCATTTCCATAAATCATAACACAACACCATGCGTCTACCTTAATTACATACCATCATGCCTTCTTTTATGCGTTCGCACTCTTTGCGTTTACCTTTATGTCGTGTTGTGTCCAAGACCTTCCTCCTATCCTTGAGGTTTCTTTGATTATTCCTTTATGCACTCTTGTGTTGTATTCCAAGGTCATGTTTCCAAATCTCTTCCTTATGTGAGCTATTTCCTCAACGACAAATCCTATCGTATATCCATCTCCAGCCTCCTTCCTTTAGGCTTACTTCTCAATCTTCCCTAATAAGAGTTGTGCGTTTACCATAGATTGTCATTGCCTCTTTCCAAGATTCTACTTTATGCGTTTTACCTTTATCATGCATTTCCTTCGTCTCTACCATGCGTCCAACATGGTCTTCCACTAAGTATGCGTCTAACTTCACTTATCTCTCAGCTATTCTTCTTAACCCTGCCGCATCACTTGATGAGGTTTCCTTTCTTTCCATAGGTCTTACTTCTAAGCTTAAAATCATGGTTACATTCTCCTGATCTGTTTATCCTACACAGTAAAATTCTCAACTTCAAGAATTACTTTGATTCCAAGATTCAGAATTCACTCAATGCAACCTTTCTATCAAATCCTTCTAATTCAAACTTCATCTACGACCTATGTAAACTAACACTTGAGCACAACCGCTCTTGTCCTACTTCTTCCCTTTATAGGCTCTTCCACGAAATGGTCTTAGAAAAAGGGTGTGACATGACCTGTAAGTCTGCCCAATCCTATTTCCACCTTTATCAGCTCCTTCTCACACTAAACTCTTCTCTACTCTCATGGCTGCTTCTACTAGTTTTACAAAATCAGTCCATTCTGTGCTTGCCGTCACTGGGGTTTGGATTTCACTGCGCAAGCCTTCCTCGAATCGCTTGCACTTATCAGCTTTCTCTGCTACCAATGCCAAAGCATACTTGGCAAGCTCTGTAAATTTCTTCTCATATTCAGCAACAGACATGTCACACCCCCTCCCAGATTACCCACCTAACCTAAGGGGGAGTGTGAAGACAATAAACATCACCCCTCTTGTGACGTATATTGCCCTAACTTTTCCTGTACACACATTTACTCATATACAAACATAGAACATAGCCATACATCGCATGCTTATAACTTGATACAATTCCCTATATAGGGTACACCTTAAATACATAGCATGACTTCGTATTCATATCCATAACACCATATATACAATACTATCAACCACTCCAAACTATATGTTTTACATGCCATTTACATATGTATATTCAACGTACAACTCTCAAACTTGACTAAATCTTGATATTCGAGGCTTAGGCAGGGTGAGCTGTAATAGGCGAAGCACCGGGAACGTCCTTGCTACCTGGGGAGGGAAAAAGAAACATTGGAAAACATAAGCTAATAGCCTAGTGAGTGACCAATCTTTATAAAACGACATTCATTTTAAACAGGCATGTTATGTAAAACGAATAAATCAGAGTTCAACATTTGTTCGAGTGCTGCATGTTTTTTATGAAATTCATCATTCTCATAAATTAATACTAAATTCATATCAAACGTTTTCCAAGGAATTCATCAGTATCAACCAGTTTTTCAAATTTTTTTTTCCTTAGTTGAGGCGGAGCAATGCTTCTACGCACTCAACGTCAAAAATCATCCCTGGCTTCAAGCAGAGCAAGCTCGATGCACTAGCTAGCTTAACCTCTATGTGCACATAGGGATAGGTCGGGTTGCCCAAGTACCTTCTACGAGTCCTTCAGTACTGGGTCCCGGGGAAACTCACATGCCTTCTCATGTCCTTGAGCACTGAGCCTCCTCTAAAACGTTTCAAAATTTCATTTACATAGTAATTCATATGAAAATCTTTCATGAAAATCAATATATATATATATATATATATATATATATATATATATATATATATATATCACGATAAACAATAATTCAAAACATGCTATTGAGCATCTTGTAAAAACATATAAAACATGCCTTGTGAACAACATCATCAAACATCATGCTTTTTAAGAAAACAGTTCATCTCAAAGCCATATCTCATAAGAAAACCAAGCTAAACATTTAAAATAAATTTCGTTTCAAAACAAGAAAAGTGTCACTCACAACTCTTTCTAGGCTTTATGTGGTTTATATACTGTTCCTATTTCTTCTTGGCCTGCAAAAGAAACATGCCCTGCGTTAATCAACACTCACTTCCTTTCCTTTTCTCTAATGATTATAAACATGAATCTCAGCGACACCCGCTAAAAGGACTGTTATTAGCGATACCCAATAGAACAGCATCAGCGTTACCTACCTGAGCAGCGATACTCAGCGTTATCTAGCGATACTTGTGAGACGGAAAAGCTCCTTTGCGTCTCAGCGTTTCCCGTCTCGTTGCAAATTCCTAGGTAGTGTGCCGATACTTGATCTTTTCAACGACACTCTGCACTGTACTCCTTCCTTTCTTCTCGTTCTTACTTCAACCTATGAAAGACCACATTTCCATACAGATTCAGAGTTTCTTCCCTTCTGCAAACTTACAGAAAATCACGTTCTAAAGCTTACCTTAAAATTTCAGGGTTTAGCTCTTTCTCATTCTCGCGATATTCCGAAATTATCTCCTGTTGTTCCAGATTGCGAGATAGTCTTGTAATCACTGATTTCCTAAGGATTCACATAGTAAAACTTCGATTTCAGCATCACCATCCTTTACAAAAGTTGTTAGGAATTGCATTAACTTACTAACCTTAAATTTTCAGCTCTGAACTCAGCTTATTCCTCACGTTCTATCCCGAATATCAGTCACTGCTCAACCAAACTAAGTAGCTTCGGTCATTCCCCTGTTCCAACTTCATTTCCAGCCTCGATGTGAATCAAACTTCGTCCGGAATCCTCAAGAACACTCTCCTTAATCTTCTTCTGGAGTTTATCTGAAGAATAGAACCGACTTAAGCTCTCGAATTATCCTTAAAACGATTAAACATTTAATTAATCTAGCTATTTATACTGCCGACTTAACCTTCTCAACACCAGGACTTAGGCTGCAAACTTACGTATTTCCTCTGCAGACTAGCGCGGGGTTCTCCTCCTAACGCATGGCACTCAAGTTAACTTCTCTTCCAACGCATAGTGGGTGTCCCCGCACGCCTCCTGTTTTGAACGCATTCCTTTCCATCTTGAAATTCTACTTCCGATGCGTGCAGACCATTCTGTCTTCAGCACAGGTGCCCCAACGAATGTCTGTCTTCGACGCAAAGTGACTTGAACGCATGGTTCAAGTGCGTTTCTCATAACGTAAGTTAAATACAACCCTTTGTCAGGTTCCATCTTTACTTCCAACACATATCAACACCTTTCAATGCCTGTCATACCTATCAAAATAATGACTCATCCATCCAGACTATGGTGACAGTCTACTTCTTCCCTGTATACTAGCTTCCCTTACTAAGCTTACCAATGCATGGTCGTAATCCATACTCAATTCTTGTTCCTTCAACTCCATTCACTATTTCTCTGTACAATACTCCACGCATTACTTTCCTTAGTTTCACTTCCCGACGCGTTGTCAACCTTTCCAACGCAAGGCACTTTTCCTACGTGATGGTTCTATTTCACTTTACATCATCGACACATGGTACTTCACCCCATTCAACTTGCCCTCATTAGAACCTAATCTCATAGCTTGGTTGATAACTACTCAGTATTAAATACCATGCGTTTGAGCTTAACCATCTACGCATCAACCTAATCTCCCGAGATATGTCTATTCTTTTCTTAATACCATTCATCTCAACGCATAGAATTTATTGGCCATAATTCGGTAGTTACACAATCTTAACTTTTCGTTTAAAAGTTCCGCTAATCCACACTCTTTTATCCTTTTATCCTTACTAGTTATATGTATACTTAGGTTTTCGGGGACAGGGTATTACAAAAAGGACAAAATTGCCCTTGAAGCCCCTGCGGTGCGGCGCTTTTTCCTAAGACGCTTTGCTAAAGAAATGCAACAAGCGCCATGGCGCTCTGGAAAGTAAACACGGACAAATTACCGTTAGCACCGCGGCGCCATTTTAATTTTGGCTTAAATTAGCCCTAGTCGCCAGCCATTCGGGCGCAGAGAGCAGCCCGAGTCCCAAGTCTGTTTTTAGAGTTTTTCACTGCATTTTTTTTCTTTTCATCTTGAGGAGAGTTTCTTTGAACAATTATATGGTGAAAAAACATGTATCGAGCGTAAGGTAACGTTTTCTAGCTTGGGTATTAGGGATTTTCCATTGTAATTGATGTTTCTTATGAGATTTTGAATTTAATTAATTCAATGTATGCATGATTTAATTCCAAGTTTTCAAGATTTATGATCAATTTGTAACGCTGGTGTTTATTTTGATTATTGCTTTTGGTTGTGTTACGATTCGTGACAATTTGTTGTATGTCAATCATAGGAAGCAATAGGTTAGGTTAGCTTGCAAATCAAGATGGTGATGCGCATTGTTCTAATCAACCTAGAATTAAATCGATAGGACATTCAATCTAGGTCTATCCAGTTGCATATCCCGCCTAATTTTCCCTTGAACTTAATGCGGTTAGGTTTAGTCAAATTTTGCATGCTTTTCATCGATTTGCTTAAATCTAACTTGTCGACTAGGGCAATTCAATTCTGGCGTTTCCAATTGAATTGATTTGGGGTTAGCTTCAATGAATTTAGTAATGACGAACCAATGATAAGAACATCGAACAAAGGAAATCCCGCATAACCAAAGCTAGAGGTTCTTCCATTGAATTTTTACTCTTTTACTTCGCGCAATTTATTTTTATGAAATTTACTTTGTCTTGCAACCAACTGTTTTTCTCAAAACCCCCTTTTGGCTACCTTGAATTGAAAACTTTTCAACTGAGGAATTCGAGGGCTCCCTATGTTTGACCTGGCTTACCACTACTACTGTGGGTAAGTTAGGAAAATTTATTTGGCACGGAATTGGGTGACAAACTTCGTCCGTCAGATTGCACCGTTGCCGGGGAGCCAAGAAATTTCACTTTTATGAGGTTTACAATTCCTTATCACTCTTTAGTTTTTCCTTCTTTGTATGACCCGATCCTCCTAGGATCGGAACAATTTGTTGTATTTTGCAGACATTAATAAAGAGGAGCGGCAACAGAGGAAGGAAGCTAGAGAACGAAGAGCTTCAAAGGAACATACTCGTGCAGGAGGCACATTTGAAGAAATCTTAGAAGAAGAAGAAACACCAATGGCGCAGCTAGCAGAGCGCACATTGCGGGACCTCTCGGCCCCAAATGTTGATCAACAACCTCTTTGCATTACCTATCTGGCAACGACAGGTAATTTCGAACTTAGATCGGGCTTAATTCACTTACTCCCTTCATTTTCTAGATGTGCAGGTGAGGACCCCCACAAGCATCTTAAGGAGTTCATCATCGTGTGCAAGGGGATGAGGCCCCATAGTGTGACTAAGGAGCAAATCAACCTCAGAGCCTTCCCTTTCTCCCAAAAAGATGATGCCTGGGATTGGCTTTAGTTCCTTCCCCCTTGTTCTATAACCACTTGGAAGGAGATGCAGATTCAATTCCTGGGGAAGTTTTTTCCCGCATCACGTGCTGCACGCATAAGGAAGGAGATTTACGGGATTAACCAGACAGCGGAGGAAACACTGTTCGAGTACTAGGAACAGTTCAAACGCTTGTGTGCTAGTTTCCCCAACCACTAGATTTCTGATGCGCTGTTGATCCAGTAGTTCTATTAAGGGCTTGTCCCTAGTGATCGAAGTACCATCGACGCAGCTGATGATGGATAAATGAGCATGCAGTAGAAGTTAATTTGATCAATTTTCACTCTAAGATGCTCAATTTAGAGGATTAAACATGCAATTAAGAAGAAAAATCAAAGTTTCAAGAACACTTACCCTTGAAGCTCCAAATTGTCCTTAAATTCTTGATGAATTTCAGCACCACTTGATTGTAGACCACCACAAGAGTCTTCTCTACTATTCTCTAGGCTTAGATTGGATGGTGGGATCTAAATTTGTGGTGAATTTGAGAAAGAATGAAGGTTGGGAAGAAGATGAACAATGGATGGAATTTTGTAAAATTAACCCTTAATTTCACAAAATTCTTAACCATTTTTATGTCAAAATCATCTCTATTTATTAAAGAATAACATGCAATCCAATTGCATCAAAAATTGACAACACAAAATGGTTAATTTGTTGGTTAATTGTGAAGAAGACAACCAAGCTCCTAGCTTAGTTAGTGGGAAAATCCAATCTTCAAAAATCAATTTTAAAATCAATTTTCAATGAATTTCCAAAATTGAATGAAAATTGATTTTTAATTTCAAAAAGATAATTAAATAATTAAATAAAAAATAATTTAATATTTAATTAATTAAATATTATTTTAATATTATTTTAATATTAAATAACAAAATAATATTATTTTTCCCACTTGTCCCGATTTTTCTAAAAAAAAATTGATATGAATCCCTATTCATATGATTAATATTTAAATTATATTTAAATATTATAATCAACTCCACTTTTACGTTTAATTCGTAATTAAACGTCAATATATCGTATATATCTGACTTTCATTCCTTAAGCCAAGATTTGAACGATTCAAACTTATTCACCACATTATCTAAGATTTTAGTTCATTTATGAGCTAGTAGAGGGATCTAATGGATCTACAGATCATGAGCTCCAACGATCCGAGATTAACCAGCCAAACTGTTTAACCTAGTTAACCAACATTCGTTAACTAACGGGACACTCCACTAAAGCCTGTAGCTGCACTCTCCTCACTGTAGATATATTTGTGTCCATTTGATATAACCGTCATCGATAAGTCAATCCTTCACAGGTTGTTCATAACTTCAGTTAGGTCAAATACCGATTTACCTCTGAGTTACATCTTTTCTCCTTAAGTACCATTGTCCCTCTAATGAACAATTGATTTAGGATCTAATCACTAAATCCATTCCCTCTCGGGCCAGTGAGAGGATGGGGCCCCTTGTTCAAGTCCTGAGAACAACACTTAAGAGAACAACCTCTCTTCTATCCCTAAGTTGGGTAGGAGTGAATTTCGTCTTGTAAATTCTATGTTCCCAACTATCTACCCGGTCTTATCCCTGAAATGGGAGGAATGTTGAGCAGCGCTATTGAGCTTACTCTTACCTATGTAGATCAAGGGATAATTTTGAATAAACAGGAGGTCACAGATAGCTCAAGATTCAGATCAAGTTATCTAGGTCATCTATAAGTGAAATTAATCAGTGTTAATCGTAAACGGTGTTAATACGTAACAATAATTATTTCAGGGTCAGTCTTACACAATCTCATTATGTAGAATACCCCCGCTCACATGTCTCTACATGAGCAAATCATAATCACTTCATTTATGACACTTTACAACATTTATAACAATCATGAAGCAGGTCGTATTCAATAGTGTCTCCAGGAAGAGGTACCCAACCTGATCCATGTACTATAGACTATTGAGGCTACTTACTCAAACTTGATCCTGTTTATGTCTCCACATAAAGTCCAAGTACTGATGATAGTAGCCAAGGGTTCGTAGTTTAATTAGATTTAAAGTTGATGGATAATTAATTCACTTGAATAACTTCATATGTCCTAAAAATCACCTATTTACAAAAACTACGAATTTTAGGACATACAACCCAACAAACTCCCACTTGGACTAAAACTCCTAGTGGGTTACCACAAAGTTGAGTATAGTAAGAGAAATCTAAATACAATAAACTAGGGCATCCCATACCCACAATTTCTCCCACTTGCCCTATTTATTCTACTCGTAGTCCTAAACTCTTCAGGTGGCCCTCAAAAACAGTAGCCGGGAGGGCCTTTGTAAATGGATCAGCAATGTTGTGCTCATATGCTATTTGTCTCACAATAACATCTCTTCTCTGCATAATTTCTCTGATGACATGGTATTTGCGCTCAATATGCTTTCTGCACTTATGGCTTCTTGGTTCTTTGGAGTTCGCTACTGCCCCACTGTTATCACAATGTAAAGTGATTGGTAGATGCATGTCTGGAACAATTTCCAGATCTTTGAGGAACTTCCTATGCCATACTGCTTCTTTGGCTGCCTCGCATGCAGCAACATATTACGCTTCCATTGTGGAGTCGGCAATGCAACTCTGCTTAATACTTCTCCACACTAATGCTCCTCTGTTAAGAGTGAATATCGATCCCGAAGTAGATCTCCTTGAGTCTATATCGGTTTGAAAATCAGAATCAGTGTATCTGGTAAGGATCAAATCCTTATTTCCATACACAAGCACGTAGTTCCTCGTTCTCCTTAGATACTTAAGGATATTCTTAACGACAATCCAATGTGCAAACTCGGGATTGGACTGATACCTACTGACAATTCCTACTACAAAACATATGTCTGGTTGTGTACATAGCATTGCATACATCAGACTCCTGACAGCTGATGCGTAGGGAACTCGTCTCATATCCTCAACCTCTTGAGGTGTTTTAGGACATTGTTCCTTTGACAAATGTATTCCATACCTGAAATGTAGAAGACCTCTCTTGGAATCTTGCATCTTAAACCTAGACAACAATTTGTCTATATAAGATGCTTGAGACATAGCTAGCGTTCTATTCTTACGGTTCCAAACTATTTGGATCCCGAGAACATACTGAGCTTCTCCCATATCTTTCATTTGAAATTGAGTTGCTAGCTAATTCTTAATGTCAGTAAGATATCCTACATTATTCCCAATAAGTAAGATATCATCTTCATAGAACAAGAAATGCTACAGTGGAATTGATGATCCTTTTATATACACAAGGTTCATCAACGTTTTGTTCAAAGCCATAAGATTTGACTACAGTATCAAATCTCATATTCCAAGATCTGGATGCTTGTTTTAATCCATAAATGGATCTATTCAACTTGCAAACTTTTTGTTCTTGACCTTGTTCTATGAACCCTTCTGGTTGGACCATGTAGATGTTCTCTTCAAGATTGCCATTTAGGAAGGCAGTCTTGACATCCATTTGCCAAATTTCATAATTATAAAAAGTGGCAATGGATAAGAGTATCCTTATTGATTTTATCATAGCAACAGGTGAAAAGGTTTCTTCATAATCTACCCCCTCTACCTGGGTATAACCCTTTGCTACTAACCGAGCTTTATAGGTCTGTACCTTCCCCATATGGTTTCGTTTACATTTGTAAATCCATTTACAACCGATAGGTCTTACCTCATCAGGTTGATCTATAAGTTCCCAGACTGAATTGAAGTACATAGACTCCATTTCGAGGTTCATGGCTTTGATCCACTGATCTCGATTAACATCATTCATTGCCTGTTTATAGGTCAATGGATCCTCTAAGCCATCATCAGGTATGGTGACTTCATTTTCAGCTAAACCTAAATAGCGGTCGAGCTGTCTAACAACCCTCTCACTACGTCGAGGATCTCTCAACTCTTGAGATGTACGTGACAGACTAGATGTGCTTGGTCTATCAACAACTTTTGTTGATTGGTGTTGTAAAAATGAACAATAGACAAATCGCAAATCCCTGGCAACGACGCCAAAAACTTGTTGTGTTATTATTTGTGGAAATGAAAATTTACAAACGCAAGGTGTGAGTAAGATATGATTATGCATTTTACATATCATGCGTTGAACATGCTATGCGTCTTACTACTATGCGTTGGTGATCTTGTCCAGTTTTCCTATCCTTTACCCAAGTATAAGCAAAGGAGTAGGTTTTCTCGGTGTGTCCGAGGTCGAACACAGGGATTATGTTGATTTAGTATTTATGTGGATTCCATGCGTTGCAGTGGTAACCAATAAATAGTGAAATTTTGTTTGTTTCTAATCTAAAGACAGCGATAACATGTACACTACATTAAATTGTGGAAGTTGGAAAGCATGCGACACAGCAAATTCAGCAAGGTGAATTTAATGAATGGATAAAGAAATGGTTCGGGTTGGTTAACATCTAACATTGGAAACGCATGGTAGTATTCTATTCATACTTGCGACTCTTCTCCCGGTTGTCAGCCGCTATTCGTTATATGTCTATAACGCATAGAAGAGTGTTAAGAACCAAGGTTATTCCTATAGACAAGTAACACTTCTTGGCCCTTGTCAATTGAGTTCCACAATCACTTACCCTCTCGAGCAGTTTGATTATTACTACTTATATCGATTAGCTAGATGGACATAAGCATCGGATTAAGATTGCAATTGACAATATGAAATAGTTACACTATGGTTCCTAGTTAGATGCTAACGCAACCCTAGACCCTTGAGTGATTAGTTACTCATGGTTTGAAAGTAAAAAGCGGAAAGTTTAGAGAAATGAGTAGACATGGAAGATAATTATATTCATTAAATGGGATACAATTTTCGATAAGCTCAATGTCTTGACACAAATCTAAAATTAAGATAGAAACAATAAGAAAGAAAGCAGGGAATCCGTCAATGTCTTGAGTCGCCCGGATGGAAGCGTGAGGTTCTGCTGTGAAGTGGTCCGGCGGAGGGAAGACTCTTCTCTCTCGAGCTATTCGTCTCCGGTTGAAGTCTGAGAGAACTCTGCTGTCACTTATGGAGTTCTTCCAAGAATCAACAACCCTTTCTCATCTCGCAGAGCTGCCCTTTTATAGATGATGCGTTCGCAATTAATGGCAAATCTGCTTGATTGGCGGCGAGATTGATATCATGTGTCCATCTCGCCTGATTGCGTGATTCTCGGGTCAATTAAGATCCACCACTTTACCCACAAATCATGTTCGTCAATCATCCGTCAATCTCTCAAGATTCTGATTTGATTCCCGGCGCCTTGCATTGATGGTCGTCTATGCGTCCATGGATATATTGGCCAATGTCAACGTGTCGTAGGTTGCTAACGCATAGTCATGTGTTGAATAGTTGTTAACGCATCGTCAGGTTGTTCGCATTTCGTTCAGATCATGCGTCCACGAAGAACAGATTGCTAACGCGTCGTCTTGCGTTAAGAAGTCATCAACGCATTGTTTGCATTCCTGCGTCAAAACATGCGTTTGAGGCTCAAAAAGTGGTAAAATCATTTATCTTCCTAAAAATACAAGAGTATAACACAAAGGAAGATTTGTTAATAAAAATTAACATAACTTGCCGTATGCTTCTCTATTTAATCTCTATTTATCTAAGAAAAAGGCTATCATAACTTGTATTTCTACAAGTTATCACACCCCTAAACTTAGATAAATGCTTGTCCTCAAGCATAACTTCTATCTAAGAAACTTCAATCATCCTAATTATTTTCTCAATGCATTGACTAGTCTCTCAGAATGCTATACTCAATCAGCTACCCGTTAGTTATATTATTTCTCTACCTTTATATTCTTTTCTTTAGGACGGGTGTAATTTGTATGCGGCAAGCTTTCTTTTCAAAATTCTTTAACTCATTATTCACAAAATTTTTGTTTCTTCTTTTAACACTGAGTCTGGAAAGATGAAGATATAAAGTTCCTTTTTCTTTCATTGGTTTTATTATTTATGTAACCATGCATCGAGTAGGGTTACCTACCTTCGTTTTGACATACCAACGATGGGGTGCATGGAGGCAGCCAACTACGAGCAAGTGCCCTTCTCGACTAAACTCTTATCTAAGTTCGGTTTCCTCACTAGACATTGGAGTTTGTTATTTTATCTATGTGTCGCTGATTACGATTACCCACCTTCGTTTTGACACACCAACTATGGGGTGCATGGAGGCGGCCAACTACGAGCAGGTGTCGTTTTCAGCTAAACTCTTAACAAGATAAATATATTAGTCTTACCAGCGGAGTTTTGCGTTTAAAAGAATATTTTTTTTTTTTTTTTTAAGACAAGTTTGAAATAAGTTCCTCATATTTTTATCTTTGACAGTTCAAACCTCTTCCACCCCCAAACTTGAGAGTAGCAAGGTTCTCATTGCTTAAATTGTAAACAAAGATTTAGTTGCAAAATTTTCTAAAAGAGGTTTGAATTGGTCGTTTGCATACATGCAAAGTAGGTTTGCGTTTCTAAGGAATAGTATGCAGACGCATTGAAAGTAATCTAACTTAAGAGTGTACAAAAGTGTAAGCATGATTATCCTCATAGTGACTAATTTTTCAACGCGAAGATAAAAGTTGGGAATAAATTATATATGTACTTAGAATGAATTTAAAACAAGGGACACGCAAAAGAAGTGATTAGAAATTCCATGCGGCGAAGCAATAGTGAACGCATACAATTATCGCATACCGAATATATAGTTGAACGCATGGTTTTTAGTTCAAAGTATGCGTTGGACGTTTTAAGTATTATGCGTTTGGAAAATTACAGCTCCTAATTTCAACTTGATAAACACAGAAATTGTTTATCGCTGAACGCATAGTTCCATGATGCGTTGGACGCATGCATGAATTACAGAGTGCGGTGAAATCAAATAGTTTACATTAAAGCTCGACGCCTAGTTTCATGCTCATCTAATTTACACTACTTCTAAGACTCAATTTAAAAACATGAAAACTAAATAATAAAAAATACCAACAGAAGAAAGAAAGCAAAAGAAAAATAAAATAAAATAAAATAAAAATAAATACTAAAACAAATGTGAATAAAAAGGAAGGAAGTGTAAAAGAAAGCGTCCCTGGAAAAGTAGGCGTTTAGAACAGTAGGGACCTTTCGACGCAAGCTCAGTTATTACACTTGCGTTGGTCGTTAGAGCCTTTGTTGCGTTAAGGGTTCAACGCAGAGGAGACAATGAAGTGCATTATGACCTCCCTCAAGTGCGCATACTTGGGATGCATTGGTCTGGTTTCTAGCTCATGCGTTGAAGGCTCTTTTACTAGCGACTCGATCTTTGTCGCGGATCTGTTGCTCCGGTCTGATTTCTCTAATTGTCGATCGGAGAGTAATTCGATTTCATCTTTTCCATCTTCACCGTCTTTGAGGATTTCATCTCTCAACGCCGCATTCACAGGTTTTGTCTTATCATTGATATCTGCGTTCATTAGACAAAATTGGAAATGATCAGGATCGTTCAATGCATTAACAACATTAAATTTTACCTGATCACCCACGCAGGGCGTTGAGATTTCTTCTTGGACGTCAATCAGGACGCGTCTAGAAGTGGTATCTTCATATACAAACGCAGGTTCTGCCTGCGTTGCTCTTTCTCTCCGCTTTATATTTTCCTCTTCTTCTGATTCGGTGGATGCTGGACATTATACATGGTACTCTCCATCGACTGACTTGTTGGAACGTTTAGGGGTTGCAAGTTTCCTTGCGTCTCCTCATTATGCGCTGTGGGATTAATTTTCCCACTTAACAATGTCTCACCTTGACATTGTTCTTCCGAGTTCCCTCCTGGAACTTCGGTCGTACTTAGCAATGCTCCTTGCTTTTCATTTTCGAGTGCCTCTGCAATTTGATTCATTTGACTTTCTAGATTGCGAGTCGCAGCGGCTTGGTTCTGGAACATTGCATCGTGGTTCTGGAGCATTGCATCGGTTTTACTGTAAGCACTGATTTACGTTGCCAAGCATTGAGGTGCGGCCAAGCCTTGTGGCTATGCGTCTCAAAAGAGAGAAGCGGTCGTGAGCGAGAGCAAGAAATTCTGGAAAGTAAAATTGTGGCTAAGTGTTGGCCAAGCTCATGGGAGGCGGTTAATTCACGGAGGTTAGTGAGCTGAAGTAGCTACCCGCGTTGATGGATAAGTAATCCTGACGGAGGAAGGAATACACTTGAACCATGCGTTCAAGTCGCTCTGCGTTGAGGACAGTTGTGCGTTGAAGTTGATGCGTCGAAGGCAGATATGTGTTGGAGTCACCCTGTGCTGAAGACAGAATAGTCTGGACGCGACGAAAGTAGTATTGCAAGATGGAAAGATATGCGTTCAAAGTAGGAGGCGTGTGGGGACGCCCACCATGCGTTGGAAGAGAAGTTAACTTGAGTGCCGTGCGTTGAGAGGAGAATCCTGCGCTAGTCTGCAGATGAAAGGTAAGTCAGCAGCATAAGTTCTGGTGTATGAGAAGGTTAAGTCGGTAGTATATATAGCTGAATTAATTAAATGTTTAATCATTTTAAGGACATTTCGAGAGCTTAAGTCGGTTGTATTCTTCAGATAAACTTCAGAAGAAGATTAAGGAAGGTGTTCTTGAGGATTTTGGACGAAGGTCGACTCATATTGATGCTGAAAACGAAGCTGGAACAGGGGAATGACTGAAGTCACTTGGTTTGGTTGAGCAGTGACTGATATTCGGAGTAGAACGTGAGGGAGAAGCCGAGTTCAGAGCTGAAAATTTAAGGTTAGTAAGTTGACATAATTCTTAACAACTTTTGTAAAGGATGGTGATGCCGAAATTGAAGATTTACTATGTGAATCCTTAGGAAACCAGAGAGTACAAGATCATCTCGCAATCCGGAACAGCAGGAGGTAATTCCGGAATATCGTGAGAACGAGGAGGAGCTACACCTTGAAATTTTTAAGGTAAGCTATAGAACCTTATTTCCTATAAGTTTGTAGAAGAAAAGAAGTCTTGAAACCGTATGGAAATGTGACTTTTAATAGATTGAAGTAAGAACGAGAAGAAAGGAAGGAATTACAGTGCAGAGTGTCGTTGGAAAATTGAGTATCGACACACTGTCTGGGAATTGATAGCGAGATGGGTGTCGCTGAAACGTAAAGGAGCTTTCCGTCTCACAAATCTCGCTAAATAACGCTGAGTATCGCTGCTAAGGTAAGTAACGCTGGTGTTGTGCCATCAAGTATCGCTAGTGTCAGTCTTTATCGGCGGGTGTCGCTGGATTTTTACTTGGTAATCAGTAGAGAAAAGGAAGAAAAATAATGTCAGTTAACGCAAGGTGTACGTCTTTGCAGGCCAAGAAGAAATAGGAAAAGCATATAACCCACGTAAAGCCTAGAAAGAGTTGTGAGTGACTTTTTTATTCTTCAATCCTATTTTATTGAAAATGTTCTTATGAAACATGATTTTCAATGAACTGTTTAATATGAATAATGTTGATTGCATTTCTTAAAAAGGCATGTTTTATCCGTTTTCTATAAGATGCTGAATGGCATGTTGTGAAACGTGGTTTATTATGTTATACTTGACTTTTCATGAAAAAGTTCCCTATGAGCTACTTATGTAAATTGATTGCTAAAATGTTTTAGAGGAGGCTCAGTGCTCAAGGACTTGAGAAGGCACGTGAGTTTCCCCGAGACCCAGTACTGAAGGACTCGTAGAAGGTACTTGGGCAACCCGTCATACTTCTATGTGCACATAGAAGTTGATTTGGCTGATGCGTCGAGTATGCTCCGCATTGAGCCAGGGATGTTTTCGACGTTGAGTGCGTAGAAGCATTGCTCCGCCTCAACTAAGGGATAAGTTTGAAAAACTAATTGATATTGATAAATTCCTTGGGAAACACTTTTGTATGATTTAAGTATTGATTTATGAGAATGATGGATTTCATGAAAAGCATGTTACATTTGAACAAATGTTAAACTCTTATTTATTCGTTATACGTAACATGCCTGTTTTAAATGAATGCCGTTTTACAAAGATTGTCACTCACTAGGCTGTTAGCTTATGTTTTCCAATGTTTTCCTTTTCTCTCCCCAGGTAGCAAAGACGTTCCCGGTGCTTAGCCTATTTTTAGCTCACCCTGCCTAAGTCTCGAGTTTTCAAGATACAGTCAAGTCTGAGAGTTGTACGTTGCTTAAGTTTTATGTAAATGGCATGTAGATCATGTGGTTTTGAGTGGGGATTGTTGGTGGAGTTGTGTACTTTGTATGATGGATATGGATATGAATTTATGCTATGTATTAAAGGTGTACCCTATACAGGGAATTGTATCAAGTTATAAGCATGTGATGTATGATTGAGTTCTATGTATGTATATGAGTAAATGTATGCACAGGAAAGGAATGTAAAGATGGGACAATATGCGTCACAAGAGGGGTGATGTTTATTGTCTTCATACTCCCTTTTAGGTTAGGTGGGTAATCTGGGAGGGGGTGTGACAAGTTGGTATCAGAGCGAAAGAGTCTTGGGAATAGGATCATGCATTGTAGTGTAGGAACATGTATATTGTTAGTAAATGATAATGTCGTATTGTCCTATAGGAAACATGCCACCTCGAGGCAGGCGAGCTAGGCAAGCAGTAGCCGGAACTCCTGAAGCTACTGGGAACCAGGAAGTTATGTCTAAGGGTGAATCTAGTCATCCTCAAGCTGAAGTCAATGTCGAGGAACAACTATTTACTAGAATTGCTCAGAGATTGGCTGCAAGTATCGGATCAGTGGAATCCGATCCAGAAAAGAAATACAGTATTGAAAGATTAAAGGCTTTAGGTGCTACTACTTTTGAGGGCACCGTGGACCCTGTTGAGGCAGAAGCATGGTTAAACTTGCTCGAGAAATGCTATCGTGTAATGAGATGTCCTAAAGACAGGAAAGTGGAGTTGGCAGTATTCTTGCTCCAAAAAGGAGCAGAAGATTGGTGGAAGATTGTGGAAAGTAGAAGAGAAGACACAGAAGGAATAGACTGGAATGAGTTTAAGAAGGCCTTCCAAGAGAAATATTGTCCAAGATCATTCCGAGATGCTAAACGGAATGAGTTTTCGAGATTGATACAAGGATCTATGTCAGTGGCAGAATATGAGAAGAAATACACAGAACTGTCTAAATATGCTACAACGATTATTGCAGATGAGACTGACAGATGTAAGAGGTTTGAAGAAGGGTTACGGGAGGAAATACGAACTCCAGTAACCGCCAGTGTTGAATGGACGGATTTTTCTAAACTAGTGGAGGCAGCTATGCGAGTAGAAAGGAGTTTGATGGAGAAGAAGATGGAGCGTGATTCATCTAGAGGTGGACGTGTAATCCACTCTTCTGGCGTTACTCCGGGATAGTCAAGAAGGAGATTTGTACCTGGCGTGTTTAAAGGCGGAAACTTCAAAGCTAAGTCGGGCGAACAGACTACTTTTAAAACCAGTACTAGTGGAGGTACGCGGGGGCAAGGACCAAAGAATGTTGGTGGTCCAGCACAGTTAGTAGAAGGTTCTCGAAGTGGACGACCTGGTGAGTCCACAGCTAGTTCCGCACATAAGCCATTGTGTCCCACCTGCGGGAGGTATCATTGGGGACAGTGTAGAGCCAATGCATGTTATAACTGTGGACAGACTGGTCATTTTAAACGTGAATGCCCTCAATTGATGCAAGAAGATAAACCTGAGCAGAAAGCTGCCTCACATGTGATGAGTTAGCCACAAAGAGTTGCTGGAAATGTTGACGAAGGAACTAGTGGAACAAGGCAGAAAGAAGTTACTGGACGACCAAGACAGCAAGGAAAAATCTATGCTATGACTTAACAAGAAGCCGATGATGCTTCTAATGTGGTTACTGGTACTATTTCTATCTGTAATACTCCTGCTCACGTTTTAATAGAGCCTGGTGCTACGCATTCTTTTATTGCTAAAGTGTTTGCTAAAAAGGTAAATAGTATAATAGAACCATTACCTGAGGAATTGTCTGTTTACACTCCTGTTGGTGATATGTTGATAGCTCGTGAAGTGTATAAAGATTGTGTGATAGAGTTGGATGGTGTGGTTATGACGGCCAATTTAATATCCTTGGACATTCAGGAATTTGATATGATATTAGGGATGGATTTCTTATCTAAATATCATGCCACTATGGATTGCTTCAAAAAGGAAGTTGTGTTTAAAAGATTTGATGGAACTGAAGTTATTTTCAGAGGAGACAGGAAAATTCTTTCTACTTGTGTAATATCTGCAGTTAAGGCCAGGAAGTTATTGAGCAAGGGTTGTTCAGCATACCTTGCTTATGTGATTGATGTACAGGTTAGTAAGTTGAAACCAGAAGATATTCCAGTGGTAAATGAATTCCTGGATGTATTTCCTGAAGAATTACCTGGGTTGCCACCTGACAGGGAGATAGAATTCTCTATTGAATTGATCCCAGGAACTGTACCAATTTCACAAACTCCATACAGAATGGCACCAAAGGAGTTAAAGGAATTGAAAGTGCAATTGCAAGAATTGATTGATAAGGGGTATGAATGACCTAGTGTGTCACCGTGGGGAGCACCAGTGTTGTTTGTGAAAAAGAAGGATGGCACACTTAGATTATGTATTGACTACCGTCAGTTGAATAAGGTAACAATACGTAATAAGTATCCGTTACCTCGTATTGATGATTTGTTTGATCAACTTAAAGGTGCTTCAGTATTCTCCAAGATTGATCTACGATCTGGATATCATCAGGTGAAGATCAAAGGAGCGGATACACCGAAGACTGCATTTAGAACGAGGTATGAACATTACGAATTTTTAGTAATGCCTTTTGGATTAACAAATGCCCCGGCTGTATTTATGGACCTCATGAACCGTATATTCCATCCATACCTTGATCAATTTGTCGTGGTGTTCATCGATGATATATTAGTATATTCAGAGAATAAGGAAGAGCATACAGAACATCTTCGTATAGTGTTACAGACATTACGTAATGAAAGATTGTATGCCAAATTCAGTAAATGTGAATTTTGGCTTGATCATGTTATGTTCTTAGGACATGTAGTGTCGGCTGAAGGGGTAAGTGTAGATCCACAGAAAATAGAGGCGATAGTTAACTGGGAAAGACCTACTAATGTCACAGAAGTTCGTAGTTTTCTGGGATTAGCGGGTTATTATCGCCGGTTTGTTGAAGGATTTTCAAAGATAGCATTACCCTTATCAAGTCTAACCAAAAAGGTAGCTAAGTTTGAATGGACAAGTGAATGTGAGCAAAGTTTCCAAAAGCTGAAAGAAAGATTAATATCAACGCCGGTACTAACGTTACCTACCCCTGGAGTGGAGTTTGAAGTATATTGTGATGCGTCGCGACAGGGGCTAGGATGTGTACTCATGCAGAAAGGAAAGGTGATTGCCTATGCGTCGAGGCAGCTGAAGAAGCACGAAGGTAACTATCCGACGCATGATCTAGAGTTAGCCGCGGTCGTGTTAGCCTTGAAGATTTGGCGACATTACTTATACGGAGAAAGGTGTCGCATTCTGTCTGATCACAAAAGTTTGAAGTATATTTTTTATCAAAAAGAACTAAATTTACGACAGAGAAGATGGATGGAATTAATTAAGGACTATGATTGCTCCATAGAATACCATCTAGGAAAAGCCAATGTGGTGGCCGACGCATTGAGTAGAAAGTCGAGACAAGGCAAGGCTTCATTGAACGCTATCAATGCGGAATTAACAACAGAGCTTAGGAAGTCATGAAATGGATAACAACTATGCGTTAAAGGTTACTATAAAAGACCATAGCGTGGATCGGGAAGTTCTCTAGTGCACAAGGGGTCGCTAAGCGTTTAAGTGCTATGAAATGTTAAACGTTAAAGGATTATTATATGCTAGTAGGACTTCAGCAATTAGTAGGGTCTTACTATGCGTTGAGAAAGTTATGTGGTGAGCAAATATTAAATATGCGTTGAGGAATTATGTGTTAATGACAGCTATTAGCTATGCGACAAGGGAGTTGAGGAGTCCATGATGGTTACCATTGGTTATTAAGTCATACGCTGAAGAGCTTAACTTCATGATAATGGAAAATGCTACCACGATATCGAGTAAACGCATAGAGGAGAATCAAGGGACTTAAAGGAAGGTCATGAATGCGGGATGAAGCAAAGGTGAATGCAAGAGGGTAAACGCAGGAAGAAAGAATTTGAGTTGGATGTGGTGGTCAAAGGTAAACCACATGGTCAAAAGGGTGCAATTGTACAAAGAAGGAATTGTAGCTGTGAACGAAGGTAAGAAAGGGAGTTGAACGCATATAATATGCGGTAAAAATTGATGTATGATGTTAAACTAAAGCGCATAGTAGTATGCATTTAGAATTGTACACCTAAATGAAGGAGAAGTGGAATAAAGGTAGTAAAGCTGAGGGTAATAAAAGGAGGCAAAGGAGTTGAATTTGGAAGATAGTTCCATGAACGCATAGGAGCAAGGAGTTGGTTGGGTAGTTGTGTATTGGAACATAATGAACCCATAAGGTAAACCTATAGGCCAGGTGGTTACACATGATCGTGACACCTTATCAAGTAAGAGGTGTTAGAAAGCATGATAAGCATTTCATGCAAGGTGACACTTGGACTAATGCATGATTAATTAAGCATACAACATAACATGTGGCAAACAAGTGGCAGCAGAAGAGGAGAGGTAGAATGACAAGCTCTCTATAAATAGGACCTTGAGGGAAAAGTAATGACTGATGATTCGGTGGTAAGAATCCTTTAGAAAAAGAGAGAAAGAGGGCTGAAGGAAGAAAACCTTGGGTTTGAAGGAGGAAGTCTGTGGCCAAGGAGGAAGACAACCTTGACACTTAACTCATCTGGTGTTAAGAAGTTGGCTTGCGTCGAGAAGGGTGAGCTTTGCGTTTTATCCGAATTCAACATAAAGGGTGAACACCACGATGCGATCAAGTTAGGCTTTGCAGTCAAGGAAGGTCGACGCATCCAAAAAGAATAAGGAGAGTTAGTCTGCACCTTGCAGGGTTACGTCCAACCAGACTACCAGAGGGTGAAAGCAAACTAAAGAGTTCAAGCCTTGCGTTTAAGAGCTCGAGGAAGCAGAGATTTGAAGGGAAATCTCTTAAGTAATTGTGAGTGACTCTCTTCTTCTTTCAAAACCGAACTTTGTTGAAAGTGTTCTGATGTGTTATGGTTTGTAATAACTGATTTCATGAAACGCATGATGTTGATCATAGTGTTTAAAAGGCATGTTTTATCTGATTGTTTTACTATAATGAAAGGCATGTTGCAAGATATAGTTTATCAAGAAACATCTTGATTTCTATGAAAGGTTTCATATGAATGATCTACTTAAATTGATTGATAAAATGTTTAAGCGGAGGCTCAGTGCTTATCTCTTTGAGAAGGCTCGTGAGTTTCCCCGGGACCCAGTACTCAAGGACATGAGAAGGTACATGGGCAACCCGTCATATTCCTATGTGCACATAGAGGTTAATTTGGCTAGTGCATCGAGCTTGCTCTGCTTTGAGCCAGGGATGATTTCGACGTTGGGTATGTTGAGCCTTGCTCCACCCCAACTAAGGATGTTTTCTAAGTTTAGAGCGTTGAGTCTTGCTCCGCCTCAACTAAGGGAAATGATTGAGAAACCAAACGAGTTTTTCGTATAATTGTTCCTAAACGACTCTATTGATTTGGAACGATTTGATATAGTTCAAAAGAGATGTTGAAAATACGTTCCTGTTGTATTGATGTACTTATCTTGTTTTATATGTATAAATGTAACATGCCTGTTTTGAATAAAAGATAGTTTTACAAAACTAGTCACTCACGGGGCTTTAGCTCACATTTTCCTATGTTTTTCTAATTTTCCAGGTAGCAAACGAGTTCGGGATGCTTTGCCTATGCAAGAACCTCGTCTGGGCCGTCTTTGGTAAAGAAATGGTTGGTCAGTGAACCTTACAGAGGAGTCAAGGTTGCTGACTTCACATCTTCTTTCGGGTTATGGAGGATAATCTGGGAGGGGGTGTGACAAGTTGGTGTCAGAGCAAAAGATTTTGGGAACAGGAAAGTTTAAGCAGTAAATCTAAAAGGAAAGATTGAAATATTGTGAATTATGATTAACGGACAGACGAGGTAGGCAAGCAGCCACCAGAACTTCGCAAGCTACCGGAGGAGTGTAAAGGAAAATTTAAAGGATTCACAAGTAGGTACGGGCTCATAAAACTAAATGTATTGATTGTGAATAATCCGGTGATCAATTAATGATGTTAAGATTGTATAAGAAAATTTCGGAAAGAAAATGGGAATTGAGAGAATTAAAGTCCGAAGAGTTCTATGCGATGAAATGAAGGAAGGAAGGAATGTTTATGTTAGTGAAAGTCAGGGATTAAGGATAGACCATAAGTTAACTTGAAAGAAATCATGATAGGCGTTTTGAAATTGTCACACCCCATCCCAGATACACTCTATACCTAGGATTGAGCGTGATACTCGTCCCCCTACATACATTGTCATACCTGGATAGTATATAAACCTCAAAGCTAAGCAACATTTCTATTAACATATTAGAAAAAGTACAACCTCTCAAAAAGTATTTCCGCAGATATATGTATACATATAAGATACAACATGTCCCCCTTTCACTCCTAAGAACGTGCACATTACAAGATTTATGTACAGACTAAATATTTACAACTATCTCAGAGGTTCGCTTCCAGATAGGCCCAGACGAGATTCTTCTGTAGGCTAGGCGTCCCGGACACGCTCGCTACCTGAAACGACAAACAACAACAAACTGAATGAGCAAAAAGCCTAGTGAGTGACTATAACTATTCACTAACACTAACAAACATAAACTAGCTTATCCACTAGTAACCATTACGTATCGCATTTCAGAGAGTTACTAAAGTTCTCCTTTCAATTTATACATCTAAATGTCAAATTCTCATGTCACACAAATCTGCAACTATCTAGTGCCTTCACACTCTGTCCTTCAGCACTTATTTGATTATGTTTGCATTACCATGCGCCTTCACATGAAGTCCCTCAGCACTGGTGACCACTCCTATCTTCGCTCAAGTGCCTTCACTCATGGTCCCTCAGCACGAGCTAGTATGTGATGGGTTATTACAAGCTTTCACTCATAGTCCCTCAGCATTGTAACCCATTTCTCATAGCTATTCAAGTGCTTTCTCACGAAGTCCCTCAGCACTTAACTTCATGCTTGCTTATGCATAGGCTTTCACCATAAGGTTCCTCAGCCATTATTATATTTAAACTTTAGCTTTGGTACCCTTTTAACTCGCTAACACATCACATTCACAAAGAATACTACAAGGATCACATTTCCTCATCAAATAAACATATTAAGGTTATCACAAGATATAATAAATGGTCACTCACAATTAGTCTCGGCTCTAAGTGGATTATAAGCCTCCCTGAGCTCTTCCTGGCCTGAAAACACATATTCCTCATGTTTAGTTTTCATAATCTCCTTTTTCCTTAACACACAATAATAGCGTTATTCTTTAGACAATTAAAAGCTGCCAGCGTTATTCATCACACACTACTGTACTAGCGACACTGAGTTGGATGTAACCAGCGAGACTACCTGAGGAGCGATTCCTAGCGATACTCTAGCGAGAATCGTGAGACGCAAAGCCTCTCTTGCGTTACAGCGATACTTGCTTCGCTACCCTGTCTCTCGCTCTCTCAGCGATACTTCTGCTACAGCAGAATCGTTTCCTTCTCCCTTTCTTCTTCCCTCTTCAACCTGCTAAACATTACGTTTTGGTCAATTTCAGAACTTTCTTCCTTCTACAAACTTGTTAAGGTGTAAGTCCTTCATCTTACCTCCAAATTTCATGAAGAACATCCTCTCCGTTTAGGATATATCCTCCAACAACTCCGAGTTACCTCTAATCGTCCGGCAATTCAGCTCTAATCTCTTCTTTCTGAGTTCGACACACATTTATACAATTTCAGTTCAAGCATCCTTCATGAAACTTGCTAAAAATCAAGTTAACTTACTAACCTCAAAAGTTTCAGCTCTAACCATCGTTTCTTCAATTTGTTCTTCCTCCAAAACCGAGCGTCACTCTGAGGGAGTAACACCAGCTGAGTTCTCTGCCCAACTCAAGTTTCTTCCACAGTTACTATGAGATTTCCACTCCAAATCAGCACGAACATCTTCTTTTACCTCCTTCCGATGTTTCGCTTTAGTATGGACCCAACTCGAGCTCTGAAATGCATTCAGAACAATTGAAATCTCAATCCACTTATATATATACTGCCGACTTATTCTCCATTTCAACACTATACCATAATCTGTTCAACGCATACCTTCTATGTTTAGTTTCAGCAACACACACACAGCCTCTGATGATGTTTCTTTTCAAAACTCTCCCGTCAAATGGTTAGCAAATGCATTACTCTCTCTCGGCCAACCTTCTTTGCCCAACGCATACCCACCTTCAACGCAGGGTAGCGTTCACCGCATAATAACCTCATCGCAAATCAGCTCTCAACTCCTAGTGGCCATTAACTTCCAACGGCCCGCTACCTTCAATGCGTTTGCCGCAAGATAATCTTCGGTACAAGGTGGTTCTCCACTCCTTATGTCCTCAACGCGTCGTGGCTTCAATGCATAACAGTCTTCCCTCATCTTTGCGTTTACACCAAAACTGTTTCCATCAAAACACGTTGCCATCAACGCATAGCTGATACTTAGTCATTTTTCCGCCCCAATCACAGTCCAGCCAACTACTCTTACCCAATCATCCATCTCTCGGCCTCTTCTCACCTTGCGTTCCCACAAAATTAGGTACAGGGCTTACAGAAATGCTAGAAGATAATTTGATGATCCAAAAATATAAGAGAATTCAAGTATTACAGTCATGTTTAGAAGCAAAAGCATGCGATGAAGAAAGCTAGATGGACGCATAGCATTAAAAGGGATACTCATAAAGAAAAGAAAATTTGAAAGGATAGTTGGAATTAGTTATGAGTTAGACACTCTTAGAAGGAACAGTACCAAAGATGATGTGGTACGAACGCCTGATATTCTGATTGAAGAGAATTTAAGTGTTGAAATGTTAGAAAAGGAACACGATAATTAAGGGAAAGTATGCGTTAAAGATTTAAAAGATTTTACTGAAACTCTGTATTCTTGAAGCAAACGACTACACTATTAGGTTTGAAAGTGTAAACTAAGGAGAGGAATTTCACTAAATGATTGGAGACTGAGGAAAATTTTACCAAGTAATGGAAACGGTGTAAAATTGGACGCATCATTGGTGTAAAGGAACCCAAAACGCATAAACATGCAGAAATCTACAAGAATCTAAGAAATAAGGAATGGATGAATTATTCAGTAAATGGTGGAAGTTGACAAGATAGAGCACCTCATGCTTAACAAAGAAACATATATACTAGATAGATTGATCTGAGAAAATTTGTAATGAAGTTACAATTCAGTATCATATTAAAGACCAAGATATATGTTATGATTTAAGGAATATGTCCCTGATTCCACTTATAAAGATGCCGCAGAATGAGGTTATGAGAAGCAAATAATTCAAGTGTTAGATAAGGAGAAAATGATAAAACATTGAGAGGCTAACAACCTATAGGAATTCGGAATGGAATTCTTATAAGAAAATGGTGAATTGAAAAGCTCTACTTTTAGCTTAGAGAATGGTAAGCAAGTAGTCGAGTAATGGAAGAGATAATTAGAAGCTCGAGTTCAAGAGTCTATGCGTTAGTATAATAAAGCAAGAAATTGAGGAGAGTGAGCATAAGTAAGGATTGATTGCATAGTCAAGTTTACGTAAAGTGTCGGCTGGTTGAAACATGTGGTCCAGGAGTCGAGCAAGTGTAATGCTGAAGCTATGCGTTGATGAGATTGCTGGACCAGCAAGCATGTTTTGGTTGAAATAAAAAACAAAATTTACCAAGGAATTAGAGAGAGAAGTTGGAAATGCATTTGGTATTGAGGAGATCAAAATGCAGAGGCATGCTAAAAAGATGTATAAGTAAATGGAGTATTGAAAGAAAAACTATGTCCTCGTAAGTAACAGAAATGGAGAAGAAAGTGGAACTATCTGAGAAACCATACGTTGTTGGCTGAATCACGAAGCATTGTGAGCAGAAGTAGCTGCCCGCGTCAAAGAATAAGTGATCATTGGCGGGGGAAGAAATGTGCTTGAACCTTGCGCTGAAGTCACTCTGCGTGGAATACAGACATGTGCTAAAGTCGCCCCTCGTCGAAAACAGAGTGGTCTTGACGCGATGAAGAAGGTGGTGCAGGACTGAGTTGTATGCATCAAGAGTAGGAAGCGTTGAGGACGACGCCATGCGCTGGGTGTAGTTAGTTGCTAAAGGCGTTGGAGGAGAATTCTAAAATGAGCGCCCCGCGCTGAAGTGAGAACCCCGTGTCAGCTTGCGGGCGAGGGATAAATCTCAAGAAAAGGCTGAGGAAGGTGGTCTTGTACATTTTTGGCGAAATTCTACTTGTCTCGGTGCTGAAAACAGAACTGGAACTGAAGATTGATCTCCAGTAGCATAGACTGAACAGTGGTTGATATTCGGAGAAGAACGAATTGAGGAAACTGAGTTTAGGGCTGAAATTTAGAGGTGAGTAAGTTAACGTAATCCTTAACAAGTTTTATGAAGGATGGTAAAGCTAAGATTTAAATTAAGCATGGTGAATTCATGACTTACAGAAAACGCATAGTGCTGTTTGTTAGAGGTATAGAAAAGAATTCTACACTTTATGGAGGCTGTTATGTGTTAGAGAATAGGAGTTAATGGAAGCAAAGAATAAAAGAAGTCACTTGAGCAAAGGTATAAAAGGGCCTGTACGATTGTAAAGGCTATTATGCGATGAAAATAAAGGAATAATTGTAGTATTAAGGGGATGCGGTGGCTAGAAGGTGTGTGCTTATGAAGAAAAGTGGGAGTAAAAGTTAAAAGTTTATGAGATTTTAAATAGCTATGCGTTGACAATTGAGGAGCTTGCGTTAAATAGAACATGCAGCTAAAATAAAGACACATGATGGTTACATCCAAGACAGCAACCCAATCATGCATTAGGTTGTAATTAAGAACACGTTGATGGAACAGGCATTCCAATAACTTAAAGAATAGGTACATAATATTATGATAGCCTCCGGAAAGTATTCCTTATGAAATCGATTTTGTCTTGTTCTTGTAGTAGATTCAATTAGTAAAGCATAATGATTTCAAACAAAGTAAAAGCGTTCAAGGCAGATAAAATTTGTGGTAGAATTAAGATGAACGTAATTGAGATTATTGTAAGCTAATTTATTTATTGTATATAGCTCATTATGTCAAGCAAGGAAAGCAAAGGAAAACGGAAACGTATGGCACACAGCTGCTCAGTATGCGGAAAAGGGCATACAGGGGAATGTATTGGTAAAGATAGATGTTTTGCTTGTGGAGAAAAAGGACATTATCGGAAACAATGCAATGTATTTAAAGAGTCTTGCAGCCAAGCTAAAGGGAACGAAAAGAGAGATTCCCTGTAAGAAATGTGGACGTAGACACAGGGAAGACTACGAAGGAAGGGAAGATGTGTGCTACATGTGTGAGCAACCGCGGCATTTTTGTAGGGATTGCCCACAAAATCAGCAGGGCTCAAGTAAACCAGATGAAAGAGAAGAAGAAGAAAGATAAAAAGGGAATGTAATCTATGTTATAGTTCTATCTTTTCTGTACCTTGTATAATAATGACTGTACAAGAATAATAATAAAGTCTTCCTTTTCCATAACTTTATCCTGTTTAAATTTCGAGGACGAAATTTTTTTAAGGTGTATGGAGTTGTAATACCCTGTCCCCGAAAACCTAAGTATTCATATAACTAGTAAGGATAAAAGGATAAAAGAGTGTGGATTAGCGGAACTTTCAAACGAAAAGTTAAGATTGTGTAACTACCGAATTATGGCCAATAAATTATGTGCGTTGAGATGAATGGTATTAAGAAAAGAATAGACATATCTCGGGAGATTAGGTTGATGCGTAGTTGGTTAAGCTCAAACGCATGGTGTAAGCACTGACTTGCGTTACCAAGCGTTGGGGTGCGACAATGCGATTGTGGCCATGCGTTGTAAAGGGAGAAGTGGTCGTGAGTGAGAGCAAGAATTTTTGGAAAGTAAAATTTTGGCTAAGTGTTGGCCAAGTCCATTCGTTATTGATTGACTCACGAAGGGTAGTGAGCTGAAGTAGCTGCCCGCGTCGAAGGATAAGTGATTTTGGCGGGGGAAGAAATGTGCTTGAACCATGCGTTTAAGTCACTCTGCATTGAGGACAGTCATGCGTTGAAGTCACTCCGCGTCGAAGACAAAGTGGTCTAGACGCGACGGAAATAGTGGTGTATAAAGGGAATGTATGCGTCAAAAATAGGAGGCGTTGGGGACGACACCATGCATTGGGTGTGGTCAGTTGCTGGAGGCGTTGGAGGAGAAGTTAACATGAGTGCCTCGCGTTGAAGTGAGAACCCTGCGCTAGTCTGAGGGTGAAGGGTAAGTCGGCAACATAAATCCTGGTGTTTGTAAAGGCTAAGTCAGTAGTATATATAGTTGGATTAATTAAATGTTTAATCATTTTTAAGACATTTCGAGAGCTTAAGTCGGTTCCATATTTCAGACAAACTTCAGAAGAAGATTGAGGAAGGTGTTCTTGCGGATTTTGGACGAAATTCGACTCATATTGATGTTGAAAACAGAGCTGGAACAGAGGATTGATTGAAGTCGCACAGTCTGAGCAGTGATTGATATTCAGAGTAGAACGTATAGAGGAAGCCGAGTTTAGAGCTGAAATTTGGAGGTTAGTAAGTTAACATAATTCCTAACAACTTTTGTGAAGGATGATAAGGCTGAAATTGAAGATTAACTATGTGAATCTTTAGGAAAAGAAGCACTTACAAGATTGATAAGCAATCCGGAACAGCATGAGGTGATTTCGGAATACCGAGAGAACGAGGAAACGTTAAGCTTGAAACTTTGAGGTAAGCTATAGAACTCAATTCTCTATAAGTTTGTAGAAGAGAAGAAGTCTTAAATCCGTATGAAATTATGACTTTTAATAGATTGAAGTAAGAACAAGAGGAAAGGAAGAAATTACAGTGCAGAGGCTAAGAATCAAGTATCAGCACACTGTCTGGGTACTGATAGCGAGACGGGTGTCGCTGAGACGCAAAGGAGTTTTCCGTCTCACAAATCTCGCTAGATATCGCTGAGTGTCGCTGCTAAGGTAAGGTAACGCTAGTGTCGCTCAATCAAGTATCGCTAGTAACAGCTCCTGTTGATTGGTATCGCTAGGATTCTCGCTTATAATGTTAGTTTAGAAAAGGAGGAAGGTTTAATGTTAAGTAATATGAGGTAAATGTCTCTTGCAGGCCAAGAAGAAATAGGGAAGGTGTATAACCCACATAAAGCCTAGAAAGAGTTGTGAGTGACTATTTTATTCTTCAATTCTATTTTATTAAAAATGTTCTTATGAAGTATGATTTTACAATGAACTGTTTAATATGCATAATGTTTGATTGTATTACTCACAAGGCATGTTATATGTTTCTAAAGTTGATAGAAAGCATTTTTATGAAATGTTATTGAATAAAGATTTGTATGATTTCTATGAAAGGATTTTCATGTGAACTGTGATGTGAACGGATTTCTAAAACGTTTTAGAGGAGGCTCAGTGCTCAAGGACATGAGAAGGCACGTGAGTTTCCCCGGGACCCAGTACTGAAGGACTTGAGAAGGTACTTGGGCAACCCGTCATATTCCTATGTGCACATAGAGGTTGATTTGGCTGGTGCGCTGAGTTTGCTCCGCATTGAGCCGGGGATGATTTCAACGTTGGGTGTTTTGAGCTTCGCTCCACACCAACTAAGGATGATTTCAAAAGGGGTGATGTTTATTGTCTTCACATTCCCTTTCAGGTTAGGAGGGTAATCTGGGAGGGGGTGTGACACATGGTATTTAATACTGAGGAGTTATCAACCAAGCTGTGAGATTAGGTTCTAATGAGGGCAAGTTGAATGGGGTGAAGTACATGTGTCGATGATGTAAAGTGAAATAGAACCATCACGTAGGAAAAGTGCCTTGCGTTGGAAAGGTTGACAACGCGTCGGGAAGTGAAACTAAGGAAAGTAATGCGTGGAGTATTGTACAGAGAAATAGTGAATGGAGTTGAAGGAACAAGAATTGAGTATGGATTACGGCCATGCGTTGGTAAGCTTAGTAAGGGAAGCTAGTATACAGGGAAGAAGTAGACTGTCATCATAGTCTGGATGGATGAGTCGTTATTTTGATAGGTATGACAGGCATTGAAAGGTGTTGATATGTGTTGGAAGTAAAGATGGAACCTGACCAAGGGTTGTATTTAACTTACGTTACGAAGAATACCTTGAATTGGCAAAATAGTGGTCTGTGATAGGCTAAAGGTTAATAATAAATTGATAAGCCATGAAATGGATAACAACTATGCGTTAAAGGTTACTATAAAAGACCATAGCGTGGATCGGGAAGTTCTCTAGTGCACAAGGGGTCGCTAAGCGTTTAAGTGCTATGCAATGTTAAACGTTAAAGGATTATTATATGCTAGTAGGACTTCAGCAATTAGTAGGGTCTTACTATGCGTGGAGAAAGTTATGTGGTGAGAAAATATTAGCTATGCGTTGAGGAATTCTGTGTTAAGGACAGCTATTAGCTATGCGACAAGGGGGTTGAGGAGTCGATGATGGTTACCATTGGTTATTAAGTCATACGATGAAGAGCTTAACTTCATGATAATGGAAAATGCTACCACGATATCGAGTAAATGCATAGAGGAGAATCAAGGGACTTAAAGGAAGGTCATGAACGCGGGATGAAGCAAAGGTGAATGCAACAGGGTAAACGCAGGAAGAAAGAATTTGAGTTGGATGTGGTGGTCAAAGGTAAACCACATGGTCAGAAGGGTGCAATTGTACAAAGAAGGAATTGTAGCTGTGAACGAAGGTAAGAAAGAGAGTTGAACGCATATAATATGCGGTAAAAATTGATGTATGATGTTAAACTGAAGCGCATAGTAGTATGCATTTAGAATTGTACACCTAAATGAAGGAGAAGTGGAATAAAGGTAGTAAAGCTGAGGGTAATAAAAGGAGGCAAAGGAGTTGAATCTGGAAGATAGTTCCTCCATGAACGCAGACTACCAGAGGGTGAAAGCAAACTAAAGAGTTCAAGCCTTGCGTTTAAGAGCTAGAGGAAGCAGAGATTTGAAGGGAAATCTCTTAAGTAATTGTGAGTGACTCTCTTCTTCTTTCAAAACCGAACTTTGTTGAAAGTGTTCTGATGTGTTATGGTTTGTAATAACTGATTTCATGAAACGCATGATGTTGATCATAGTGTTTAAAAGGCATGTTTTATCTGATTGTTTTACTATATTGAAAGGCATGTTGCAAGATATAGTTTATCAAGAAACATCTTGATTTCTATGAAAGGTTTCATATGAAGGATCTACTTAAATTGATTGATAAAATGTTTAAGAGGAGGCTCAGTGCTTATCTCTTTGAGAAGGCTCGTGAGTTTCCCCGGGACCCAGTACTCAAGGACATGAAAAGGTACATGGGCAACCCGTCATATTCCTATGTGCACATAGAGGTTAATTTGGCTAGTGCATCGAGCTTGCTCTGCTTTGAGCCAGGGATGATTTCGACGTTGGGTATGTTGAGCCTTGCTCCACCCCAACTAAGGATGTTTTCGACGTTGAGAGTGTTGAGTCTTGCTCCGCCTCAACTAAGGGAAATGATTGAGAAACCAAACGAGTTTTTCGTATAATTGTTCATAAACGACTCTATTGATTTGGAACGATTTGATATAGTTCAAAAGAGATGTTGAAAATACGTTCCTGTTGTATTGATGTACTTATCTTGTTTTCTATGTATAAATGTAACATGCCTGTTTTGAATAAAAGATAGTTTTACAAAACCAGTCACTCACGGGGCTTTAGCTCACATTTTCCTATGTTTTTCTAATTTCCCAGGTAGCAAACGAGTTCGGGATGCTTTGCCTATGCAAGAACCTCGTCTGGGCCGTCTTTGGTAAAGAAATGGTTGGTCAGTGAACCTTACAGAGGAGTCAAGGTTGCTGACTTCACATCTTTTTTCGTGTTATGGAGGATAATCCGGGAGGGGGTGTGACAGAAGGTATGCATTGAATAGATTATTGTATAGAGATGAAATGGAGATTAAGTCGGTGATATATATATAAGTGGACCGAGAATTCAATTGTTTTGATTACATTTCAGAGCTTGAGTTGAGTCCATTTCGAAGCTAAACATCGGAGGGAGGTAGAAGAAGATGTTCATATCGATTTGGAGTGGAAATCTCGTCATTACCGTGGAGGAAACTTGAGCTGGAGCAAAGGACTCAGCTGGTGTTACTCAATCAGAGTAACGTTCAGTTTTGGAGGAAGAACGAACTGAGGAAACGGTGGTTAGGGCCGGAATTCTGAGGTTAGTAAGGTTAACTCGATTTTTAGCAAGTTTCATGAAGGGTGCTTGAGCTGAACTTGTATAAATGTGTGTCAAACTCCAGATAGAAGAGATTGGAGCTGAATTGCCGGATGATTAGGAGCAATTTAGAGTTGTTGAAGGATATGTCTTAAATGGAGAGGATATTCTCTATGAAAATTTGAGGTAAGATGAAGGACTTATACCTTAATAAGTTTGTAGAAGAAAGTAAGTTCTGAAATTGGCCAGAATGTGATGTTTAGCAGGTTGAAGAAGGAAGAAGAAAGGAAGAAGGAAACTGTTCTGCTGCAGCGGTAGTATTGCTGAGAGAGCGAGAGACAGGGCAGCGAAACAAGTGTCGTTGTAATGCAAGAGAGGCTTTGCGTCTCACAATTCTCGCTGAAATCTCCCTAGGTGTCGCTCCTCAGGTAGTCTCGCTAGTTACATTCATCCTAGTATCGTTGGTGCAGTGATATGTAATGAAGTTTCGCTAGTAGTCTTTAGTTTGTCTGTGGAGTAATGTTATTAATGAGTGTAAAGGAAAAAGGAAGACGAAGGAAAACTGAACGTGAGAAATGTGTATTTTCAGGCCAGGAAGAGCTTGGGGAGGCTTATAATCCACTTAGAGCCGAGACAAGTTGTGAGTGACTTTCTACTATATCTTGTGGTTGCTTTTAGTATAATTATTTGGTAAGAAATTATGGTACTCTGTAGTATTCATAGTGAGTATGTTATGCCAGTAAGTTTAAAGGAAACTAACTTTATTGTCTAAATGTAAATATGGCTGAGGGACCTTATGGTCAAAGCCTAAGTGATTATGAACATGAAATTCAGCGCTGAGGGACCACGCGTGAAAGCACTTGAATAGTTAAGTGGAATGGATTTCAATGCTGAGGGACTTTGAGTGAAAGCATGTAGAAATCCATCACATACTAGCTCGTGCTGAGGGACCTCGAGTGAAGGCACTTGAGCGGAGATTTGACTGGTTACCAATGCTGAGGGACTTCGTGTGAAGGAACATGGTAATGTTGATATAATTGAATTCAGTGCTGAGGGACAGAATGTGAAGGCACTCGATAGTTTGCAAATCCGTGAAACATGATGATTAGTCATTTATATGTGATTAGAAATGAGAATTTGTACTGGAATATGAATGAGCTAAGTTGTGCTTTATCACAACAAGAGTTAGATTTTGCCATGGGGCGGTAAGGATGTTGATATGGATGTGATTTATAGCATAAGGAGTTTAGAAATTTTCTGAAATGCGATTCGTAGTGGTTATTAATGGCTATGCTAGCTCATGTATGTTAGTGATAGTTGAATGAATTTAGTCACTCACTGGGCTTTAGGCTCACTCAATTTGTTTGTTTGTCGTTTCAGGTAGCAAGCGTGTCCGAGACGCCTAGCCTACAAAAGTATCTCGTCTGGGCCTATCTTGAAGCAGACCTCTGGGATAGTTGTAAATATTTAGTTTGTGTCCATATTTTGTAGTGTACATGTTCCTTATGAGTACTGGGAGAATTGTTTTGTATCACGTATATATGTAAAGAATACTTGACGAAAGATTGTATGTTTTCAAATATTCTAATAGTAATGGTGTTTCTATTTGAGATTTAACTGACATTTAGTTTTAATATGTTATATAGAGAGTGCAGTTTCACACTCACTCCTAGGTATAAGGTGTATTTGGGATGGGGTGTGACACCTGATGCCACCATTAGACCTTTCCCAACCTCAAGCTCTTCACCCCCACTTCCAACAACTAGAAGAGAACCAACTCCACCTCCACCTCCTCCTGAGACGCATCGCCCTAAGCCACCTCCACCTCCTCCTAAAACGCATCGCCCAAAACCTTCTAAACCTCAACCTTCCACAAAACCCTCCTCCCCAATCTCCTCAATAAGAGTTGATGACTCACACTATGGGGATTTTGGCGCGACTTCTATGCGTCCATCATCCCCTGCGTTTGACGAAACTCCATTAACTCCTCGCCCTCAGCCAAACCTGCCTCAACCACCAACGCAACCACAACAGCAAGAAGCCCAACTTGATCTCGAGTGGGAGACAGTGCAAACATATCTGCAACAATCGATCTTTCGTCCAGTGATGCATTCCTTGAATATGTTAGCATGCTGGCAGACGGAGCAGTTTCAATTTACACTGAATTACGTTCATCAACTGCTCTCGATTCAACCGGAAATCCCGCCCCCTAACATTCCGGAACGCCTCCAACAGTCGCTTGTCTTCCCAGTACCACAGCGCCGTGCGCCTGAGCAGCAACGCAGACCTGATGAAGACAAGTCTGATGGTTAAAATTTAGGGGTGTAGTCAAGAGTTGTAGCTTTTCTTGCAAGTATCTTCATATTCAATTGTATGCGTTGGTGATAATGAAATTAATAGAATGAACATTTCTTCACCGCATGGAATTTCTAACTTCCTCTTTGCGTTGTCCCTTGCTGTAAATTCATTTTAAGTACATTCCATTATTCCTTACTTTTATCTTTGCGTTGAAAAGTTGGTCACTGTGATGATAATCATGCTTACACTTTTTGTACACTCTTTAAGTTAGATTACTTTCAATGCGTCTGCATACTATTCCTTAGAAATGCAAACCTACTTTGAATGTATGCAAGCAACCAATTCAAACCTCTTTTACAAAATTTTGCAACTTAATCTTTGTTTACAATTTAAGCAATGAGGACCTTGCTACTCTCAAGTTTGGGGGTGGAAGAGGTTTGAACTATCAAAGATAAAAATATGAGGAACTTATTTCAATCATATTTAAAAAAAAAAAAAAAAACAAAAACAAAAAAAAAAATCTCCTTTTAAATGCAAAACTCCGCTGGCAAGACTAATATATTTATCTTGTTAAGAGTTTAGCTGAAAACGACACCTGCTCGTAGTTGGCCGCCTCCATGCACCCCATAGTTGGTGTGTCAAAACGAAGGTGGGTAATCGTAATCAGCGACGCATAGATAAATAACAAACTCCAATATCTAGTGAGGAAACCGATCTTAGATAAGAGTTTAGTCGAGAAGGGCACTTGCTTGTAGTTGGTTGCCTCCATGCACCCCATCGTTGGTATGTCAGAACGAAGGTGGGTAACCCTACTCGACGCATGCTTAATAACCAAATAATAAAACCAATGAAAGAAAAAGGAACTTTATATCTTCATCTTTTCAGACTCAGTGTTAAAAGAATAAACAAAAATTTTGTGAAGAATGAGTTAAAGAGTTTTGAAAAGAAAGCTTGCCGCATACAAATTAGACCCGTCCTAAAGAAAAGAATATAGAGGTAGAGAAATAATATAACTAACGGGTAGCTGATTGAGTATAGCATTCTGAGAGACTAGTCAATGCGTTGAGAAAATGTTTAGGATAATTGAAGTTTCTTAGATAGAAGTTATGCTCGAGGACAAGCATTTATCTAAGTTTGGGGGTGTGATAACTTGTAAAAATACAAGTTATGATAGCCTTTTTCTTAGATAAATAGAGATTAAGTAGAGAAGCATGCGGCAGTTTATGTTGATTTTTATTAAGAAATCTTCCTTTGCGTTATACTCTTGTATTTTTATGAAGATAATGATTTTACCACTTTTTGAGCCTAAAACACATGTTTTGACGTAGGAATGCAGACGATGCGTTGATGACTTCTTAACGCAGGACGACGCATTAGCAATCTGTTCTTCGTGGACGCATGATCTGAACGGAACGCAAACAACCTGACGATGCGTTAACAACAACTCAACGCATAACTACGCGTTAGCAACCTACGACGCGTTGACATCAGCCAAACTATTCATGGACGCATAGACGACCATTAATGCAAGGCGCTGAGAATCAAATCAGAATATTGACGGATGATTGACGAACATGATTTGTGGCTAAAGTGGTGGATCTTAATTGACCCGAGAATCACGCAATCAGGCGAGATGGACGCATGGTATCAATCTCGCCGCCAATTAAGCTGATTTGTCATTAATTGCGAATGCATCATCTATAAAAGGGCAGCTCTGCGAGATGAGAAAGGGTTGTTGATTCTCGGAAGAACTCATAAGTGACAGCAGAGTTCTCTCAGACTTCAGCCGGAGACGAATAGCTCGAGAGAGAAAAGTCTTCCCTCCGCCGGACCAGTTCATATTAGAACCTCACGCTTCCATCCGGGTGACTCAAGACATTGACGCCTTCCCTGCTTTCTTTCTTATTGTTTCTATCTTAATTTTAGATTTGTGTCAAGACATTGAGCTTATCGAAAAATTGTATCCCATTTCATCAATATAATTATCTTCCATGTCTACTCATTTCTCTAAACTTTCCGCTTTTTACTTTCAAACCATGAGTAACTAATCACTCAAGGGTCTAGGGTTGCGTTAGCATCTAATTAGGAACCATAGTGTAACTACTTCATCTTGTCAATTGCGATCTTAATCCGATGCTTATGTCCATCTGACAAATCGATATAAGTAGTAATAATCGAACTGCTTGAGAGGGTAAGTGATTGTGGAACTCAATTGACAAGGGCCAAGAAGTGTTACCTGTCTATGGGGATAACCTTGGTTCTTAACACTCTCCTATGCGTTATAGACATATAACGCATAGCGGCTGACAACCGGGAGAAGAGTCGCAGGTATGAATAGAATACTACTATGCGCTTCCGATGTTAGATGTTAATCAACCCGAACCCTTTCTTTATCCATTCATTCAAATCTTTAGTTGAACTTGCTGTGTCACATGCTTTCCATCTTTCACAATTTTAGCCTAGTGTACAAACAATCGCTTTCCGTAGATTAAAAACAACTTTCTCAACTATTTCTTGGTTACCACTGCAACGCATGAAATTCAACTAAATACTGAATCAATATAATCCCTGTGTTCGACCTCGGACTCACCGAGAAAACCTACTCCTTTGCTTATACTTGGGTAAAGGATAGGAAAACTTGACAAGATCACCAACGCATAGTAATAGTACGCATAGCATGTTCAAAGCATGATATGTTGAACGCATAATCACATCATTTAGCACCTTCGTTAGTACAATTTACACATACAATAATTACAACAACATTAAGTCGGTAGTATATATAGTTGAATTAATTAAATGTTTAATCATTTTTAAGACATTTTCGAAAGCTTAAGTCGGTTCCATATTTCAGACAAACCTCAGGAGAAGATTGAGGAAGGTATTCTTGTAGATTTTGGGCGAAATTCTACTTGTCTCGGTGCTGAAAACAGAGCTGGAACTGAAGATTGATCTTTAGTCGCACAGATTAAACAGTGGTTGATATTTGGAGTAGAACGAATAGAGGAAGCCGAGTTTAGAGCTGAAATTTGGAGGTCAGTAAGTTAACATAATTCCTAACAAGTCTTATGAAGGATGGTAAAGCTGAAATTGAAGTTAGTCATGTGAATCTTTAGGTAAAAGCAGCGCTTACGGAATTGTTAAGCAATCTGGAGTAGCATGAAGTGATTTTGGAATAACTAGAGAATGAAGAAGAGTTAAGCCTTGAAATTTTGAGGTAAGCTGTGAAACTCAATTCTCTATAAGTTTGTAGAAGGGAAGAAGTTCTAAATCTATCTGAATTTATGACTTTTAACAGATAGAAATAAGAACAAGAGGAAAGGAAGAAATCACAGTTGCAGGGTGCCACTAAGAACCAAGTATCATTGCGCTGTTTAAGTACTAATAGCGAGACGAGTATCACTGAGAGGCAAAGGAGTCTTCATCTCATAAAACATGCTAGATATCGTTGGGTGTCGCTACTAAGGTAAGGTAACGCTTGTGTCGCTCAACCTAGTATCGCTAGTAACAGGTTCTGTTGGGTAGTATTGCTAGGAATCTCGCTTATGATGTTTGTTCCGGAAAAAGAGGGACATTTAATGATAAGTAACAATTAGAATTTATGCATATTTAATGATCAAGTGAAAGACAATGTAACGCAAGGTAAAATGTCTACTTCAGGCCAGGAAGAGATAGGGAAGGCGTATAACCCACGCAAGGCCTAGGAAGAGTTGTGAGTGACTTCTTTATTCTTCAATTCGATTTGGATTAAAAATGTTCTTATGAAATATGGTTTTTCGATGAACTGTTTAAAACGCATAATGTTTAATTGTATTACTCACAAGGCATGTTATATGTTTTCTAAAGTTGATAGAAAGCATTTTCTTTTATGAAATGTTATTGAATATGATCATCTGTACAGGAAGTATTGTTATATTATGATCATGTGTAGTATGGCTGAGTTCTATGAATGTACATGTATAAAATGTGTGCACAGGAAGTTATGTAAAATGGGACAATATGCGTCACAAGAGGGGTGATGTTTATTGTCTTCACATTCCCTTTCAGGATAGGTAGGTAATCCGGGAGGGGGTGTGACATTTTCCTTCTCGGTTTACCTCCATGCGGCCACCCTTACCATGCGTTACCTAGTCCTGACCATGCGTCCAACATGGTCTTTTACCTCATTTCTTCATAGACTCTTCAACGCATCGTTTCTTAAAAAGTAGGGTGTGACAGATGATGCGTTCGCAATTAATGGCAAATCTTCTTGATTGGCGGCGAGATTGATATCATGCGTCCATCTCGCCTGATTGCGTGATTCTTGGGTCAATTAAGATCCACCACTTTAGCCATAAATCATGTTCGTCAATCATCCGTCAATCTCTCAAGATTCTGATTTGATTCTCGGCGCCTTGTGTTGATGGTCGTCCATGCGTCCATAAATAGTTTGGTCGATGTCAACGCGTCGTAGGTTGCTAACGCATAGTCATGCGTTGAGTAGTTGTTAACGCATCGTCAGGTTGTTTGCTTTCCGTTCAGATCATGCGTTCATGAAGAACAGATTGCTAACGCGTCGTCCTGCGTTAAGAAGTCATCAACGCATTGTTTGCATTCCTGCATTAAAAACATGCGTTTTAGGCTCAAAAGGTGGTAAAATCATTATCTTCATAAAAATACTAGAGTACAACGCAAAGGAAGATTTCTTAATAAAAATTAACATAACTTGTTGCATACTTCTCTATTTAATCTCTATTTATCTAAGAAAAAAGCTATCATAACTTGTATTTCTACAAGTTATCACAAATCTTCCATAAGAAAACAGGGCAACTCTTAAACCAATAACATTTCATAAACATACTTTTCAATACCTTTTTAGAAACATAAACTATGCTTTGTAAATCGATTGATCACAAAACCATCATCAATTGGAAAATCGAACTAACATGTACACAAAAAACGGTTTTGAAGCAAGAAAAGTGTCACTCACAACTTATCCTTAGGCCTTGAGTGGATTATACGCCTTCCCTATCTCCTCTTTGTCACACCCTCTTTCTAAGACTATTTCGTGGAAGAGCTTATAAAGGAAAGAAGTAGGACAAGAGCGGTTGTGCTCAAGTGTTAGTTTACATAGGCCGTAGATGGAATTTGAATTAGAAGGATTTGATAGAAAGGTTGAGTTGAACGAATCCTGAATCTTGAAATCAAAGTAATTCTTGAAGTTGAGAATTATTCTTTGTAGGATAAACAGATCAGGAGAACGCAACCCTTATTTTAAGCTTAGAAGTAAGACCTTTGGAAGAAAGGAAACCTCATCAAGTGATGGGCAAGGTTAAAAAAAGAATAGTTGAGAGGTAAATGAAGTTGGACGCATGTTTAGTGGAAAACCATGTTGGGCGCATGGTAGAAACGCTTGACGGCACATAATTAAGGAAGACGTATGGTATTATGCGGTAGAGAAACGCGGCAAGCCCTACCTATCATTTGGGAAGTTGGCAAGTTTAGAAGAAACTATGAATGGGCAGTAGTTAGAAAAGTGGGCTAAATAGTATGGAGCAAAAGTGGCTAAGTGTTGGCCATGCGTTAGTGGAGCTATGCGTTGAGAATTTGTTGAAGGTCACTAGGCGTTGACAGCCATGAGGCGTTGACGGCCACAAGGTGTTGGAAGTCCCTATGCGTTGAAGGTTGGTATGTATTGGTACATTAGAAGAGGGGCCGAGAGAATCATGTGTTAATTGGCTATTCGGCGACTGGGCGTTGAACAATTGTAAAACAGCAAGTGTAAGCTATGCGTTGCTGAAGCTTTGCATGGAAGGTTGCGTCGGCCAACCTAAGTAAGGAGGTGATGGCCGTACTGGTAAGTCGGTGGTATGTGTATATAAGTAAGTACGCCGACTCAATCAACAATTTTAGACATATTTCGAACCCAAATTTACCCCTTTCACAGAAGAACAACGAGGAGAGGTTGAAGAAACTGTTTATGTCGGAGTTAAGTAGGAACCAGATCATTTCCATGGTGAAATTGAAGCTGAAACCAGAAGCTTGACGGTTGACGAAAATCTAGACATCATATGGTGTTTGAAGAAGAGTGAGCTGGGAAGTTGAAGCTACAGCGAAGTTTTAAAGGAAGAAACATTTGGAATTGTGCTACTGTAAAAGCTGTTAGCTGATACGAAGCAATTGGAGTTATTCAAAGATGGTTTCCTCAACGAAGAAAAGATAGAGTTTGAAATCTCGTGGTACGTTAGAAAGCTCACTTCTTTACTGTCACACCCCATCCTAGATACACCTTATACCTAGGATTGAGTGTGAAACTGCACTCTCTATATAACATATTGAAACTAGACGCCAAATAAATCTCAAAAAGAAACATCATTGCTATTAAAATATTTGAGAACATACAATCTTTCGACAAGTATTCTTTGCATATATATATATGTGATACAGAACAATCCTCCCAACACTCATAAGGAACATGTACATTACAAAACATGGGCACAAACTAAATATTTACAACTATCCCAGAGGTTTGCTTCAAGATAGGCCCAGACGAGATACTTCTGTAGGCTAGGCGTCCCGGACACGCTCGCTACCTAAAACGACAAACAAACAAACAAATTGAGTGAGCATAAAGCCCAGTGAGTGACTAAATTCATTCAACTGTCACCATCAAACATGAACTGGCATAACCATTAGTAACCATTACATATCGCATTTCAGATAGTTCTAAACTTCTTGTGCTTTTGTTCTCACCCATATCAATATCCTTATTACCCCATGGTAATTAACTAACTAAGGTTTTGACAAGGCACAACTTAACTCTTTCGTATTTCAGTACAAAGTCTCATTTCTAAACATATATAAATGTCTAATCATCATGTTTCACGGACTTGCGACTATCAGGTGCCTTCACATTTTGTCCCTCAGCACCGTATTCGATTATGTCTACATTACCATGTGCCTTCACACGAAGTCCCTCAGCACGGTAACCAATTCATTCTCCGCTCAAGTGCCTTCACTCATAGTCCCTCAGCACGAGCTAGTATGTGATGAATTTCTACATGCTTTCACTCAAAGTCCCTCAGCATTGAAATACATTCCACTTAACTATTCAAGTGCTTTCACACGAGGTCCTCAGCACTGAATTTCATGTTTACATTCACTTAGGCTTTCACCATAAGGTCCCTCAGCGATATTTACATTTAGACAATAAAGTTAGTTTCCTTTTAACTTGCTGGCATAACATACTTACTATGAATACTACAGAGTACTATAATTTCTTATCAAATAATTATACTAAAAGTAACCACAAGCCCCTCTTGCGTTACAGCGATACTTGTTTCGCTGCCCTGTCTCTCGCTCTCTCAGCGATACTACCGCTACAGCAGAACAGTTTCCCTCTTCCTTTCCTCTTCCTTCTTCAACCGGCTAAATATCACATTCCGGCTAATTTCAGAACTTACTTCCTTCTCAAAGTTTTTAAGGTGTAAGTCCTTCATCTTACCTCAAAATTTCATGAAGAATATCCTCTCCGTTTAGGGCATATCCTTCAACAACTCCAAGTTGCTCCTATTCATCCGGTAAATTCAACTCCAATCTCTTCTATCTGGAGTTTGACACACATTTATACAATTTCAGCTCAAGCACCCTTCATGAAACTTGCTAAAAATCGAGTTAACTTACTAACCTCAAAAGTTCTGGCCCTAACCACCGTTTCTTCAGTTCGTTCTCCCTCCAAAACTGAACGTTACTCTAAGAGAGTAACACCAGCTGAGTCCTCTGCCCAGCTCAAATTTCCTCCACGGTTACGATGAGATTTTCGCTTCAAATCGACATGAACATCTTCTTCTACCTCCCTCCGATGTTTAGCTTCGAAATGGACCCAACTCGAGCTCTGAAATGTAATCAAAACATTTGAATTCTCGATCCACTTATATATATACCACCGACTTAATCTCCATTTCAACACTATACTACAATCTATTCAACGCATACATTCTTTGTTTAGCTTCAGCAACACACAACCTCTGATGGTGTTACTTTTTCAAAACTCTCCCGCCAGTTGGTTAACAAACGCATTATTCTCTCGGCCAACCTTCTTTGCCCAACGCATACCCACTTTCGACGCATGATAGCGTTCACCGCATAGTGGTCTCATCACAAATTGGCGCTCAACGCCTCGTGGCCTTCAACTTCCAACGCCTTGTAGCCTTCAATGCGTTTGTCGCAAGATAACCTTCGATGCAGGGTGGCTCTCCACGCCTTGTGACCTCAACGCATCGTGGCCTCAACGCCTAATAGTCTTCCCTCACCTTTGCGTCCACGCCAAAGCTACTTTCATCAAGGCGCGTTGCCACCAATGCATGGCTGATACTTAGCCATTTTTCTGCCCCCAATCACATTCCAGCCAACTACTCCTACCAAGCGTCCATCTCTTGGTCTCTTCTTATCTTGTTTTCTCACAAGATTAAGTATGGGGCTTATAATTACCACCTCCTTACAAAGATTTCGTCCCCGAAATCAGTAGGCAGTATACTCCTACTCAAATAAATTTGGATATTGTTTCATCATTTGCTCCTTCGGCTCCCACGTTGCTTCCTCTATCTCGTGATTCCTCCATAATACTTTAACCAATGGTATCACTTTGTTTCTTAAAACTTGTTCTTTTTCATCTATTATCTGAACAGGCTTCTCTTCATAACTCAAATCTTCACTGAGCTCTACTGGTTGTGTTAATAGCACATGAGTAGCATCAGGGATATATTTCCTTAACACTGATACATGGAATACATTATGTATTCTAGACATTTTAACAGGTAAAGCTAATCTATAAGCCACTGGCCCAACTCTTTCTAATATCTCATAGGGCCCAATATATCTGGGACTCAATTTTCCTTTCTTACCAAATCTTAGAATTCCCTTCCACGGTGATAACTTCAAAAACACCTTATCTCCAATCTCAAATTCAAGATCTTTTCTTCTGTTGTCCGCATAACTCTTCTGACGATCCCTGGCTGCTTTAAGACTGGCTTTAATCAGTTCTACCTTTTCTGTCGTAGCCTGCACAATTTCCGGTCCAATTAACTTCGTTTCACCAACTTCTCCCCAACAAACTGGGGTTCTGCACGGTCTACCATAAAGTGCTTCATATGGAGCCATTCCAATACTCGTTTGATAACTGTTAATATATGCAAATTCCATCAAAGGTAAATGCACATCCCAGTTACCGTGAAATTGTAATGCACAGGTTCTCAGCATATCTTCCAAAGTCTGAATGGTTCTTTCTGATTGCCCGTCGGTCTGAGGATGAAACGCAGTACTCAATTGTAGCTTGGTTCCTAACGCTTTTTGCAAACTTCCCCAAAATTCGGAAGTAAATCTAGGATCTCTATCTGATGTCACCGTTACAGGTACGCCAAACTGACTCACGATTCTATCCACGTAAAGTTGTGCTAACCTGTCTAAGGTGTAAGTCGTTTTAACTGGTAAAAATTGTGCTGTTTTTGTTAACCTGTCAACGATCACCCAAATTCCATTAGCACCTGCTAATGTCCTCGGTAATCCAAACAGAAAGTCCATAGTAACATGCTCCCATTTCCACTCGGGAATAGAGAGTGGGTTCAATAACCCTGCTGGCCTTTGTCGTTCAGGCTTAACCTACTGACAAATTAAACATTTTGCTACAAATTCTGCTATTTCTCTTTTCATACCTGGCCACCAATAAAATTTCCTTAGCGTTCTGTACATCTTGGTACTGCCTGGATGCATAGCATATGTCGAACTATGAGCTTTTTCCAGTATCACCTGTTTAACTTCTTCATCGTTAGGTACATATACCCTGCCCTGTTTCAATAGTACACCATCAGGTCTGAGCTCAAAGTCTGTTCTCTGCTGAGTCTTTACCTCTTCTATTAACTTACTAACTATAGGATCAGCCATTTGCCTCTTTACAACTTCATCTACTAGTTTAGGTTTCAACTGGAAATGTGCTAACAATGCTTCTATTCTAGTTACTTCCAAATTAGCCACACCAAATCTCAACTCCCTGAGCAAGGATACCCTTATTGCATTGAATGAACTTACTCCACTCTGAGACTTTCTACTCAAAGCATCGACCACCACATTTGCTTTTCTTGGATGATAATTTATGGTACAATCATAATCTTTGATCAACTCTAACCACCTCCTTTGCCTCATGTTAAGTTCTTTCTGATCAAAGATATATTTTAAGCTTTTGTGGTCTGTATAGATATGGCATTTTTCTTCATACAGATAATGCCGCCATATCTTTAATGCCAACACTACCGCAGCCAATTCCAGGTCATGAATAGGGTAGTTAGCTTCATGTGGCCTTAACTGTCTAGAGGCATAAGCTATAACTCTGCCTCCTTGCATTAATACACAACCTAACCCCTGTTGGGAGGCATCACAATACACCTCGAACTGCTTCCCTGACTCTGGAAGTGCCAAAATAGTGCGGATATCAACCTATTCTTCAACTCTCGAAAACTTCGTTCACATTCGTCATTCCACTCAAATTTAGTACTTTTCTTAGTTAAATGAGTCAATGGTAAAGCTATCTTAGAAAATCCCTGCACAAAACGTCGATAGTATCCTGCAAGTCCCAGAAAACTACTTACCTCAGACACTGTCTTAGGCTGTTCCCATCTAGTAATCGCCTCAGTCTTCTGAGGATCCACACACACTTCTGCCTCGGATACAATATGTCCCAAAAACATCACCTGTTTCAACCAAAATTCGCATTTGCTGAATTTTGCATACAATCTCTTTTCCCTCAACGTCTGCAAAACAGTTCTAAGATGTTCCTCATGTTCCTCTCTGCTTCTAGAATATACTAAAATATCATCAATAAATACAATCACAAACTGATCCAGATAAGGATGGAAAATCCTATTCATCAAGTTCATGAATACTGCTGGAGCATTTGTCAGACCAAAAGGCATCACGAGGAATTCATAATGTCCGTACCTCGTTCTAAAAGCCGTTTTTGGCACATCTGTCTCTCTGACCTTCAACTGATGATATCCAGATCTCAGGTCTATCTTTGAAAATACTGATGCCCCTCTAAGCTGATCAAATAAGTCATCAATACGAGGTAAAGGATATTTATTGCGTATAGTTACCTTATTTAATTTACGGTAATCTATACACAATCTCATAGTTCCATCCTTTTTCTTCACAAATAGTACTGGTGCGCCCCACGGGGACACACTGGGTCTAATGTACCCCTTATTCACTAACTTCTGCAACTGCACCTTTAACTCTTTCAGTTCTGACGGTGCCATACGGTATGGTGCCTGTGAAATAGGGGTTGTTTCAGGAACTAAATCAATGGTGAATTCCACCTCCCTATCAGGTGGTAAACCAAATAGTTCCTCAGGAAAAACATCAAGGAACTTCTGCACTACCGGTACATCCTCTGGTTTTAGTTTATCTGCCTTTGCTTCTATCACATAAGCTAAATATGCTTCACAGCCTTTACTCAATAACTTTCTGGCTTTTACTGCAGAGATTACACAAGTAGGAAGAATCCGTCTCCTTCCTTTAAATACTACTTCAACCCCATCAGGCTTTGTCAACCACACCTCCTTCTTAAAGCAATCAACTTTTGCATGATACTTTGATAAAAAGTCCATGCCAAGAATTACGTCAAACTCCAATAATACTAGAGGTAATAAATCAGTCAACCATATCACACCATCGATCAAAATTTCACACTCGAAATAAGCACGTTCTATAACAATGGTTTCCCCAGTAGGGGTACATACTAGTAAAGCTTCAAACAAAGGTTCTAATTCTTTATTTATGTGTGCAGCAAATTTACAAGACACAAATGAGTGGGTAGCCCCCGAATCTATTAACACATGTGCAGTAATAGAGCAAATAGTAAGCATACTCGTGACTACATCCGGTGTCGTCTCGGCCTCCTGCCGTGTCACAGTAAACACCTGCCCCTGCTGTCTTGGTCTACCTGTGTTACTCCTCTGTCGACCTCCACTAGTCCCTTCTCCAACACCCATTTCTTGTCTAGACTGATTCGCTGACTGCACTACTGTTCTCTGCTCTGCTTCCCTTCCTTTCTTAGGTTGAGGACAGTTTCTTTTAAAATGTCCTGGTTGTCCACAGTTATAATAAACATCAGACCCTACATAACACTGTCCCCAATGGGTGTTGCCACAAGAAGTACAATACGGTTTCCGTGCTGAACTGGCCACAGATTCACTAGGTTGACTATACTGTGATCGTCCCGTAGGTACAGATGTCTGAGGAAACCTCCCTCGTCCTCTCTGTGAGTTTCCCCTTTGTGATCCTCCTGGAAAGTATGAACCACTAGAACGGGCTTTAAACTTGCCCCTACTAGAGATTCCTGGTGTAAAACGGCGTCCTTCACCCTGCTGAGTTTGTACTCGTGATGAACTATAAGTCTGCCCAGTCTTATTTCCGCCCCCTTCAACTCCTACTCCTGCTATACTCTTTTCTACCCTCATGGCTGCTTCTACTAATTTTACAAAGTTTGTCCACTCTGTACTAGCTGTCACTGGGGTTCGGATTTCACTGCGCAGGCCCTCTTCGAAACGCTTGCATTTATCAGCTTCCTCTGTTATCAATGCCAAAGCATATTTGGCAAGCTCCGTAAATTTCTTCTCATATTTCCCCACAGTCATACTTCCCTGTACTAGATTTAAGAATTCCTTCCTTTTCTCGTCACAAAAGGATTTAGGATAATACTTCTCCTGGAACGACTTCTTAAAATCTGCCTATGTTAAAGAGCCCACATCCGTGTTTCTGTGTTCTATCAATTGGCACCAGTCTTCAGCCCCTTTTTGGAGCATGAATGTGACCAAGTCAAGTTTCCTGTTTTCTGGACAGTGCATAACTCTGAAACATTTTTCTACCATATTTAACCATGGTTCAGCTTCCGCAGGGTCTGTGGTGCCTGCAAACACTTAAGCACCCAACGCCTTAAATCGTTCAATGCCAAAATTTTTCTCAGGGTCTCCCTGAATGGTTTCCATACTGGTTACTAATCTTTGTGCGATTCTGCTAAAAAGTTGTTCCTCCATATTAATACTCGCCTGAGGATTACTAGATTCTCCTTCAGACGCCTGCCTCTCCTCTCCGGTAGCGTGCGATGTCGCGACGCCTTCCTGCCTACCTCGTCTGGTACCTCTGGGCATGTTCCTATAACATAGTATGCAAACAATTTACTATTTACATGTTCCTATCTACAATGCATCAGCTCACAGCCCAAAATCTTATGCTCTGATACCAAATTCTCACACCCCATCCAAGATACACCTTATACCTAGGATTGAGTGTGAAACTGCACTCTCTATATAACATATTGAAACTAGACGCCAAATAAATCTCAAAAAGAAACATCATTGCTATTAAAATATTTGAGAACATACAATCTTTCGACAAGTATTCTTTGCATATATATATATGTGATACAGAACAATCCTCCCAACACTCATAAGGAACATGTACATTACAAAACATGGGCACAAACTAAATATTTACAACTATCCCAGAGGTTTGCTTCAAGATAGGCCCAGACGAGATACTTCTGTAGGCTAGGCGTCCCGGACACGCTCGCTACCTAAAACGACAAACAAACAAACAAATTGAGTGAGCATAAAGCCCAGTGAGTGACTAAATTCATTCAACTGTCACCATCAAACATGAACTGGCATAACCATTAGTAACCATTACATATCGCATTTCAGATAGTTCTAAACTTCTTGTGCTTTTGTTCTCACCCATACAATATCCTTATTACCCCATGGTAATTAACTAACTAAGGTTGTGACAAGGCACAACTTAACTCTTTCGTATTTCAGTACAAAGTCTCATTTCTAAACATATATAAATGTGTAATCATCATGTTTCACGGACTTGCGACTATCAGGTGCCTTCACATTCTGTCCCTCAGCACCGTATTCGATTATGTCTACATTACCATGTGCCTTCACACGAAGTCCCTCAGCACTGGTAACCAATTCATTCTCCGCTCAAGTGCCTTCACTCATAGTCCCTCAGCACGAGCTAGTATGTGATGGATTTCTACATGCTTTCACTCAAAGTCCCTCAGCATTGAAATCCATTCCACTTAACTATTCAAGTGCTTTCACACGAGGTCCCTCAGCACTGAATTTCATGTTTACATTCACTTAGGCTTTCACCATAAGGTCCCTCAGCGATATTTACATTTAGACAATAAAGTTAGTTTCCTTTTAACTTGCTGGCATAACATACTTACTATGAATACTACAGAGTACCATAATTTCTTATTAAATAATTATACTAAAAGTAACCACAAGATATAGAAAAAGGTTACTCACAACTTGTCTCGGCTCTAAGTGGATTATAAGCCTCCCCGAGCTCTTCCTGGCCTGAAAATACATATTTCTCACGTTCAGTTTTCCATAATCTTCCTTTCCTCTTAACATACATTAATAGCATTACTCCTCAGACAACTAAAGACTACCAGCGAAATTCATTACATACTACTGCACCAGCGATACTAAGTTGAACCTAACTAGCGAGACTACTTGAGGAGCGACACCCAGCGAGACTTCAACGAGAATTGTGAGACGCAAAGCCCCTCTTGCATTACAGCGATACTTGTTTCGCTGCCCTGTCTCTCGCTCTCTCAGCGATACTACTGCTGCAGCAGAACAGTTTACCTCTTCCTTTCCTCTTCCTTCTTCAACCTGCTAAAAATCACATTCCGGCTAATTTTAGAACTTACTTCCTTCTCAAAGTTATTAAGGTGTAAGTCCTTCATCTTACCTCAAAATTTCATGAAGAATATCCTCTCCGTTTAGGGCATGTCCTTCAACAACTCCAAGTTGCTCCTATTCATCCGGTAAATTCAACTTCAATCTCTTCTATCTGGAGTTTGACGCACATTTATACAATTTCAGCTCAAGCACCCTTCATGAAACTTGCTAAAAATTGAGTTAACTTACTAACCTCAGAAGTTTTGACCCTAACCACCATTTCTTCAGTTCGTTCTCCCTCCAAAACTGAACGTTACTCTAAGAGAGTAACACCAGCTGAGTCCTCTGCCCAGCTCAAATTTCCTCCTCGGTTACGATGAGATTTTCGCTTCAAATCAACATGAACATCTTCTTCTACCTCCCTCCGATGTTTAGCTTCGAAATGGACCCAATTCGAGCTCTGAAATGTAATCAAAACAATTGAATTCTCGATCCACTTATATATAGACCACCGACTTAATCTCCATTTCAACACTATACTACACTCTATTCAACGCATACCTTCTTTGTTTAGCTTCAGCAACACACAACCTCTGATGGTGTTACTTTTTCAAAACTCTCCCGCCAGTTGGTTAACAAACGCATTATTCTCTCGACCAACCTTCTTTGCCCAACGCATACCCACTTTCGACGCATGATAGCGTTCACCGCATAGTGGTTTCATCACAAATTGGCTCTCAACGCCTCGTGGCCTTCAACTTCCAACACCTTGCAGCCTTCAATGCGTTTGTCGCAAGATAACCTTCGATGCAGGGTGGCTCTCCACGCCTTGTGACCTCAACGCATCGTGGCCTCAACGCCTAACAGTCTTCCCTCACCTTTGCGTCCACGCCAAAGCTACTTCCATCAAGGCGCGTTGCCACCAACGCATGGCTGATACTTAGCCATTTTTCTGCCCCCAATCACATTCCAGCCAACTACTCCTACCAAGCGTCCATCTCTTGGTCTCTTCTTATCTTGTTTTTTCACAAGATTAAGTGTGGGGCTTACATTTACAAGTTTGTAGAATAAAGATAGATCTGATTTTGGCTGGATTTCGATGTTTATCAGTTTGAGAACAGGTTAGAGAAGAAAGAAGAAGAACACTAAAGAATTGGAGGGTGATCAGCAAGACAAGTGTCGCTGGTAACGCAAAGGTGCCTTGCGTCTCACAACTCTCGCTGACTCTCGCTTAGTATCGCTTATTAAGGTAATATCACTAGTCTAGCGAAGCTGGGTATCGCTATTGTCGCATGGTTAGGAGCAGTTTAGTCTAAAATCTCGCTCATTATAGGAAGTTGTAAACAAGAGATAAATTAGTGATGAAAACCCATATGTAAGATATCTAAGAAAACGTAAAGAATATAAGGAGGAATGCTAGAAATGTCTAACACGAAAAAGGTATGTTTACAGGTCAAGAGGAGCTAGGGAAAGCGTATAACCCGCTCGGAGCCCGGAATAAGTCGTGAGTGACTTTATGATTTGAGATAAGCTTAAATTCAGTACTATTTTCTATATGTCTAATACTATCTTTAAAGCATGAGTTGAAGTGTTCTTTTGTATATGAAACTAGCACATATCTTATTAAATGTGAGATAGAGCTTGAAACGTATTAGATAATGTTCTAAGTTTTACCAGGTTAGTTGCTAGATGAATGTTCAAAGAATTATGAGATATCATGATTATAGTTAATTTATGTTAAATGTATTATACGTGCCTATGCACTAGAGAGAATCGAATGGGACCCAATGCTGAAGGATAGGTGAAGGTGATAACTTGTAGAAATACAAGTTATTATAGCCTTTTTCATAGATAAATAGAGTTTAAATAGAGAAGCATGCGGTAGCTGATGATAAATTCTATTAATAAATCTTCCTTTGCGTTATACTCTTGTATTTTGATGAAGATAATGATTTTACCACTTGTTGAGCCTAAAACGCATGTTTTAATGCAGGAATGTAGACGATGCGCTGATGACTTATTAACGCAGGACGACACATTAGCAATCTGTTCTTCATGGACGCATGATCTGAACGGAACGCAAACAACCTGACAACGCGGTAACAACAACTCAACGCATAAATACGCATTAGCAATCTACGACACGTTGACATAGGCCAAACTATGCATGGACGCGTAGACAACCGTTACGGCAAGGCGATGAGAATCAGATCGGAATCTTGAGAGATTGACGGATGATTGACAGACATGATTTGCGGCTTGAGTGGTGGATCTTAATTGGCCCGACAATCACGCAATCAGGCGAGATGGACGCAGTATCAATCTCGCCACCAATCAAGCAGATCTGCCATTAACTGCGATTTCAGCATCTATAAAAGGGCAGCTCTGTGAGATGAGAAAGGTTGTTGATTCTCGGAAGAACTCCATAAGTGAGCAGAGTTCTCTCAGACTTCAGCCGGAGACAAATAGCTTGAGAGAGAAGAGTCTTCCATCCGCCGCACCACTTCACAGCAAATCATCACGCTTCCATCCGGGCGACTCAAGCCATTGACGCCTTTCCTTGCTTTCTTTCTTACTGTTCTTGCTTGAATTTTAGATTTGTATCAAGGAATTGAACTTATCAAAATTTGTATCTCATTTTCATCAATATAATTATCTTCCATGTCTATTCACTTTTCTCAACTGTCTGCTTTATACTTTCAAACCATGAGTAACTAATCACTCAAGGGTCTAGGGTTGCGTTAGCATCTAGCTAGAAACCACAGTGTAACTATTTTAACTTGTCAATTGCGAGCTTAATCCGATGCTTATGTGCATCTGACAAATCGATATAAGTAGTAATAATCAGACTGCTCGAGAGGGTAAGTGATTGTGGAACTCAATTGACAAGGGCCAAGTAGTGTTACCTGTCTACGGGGACAACCTTGGTTCTTAACACTCTCCTATGCGTTATAGACATATAACGCATAGCGGCTGACAACCGAGAGAAGAGTCGCAAGTATGAATAGAATATTACCGTGCGTTTTCGACGTTAGATGTTAATCAACCCGAACCCTTTTCTTTATCCATTCACACACACATCTTAGCTGAACTTGCTGCGTCGCATGCTTTCCATATTCCACAATTGTTAGTATAGTGTATAAACAATCGCTTTCTTTAGATTCAAAACATCTTTCAAACAATTATTGGTTACCACTGTAACGCATGAAATCCAATTAAAAACCAAATCAATATAATCCCTGTGTTCGACCTCGGACTCACCGAGAACACCTATTACTTTACTTATACTTGGGTAAAAGAATAGGAAAACTTGACAAGACCACCAATGCCTAGTGATAGAACGCATAGCATGATCAAAACATGACATGTTAAACGCATAAATATATCCTTTAACACTTTGCGTTAGGCTAATTCACACGTACAATATACACCACAACAGAAGGCATATGGGCAGCCCTAGTATTTAATTTATATGAAACTCTCACCTAAGGATTTAAAGACGGTGAGTGAGTAATTCCATGGGACCCTGGTACCGAAGGACATGAGAAGGTACACGGGCAGCCTGAGATCAGATAGATTTATAAGCATAATAGAAGGTATTTGACGCTGATGTGTTGAGATTACTCCACACAGCTAAGGTTTATTGACGTTGGGTGCGCTGAGTTCGCTCCGCCTCAACAAAGGTTTATTGAAAAGACAATTATTTACGTAATGACAGTGATTTACAGGTTATAGTCATTTACAAGTTTGTGAAGCGTGATATAAGGCATGATTAAGCAATTTATATCAAAGATTCTAGTTATACTTTTATTGAGCTTATATTTTAGTAGTCACTCACTGAGCATTGTAGCTCATAGATTTTTGTTTCTCTGATGTTTTCTTTCCAGGTAGCAAACGTGTTCTGGGTGCCTAGCCTACCATCAAGACCCGTCTGTGCCAGATTAGAATTTTGTAATTTGGAAACCTAAAAACCCCGTCCCTTTGTAGAAGTTGAACTTATTTTTAGTGGCATATGTGTAATACCCTATTTCCAAAAACCTAAGTATTCATATAACTAGTAAGGATCAAAGGATAAAAGTGTGTGGATTAGCGGAACTTTTAAATGAAAAGTTAAGATTGTGGAACTACTGAATTATGGCCAATAAATTCTGTGCGTTGAGATGAATAGTATTAAGAAAATAATAGACATATCTTGGGAGATTAGGTTGATGTGTAGATGGTTAAGCTCAAACGCATGGTATTTAATATTGAGAAGATATCAGCCAAGCTGTGAGATTAGGTTCTAATGAGGGCAAGTTGAACGGGGTGAAGTACCATGTGTTGATGATGTAAAGTGCAATAGAATCATCACGTAGGAAAAGTGCCTTGCGTTGGAAAGGGTGACAACACGTCGGGAAGTGAAACTAAGGAAAATAATGCGTTGAGTATTGTACAGAGAAATAGTGAATGGAGTTGAAGGAACAAGAATTGAGTATGGATTACGGCTATGCGTTGGTAAACTTAGTAGGGGAAGCTAGTGTACAGAGAATAAGTAGACTATTACCATAGTTTGGATGGATGATTCGTTATTTTGATAGGTATGATATGATAAGCCATGAAATGGATAACGACTATGCGCTAAAGGTTACTATAAAAGACCATAGCACTGATCGGAAAGTTCTTTAGTACAACAAGTGCAAAGAAGGTCGCTACGCGTTATAAGTGCTATGAGATGTTAATGTTGAAGGACTATTATATGCTAGTAGGACTTCAGTGATTAGTAGGGTCTTACTATGCATTGAGGAATTCTGTGTTAAGAACAGCTATTAGCTATGCGACGAGGGGTTCATGAGTCGATGATGGTTACCATTGGCTATCAAGTCATACACGGAAGAGCTTAATTTCATGATAATGGAAAATGTTACCACGATCTCAGGTAAACGAATAGGAAGAAGCTAAAGAAGGTAACGGTTAAAGAATAACCTTGGTATATGCTTCAAGGACGCATAGAGGGTAAACGCAGAAAGAAAGAATTTGAGTTGGATGTGGTGGTCAAAGGTAAACCACATGATCAGAAGGGTGCAATTGTACAAAGAAGGAATTGTAGCTGTGAACAAATGTAAGAAAGGGAGTTGAACGCATAGGAGCAAGGAGTTGGTTGAGTAGTTGTATATTGAAACATAATGAATCCATAAGGTAAGCCTATAGGCCAAGTGGTTACATATGATTGTGACACCTTATCAAGTAGGAGGTGTTAGAAAGCATGATAAGTATTTCATGCAATGTGACATTTGGACTAATGCATGATTAATTAAGCATGCAACATGACATGTGGCAAACAAATGGCAGCAGAAGAGGAGAGGTAGAATGACAAGCTCTCTATAAATAGGACCTTGAGGGAAAAGTAATGACTGATGATTCGGTGGTAAGAATCCTTAAGAAAAGAGAGAAAGAGGGCTGAAGGAAGAAAATCTTACGTTTGAAGGAGGAAGTCTGCGACCAAGGAGGAAGACAACCTTGACACTTAAGTCATCTGGTGTTAAGAAGTTGGCTTGCGTCGAGAAGGGTGAGCCTTGCGTTTTGTCCCAAATTCAACATAAAAGGTGAACACCACGATGTGATCAAGTTAGACTTTGTATTCAAAGAAGGTCGACGCATCCAAAAGAATAGGGAGAGTTAGTCTGCACTTTGCAGGATTGCGTCCAACTAGACTACCAGAGGGTGAAGGCAGACTAAAGAGTTTAAGCCTTGCGTTTAAGAGCTCGGGAAAGCAGAGATTCAATAGGAAATCTCTTAAGTAATAGTGAGTGACTCTCTTCTTCCTTCAAACTGAACTCGTTGATAGTGTTCTTATGTGTTATGGTTTTGTAATAACTGATTTCATGAAACGCATGATGTTGATCATAATGTTTAAAAGACATGTTTTACCTGATTGTTTTACTATATTGAAAGGCATGTTGCAAAGTATACTTTATCAAGAAACATCTTGATTTCTATAAAAGGTTTTATATGAATGATCTACTCAAATTGATTGATAAAATGTTTAAGAGGAGGCTCAGTGCTTATCTCTTTGAGAAGGCTCGTGAGTTTCCTCGGGACCCAGTACTCAAGGACATGAGAAGGTACATGGGTAACCCGTCATATTCCTATGTGAACATAGAGGTTAATCTGGCTAGTGCATCGAGCTTGCTCTGCGTTGAGCCAGGGATGATTTCGACGTTGGGTATGTTGAGCCTTGCTCCACCCCAACTAAGGATGTTTTCGGAGTTGAGAGCGTTGAGTCTTGCTCCGCCTCAACTAAGGGAAATGATTGAGAAACCAAACGAGTTTTTCGTATAATTGTTCCTAAACGAGTCTATTGATTTGGAACAATTTGATATAGTTCAAAAGAGATGTTGAAAATACGTTCCTGTTGTATTGATGTACTTATCTTGTTTTATATGTATAAATGTAACATGCCTATTTTTGAATAAAAGATAGTTTTACAAAACCAGTCACTCACGGGGCTAGCTCACATTTTCCTATGTTTTCTAATTTTCCAGGTAGCAAGCGAGTTCGGGATGCTTTGCCTATGCAAGAACCTCGTCTGGGTCGTCTTCGATAAAGTAAATGGTTGGTCAGTGAACCTTACAGAGGAGTCAAGGTTGCTGACTTCACATCTTCTTCCGGGTTATGGAGGATAATCCAGGAGGGGGTGTGACAATATGTGAGTTTCACCAGGCATATTTGTAAACTCTAAACATAGTCTTTAAAAACTTACTTATGATGCTATCTTATTAAGAAATTTTGTATAACTGTTGAAAGGCTAAGCATTTCACCAGCTAGTTATGATATAGAAATGCATATATAACAGGGTATAATTGTAATACCCCGTCCCCAAAAACCTAAGTATTCATATAACTAGTAAGGATAAAAGGATAAAAGAGTGTGGCTTAGCGGAACTTTTAAACGAAAAGTTAAGATTGTGTAACTACTGAATGATGGCCAATAAATTCTGTGTGTTGAGATGAATGGTATTAAGAAAAGAATAGATATATCTCGGGAGATTAGGTTGATGCGTAGATGGTTAAGCTCAAACGCATGGTATTTAATACTGAGGAGTTATCAACCAAGCTGTGAGATTAGGTTCTAATGAGGGCAAGTTGAATGGGGTGAAGTACCATGTGTCGATGATGTAAAGTGAAATAGAACCATCACGTAAGAAAAGTGCCTGGCGTTGGAAAGGTTGACAACGCGTCGGAAAGTGAAACTAAGGAAAGTAAAGCGTTGAGTATTGTACAGAGAAATAGTGAATGGAGTTGAAGAAACAAGAATTGAGTATGGATTACGACCATGCGTTGGTAAGCTTAGTAGGGGAAGCTAGTGTACAGGGAAGAAGTAGACTGTTACCATAGTCTGGATGGATGATTCGTTATTTTGATAGGTATGACAGGCATTGAAAGGTGTTGTTATGTGTTGGAGGTAAAGATAGAACCTGACCAAGGATTGTATTCAACTTACGCTACAAGGAATACCTTGAATTGGAGAATAGTTGTCTGTGATAGGCTAAAGGTTAATAATAAATTGATAAGCCATGAAATTGATAACAACTATGTGCTAAAGGTTACTATAAAAGACTATAACGCTGAGCGGGAAGTTCTTTAGTGCAGCAAGTGCACAAGGGGTCGCTAAGCGTTAAACTGCTATGAAATATTAAACGATAAAGGATTATTATATGCTAGGAGAACTTCAGCAATTAGTAGGGTCTTATTATGCGTTGAGAAAGTTATGTGGTGAGGAAATATTAGCTATGCGTTGAGGAACTCTGTGTTAAGGATAGCTATTAGCTATGCGACGAAGTGTTCATGAGTCGATGATGGTTACCATTGGTTATTAAGTCATACGCTGAAGGGCTTAATTTCATGATAATGGAAAATGTTACCACGATCTTAGGTAAACGTATAGGAAGAAGCTAAAGAACGAAATGGTTAAGGAATAACCTTGGTATATGATTCAAGGACGCATAGAGGGTAAAACCAAGGAACTTAAGGGAAGATGGTCATGGACGCGGGATGAAGCAAAGGTGAATGCAAGAGGGTAAACGCAGGAAGAAAGAATTTGAGTTGGATGTGGTGGTCAAAGGTAAACCACATGGTCAGAAGGGTGCAATTGTACAAAGAAGGAATTGTAGCTGTAAACGAATGTAAAAAAGGGAGCTGAACGCATATAATATGCAATAAAAATTGATGTATGATGTTCAGTTGAAGCGCGTAGTAGTATGCGTTCAGAATTTTTACACCTAAATGAAGGAGAGGTGGAATAAAGATAGTAAAGTTGAGGGTAGTAAAAGAAAGCAAAGAAATTAAATCTGAAAGATAGTTCCATGAACGCATAGGAGCACGGAGTTGGTTGTATAGTTGTGTATTGGAACATAATGAACCCATAAGGTAAGCCTATAGGCCAAGTGGCTACACATGATCGTGACACCTTATCAAGTAGGAGGTGTGAGAAAGCATGATAAGTATTTCATGCAATGTGACATCTGGACTAATGCATGATTAATTAAGCATGCAACATGACATGTGGCAAACAAATGGCAGCAGAAGATAAGAGGTAGAATGACAAGCTCTCTATAAATAGGACCTTGAGGGAAAAGTAATGACTAATGATTCGATGGTAAGAATCCTTGAGAAAAGAAATAGAACTGAAGGAGGAAGACAACCTTGACACTTACGTCATCTGGTGTTAAGAAGTTGGTTTGCGTCGAGAAGGGTGAGCCTTGCGTTTTACCCGAATTCAACATAAAGGGTGAACACCACGTGCAATCAAGTTAGGCTTTGCATTCAAAGAAGGTCGACGCATCCAAAAGAATAGGGAGAGTTAGTCTGCACCTTGCAGGGTTACGCACAACTAGACTACCAGAGGGAGAAAGCAGACTAAAGGGTTCAAGCCTTGCGTTTAAGAGCTCGGGAAAGCAGAGATTTAAAGGGCAATCTCTTAAGTAATTGTGAGTGACTCTCTTCTTCTTTCAAAACCGAACTTTGTTGAAAGTGTTCTTATGTGTTATGGTTTGTAATAACTGATTTCATGAAACGCATGATGTTGATCATAGTGTTTAAAAGACATGATTTATCTGATTGGTTTACTATATTGAAAGGCATGTTGCAAGATATGAATTATCAAGAAACATCTTGATTTCTATAAAAGGTTTCATATGAATGATCTACTTAAATTAATTGATAAAATATTTAAGAGGAGGCTCAGTGCTTATCTCTTTGAGAAGGCTCGTGAGTTTCCCCGGGACCCAGTACTCAAGGACATGAGAAGGTACATGGGCAACCCGTCATATTCCTATGTGCACATAGAGGTTAATCTGGCTAGTGCATCGAGCTTGCTCTGCTTTGAGCTAGGGATGATTTCGACGTTGGGTGTGTTCAGCCTTACTCCACCCCAACTAAGGATGTTTTCGACGTTGAGAGTGTTGAGTCTTGCTCCGCCTCAACTAAGGGAAATGATTGAGAAACCAAACGAGTTTTTCGTATAATTGTTCCTAAACGACTCTATTGATTTGGAACGATTTGATATAGTTCAAAAGAGATGTTGAAAATATGTTCCTGTTGTATTGATGTACTTATCTTGTTTTATATGTATAGATGTAACATGCCTGTTTTTTATTAAAAGATAGTTTTACAAAACCAGTCACTCACGAGGATTTAGCTCACATTTTCCTATGTTTTTCTAATTTTCCAGGTAGCAAGCGAGTTCGGGATGCTTTGCCTATGCAAGAACCTCGTCTGGCCCGTCTTTGGTAAAGAAATGGTTGGTCAGTGAACCTTGCAGAGGAGTCAAGGTTGCTGACTTCACATCTTCTTTCGGGTTATGGAGGATAATCCGGGAGGGGGTGTGATAATTTGGTATCAGAGCGAAAGATTTTGGGAACAGGAAAGTTTAAGCAGTAAATCTAAAAGGAAAGATTGAAATATTGTGAATTATGATTAACGAACAGATGAGGTAGGCAAGCAGCCACCGGAACTTCGCAAGCTACCTGAGGAGTGTAAAGGAAAATTTAAAGGATTTACAAGTAGGTACGAGCTCATATAACTAAATGTATTGATTGTGAATAATCCAGTGATCAATTAATGATGTTAAGATTGTATAAGAAAATTTCGAAAAGAAAATGGGAATTGAGAGAATTAAAGTCCGAGGAGTTCTATGCGATGAAATGAAGGAAGGAAGGAATGTTTATGTTAGTGAAAGTCAGGGATTAAGGATAGACCATAAGTTAATTTGAAAGAAATCATGATAGGCGTTTTGAAATGCTAGAAGATAATTTGATGATCCAAAAATATAAGACAATTCAAGTATTACAGTCATGTTTAGAAGCAAAAGTATGCGATGAAGAAAGCTAGATGGACGCATAGCATTAGAAGGGATACTTCATAAAGAAATGAAAATTTGAAAGGATAGTTGGAATTAGTGATGCGTTAGACACTCTTAGAAGGAACAACACCAAAGATGATGTGGTATGAACGCCTGATATTCTGGTTAAAGAGAAATTGAGTGTTGAAATGTTAGAAAAAGGAACACGATAATTAAGGGAAGGTATGCGTTGAAGATTTAAAAGATTTTATTGAAAATTTGTATTCTAGAAGAAAACAACCACACTATTAGGTTTGGAAGTGTAAACTAAGCAGAGGAATTTCACTAAAATGATTGGAGACTGAGGAAAGTTTTACCAAGTAATGGAGATAGTGTAAAATTGAACGCATCATTGGTATAAAGGAACCCAAAACGCATAAACTGGCAGAAATCTACAAGAATTTATGAAATAAGAGATGGATGAATTATTCAGTGAATGGTGGAAGTTGACAAGATAGAACACTTCTTGCTTATTGAAGAAACATACATACTAGATAGATTGATATGAATGCAAGTGAATAAATTCAAAGTTCTGAGAAAAATTGTAATGAAGTTACAATTCAACATCATAATAAGGACATGATATATGTTATGATTTAAGGAATATGCCCTTGATTCCGCTTATAAAGACGCTGCAGGATGAGGTTATAAGGAGCAAATGATTTGGTTCAAGTGTTAAATAAGGAGAAAATGATAAAACATTGAGAGACTAACAACCTACAGAAATTCGGGACGAAATTCTTATAAGAAAATGGTGAGTTAAAAGCTCTACTTTTAGTTTAGAGAATGGTAAGCAAGTAGTCGAGTAATGGAAGAGATGATTAGAAGCTCGAGTTCAAGAGTCTGTGCGTTAGTATAAAGAAGCAAGAAATTGAGGAGAGTGAGCATAAGTAAAGATTGATTGCGTAATCAAGTTTACATGAAATGTTGGCTGGTTGAAGCATGTGGTCCAGGAGTCAAGCAAGTGTAAATGTTGAGACTATGCGTTGACGAGATTGCTGGACCAGCAAGCATGTTTTGGTTGAAATCAAAAAGGAAAATTCACCAAGGAATTAGAGAAAGAGAAGTTGGAAATGCGTTTGGTACTGAGGAGATCAAAATGCAGAGGCATGTTAAAAGAAGTATGAGTAAATTGAGTATTGAAAGGAAAACTATGTCCTCGTAAGTAAACAAAAATGGAGAAGAAAGTTAGAATTATCTGAGAAACCATACGTTGTTGGCTGAATCACGAAGCGTTGTGAGCAGAAGTAGCTGCCCGCGTCAAAGGATAAGTGATCATTGGCGGGGGAAGAAATGTGCTTGAACCTTGCGCTGAAGTCACTCTGCGTGGAATACAGACATGTGTTGAAGTCGCCCCTCGTCGAAAACAGAGTGGTCTTGACGCGATGAAGAAGGTGGTGCAGGACTGAGTTGTATGCATCAAGAGTAGGAAGCGTTGAGGACGACGCCATGCGCTGGGTGTAGTTAGTTGCTAAAGGCGTTGGAGGAGAATTCTAAAATGAGCGCCCCGCGCTGAAGTGAGAACCCCGTGTCAGCTTGCGGGCGAGGGATAAATCTCAAGAAAAGGCTGAGGAAGGTGGTTTGTACATTTTTGGCGAAATTCTACTTGTCTAGGTGCTGAAAACAGAACTGGAACTGAAGATCGATCTCCAGTAGCATAGACTGAACAGTGGTTGATATTCGGAGAAGAACGAATCGAGGAAACCGAGTTTAGGGCCGAAAATTAGAGGTGAGTAAGTTAACGTAATCCTTAACAAGTTTTATGAAGGATGGTAAAGCTAAGATTTAAGTTAAGCATGGTGAATTCATGACTTACAGAAAACGCATAGTGCTATTTGTTAGAGGTATAGAAAAGAATTTTACACTTTATGAAGGTTGTTATGTGTTAGAGAATAGGAATTAATCGAAGCAAAGAATAAAAGAAATCACCTGAGCGAAGGTATAAAAGGTCCTGTACGATTGTAAAGGCTATTATGCGATGAAAATAAAGGAATAATTGTAGTATTAAGAGGATGCGGTGACTAGAAGGTGTGTGCTTATAAAGAAAAGTGGGAGTAAAGGTTAAAAGTTTATGAGATTTTAAATAGCTATGCGTTGATGATTAAGGCACTTGCGTTAAATAGAACATGCGGCTAAAATAAAGACACATGATGGTTTCATCCAAGACAGCAACCCCAACCATGCATTAGGTTGTAATTAAGAACACGTTGGTGGATCAGGCATTCCAATAACTTAAAGAATAGGCACATAATATTATGATAGCCTCCGGAAGGTATTCCTTATGAAATCGATCTTGTCTTGTTCTTGTAGTAGATTCAATTAGTAAAGTATAATGATTTCAAACAAAGTAAAAGTGTTCAAGGCAGATAAAATTTGTGGTAGAATTAAGATGAACGTAATTGAGATTATTGTAAACTAATTTATTATTGTATATAGCTCATTATGTCAACCAAGGAAAGGAAAGCGGAAACGTATGGCACACAGCTGCCCAGTATGCGGAAAAGGGCATACAGGGGAATATATTAGTAAAGATAGATGTTTTGTGATAACTTGTAGAAATACAAGTTATTATAGCCTTTTTCATAGATAAATAGAGTTTAAATAGAGAAGCATGCGGTAGTTAATGATAAATTCCATTAATAAATCTTCCTTTGCGCTATACTCTTGACTTTTGATGAAGATATTGATTTTACCACTTGTTAAGCCTAAAACGCATGTTTTGACGCAGGAATGCAGAAAATGCGCTGACGACTTATTAACGCAAGACGATACATTAGCAATCTGTTCTTCATGGACGCATGATTTGAACGGAAGGCAAACAACCTGATGACGCGTTAACAACAACTCAACGCATAACTACGCATTAGCAACCTACGACGCGTTGACTTAGGCTAAACTATGCATGGACGCATAGACAACCGTAACGGCAAGGCGCTGAGAATCAGATCGAAATCTTGAGAGATTGACGGATGATTGACAGACATGATTTGCGGCTTAAGTGGTGGATCTTAATTAGCCCGACAATCACGCAATCAGGCGAGATGGACGCAGTATCAATCTCGCCACCAATCAAGCAGATCTGCCATTAACTGCGATTTCAGCATCTATAAAAGGGCAGCTCTGCGAGAGGAGAAAGGTTGTTGATTCTCGGAAGGACTCCATAAGTGATAGCAGAGTTCTCTCAGACTTCAGCCGGAGACAAATAGCTCGAGAGAGAAGAGTCTTCCTTTCCGCCGCACCACTTCACAGCAAATCATCACGCTGCCATCCGGGCGACTCAAGACATTGACGCCTTCCTTTCTTTCTTGCTTAGTTTTCTTCGTGATTTTAGATTTGTAACAAGGAATTGAGCTAATCTAAAGTTGTATCAGTTTCATCAATACAATTATCTTCCATGTCTATTCATTTTTCTCATCTGTCCACTTTATACTTTCAAGCCATGAGTAACTAATCACTCGAGGGTCTAGGGTTGCGTTAGCATCTAACTAGGGACCGCAGTGTAACTATTCTAACTTGTCAATTGCGAGCTTAATCCGTTGCTTATATCCATTTGACAAATCGATATAAGTAGTAATAATCAGACTGCTCGAGAGGGTAAGTGATTGTGGAACTCAATTGACAAGGGCCAAGTAGTGTTACCTGTCTACGGGGACAACCTTGGTTCTTAACACTCTTCTATGCGTTATAGACATATAACGCATAGCGGCTGACAACCGGGAGAAGAGTCGCAAGTATGAATAGAGTACTACTGTGCGTTTCCGATGTTAGATGTTAATCAACCCGAACTCTTTTCTTTATCCATTCATACACATTTCAGCTGAACTTGCTGTGTCGCATGCTTTCCATATTCCAAAACTGTTAGTCTAGTGTACAAACATCTGCTTTCTTTAGATTAAAAACCAAATTCAAACAATTGTTGGTTACCTCTGTAATGCATGCAATCCAATTAAAACCAAATCAATATAATCCCTGTGTTCGACCTCGGACTCACCGAGAACACCTATTACTTTATTTATACTTGGGTAGAGGAGTAGGAAAACTTGACAAAACCAACGCATAATAGTAGAAAGCATTGCATGATTAAAACATGACATGTTGAACGCATAGCCATATATTTTAGCACCTTGCGTTAGGTTGTTTTACACATAAAAATACCAGCAACATTTTGCTTGTGGAGAGAAAGGACATTATTAGAAACAATGCAATATATTTAAAGAATCTTGCAGTCAAGCTAAGGGAATGAAAAGAGAGATTCCCTGTAAGAAATGTGGACGTAGACACAGAGAAGACTACGAAGGAAGGGAAGATGTGTGCTACATGTGTGAGCAACCGGGGCATTTTTGTAGAGATTGCCCACAAAATCAGCAAGGCTCAAGTAAACCAGATGAAAGAGAAGAAGAAGAAAAATAAAAGGGAATGTAATCTATGACTGTACAAGAATAATAAGTCTTCCTTTTCCATAACATTATCCTGTTTAAATTTCGAGGACGAAATTTTTTTTAAGCTGTATGGAGTTGTAATACCCCGTCCCCGAAAACCTAAATATTCATATAACTAGTAAGGATAAAAGGATAAAAGAGTGTGGATTAGGTGAACTTTTAAACGAAAAGTTAAGATTGTGTAACTACTGAATAATGGCCAATAAATTCTGTGTGTTGAGATGAATGGTATTAAGAAAAGAATAGATATATCTCGGGAGATTAGGTTGATGCGTAGATGGTTAAGCTCAAACGCATGGTATTTAATACTGAGGAGTTATCAACCAAGCTGTGAGATTAGGTTCTAATGAGGGCAAGTTGAATGGGGTGAAGTACCATGTGTCGATGATGTAAAGTGAAATAGAACCATCACGTAAGAAAAGTGCCTAGCGTTGGAAAGGTTGACAACGCGTCGGAAAGTGAAACTAAGGAAAGTAAAGCGTTGAGTATTGTACAGAGAAATAGTGAATGGAGTTGAAGAAACAAGAATTGATTATGGATTACGACCATGCGTTGGTAAGCTTAGTAGGGGAAGCTAGTGTACAGGGAAGAAGTAGACTGTTACCATAGTTTGGATGGATGATTCGTTATTTTGATAGGTATGACAGGCATTGAAAGGTGTTGTTATGTGTTGGAGGTAAAGATGGAACCTGACCAAGGATTGTATTCAACTTACGCTACAAGGAATACCTTGAATTGGAGAATAGTTGTCTGTGATAGGCTAAAGGTTAATAATAAATTGATAAGCCATGAAATTGATAACAACTATGCGCTAACGGTTACTATAAAAGACTATAACGCTGATCGGGAAGTTCTTTAGTGCAGCAAGTGCACAAGGGGTCGCTAAGCGTTAAACTGCTATGAAATATTAAACGATAAAGGATTATTATATGCTAGTAGAACTTCAGCAATTAGTAGGGTCTTATTATGCGTTGAGAAAGTTATGTGGTGAGGAAATATTAGCTATGCGTTGAGGAACTCTGTGTTAAGGATAGCTATTAGCTATGCGACGAAAGGTTCATGAGTCGATGATGGTTACCATTGGTTATTAAGTCATACGCTGAAGGGCTTAATTTCATGATAATGGAAAATGTTACCACGATCTTAGGTAAACGTATAGGAAGAAGCTAAAGAACGAAATGGTTAAGGAATAACCTTGGTATATGATTCAAGGACGCATAGAGGGTAAAACCAAGGAACTTAAGGGAAGATGGTCATGGACGCGGGATGAAGCAAAGGTGAATGCAAGAGGGTAAACGCAGGAAGAAAGAATTTGAGTTGGATGTGGTGGTCAAAGGTAAACCACATGGTCAAAAGGGTGCAATTGTACAAAGAAGGAATTGTAGCTGTAAACGAATATAAAAAAGGGAGCTAAACGCATATAATATGCAATAAAAATTGATGTATGATGTTCAGTTGAAGCGCATAGTAGTATGCGTTCAGAATTTGTACACCTAAATGAAGGAGAGGTGGAATAAAGATAGTAAAGCTGAGGGTAGTAAAAGGAAGCAAAGAAATTAAATCTGAAAGATAGTTCCATGAACGCATAGGAGCACGGAGTTGGTTGTATAGTTGTGTATTGGAACATAATGAACCCATAAGGTAAGCCTATAGGCCAAGTGGCTACACATGATCGTGACACCTTATCAAGTAGAAGGTGTGAGAAAGCATGATAAGTATTTCATGCAAGGTGACATCTGGACTAATGCATGATTAATTAAGCATGCAACATGACATGTGGCAAACAAATGGCAGAAGAAGAGGAGAGGTAGAATGACAAGCTCTCTATAAATAGGACCTTGAGGGAAAAGTAATGACTAATGATTCGATGGTAAGAATCCTTGAGAAAAGAAATAGAACTGAAGGAAGTCTGCGGCCAAGGAGGAAGACAACCTTGACACTTACGTCATCTGGTGTTAAGAAGTTGGTTTGCGTCGAGAAGGGTGGCCTTGCGTTTTGCCCGAATTCAACATAAAGGGTGAACACCACGACGCAATCAAGTTAGGCTTTGCATTCAAAGAAGGTCGGCGCATCCAAAAGAATAAGGAGAGTTAGTTTGCACCTTGCAGGGTTACGCACAACTAGACTACCAGAGGGAGAAAGCAGACTAAAGAGTTCAAGCCTTGCGTTTAAGAGCTCGGGAAAGCAGAGATTTAAAGGGAAATCTCTTAAGTAATTCTGACTGACTCTCTTCTTCTTTCAAAACCGAACTTTGTTGAAAGTGTTCTTATGTGTTATGGTTTGTAATAACTGATTTCATGAAATGCATGATGTTGATCATAGTGTTTAAAAGGCATGTTTTATCTGATTAGTTTACTATATTGAAAGGCATGTTGCAAGATATGAATTATCAAGAAACATCTTGATTTCTATAAAAGGTTTCATATGAATGATCTACTTAAATTAATTGATAAAATATTTAAGAGAAGACTCAGCGCTTATCTCTTTGAGAAGGCTCGTGAGTTTCCCCGGAACCCAGTACTCAAGGACATGAGAAGGTACATGGGCAACCCGTCATATTCCTATGTGCACATAGAGGTTAATCTGGCTAGTGCATCGAGCTTGCTCTGCTTTGAGCCAGGGATGATTTCGACGTTGGGTGTATTGAGCCTTACTCCACCCCAACTAAGGATGTTTTCGACGTTGAGAGCATTGAGTCTTGCTTCGCCTCAACTAAGGGAAATGATTGAGAAACCAAACGAGTTTTTCGTATAATTGTTCCTAAACGACTCTATTGATTTGGAACGATTTGATATAGTTCAAAAGAGATGTTGAAAATACGTTCCTATTGTATTGATGTACTTATCTTGTTTTATATGTATAAATGTAACATGCCTGTTTTTGATTAAAAGATAGTTTTACAAAACCAGTCACTCACGGGGCTTTAGCTCACATTTTCCTATGTTTTTCTAATTTTCCAGTTAGCAAGCGAGTTCGGGATGCTTTGCCTATGCAAGAACCTTATCTGGGCCGTCTTTGGTAAAGAAATGGTTGGTCAGTGAACCTTGCAGAGGAGTCAAGGTTGCTGACTTCACATCTTCTTTCGGGTTATGGAGGATAGTCCGGGAGGGCGTGTGACAATAATAGAATACAGATTAGGTAACACTCACTCCTAGGTAAACATATAGAAGTATATATATTATCTAGGGTGGGGGTGTTACACTCTTGGCCTAAAATAAACATTTTTCCAAAGTAAACCTAATAAGCAAGATTACTGTTGTGGATAAATTGTGGAAATGAAAATTTACAAACACAAGGTACAAGTAAGCTATGATTATGCGTTTTACATATCATGCGTTGAACATGCTATGCGTCTTACTACTATGCATTGGTGATCTGTCAAGTTTTCCTATCCTTTACCCAAGTATAAGCAAAGGAGTAGGTTTTCTCGGTGAGTCCGAGGTCGAACACAGGGATTATGTTGATTCAATATTTAAGTGAATTACATGCGTTGCAGTGGTAACCAAGAAATAGTTGAAAGTGTGTTTGTTTCTAATCTAAAGAAAGCGATAACATGTACACTATACTAAATTGTGGAAGATTGAAAGGCATGCGACACAGCAAAGTCAGCTAATGATTTGAATGAATGAATAAAGACAGGGTTCGGGTTGGTTAACATCTAACATCGGAAACGCATGGTGGTATTCTATTCATACTTGCGACTCTTCTCCCGGTTGTCAGCCGCTATGCGTTATATGTCTATAACACATAGGAGAGTGTTAAGAACCAAGGTTATTCTTATAGACAGGTAACACTTCTTGGCCCTTGTCAATCGAGTTCCACAATCACTTACCCTCTCGAGCAGTTTGATTATTACTACTTATATCGATTAGCTAGATGGACATAAGCATCAGATTAAGTTTGCAATTGACAAGATGAAATAGTTACACTATGGTTCTTAGTTAGATGCTAACGCAACCCTAGACTCTTTAGTTACTCATGGATTGAAAGTAAAAAGCGGAAAGTATAGAGAAATCAATAGACATGGAAGAAATATATATTGATGAACGGAATATAACTTTAGATAAGTTTAATGTCTTGACACAAATCTAAAATCAAGATAGAAAAACTAAGATAGAAAGCAGGAAAGGCGAGTCGCCCGGATGGAAGCGTGAGGTTCTGCTGTGAAGTGGTCAGGCGGAGGGAAGACTCTTCTCTCTCGAGCTATTCGTCTCCGGTTGAAGTCTAGAGAGAACTCTGCTATCACTTATGGAATTCTTTCGAGAATCAACAACCTTTTCTCATCTTGCAGAGCTGCCCTTCTGTTCGTTAAATTTGTTCGTTTAAATTTCTATTCCAATTAAATTGAGTTTCTTAGCTCGTTGCACAAAAATAGATTTATCATTTCCGTACAAGGATGCGTTGAGAATCTCTAGATGTGATCATGACTAAGCAAGTTTTCCTATAAATAACCAAGTATAAGCATTTATAGGTTTCCTGGTGAGTCCAGGGTCGAACGCAGGGATTTGTAATAACTAGGCGTTGAGAATAAATGCATGACTATGCGGTGACTGTACATGTAAATGTGTGTTTGTTGATTATATGCGTAAGACTATACATAAAGAATGAAAATAATTTCCTACTACTAATAATGAAGTGGACGCGGCATTGGGTAGTCATATGTAAAACAATGCGTCAGATAGCATGCATTGAGAATGAATGGAACCATGCGATAGAGGTAGAGTTGAACGCAAGAGCTAGTTGTTACCGGAACTTTCTAAGTACAATTACATACCTACAAACTGCGTGTGTGAATCCATCTCTCGATGTTTCGACGCCACATTTATCTTATCTCTAAGACGCATGGTGAGTTTGCATTGGCAAAAGATGAACTACATCTCTGAACTTATCTAATCTTAATTAATGCTAAAGATTAACTATCCACTCTCTCAAGCTCGACAGTCATGCTTACTACGTTTGTTTGTCAGACAAAGTCATGCAAGCTAAAGATATGCATTAATCAAGATGTAACATACTCAGAATTGCTCAAGAAAAACTAACTTTTAACATTTAACTCATTTAGCATTTAGACAGCATGGTGTAAAGTATTTAATACGGAAATAGACGGAAGATGATAGTCAATCAAACTCATATTAAGACAATAAATCATTCTCTCGAATGTCATTAACAACATATAAGCAAGAAGGAGAGAAATGGAAATAAGAGATGAAGGGCGTCAAGCCGCCACTGGCAACGTCTTGCTTCATGGAGGCTTGAGATGGTTGCTATCTGATACAAAGATTCCATAAGGTGAAAGGTTCTCACTCGCTGGGAGACGACTCTGAAGATGCTCAGAATCCTTCTCTCAGAAGAGCTCGAAATGGAGGCTGGTTATGGTGAGGGAGAAATAGTGCAGAGCTTTCGCCTCTTGAACTGGTCTCTCTTCCTCCTTTTCTTGGAGAAGCTTGTGGACTATTTATAGGCGTCAAAAAGTTGATATCATGATGACCTGACACCTTTGCATTAAATTTCAGCCACGCTGCATAGACTTTTCAGATTGTCAGCCTATTTGTTCTGCCATGATCTGATTGGGTGTTGTCCTTTTTCATAATGACATGACAGCTGTTTGAGCATGCGTCAGTTTCTACTTTTCAGATTGTCAATGCATAGGCTCGACGCATGGTCTCGACGCATGGGCTCAGCGCATAGGCTCGGCGCATGGGTTTCCACTTGTCCTCGCAGCAGCTTCGTCTCTTTGTACTTTGATTGTTTCTTCTTTTCTTCTTAATCCTACGTTAGGAACATAAAAGCTGTAAGCACTGCCTTGTGATACCAAGTACTGGGGTGAGGCAATGAGATTGTGGCTATGCGTTGCAAGAGGAAAAGTAGCCGAGAATGAGAGCACAAATTTTGGAAAGTAAAATTTTGGCTAAGTGTTGGCCAGGACTATGCGTTGTTGATTGACTCACGAAGGGTTGTGAGCTAAAGTAGCTGTCTGCGTCGAAGGATAAGTGATTATTGGCGGGGAAGAAATGTGCTTGAACCATGCGCTAAAGTCACTCTGCGTTGAGAACAGTCATGCGCTGAAGTCGATGCGTTAAAGACAGACATGCGTTGAAGTCGCTCCGCGTCGAAGACAGAGTGGTCTTGACGCGACGAAGATAGTGGTGTATGACCGAGATGTAAGCGTAAAAAATAGGAGGCGTTGAGGACGACGCCATGCGTTGGGCGTGGCTAGTTGCTGAAGGCTTTGGAGGAGAATTTTAACATGAGCGCCTCATGTCAAAGTGAGGACCCCGCGTCAGCCTGCGGGTAAGGGGTAAGTCGGCAACATAAATCTTGATGTTTGTGAAGGTTAAGTCGGTAGTATATATAGTTGAATTAATTAAATGATTGATCGTTTCAAGACATTTTCGAGAGCTTAAGTCGGTTCCATTTTTCAGACAAACAACAAGAGAAGGTAGAGGAAGGTGTTCTTGTAGATTTTGGGTGAAATTCTACTCGTTTTGGTGTTGAAAACAAAGCTGGATCAGAAGATTGATTTTAGTCGCACAAACTGAACAGTGGTTGATATTTGGAGTAGAACGAATAGAGGAAATCGAGTTTAGAGCTGAAATTTGGAGGTCAGTAAGTTGACATAATTCCTAACAAGTCTTATGAAGGATGATAAAACTGAAATTGAAGTTAATCATGTGAATCTTTAGGTTGAAGCAGAGCTTACGAGATTGTCAAGCAATCTGGAGTAGCATGAAGTGATTTTGGAATAACTAGAGAAAGAAGAAGAGTTAAGCCTTGAAATTTTGAGGTAAGCTATAAAACTCAATTCTCTATAAGTCTGTAGAAGGAAAGAAGTTCTATATCCGTCTGAATTTATGACTTTTAATAGGTAGAAGTAAGAACAAGAGGAAAGGAAGAAATCACAGTGCAGGGTGCCGCTAAAAACCAAGTATCGTTGCACTGTTTAAGTACTGATAGCGAGACGAGTGTCGCTGAGACGCAAAGGAGTCTTCCGTCTCACAAAACTCGCTAAATATCGCTGGGTGTCGCTACTAAGGTAAGGTAACGCTAGTGTCGCTCAACCTAGTATCGCTAGTGACAGGTTCTGTTGGGTAGTGTTGCTAGGAATCTTGCTTATGATTTTTGTTTGGGAAAAGGGGAGATTCAATGATAAGTAACAATTAGAAATTATGCATATTTAATGATCAAGTGAAAGACAATGTAACGCAAGGTAAAATGTCTATTTCAGGCCAGGAGGAGATAGGGAAGGCGTATAACCCACTCAAGGCCTAGGAAGAGTTGTGAGTGACTACTTTATTCTTCAATTCGATTTTTATTAAAAATGTTCTTATGGAATATGATTTTGCGATGAACTGTTTAAAATGTATAATGTTGATTGTATTACGTACAAGCCATGTTATATGTTTTCTAAAGTTGATAGAAAGCAATTTCTGTTATGAAAGGTTACTGAATAAAGACCTGTATGATTCTCTATGAAAGGTTTTCCATATGAACTATTCATGTGAACGGGTTCTAAAATGTTTTAGAGGAGGCTCAATGCTCAAGGACATGAGAAGGCACATGAGTTTCCCCGAGACCCAGTACTGAAGGACATGGAGAAGGTACTTGGGCAACCCGTCATATTCCTATGTGCACATAGAGGTTGATTTGGCTGGTGCGTTGAGTTTGCTCCGCATTGAGCCAGGGATGATTTCGACGTTGGGTGTGTTGAGCCTTGCTCCACTCCCAACTAAGGTTGTTTTTGACGTTAAGTGCATTGAGCGTTGCTCCGCCTCAACTAAGGGAAAAATTTGAAAAACTAAACTGTTTACTGTTTCACTTTCTTTGGAAAACATATGTGATTTGAAATTGGATTTATGAGATTAATGGATTTTTGGAAAGTATGCTTTAGTTGATTAATATGTTAAATGCTTGTTTATCTGTTTATATGTAACATGCCTGTTTTCAATAAATGTTCGTTTTACAAAGATTGGTCACTCACTGGGCTGTTAGCTTATGTTTTCAATGTTTTCTTTTTCTCCCCCCAGGTAGCAAGGACGTTCCCGGTGCTTAGCCTACTTCAGCTCACCCTGCCTAAGTCTCGAGTTTTCGAAATTCAGTCAAGTCTGAGAGTTGTACGTTGTATATAACCTTATGTTGGTGGCATGTAGATCTAGTTGTGTAAAGTGTGGGGATCGTAATGTTGTTTTGTACAATTGTATGGTGGATATGGAAGTTTAATTATGTTATATGATAAAAATATACTCTGTACAGAAGTATTATTATGTTTTGATCATGTGTAGTATGATGGAGTTCTATGAATATAAATATATGTATAAGATGTATGCACAGGAAGTTATGTAAGATGGGACAATATGCGTCACAAGAGGGGTGATGTTTATTGTCTTCACATTCCCTTTCAGGATAGGTAGGTAATCCGAGAGGGGGTGTGATAAAAGCTCATCGTTTTTCAGGTATTTTCTTCTGTAAATAGTGCCAACGCATGGTGATACATTTTTCATCGTTTAACTACCAAAATCATGCGTTTAGCTCCAAAGTTACTCTAATTAAATCAAATAGTGACTATAATAACTTGTATTTCTACAAGTTATCACCTTTTATAGATGATGCGTTCGCAATCAAAGGCAAATCTGCTTGATTGGCGGTGAGATTGATATCATGCGTCCATCTCGCCTGATTGCGTAATTCTCGGGTCAATTAAGATCCACCACTTTAGCCACAGATCATTTTCGTCAATCATCCGACAATCTCTCAAGATTCTGATTTGATTCTCGCTGCCTTGATGGTCGTCTATGCGTCCATGGATAGTTTGGCCGTTGTCAACGCATCATGAGTTGCTAATGCATAGTCTTGCGTTGAGTAGTTGTTAACGCATCTTCAGGTTGTTCGCGTTCCATTCAGATCATGCGTCCATGAAGAACAGATTGCTAACGCGTCGTCCTGCGTTAAGAAGTCATCAACGCATCGTTTGCATTCTTGCGTTAAAACATGCGTTTTAGGCTCAAAAAGTGGTAAAATCATTTATCTTCATAAAAATACAAGAGTATAACGCAAAAGAAGATTTATTAGTAAAAATCAACATAAACTGCCGCATGCTTCTCTATTTAATCTCTGTTTATCTAAGAAAAAGGCTATCATAACTTGTATTTCTACAAGTTATCAATTACCAACGAAAATCTCACATTCCCAGCGAGATTACTAGCGAAACTACCCAACAAGACACGATACTAGCGACACCAGGATAAGCGTGACTAGCCTGATTTACATGAGGAGCGATACCTAGCGATACCCAACGAGTTTTGTGAGACGGAAAGCCCCTTGAGTCTCAGCGACACTCGTCTCGCTACCTTTACTTTATGTATTCAGCGATACCTGATAGAAGTCATATCTCCTCCTTTCCTTTTTGTTCTTCTCCTATCTGTTAAAAGTCATATCTCCGACAGATTTAGAAGTTCTTCCCTTCTACAAACTTGTAGAAAATTGAATTTCTCAGATTACCTCAAACTTTCAAGGTTTAACTCTCCTTCATTCTCCAGCTATTCCAAAATTACTCTGCGTTGCTCCAGATTGCACAGAAATTCTGTAACCGTTGCTTTTACCTAAAATTTCACATATTTATCTTCAATTTCAGCTCAACTATCCTTCACAAGAATTGTTAAGAGTTATATTAACTCACTGACCTTAAAATTTCAGCCCTAGACTCGATCTCCTCGATTCATTCTACTCCAAACATCAGACACTGTCCAGCTCGTACGTCCACAAACAACGTTCTGTTCCAGCTTAGGTTATAACACCAAAACGAGTAGACTTCCGTCCAAAATCTGCAAGAACACCCTCTTCTACCTCCCCTTGTAGTTCGTCTAAAAAATGGACTTGACTTAAGCTCCCGAAGTGTCTAAAAATGATTAAACATTTATTTCACTTACTATATATACTGTCGACTTAACCCTCAAAAGCAGGCTGGCACACAGGGTTCTCATTCTTACTTCAACACAAAGCACCCATAACGCAACCTACTCTAACGCCTTCAGCAATCATCCACACTCAACGCATGGCGCCCTCAACGCCTCCTACCTTCGACGCATACAACTCAATCATCCACACTCAACGCATGGCGCCCTCAACGCCTCCTACCTTCGACACATACGACAATCATCCACACTCAACGCATGGCGTCCTCAACGCCTACTACCTTTAATGCTTACAACTCAATCATCCAGTCTTTGACGCATAGGGACCACTCTGTCTTCGACGCATAGGGACCACTGTCTTCGACGCATAGGGACCATAACGCATGGCAACCTTACCGACACATGGTAAGTCAAGTACGTTCCTTCCCCCTGCCAATGATCAACTTGTCCTCCAACGCGGTGACTGCTTCAGCTCACAACAACCCTTCGTGATTTCGCCTTCAACGCATGGCCACTCAAAAGAAAAATGTTAGCTCTTCTCTTCTTTCATCAACGCATAGTGTTGGCCAACACTTAGCCAAACTTTTTGCTCTTTCACTCTTGGCTACTTTTTTTTTTAACTACGCATAGCCACAATTTCACTTGCCTCCTCCCAACACCAATTATTATAAGCCAGTGCTTACAATTACTACCCCCTTTTAAAGAATTTCGTCCTCGAAATTCAAGTAAGTTCACTGTAAGAAAAGAAGAGGATATTTAACCTTCATTTGATCTTCACTTTCCCATATCACCTCTTCTACTTGATGATTCCTCCACAAAACTTTAACAAGGGGTATCATTTTTGTTCTCAACACTTGTTCCTTCTGGTCAAGAATTTGCACAAGTTCCTCTTCGTAAGATAAATCTTCATTTACCTGGATAGGTTGAGCCTCCAAAACATGTGTGGGATCTGGAATATACTTCCTCAAATAAGAAACATGAAATACGTCATGTATTTTGGACAACTCCATATGTAATGCTAATCAATAAGCTGAAGGTCCTATGCGTTCCAAAATTTCATAAGGTCCAATGTATCTCAGACTCAGTTTTCCTTTCCTTCCAAATCTCAAAATTCCTTTCCAGGGAGATAACTTCAAGAAGACTTTCTCACCAACTTCGAATTCTAAATCTCGACGCCTTTTATCAGTGTAGCTTTTCTGTCGATCCTGTGCAGTCTTCAACCTTTCTCTTATGAATTTTACGTTCTTTGACGTAGTTTGGACTAATTCCGGTCCCATTAACTTCCGTTCTCCTACTTCACCCCAACATATAGGAGTTCTACAGCGTCTGCCATACAATGCCTCAGAAGGTGCCATTCCAATACTAGAATGGTAACTATTATTATAAGAAAACTTCATCAAAGACAAATGAGTTTCCCATGTCACACCCCCTCCCGGATTATGCTCCATAACCCGAGAGGAGATGTGAAGACAGCAACCTTGACTTCTCTGTAAGGTTTACTGTCCAACCATTTTCACCAAAGACGGCCCAGACGAGGTTTGACGTAGGCAAAGCATCCCCAACTCGCTCGCTACCTAGAAAATTAGAAAAAAATGAAAAACGTGAGCTAAAGCCCCGTGAGTGACAAGTTTTGTAAACGAGCTCTATATGAAAACAGGCATGTTACATTTGCTCATATAAAACAAGGATTTAACACGATTATTCAACAGAAACATATTTTCCACAAAACTTTATCAATCTCGTAAATCCGTTCCAAATCAATAGAATCGTTTTCCAGAATGATTAAACAGAAAACTGTTTGGTTTTTCAATCTTCTCCCTTAGTTGAGGCGGAGCAAGACTCAACGCTCTCAACGTCGAAAATAATCTTAGTTGGGGTGGAGCAAGACTCAACACACCCAAAGTCGAAATCATCCCTGGCTTGATGCGGAGCAAAACTCGACGCACCAGCCAAATCGACCTCTATGTGCACATAGGAATATGGCGGGTTGCCCAAGTACCTTCTCATGTCCCTCAGTACTGGGTCCCGGGGAAACTCACGTGCCTTCTCGAATCCATCAGCACTGAGCCTCCTCTTAAACATTTTATCAATCAGTTTGCATAAATAGTTCATCGAAAACCTTTCATAGAAAATAATATATTTCTTGATAAACCACATCTCGCAACATGCCATTCAATATCATAAAACAATCAGATAAAACATGCCTTTTGAACAATATGATCAAACATCATGCATTTCTTCATCACAAGCCATATCTTATAAGAACATTTTTTAATAAAACCGATTTGAAAAAAAAAGGTGTCACTCACCATTTATCCTTAGGCCCCGAGCTGATTATCCGCCTTTCCGAGCTCTTCTTGGCCTGTAAATACACATTCCTCACGTTATGCTTTCCTTAACTTTTCTTTACATGTTCGTACGCATAATTATACTATGATCCTAAATCATCATCGAGTCTCCCCTTTCCAAAGTGATGTAATCAGTAAGATTTGCATTATTAGCGAGATAGCTAGCGATATTTCATATTCCCATCTAGATTACTAGCGAAACTACGCAACTGGACATGTTACTAGTGACACTAGGTTGAGCGGGACTAGCGTGATTTTACCTGAGGAGCGATACTAGCGATACTCAGCGAGTTTTGTGAGACGGAACGCTCCCTTGTGTCTCAACGACACTCGTCTCGCTACCTGGCCTTCTATACTCAGCGATACCCGCTCCTCAGCGGCACCCGATAACCGAGATTTCTTCCTTTCCTTTTGCTCTTGCTCCTATCTGTTAAAAGTCATACATCCCGACAGATTTAGAACTTCTTCTCTTCTACAAACTTGTAGAGAATTGAGTTTCGCAGGTTACCTCAAAATTTCAAGACTTAGCTTCTTTTCGTTCCCCAGCTATCCCAAAATTACTCTGCGTTGCTCTAGGTCGCACAACAATTCGGTAACCATTGCTTTTATCTAAAATTTTACATATTTAACTTCAGTTTCAGCTCTTCCATCCTTCTAAAGAATTGTTAAGGATTTTGTTAGCTTACCGACCTTAAAATTTCAGCCTTAGACTCGATCTCTTCGATCCACTCTACTCCAAACATCATGCATCGTCCAGTCCATGCGTCCACGAACAACGTTCTGTTCCAGCTTAGATTTTAAGACCAACACGAGTAGATTCCCGTCCAAAATCCACCGGGACACCCACTTCTACTTCCCTTTGTAGTTCGTCTGAAAAGTGAAACCGACTCAAGTTCTCGAAGTGTCTAAAATGATTAAATATTTAATTCATTTTCCTTTATATATATCATTGACTTAAGCTCTCGAAGTGTCCAGAATGGTTGAATATTAATTTATTTACTTTTATATTGATAACTTGTAGAAATACAAGTTATGATAGCCTTTTTCTTAGATAATTAGAGATTAAATAGAGAAGCATGCGGCAAGTTATGTTAACTTTTATTAAGAAATCTTCCTTTGCGTTATACTTTTGTATTTTTAGGAAGATAAATGATTTTACCACTTTTTTAGCCTAAAACGCATGTTTTGACGTAGGAATGCAAACGATGCGTTGATGACTTCTTAACGCAGGATGACGCGTTAGCAATCTGTTCTTCGTGGACGCATGATCTGAACGGAACGCGAACAACCTGACGATGTGTTAACAACTATTCAGCGCATGACTATGCGTTAGCAACCTACGACGCGTTGACATCGGCCAAACTATCCATGGACGCATAGACGACCATCAATGCAAGGCGCCGAGAATCAAATCAGAATCTTGAGAGATTGTCAAATGATTGACGAACATGATTTGTGGCTAAAGTGGTGGATCTTAATTGACCCGAGAATCACGCAATCAGGCGAGATGGACGCATGATATCAATCTCGCCGACAATCAAGCAGATTTGCCATTAATTGCGAACGCATCATCTATAAAAGGGTAGCTCTGCGAGATGAGAAAGGGTTGTTGATTCTCAGAAGAACTTCATAAGTGACAGCAGAGTTCTCTCAGACTTCGACCGAAGACGAATAGCTCAAGAGAGAAGAGTCTTCCCTCTGCCGGATCACTTCACAGCAGAACCTCACGCTTCCATCCGGGCGACTCAAGACATTGACGCCTTCCTTGCTTTCTTTCTTAGTTTTTCTTTCTTGATTTTAGATTTGTGTCAAGACATTGAGCTTATCTAAAGTTGTATTCCATTTCATCAATATATATATCTTCCATGTCTACTCATTTCTCTATACTTTCCGCTTTTTACTTTCAAACCATGAGTACTAATCACTCAAGGGTCTAGGGTTGCGTTAGCATCTAACTAAGAACCATAGTGTAACTATTTCATCTTGTCAATTGCGATCTTAATCCGATGCTTATGTCCATCTGACAAATCGATATAAGTAGTAATAATCAAACTGCTCGAGAGGGTAAGTGATTGTGGAACTCAATTGACAAGGGCCAAGAAGTGTTACCTGTCTATGGGGATAACCTTGGTTCTTAACACTCTCCTATACGTTATAGACATATAACGCATAGTGGCTGACAACCGGGAGAAGAGTCGCAAGTATGAATAGAATACTACCATGCGTTTCCGATGTTAGATGTTAACCAACCCGAACCCTTTCTTTATCCATTCATTCACATCATTAGTTGAATTTGCTGTGTCGCATGCTTTCCATCTCCCACATTTTAGTCTAGTGTACATACAATCGCTTTCCTTAGATTAGAAACAAACACACTCTCTCAACTATTTCTTGGTTACCACTGCAACGTATGAAATCCACGTAAATAATAAATTAACATAATCCCTGTGTTCGACCTTGGACTCACCGAGAAAACCTACTCATTTGCTTATACTTGGGTAAAGGAGAGGAAAACTTGACAAGATCACCAACGCATAATAGTAAGATGCATAGCATGCTCAACGCATGATATGTAAAACGCATAATCATAGCTTAATCTACACCTTGCGTTTGTAAATTTTCAATTCCACATATAATTTCCACAACAAGTTTTTGGCGGCATTGCCGGGGACTTGTGATCTGTCTATTGTATATTTCCACAACAAGTTTTTGGCACCGTTGCCGGGGATTATTTCATTGATTTAATTTATTTTATTTAGACTATTGTGTTGCAGGATTCCTCAGTCGACGGAGTATAGCAAGCTTCTCTTCTGTCAGAAGTTTCTAATAGTATATGAGTGAAGGGGACAACCCAACATTTGATATTGACCCAGAGATTGAGAGGACCTTCAGAAGAAGGATAAGATAGATTAAGCAAAGAAGAAGCAATCAAACTACGGAAGAAAATATGGATGCTCAATATAATCAACCTCAAGCTCCTCAAGCTGGGGTTAGGCAGAACGCAGATGCGCAAGAGCATGCAAACAACGATATAAACCCAATTCTCTTGGCGCATGATAGGAATCGCCCAATGAGGGAGTATGCGTCGCCCAATCTATATAATTTCGCACCGGGAATTTTACAACCAACCTTTAAGGGTGCCAGAAGGTTTGAAATGAAGCCAGTGATGCTGCAGATGTTGCAAGCCGCAGGGCAATTTGGGGTGCAAAGGGTGAAGATCCACATGCACACTTGAAAAGCTTTATGGAAATATGTAGTGCATTCCCCACGCCTGGAGTGTCGCAAGATAGTACCAGACTGACGCTATTTCCATTTTCTCTCAAAGATGAGGCCAGACAATGGGCATATTCATTTGAACCTTGCAAGATTACAACTTGGGAGCAAATGGTTGAAAAATTTATGCAAAAATATTTCCCTCCGACTATGAGCGCAAAGAGGCGACGAGACATTGTCACCTTCGAGCAAAAGGACTCGGAGACCCTTAGTGAGGCATGGGCCCGATTTAAAAGGCTTGTAAGGAATTGCCCCCACAATGGAGATTTTCTACGGAGGACTAAATAAAACATCACAATCAGTGGCTGACGCCTCTACGGCAGGGGGATTGATGGACAAGACCTATATGCAGGCCAAGGAGATTCTCGACAGAATTTCGAGGAACATTGAGGAATGGGTGGATGATGGGTATGGATCTCGATACATGGACAAGAGACGAACACAAGCTGGAATGATTGAAACTGATGCGGCCACTAATCTGGCAGCGCAGATCGCCAATATGACATCCACACTACAAACACTAGTATTGAACAACCAAGGTGGAGCAGCTGCGGTAAGGGACACAATGAATGTGGTGAACGCAACAGCATTAGTAAGCTGTGTGCAATGCGGTGAGGGCCACTTGTATGATATGTGTCCCTACAATCCACAATCCGTCTGCTATGTTCAGAACAACCCGTACTCTAAGACCTATAATCCAGGTTGGAGTAACCACCCTAACTTTGGATGGGGAGGAAATCAATCACAAACGCAGGGAACTGGGCAACAACCGCAGAGAAGCAACAATCCTGGTTACAACCAAGGTGTTCAAGAGCATCAATCACAAAGAAACCAGCAAGCGGACGCATCATCCTCATTATCGTCCCTGGAATCTCTCTTACGAGCCTATATGAGTAAAACTGATGCAATGCTCCAGAACCACGATGCAATGTTCCAGAACCAAGCCGCTGCGACTCGCAATCTAGAAGTCCAAATGGGACAGATTGCAAGTGAGCTCAAAATCAGACCCCAAAGAGCATTGCCCAGTAACACCGAAGCCCCACGTGGTAACGGTAAAGAACAATGTCAAGCTGTGACATTGATGAGTGGGAAGGTTCTTCCCACTGAAACGCAAGACATGAGGACGCAAGGAAATCTGCAACCTCACATCATTTCACAACCAATCCCAAGCACACCAATTAATGATCCGCAACCATCATCAACCACTACAACCTCTCAAGAACAGAAGAATGGAAAGGGAAGAGAAAAAGCACGCAGGCAGAACCTGCGTCGGTATCTCAAAACACCACTCTGTCACACCCTACTTTTTAAGAAACGATGCGTTGAAGAATTTATGAAGAAAATAGGTAAAAGACCATGTTGGACGCACGGTCAGGGCTAGGTAACGCATGGTAAGGGTGGACGCATGGAAGTAAACCGAGAATGGAAAGAAGTGAAGCGGATAAGCAAGAAAAGAATAAAGTTAAGTTGTGAAGTGTTGAAGAAGGTTGTGAAGTAAACATAAAAACTGGTGCATGTGGTGGACGCATGCTAATCTATCCTTAAGAGAAGTAGTTTAAGTGCAAGGAAAAGGTTAAAAAAATAATCTAGGGAGTAATCAAGGAATGTTCAAGGATAGGAAGATGGTCATTGAACGTAGGATGAAGGTGAATGCATCAGGATCAACGCATAGGGGAAAAACTTGAGAAGGAATTGTTGTTATGGACATAAGGAAGGAGTTGGACGCATGGTATGATGCGATGAGGTACAACGCATAGTATTGTGCGTTTGTCATTAACGCCTAGTGGCATTGTGTAAGCATTGGGTTATAATAGTGCGGCTATGCGCTGAAGGTGATCTCGAATGGTTGTTGTGAGCTAAAGTGATCGCCGCGTTGGCAGGGGAAGATACGTACTTAGCTTACCATGCGTTGGTAAGGTTGTTATGCATTGAGATCTCTATGCGTCAAAGAGTAGTATAGTTGGCTGAGAGTTAGAAAAATGAGTAGTGAAGCTCAAACTTTAAAGGAAACTTAATGAACACATGAGGGCGTTGTGTTGAATAAATGGTTATCTGTTGGAAAATGTTGGACGCTTAAGATAAGTTTATAAGGCCAGGTGGCTATGTATAGATTAGACACCTTATCAGTAGGAGGTGTTAAAGGCATGTTAAGTGTTTCATGCAAGGTGACACTTGGACTAATGCATGGTTAATTAAGCATGCAGCGTGACATGTGGCAAACAAGTGGCACAAGGAGAGGAGAAGTTGGATGGCAAGCTTCCTATAAATAGAACTTTTAGGGAAAAGAAGCGACTGATGACTCTCAAAGAAGAATTCTGGAGAGAAAAGAGAAGAAGAAGGCATCAAGGACGTATGTGGTAGGAGTATGCGGCCAAGAAAGAAGGTATTTGACAACTTAGTTATTTTATGTAAAGAAGTTGTCTGGTGTTAAAAAGGGTCGGCTACGCGTTGAGGACAAACATAATGTCCAAGGTGAACGCGGCGTCCAAAGTTAGATGATGCGTTCATGATGGACCTTGCGTCCAAGAGAGGGCGACGCATCCGAAGGGGAAGTAAGAAGAATCGGGATGCACTTTGCAGAAATAATCAGCCTTCCGTTACCAACCTTGCGTTGAAGGGCAGGGTTGCGTTCAACCGAGCTGACAGAGGAAAATGGAGCCTTGCGTTCCAGAGTTAAAACGCTGCGTCCAGAAAGCTCGGGAAGAGGAAATAGAGGAAAGGAAAAAGAAGTATTCTTTGGCAAGTACAGGTGAGTAACACCTGCGTTTTATAAAAACCAATGGGTTCTTTATGAATGTAATTCTACGGGTTTTGAATAAAATAATTCATACGTTTTCATATATGTAACGCATACGAATATGAGATTTATAGACATGAGCATGCGTTTAGAGACATGAGCATGCGTTTAGAAACATGAGCATGCGTTTAGAGACATGTGTATGCGTTTTACTTGTAAACTACGAGAATGCTGGATACTTGCTATGAGTTATAAAACGCATGGGATTTATGTTATTGGTTCTCATGACTTTTCTGAAAAACATGATATTATATGATGTCAAGAAAGATTTGAAAATGAACTTTATGAAAAACGTGCGGTTTATATTAAAACTGGAAATTGAACTTAGCATGCTGCAGAGGTGAGATTTGGAAACAGTTAATTCATGGGTTATTGATACAATGTTCCAAAATATGTATTGTGTTATATTAAACTAGAAAAGGCACTCGAGGCTCAGGGACTTGGAGAAGGCCAAATGGTAGCCGTTATATTATAAAGGTACCCAATGCTGAGGGACTTGTAGAAGGCATATGGGTAACCTGGATATAGAAATGGGACCCCAATGCTCAGGGATTCGTAGAAGGCATTGAGGGCGGCCCGGATTTTGGTACCTATGTGCACATAGAGGTATGTACTGTAAGCCCCGTACTTGACCTTGAGAGAAGGCAAGATAAGAAGAGACTAAGAGATGGGCGTTTGGTAGGAATAGTTTGCTGAAATGTGTGGGGGCAAAAATGGCTAAGTATTGGCCATGCGTTGGTGGCACTATGCGTTGATGGAGGTAGTTTTGGCGTGGACGCAGAGGAGAAGGAAGGTTGTGAGGCATTGAGGCCACGAGGCGTAGAAGGTCACGAAGCGTTGAAGGCCACGAGGCGTTGAGAGCCACTCTGCATCGAAGGTCACTATGCGATGAATGCATTGAAGGCCACAAGGCATTGAAAGTTGAAAGCCACGAGGCGTCAAGAGCCACTCTGCGTTGAAGGTCACTATGCGATGAACGCTACCATGCGTTGAAAGTTGGTATGCGTTGGTGCATAGAAGGTTGGTCGAGAGAACAATGTGTTCGTCAGCTATCCGACGATGGGAGTTGGGAAATTGTAACATACAAAATCGAGGCTATGCGTTGCTGAAGCCAAGTACAGAAGGTATGCGTTGATTAGATTATTATATAGAGACGAAGTGGAGTTTAAGTCGGTGGTATATATATATAAGTGGACCGAGTATTCAATTGTTTTGATCACATTTCAGAGCTCGAGTTGATTCCATTTCGAAGCTAAACAATGGAGGGAGGTAGAAGAAGGTGTTTATGTTGGTTTGGGGTGGAATTCTCGTCGTTTTCGTGGAGGAAACTTGAGCTGGAACGGAGAACCCAGCTAGTGTTATTTAATCAGAGTAACGTTCAGTTTTGGGGGAAGAACGAACTGAGGAAGCGGTGGCTAGGGTCGAAATTCTGAGGTTAGTAAGTTAACTCGATTTCTAGCAATTTTCATGAAGGATACTTGAGCCGAATTTGAGTAAATGTGTGTTAAACTCCAGGTAGAAGAGATCGAAGCTGAATTGCAGGACGATTAGGAGCGATTCGGGGTTGTTGGAGGATATATCTTAAACGGAGAGGATTTTCTTTATGAGACCTTGAGGTAAGATGAAAGACTTATGTCTTTATAAGTTTGTAGAAGAAAGGAAGTTCTGTATTTGGCCAGAATGCAATGTTTAGTCGGTTAAAGAAAGAAGAAGGAAGAAAGAAGAAAAACTGTGCTGCTACGACAGTAGTATCGCTGAGAGAGCGGGAGTCTGAGCAGCGAAGCGAGTGTCGCTGGTAAGGCAAGAGGGGCTTTGCGTCTCACAATTCTCGCTGAAGTCTCGCTGGGTGTCGCTCCTTAGGTAATCTCGCTAGTTTTGTTCAATCCGATATCGCTAGTGTAGTGTTCTATAGTGTGGTTTCGCTGGTAATCTCGCCAGAGAATGTGGAGTAACGTTATTTGTGAGTGTTTTGAGGAAAAGAGAGTTTGGAGATGAAACGAGCATAGGGTTTAATTATGTATATTTAATGAGCATAAAAAAAAAGAAAGTTTAAGGAAAACTTAACGTGAAAAATGTGTATTTTCAGGCCAGGAAGAGCTCGGGAAGGCATATAACCCACTTAGAGCCGAGACAAGTTGTGAGTGACTTCCTACTATATCTAGTGGTTACTTTTAGCATAGTTACTTGGTAATGGATGAGTAGAAAGTTATGGTACGGTGTAGCATTTGAGTAATTATGTTCTGTTGATAAGTTTAAAGGAAACTAGATATACTATCTAAATGTAACCATGGCCGAGGGACTTTGTGTGAAGGCCTAAGTGAATATGTATTTTGATACTCAGTGCTGAGGGACCACGTGTGAAGGCACTTGAGTAGTTGGGTGAAATGGATTTCAGTGCTAAGGGACCCTGAGTGAAGGCATGTGAAAATCCATCATATGTTAGCTCGTGCTGAGGGACCCTTAGTGAAGGCACTTGAGCGGTGATTTTGTTGGGTTACTAGTGCTGAGGGACCTCGTGTGAAGGCACATGGTAATATTGACATAGTTAAATTCAGTGCTGAGGGACGAAATGTGAAGGCACTTGAGAGTTTGCAATGCCGAGGAACATAATGTGAAGGCATTTGTATGTGAATAGAAGTGAGAATTTGTACTGAAGAGTGAATGCGTTGAGTTTTGCTTCGTCACAGCAAGGGTTTGATAGTTGCCATGAAATTGTATGGATGGTGGTACTGTTTGTGATCTATAGCATAAGAGATTTAGAGATTTCTGATATACGATTTGTGGTGGTTACTATGGTTTACATTAGCTCATGAATGTTAGTAATATTTGAATGAATTTAGTCACTCACTGGGCTTTAGGCTCACTCAATTTGTTTGTTTGATTGTTGTTTCAGGTAGCGAGCGTGTCCGGGACACCTAGCCTACAGAAGTTTCTCGTCTGGGCCTACTTCGAAGCAGACCTCTGGGATAGTTGTAAATACGTAATTTATGTCCATGTTTTGTTGATGTATATGTTCCATGGAAGTGTTGGGAGGATCGTTTTGTATTATATATATAGAACACTTGTTGATAGGTTGTTATATTATCGCATGACTTAATAGCAAAGGTGCTTATATTTGAGATAAAGCTGGCATTTAGTTGAATCTTAATGATCTGTATATGATTTATGCTTTAGAGACGGGCTAGAAAGTGTGCAGTTTCACACTTACTCCTAGGGATAAGGGGTATCTGGGAGGGGGTGTGACAATTTGGTATCACAGCATAAGGTTTTGGGCTGTGAGATCATGCATTGTAGATAGAAACATGTAAATAGTAAATTGATTGCATACGATGTTATAGGAACATGCCCAGAGGGACCAGACGAGGTAGGTAGAGAGGCGCCGTGACATCGCACGCTACCGGAGAGGAGAGACAGGCGTCTGAGGGAGAATCTAGTAATCCTCAAACGAGTATTAATATGGAAGAACAACTTTTTAGCAGAATAGCACAGAGACTGGTAACCAGTATGGAAACAGTTCAGGGAGACCCTGAGAAAAAGTTTGGTATAGAACGATTTAAAGCGTTGGATGCTCAAGTGTTTGAAGGCACCAGAGATCCTGCGGAAGCTGAAGCATGGCTAAATCAGGTAGAAAAATGTTTCAGAGTTATGCACTGTCCAGAAGACAGGAAACTTGACTTGGTCACGTTCATGCTCCAGAAAGAGGCTGAAGACTGGTGGCGATTGATAGAACACAGGAACACTGATGTGGGCACTTTAACATAAGGCGGATTTTAAGAAATCATTCCAGGAGAAGTATTATCCTAAATCCTTTTGTGACGAGAAAAGGAAGGAATTCTTAAATTTAGTACAGGGAAGCATGTCTGTTGCGGAATATGAGAATAAATTTACAGAGCTTGCCAAATATGCTTTGGCATTGATAGCAGAGGAAGCTGATAAGTGCAAGCAATTCGAGGAGGGCTTGCGCAGTGAAATCCGGACCCCAGTGACAGCTAGCACAGAGTGGACAGATTTTGTAAAACTAGTGGAAGCAGCCATGAGAATAGAAAAGAGTTTAGCGGGAGCAAGAGTTGATGGAGGTGGAACTAGGACTGGGCAGACTTACAGTTCATCACGGGTGCAGAATCATCAGGGTGAAGGACGCCGTTTTGCACCAGGAGTCTCTAGTAAGGGCAGGTTTAAAGCTCGGTCTAGTGGTTCGTATTTTCCAGGAGGATCACAATGAGAAAACACACAGAGAAGACAAGGGAGGTTTCCTCAGACATCTGTACCTACAAGACGGTCGCAGTTCAGTCAACCTAGTGAATATGTGGCTAGCTCAGCGCAGAAACCGTATTGCACTTCTTGTGGTAACACCCATTGGGGACAGTGTTTTGAAGGGCCTGATGTTTGTTTTAACTGTGGACAACCAGGACATTTTAAAAGAAACTGTCTTCAACCTAAGAAAGGAAGGGAAATAGAGCAGAGAATAGTATTGCAGATAGCGAATTATTCTAGATAGGAAATGGGTGCTGGAGAGGGGAGCAGTGGAGGCCGACAGAGAAGTAATGCAGGTAGACTAAGACAGCAGGGACAGGTGTTTGCTGTGACACGGCAGGAGTTCGAGGCGACACCGGATGTAGTCACGGGTATGCTTACTATTTGCTCTAAAACTTCACATGTGTTAATAGATTCGGGGGCTACCCACTCATTTGTGTCTTGTGAATTTGCTGCGCATATAAATAGAGAACTAGAACCTTTGTCTGAAGCATTGCTAGTATATACCCCTTCTGAGGAAACCATTGTTATAGAACATGCTTATTTCGAGTGTGAAATTGTGATTGATGGTGTGATATGGTTGACTGATTTATTACCTCTAGTATTATTGGAGTTTGATGTAATTCTTGGCATGGATTTTTTTTATCAAAATACCATGCAAAAGTTGATTGCTTCAAGAAGGAAGTGTGGTTGACAAAGTCCGATGGGGTTGAGGATCGTTGAGCATTGCTCCGCCTCAACTAGGGAAAAAGTATATTATAAGAACAAGATTTTTGAGTATGTAACCTGTAACGGGCAAGCATGATTTCACAATGGTATTGGAGTATAGTTTATTATAACTTGAAGTGTTATGTTTTTCTGCGAGTTTGACCAATTTTATAGTTAAATTATATTGTTTCAGAAAACTGTTACTCAATGAGCCGTTAGCTCATTCTTTTAAATGTTTTCCATTTTCAGGTAGCATAACAGTTCCCGTTGCCGATCGAAGTCGAGGTTTGTCAAAAGCATGTGGATGGTGAGGTTGACAGTGGGTTACGTGACAGGATAGTCGGTAACTGCTGTCTTCACATCTCTTCTCGGGTTATGGAGGATAATCCGGGAGAGGGTGTGACACACTCTCCCTATGCGTCCACCCTTCCCTCAGCGCCTAAAGAAGAAAAATGATGAGAGCCAATTTAGAAAATTCCTGGACGTTCTCAAACAACTTCACATAAACATTCCGTTGGTAGAAGCCCTGGAACAAATGCCAAGCTATGTCAAATTTCTGAAAGACATACTATCAAAGAAGAGAAGGCTTGGAGAGTTTGAGACAGTAGCATTAACGCGGGAATGCAGTGCGTTGTTCAAAAGCAATATACCCGCCAAAATGAAAGATCCAGGGAGTTTTACATTGCCATGCTCCATAGGGGGAATGGACGTAGGTCAGGCATTATGCGACTTAAGGGCCAGCATAAACTTAATGCCACTGTCTATATTCAAGAAGTTAGGTATAGGGGAAGCACGGCCTACCACAGTCACACTTCAGCTCGCTGACCGCTCCATTAAGCATCCCGAAGGAAAAATTGAGGATGTTCTTGTAAAGGTAGACAAATTCATCTTCCCAGCTGACTTCATAATTCTGGATTATGAAGCTGACAAAGAGGTACCCATCATCTTGGGAAGACCTTTCTTAGCTACTGAACGCGCCCTGATTGACGTCCAGGAAGGGGAATTAACAATTCGTGTGGACGACCAGCAGGTAAAGTTTAATGTCTTTAACGCGTTGAAATATCCTGATGATTTTCATTCTTGCCAGATGATCGAAGACATAACTGAAGAAAAGGCAAGCATTATAGACGCATGGTCAGAAGACGAAACAATGCTGGATGAAATGGATGAGGAAAGAGAGGCAGAGATCGGGGTAATCTCCAACGCAAGCTTTGAACGCCTAGACTGAAGCAACCGATCCACGGAGAAAACAAAATCATCCCTAGAAGAGCCGCCAACCCTTGAGCTAAAAACATTGCCGACGCATTTAAAGTATGCATATTTGGGAGAAGAGAGCACGCTACCGGTCATCATATCTTCTGCGTTGACTACAGATTGTGAAAAGGCTTTGCTGGAGATATTGAAAAATCATATGAAAGCCATTGGATGGACCCTAGCGGAAATTAAAGGAATAAGCCCTTCATACTGTATGCACAAAATTCGATTGGAAGAAGGTAAGGATGGCTCAGTAGAAAGGCAACGCAGGCTTAATCCAGCGATGAAGGAGGTTGTAAAGAAAGAAATCATCAAATGGCTCGACGCAGGGGTCATTTATCCAATCTTCGATAGCAGCTGGGTAAGCCCAGTTCAGTGTGTACCTAAGAAAGAGGGAATGACAGTGATCATGAACAGCAAGAATGAGTTGATACAATAAGAACGATCACTGGTTAGCGCATCTGTATGGACTACTGCAAGCTGAATGCGGCAACAAAGAAGGATCACTTTCCATTGCCATTCATTGACCAGATGCTAGACAGGCTGGCAGGAAACGAATTCTTCTGCTTCCTTGATGGGTATTCTGGCTATAACCAGATCATGATAGCTCTGGAAGATCAAGAGAAGATAACGTTCACATGTCCATATGGCACCTTTGCGTTCAGACGCATGCCTTTCGAGCTATGTAATGCACTAGGAACGTTCCAAAGGTGCATGATGGCAATATTTTCCGACTACCTGGAATATTCAGTAGAGGTGTTTATGGACGACTTCTCAGTATTTGGGAAATCATACGATGAATGCTTGACCAACCTGGAACGAGTGTTAAAGCGATGCGAAGACACAAACCTAGTCCTCAACTGGGAAAAATGCCACTTCATGGTCACTGAAGGTATTGTGTTGGGACATAAGATTTCTAAGGTTGGATTGGAAGTTGATCAAGCAAAAATAGATGCGATAGCGAAACTCCCAGCCCCCACAAATGTAAAGACTTTGCGAAGTTTCCTAGGCCATGCGGGCTTTTACAGAAGATTCATCAAAGGATTTTCGCAAGTCGCAAAACCACTGAGCGAGCTACTGGACGCCAATAGGGAATTCAATTTTAACTGTAAATGTCTATATGCGTTTGAGTCTCTAAGGCAAGCTCTAATTTCAGCACCAATTTTAGTTGCACTAGACTGGTCTCTCCCATTTGAACTAATGTGCGACGCAAGCAACCATGCAGTGGGAGCAGTATTGGGGCAAAGAAAAGAGAAAATAATGCACCCCATCTATTATGCGAGTAAAACATTGAATGCATCTCAGGAGAACTACACTACTACTGAGAAGGAAATGTTAGCCATAGTCTTTGCGGTTGACAAATTAAGAGCATATTTGATAGGGTCAAAGGTGACCATCTATAGCGATCATTCTGCGATCAAATATTTGATGGCAAAAAAGGACGCAAAGCCTAGACTCATCCGATGGGTCCTGCTATTACAAGAATTTGACTTGGAGATTAAAGACAGAAAGGGAACCGAGAATCAGGTTGCAGACCACCTATCTCGGTTGGAAAATAAAGAGGTCCAGGAAAGTTGGAGTGATATAGAGGAACGATTCCCAGATGAGCACATCATGAATGCAGAGAGTCAGGAACCGTGGTATGCAGACATAGTAAATTACTTGGTCTGCAACCAATGGCCTGAAGAGTTCAATGCTCAACAAAAGAAAAAGCTCCAATATGAAAGTAAGTTCTACTGCTGGGATGAGCCATATCTATACAGACTTGGCCCGGACCACATACTGCGTCGATGCGTTCCAGAATGTGAAACGCATAGCATTCTGAGAAGCTGTCATGAAGCACCTTATGGAGGACACTTTGGGGGGCAGAAAACAGCTGCAAAGGTGTTGCAAAGTGGGTATTTCTGGCCCCCATTATTCAAAGACGCAAGGGCATATGCGGTAGCTTGCGATCGTTGTCAGAGGACAGGCAACATTTCCAACCGAAATGAGATGCCTCTAAACTCAATGCTGGAAGTTGAGTTGTTTGACGTATGGGGAATCGATTTCATGGGACCATTTCCTCCTTCTTGCGGTAATCAATATATCCTAGTAGCGGTCGACTACGTATCAAAATGGGTAGAAGCAGCAGCCTGTGCGAAGAACGACGCAAACACAGTGTCCAAGTTCTTAAAGAAACAAATCTTCTCTCGATTTGGGACACCAAGGGCGATAATTAGTGATGAAGGTACACATTTTATAAATCGCATAATCACTAATTTACTGACAAAATTTAATGTCTCGCACAGGGTAGCAACTGCCTATCACCCACAGACAAACGGCCAAGCCAAAATAACAAATCGGAAGATCAAGTCCATACTTGAAAAAGTCGTGAGCACATCAAGGAAAGATTGGACGGAGAGATTAGATGAAGCCCTATGGGCATACAGAACGGCATTCAAAACACCTATAGGCATGTCACCCTATGCGCTGGTGTTTGGGAAAGCATGCCATCTCCCGCTTGAGCTGGAACACAAGGCCATCTGGGCTATGAAGAAGCTCAATCTAGACCAGGACGCAAGTGGCGAAGCAAGAAAGCTTCAATTAAACGAACTCCTGGAATGGAGACATTCAGCTTACGAAAACGCAAAGCTATATAAGGAAAGGACCAAAAAATGGCACAACAAAAATATTAGTAAGAAAACTCTATACGTCGGCCAGAAGGTCCTATTATTTAACTCAAAGTTGCGTTTATTTCCAGGTAAGTTGAAATCTCGCTGGTCTAGACCATTCATAATCAAGGAAGTGTCCCCGCATGGTGCTGTCAAGCTAACAAATGAAGACGGAACCACTTCCTTCAAGGTCACTGGACAAAGGGTAAAACCCTACCACATTGGAGAGCTCGAAATCGACAAAACCTCCATTGACCTATGCGAGTGTAATGACTGAGCTTGCATTGAAAGGTCCCTGCATTGCCGAATGCCCTTTCTTTTTAGGGACGCTTTCTTTTACCCTTGTCTTTATTACCTTGTTTTCAGTATTTGTTTGTAATTTTTTTTTTTTTGAATTCAGTATTAGGAGTAGTATAAATTAAAGAAGCATGAAATTAGGCGTCGAGTATGTAAACTATTTGATTTCACCGCATACTCTGTAATTCATGCATGCGTCCAACGCCTCATGGAACTATGCGTTCAGCGATAAACGATTTCTGTGTTTATCAAGTGAAATTAGGAGCTATAATTTTCCAAACGCATAATACTTAAAACGTCCAACGCATACTTTGAACTAAAAACCATGCGTTCAACTGTATATTCGGTATGCGATAATTGTATGCGTTCACTATTGCTTTGCCGCATGGAATTTCTAATTACTTCTTTGCGTGTCCCTTGTTTTAAATTCATTCTAAGTGCATATATAATTATTCCCAACTTTTATCTTTGCATTGAAAAGTTAGTCACAATGAGGATAATCATGCTTACACTTTTTGTACACTCTTAAGTTAGATTACTTTCAATGCGTCTGCATACTATTCCTTAGAAACGCAAACCTACTTTGAATGTATGCAAGCAGCCAATTCAAACCTCTTTTACAAAATTTTGCAACTTAATCTTTGTTTACAATTTAAGCAATGAGGACCTTGCTACTTTCAAGTTTGGGGGTGGAAGAGGTTTGAACTGTCAAAGATAAAAATATGAGGAACTTATTTCAAACTTTAAAAAAAAAAAAAAAAAAATTATTCTTTTAAACGCAAAACTCCGCTGGCAAGACTAATATATTTATCTTGTTAAGAGTTTAGTTGAAAACGACACCTGCTCGTAGTTGGTCGCCTTCATGCACCCCATAGTTGGTGTGTCAAACCGAAGGTGGGTAATCGTAATCAGCGACGCATAGATAAAATAACAAACTCCAATGTCTAGTGAGGTGATAACTTGTAGAAATACAAGTTATTATAGTCACTATTTGATTTAATTAGAGTAACTTTGAAGCTAAACGCATGATTTTGGTAGTTGAATGATGAAAAATGTATCACCATGCGTTGGCACTACTTACAAAAGAAAATACCTGAAAAACGATGAGCTTTTATGTTCCTAACGCAGAGTTAAGAAGAAAAGAAGCGCAAACAATCGAAGTACGAAGAGACGAAGCTGCTGCGAGGACAAGTGGAAACCCATGCGTCGAGCCTATGCACTGAGCTCATGCGTTGAGACCATGCGTCGAGCCTAGTGGGTTGAGACCATGCGTCGAGACTATGCGTTGACAATCTGAAAAGTAAAAACTGACGCATGCTCAAACAGCTGTCATGTCATTATGAAAAAGGACAACACCCAATCAGATTATGGTAGAACAAATAGGCTGACAATCTGAAAAGTCTATGCAGCGTGGCTGAAATTTAATGCAAAGGTGTCAGGTCATCATGATATCAACTTTTTGACACCTATAAATAGTCCACAAGCTTCTCCAAGAAAGAGGAGGAAGAGAGACCAGTTCAAGAGGCGAAAGCTCTGCACTATTTCTGTCACACCCCCTCCCAGATTACCCACCTAATCTAAGGGGGAGTGTGAAGACAATAAACATCACCCCTCTTGTGACGTGTATTGCCCTAACTTTTCCTGTACACACATTTACTCATATACAAACATAGAACATAGCCATACATCGCATGCTTATAACTTGATACAATTCCCTGTATAGGGTACACCTTAAATACATAGCATGATTTCGTATTCATATCCATAACACCATATACACAATACTATCAACAGTCTCCACTCCAAACTATATGTTTTACATGTCATTTACATATGTATATTCAACGTACAACTCTCAAACTTGACTGAATCTTGATATTCGAGGCTTAGGCAGGGTGAGCTGTAATAGGCGAAGCACCGGGAACGTCCTTGCTACCTGGGGAGAGAAAAAGGAAACATTGGAAAACATAAGCTAATAGCCTAGTGAGTGACCAATCTTTATAAAACGGCATTCATTTTAAACAGGCATGTTATCTATAACGAATAAATCAGAGTTCAACATTTGTTCGAGTGCTGCATGTTTTTCGTGAAATTCATCATTCTCATAAATCAATACTAAAATCATGTCAAAACGTTTTCCAAGGAATTCATCAATATCAACCAGTTTTTCAAACTTTTCCCTTAGTTGAGGAGGAACAATGCTTCTACGCACCCAACGTCGAAAATCATCCCTGGCTTCAAGCAGAGCAAGCTCGATGCACTAGCCAGCTTAACCTCTATGTGCACATAGGAATAGGTCGGGTTGCCCAAGTACCTTCTACGAGTCCTTCAATACTAGGTCTCGGGGAAACTCACGTGCCTTCTCATGTCCTTGAGCACTGAGCCTCCTCTAAAACGTTTTAGAATTTCTTTCACATAGTAGTTCATATGAAAATCTTTCATGAAAATCAATATATATATATCACGATAAACAATATTTCAAAACATGCCATTGAACATCTTGTAAAAACATATAAAACATGCCTTGTGAACAACATTATCAAACATCATGCTTTTTAAGAAAACAGTTCATCTCAAAGCCATATCTCATAAGAAAACCAAGCTAAACATTTTAAATAAATTTCGTTTCAAAACAAGAAAAGTGTCACTCACAACTATTCCTCGGCTTTACGTGGTTTATATACGGTTCCTGTTTCTTCTTGACCTGCAAAAGAAATATGCCCTGCGTTAATCAACACTAACTTCCTTTCCTTTTCTCTACTGACTTATAAACGTGAATCTCAGCAACGCCCGCCAAAAAGAACTGTTACTAGCGATACCCGATAGAACAGCACCAGCGTTACCTGCCTGAGCAGCGATACTCAGCGTTATCTAGCGATACTTGTGAGACGGAAAGCTCCTTCGCGTCTCAGCGTTACCCGTCTCGCTGCAAATTCCTAGACAGTGTGCCAATACTTGATCTTTCCAACGGCACTCTGCACTGTACTCCTTCCTTTCTTCTCGTCCTTACTTCAACCTATTAAAAACCACATTTCCATACAGATTCAGAGTTTCTTCCCTTCTGCAAACTTATAGGAAATCACGTTCTAAAGCTTACCTTAAAATTTCAGGGTTTAGCTCTTTCTCATTCTCGTGATATTCCGAAATTACCTCCTGCTGTTCCGGATTGCGAGACAGTCTTGTAATCACTGATTTTCTAAGGATTCACATAGTAAAACTTCGATTTCAGCATCACCATCCTTTACAAAAGTTGTTAGAAATTGCATTAACTTACTAACCTTAAATTTTCAGCTCTGAACTCAGCTTATTCCTCACATTCTGTCCCGAATATCAGTCACTGCTCAACCAAACTAAGTAGCTTCGGTCATTCTCCTGTTCCAACTTCGTTTCCAGCCTCGATGTGAATCGAACTTCGTCCGGAATCCTCAAGAACACCCTCCTCAATCTTCTTCTGAAGTTTATCTGAAGAATAGAATCGACTTAAGCTCTCGAATTGTCCTTAAAATGATTAAACATTTAATTAATCTAGCTATTTATACTGCCGACTTAACCTTCTCAACACCAGGACTTAGGCTGCTAACTTACGTATTTCCTCTGCAGACTAGCGCGGGGTTCTCCTCCTAACGCATGGCACTCAAGTTAACTTCTCTTCCAACGCATAGTGGGTGTCCCCACACGCCTCCTGTTTTGAACGCATTTCTTTCCATCTTGAAATTCTACTTCCGATGCGTGCAGACCATCCTGTCTTCAGCACAGGTGCCCCAACGAATGTCTGTCTTCGACGCAGAGTGACTTGGACGCATGGTTCAAGTGCGTTTCTCTCTCCCTTCAAGACTACTTATCTATCAACGCAGTAACTACTTCCGCTCACTAACTTCCATGAATTAACCACAAACACATAAACTTAGTCAATACTCAGTTGAAGTTTTACTTCCCTCTCGCTCTCGGCCACTTCTCCCTTTGAGACGCATAGTCACAAAAACATGGTCATGCCTCAATTCTTGGCAACGCAAACCAGTGCTTACAATTTCTCCCTCACCATAACCAGCCTCCATTTCGAGCTCTTCTGAGAGAAGGATTCTGAGCACCTTTAGAGTCATCTCCCAGTGAGTGAGAATCTTCACCTTATGGAATCTATGTTTCAGATAGCAACCATCTCAAGCCTCCATGAAGCAAGACGTTGCCAGTGGCGGCTTGACGCCCTTCATCTCTATTTTATTTCCATTTCTCTCCTTCTTGCTTATATTTTGTTAATGACATTCGAGAGAATGATTTATTGTCTTAATATGAGTTTGATTGACTATCATCTTCCGTCTATTTCCGTATTAAATACTTTACACCATGCTGTCTAAATGCTAAATGAGTTAAATGTTAAAAGTTAGTTTTTCTTGAGCAATTTAGAGTATGTTACATCTTGATTAATACATATCTTTCGCTTGCATAACTTTGTCTGACAAACAAATGTAGTAAGCATGACTGTCGAGCTTGAGAGAGTGGATAGTTAATCTTTAGCATTAATTAAGACTAGATGAGTTGCAGAGATGTAGTTCATCTTTTGCCAACACAAACTTACCATGCGTCTTAGACATAAGATAAATGTGGCGTCGAAACATCGAGAGATGGATTCACACACGCAGTTTGTAGGTATGTAATTGTAGTTAGAAAGTTTAGGTAACAACTAGCTCTTGCGGTCAACTCTACTTCTATCGCATGGTTCCATTCATTCTCAACGCATGCTATCTGACGCATTGTTTTACATATGACTACCCAACGCTGCGTCCACCTCATTATTAGTAGTAGGAAATTCTTTTCATTCTTTATGTATAGTTTTACACATATAATCAACAAACGCATATATATTTACATGTACAGTCACCGCATAGTCATGCATTTATTCTCAACGCTTAGTTATTACAAATCCCTGCGTTCGACCTTGGAGTCACCAGGAAACCTATAAATGCTTATACTTGGGTCTTTATAGGAAAACTTGCTTAGTCATGATCACATCTAAAGTAATTCTCAACGCATCCTTGTACGGAAATGATAAATCTATTTCTGTGCAACGAGCTAAGAATCTCAATTTAATTGGAATAGAAATTTAAACGAACAAAAATTTACAAACATGAGGAAACCGAGCTTAGATAAGAGTTTAGTCGAGAAGGGCACCTGCTCGTAGTTGGCTGCCTCCATGCACCCTATCATTGGTATGTCAAAACGAAGGTGGGTAACCCTACTCGATGCATGGTCACATAAATAATAAAACCAATGAAAGAAAAAAGAACTTTATATCTTCATCTTTTCAGACTTAGTGTTAAAAGAAGAAACAAAAATTTTGTGAATAATGAGTTAAAGAATTTTGAAAAGAAAGCTTGCTGCATACAAATTAGACCCGTCCTAAAGAAAAGAATATAGAGGTAGAGAAATAATATAACTAACGGGTAGCTGATTGAGTATAGCATTCTGAGTCAATGCGTTGAGAAAATGTTTAGGATGATTGAAGTTTCTTAGATAGAAGTTATGCTTGAGGACAAGCATTTATCTAAGTTTGGGGGTGTGATAACTTGTAGAAATACAAGTTATGATAGCCTTTTTCTTAGATAAATAGAGATTAAATAGAGAAGCATGCGGCAAGTTATGTTAATTTTTATTAAGAAATCTTCCTTTGCGTTATACTCTTGTATTTTTAGGAAGATAAATGATTTTACCACTTTTTGAGCCTAAAACGCATGTTTTGACGCAGGAATGCAAACGATGCGTTGATGACTTCTTAACGCAGGACGACGCGTTAGCAATCTGTTCTTCGTGGACGCATGATCTGAACGAAACGCGAACAACCTGACGATGCGTTAACAACTATTCAACGCATGACTATGCGTTAGCAACCTACGACGCGTTGACATCAGCAAAACTATCCATGGACGCATAGACGACCATCAATGAAAGGCGCTGAGAATCAAATCAGAATCTTGAAAGATTGTCGAATGATTGACGAACATGATTTGTGGCTAAAGTGGTGGATCTGAATTGACCCGAGAATCACGCAATTAGGCAAGATGGACGCATGATATCAATCTCGCCGCCAATCAAGCAGATTTGCCATTAATTGCGAACGCATCATCTATAAAAGGGCAGCTCTGCGAGATGAGAAAGGGTTGTTGATTCTCGGAAGAACTCCATAAGTGACAGCAGAGTTCTCTCAGACTTCAACCGAAGACGAATAGCTCAAAGGAGAAGAGTCTTCCCTCCGCCGGACCACTTCACAGCAGAACCTCACACTTCCATCTGGGCGACCCAAGACATTGAACCCTTCCTTGCTTTCTTTCTTAGTTTTTCTTTCTTGATTTTAGATTTGTGTCAAGACATTGAGCTTATCTAAAGTTGTATTCCGTTTCATCAATATATATATCTTCCATGTCTACTCATTTCTCTATACTTTCCGCTTTTTACTTTCAAACCATGAGTAACTAATCACTCAAGGGTCTAGGGTTGCGTTAGCATCTAAGAACCATAGTGTAACTATTTCATCTTGTCAATTGTGATCTTAATCCGATGCTTATGTCCATCTGACAAATCGATATAAGTAGTAATAATCAAACTGCTCGAGAGGGTAAGTGATTGTGGAACTCAATTGACAAAGGCCAAGAAGTGTTACCTGTCCATAGGGATAACCTTGGTTGTTAACACTCTCCTATGCGTTATAGACATATAACGCATAGTGGCTGACAACCGGGAGAAGAGTCGCAAGTATGAATAGAATACTACCATGCGTTTCCGATGTTAGATGTTAACCAACCCGAACCCTTTCTTTATCCATTCATTCACATCATTAGCTGAATTTGCTGTGTCGCATGCTTTCCATCTCCCACATTTTAGTCTAGTGTACATACAATCGCTTTCCTTAGATTAGAAACAAACACACTCTCTCAACTATTTCTTGGTTACCACTGCAATGCATGAAATCCACGCAAATAATACATCAACATAATCCCTGTGTTCGACCTCGGACTCACCAAGAAAACCTACTCCTTTGCTTATACTTGGGTAAAGGAGAGGAATACTTGACAAGATCACCAACGCATAGTAGTAAGACGCATAGCATGCTCAACGCATGATATGTAAAACGCATAATCATAGCTTAATCTACACCTTGCCTTTGTAAATTTTCAATTCCACATATAATTTCTACAACAACTTTTTAGCGTCGTTGCCGGGGACTTGTGATCTGTCTATTGTATATTTCCACAACATATATATATCACCGACAGGCTGGCGCACTGGGTTCTCCTTTCTTACTTCAACGCAAGGCACCCATAACGCCACCTACCCTAACGCCTTCATCAATCAACCACGCTCAACGCATGGCGCCCTCAACGCCTCCTATCTTCAGCGCATGCAACACAGTCATTCACACCACTATCTTCGTCGCGTCAAGACCACTCTGTCTTCGACGGAGAGTGACTTCAGCGCATGGCTGTCTTCGACGCAGAGTGACTTCAGCGCGTGGTTCAAGCACATTTCTTCCCCCGCCAATGATCACTTATCCTTCGATGCGGGCAACTACTTCAGCTCACAACCCTTCGTGATTCAATCAACAACGCATAGTTTCTCAAATAGTTCAACTTTCCTCTTCATTCACCAACGCATAGTCTTGGCCAACACTTAGCCAAAATTTTGCTCTCCAAAAATTTTTGCTCTCATTCTCGGCTACTTCCTATGCGTCCACCTTTACTATGCGTTACCTCAGTCTTGACCATGCGTCCAACATGGTCTTTTATTCCTTTCCTTCAGACTTTTCAACGCATCGGCTTTTAAAAGTTGGATGTCACAATCCCATCCACCTTAAAAAAGTATTTCGTCCTCAAAATTTAAACAGCATAGGGTTATGAGAATGAGATACTTTATTAAAATTCTTGTACGATCTTTATTATTCAAAGTATACAAAATACAAGGTTACAAACATAAAATACATTTCTTTTTATTTTTCTTTTTTTTTACTTTCATCTTATTTGCTTGGGCCTTCTTGAGTTTGTGGACAAGCTTTGTATTAATGCCCCGGTTACTCACACATAACAAACATCTTCCTCAGCTTGGCTGCAAAAGTCTATAAATGTATTGCATCGCTTCTGGTGATGTTCTTTCACCCATACGCAAGCATCTTTCTTTACTAACATTTCCCTCCGAATGGCCCTTTCTGCAAACTGGGCACCTGTTTGCCATGCGTCTCTAACACGTCTTTACTAAACCGACTTTCTTTCAAAATAGAATATTATGCGTTCATGCCTCACCATTCGTGATGATGTCCCTTTCAAGAATATCTAATTCCTAATGAAATATCCTTTCCAATACTATGCGTCCATCTAGCTTTCTATATCGCATACTTTTGCTTCTAAGTATAGCTATAACACTTGAATTCTCTTAAATTCTCACATCATCTTGTCTTCTAAGATTCCACAACATCTATCATAATTTCCTTCATGTTAACCTTTGACGTATACTTAATCCGTCGCTTACACCAACATAAACATCTTTCTTCCTTTATTTCATCTCACATCTGGAACTCCTTTATGTAGCCAAATTTTCCACAGGTTCATACTTCTTAACCTATACTTTCTCTCTTCGAGATCTTCCTTATAATATCTTGACATCATTATTTCATCACCGAATTATTCACAATCAATAACGTTTTGTCATATGGTCTCATCCTTACTTGTGGATTCTCTGAATCTTTCCTTTACTCCTCTCAGGTAGCTTGCGGAGTTCCGGTGTCTGCTTGCCTACCTCGTCTGGCTATTAACCATAATCTACTATAATACAACCTTTCTACTTTAAGTTCACCGCTTAGACTTCCCTATTCCCAAAATCTTTCGCTCTGATACCAACTTGTCACACCCTGTCACACCCCCTCCCAGATTACGCACCTAATGTAAAAGGGAGTGTGAAGACAATAAACATCACCCCTCTTGTGACGCATATTGTCTGTTCTTACCGTTCCTTTACTGTGCATACATCTACTCATACACATATATAGAACTCAGTCATACATCACATGCTCATAACTTTATACAATTCCCTGTATAGGGTACACCTTAATACATAGCATAAATTCATATCCATATCCATATCCATCACACAAAATACACAACTTCCACCAACAATCCCCACACAAACTAAATGATCTACATGCCATTTACATAAAACTTAAGCAACGTACAACTCTCAGACTTGACTGAATCTTGAAGACTCGAGACTTAGGCAGGGTGAGCTGAAATAGGCTAAGCACCGGGAACGTCCTTGCTACCTGGGGAGAGAAAAGGAAAACATTGGAAAACATAAGCTAACAGCCTAGTGAGTGACAATCTTTGTAAAACGGCATTCATTTAAAACAGGCATGTTACGTATAACGAATAAATAAGAGTTTAACATTTGTTCAAATGTAACATGCTTTTCATGAAATCCATCATTCTCATAAATCAATGCTTAACTCATACAAAAGTGTATTTCCAAGAAATTTATCAATATCAACTAGTTTTTCAAACTTTTCCCTTAGTTGAGGCGGAGCAATGCTTCTACGCACTCAACGTCGAAAACATCCCTGGCTCAATGCGGAGCATACTCGACGCATCAGCCAAATCAACCTCTATGTGCACATAGGAGTATGATGGGTTGTCCAAGTACCTTCTCATGTCCTTTAGTACTGGGTCCCGGGGAAACTCACGTGCCTTCTCAAGTCTTTGAGCACTGAGCCTCCTCTAAAACATTTTATCAACCAGTTTACATAAGTAATTCATAGGGAACTTTTCGTGAAAAGTCAAGTATAACATAATAAACCACATTTCACATCATGTCATTCGGCATCTTATAGAAAACGAATAAACATGCCTTTTGAGAAATGCAATCAACATTATTCATATTAAACAGCTCATTGAAAATCATGTTTCATAAAAACATTTTCAAATAAACAGGATTGAAGAATAAAATAGTCACTCACAACTCTTCCTAGGCTTTACGTGGGTTATATGCTTTTCCTATTTCTTCTTGGCCTGCAAAAGACATACACCTTGCGTTAACTGACATTATTTTTCTTCCTTTTCTCTACTGATTAACAAGTGAAAATCCAGCGACACCCACCGATAAAGATTGACACTAGCGATACTTGATGGCACAACACCAGCATTACTTACTTTAGCAGCGATACTCAGCGTTACTTGACGAGATTTGTGAGACGGAAAGCTCCTTTGCGTTTCAGCGATACCCGTCTCGCTACCAATTCCCAAACAGTGTGCCGATACTTGATTTTCCAACGGCACTCTGCACTGTAATTCCTTCCTTTCTTCTCGTTCTTACCTCAACCTATTAAAAATCACATTTCCATACGGATTCAGAACTTCTTCTCTTCTACAAACTTATAGGAAATCAAGTTATATAGCTTACCTTAAAATTTCAGGGTGTAGCTCCTCTTCGTTCTCACGATATTCCGGAATTACCTTCTGCTGTTCCGGATTGCGAGATGATCTTATAAACTCTGGTTTCCTAAGGATTCACATAGTAAATCTTCAATTTCGGCATCACCATCCTTTACAAAAGTTGTTAGAAATTACGTCAACTTACTAACCTTAAATTTTCAGCTCTGAACTCGGCTTCTTCCTCACGTTCTACTCCGAATATCATTCACCGCTCAACCAAACCAAGTGACCTCAGTCATTCCCCTGTTCCAGCTTTGTTTTCAGCATCAATATGAGTCGAACTTCGTCCAAAATCCTCAAGAACACCTTCCTCAATCTTCTTCTGAAGTTATCTGAAGAATAGGACCGACTTAAGCTCTCGAAATGTCCTTAAAATGATTAAACATTTAATTAATCCAGCTATATATACTACCGACTTAACCTTCTCATACACCAGAACTTATGCTGCTGACTTACCTTTCATCTGCAGGCTAGCGCAGGATTCTCCTCTCAACGCACGGCACTCAAGTTAACTTCTCTTCCAACGCATGGTGGGCGTCCCCACACGCCTCCTATTTTGAACGCATATCTTTCCATCTTGCAATACTACTTCCGTCGCGTCTAGACCATTCTATCTTCAGCACAGGGTGACTCCACACATATCTGTCTTCGACGCATCAACTTCAACGCACAACTATCCTCAACGCAGAGTGACTTGAACGCATGGTTCAAGTGTATTCCTTCCCCCCGTCAGGATTACTTATCCATCAACGCGGGTAGCTACCTCAGGTCACTAACCACCGTGAATTAACCGCCTCCCATGAGCTTGGCCAACACTTAGCCACCATTTTACTTTCCAGAATTTCTTGCTCTCGCTCACGACCGCTTCTCTCTTTTGAGACGCATAGCCACAAGGCTTAGTCGCACCTCAATGCTTGGCAACGCAAATCAGTGCTTACACACCCCCTCTCGGATTATCCTCCATAACCCGAGAGAAGATGTGAAGACAGCAACCTTGACTTCTCTGTAAGGTTCACTGTCCAACCATTTTCACCAAAGATGGCCCAGACGAGGTTCTTGCGTAGGCAAAGCATCCCAAACTCGCTCGCTACCTTGAAAAATTAGAAAAGATGGAAAACGTGAGCTAGAGCCCCGTGAGTGACAAGTTTTGTAAACGAGCTTTATTTGAAAATAGGCATGTTACATTTGCTCATATAAAACAAGGATTTAACACGATTATTCAACAGAAACATATTTTCCACAAAACTTTATCAATCTCGTAAATCCGTTCCAAATCAATAGAATCATTTTTCAGAATGATTAAACAGAAAACTGTTTGGTTTTTCAATCTTTTCCCTTAGTAGAGGCGGAGCAAGACTCAACGCTCTCGACGTCGAAAACAACCTTAGTTGGGCTGGAGCAAGACTCAACACACCCAACGTCGAAATAATCCCTGGCTTGATGCGGAGCAAAACTCGATGCACCAGCCAAATCAACCTCTATGTGCACATAGGAATATGGCGGGTTGCCCAAGTACCTTCTCATGTCCCTCAGTACTGGGTCCCGGGGAAACTCACGTGCCTTCTCGAGTCCATCAGCATTGAGCCTCCTCTTAAATATTTTATCAATCAGTTTACATAAATAGTTCATCGAAAACCTTTCATAGAAAACAATATATTTCTTGATAAACAACATCTTGCAACATGCCATTCAATATCATAAAACAATCAGATAAAACATGCCTTTTGAACTATATGATCAAACATCATGCGTTTCAAAATAATTCATCACAGGCCATATCTTATAAGAACATTTTTAATAAAACCGATTTGAAAAAAAGGGGTGTCACTCACCATTTATCCTTAGGCCCCGAGCTGATTATGCGCCTCTCCGAGCTCTTCTTGGCCTGTAAATACACATTCCTCACGTTATGCTTTCCTTAACTTTTCTTTACATGTTCGTAGGCATAATTATACTCTGATCCTAAATCATCATAAAGTCTCCCCTTTCCAAAGTGATGTAATCTGTCACACCCTATCCCAGATACACTCTATACCTAGGATTGAGCGTGATACTGTTCCCTCTACATATAATTTTTAAGAATGGATACCATATAAATCTCAAACCAAATCAACCTTTCTATTGACATATTAGAAAAACATGCAACCTCTCAACAAGTAATTCTGCATATAAATACATATAAGATACAACATGTCCCCCTTTCACTCCTAAGAACGTGCACATTACATGATATATGTACAGACTAAATATTTACAACTATCCCAGAGATTTGCTTCCAGATAGGCCCAGACGAGATTCTTCTGTAGGCTAGGCGTCTCGGACACGCTCGCTACCTGAAACGACAAACAACAACAAACTGAATGAGCAAAAAGCCCAGTGAGTGACTATAACTATTCACCAACACTAACAAGCATGAACTAGCTTATCCATTAGTAACCATTACGTATCGCATTTCAGAGAGTTACTAAGGTTCTCCTTTCAATTTACACATATAAATGTCAAATTCTCATGTCACACAAATCTGCAACTACCTAGTGCCTTCACATTCTGTCCTTCAGCACTTATTTGTTTATGTTTACATTACCATGCGCCTTCACATGAAGTCCCTCAGCACTGCTAACCACTCCTATCTTCGCTCAAGTGCCTTCACTCATGGTCCCTCAGCACGAGCTAGTATGTGATGGGTTATTACATGCTTTCACTCATAGTCCCTCAGCATTGTAACCCATTCCTCATAACTATTCAAGTGCTTTCACACAAAGTCCCTCAGCACTTAACTTCATGCTCGCTTATGCATAGGCTTTCACCATAAGGTCCCTCAGCCATTATTATATTTAAACTTTAGCATTGGTACCCTTTTAACTTGCTAACACATCAACTTCACAATGAATACTACAAGGATCACATTTCCTCATCAAACAAGCATATTAAGGTTATCACAAGATATAATAAATTGTCACTCACTATTGGTCTCAGCTCTAAGTGGATTATAAGCCTCCCCGAGCTCTTCCTGACCTGAAAACACATATTTCTCATGTTTAGTTTTCATAATCTCCCTTTTTCTTTAACACACAATAATAGCGTTATTCTTTAGACAATTAAAAAGCTGCCAGTGTTATTCATCACATACTACTGTACTAGCGACACCGAGTTGGATGTAACCAGCGAGACTACCTGAGGAGCGACACCCAGCGATACTCTAGCGAGAATCGTGAGACGCAAAGCCTCTCTTGCGTTACAGCGATACTTACTTCGCTAACCTGTCTCTCGCTCTCTCAGCGATACTTCCGCTGCAGCAGAACCGTTTCCTTCTTCCTTTCTTCTTCCCTCTTCAACCTGTTAAACATTACGTTTTGGTCAATTTCAGAACTTTCTTCCTTCTACAAACTTGTTAAGGTGTAAGTCCTTCATCTTACCTCCAGATTTCATGAAGAACATCCTCTCTGTTTAGGATATATCCTTCAACAACTTCGAGTTACCCCTAATCGTCCGGCAATTCAGCTCTAATCTCTTCTTCCTGAGTTTGACACACATTTATACAATTTCAGCTCAAGCATCCTGCATGAAACTTGCTAAAAATCAAGTTAACTTACTAACCTCAAACGTTTTAGCCCTAGCCACTGTTTCTTCAATTTGTTCTTCCTCTAAAACTGAGCGTCACTCTGAGGGAGTAACACCAGCTGAGTACTCTGCCCAACTCAAGTTTCTTCCACGGTTACGATGAGATTTCCACTCCAAATCAGCACGAACATCTTCTTCTACCTCCTTCTGAAATGCAATCGGAACAATTGAAATCTCAATCCACTTATATATATATACCGCCGACTTATTCTCCATTTCAACACTATACTATAATCTGTTCAACGCATACCTTCTATGTTCAGCTTCAGCAACACACACAACCTCTGATGATGTTTCTTTTCAAAACTCTCCCGCCAAATGGTTAGCAAACGCTTTACTCTCTCTCGGCCAACCTTCTTTGTCCAACGCATACCCACCTTCAACGCATGGTAGCATTCAACGTATAATAGCCTCATCGCAAATCGGCTCTTAACTCCTAGTGGCAATTAACTTCCAACGGCCCGCTGCCTTCAATGCGTTTGGTGCAAGATAATCTTCAATACAAGATGGTTCTTCATATCTTATGTCCTCAACGCGTCGTGGCTTCAACGCATAACAGTCTTCCCTCATCTTTGCGTTTACACAAAAATTGTTTCCATCAAAACATGTTGCCATCAACGCATAGCTGATACTTAGTCATTTTTTTCGCCCTATTCACAGTCCAGCCAACTATTCTTACCCAATCATCCATCTCTCAGCCCCTTCTCACCTTGCGTTCTTACAAAATTAGATACGGGGCTTACAATTACCACCTTCTTATAAAGATTTCGTCCCCGAAATCAGTAGACAGCATACTCTTACTCAAATAAATTTGGATATTGCTTCATCATTTGCTCCTTCGGCTCCCACGTTGCTTCTTCTATCTCATGATTTCTCCATAATACTTTAACTAATGGTATCACTTTGTTTTTTAAAACATGTTCTTTCTCATCTATTATTTGTACAGGCTTTTCTTCATAACTCAAATCGTCGTTGAGCTCCACTGGTTGCGTTGATAGCACATGAGTAGCATCAGGGATATATTTCCTCAGCACTGATACATGGAAAACATTATGTATCCTGGACATTTCAACGGGTAAAGCTAGTATATAAGCCACTGGCCCAACTCTTTCTAATATCTCATAGGGCCCAATATATCTGGGACTCAATTTTCCTTTCTTGCCAAATCTCAGAATTCCCTTCCACGGTGATAACTTCAAAAACACTTTATCTCCAATCTCGAATTCAAGATCTTTTCTCCTGTTGTCCGCATAGCTCTTCTGACGATCCCTGGCTGCTTTAAGGTTGGCTTTAATCAGTTCTACCTTCTCTGTTGTAGCCTGTACAATTTCCGGTCCAATTAATTTCCTTTCACCCACCTCTCCCCAACAAACTGGGGTTCTACATGGTCTACCATATAGTGCTTTATAGGGAGCCATCCCAATACTCGTTTGATAACTGTTATTATATGCAAATTCCATCAAAGGTAAATGCACATCCCAGTTACCCTGAATTTGCAACGCACAGGTCCTCAACATATCTTCCAAAGTCTGAATGGTCCGTTCAGTTTGCCCGTCGGTCTGAGGGTGAAACGCAGTGCTGAATTGTAGCTTGGTTCCTAATGCGTTTTGCAAACTTCCCCAAAATTTGGAAGTAAACCTAGGATCTCTATCCGATGTCACCGTTACAGGTACACCAAACTGACTCACGATTTTGTCCACATAAAGTTGTGTTAACCTATCCAAGGTGTAGGTCGTTTTAACTGGTAAAAATCGTGCTGTTTTTGTCAACCTGTCAACAATCACCCAAATTCCATTAGCACCCGCTGATGTCCTCGGTAGTCCAAACAGAAAGTTCATAGTAACATGCTCCCATTTCCACTCGGGAATAGGGAGTGGATTCAATAATCCTGCCGACCTTTGTCGTTCAGGCTTAACCTGCTGACAAATTAAGCATTTTGCTACAAATTCTGCTATTTCTCTTTTCATACCTGGCCACAAATAGAATTCCCTCAGCGTTCTGTACATCTTGGTACTGCCTGGGTGCATAGCATACGATGAACTATGAGCCTCTTCCAGTATCATTTGTTTAACTTCTTAATCTTTTGGTACATAAATCCTGCCCTGTTTCAATAATACACCATCAGGTCTGAGCTCAAAGTCTGTTCTCTGTTGAGTCTTTACCTCCTCTACTAACTTACTAGTTATAGGATCAGTCATTTGCCTCTTTATAACTTCATCTACTAATTTAGGTTTCAACTGGAAATGTGCTAACAATGCTCCTGTTCCAGTTACTTCCAAATTAGCCACACCAAATCTCAACTCCCTGAGTAAGGACACCCTTATTGCATTCAATAAACCTACTTCACTTTGAGACTTCCTACTCAAAGCATCAGCCACCACATTTGCCTTTTCTGGATGATAATTTATGGTACAATCATAATCTTTGATCAACTCTAACCACCTTCTTTGCCTCATGTTAAGTTCTTTCTGATTAAAGATATATTTTAGGCTTTTGTGATCTGTATAGATATGGCATTTTTCTCCATACAAATAATGCCGCCATATCTTCAATGCCAACACCACCGCAGCCAATTCCAAATCATGAACAGGGTAATTAATTTCATGTGGCCTCAACTGCCTAGAGGCATAAGCTATAACTTTGCCTCTTTGCATTAGTACACAACCTAACCCCTGTCGGGAAGCATCACAATACAACTCAAATTCCTTTCCTGACTCTAGAAGTGCCAGAATAGGTGCAGATATCAACCTATTCTTCAACTCTCGAAAACTTCGTTCACATTCGTCACTCCACTCAAATTTAGTACTTTTCTTAGTTAAATGAGTCAATGGTAAAGCTATCTTAGAAAATCCCTGCACAAATCGTCGATAGTATCCTGCAAGTCCCAGAAAACTACGTACCTCAGACACTGTCTTAGACTGTTCCCATCTAGTAATCGCTTCAGTTTTCTGAGGATCCACACACTCTCCTGCCTCGGATACAATATGTCTTAAGAACATCACCTGTTTCAACCAAAATTCGCATTTGCTGAATTTTGCATACAGTTTCTTTTCTCTTAACATCTGCAAAACAGTTCTAAGATGTTTCTCATGTTCCTCTCTGCTTTTGGAATATACTAAGATATCATCAATAAATACAATCACGAATTGATCCAGATAAGGATGGAAAATCCTATTCATCAGGTCCATGAATACTGCTGGAGCATTTGTTAAAACCAAATGGCATTACGAGGAATTCATAATGTCCGTACCTCGTTCTAAAAGTCGTTTTTGGCTCATCTGTCTCCCTGACCTGCAACTGATGATATCCATATCTCAAATCTATCTTTGAAAATACTGATGCCCCTCTAAGCTGATCAAATAAGTCATCAATACGAGGTAAAGGGTATTTATTGCGTATAGTTACCTTATTTAATTGACGGTAATCTATACACAATCTCATAGTTCCATCCTTTTTCTTCACAAATAGTACTGGTGCACCCCACGGGGACACACTGGGTCTAATGTACCCCTTATCCACTAACTCCTGCAACTGCACCTTCAACTCTTTCAGTTCTGACGGTGCCATACGGTATGATGCCTGTGAAATAAAAGTTGTTCCAGGAACTAAATCAATGGTAAATTCCACCTCCCTATCTGGTGGTAAACCTGATAGTTCTTCAGGAAAAATATCAAGAAACTCCTGCACTACCGATACATCTTCTGGTTTTAGTTTCTCTGCCTTTGCTTCTGTCACATAAGCTAAATATGCTTCACAGCCTTTACTCAATAACTTCCTGGCTTTTACTGCAGAGATTACACAAGTAGGAAGAATTCGTCTCCTTCCCTTAAATACTACATCAACGCCATCAGGCTTCATCAACCACACCTCCTTCTTAAAACAATCAACTCTTGCATGATACTTTGATAAAAAGTCCATGCCAAGAATCACATCAAACTCCAATAATACTAAAGGTAATAAATCAGTCAACCACTTCACACCATCGATTATAATTTCACACTCAAAATAAGCATGTTCTATAACAATGGTTTCCCCAGTAGGGGTACATACTAGTAAAGCTTCAAACAAAGGCTCTAATTCTTTATTCATATATGCAGCAAATTTACAAGACACAAATGAGTGGGTAGCCCCCGAATCTATTAACACATGTGCAGTATTAGAACAAATAGTAAGCATACCCGTAACTACATCCGGTGTCGCCTCGGCCTCCTGCCGTATCATAGTAAACACCTGCCCCTGCTGTCTGGGTCTACCTGTGTTACCCCTCTGTCGACCTCCACTAGTTCCTTCTCCAGCACCCATTTCTTGTCTAGGCTAATTCGCCGATTGTACCACTGTTCTCTGCTCTGCTTCCCTTCCTTTCTTTGGTTGAGGGCAGTCTCTTTTAAAATGTCCTGGTTGTCCACAATTATAACAAACGTCAGATCCTACATAACACTGTCCCCAATGTGAGTTGCCACAGGAAGTACAATACGGTTTCCGTGCTGAACTGGCCACAGATTCACTAGGTTGACTATACTGTGACCGCCCCGAAGGTGTAGATGTCTATGGAAACCTCCCTCGTCCTTTCTGTGGGTTTCCCTTCTGTGATCCTCCTGGAAAGTACGAACCACTAGTACGGGCTTTAAACTTGCCCCTACCAGAGACTCCTGGTGTAAAACGACGTCCTTCACCCTGCTGGGTCTATACTCGTGATGAACTATAAGTCTGTTCAGTCTTCATTCCGCCTCCTTCAACTCCTGCTATACTCTTTTCTACCCTCATGGCTGCTTCTACTAAGTTTACAAAGTCTGTCCACTCTGTACTAGCTATCACTGGTGTTCGGATTTCACTGCGCAGGCCCTCTTTGAAATGCTTGCATTTATCAGCTTCTTCTGCTATCAATGCCAAAGCATATTTGGCAAGCTCTGTAAATTTCTTCTCATATTTCGCCACAGTCATACTTCCTTGTACTAGATTTAAGAATTCCTTCCTTTTCTCATCACAAAAGGATTTAGGATAATACTTCTCCTGGAACGACTTCTTAAAATCTGCCCATGTTAGAGAACCCACATCTGCACTTCTATGTTCTATCAATCGCCACCAGTCTTCAGCTCCTTTTTGAAGCATGAATGTGACCAAGTCAAGTTTCCTGTCTTCTGGACAGTGCATCACTCTGAAACATTTTTCTACCTGGTTCAACCATGCTTCAGCTTCTGCAGGGTCTGTAGTGCCTTCAAACACTTGAGCACCCAACGCCTTGAATCGTTCAATGCCAAACTTTTTCTCAGGATCTCCTTGAACTGTTTCCATACTAGTTACTAGTCTCTGTGCGATTCTGCTAAAAAGTTGTTCCTCCATATTAATACTCGCCTGAGGATTACTAGATTCTCCTTCAGACGCTTGTCTCTCCTCTCCGGTAGCGTGCGATGTCGCGGCGCCTTCCTGCCTACCTCGCTGGTACCTCTGGACATGTTCCTATAACATAGTATGCAATCAATTTACTATGTACATATTCCTATCTACCATGCATAACCTCACAGCCCAAAATCTTATGCTCTGATACCAAAATGTCACACCCTATCCCATATACAGTCTATACCTAGGATTGAGCGTGATACTGTTCCCTCTACATATAATTTTTAAGAATGGATACCATATAAATCTCAAACCAAAGCAACCTTTCTATTGACATATTAGAAAAACATGCAACCTCTCAACAAGTATTTCTGCATATAAATACATATAAGATACAACATGTCCCCCTTTCACTCCTAAGAACGTGCACATTACATGATATATGTACAAACTAAATATTTACAACTATCCCAGAGATTTGCTTCCAGATAGGCCCAGACGAGATTCTTCTGTAGGCTAGGCGTCTCGGACACGCTCGCTACCTGAAACGACAAACAACAATAAACTGAATGAGCAAAAAGCCCAGTGAGTGACTATAACTATTCACTAACACTAACAAGCATGAACTAACTTATCCATTAGTAACCATTACGTATCGCATTTCAGAGAGTTACTAAGGTTCTCCTTTCAATTTACACATATAAATGTCAAATTCTCATGTCACACAAATCTGCAACTACCTAGTGCCTTCACATTCTGTCCTTCAACACTTATTTGTTTATGTTTACATTACCATGCGCCTTCACATGAAGTCCCTCAGCACTGGTAACCACTCCTATCTTCGCTCAAGTGCCTTCCCTCATGGTCCCTCAGCACGAGCTAGTATGTGATCGGTTATTACATGCTTTCACTCATAGTCCCTCAGCATTGTAACCCATTCCTCATAACTATTCAAGTGCTTTCACACGAAGTTCCTCAACACTTAACTTCATGCTCGCTTATGCATAGGCTTTCACCATAAGGTCCCTCGGCCATTATTATATTTAAACTTTAGCATTGGTACCCTTTTAACTTGCTAACACATCACATTCACAATGAATACTACAAGGATCACATTTCCTCATCAAACAAGCATATTAAGGTTATCACAAGATATAATAAATTGTCACTCACTATTGGTCTCAGCTCTAAGTGGATTATAAGCCTCCCCGAGCTCTTCCTGGCCTGAAAACACATATTCCTCATGTTTAGTTTTCATAATCTCCCTTTTTCTTTAACACACAATAATAGCGTTATTCTTTAGACAATTAAAAAGCTGCCAGTGTTATTCATCACATACTACTGTACTAGCGACACCGAGTTGGATGTAACCAGCGAGACTACCTGAGGAGCGACACCCAGCGATACTCTAGCGAGAATCGTGAGACGCAAAGCCTCTCCTGCGTTATAGCGATACTTACTTCGCTAACCTGTCTCTCGCTCTCTCAGCGATACTTCCGCTGCAGCAGAACCGTTTCCTTCTTCCTTTCTTCTTCCCTCTTCAACCTGTTAAACATTACGTTTTGGTCAATTTCAGAACTTTCTTCCTTTTACAAACTTGTTAAGGTGTAAGTCCTTCATCTTACCTCCAAATTTCATGAAGAACATCCTCTCCGTTTAGGATATATACTTCAACAACTTCGAGTTACCCCTAATCGTCCGGCAATTCAGCTCTAATCTCTTCTTCCTGAGTTTGACACACATTTATACAATTTCAGCTCAAGCATCCTTCATGAAACTTGCTAAAAATCAAGTTCACTTACTAACCTCAAATGTTTCAGCCCTAACCACTATTTCTTCAATTTGTTCTTCCTCCAAAACCGAGCGTCACTCTGAGGGAGTAACACCAGCTGAGTTCTCTGCCCAACTCAAGTTTCTTCCACGGTTACGATGAGATTTCCACTCCAAATCAGTACGAACATCTTCTTCTACCTCCTTCCGATGTTTCGCTTAAGTATGAACCCAACTCGAGCTCTGAAAAGCAATCAGCACAATTGAAATCTCAATCCATTTATATATATATATACTGCCGACTTATTCTCTATTTCAACACTATACTATAATCTGTTCAACGCATACCTTTTATGTTCAGCTTCAGCAACACACAGGCTCTGATGATGTTTCTTTTCAAAACTATCCCACCAAATGGTTAGCAAACGCTTTACTCTCTCTCGGCCAACCTTCTTTGTCCAACGCATACCCACCTTCAACACATGGTAGCGTTCACCGTATAATAGCCTCATCGCAAATCGGCTCTTAACTCCTAGTGGCCATTAACTTCCAACGGCCCGCTGCCTTCAATGCGTTTGCCGCAAGATAATCTTCGGTACAAGATGGTTCTCCACATCTTATGTCCTCAACGCGTCGTGGCTTCAACGCATAACAGTCTTCCCTCATCTTTGCATTTACACCAAAACTGTTTCCAACAAAACATGTTGCCATCAACGCATAGCTGATACTTAGTCATTTTTTTCGCCCTATTCACAGTCCAGCCAACTGTTCTTACCCAATCATCCATCTCTCGGCCCCTTCTCACCTTGCGTTCTTACAAAATTAGATACAGGGCTTACATAATCAGTAAGATTTGCGTTATTAGCGAGATAGCTAGCGATATTTCATATTTCCAGCTAGATTACTAGCGAAACTACGCAACTGGACATGTTACTAGCGACACTAGGTTGAGCGGGACTAGCGTGATTTTACCTGAGGATCGATACTAGCGATACTCAGCGAGTTTTGTGAGACGGAACGCTCCCTTGTGTCTCAGCAACACTCGTCTCGCTACCTGGCCTTCTGTACTCACGATACCCGCTCCTCAGCGGCACCCGATAACCGAGATTTCTTCCTTTCCTTTTGCTCTTGCTCCTATCTGTTAAAAGTCATACATCCCGACAGATTTAGAACTTCTTCTCTTCTACAAACTTGTAGAGAATTGAGTTTCACATGTTACCTAAAAATTTCAAGACTTAGCTCCTTTTTGTTCCCCAGCTATTCCAAAATTACTCTGCATTGCTCTAGCTCGCACAACAATTCGGTAACCATTGCTTTTATCTAAAATTTTACATATTTAACTTCAGTTTCAGCTCTTCCATCCTTCTCAAGAATTGTTAAGGATTTTGTTAGCTTACTGACCTTAAAATTTCAGCCTTAGACTCGATCTTGTGTAAATTATATGTGGACATGGAAATTTACAAACACAAGGTGTAGCTTAAGATAGGATTATGCGTTTCACATATCATGCGTTGAACATGCTATGCGTCTTACTACTATGCGTTGGTGATCTTGTCAAGTTTTCCTCTCCTTTACCCAAGTATAAGCAAAGGAGTAGGTTTTCTCGGTGAGTTCAAGGTCGAACACAGGGATTATGTGTTCAGTATTTATCTGGATTATATGCATTGCAGTGGTAACCAAGAAATAGTTGAGAGAAGTGTTTTGTTTCTAATCTAAGGAAAGCGATTGTTTGTACACTAGACTAAAATGTGAGAGATGGAAAGCATGCGACACAGCAAATTCAGTTAATGATGTGAATGAATGAATAAAGAAAGGGTTCGGGTTGGTTAACATCTAACATCGGAAACGCATAGTAGTATTCTATTCATACTTGCGACTCTTCTCCCGGTTGTCAGCCGCTATGCGTTATATGTCTATAACGCATAGGAGAGTGTTAAGAACCAAGCTTATCCCCATAGACAGGCAACACTTCTTGGCCCTTGTCAATTGAGTTCTACAATCACTTACCCTCTCGAGCAGTTTGATTATTCCTACTTATATCGATTTGTCAGATGGACATAAGCATCAGATTAAGATCGCAATTGACAAGATGAAATAGTTACACTATGGTTCTTAGTTAGATGCTAACGCAACCCTAGACCCTTGAGTGATTAGTTACTCATGGTTTGAAAGTAAAAAGCGGAAAGTATAGAGAAATGAGTAGACATGGAAGATATATATATTGATGAAATGGAATAATAATTTAGATAAGCTCAATGTTTTGACACAAATCTAAAATCAAGAAAGAAAAACTAAGAAAGAAAGCAAGGAAGGCGTCAATGTCTTGAGTTGCCCGGATGGAAGTGTGAGGTTCTGCTGTGAAGTGGTCCGGCGGAGGGAAGACTCTTCTCTCTCGAGCTATTCGTCTTCGGTTGAAGTCTGAGAGAACTCTGCTGTCACTTATGGAGTTCTTCCGAGAATCAACAACCCTTTTTCATCTCGCAGAGCTGCCCTTTTATAGATGATGCGTTCGCAATTAATGGCAAATCTGCTTGATTGGCGGCGAGATTGATATCATGCGTCCATCTCGCCTGATTGCGTGATTCTCGGGTCAATTCAGATCCACCACTTTAGCCACAAATCATGTTCGTCAATCATTCGACAATCTCTCAAGATTCTGATTTGATTCTCAGCGCCTTGCATTGATGGTCGTCTATGCGTCCATGGATAGTTTGGCCGATGTCAACGCGTCGTAGGTTGCTAACGCATAGTCATGCGTTGAATAGTTGTTAACGCATAGTCAGGTTGTTCGCGTTCCGTTCAGATCATGCGTCCACGAAGAACAGATTGCTAACGCGTCGTCCTGCGTTAAGAAGTCATCAATGCATCGTTTGCATTCCTGCGTCAAAACATGCGTTTTAGGCTCAAAAAGTGGTAAAATCATTTATCTTCCTAAAAATACAAGAGTATAACGCAAAGGAAGATTTCTTAATAAAAATTAACATAACTTGCCGCATGCTTCTCTATTTAATCTCTATTTATCTAAGAAAAAGGCTATCATAACTTGTATTTCTACAAGTTATCACACCCCCAAACTTAGATAAATGCTTGTCCTCAAGCATAACTTCTATCTAAGAAACTTCAATCATCCTAAACATTTTCTCAGCGCATTAACTAGTCTCTCAGAATGCTATACTCAATCAGCTACCCGTTAGTTATATTATTTCTCTACCTCTATATTCTTTTCTTTAGGACGGGTCTAATTTGTATGCGGCAAGCTTTCTTTTCAAAATTCTTTAACTCATTATTCACAAAATTTTTGTTTCTTCTTTTAACACTGAGTCTGAAAAGATGAAGATATAAAGTTCCTTTTTCTTTCATTGGTTTTATTATTTGGTTATTAAGTATGCGTCGAGTAGGGTTACCCACCTTCATTCTGACATACTAACGATGGGGTGCATGGAGGCAGCCAACTACGAGCAAGTGCCCTTCTCGACTAAACTCTTATCTAAGCTCGATTTTCTCACTAGACATTGGAGTTTGTTATTTTATCTCTGCGTCGCTGATTACGATTACCCACATTCGTTTTGACACACCAACTATGGGGTGCATGGAGGCGGCCAACTACGAGCAGGTGTCGTTTTCAGCTAAACTCTTAACAAGATAAATATATTGGTCTTGCTAGCGAAGTTTTGCATTTAAAAGGAATTTTTTTTTTTTTTTTTTAAGAGTATGAAATAAGTTCCTCATATTTTTATCTTTGACAGTTCAAACCTCTTCCACCCCCAAACTTGAGAGTAGCAAGGTCCTCATTGCTTAAATTGTAAACAAAGATTAAGTTGCAAAATTTTGTAAAAGAGGTTTGAATTGGCCGCTTGCGTACATTCAAAGTAGGTTTGCGTTTCTAAGGAATAGTATGCAGACGCATTGAAAGTAATCTAACTTAAGAGTGTACAAAAAGTGTAAGCATGATTATCCTCGTAGTGACTAATTTTTCAACGTAAAGATAAAAGTTGGGAATAATTATACATGAACTTAGAATGAATTTACGGCAAGGAACCATGTAAAGAGGTAATTAGAAATTCTATGCGGCGAAGCAATAGTGAACGCATACAATTATCGCATACCGAATATACAGTTGAACGCATGGTTTATAGTTCAAAGTATGCGTTTGGACGTTTTAAGTATTATGCGTTTGGAAAATTACAGCTCCTAATTTCAATTGATAAACACAGAAATCGTTTATCGCTGAACGCATAGTTCCATGATGCGTTGAAATCAAATAGTTTACATTAAAGCTCGATGCCTAATTTCATGCTTCTTTAATTTATACTGCTCCTAATACTGAATTCAGAAAAAAAAATTACAAATAAATACTGAAAACAAGGTAAGAAAGACAAGGGTAAAAGAAAGCGTCCCTAAAAAGAAAAGGCATTCGACAACGCAGGGACCTTTCAACGCAAGCTCAGTCATTACACTCGCGTAGGTCAATGGAGGTTTTGTCGATTTCGAGTTCTCCAATGTGGTAGGGTTTTACCCTTTGTCCATTGACTTTGAAGGAAGTGGTTCCGTCTTCATTTGTTAACTTGACAGCACCATGCGGGGACACTTCCTTGATTATAAATGGTCCAGACCAGCGAGATTTTAGCTTACCTGGAAGTAAACGCAACTTTGAGTTAAATAATAGGACCTTCTCGCTATAGATTTTAGCGAGATTTTAGCTTACCTTTTGTCGTGCCATTTCTTGGTCCTTTCCTTATACAACTTTACGTTTTTGTAACCTTAATGTCTCCATTCCAGGAGTTCGTTTAATTGAAGCTTTCTTGCTTCGCCACTTGCGTCCTGGTCTAGATTGAGCTTCTTCATAGCCCAAATGTCCTTGTGTTCCAGCTCAAGCGGGAGATGGCATGCTTTCCTAAACACCAGCGCATAGGGTGACATGCCTATAGGTGTTTTGAATGCCGTTCTGTATGCCCATAGAGCTTCATCTAATCTCTCCGTCCAATCTTTCCTTGATGTGCTCACGACTTTTTCAAGTATGGACTTCATCTCCCGGTTTGTTATTTCGGCTTGGCCGTTTGTCTGTGGGTGATAGGCAGTTGCTACCCTGTGCGAGACATTAAATTTTGTCAGTAAATTAGTGATTATGCGATTTATAAAATGTGTACCTTCATCACTAATTATCGCCCTTGGTGTCCCAAATCGAGAGAAGATTTGTTTCTTTAAGAACTTGGACACTGTGTTTGCATCGTTCTTCGCACAGGCTGCTGCTTCTACCCATTTTGATACGTAGTCGACCGCTACTAGGATATATTGATTACCGCAAGAAGGAGGAAATGGTCCCATGAAATCGATTCCCCATACGTCAAACAACTCAACTTCCAGCATTGAGTTTAGAGGCATCTCATTTCGGTTGGAAATGTTGCCTGTCCTCTGACAACGACGCAAGCTACCGCATATGCCCTTGCGTCTTTGAATAATGTGGGCCAGAAATACCCACTTTGCAACACCTTTGCAGCTGTTCTCTGCCCCCCAAAGTGTCCTCCGTAAGGTGCTTCATGACAGCTTCTCAAAATGCTATGCGTTTCATATTCTGGAACGCATCAACGCAGTATGTGGTCCGGGCCATGTCACACCCCCTCCCGGATTATCCTCCATAACCCGAAAAGAGATGTGAAGATAGCAGTTACCCACTACCTTGTCACGTAACCCACTGTCAACCTCACCATCCACATGCTCTTGACAAACCTCGACTTCGATCGGCAACGGGAACTGTCATTCTACCTGAAAATGGAAAACATTTAAAAGAATGAGCTAACGGCTCAGTGAGTAACGGTTTTGTGAAAACAATATAATTTAACTATAAAACTGGTCAAACTCGTAGAAAAACATAACACTTCAAGTTATAATAAACTATACTCCAATACCATTGTGAAATCATGCTTGCCCGTTACAGGTTACATACTCAAAAATCTTGTTCTTATAATATACTTTTTCCCTAGTTGAGGCGGAGCAATGCTCAACACTCCTCAACGTCGATTTTTCCTTAGCTGTGTGGAGTAATCTCAACACATCAGCGTCGTACATACCTCTATGTGCACATAGGTACCAAAATCCAGGCCGCCCTCAATGTCTTCTACGAATCCCTGAGCATTGGGGTCCCATTTCTATATCAAGGTTACCCATATGCCTTCTACAAGTCCCTGAGCATTGGGTACCTTTATAATATAACGGCTACCCTTTGGCCTTCTCCAAGTCCCAGAGCCTCGAGTGCCTTTTCTAGTTTAATATAACACAATACATATTTTGGAACATGTATCAATAACCCATGAATTAACTGTTTCCAAATCTCACCTCTTCAGCATGCTAAGTTCAATTTCCAGTTTTAATATAAACCGCACGTTTTTCATAAAGTTCATTTTCAAATCTTTCTTGACATCATATAATATCATGTTTTTCAGAAAAGTCATGAGAACCAATAACATAAATCCCATGCGTTTTATAACTTATAGCAAGTATCCAGCATTCTCATAGTTTACAACTAAAACGCATACACATGTCTCTAAATGCATGCTCATGTTTTTAAACGCATGCTCATGTCTATAAATCTCATATTTGTATGCCTTACATATATGAAAACGTATGCATTATTTTATTCAAAACCCGTAGAATTACATTCATAAAGAACTCATTTATTTTTATAAAACGCAGGTGTTACTCACCTGTACTTGCCAAAGAATACTTCTTTTTCCTTTCCTCTATTTCGTCTTCCCGAGTTTTCTGGACGCAGCGTTCTAACTCTGGAACGCAAGGCTCCATTTTCCTCTGTCAGCTCGGTTGAACACAACCCTGCCTTTCAACGCAAGGTTGGTAACGCAAGGCTGATTATTTCCGCAAAGTGCATCCCGACTCTTCTTACTTCCCCTTCGGATGCGTCGCCCTCTCTTGGACGCAAGGTCCATCATGAACACATCATCTAACTTTGGGCGCCGCGTTCACCTTGGAAATTATGTTTGTCCTCAACGCATAGCCGACCCTTTTTAACACCATACAACTTCTTTACATAAAATAACTAAGTTGTCAAATACCTTCTTTTCTGGCCGCATACTCCTACCACATACGTCCTTGATGCCTTCTTCTTCTCTTTTCTCTCCAGAATTCTTCTATGAGAGTCATCAGTCGCTCCTTTTCCCTCAAAGTTCTATTTATAGGAAGCTTGCCATCCAACTTCTCCTCTCCTTGTGCCACTTGTTTGCCACATGTCACGATGCATGCTTAATTAACCATGCATTAGTCCAAGGGTCATGTCACACCCCTTCCCGGATTACCTACCTATCCTGAAAGAGAATGTGAAGACAATAAACATCACCCCTCTTGTGACGCATATTGTCTCTTCTTACATATCTTCCTGTGCACACATTTAAACATATACATTCATAGAACTCAGCCCTATTACAAATGATCATAATATAACAATCCTTCCTATACAAAGTACATTTTTATCATATAACATAATTAAACTTCCATAGATCCACCATACATTTGTACAAAACTACATTACGATCCCCCACTCTTTACACAACTTGATCTACATGCCACCTACATAAGGTTATATACAACGTACAACTCTCAAACGTGACTGAATTTTGAGAACTCGAGACTTAGGCAGGGTGAGCTGAAGTAGGCTAAGCACCGGGAACGTCCCTGCTACCTGGGGGGAAAAGAAAACATCGAAAATGTGAGCTAAAAGCCCCGTGAGTGACTAATTTTGTAAAACTATAATTTGTTCAAAAACAGGCATGCTAAAATCATAATAACGCCATAAGCGTAAACGTAATTCAAATAATCATTTATGTAAAATCATAATTTCAACAATGTAAACAAATCACATATGTTCATGCCAAAATGATCGTATACGAAAAACAATTCGTTCTCATAACTTTTCCTTAGTCAGGGCGAAGCAAGACTCAACGCATGTTGCTGGTATTTTTATGTGTAAAACAACCTAACGCAAGGTGCTAAAATATATGGCTATGCGTTCAACATGTCATGTTTTAATCATGCAATGCTTTCTACTATTATGCGTTGGTTTTGTCAAGTTTTCCTACTCCTCTACCCAAGTATAAGTAAAGTAATAGGTGTTCTCCGTGAGTCCGAGGTCGAACACAGGGATTATATTGATTTGGTTTTAATTGGATTGCATGCGTTACATAGGTAACCAACAATTGTTTGAATTTGGTTTTTTTTAATCTAAAGAAAGCAGATGTTTGTACACTAGACTAACAGTTGTGGAATATGGAAAGCATGCGACACAGCAAGTTCAGGTAAAATGTGTATGAATGGATAAAGAAAAGGGTTCGGGTTGATTAACATCTAGCATCGGAAACGCACAGTAGTACTCCATTCATACTTGCGACTCTTCTCCCGGTTGTCAGCCGCTATGCGTTATATGTCTATAACGCATAGGAGAGTGTTAAGAACCAAGGTTGTCCCCGTAGACAGGTAACACTACTTGGCCCTTGTCAATTGAGTTCCACAATCACTTACCCTCTCGAGCAGTCTGATTATTACTACTTATATCGATTTGTCAGATGGATATAAGCATCGGATTAAGCTCGCAATTGACAAGTTAGAATAGTTACACTACGGTCCCTAGTTAGATGCTAACTCACCCTAGACCCTCGAGTGATTAGTTACTCATGGCTTGAAAGTATAAAGTGGACAGATGAGAAAAATGAATAGACATGCAAGATAATTGTATTGATGAAACTGATACAACTTTAGATAAGCTCAATTCCTTGTTACAAATCTAAAATCAAGAAGAAAACTAAGCAAGAAAGAAAGGAAGGCGTCAATGTCTTGAGTCGCCCGGATGGCAGCGTGATGATTTGCTGTGAAGTGGTGCGGCGGAAAGGAAGACTCTTCTCTCTCGAGCTATTTGTCTCCGGCTGAAGTCTGAGAGAACTCTGTTGTCACTTATGGAGTTCTTCCGAGAATCAACAACCTTTCTCCTCTCGCAGAGCTGCCCTTTTATAGATGCTGAAATCGCAGTTAATGGCAGATCTGCTTGATTGGTGGCGAGATTGATACTGCGTCCATCTTGCCTGATTGCGTGATTGTCGGGCTAATTAAGATCCACCACTTAAGCCGCAAATCATGTGTGTCAATCATCCGTCAATCTCTCAAGGTTCCGATCTGATTCTCAGCGCCTTGCCGTTACGGTTGTCTATGCGTCCATGCATAGTTTAGCCTAAGTCAACGCATCGTAGGTTGCTAATGCGTAGTTATGCGTTGAGTTGTTGTTAACGCGTCATCAGGTTGTTTGCCTTCCGTTCAAATCATGCATCCATGAAGAACAGATTGCTAATGTATCGTCTTGCGTTAATAAGTCGCCAGCGCATTTTCTGCATTCCTGCGTCAAAACATGCGTTTTAGGCTTAACAAGTGGTAAAATCAATATCTTCATCAAAAGTCAAGAGTATAGCGCAAAGGAAGATTTATTAATGGAATTTATCATTAACTACCGCATGCTTCTCTATTTAAACTCTATTTATCTATGAAAAGGGCTATAATAACTTGTATTTCTACAAGTTATCAACGCACCCGACGTCGAAAACATCTAAGAAACCTCAATTATTCTAAACATTTCTCAACGCATTGACTAGTCTCTCAGAATGCTATACTCAATCAGCTACCCGTTAGTTATATTATTTCTTTACCTCTATATTCTTTTCTTTAGGACGGGTCTAATTTGTATGCGGCAAGCTTTCTTTTCAAAACTCTTTAACTCATTATTCACAAAATTTTTGTTTCTTCTTTTAACACTGAGTCTGAAAAGATGAAGATATAGAGTTCCTTTTTCTTTCATTGGTTTTATTATATGTTTATTAAGTATGCGTCGAGTAGGGTTACCCACCTTCGTTCTGACATACCAACGATGGGGTGAATGAAGGCAGCCAACTACGAGCAGGTGCCCTTCTCGACTAAACTCTTATCTAAGCTCGGTTTCCTCACTAGACATTGGAGTTTGTTATTTATCTATGCGTCGCTGAATACGATTACCCACCTTCGTTTTGAAACACCAACTATGAGGTGCATGGAGGTGGCCAACTATGAGGAGGTGTTGTTTTCAGCTAAACTCTTAACAAGATAAATATATTAGTCTTGCCAGCGGAGTTTTGCGTTTCAAAGAATAATAATAATTATTATTATTATTATTATTATTTTTTTTTTTAGACATGATTGAACTAAGTTCCTCATATTTTTATCTTTGACAGTTCAAACCTCTTCCACCCCCAAACTTGAGAGTAGCAAGGTCCTCATTGCTTTTAAATTGTAAACAAAGATTAAGTTGCAAAATTTTGTAAAAGAGGTTTGAATTGGCTGCTTGCATACACTCAAAGTAGGTTTGCGTTTCTAAGGAATAGTATGCAGACGCATTGAAAGTAATCTAACTTAAAGAGTTTACAAAAAGTGTAAGCATGATTATCATCACAGGGACCAATTTTTCAACGCAAAGATAAAAGTTAAGACTAATTAAATGTACTTAGAATGAATTTATAAGAAGGGACAACGCAAAGAGAAAATTAAATATCCATGCGATGAAGAAAATATTCATTCTATTAATATGATTTTCACCAACGCATACACTTGAGTGTGAAGATACAAAATTTGCAAGAAAAAAATACAAGTCTTGAGTACACCCCTAAACTTTTCAACCATCAGGCTCGTCTTCATCAGGTCTGCGTTGTTGCTCAGACGCAGGACGTTGCGACATTGGGAAGACAAGAGGCTGTTGGAGACGTTCTGGTATATCAGGGGGCGAGATTTCCGGACGGATGGAGAACAGTTGGTGAACATAATTTAGGGTGAATTGGAACTGCTCCGTCTGCCGGCGTGCTAACATATTTAATGAATGCATCACAGGACGCAATATCGCTTGCTGCAAGTATGTTTGCACTGTCTCCCATTCAAGGTCAAGTGGGCCTTCTTGCTATTGAGGTTGCGTTGGTGGGGTCGGCGGGTTTGGCCGAGGTGGGGGAGTAGGTGGATTTGGCTGAGGCGGGGGAGTAGGTGGATTTGGCTGAGGTGGGGGAGTGGGTGGAGTTTCCTCAAACGCAGGGGATAATGGACGCATAAAAGTCGCGCCAAAATCCTCTAAGTGTGAGTCATCAACTCTTATTGGGGTAGAGAGTTTTGTGGAAGGTCGGGATTTTGGATGTTTGAGGCGATGCGTTTTCTGAGGAGGAGGTGGAGGTTTAGGTCGATGCGTCTCAGGAGGAGGTGGAGGTGGGGTTGGTTCCCTTCTGGTTTGTGGAAGTGGGGGTGAAGGGCTTGAGGTTGGGGAAGGTTGAATGGTGGCATCAGGACTTGCCACGGCCTTCGACTTGGACGGCTTCCCCTTCTTCTGCGGTTGCGGCTTTGGAGGCGGAACGGGTTGATGAGGTCTTTTGGTTGCCTTGGTAGGCTCTGGCAGATGTTGCAATCCTCTCATCAACCGACGCAGAGTCTTGCTGGCAATTACGCCATTAACTACAATCATCTTGTCTGCGTCTAACACTTCCGTTGGCCCTCCGATGGAAGCATTGCCGTATAAATTCATGACAAGAGAGGGGAAAAAGAGTTGGCCCCTGGGCTTGCTGAACACCCCTCTTATCTGTGCGGCAATTATGCGCCCAACATCAAGGTTGATGCGACGCATAATGCAGTATGCTGCCATCACTCGATCCCTTGACACTGTCTTGTCATGCGTTGTCGAGATCAGCCGCTTCTTCACCAAGTACACCCACAGGTTTGCCTCTGGAGTTAGGCTGCTTGCTGAAAGCGTCTTTATACCTGTGGGTGAAACATCCCACTTTGCCCCTGGCTTCGCCATGACCCGGAGTGCGTCCTCCATTAACTCTGTTGGAGTTGATTCAATGATCTTATTTCCTTCCGCCTCCGGGTTGTCCCTCAACTCATATATGGCGTTTATTTCCCTTGCGTTGAATGGGACTTCAATGTCATCCACCACCACCACGTCTTCCTCCTCGTCTATGCGTTCGTTATAGAAATCTCGGACTACGTCAGGTTGGACCCAAGGAGTGCTGGTACAGAAGTTTCTCCAGCCGTGGTGGTCAACTATTTCAGTGATGTATGGCGGCACTGGGGCGTCTTCCGGGAAAAATCCCACCTCGATCATTAAGTCTGGGAACGCTCTGCGTCTCCCTTTTCCTTCCTTTTGCTGTGGCGACGCATCGGCCACTTTCTTCTTTCCCTTGGCCTTAGCTGGAATCGCATTTACGGTTCTCTTCTTGCTCTCGGCCACTCTGACTGGTTCTTCGGTCACTCTCTCCTTTCCCTTGCGTTTCTCAGTATACGTGCTTAGGAGTTTGGTGACCGCCACCTCCTTTTCTTTCCTCTTCTTCTTCTCCAAGGTGCTCACACCTTGTTCTTCCCCCGCATCCTCCCCGATGCGTTCCTTCCTACTTTTCTTTTTCTTTTTCTTCTTCTTGCCCTCCCCTTCCTCTTGGGCTCTCATTCTCGCAGCCATTTCTTCATCTTCTTCAATTTGAAGCTCTCTTTCAAGCTTTGCGGCGGCTTGTTCTATTCTCTCTTCTTCCCTCATTTCCTCTTCTAATGCCAATGCGGCTTCATCGATTTGAGGATCACGAAGGTCTTGCGTCTCCCTGCCTTCTTGTGGCTGCACTTCCCTGCGCGCCTTCTTTTTAGCCAATGCATCTTTGGCTATTTTCTCCACTCCTTTTCTCAGGGCCCTGAGCTCCTTTCTCAACTTGGCCCTCTTCTTCCTCTCTTTCTCTGCCAGCCGATCAAAGGATGTGGCCGCAACTGGAGACTCAGGTCTATCTCCTTGGTCTGTGCTTTTCGGCTCTTCATCCTCTGCAATCTCCAGGGATACCCTTCGTTTCTTCCTCAGTAGAGGTACCTCCTTCTCTTCTTCAACTCTTTTCCTCTTGGCCTCTGCGGCCATCACAACATTTCCTATTGGTCCTTCATTGGAGTCTACTGTCATCTCCTCAAGACTCATTGACGTAGGGACAGACCCTTACGTTTCTCTTTGCTCGCCTACGTCCTCCTTGCTGTAGGTAGCCTCTCCGTTCTTATTTCCCCCACTGTTTTCACCCTCCCAAGTCTTCTTCAGCTGACTCTGGACCTCCTTTACCGGCGAGGGTGATTCCCTTCGTGCATCTGAGACGGATGCGTCCATTGGATCTCGCAGCCCGCTCAGAATCTGGGCTTCCACTCATCTGGGGATTTCGCTGAGTTCACTTCCCCGACGGTGACAGCCACCTCTTCTTCTTCTATTCTTCCCATCTCTTCCGTCCCTCTAGTGCTTGGTGGACGGGATAGAGGCAAGGGTTGGTTGACCTCCCCGTCCTCTTGACCCTTTGCCTCCCTCTCCTCTTGAGCTATCCTTTCTAAGATGTCGCCGAAAACATCCCTCTCTTCCCTTCGACTCACCTCACTGCTACCGTACAATGTACTAGCTTCATCGCGCACCGTTCTAGGAACAGGTTGCTCAGCCTCGGAGTTCTCTGCACTTAACCTCTGGCTTCCGACATTGTAATTTGCGGCAGAGAATTCCTTCATGTTCTTCATCCTAGGCCGGGAAATGCAGGACTTGACTCGGGTTTTGGGTTTTGGAGTAGGGATTGGGTTGATTTGGCTTAAAGGACGGATGTTTAGAATTTCCACACAGTCGTCGAAGTCGTCGACTACTGGTGGACGGGTAGGGCTTCTGGCGAATGGCCGGAAAAAGGGGTAGATGGGTGGTCTCTGGGCAGTGGCCCGGATTCTAGACGCGAAGAAGTTAGGGATAACCGGTGGGTTTGGATTTCGTGGTTTGACCGGAGAAGCAGAAGGCCTCACAGGTCTGGAAGGGTAAAATGTGGGTGGAGAGAAGAATGGAAATCGAAGGTTGGGTGTAGATGATGAAGAAGGTCTTGGGGAACTGGTTGGATTTTGTGGATTGGGCTGGTTAGACATAAGAATTCAGCGAGAATACAGATCGCCGGAGGTTTAAGAAAGAAGAAAGGTTTCGAAAATGGAAAATGGGAAATCGAATCGCGTTTATAAAGGATTAATAACCGTCGGTAATTAATGCGGATACGCGATATCGAAATCCCACTGATCAAGGCAAATTTCCTTGAGCCGCACACCCATCACGTGAAATGGGCGGCTAATTGACGCACACAGAGCACTTGAGTGTTTTTGGCACTTGAGTGTTTTTTCCTAGGAAAGACGCGTAGGCTGAGAAGACATCTACGTTTCACCTAGTGCTCTCTTTAAACGCAGTTGGACTAATAATGAACGCATACTGATGAACGCTTGGTTCTCAGGTTAGATTATGCGTTGTAAGTTAAGTATGATGCGTTTGATAAAACATGGACGGCTCTACCTTTCCTCTAACCTTAATTCGATAAACACAGAAATCGTTTATCGATGAACGCTTACTTTATGCATTGGACGCATGCATGAATAAAAGATCATTCACAAATTTGGCTCCTACTTTCATGCTTATCTCATTTACATTTTAAAAAATTCAATATATGCTAAACACAAAATACAAGCAGAAACAAGAAAGCACAATACGGTAACATACAATTAAATAATTTAACAAATTCAAATAAAATAAAGCAAGGGTAAAAGAAAGCGTCCCTGGAAATGTAGGCATTAGGCAACGCAGGGACCTTTCGACGCAAGCTCAGTTATTGCACTCGCGTAGGTCAATGGAGGTCTTGTTGATTTCGAACTCTCCACTATGGTAAGGCTTTACCCTTTGTCCATTGACCTTGAAGGATGTGGTTCCGTTTTCATTTGTCAGCATGACCGCACCATGCGGGAACACTTCCATGATTATGAATGGCCCCGACCATCGAGATTTCAGCTTACCTGGAAACAAACGCAACCTTGAATTAAATAACAGGACCTTCTGGCCGACGTATAGAATTTTCTTACTGATGTTTTTTCGTGCCATTTCTTGGTCTTTTCTTTGTACAGCTTTGCGTTTTCATACGCTGAATGCCTCCACTCCAGGAGTTTATTTAGTTGAAGCTTTCTGGCTTTTCCGCTTGCCTCCTGGTCTAAATTGAGCTTCTTCATGGCCCAGATGGCCTTGTGCTCCAGCTCAAGTGGGAGATGGCATGCTTTACCAAACACCAACGCATAGGGTGACATGCCTATCAGTGTTTTGAATGCCGTTCTGTAGGCCCATAAAGCTTCATCTAATCTCTCCGTCCAGTCCTTCCTTGATGTGCTCACGACCTTTTCAAGTATGGACTTGATCTCCCGGTTGGTTTATTTCAGCTTGGTCGTTTGTTTGCGGGTGATAGGCAGTTGCTACACTGTGCGAGACATTAAACTTCGTCAGTAAATTAGTGATGATGCGATTTATAAAATGTGTACCTTCATCACTAATTATCGCCCTTGGTGTCCCAAATCGAGAGAATATTTGCTTCTTTAAGAACTTGGACACTGTGTTTGCGTCATTCTTTGCACAGGCCGCTGCTTCTACCCACTTTGATACGTAGTCGACCGCTACTAAAATGTATTGATTGCCGTAAGAAGGAGGGAATGGTCCCATGAAGTCAATTCCCCATACATCGAACAATTCAACTTCCAACATTGAATTCAGAGGCATCTCATTCCGGTTGGAAATGTTGCCTGTTCTCTGACAACGATCGCAAGCTACCGCATATGCCCTTGCGTCTTTCAATAATGTGGGCCAGAAATACCCACTTTGCAGCACCTTTGCAGCTGTTCTCTGCCCTCCAAAGTGTCCTCTGTAAGGTGCTTCATGACAGCTTCTCAAAATGCTATGCGTTTCATATTCTGGAACGCATCGACGCAATATGTGGTCAGGGCCAAGTCTGTATAGATATGGCTCATCCCAGCAGTAGAACTTACTTTCATGTCGGAGCTTTTTCTTTTGTTGAGCGTTGAATTCTTCAGGCCATTGGTTGCAAACCAGATAGTTGACTATGTCTGCGTACCACGGTTCCTGACTCTCTGCGTTCATTACATGCTCATCTGGGAATCGTTCCTCTATATCACTCCAACTCTCCTGGACCTCTTCATTTTCCAACCGAGATAGGTGGTCCGCAACCTAATTCTCGGTTCCCTTTCTATCTTTGATCTTCAAATCGAATTCTTGCAACAGCAGGACCCAACGGATAAGTCTAGGCTTTGCGTCCTTTTTCGCCATCAAATACTTGATCGCAGAATGATCACTATAGATGGTCACCTTTGACCCTATCAAGTATGCTCTAAATTTGTCAACCGCAAAGACTATGGCTAACATTTCTTTCTCAGTAGTAGTATAATTCTCCTGAGATGAATTCAGTGTTTTACTAGCATAATAGATCGGGTGCATAATTTTCTCTTTTCTTTGCCCCAGTACTGCTCCCCCCGCATAGTTACTTGCGTCGCACATTAATTCAAACGGGAGAGACTAGTCAGGTGCAACCAAAATAGGTGTTGAAATCAGAGCTTGCCTTAGAGACTCAAATGCGTTTAAGCACTTACCGTCGAAATTGAATTCCCAGTTGACTTCCAGCAACTCGCTCAGTGGTTTTGCTACTTGCGAGAATCCCTTAATGAATCTTCTATAAAAGCCTGCATGGCCTAGGAAACTTCGCAATGTCTTTACATTTGTGGGGGCTGGGAGTTTTGCTATCGCATCTATCTTTGCCTGGTCCACTTCCAATCCAACCTTGGAGATTTTATGCCCCAACACAATACCCTCAGTAACCATAAAATGGCATTTTTCCCAGTTGAGGACTAGATTTGTGTCTTCGCATCGTTTGAGCACTCGTTCTGGTTGGTTAAGCATTCATCATAAGATTTCCCAAATATTGAGAAGTCGTCCATAAACACCTCTACTGACTGTTCCAAATAGTCAGAAAATATTGCCATCATGCACCTTTGGAACGTCCCTGGTGCGTTACATAGCCCGAATGGCATGCGTCTGAACGCAAAGGTACCATATGGACATGTGAACGTCGTCTTCTCTTGATCTTTCGGAGCTATCATGATCTGGTTATAGCCGGAATACCCGTCCAGAAAGCAGAAAAATTCATTACCTGCCAGCCTATCTAGCATCTGGTCGATGAATGGCAGTGGAAAGTGGTCCTTCTTTGTTGCCGCATTCAGCTTGCGGTAGTCCATACAGATGCGCCAGCCAGTGACCGTTCGTGTTGGAATCAATTCATTCTTGCTGTTCATGATCATTGTCATCCCCCCTTTCTTTGGTACACATTGAACTTGGCTCACCCAGCTGCTGTCGGAGATCGGATAAATGACCCCTGCGTCGAGCCATTTGATTATCTATTTCTTTACAACCTCCTTCATTGCGGGGTTGAGCCTGCGTTGCCTCTCAACTGAACCATCCTTACCCTCTTCCAACCGAATTTTATGCATGCAGTATGAAGGGCTTATTCCTCTATATCTGCTAGGGTCCATCCTATGGCTTTGATATGGTTTTTCAGGATATCCAGCAAAGCCTTTTCACATTCTGTCGTCAACGCAGAGGATATGATGATCGGTAGCGTGCTCTCTTCCCCCAGATATGCATACTTTAAATGCGTTGGCAGTGTCTTAAGCTCAAGGGTTGGTGGCTCTTCTAAGGACGGCTTTGTTTTCTCCGTTGTTCTGTTGCCTAAGTTTAACCGTTCGAAGCTTGCGTTGGAGATTATATTTATTTCCGCCTCTTTTTCTTCATCCAGTTCATCCAGCAAGGTTTCATTTTCCGCACATGCGTCGATGATGCTTGCCTTTTCTTCAGTTATTTCTTCGATCATCTGGCAAGAATGAAAATCATCAGGGTACTTCAACGCATTAAACACATTAAATTTTACCTGCTGGTCATCCACTCGAATGGTTAGCTCCCCTTCCTGGACGTCAATCAGAGCACGTCCAATAGCTAAAAAGGGTCTTCCCAAGATGATGGGCACCTCTCTATCAGCTTCATAATCTAGAATTATGAAGTCAGCCGAGAAGATAAACTTATCCACCTTCACAAGAACATCCTCAATTTTCTCCTCTGGATGCTTAATGGAACGGTCAGCGAGCTGAAGTGTGACTGTAGTTGGCCGTGCTTCCCCTATACCCAACTTCTTGAATATAGACAGTGGCATTAAATTGATGTTGGCCCCTAAGTCGCATAGTGCCTGACCTACGTCCATTCCTCCTATCGAACAGGGCAATGTGAAACTCCCTGGATCCTTCATTTTAGCGGGGATATTGCTTTTAAACAATGCGCTGCATTCCCGCGTCAATGCAACTGTCTCAAACTCTCCGAGCCTTCTTTTCTTGGATAGTATGTCTTTCAAGAATTTGACATAACTCGGCATTTGTTCCAGGGCTTCCACCAACGGAATGTTGATGTGAAGTTGTTTGAGAACGTCCAGGAATTTTCTGAATTGACCCTCATCATTCTTCTTCTTTAGGCGTTGAGGAAAGGGCGGACGCATAAGGGGATTGGTATTCTGAGATACCGACGCAGGGTTTGCCTGCATTGCTTTTTCTCTCCCCTTTCCATTTTCTTGTTCTTGAGATGTTGTGGTTGTGGATGAAGATTGCGGTTCATGGATAGATGTTGCGGGAGTTTGTAGTGGAGTGATTTGAGGCTGCAGATTTCCTTGCATCCTCTGATCTTGCTGATCAGTGGGAAGAACTTTCCCACTCCTCAATGTCACAGCTTGACATTGTTCCTTACCGTTACCTCGTGGGGCTTCGGTATTACTAGGCAATGCTCCTTGGGGTCTGACATTGCGCTCACTAGCCATTTGTCCCACTTAAAGTTCCAAATTCCTAATTGCAATGGCATGGCTTTTTATCTCTCCCATCTGATTTTGGAGCATTGCTTCCAGCGACTTACGCGTTTCTTCATTTTGAGTAATCGTTTGATGCATAAGTGCTTCCAGGGATGATGATGATGAAGTTGCTGACTGATTTCGTTGCGCTTGATGCCCTTGAATACCTTGATTATACACGGGATTATTATTTCTCTGCGGTTGTTGTCCAGCACCCTGCGTCTGTGATTGGTTTTCCCCCCATCCGAAGTTAGGATGGTTCCTCCAACCCGGATTATAAGTCTTGGAATACGGGTTGTTCTGAACATAGCAAACAGACTGTGGGTTATAGGGACACATATCATATAAATGCCCTTCACCGCATTGCACACAACTTACAGACGCTGTTGCATTTACCGTGTTCATTGTGTCCATTGATGCAACGGTTCCACCTTGGTTGTTCAATGCAATGGTTTGCAGCAAGGATGTCATGTTGGCGATCTGAGCTGAAAGGTTACTAGTCACATCCGTTTCGATCATTCCAGCTTGCGATCGTCTTTTATCCATATACCTAGATCCATATCCATCATCCACTCATTCATCAGTATTCCTCGAAATTCGGTCGAGAATTTCCTTGGCTTGTGTGTAAGTCTGATCCATCAAACCTCCTGCTGCGGAGGCGTCAGCCACTGATTGTGATGTCTTATTCAGTCCTTCATAGAAAATCTCCATCTGTACACAATCAGGGATACCGTTATGGGGACAATTCCTTACCAGCCTTTTAAACCGGGCCCATGCTTCACTAAGTGTCTCCGAGTCCTTTTGCTCGAAGGTGACAATGTCTCGTCGCCTCTTTGCACTTACCGTCGGAGGAAAGTATTTCTGCATGAACTTTTTAACCATTTTACCCTAAGTTGTAATCTCACCAGGTTCAAATGAATACGCCCACTGTCTTGCCTCATCTCTGAGAGAAAATGGGAATAGCGTCAGTCTGATGCTATCTTGCGGTACTCCAGTCATCGAAAATGCACTACAGATTTCCAAGAAGCTTTTCAAGTGTGCATGTGGATCTTCACCCGTTGCACCCCCAAACTGCCCTGCAGCTTGCAGCATTTGCAGCATCACTGGCTTCATTTCGAACCTTCCATTACCCTCGAAGGTTGGTTGTAGAATTCCCGGTGCAAAATTATATAAATTAGGCGACGCAAACTCCCTCATTGGGCGATTTCTATCATGCACCAAGAGAATTGGATTTGTATCATAATTTGCATGCTCTTGCGCATTTGCGTTCTGCCTGACCTCAGCTTGAGGAGCTTGAGGTTGATTGTTTTGAGCGTCCATGTTCTCTTCAGTAGACTGATTGCTCCTTCTTTGCTTATTCTGTCTTATCCTTCTTCTGAAGGTCCTCTCAATCTCAGGGTCAATATCAAATGTCAGGTTATCCCCTTCACTCATATACTGTTAGAAGCCTCTGACAGAAGAGAAGCTTGCTATACTCCGTCGACTGAGGAATCCTGCAACATAATAATCCAAAGAAAATAATTAAATCAATGAATCATCCCCGGCAACGGCGCCAAAAAAACTTGTTGCTGGTATTTTTATGTGTAAAACAACCTAACGCAAGGTGCTAAAATATATGGCTATGCGTTCAACATGTCATGTTTTAATCATGCAATGCTTTCTACTATTATGCGTTGGTTTTGTCAAGTTTTCCTACTCCTCTACCCAAGTATAAGTAAAGTAATAGGTGTTCTCCGTGAGTCCGAGGTCGAACACAGGGATTATATTGATTTGGTTTTAATTGGATTGCATGCGTTACATAGGTAACCAACAATTGTTTGAATTTGGTTTTTTTTAATCTAAAGAAAGCAGATGTTTGTACACTAGACTAACAGTTGTGGAATATGGAAAGCATGCGACACAGCAAGTTCAGGTAAAATGTGTATGAATGGATAAAGAAAAGGGTTCGGGTTGATTAACATCTAGCATCGGAAACGCACAGTAGTACTCCATTCATACTTGCGACTCTTCTCCCGGTTGTCAGCCGCTATGCGTTATATGTCTATAACGCATAGGAGAGTGTTAAGAACCAAGGTTGTCCCCGTAGACAGGTAACACTACTTGGCCCTTGTCAATTGAGTTCCACAATCACTTACCCTCTCGAGCAGTCTGATTATTACTACTTATATCGATTTGTCAGATGGATATAAGCATCGGATTAAGCTCGCAATTGACAAGTTAGAATAGTTACACTGCGGTCCCTAGTTAGATGCTAACTCACCCTAGACCCTCGAGTGATTAGTTACTCATGGCTTGAAAGTATAAAGTGGACAGATGAGAAAAATGAATAGACATGCAAGATAATTGTATTGATGAAACTGATACAACTTTAGATAAGCTCAATTCCTTGTTACAAATCTAAAATCAAGAAGAAAACTAAGCAAGAAAGAAAGGAAGGCGTCAATGTCTTGAGTCGCCCGGATGGCAGCGTGATGATTTGCTGTGAAGTGGTGCGACGGAAAGGAAGACTCTTCTCTCTCGAGCTATTTGTCTCCGGCTGAAGTCTGAGAGAACTCTGTTGTCACTTATGGAGTTCTTCCGAGAATCAACAACCTTTCTCCTCTCGCAGAGCTGCCCTTTTATAGATGCTGAAATCGCAGTTAATGGCAGATCTGCTTGATTGGTGGCGAGATTGATACTGCGTCCATCTTGCCTGATTGCGTGATTGTCGGGCTAATTAAGATCCACCACTTAAGCCGCAAATCATGTGTGTCAATCATCCGTCAATCTCTCAAGGTTCCGATCTGATTCTCAGCGCCTTGCCGTTACGGTTGTCTATGCGTCCATGCATAGTTTAGCCTAAGTCAACGCGTCGTAGGTTGCTAATGCGTAGTTATGCGTTGAGTTGTTGTTAACGCGTCATCAGGTTGTTTGCCTTCCGTTCAAATCATGCGTCCATGAAGAACAGATTGCTAATGTATCGTCTTGCGTTAATAAGTCGTCAGCGCATTTTCTGCATTCCTGCGTCAAAACATGCGTTTTAGGCTTAACAAGTGGTAAAATCAATATCTTCATCAAAAGTCAAGAGTATAGCGCAAAGGAAGATTTATTAATGGAATTTATCATTAACTACCGCATGCTTCTCTATTTAAACTCTATTTATCTATGAAAAGGGCTATAATAACTTGTATTTCTACAAGTTATCAACGCACCCGACGTCGAAAACATCCTTAGCTGAGGCGGAGTAAAACTCAACGCACTCAACGTCGATAACAATCCTTAGTTGGGGTGGAGCAAGACTCAACACACCCAACGTCACAACCTATATGTGCACATAGGAATATGGCGGGTTGCCCAAGTACCTTCTACGAGTCCTTTAGTACTGGGTCCCGGGGAAACTCACATGCCTTCTCATGTCCTTCAGCATTGAGCCTCCTCTAAAACATTTTAGAAACCAGTATTATACGTAAATGGTTTACATGAAAATCTTTCATGAAAATGAGATATAACACGATAAACAACATTTCAAAACATGCCATTCAACATCTTATAGAAACGGATAAAACATGCCTTGTGAACAATATCATCAAACATCATGCTTTTCAAGAAAACAGTTCATCTCAAAGCCATATCTCATAAGAAAAGCCAAACTAAACATTTTCAATAAATTTCATTTTCAAAGAAAGAAAAGTGTCACTCACAACTTGTCCTTAGGCCCTGAGCGGATTATATGCCTTTCCAAGCTCTTCTTGGCCTGTAAATACACATTCCTCACGTTACGCTTTCCTTAACTTTCTTTACATGATCATTAAATGTGCATACTTAAACTCTAATCATGATTCACCACCGAGACTCCCTTTCTTTCCTAAAGTACACATAGTAAGCGAGATTCTATGTCATTAGCGAGATTACCAACGAGATTTCACCTTACTAGCGAGTTTACTAACGAAATTACACAACAGGTCACGGCACTAGCGACACTAGAATAAGCGAAACCAGCGAGACTACCTGAGGAGCGTTACCGAGCGAGAGCCAGCGAGATTTGTGAGAGAAAAACCTTCTTTGCTCGACCAGTGAGACTAGTGTCGCTACTCACGCCCCAATTCCTGAGCGTTACCTGCTTCCAAATGACATCCGACAGCAGAGTTTCCTCCTTTCCTGTTTGTTCTCACTTCTGTCAATTCAAAGTCATATTTCCAGCCAGATTTAGAACTTTTTTCCTTCACAAACTTGTAGAGAAACATGTTTTCTAGATTACCTCAAAATTTCGTGGCTTAACTCGTCCTGGTTCGTCAGATATTACCTCAAAAGTTTTCTTTGCGCTACTCCAGATTGCACCGAAATTTTGTATCAGTAACTTCCACCTAAAAGTTTACATGTTTTTATTCCATTTCAACTCAGGCATCCTTCATAAAAGTTGTTCAAAATTGAGTTAACTTACTAACCTTAAAATTTCAGCCCAAAAAGCTCGATATTCACCAAACACCAAACCTGGTTCGAACTGTGCGACAGCAGATGAAGCTTCTGTTTCAGCTTCAGTTTTACCACGAAATCGTCCAAAACCTTGCACGAAAGTGCCCTAGGACTCTTCTTCAACCTCTCCATGACGTGCAGCTGAAAGATATCATAGAAATGAGTAGAAAGAAGTCGGCAACATTTTCCTTTCAACAAAAACCATAACCGACTTCTCCATCCTTATCCCCCTTTTTTTTTCTTTTCTTTTTTCCTTTTTCTTCTCTTTGTCTTTTTTCCCTTTTGGTTTCCTTTTTTTTTTTTTTTTTTTTTTTTTTTAAAATAAGATTATTAATATTAATTCGCTTAAAGCTTTTGAACGTGCTTACCAATTAGGTGCTTACAATTCATTACCCCCTTTTGAGAATTTCGTCCTCGAAATTTAGGTTAAGTCACTCCGTAAAGAGATGAGGGTATTTGATCTTCATTTGATCTTCACTTTCCCACGTTGCCTCTTCCGCTTTGTGATTTCTCCACAAAACTTTAACAAGCGGTATTGTTTTTGTTCTCAGAACTTGTTCCTTTCGATCAAGAATTTGCACAGGTTCCTCTTCATAAGATAAATCTTCATTTACCTGAATAGGTAACGCCAACCAATAAGCCGACGGTCCTGTGTGTTCCAGAATCTCATAAGGCCCAATATATCTTGGACTCAACTTCCCTTTCCTTCCAAATCTCAAAATTCCTTTCCAGGGAGATAACTTCAAGAAAACTTTATCACCAACTTCAAACTCTAAATCTCGACGCCTCTTATCAGCGTAACTCCTCTGTCGGTCCTGTGCAGTCTTTAACGTTTCTCTTATGAATTTCACATTCTCAGATGTGGTTTGGACTAATTCTGGTCCCATTAATTTCCGTTCTCCTACTTCACCCCAACATATAGGAGTTTTGCAGCGCCTGCCATACAATGCCTCATAAGGTGCCATTCCAATGCTGGAATGATAACTATTATTATAGGCAAACTCCATCAAAGACAGGTGAGTATCCCAGCTTCCTTTAAATTGCAGCACACATGCATGCAACATATCCTCTAAAGTTTGAATTGTTCTTTCCGATTGCCCATCAGTTTGAGGATGGAAAGCTGTACTAAACTTAAGTTTAGTTCCCAATGCTTGCTGCAAACTTGGCCAAAACTTAGATGTAAACCTTGGATCCCTATCAGAGACAATGGATACGGGTGCTCCATATTGACTTACTATTCTGTCAACATACAGTTTGGCCAATTTATCCAAAGTAAAGGTCACTTTGACTGGAAGGAATCGTGCAGTTTTAGTAAATCTGTCTACTATCACCCAAATTCAATCATGACCATTAGGAGTTTTAGGAAGACCAAATAAGAAATCCATCGTGATATGCTCCCATTTCCACTCAGGTACAGGAAGTGGTTTTAACAGTCCACCAGGTTTTTGTCTTTCTGGTTTAACTTTCTGACATATCAAACATCTTGCTACACATTCAGCAATTTCCCGTTTCATTCCTGGCCACCAATAATATCCTCTCAAGGTCCTGTACATCTTTGTACTACCGGGATGCATTGCATAAGCAGAACTATGAGCTTCCTCTAGAATGGCATTTTTCAATGTCAAGTCATTTGGGACACACAATCTTCCTTGTTTCAATAAAGCTCTGTCACTTCTTATCTCAAAATCTGTTCTTTTCTTAAGATTTACTTCTTCCACTATTTTTCTAAGTACGGAGTCTTCCATCTGTTTATTAATAATCTCATCTGTCAAAGTAGGTCTTAGATGGAAGTGTGCAAACAAACCTCCTAATTCATCCACCGATAAAGATGCGTTTGAACGCCTAAACTTCGTTGTTAATTCCGCATTAATAGCGTTCATTGAAGCCTTGGCTTGCCTCGACTTCCTACTCAATGCGTTGGCCACCACATTAGCCTTTCCTGGATGGTATTCTATCGAACAATCATAGTCTTTAATCAATTCCATCCATCTTCTCTGTCGTAAATTTAACTCCTTTTGATTAAAGATGTACTTCAAACTTTTATGATCGGAAAGAATACGACATCTTTCTCCGTACAAGTAATGTCGCCAAATTTTCAAGGCTAACACAACTGCTGCCAACTCCAGATCATGCGTCCGATAATTACATTCATGCTTCTTCAGCTGCCTTGACGCATAGGCAATTACTTTTCCCTTCTGTATAAGTACACATCCTAACCCTTGTCGTGACGCATCGCAATACACTTCAAACTCCATTCTAGGGGTGGGCAATGTCAATATTGGTGCTGACACTAATTTTTCCTTCAACCTTTGAAAACTCTGCTCACATTCATTTGTCCATTCAAATTTGGCTACCTTCTTGGTTAAGCTCGATAAGGGTAGTGCTATTTTCGAAAATCCTTCCACAAACCGGCGATAATAACCTGCTAATCCCAGAAAACTACGAACTTCCGTCACATTAGTAGGTCTTTCCCAGTTAACTATTGCCTCTATCTTCTGTGGATCTACACTTACCCCTTCGGCCGACACCACATGTCCTAGGAACATAACACGGTCAAGCCAAAATTCAAATTTACTGAATTTAGCATACAATCTCTCATTACGCAATGTCTGTAATACCACTCGGTGGTGTTCTGTATGCTTTTCCTTATTCTCAGAATATACTAATATATCATCGATAAACGCTACAACGAATTGATCAAGGTATGGGTGGAATATGCGATTCATGAGATCCATAAATACAGCTGGACATTTGTCAATCCAAAAGGCATTACTAGAAATTCGTAATGTCCATACCTCGTTCTAAATGCAGTCTTTGGTATATCTGTTTCTTTAATCTTCACCTGATGATATCCAGATCGTAGATCAATCTTGGAGAATACTGAAGCACCCTTAAGTTGGTCAAACAAGTCATCAATGCGAGGTAATGGATACTTATTACGTATTGTTACCTTATTCAGCTGACGGTAATCAATACATAATCTAAGTGTGCCATCCTTCTTCTTCACAAACAACACCGGTGCTCCCCACGGTGACACACTAGGTCGTACATACCCCTTGTCAATTAATTCCTGCAATTGTACTTTCAGTTCCTTTAACTCTTTTGGCGCCATTCTATACGGAGGTTGCGAAATTGGTGTGGTTCCTGGGATTAATTCAATGGAGAATTCTATCTCTCTATCAGGTGGCAAACCAGGTAGCTCATCTGGAAACACATCTAAGAATTCACTTACTACTGGAATATCCTCTAGTCGCAACTTACTGGCCTGTGCATCAATCACATAAGCAAGGTATGCCGAACAACCCTTGCTTAACAATTTCCTAGCCTTAACTGCAGATATTATACAAGTAGGAAGAATTCTCCTGTCCCCCCTGAAAATAACTTCAGTCCCTTCAAATCCCTCAAACACAACTTCCTTTTGGAAGCAATCCATAGTGGCACGATATTTGGATAAGAAATCCATTCCTAACTCCCTTCCGCCTTGTTCCACTAGTTCCCTCATCAACAGTTCCAGCAGATCTTTGTGGCTGACCAACCACATGTGAGGCAGTTCTCTGCTCAGGCTTATCTTCTTGCATCAGTTGGGGGCATTCTCGTTTAAAATGACCAATCTGTCCACAGTTATAACATGCATTTACTCTACACTGTCCCCAATGATACTTCCCGCAGGTGGGACATAACGGTTTCTGCATGGAACTAGCTGTGGACTCACCAGGTCGTCCACTTCGAGAACCTTCCACTAACTGTGTTGGACCACCAAAGTTCTTTGGTCCTTACCCCCGTATACCTCCACCAGTACTGGTCTTGGAAGTAGTCTGTCCGCTCGATCTAGTTTTGAAGTTTCCTCCTTTAAACACGCCAGGTACAAATCTTCTTCCTGACTGTCTCAGAGTAACACCAGAAGAGTGGACTACACGTCCACTTTTAGATGAATCACGCTCCATCTTCTTTTCCATCAAACTCCTTTCCACCCGCATAGCTGCCTCCACTAATCTTGAAAAATCCGTCCATTCAGCACTGGCGGTCACCGGAGTTCGTATCACCTCCCGCAACCCTTCTTCAAACCTCTTACATCTGTCAGTCTCATCTGCAATAATCGTCGTGGCATATTTAGACAGTTATGTGTATTTCTTCTCATATTCTGCCACTGACATAGATCCTTGTATCAACCTCAAAAACTCATTCCGTTTAGCATCTCGGAATGATCTTGGACAATATTTCTCTTGGAAGGCCTTCTTAAACTCATTCCAGTCTATTTCTTATGTGTCTCCTCTTCTGCTTTCCACAATCCTCCACCAATCTTCTGCCCCTTTTTGGAGCAAAAATACTGCCAATTCCACTTTTCTGTCTTCAGGGCATCTCATTACACGATAGCATTTCTCGAGCAAATTTAGCCATGCTTCTGCTTCAACAGGATCTACGGTGCCCTCAGAAGGAGTAGCACCTAAAGCCTTTAATCTTTCAATACTGTATTTCTTTTCTGGATCTAACTCCACTGATCCAATGCTTGCAGCCAGTCTCTGAGCAATTCTAGTAAATAGTTGTTCCTCGACATTGACCTCAGCTTGAGGATGACTAGATTCACCCTCAGACATATCTCCACGGTTCCCAGTAGCTTCAGGAGTTCCGGCTACTGCTTGCCTAGCTCGCCTACCTCGAGGTGGCATGTTTCCTATAGGACAATACGACATTATCATTTACTAACAATATACATGTTCCTACACTACAATGCATGATCCTATTCCCAAGACTCTTTCGCTCTGATACCAACTTGTCACACCCCCTACCGGATTACCTACCTATGCTGAAAGGGAATGTGAAGACAATAAACATCACCCCTCTTGTGACGCATATTGTCTCTTCTTACATATCTTCCTGTGCACACATTTAAACATATACATTCATAGAACTCAGCCCTATTACACATGATCATAATATAACAATTCTTCCTGTACAAAGTACATTTTTATCATATAACATAATTAAACTTCCATAGATCCACTATACATTTGTACAAAACTATATTACGATCCCCACTCTTTACATAACTTGATCTACATGCCACCTACATAAGGTTATATACAACGTACCACTCTCAAACGTGACTGAATTTCGAGAACTCGAGACTTAGGCAGGGTGAGCTGAAGTAGGCTAAGCACCGGGAACGTCCCTGCTACCTGGGGGGAAAAGAAAACATCGAAAACGTGAGCTAAAAGCCCCGTGAGTGACTAATTTTGTAAAACTATCATTTGTTCAAAAACAGGCATGCTAAAATCATAATAACGCCATAAGCGTAAACGTAATTCAAATAATCATTTCTGTCAAATCATAATTTCAACAATGTAAACAAATCACATATGTTCATGCCAAAATGATTGTATACGAAAAACAATTCGTTCTCATAACTTTCCCTTAGTCAAGGCGAAGCAAGACTCAACGCACCTGACGTCAAAAACATCCTTACCTGAGGCGGAGTAAAACTCAACGCACTCAACGTCGATAACAATCCTTAGTTGGGGTGGAGCAAGACTCAACACACCCAACGTCACAACCACTATGTGCACATAGGAATATGGCGGGTTGCCCAAGTACCTTCTATGAGTCCTTCAGTACCGGGTCCCGGGGAAACTCACATGCCTTCTCATGTCCTTCAGCATTGAGCCTCCTCTAAAACATTTTAGAAACCAGTATTATACGTAAATGGTTCACATGAAAATCTTTCATGAAAATTAGATATAATACGATAAACAACATTTCAAAACATGCCATTCAACATCTTATAGAAATGGATAAAACATGCCTTGTGAACAATATCATCAAACATCATGCTTTTCAAGAAAACAGTTCATCTCAAAGCCATATCTCATAAATAAAGCCAAACTAAACATTTTCAATAAATTTCATTTTCAAAGAAAGAAAAGTGTCACTCACAACTTGTCCTTAGGCCCTGAGCGGATTATATGCCTTTTCGAGCTGTTCTTGGCCTGTAAATACACATTCCTCACGTTACGTTTTCCTTAACTTTCTTTACATGATCATTAAATGTGCATACTTAAACACTAATCATGATTCACCACTGAGACTCCCTTTGTTTCCTAAAGTACACATAATAAGCAAGATTCTATGTCATTAGCCAGATTACTAACGAGATTTCACCTTACTAGCGAGTTTACTAACGAAATTACACAACAGGTCATGGCACTAGCGACACTAGCATAAGCGAAACCAGCGAGACTACCTGAGGAGCGTTACGAGCGAGAGCCAGCGAGATTTGTGAGAGAAAAACCTTCTTTGCTCGACTAGCGAGACTAGTGTCACTACTCACGCCTCAATTCCTGAGCGTTACCTGCTTCCAAATGATATCCGACAGCAGAGTTTCCTCCTTTCCTGTTTGTTCTCACTTCTGTCAATTCAAAGTCATATTTCCAGCCAGATTTAGAACTTTATTCCTTCTACAAACTTGTCGCCCTCTCTTGGACGCAAGGTCCAACTTGAACGCATCACCTAACTTTGGATGCTACGTTCACCTTGGACATTATGTTTGTCCTCAACGCAAGGCCGACCCCCTTTTAACGCAAGACAACTTCTTTACATAAAATAGCTAAGTTGTGAAATACCTTCTTTCTTGGCCGCAGACTCCTACTACGGACGTCCTTGCTGCCTTCTTCTTCTCTTTTTCCTCTCCAGAATTCTTCTTTGAGAGTCATCAGTCACTCGTTTTCCCTCAAAGTTCTATTTATAAGTAGAGAAGCATATGACAAGTGATGTTGATTTTGACTAATAAATCTTCCTTTGCGTTATATTCTAGTATTTTTATGAAGATAATGATTTTACCACTGAGCTTAAAACGCATGTTTTGACGCAGGAATGCAGACGATGCATTGATGACTTCTTAACGCAGGACGACGCGTTAGCAATCTGTTCTTCGTGGACGCATGATCTGAACGAAACGCAAACAACCTGGCGATGCGTTAACAACAACTCAACGCATAACTACGCGTTAGCAACCTACGACCCGTTGACATCGACCAAACTATTCATGGACGCATAGACGACTATTAATGCAAGGCGCTGAGAATCAAATCAGAATCTTGAGAGATTGACGGATGATTGACGAACATGATTTGTGGCTAAACTGGTGGATCTTAATTGACCCGAGAATCACGCAATCAGGCGAGATGGACGCATGGTATCAATCTCGCCGCCAATCAAGCAGATTTGCCATTAATTGCGAATGCATCATCTATAAAAGGGCAGCTCTGCGAGATGAGAAAGGGTTGTTGATTCTCGGAAGAACTCCATAAGTGACAGCAGAGTTCTCTCAGACTTCAGCCGGAGACGAATAGCTCGAGAGAGAAGAGTCTTCCCTCAGCCGGACCACTTCACATCAGAACCTCACGCTTCCATCCGTGCGACTCAAGACATTGACACCTTTCTTGCTTTCTTTCTTATTGTTTCTATCTTAATTTTAGATTTGTGTCAAGACATTGAGCTTATCGAAAAATTGTATCCCATTTCATCAATATAATTATCTTCCATGTCTACTCATTTCTCTAAACTTTCCGCTTTTTACATTCAAACCATGAGTAACTAATCACTCAAGGGTCTAGGGTTGCGTTAGCATCTAACTAGGAACCATAGTGTAACTATTTCATCTTGTCAATTGCGATCTTAATCCGATACTTATGTCCATCTGACAAATCTATATAAGTAGTAATAATCAAACTGCTCGAAAGGGTAAGTGATTGTGGAACTCAATTAACAAGGGCCAAGATGTGTTACCTGTCTATGGGGATAAACTTGGTTCTTAACACTCTCCTATGCGTTATAGACATATAACGCATAGCGGCTGACAACCGGGAGAAGAGTCGCAAGTATGAATAGAATATTACTATGCACTTCCGATGTAAGATGTTAATCAACCCGAACTGTCACACCCCCTCCCAGATTACCCACGTAATCTAAAAGGGAGTGTGAAGACAATAAACATCACCCCTTTTGTGACGCATATTGTCTCGTCTTACATTCCTTCTTGTGCATACATTTACTTATATACATACATAGAACTCAGTCGTACTACACATGCTTATAATTTGATACAATTCCCTGTATAGGGTACGCCTTTATTACATAGCATAAATTCACTTCCATATCCATCATACAAAGTACACAACTCCACCAACAATCCCCACTCAAAACTACATGATCTACATGCCTTTTACATAAAACATATGCAACATACAACTCTCAGACTTGACTGTATCTTGAAAACTCGAGACTTAGGCAGGGTGAGCTGAAGTAGGCTAAGCACCGGGAACGTCCTTGCTACCTGGGGAGAGAAAAGGGAAATATTGGAAAACATAAGCTAACAGCCTAGTGAGTGACAAGTCTTTGTAAAACAAGCATTCATTGAAAACAGGCATGTTGTATAATGTATAAGCAAGAGTTTAACGTTTATTCAAACAAAACAAGCTTTCCATAAAATCCGTTAATCTCATAAATCAATGCTTAAATCATACAAGAGTGTTTTCCAAGGAATTTATCAATATCAATTAGTTTTTCAAACTTTTCCCTTAGTTGAGGCGGAGCAATGCTTCTACGCACTCAACGTCGAAAACATCCTTGGCTCAATGCGGAGCATACTCGACGCACCAGCCAAATCAACCTCTATGTGCACATAGGAATATGACGGGTTGCCCAAGTACCTTCTCATGTCCTTCAGTACTGGGTCCCGGGGAAACTCACGTGCCTTCTCAAGTCTTTGAGCACTGAGCCTCCTCTAAAACATTTTATCAATCAGTTTACATAAATAGTTCATATGGAACTTTTCCATGAAAGGTCAGGTATAACATGATAAACCACATTTCACAACATGACATTCAGCATCTTATAGAAAACGGATAAAACATGCCTTTTAAGAAATGCAATCAACATTATTCATATTAAACAGTTCATTGAAAATCATGTTTCATAAGAACATTTCCAATAAAATAGGATTGAAGAATAAAATAGTCACTCACAACTTTTCTAGGCTTTACGTGGGTTATATACTTTCCCTATTTCTTCTCGGCCTGCAAGAGACATATACCTTGTGTTAATCAACATTAAATCCTCTTCCTTTTCTCTACTGACTTATAAACGAAAATCCTAGCGATACCAACCAATAAGGACTGTTATTAGCGATACTTGGTGGAGCAACACAAGCGTTACTTTACCTTAGCAGCGATACTCAGCGTTATCTAGCGAGATCTGTGAGACAGAAGGCTTCTTTGCGTCTCAACGACACCCGTCTCGCTACCAGTTCCCAGACAGTGTGCCAATACTTAATTTTCCAACGGCACTCTGCACTGTAATTCCTTCCTTTCTTCTCGTTCTTACTTCAATCTATTAAAAGTCACATTTCCATACGGTTTTATGACTTCTTTTCTTCTACAAACTTATAGGAAATCAATTTCTATAGCTTACCTTAAAATTTCAGGGTGTAGCTCCTCCTCGTTCTCACGATATTCCGGAATTACCTTTTGCTGTTCCGGATTGCGAGATAATCTTGTAAACTCTGTTTTCCTAAGGATTCACATAGTAAATCTTCAATTTCGGCATCACCATCCTTTACAAAAGTTGTTAGGAATTATGTCAACTTACTAACCTTAAATTTTCAGCTCTGAACTCGGCTTCCTCTTCACGTTCTACTCCGATTATCGATCACTGCTCAAACGATGTGACTTCAGTTATTCCTCTGTTCCAGCTTCATCTCCAACATCAATATGAGTCGAACTTCGTCCAAAATCCTCAAGAACACCTTCCTCACTCTTCTTCTGAAGTTTGTCTGAAGAATAGAACCGACTTAAGCTCTCGAAATGTCTTAAAAATGATTAAACATTTAATTAATCCAGCTATATATACTACCGACTTAACCTTCTCAAACACCAGGACTTATGCTGCTGACTTACCTTTCATCCGCAGACTAGCGCAGGATTCTCCTCTCAACGCATGGCACTCAAGTTAACTTCTCTTCCAATGCACGGTGTTGTCCCCAAACGCCTCCTATTTTTAACGCACATATTTCCATCTTGCAATACTACTTTCGTCGCGTCCAGACCATTCTGTCTTCAGCACAGGGTGACTCCAACACATGTCTGTCTTCGACGCATCGACTTCAACGCACAACTGTCCTCAACGCAGAGTGACTTAAACGCATGGTTCAAGTATATTTCTTCCCCCGCCAGGATTACTTATCCATCAACGTGGGTGGCTACTTTAGGTCACTAACCTCCGTGAATCAACCGCATCCCATAAGCTTGGCCAACACTTAGCCACCATTTTACTTTCCAAAAATTCTTGCCCTTGCTCACGACCACTTCTCCCTCTGAAACGCATAACCACAATGCATGGCTGCACCCCACGCTTGGTAACGCAAATCAGTGCTTACACGAACCCTTTCTTTATCCAATCATTCACATCTTTAGTTGAATTTGCTGTGTCGCATGCTTTCCATCTTTCACAATTTTAGCCTAGTGTACAAACAATCGCTTTCTTTAGCTTAAAAACAAACATTCCCAACTATTTTGTGGTTACCACTGCAACGCATGAAATCCACATAAATACTAAATCATCATAATCCCTGTGTTCGACCTCGGACTCACCGAGAAAACCTATTCCTTTGCTTATACTTGGGTAAAGGATAGGAAAACTTGACAAGATCACCAACGCATAGTAATAGGACGCATAGCATGTTCAAAGCATGATATGTTGAACGCATAATCACATCATTTAGCACCTTGCGATAGTACAATTTACACATACAAATATCACACAACAATTATTCCCAAGGTTATTCTTCTAACCTTTTCCTTGCACTTAACTACTTTTCTTAAAGATAGATTAGCATGCGTCCACCACATGCACCAGTTTTTATGTTTACTTTACAACCTTCTCCAACACTTGTGAACATTCCTTGGTATAAGTCTATGTGTTACCCAATTTGCTATAGCATTCTATCGTTCCGAGACTTAAATCTCTTTCAACACTTCACAACATAACTTTATTCCTTTCTTGCTTATGCGTTTCACTTCTTTTCCTTCTCGGTTTACTTCCATGCGTCCACCCCTACCATGCGTTACCTAGTCCTGACCATGCGTCCAACATGGTCTTTTACCTCTTTTCTTCATAGACTCTTCAACGCATCGTTTCTTAAAAAGTAGGGTGTGACATCGACGCTTCTTAACGTCGATTTTTCCCTAGCTGTGCGGAGTAATCTCAACACATCAGCGTCATATATTCCTCTATGTGCACATAAGTATTGTAATCTGGGCCGCCCATAATGCCTTCTCCACGTCCCTGAGCATTGGGGTCCCATTTTCATATCCAGGTTACCCATTTGCCTTCTACGAGTCCTTCAGCATTGGGTACCTTTTCTATATCTCGGCTACCCTTTGGCCTTCTCCAAGTCCTTGAGCCTCGATGCCTTTTTAAAGTTTATAAAACACAATATGTTTTGGAAACAGTATATCATAAACTCGTAGTTAACCGTTTTCTATTATAATATCAACCAACATGCTAAACTCAATTCCAAAACTTTAATATCAAACAGCATGCCTTTCAAACAAGTTATTTCCAAATCTTTCATGAAATCTAACATCATACATCATGTTTCTCAGTAAAGTCATGAAATCACATATTATCAATCACCATGCGTTTACAAACTTATAACAAATATCCAACATTTTCAAATGCTTTTCAAATAAAACGCATGCACCGTTCATTGGAAACTCATGAAATCATGTTCATTAAACCAACGATATTAAGTATAGAGAACTCATATTTATTTTGAAAAAACGCAGATGTTACTCACAATATACTTGCTCAAAAATAGTTTCTCCTTCTTCCCGCTATTTCCTCTTTCCCGAGCTTCTTGGACGTAGCGTTCTAACTCTGGAACGCAAGGCTGATTTTCCTCTGTCAGCTTAGTTGAACGCAACCCTGCCCTTAAACGCAAGGTTGATGACTAATGCAAGGTGCAGCCTTACTCTTCCTATTTCTCTTTTGGATGCGTCGACCTCTCTTGGACACAAGGTTCAACTTGAACACAGAGCCTATCTTTGAATGCGGCGTTCACCTTGAACGTTGAGTTCGTCTTAAACACAAGGCTGACCCCCCCTTTCGACGCAAGACAATTTTTTTAACACCAGATGGCTAAGTTGTCGAGAATATCTTCTCTTGGCCGCAGACTTCTACTACGGACGCAAGGATTTCTCCTTTCTGCCTTCTTCTCCCCTTTCTCTCAAGAATTCTCACTTCAGAATCATCATTCACTCATTTTCCTTCAAGGTCCTATTTATAGAGAGCTTGCCATCCCACTTCCCTCTCTTTTTGCCACTTGTTTGCCACATGTCACGCTGCATGCTTAACTAACCATGCATAAATCCAAGCGTCACCTTGCTTGAAACACTTAACATACCTTCTAACACCTCCCACTTATAAGACGTCAAGTCTATATGAAGCCACCTAGCCTTTATAAGCTTATCTTCTGCGTCGAACTAATAACTTGTAGAAATACAAGTTATGATAGCCTTTTTCTTAGAGAAATAGAGATTAAATAGAGAATCATGCGGTACTTTATGCTGAAATTCTACTAATAAATCTTCCATTGCGTTATACTCTTGTATTTTTATGAAGATAATGATTTTACCACTTTTTGAGCCTAAAACGCATGTTTTAACGCAGGAATTCAAACAATGCGTTGACGACTTCTTAACGCAGGACTATGCGTTAGCAATCTGTTCTTCATGGACGCATGATCTGAACGGAACGCGAACAACCTGAAGATGTGTTAACGACTTCTCAACGCAAGACTATGCGTTAGCAACTTATGACGCGTTGACATCAGCCTAACTCTCCTTGAACGCATAATGACCAAAGACGCAAGGCGTAGAAAATCATATCAGAAACTTGAGAGATTGTTGGAAGATTGACACACATGATCTGTGGCTAAAGTGGTGGATCTAAATTGACCCGAGAATTACGCAATTAGGCGAGATGGACGCATGATATCAATTTCGCCGCCAATCAAGTAGATTTTCCATTGATTGCAAACGTAGCATCTGTAAAAGGGCAGTCCTACAAGATGAGAAAGAGTTGTTGATTCTCGGAAGAATTCCTAAGTGACAGCAGAGTTCTCTCCAGACCTCAACCGGAGACGAATAGCTCGAGAGAGAAGAGTCTTCCCTCCGCTTGACCACTTCACAGCAGAACTTCACGCTTCCATCCAGGCGACTCAAGACATTGACGCCTTTTCCTGCTTTCTAGCTTATTTTTCTTTCTTGATTTTAGATTTGTGTCAAGACATTGAGCTATCTAAAATTGTATTCCATTCATCAATATATATTTCTTCCATGTCTACTCATTTCTCTGTACTTTCCGCTGTTTACTTTGAATCCATGAGTAACTAATCTATCAAGGGTCTAGGGTTGCGTTAGCATCTAAATAAGAACCATAGTGTAACTATTGCATCTTGTCAATTGCACTTTTAATCCGATGCTTATGTTCATCTAGCTAATCGATATAAGTAGTAATAATCAAACTTCTCGAGAGGGTAAGTGATTGTGGAACTCAATTGACAAGGCCAAGAAGTGTTACCTGTCTATAGGAATAACCTTGGTTCTTAACACTCTCTTATGCGTTATAGACATATAATGCATAGCGGCTGACAACCGGGAGAAGAGTCACAAGTATGAATAGACTATCACCATGCGTTTTCGATGTTAGATGTTAACCAACCCAAACCCTGTTTTTATCCATTCATTCAAATCATTAGCTGACTTTGCTGTGTCGCATGCCTTTCCATCTTCCACATTTTAGTTTAGTGTACATATTATCGCTTTCTTTAGATTAGAAACAGACAAACTACCCAATTATTCTTGGTTACCACTACAACGCATATAATCCACTTAAATAAAGAATAAACATAATCCCTGTGTTCGACCTCGGACTCACCGAGAAAACCTACTCCTTTGCTTATACTTGGGTAAAGGATAGGAAAACTTGACAGATCACCAACGCATCGCATTTAAGCATAAGTAAGACGCATAGTATGTTCGACGCATAGTGTGTGAAACGCATAATCGTAGCTTACTTGCACCTTGCGTCAGTACATTTCAATTCACAATTTATCTGTACAACAAGTTTTTGGCGCCGTTGCCGAGGACTTGAGATCTGTCTATTCACAACAAGTTTTTGGCACCGTTGCCGGGGATTATTGCATTGATTTAATTATTGTATTATAGTATTCCTCAGTCGACGGACTATAGTAAGTTTCTCCTCTGCCAGAAGCTTCTAACATTATCTGAGTAACGGGAGCAATCCATAACTCAATATTGACCCAGAGATTGAGAGGACCTTCAACCGAAGGACAAGGTAGAATTGAAGAGCGACCAATCATAGATTGGACCTAATTCACACGACTAGTGAGGAATTGCCTGCATAAGCAGGAGGATTATTGGATATGACTTACTCGCATGCCGAAGATATTTTCGACAGAACTTCATGGAATACCAATGAGTGGGTGGACGACGGATATGAATTCTGCTCCACCAATAGAAGGCAAACGCAAGCTGGAATGCTTGAAGCTGATGCTGCCACCAATCTCTCAGCTTAGATCGCTGCCATGACATCTCTGCTGAAGACGATAGTCTTGAATAATCCAGGTAGATCAGTTGCTGCGATGAACGCAATGACTTCGACAGCGTCTGTAAGCTGCTCGCAGTGTGGTGCAGGGCACTTGTATGACATGTGCCCCTACAACCTCCAGTCTATCTGCAGTATTCAAAACAACCCCTACGGTGAGACGTACAATTCGAGTTGGAGGAACCACCTCTGTCACACCCCCTCCCGGATTATCCTCCATAACCCGAGAGGAGATGTGAAGACAGCAACCTTGAATCCTCTGTAAGGTTCACTATCCAACCATTTCCACCCAAGATGACCCAGACGAGGTTCTTGCGTAGGCAAAGCATCCCGAACTCGCTCAATACCTGGAAAATTAGAAAAAAATGGAAAACGTGAGCTAAAGCCCCGTGAGTGACAAGTTTTGTAAACAAGCTTTATTTGAAAACAGGAATGTTACATTTGCACGTATAAAACAAGGATTTAACAATTATTCAACAGAAACATATTTTTCACAAAACTTTATCAATCTCGTAAATCCGTTCCAAAACATATGGAATCGTTTTCCAGAATAATTAAATAGAAAACCGTTTGGTTTTTCAATCTTTTCCCTTAGTTGAGGCGGAGCAAGACTCAACGCTCTCAACGTCGAAAACAACCTTAGTTGGGGTGGAGCAAGACACCTAACGTCGAAATTATCCCTGGCTCGATGCGGAGCAAAACTCGACGCACCAGCCAATCAACCTCTATGTGCATATAGGAACATGGCGGGTTGCCCAAGCACCTTCTCATGTCCCTCAGTATTGGATCCCGGGGAAACTCACGTGCCTTCTCGAGTCCATCAGCACTGAGCCTCCTCTTAAACATTTTATCAATCAGTTTACATAAATAGTTCATCTAAAACCTTTCATAGAAAACAATATATTTCTTGATAAACAACATCTCGCAACGTGCCTTTCAATATCATAAAGCAATCATATAAAACATGCATTTTTGAACAATATGGTCAATCATCATGCGTTTCAAAATAATTCATCACAAAGCCATATCTTATAAGAACATTTTTAATAAAACTGATTTGAAGAAGAAAGGTGTCACTCACAATTCACTTAAAAAATTTCCTCTTTTCCCTTGAAATCCTGCTTTCCCAAGCTCCTTGAACGCAAGGCTTGAGCTTCTAACCCGCAAGGTAGCTGTTTCCACTCTCTAGTAGTTCCGTTGAACGCAGCGTTCTAACTCTGGAATGCAAGGCTCCATTTTCCTCTGTCAGCTCGGTTGAACGCAACCCTGCCCTTCAATGCAAGGTTGGTGACTACCGCAAACCCTGCCCTTCAACGCAAGGTTGATGACTAACGCAAAGTGCAGCCTAACTCTTCTACTCCTTCGGTTGCGTCGACCTTTCTTGGACGCAAGGTCTAGTTTGAACGCATCGTCTATCTTCGAATGCGGCGTTCACCTTGAACGTTGAGTTCGTCTTAAACGCAAGGCTGACCCCTCCTCGACGCAAGACAACCTCTTTAACACCAGATGACTAAGTTATCAAGAATGTCTTCTTTCTTGGCCGCAGACCTCCTTTTACAGACGCAAGGGGTTCCTTCTTTTTGCCTTCATTCTCCTCTTTCTCTCAAGGATTTTTACTTCAGTATCATCAGTCGTTACTCTTCCCTCAGGGTCCTATTTATAGAGGGCTTGCCATCCTACTTCTCCTCTCTTTTTGCCACTTGATTGCCACATGTCACGCTGCATGTCTGACTAACCATGCATTAGTCCAAGTGTCACCTTGCATGAAACACTTAACATGCCTTTCTAACACCTCCTACTTTTAAGGTGTCAAGTTTATATGAAGCCACTTGGCCTTTACAAACTTATCTTATGCGTCCAACATTTTCCAATAGACAACCATTCATTCAACACAACGCCCTCATGCGTTCGTTGAGTTTCCTTTAAGCTTTGAGCTTCACTACTCATTTTTCTAACTCTCAGCCAACTACACTACTATCTTTGACGCATAGAGATAACTTTGTCTTCAACGCATAACAACCTTACCAACGCATGGTAAGCCAAGTACGTTTCTTCCCTCGCCAACGCGGCGATTACTTCAGGTCACAACAACCATTCCTGATCACCTTCAACGCATAGCCGCCCCATTATAACCAATGCTTACACAATGCTACTAGGCGTTAATGACAAACGCGCAATACTATGCGTTTGTACCTCATCGCATCATACCATGCGTCCAACTCCTTCCTTATGTCCATAACAACAACTCCTTCTCAAGCTCTTCCTCTATGTGTTGGTCCTATTGCGTTTACCTTCATCCTGCGTCCATGACCATCTACCTATCCTTGGTGTCACACCCTATCCCAGATACACTCAAAACCTAGGATTGAGCATGATCCTATTTCCCTTACGTAAGACTTTATAAGATAAACACCATAAAAATAGCAAAACAAACAACATTTCCATTATCTCATCAGAAGAACGTTCACTCTTTCAACCAACATGTTTGTATATACACATATAAAGTACAACACATCCCCCTTTCTACCCTCATGAAAGATGTTTATTACAAGATATATGAACAATCTAAATATTTACAACTATCCCAGAGGTTCGCTTCCAGATAGGCCCAGACGAGGTTTTTCTGTAGGCTAGGCGTCCCGGACACGCTCGCTACCTGAAACAACAAACAACAACAACAAACTGGATGAGCAAAAGGCTCAGTGAGTGACCAAAACTACTAAACTATTAATAACAACTATAATCCAGTTTGTGAGCTGGTAAACATCACATAACACATCCCAATGAATTATCAAGAATCACTTTCCACATTGCATATATAACTATCAAATTCTTATGTCTCACAAGCTTGCATCTATTTAGTGCTTTCACTTTCCGTCCCTCAGCACTTACTCATTTATAATTACAGTACCATGTGCCTTCACATGAAATTCCTCAGCATAGGTAGCAAACTCTATCTATGCTCAAGTGCCTTCACTCATGATCCCTCGGCACGAGCTAGTGTGTGATGGATTACTACATGCCTTCACTTACAGTCCCTGAGCATTGTAGTCCATTCTCTACTGTTATTCAAGTGCCTTCTCAAATCCCTCAGCACTTAGTTTCACGTTTACTCACATGTAGTTTTCACCATAAGGTCCCTCAGCCACTTATGTGTTCAGACATTTGTAATAATATTCTCTTAACTCACTAACACATCACATACATAAGGCATACTACCATGAATCATGTTTCCTCATCAATATGCGTACTAAGTTTAACACAAGGTATAACAAACAGTCACGGACAATTGGTCCCAGCTCTAAGTGGGTTATAAGCCTCCTTGAGCTCTTCTTGGCCTGAAAATACATAATCCTCAAGTTTAGTTTCCATAATCTCCCTTTTCCAACATACAATAGTAACGTTACCCTATAGAAAATTGTAGGCTGCCAGCGTTACTCAATAGATACTTAAACTGTACTAGCGATACCGCGTTCATTAAAATCAGCGAGACTACCTTGAGGAGCGATACCCATCGATACTCTAGCGAGAATCATGAGACGCAGAGCCTATCTTTGCGTTGCAGCTTTACTTGCTTCACTGCCCAGTCTCTCGCTCACTCAGCGATACTTTCGCTGCGACAGAACCGTTTCCTTCTTCCTTTCTTCTTCCTTTTTCAACCTGCTAAACATTTCGTTTCAATCAATTTCAGTACTTTCTTCCCTCTACAAACTTGTTAAAATACAGGTCCTTCATCTTACCTCCAAATTTCATGAAGAACATCCTCTCCGTTTAGGACATATCCTTCGACAACTCCAAGTTACCTCTAATCATTCGACAGTTCAACTCCCGTCTCTTCTTCCTAAGTTTGACACACAATTAAACAATTTCAGCTCAAGCATCCTTCATGAAACCTGCTAGAAATCGAGTTAACTTACTAACCTCAAAGTTTCAGCTCTAACCTTCGTCTCTTCAATTTGTTCTTCCTCCAAAACCGAGCATCACTCTGAAGAGATCATAGCAGCCGACACCTCTGTCAAACCCAAGTTTCTTCCACGAATTCAATGAGATTTCTGCTTCAGATCAGCATGAACATCTTCTTCTACCTCCCTCCGATGTTTCGCCTTAACATGGACCCAACTCGAGCTCTGAAATGCAAGCAGAACAATTGAATTCTCAGTCCACTTATATATATATCACCGACTTGTTCTCCATTCCAACTCTATACTATAATCCGTTCAACGCATACCTCCTATGCTCAGCTTCAGCAACGCACACGGCCTCTGATGATATTTCATTTCAAACTCTCCTGCCAAATAGTTAACATACGCATTACTTTCTCTCGGCAAACACTCTTTGTCCAACGCATACCCGCCTTCGATGCGTTTGCCGCATAATAATCCTCGGTACCAAGTGATTCTCCACGCCTTATATCCTCAACGCATCACGACTTCAGCGCATGATAAACTTCCCTCACCTTTGCGTTTACACCAAAATTGTTTCCTCTGCAACAGGTTGCCATCAACGCATAGCTTACACTTAGTCGCTTTCCCACTCCAAATGCAAACCAGCCAACTACTTTTATACATTCACCCATCTCTCGGCCCTTCTCACCTTGCGTTCTTGCAAAAATAGATGCGGGGCTTACAATTACCCTGTAAGTGACTAATTTTGTAAAACTATCATTTGTTCAAAAACAGGCATGTTAAAATCATAATAACGCCATAAACGTAAACGTGATTCAAATACTCATTTCTGTAAAATCATAATTTCAACAATGTAAACAAATCACATATGTTCCTGCCAAAATGATCGTATACGAAAAACAATTCGTTCTCATAACTTTCCCTTAGTCAGGGCGGAGCAAGACTCAACGCACCCAACGTTGAAAACATCCTTAGCTGAGGCGGAGTAAAACTCAACGCACTCAACGTCGATAACAATCCTTAGTTGGGGTGGAGCAAGACTCAACACACCCAACGTCACAACCTCTATGTGCACATAGGAATATGGCAGGTTGCCCAAGTACCTTCTACGAGTTCTTCAGTACTTGGTCCCGGGGAAACTCACATGCCTTCTCATGTTCTTCAGCATTGAGCCTCCTCTAAAACATTTTAGAAACCAGCATTATGCGTGAATATATCACATAAAAATCTTTCATGAAAATCAATTATATCACGATAAACAACTTTTCAAAACATGCCATTCAACATCTTATAGAAACGGATAAAACATGTCTTGTGAACAATATCATCAAACATCATGCTTTTCAAGAAAACAGTTCATCTCAAAGCCATATCTCATAAGAAAAACCAAACTAAACATTTTCAACAAATTTCGTTTCAAAGAAAGAAAAGTGTCACTCACAACTTGTCCTTAGGCCCTGAGCAGATTATATGCCTTTCCGAGCTCTTCTTGGCCTGTAAATACACATTCCTCACGTTACGTTTTCCTTAACTTCCTTTACATGATCATTAAATGTGCATACTTAAACTCTAATCATGATTCACCACCGAGACTCCCTTTCTTTCCTAAAGTACACATAATAAGCGAGATTCTATGTCATTAGCGAGATTACCAACGAGATTTCACCTTACTAGCGAGTTTACTAACGAAATTACACAACAGGTTACGGCACTAGCGACACTACCATAAGCGAAACCAGCGAGACTACCTGAGGAGCGTTACCGAGCGAGAGCCAGCCAGATTTGTGAGAGAAAAACCTTCTTTGCTTGACCAGCGAGACTAGTGTCGTTACTCACTCCAATTCCTAAGCGTTACCTGCTTCCAAATGACATCCGACAGCAGAGTTTCCTTCTTTCTTGAGTTAACTTATTAACCTTAAAATTTCAGCCCAAAATTCAATCTCTTCAGCTCGATATTCACTAAACACCAGACCTGGTCCGAGCTGTGCGACAGCAGATGATGCTTCTGTTTCAGCTTCAGTTTTACCATGAAATCGTCCAAAACCTTGCACGAAATTGCCCTAGGACTCTTCTTCAACCTCTCCATGACGTGCAGCTGAAAGATAGCATAGAAATGAGTTTGGAAATGAGTAGAAAGAAGTCGGCAACATTTTCCTTTCAAATAAAACCACAGCCGACTTTTCCATCCTTATCCTTTTTTTTCTTTTTTCTTTTTTCCTTTTTCTTCTCTTTGTCTTCTTTCCCTTTTGGTTTCCTTTTCTTTTTCTCTTTTTTTTTTTTTTACAAAATAAGATTATTAATATTAATTCACTTAAAGCTTTTGAACGTGCTTACCAATTAGGTGCTTACAATTCATTACCCTCTTTTGAGAATTTCGTCCTCGAAATTCAGGTTAAGTCACTCCGTAAAGAGATGAGGGTATTTGATCTTCATTTGATCTTCACTTTCCCACGTTGCCTCTTCCGCTTTGTGATTTCTCCACAAAACTTTAACAAGCGGTATTGTTTTTGTTCTCAGAACTTGTTCCTTTTGATCAAGAATTTGCACAGGTTCCTCTTCATAAGATAAATCTTCATTTACCTAAATAGGTTGAGCTTCCAAAACATGTGTAGGATATGGAATGTACTTTCTTAGTAGAGAAACATGAAATACATCATGTATTTTAGACAATTCCATAGGTAACGCCAACCGATAAGCCGACGGTCCTATGCGTTCCAGAATCTCATAAGGCCCAATATATCTTGGACTCAACTTCCCTTTCCTTCCGAATCTCAAAATTCCTTTCCAGGGAGATAACTTCAAGAAGACTTTATCACCAACTTCAAACTCTAAATCTCGACGCCTCTTATCAGCGTAATTCCTCTATCGGTCCTGTGCAGTCTTTAACCTTTCTCTTATGAATTTCACATTCTCAGATGTGGTCTGGACTAATTCTGGTCCCATTAATTTTCGTTCTCCTACTTCACCCCAGCATACGGGAGTTCTGCAGCGCCTGCCATACAATGTCTCATAAGGTGCCATTCCAATGCTGGAATGATAACTATTATTATAGGCAAACTCCATCAAAGACAGGTGGATATCCCAGCTTCCTTTAAAATGCAGCACACATGCACGCAACATATCCTCTAAAGTTTGAATTGTTCTTTCCGATTGCCCATCAGTTTGAGGATGGAAAGCTGTACTAAACTTAAGTTTAGTTCCCAATGCTTGCTGCAAACTTGGCCAAAACTTAGATGTAAACCTTGGATCCCTATCAGAGACAATGGATACAGGTGCTCCATATTGACTTACTATTCTGTCAACATACAGTTTGGCCAATTTATCCAAAGTAAAGGTCACTTTGACTGGAAGGAATCATGCAGTTTTAGTAAATCTGTCTACTATCACCCAAATTCCATCATGACCACTAAGAGTTTTAGGAAGACCAAATAACAAATCCATCGTGATATGCTTCCATTTCCACTCAGGTACAGGAAGTGGTTTTAACAGTCCACCAGGTTTTTGTCTTTCTGGTTTAACTTGCTGACATATCAAACATCTTGCTACACATTCAGCAATTTCCCGTTTCATTCCTGGCCACCAATAATATCCTCTCAAGGTCCTGTATATCTTTGTACTACCGGGATGCATTGCATAAGCAGAACTATGAGCTTCCTCTAGAATGGCATTTTTCAATGTCAAGTCATTTGGGACACACAATCTTCCTTGTTTCAATAAAGCTCCGTCACTTCTTATCTCAAAATCTGTTCTTTTCTTAAGATTTACTTCTTCCACTATTTTTCTAAGTACGGAGTCTTCCATCTGTTTATTAACAATCTCATCTGTCAAAGTAGGTCTTAGATGGAAGTGCACAAACAAACCTCCTAATTCATCCACCGATAAAGATGCGTTTGAACGCCTAAACTCCGTTGTTAATTCCGCATTAATAGCGTTCATTGAAGCCTTGGCTCGCCTCAACTTCCTACTCAATGCGTCGGCCACCACATTAGCCTTTCCTGGATGGTATTCTATCGAACAATCATAGTCTTTAATCAATTCCATCCATCTTCTCTGTCATAAATTTAACTCCTTTTGATCAAAGATGTACTTCAAACTTTTATGATCGGAAAGAATACGACATCTTTCTCCGTACAAGTAATGTCGCCAAATTTTCAAGGCTAACACAACTGCTGCCAACTCCAGATCATGCGTCGGATAATTACATTCATGCTTCTTCAGTTGCCTTGACGCATAGGCAATTACTTTTCCCTTCTGCATAAGTACACATCCTAACCCCTGTCGTGACGCATCGCAATACACTTCAAACTCCATTCCAGGGGTGGGCAATGTCAATATTGGTGCTGACACTAATTTTTCCTTCAACCTTTGAAAACTCTGTTCACATTCATTTGTCCATTCAAATTTGGCTACCTTCTTGGTTAAGCTCGATAAGGGTAGTGCTATTTTCGAAAATCCTTCCACAAACCGGCGATAATAACCTGCTAATCCTAGAAAACTACGAACTTCCGTCACATTAGTAGGTCTTTCCCAGTTAATTATCGCCTCTATCTTCTGTGGATCTACACTTACCCCCTCGGCCGACACCACATGTCCTAGGAACATAACACGGTCAAGCCAAAATTCACATTTACTGAATTTAGCATACAATCTCTCATTACGCAATGTTTGTAATATCACTCGGAGGTGTTCTGTATGCTTTTCCTTATTCTCAGAATATACTAGTATATCATCGATAAACACTACAACGAATTGATCAAGGTATGGGTGGAATATGCGATTCATGAGATCCATAAATACAGCTGGAGCATTTGTCAATCCAAAAGGCATTACTAGAAAGTCGTAATGTCCATACCTCGTTCTAAATGCAGTCTTTGGTATATCTGTTTCTTTAATCTTCACCCATGATATCCAGATCGTAGATCAATCTTGGAGAATACTGAAGCACCCTTAAGTTGGTCAAACAAGTCATCAATGCGAGGTAATGGATACTTATTACGTATTTTTACCTTATTCAACTGATGATAATCAATACATAATCTAAGTGTGCCATCCTTCTTCTTCACAAACAACACCGGTGCTCCCCACGGTGACACACTAGGTCGTACATACCCCTTGTCAATCAATTCCTGCAATTGTACTTTCAGTTCCTTTAACTCTTTTGGCGCCATTCTATACGGAGTTTGCGAAATTGGTGCGGTTCCTGGGATTAATTCAATGGAGAATTCTATCTCTCTATCAGGTGGCAAACCAGGTAGCTCATCTGGAAACACATCTAAGAATTCACTTACTACTGGAATATCCTCTAGTCGCAACTTACTGGCCTGTGCATCAATCACATAAGCAAGGTATGCCGAACAACCCTTGCTTAACAATTTCCAAGCCTTAACTGCAGATATTATACAAGTAGGAAGAATTCTCCTGTCCCCCCTAAAATAACTTCAGTCCCTTCAAATCCCTCAAACACAACTTCCTTTTGGAAGCAATCCATAGTGGCACGATATTTGGATAAGAAATTCATTCCTAATATCACATCAAATTCCTGAATATCTAAGGGTATCAAGTTGGCTATCATGGCCACACCATCCATTTCTATCATACAATCTTTATACACCTTACTAGCTACCAACACATCACCAACAGGAGTATAAACAGACAGTTCCTCAGGCAAAAGTTCTAATGTGCTATTTATTTTTACAGCAAACATTTTAGCAATAAAAGAATGGGTAGCACCAGGGTCTATTAAAACGTGAGCAGAAGTATTACAAATAGAAAGTGTACCAGTAACCACATTAGGGGCGTCATCAGCTTCTTGTTGAGTCATAGCAAAGATTTTTCCTTGCTGTCTTGATCGTCCAGTAACTCCCTTCTGCTTTGTTCCACTAGTTCCCTCATCAACAGTTCCAGCAGATCTTTGTGGCTGACCAACCACATGTGAGGCAGTTCTCTGCTTAGGCTTATCTTCTTGCATCATTTGAGGGCATTCTCGTTTAAAATGACCAATCTATCCACAGTTATAACATGCATTGACTCTAGACTGTCCCCAATGATACTTCCCGCAGGTGGGACATAACGGTTTCTGCGTGGAACTAGCTGTGGACTCACCAGGTCGTCCACTTCAAGAACCTTCTACTGACTGTGCTGAACCATCAAAGTTCTTTGGTCCTTGCCCCCGTATACCTCCACCAGTACTGGTCTTGGAAGTAGTCTGTCCGCTCGATCTAGTTTTGAAGTTTCCTTCTTTAAACACACCAGGTACAAATCTTCTTCCTGACTGTCCCAGAGTAACACCAGAAGAGTGGACTACACGTCCACTTTTAGATGAATCACGCTCCATCTTCTTTTCCATCAAACTCCTTTCCACCCGCATAGCTGCCTCCACTAATCTGGAAAAATCCGTCCATTCAGCACTGGCGGTCACCGGAGTTCGTATCTCCTCCCGTAACCCTTCTTCAAACCTCTTACATCTGTCAGTCTCATCTGCAATAATCGTCGTGGCATATTTAGATAGTTATGTGTATTTCTTCTCATATTCTGCCACTGACATAGATCCTTGTATCAACCTCAAAAACTCATTCCGTTTAGCATCTCGGAATGATCTTGGACAATATTTCTCTTGGAAGGCCTTCTTAAACTCATTCCAGTCTATTTTTTCTGTGTCTCCTCTTCTGCTTTCCACAATCCTCCACCAATCTTCTACCCCTTTTTGGAGCAAAAATACTGCCAATTCCACTTTTCTGTCTTCAGGGCATCTCATTACACGATAGCATTTCTCGAGCAAATTTAGCCATGCTTCTGCTTCAACAGGATCTACGGTGCCCTCAAAAGGAGTAGCACCTAAAGCCTTTAATCTTTCAATACTGTATTTCTCTTCTGGATCTAACTCCACTGATCCAATGCTTGCAGCCAGTCTCTGAGCAATTCTAGTAAATAGTTGTTCGTCGACATTGACCTCAGCTTGAGGATGACTAGATTCACCCTCAGACATATCTCCACGGTTTCCAGTAGCTTTAGGAGTTCCGGCTACTGCTTGCCTAGCTCGCCTGCCTCGAGGTGGCATGTTTCCTATAGGACAATACGACATTATCATTTACTAACAATATACATGTTCCTACACTACAATGCATGATCCTATTCCCAAGACTCTTTCGCTCTGATACCAACTTGTCACACCCCTTACCGGATTACCTACCTATGCTGAAAGGGAATGTGAAGACAATAAACATCACCCCTCTTGTGACGCATATTGTCTCTTCTTACATATCTTCCTGTGCACACATTTAAACATATACATTCATAGAACTCAGCCCTATTACACATGATCATAATATCATAGTCCTTCCTGTACAAAGTACATTTTTATCATATCACATAATTAAACTTCCATACATCCACCATACATTTGTACAAAACTACATTACGATCCCCACTCTTTACACAACTTGATCTACATGCCACCTACATAAGGTTATATACAACGTACAACTCTCAAACGTGACTGAATTTCGAGAACTCGAGACTTAGGCAGGGTGAGCTGAAGTAGGCTAAGCACCGGGAACGTCCTTGTTACCTGGGGGGAAAAGAAAACATCGAAAACGTGAGCTAAAAGCCCTGTGAGTGACTAATTTTGTAAAACTATCATTTGTTCAAAAACAAGCATGTTAAAATCATAATAACGCCATAAACGTAAACGTGATTCAAATACTCATTTCTGTAAAATCATAATTTCAACAATGTAAACAAATCACATATGTTCCTGCCAAAATGATCGTATACGAAAAACAATTCGTTCTCATAACTTTCCCTTAGTCAGGGCGGAGCAAGACTCAACACACCCGACGTCGAAAACATCCTTAGCTGAGGCGGAGTAAAACTCAACGCACTCAACGTCGATAACAATCCTTAGTTGGGGTGGAGCAAGACTCAACACACCCAACGTCACAACCTCTATGTGCACATAGGAATATGGCGGGTTGCCCAAGTACCTTCTACGAGTTCTTCAGTACTGGGTCCCGGGGAAACTCACATGCCTTCTCATGTTCTTTAGCATTGAGCCTCCTCTAAAACATTTTAGAAACCAGCATTATGCGTGAATAGATCACATAAAAATCTTTCATGAAAATCAATTATATCACGATAAACAACTTTTCAAAACATGCCATTCAACATCTTATAGAAACGGATAAAACATGCCTTGTGAACAATATCATCAAACATCATGCTTTTCAAGAAAACAGTTCATCTCAAAGCCATATCTCATAAGAAAAACCAAACTAAACATTTTCAACAAATTTCGTTTCAAAGAAAGAAAAGTGTCACTCACAACTTGTCCTTAGGCCCTGAGCGGATTATATGCCTTTTCGAGCTGTTCTTGGCCTGTAAATACACATTCCTCACGTTACGTTTTCCTTAACTTCCTTTACATGATCATTAAATGTGCATACTTAAACTCTAATCATGATTCACCACCGAGACTCCCTTTCTTTCCTAAAGTACACATAATAAGCGAGATTCTATGTCATTAGCGAGATTACCAACGAGATTTCACCTTAATAGCGAGTTTACTAACGAAATTACACAACAGGTTACGGCACTAGCGACACTACCATAAGCGAAACTAGCGAGACTACCTGAGGAGCGTTACCGAGCTAGAGCCAGCGAGATTTGTGAGAGAAAAACCTTCTTTGCTTGACCAGCGAGACTAGTGTCGTTACTCACTCCAATTCCTCAGCGTTACCTGCTTCCAAATGACATCCGACAGCAGAGTTTCCTCCTTTCCTGTTTGTTCTCACTTCTGTCAATTCAAAGTCATATTTCCAGCCAGATTTAGAATTTTTTTCCTTCTACAAACTTGTAGAGAAACATGTTTTCTATCTTACCTCAAAATTTCCTGGCTTAACTCGTCCTGGTTCGTCAGATATTGCAAGTTTTCTCCGCGCTACTCTAGATTGCACAGAAAATTCGTATCAGTAACTTCCAGCTAAAAGTTCACATGTTTTTATTCCATTTCAACTCAGGCATTCTTCATAAAATTTGTTCAAAATTGAGTTAACTTACTAACCTTAAAATTTCAGCCCAAAATTCAATCTCTTCAGCTCGATATTCACCAAACACTAGACCTGGTTCGAGCTGTGCGACAGCAGATGAAGCTTCTGTTTCAGCTTCAGTTTTACCATGAAATCGTCCAAAACCTTGCACGAAATTGCCCTAGGACTCTTCTTCAATCTCTCCATGACGTGCAGCTGAAAGATAGCCTAGAAATGAGTTTCGAAATGAGTAGAAAGAAGTCGGCAACATTTTCCTTTCAAATAAAACCACAGCAGACTTTTCCATCCTTATCCTTTTTTTTCTTTTTTCTTTTTTCCTTTTTCTTCTCTTTGTCTTCTTTCCCTTTTGGTTTCCTTTTCTTTTTCTCTTTTTTTTTTTTTACAAAATAAGATTATTAATATTAATTCGCTTAAAGCTTTTGAACGTGCTTACCAATTAGGTGCTTACATTTCTAGACTAGTGGAGGCAGCTATGCGGGTAGAAAGGAGTTTGATGGAGAAGAAGATGGAGCGTGATTCATTTAAAAGTGGACGTGTAGTCCACTCTTCTGGCGTTACTTCGAGACAGTCAGGAAGGAGATTTGTACCTGGCGTGTTTAAAGGAGGAAACTTCAAAGCTAAATCGGGCGGACAGACTACTTTTAAGACCAGTACCAGTGGAGGTACACGGGGGCAAGGACAAAAGAATGTTGGTGGTCCAGCGCAGTCAGTAGAAGGTTCTCGAAGTGGACGACCTGGTGAGTCCACAGCTAGTTCCACACAGAAACCACTGTGTCCCACCTGCGAGAAGTATCATTGGGGACAGTGTAGAGCCAATGCATGTTATAACTGTGGACAGACTGGTCATTTTAAACGAGAATGCCCTCAATTGATGCAAGAAGACAAACCTGAGCAGAAAACTGCCTCACATGTGGTGGGTTAGCCACAAAGAGTTGCTAGAAATGTTGATGAGGGAACTAGTGGGACAAGGCAGAAGGGAGCTACGGGGCGATCAAGACAGCAAGGAAAAATCTTTGCTATGACTCAACAAGAAGCCGATGATGCTCCTAATGTGGTTACCGGTACTATTTCTATTTGTAATACTTCTGCTCATGTTTTAATAGATCCTGGTGCTACACATTCTTTTATTGCTAAAGTGTTTGCTAAAAGAGTAAATAGTATAATAGAATCATTACCTGAGGAACTGTCTGTTTATACTCCTGTTGGTGATGTGTTGCTAGCTAGTGAAGTGTATAAAGATTGTATGATAGAAATGGATGGTGTGGCTATGACAGCCAACTTGATACCCTTAGATATTCAGGAATTTGATGTGATATTAGGGATGGATTTCTTATCTAAATATCGTGCTACTATGGATTGCTTCCAAAAGGAAGTTGTGTTCAAAAGATTTGAAGGAACTGAAGTTATTTTCAGAGGAGACAGGAAAATTCTTTCTACTTGTGTTATATCTGTAGTTAAGGCCAGGAAGTTATTGAGCAAGGGTTGTTCAGCATACCTTGCTTATGTGATTGATGCACAGATTAGTAAGTTGAAACTAGAAGATATTCCAGTGGTAAGTGAATACCTGGATGTATTTCCTGAAGAACTACCTGGGTTGCCACCTGACAGGGAAATAGAATTCTTTATTGAATTAATCCCAAGAACTGCACCAATTTCACAAACTCCATACAGAATGGCACCAAAGGAATTAAAGGAACTGAAAGTACAATTGCACGAATTGATTGACAAGGGGTATGTACGACCTAGTGTGTCACCGTGGGGAGCACCGATGTTGTTTGTGAAAAAGAAGGATGGCACACTTAGATTATGTATTGACTACCGTCAGTTGAATAAGGTAACAATACGTAATAAGTATCCATTACCTCGCATTGATGATTTGTTTGATCAACTTAAAGGTGCTTCAGTATTTTCCAATATTGATCTACGATCTGGATATCATCAGGTAAAGATCAAGGGAACAGATATACCAAAGACTGCATTTAGAACGAGGTATGGACATTATGAATTTCTAGTAATGCCTTTCGGATTAAAATGCTCCAGCTGTATTTATGGACCTCATGAATCGTATATTCCATCCATACCTAGACCAATTTGTTGTAGTGTTCATCGATGATATACTAGTATATTCTGAGAATAAAGAAAAGCATACAGAACATCTTCGTGTAGTATTACAGACATTACGTAATGAAAGATTGTATGCTAAATTCAGTAAATATGAATTTTGGCTTGATCACGTTATGTTTCTAGGACATGTGGTGTCAGCAGAAGGGGTAAGTGTAGATCCACAGAAAATAGAGGCGATAGTTAACTGGGAAAGACCGACTAATGTGACAGAAGTTCGTAGCTTTTTGGGATTAGCAGGTTATTATCGCCGATTTGTCGAAGGATTTTCGAAAGTAGCACTACCCTTATCAAGCTTAACCAAGAAAGTAGCCAAGTTTGAATGGACAAACGAATGTGAGCAAAGTTTTCAAAAGTTGAAAGAAAGATTAGTGTCAACACCAATATTAACATTGCCTACCCCTGGAGTGGAGTTTGAAGTGTATTGCGATGCGTCACGACAGGGGTTAGGATATGTACTCATGCAGAAAGGAAAAGTAATTGCCTATGCGTCGAGGCAGCTGAAGAAGCACGAAAGTAACTATCCAACGCATGATTTGGAGTTAGCCGCAGTGGTGTTAGCCTTGAAAATTTGGCGACATTACTTGTACGGAGAAAGGTGTCGCATTCTTTCCGATCACAAAAGTTTGAAGTATATCTTTGATCAAAAGGAACTAAATTTACGACAGAGAAGATGGATGGAATTGATTAAAGACTATGATTGCTCCATAGAATACCATCCAGGAAAAGCCAATGTGGTGGCCGACGCATTGATCAGAAAGTCAAGACAAGTCAAGGCTTCAATGAATGCTATCAAGGCGGAATTAACAATAGAACTTAGGCGGTCAAACGCATCTTTATCGGTGGACGCATTAGGAGGGTTGTTTGCACACTTCCATCTAAGACCTACTCTGACAGAGGAGATTGTTAATAAACAGATGGAAGACTCAGTACTTAAGAAAATAATAGAAGAAGTGAATCTTAAGAAAAGGGCAGATTTTGAGATTTGGAGTGATGGAACTTTATTGAAACAAGGAAGATTGTGTGTTCCCAACGATTTAACATTGAAAAACGCCATATTAGAGGAAGCTCATAGTTCTGCCTATGCGATGCACCCCGGTAGTACCAAAATGTACAGAACTTTGAGAGGATATTATTGGTGGCCAGGAATGAAGCGAGAAATTGCTGAATGTGTAGCAAAATGCCTAATATGTCAGCAAGTTAAACCGGAAAGACAGTGACCTGGTGGACTCTTAAAACCACTTCCAGTACCTGAATGGAAATGAGAACACATTACAATGGATTTCTTATTTGGACTTCCTAGAACTCCTAGTGGCTATGATGAAATTTAGGTGATATTAGACAGACTTACTAAAACCGCCAGATTCCTCCCAGTCAAAGCGACTTCTACCTTGGATCAATTGGCTAAATTGTATGCTGATAGAGTAATAAGTCAATATGAAGCACCGGTATCAATTGTTTCTGATAGAGATCCAAGGTTTACGTCTAAATTTTGGCCAAGTTTGCAGCATGCGTTGGGAACTAAACTTAAGTTTAGCACAGCCTTCCATCCTCAAACTGATGGACAATCAGAAAGAACAATTCAAACTTTAGAGGATATGCTGCGTGCGTGCTTGTTGCAATTTAAAGGGAGCTGGGATACTCACCTATCTTTGATGGAGTTTGCCTATAATAATAACTATCATTCCAGCATTGGAATGGTACCTTACGAGGCGTTATATGGTAGGCGTTGCAGAACTCCTATATGCTGGGGTGAGGTAGGAGAACGGAAGTTAATAGGGCCAGAATTAGTTCAAACCACTTCTGAAAATGTGAAATTTATAAGAGAAAGATTGAAAACCGCACAGGACCGACAAAAGAGTTACGCAGATAAGAGGCGTCGAGATTTAGAATTTGAAGTTGGAGATAAAGTCTTCTTGAAATTATCTCTTTGGAAGGGAATATTGAGATTTGGAAGGAAAGGAAAATTAAGTCCAAGATACATTGGACCTTATGAGATTCTGGAACGCATAGGACCTTCAGCTTACCGATTAGCGCTACCTACGGAATTGTCCAAAATACACGATGTGTTCCATGTCTCTCTATTGAGGAAGTATATTCTCGATCCTACGCATGTTTTAGAAACTCAACCTATTCAGATAAATGAAGACTTATCCTATGAAGAAGAGCCTGTGCAAATTCTTGACTGCAAAGAACAAGTATTAAGAACAAAAACGATACCGCTTGTGAAGGTCTTATGGAGAAATCATCAAGTCGAAGAGGCAACATGGGAAAGTGAAGAGCAAATGAAAATCAAATACCCTCACCTTTTCTTACCGTAATCCCACTTGAATTTCGAGGACGAATTTCTTAAAAAGGGGGTAAGGAATTGTAAGCACTGATTTGCGTTGCCAAGCGTTGGGGTGCGGCCATGCGTTTGTGGCTATGCGTCTCAAAGGGAGAAGCGGTCGTGAGCGAGAGCAAGAATTTTTGGAAAGTAAAAATTGTGGCTAAGTGTTGACTAAGTCCATGCGTTTGTGGTTGATTCACGGAGGTTAGTGAGCTGAAGTAGCTACCCGCGTTGAAGGATAGGTGATACTGGCGGGGGAAGAAATGTGCGTGAACCATGCGTTTAAGTCACTCTGCGTGGAAGACAGTTATGCGCTGAGTTGATGCGTCGAAGACAGAATGGTCTTGACGCGACAAAATAGTGGTGTGTGACGGGAAGGTATGCGTAAAAAATAGGAGGCGTTGAGGACGACACCATGCGTTGGGTATGGTCAGCTGCTGAGGCGTTGGAAGAGAAGTTAACTTGAGTGCCTCGCGTTGAGATAAGAACCCTGCGCTGGTCTGCAGGTAAGGGTAAGTCAGCAACATAAGCCCTGGTGTTTGTAAAGGCTAAGTCGGTAGTATATATAGCTAAATTAATTAAATGTTTAATCATTTTTAAGACATTTCGAGAGCTTAAGTCGGTTCCATATTTTAGACAAACTTCAGAAGAAGATTGAGGAAGGTGTTCTTGAGAATTTTGAACGAAATTCGACTCATATTGATGTTGAAAACTAAGCTGGAAGAGAGGAATGACTGAAGTCACATGGTTCGAGCAGTGACTGATAATCAGAGTAGAACGTGTGTAGGAAGCCGAGTTTAGAGCTGAAACTTGGAGGTTAGTAAGTTAACATAATTTCTAACAACTTTTGTGGAGGATGGTAATGCGGAAATTGAAGATTTATTATGTGAATACTTAGGAAAAGCAGAGTTTACAAGATTGTTACGCAATCTGGAACAGCAGGAGGTGATTCCGGAATACCGTGAGAACGAGGAGGAGTTAAGCTTTGAAACTTTGAGGTAAGCTATAGAACTTAATTTCCTATAAGTTTGTAGAAGAGAAGAAGTCCTGAATCCGTATGGAATTGTGACTTTTAATAGATTGAAGTAAGAACAAGAAGAAAGGAAGGAATTACAGTGCAGAGTGCCGCTGAGAAATTAAGTGTCGGCATACTGTCTGGGTACTAATAGCGAGACGGGTGTCACTGAGACGCAAAGGAGTCTTCCGTCTCACAGATCTCGCTAGATAACGCTGAGTATCGCTGCTAAGGTAAGGTAACGCTTGTGTTGCTCCATTAAGTATCGCTAGTAACAGTTCTTATTGGTTGGTATCGCTAGGATTCTCGCTTATAAGTTAGTTTAGAAAAGGAAGAAGATTTAATGTTAAATAACGCAAGGTACATGTCTCTTGCAGGCCAAGAAGAAATAGGGAAAGTGTATAACCCACGTAAAGCCTAGAAAGAGTTGTGAGTGACTATTTTATTCTTCAATTCTATTTTATCAAAAAATGTTCTTATGAAGTATGATTTACAATGAACTATTTAATATGTATAATGTTGATTGCATTACTCGTAAGGCATGTTATATATTTTTAAAGAGGATAGAAAGCATTTTTATGAAATGTTATTGAATAAAGTTTTGTATGATTTCTATGAAAGGATTTTCATATGAACTATTATGTGAATGAAATTCTAAAACGTTTTAGAGGAGGCTCAGTGCTCAAGGACACGAGAAGGCACGTGAGTTTCCCCGGGACCCAGTACTGAAGGACACGAGAAGGTACTTGGGCAACCCCTCATATTCCTATGTGCACATAGAGGTTGATTTGGCTGGTGCGTCGAGTTTGCTCCGCATTGAGCCAGGGACGATTTCGACGTTGAGTGCGTAGAAGCGTTGCTCCGCCTCAACTAAGGGAAAAGTTTGAAAAACTAAACTATGATTGATAAACTCCTTGGAAAACACTCTTGTATGATTTAAGATTTGATTCATTGAGAATAATGGATTTTATGGAAAGCATGTTTAAATTGAATAAATGTTAAACACTTACTTATTCGTTATACGTAACATGCCTGTTTTCGAAGAATGCTCGTTTTACAAAGATTTGTCACTCACTGGGCTGTTAGCTTATGTTTTCCAATGTTTTCCTTTTCTCCCCCCAGGTAGCAAGGACGTTCTTGGTGCTTAGCCTACTTCAGCTCAGCCTGCCTAAGTCTCGAGTTCTCAAAATACAGTCAAGTCCGAGAGTTGTACGTGGCATATGTTTTATGTTTTATGTAAATGGCACATAGATCATGTAGTTTTGAGTGGGGATTGTTGGTGGAGTTTTGTACATTGTATGATGGATATGGAAGTGAAATTATGCTATGTAATAAAAGTGTGCTCTATACAGGGAATTATATCAAGTTATAAGCATGTGTAGTATGACTGAGTTCTATGTATGTATATGAGTAAATGTATGCATAGGAAGGAAGGTAAGAAGAGACAATATGCGTCACAAGAGGGGTGGTGTTTATTGTCTTCACATTTCCTTTAGGGATAGGTAGGTAATCCGGGAGGGGGTGTGACACTAATGCCCCTCTAAGCTGATCAAACAAATAATCAATACGGGGCAAAGGATATCTATTGCGTATTGTTACCTTATTTAATTGGCGATAATCAATACACAATCTCATAGTTCTGTCCTTTTTCTTCACGGACAACACCGGTGCGCCCCACGGGGACACACTTGGTCTAATATACCCTTTATCCACTAGCTCCTGTAACTGCACCTTTAACTCCTTCAATTCCGATGGTGCCATACGGTATGGTGCCTGCGAAATAGGTGTTGTTCCAGGAATTAAATCAATGGTAAACTCCACTTCCCTGTCAGGTGGTAACCCTAACAGTTCTTCGGGAAACACATCAAGGAAATCTCGCACTACTGGTACATCCTCTGGTTTCAACTTCTCTGACTTAGTTTCTATTACATGAGCTAAATATGCTTCACAACCCTTACTCAATAGCTTCCTGGCCTTTACTGTGGAGATTACACAGGTAGGAAGAATACGTCTTCTTCCTTTAAAAACCACCTCAACACCATCTGGCTTTGCCAACCACACTTCTTTCTTGAAACAATCAACTTTTGCATGGTATTTTGATAGAAAATCCATGCCCAAAATAATATCAAACTCCAACAATGCTAGAGGTAATAGATCAGTCAACCATATCACACCATCAATTACAATTTCACACTCAAGATAAGCATATTCAATAACAATAGTTTCCCCAATAGGGGTATGTACTAGCAACGCTTCAGACAAAGGCTCTAATTTCCTATTTATATGCACAGCAAATTTATATGATACAAATGAGTGGGTAGCCCCTGAATCTATCAACACATGTGCATATTTAGAACAAATAGTAATCATACCCGTGACTACGTCCGGCGCCGCCTCGGCCTCTTGCTTTGTCACAGCAAACACCTGTCCTTGCAGTCTTGATCTACCTGCAAAACTTCTCTGTCGGCTTCCACTACTTCCCTCTCCAACTCCCATATCTTGTCTAGTCTGATTTACTGTCTGTGATACAGTTCTCTGTTCTGTTCCTCTCCCCTTCTTAGGTTGAGGACATTCTCTTCTAAAATGCCCTGACTGTCCACAATTATAACAAACATCAGGCCCTACAAAACATTGTCCCTAGTGGTTGTTACCACAAGAAGTGCAATGCGGTTTCCGTGCTGCTAGCCACAGACTCACTAGGCTGACTGAATTGTGACCGTCCTGTAGATACAGATGTCTGAGGATACCTTCCCCGTCCTCTCTGTGTATTTCCTCCTTGTGACCCTCCTGGAAAATATGAACCACTAGAACGGGCTTTAAACCTTCCCTTATTAGAGACTCCGGGTGCAAAACGTCATCCCTCTCCTTGATAAGTCTGCACCCGAGATGAACTGTGAGTCTGTCCAGTCCTATTTTCGCTTCTATCAACTCCTTCTCCCGCTAAACTCTTCTCTACTCTCATGGCTGCTTCCACTAGTTTTACAAAATCCATCCATTATGTGCTTGCCGTTACTGGGGTCCGGATTTCACTGCGCAAGCCTTCCTCGAATCGCTTGCACTTATCAGCTTCCTCTGCCACCAATGCCAAAGCATACTTGGCAAGCTCTATAAATTTCTTCTCATATTCCGCAACAGACATGTTTCCTTGTACTAAATTTAAGAATTCTTTCCTTTTCTCGTCACAAAACGATTTAGGATAATACTTCTCCTGAAAAGATTTCTTGAAATCTGCCTAAGTTAAAGAGCCCACATCAGTGTTCCTCTACTCAATCAATCGCCACCAATCTTCAGCTCCCTTCTAAAGCATAAACGTGGCCAAATCAAGTTTCCTGTCTTCCGGACAGTGCATAACTTTGAAGCATTTTTCTACCTAATTTAGCCATGCTTCAGCTCCCGCTGGATCCGTGGTGCTTTCAAACACCTGAGCACCCAATGCTTTGAATCGTTCTATTTCGAATTTCTTCTCAGGATCTCCCTGGACTGACTCCATACTTGCTGCCAATCTCTGGGCTATCCTGCTAAAAGTTGTTCCTCCATGTTAATACTCGCCTGAGGATTGCTAGATTCTCCCTCAGACGCCTGTCTCTTCTCTCTGGTAGCGTGCGATGTCACGGCGCCTCCCCGCCTACCTCGTCTGGTTCCTCTGGGCGTGTTCCTATAACAACATATGTAATCAATTTACTGTTAACATATTCCTATCTACTATGCATGATTCACAGCCCCAAAACCTTATGCTCTGATACCAAAATGTCACACCCCCTCCCTGATTACCCTCACTACTCGGGGAGTGAGTGCGAACCAGCACACATCTGTATTCTAAAATAACTATCGAACAATCAACTACCATTCATTCAATCCTATCTATAAGCCATATGATCACATAAAATATTAAAACTCATCAAGGAAAGTATTCTCTATAAACACTCAAAACAGAACCCACTACAATCCCAAAGAACATGTTAACAAAATGAAACATGTACAAATTCTGTGTATTTACAACTATCCCAGAGGACTGATCCAAAATAAACCCAGACGAGGATCTCCTGTAGGCTAGGCGTCCCGGACACGCTCGCTACCTGAAACAAACAAACAAACAGAAGAAACGCGTGAGCCTAATGCCCAGTGAGTGATGAAAAACTTCCAACTATCCAAAATACTACTTGAGTTGGCATAAAACATCATAAACCACCACATATATACATATCACCAGAAATTTCTAAGTTATCTCATGCTATAAAGCACCATTAATTCAAATATGCCTTTCCAGCTGTGGCGGAGCGACGCTCAACGCACATAACTTCATGTACCAATTCTTATCACAAACACATCTGATTACTTCCACACTACTTCCCTTGACATTGTAATCACTCAAGTGCCTTCACCTATTGTCCCTCAACCTTGAGTTTTATCATATCAGAGTTCCCATGTGCCTTCACACTAAATTCCCTCAGCACTGGGTTCCCAAACAGTCCACTGCTCAAGTGCCTTCACCTGTGATCCCTCAGCACTGAGCTAACACATACATTGGATTTCCGCATGCCTTCACATATTGTCCCTGAGCATTGGAATCCACATCAACCAACTATTCAAGTGCCTTCCCACATGGTCCCTGAGCACTGAATATCATATACAATCTTTAATCCTTTCAGCACAACACAAATTCTATCCTTAACTACTCCATAAGACAGATTTCACATACTCATTATTATTAAAAGAGGTTAAGTAAGTTTAAGGAATTAACAAGAAATCACTCACAACTTGTCTTAGCTCCGAGTGGATTATACACCTTCCTGAGCTCTTCTTGGCCTGTAAATACACATTTCCCATGTTAAGTTCTCCTTGAACTTCCTTCCCATGATCAATAAATAAGCATAATCAAATTCTACTCTTGCTTCTTTAACCAAACTCCTTTTTCTGAAAATTTCATACTTAGCGAGACACTATGTCCCTAGCGAAACTACCAGCGAAAAACACTCGGCCAGACACTGCACTAGCGATACCGAAAGACACGAGACTAACGAGATTACCTGAAGAGCGATACCCAGCGAGACTCAGCGAGATCTGTGAGACGCAAAACCCTTTGCATTACTAGCGTTACTCGCTTCGCTACAATATCTTCAGCTCTTCAGCGATACTACTGTCTGAGCGACGCCTAACAGCCTCTGTTCTCTACTTTTCCTTCTGACTCTTTCTTCAACCTGCTATATATCGCATTCCGACCAAAATTAGAACTTCCTTTCCTCTACGAACTTGTAAAGAAACAAGTCTTTTATCTTACCTTAGAGTCTCGTGAGGGTAACCCTCTTCGTTTGAGATATATCCCTAAACAACCCCGAATTACTTCTAATCGTTCAACAGTTCAGCTCCAATCTCTTCTACCTGGAGTTTAACACATATTTACTCAAATTCGGCTCAAGTATCCTTTATGAAAATTGCTACAAATCGAGTTAACTTACTAACCTCAGAATTTCGACCCTAACCACCGCTTCCCCAGATCGTTCTTCCCCCACCACTGATCGATACTCAGATTAAGTAACACCAGTTGGATTCTCCGTTCCAGCTCAAGTTTCCTGCACGAAAACGACGAAAATTCCACCCCAAACCAACATAAACACCTTCTTCTACCTCCCTCTATTGTTTAGCTTCAAAATGAAATCAACTCGAGCTCTGAAATGTGATCAAAATAATTAAATACTCGGTCCACATATATATATATACCACCAACTTAAACTCCACTTCGTCTTTATATAATAATCTAATCAACGCATACCTTCTGTACTTGGCTTCAGCAACACATAGCCTCGGTTTTGTATGTTACAATTCCCCAACACCCCATCGCCGGATAGCTGACGAATGCATTGTTCTCTCGACCAATCTTTTATGCACCAATGCATACCCACTTTCAACGCATGGTAGCGTTCACCGCATAGTGACCTTCAACGCAAAGTGGCTGTCGACGCCTCGTGGCCTTCAACTTTCAACGCCTTGTGGCCTTCAATGCGTTCATCGCATAATGACCTTCGATGCAGAGTGGCTCTCAACGCCTCGTGGCCTTCAACGCCTCGTGACCTTCAACGCCTTGAGGCCTTCAACTTTCAACGCCTTGTGGCCTTCAATGCGTTCATCGCATAATGACCTTCGATGCAGAGTGGCTCTCAACGCCCCGTGGCCTTCAACGCCTCGTGACCTTCAACGCCTCGGGGCCTTCAACGCCTCGTAGCCTTCCTTCACCTCTGCGTCCACGCCAAAACTACCTTCATCAATGCATAATGCCACCAACGCATGGCCAATACTTAGCCATTTTTGCCCCCACACAATTCAGCCAACTTTTCCTACCAAACGCCCATCTTCTAGTCCTTTCTTATCTTGCCTTCTCACAAGGTCAAGTACGGGGCTTACAATTACCACCTCCTTACAAGGATTTCGTCCCCGAAATCAACAAGCAGCCTGAAAAGATGAAGATATAAAGTTTCTTTTTCTTTCTTGTTTTCTTATTTACATATTAAGCATACGTCGAGTAGGGTTACCCACCTTAGTTCTGACATACCAACTATGGGGTGCATGGAGGCAGCCAACTACGAGCAAGTACCCTTCTCGACTAAACTCTTATCTAAGTTCGGTTTCCTCACTAGACATTGGAGTTTGTTATTTATCTATGCGTCGCTGATTACGATTACCCACCTTCGTTTTGACACACCAACTATGGGGTGCATGGAGGCGGTCAACTACGAGTAGGTGTCGTTTTCAGCTAAACTCTTAACAAGATAATTATATTAGTCTTGCCAACGGAGTTTTGCATTTAAAAGGAGTTTTTTTTTAATTTTTTAAGAAATAAGTTCCTCATATTTTTATCTTTGACAGTTCAAACCTCTTCCACCCCCAAACTTGAGAGTAGCAAGGTCCTCATTGCTTAAATTGTAAACAAAGATTAAGTTGAAAAATTTTGTAAAAGAGGTTTGAATTGGTCGCTTGCGTACATGCAAAGTAGGTTTGCGTTTCTAAGGAATAGTATGCAGACGCATTGAAAGTAATTTAACTTAAGAGTATATAAAAAGTGTAAGCATGATTATCCTCATAGTGACTAACTTTTCAACGCAAAGATAAAAGTTGGGAATAATTATATATGTACTTAGAATGAATTTACCGCAAGGAACCACGCAAAGAGGTAATTAGAAATTCCATGCGGCGAAGAAATGGTGAACGCATACAATTATCGCATATAGAATACTGATGAATGCATGGTTTTTAGTTCAAAGTATGCGTTGGACGTTTTAAATAATATGTGTTTGAAAAATTAGAGCTCTAACCGTACTAAACTTATCTTGATAAACACAGAGGTCGTTTATCAATGAACGCATAGTTCAATGATGCGTTGGGCGCATGCATGAATGGCAGAATATGCGGTGAAATCAAATAGTTTACATTAAAGCTCGACACCTAGTTTCATGCTCATCTAATTTACACTACTAAAACTGAAATTAAAGAAAAAGAAATAAATACTAAAAACAAAGTACAAACAAAAGAAAGTAAGCAAAAGAAAAGAAAATAAAATAAAATAAAAATAAATACTAGAACAAGTTCGAATAAAAATAAAGCAAGGGTAAAAGAATGCGTCCCTGGAAGAGTAGGTGTTCAGAACCGTAGGGACCTTTCGACGCAGCTCAGTTATTACGCTCACGTAGGTCGTTAGAGCCTTTGTCTCGTTTAGGGTTCAACGCAGAGGAGACAATGAAGTACATTATGACCTCCCTCAAGTGCGCATACTTGGGATGCGTTGGTCTGGTTTCTAGCTCATGCGTTGAAGGCTCTTTTAATAACGGCTCGATCTTTGCCGCGGATGTGTTACTCCGGTCTGATTTCTCTAATTATCGATCGGAGAGTAATTTGATTTCATCTTCTTCACCATCTTCACCATCCTTGAGGATTTCATCTCTCAACGCCGCGTTCACAGGTTTTGTCTTTTCATTGATATCTGCGTTCATTAGACAAAATTGGAAATGATCAGGATCGTTTAACGCGTTAACTACATTAAATTTTACTTGATCACCCACGCGGGGCGTTGAGATTTCTTCTTGGATGTCAATCAGGACGCGTCCAGAAGTGGTATCTTCATATACAGATGCAGGTTCTGCCTGCGTTGCTTTTTCTCTCCTTTCTATATCCTCCTCTTCTTCTGATTCGGTGGATGATGATGGATGCTGGACATTATGCATGGTACTCTCCATCGGTTGACTTGTTAGAGCGTTTAGAGGTTGCAAGTTTCCTTGCATCCCCTCATTATGCGCTGTGGGATTGATTTTCCCACTTAACAATGTCATATCTTGACATTGTTCTTCGAAGTTCCCTCTTAGAACTTCGGTCATACTTAGCAATGCTCCTTGCTTTTCATTTTCGAGCGCCTCTGCAATTTGATTCATTTGACTTTCTAGATTGCGAGTCGCAGCGGCTTGGTTCTAGAGCATTGCATCGGTTATACTCATATATTCTCGTAAAAGAGATTCCAGGGAAGATAATGAGGATGATTCGTTCACTTGCGGATCCCTCGAAAACTGATGATACTGGCCTTGATTTCATTGGTTGAAACCAGAAGGGTTGCCTCTCTGCGACTGCTGCTCAGCCCTCTGCGTTTGTTGCTGATTTCCACCCCATCCGAAGTCAAGGTGGTTCCTCCAACCCGAATTGTACGTCTCACCGTAGGGGTTGTTTTGAACACTGCAGATAGACTAGAGGTTGTACGGACACATGTCATACAAGTGTCCCGCACCACACTGTAGGCAGTCTACAGATGCTGTCGGATTCATCGCGTGCACTGCGTTCATCGCAGCAACTGATCTACCTTGATTTTTCAAGAATACCGTCTCCAGCAGAGATGTCGCTTCGGCGATCTGAGCTGCGAGATTGTTGGCAACATCAGCTTCAACCATTCCAGCTTGCGTTTGCCTTCTATTGGTGGAGCGAAATTCATATCCGTCGTCCACCCACTCATTGGTGTTCCATGAAGTTCTGTCGAAAATATCTTCGGCATATGAGTAAGTCATCTTCAGTACTTCTCCTGCTTACGTAGGCAATTCCTCACTAGCCGTATGAATTAGGTCCAAGCAATTGGTCCTTCTTCAATTATACCTTGTCCTTCGGGTGAAGGTCCTCTCAATCTCTTGGCCAATATTGAACTATGGATTGCTCCCGTCACTCAGATACTGTTAGAAGCTTCTGGCAGAGGAGAAACTTACTATACTCCTTCGATTGAGGAATCCTACAACACAATAATCCAAATAAAATAATTAAATCAATGCAATAATCCCCGGCAACAGCGCCAAAAACTTATTGTAAAATGTACAGACAGATCTCAAGTCCCCGGCAACGGCGCCAAAAACTTGTTGTGATATGAATTGTGGAATTGAAAATTTACTAACGCAAGGTACAAGTAAGCTATGATTATGCGTTTTACATATCATGCGTTGAACATGCTATGCGTCTTACTACTATGCGTTTTACATATCAAGTTTTCCTATCCTTTACCCAAGTATAAGCAAAGAAGTAGGTTTTCTCGGTGAGTCCGAGGTCGAACATAGGGATTATGTTGATTCAATATTTAGATGGATTATATGCGTTGCAGTGGTAACCAAGAAATAATGATTTGGAGAGGTTTGTTTCTAATCTAAAGAAAGCGATAATATGTACACTAGACTTGATAACTTGTAGAAATACAAGTTATGATAGCCTTTTTATTAGATAAATAGAGATGAAATAGAGAAGCATGCGACAAGTGATGTTAATTTTTATTAAGAAATCTTCCTTTGCGTTATACTCTAGTATTTTTATGAAGATAATAATTTTTCCACCTTTTGAGCCTAAAACGCATGTGTTTAACGCAGGAATGCAAATGATGCGTTGATGATTTCTTAACGTAGGACGACACGTTAGCAATCTGTTCTTCATGAACGCATGATCTAAAATCAAGATAGAAAAAGTAAGAAGGAAAGCAGGAAAGGCGTCAATGTCTTGAGTCGCCTGGATGGAAGCGTGAGGTTCTGCTGTGAAGTGGTCAGGCGGCGGGAAGACTCTTCTCTCTCGAGCTATTCGTCTTCGGTTGAAGTCTGGAGAGAACTCTGCTGTCACTTATGGAGTTCTTCCAAGAATCAACAACCCTTTCTCATCTCGTAGAGCTGCCCTTTTATAGATGATGCGTTCGCAATCAATGGCAAATCTGCTTGTTTGGCGGCGAGATTGATATCATGCGTCCATCTCGCCTGATTGCGTAATTCCTGGGTCAATTAAGATCCACCACTTTAGCCACAGATCATGTTCGTCAATCATCCGACAATCTCTCAAGATTCTGATTTGATTCTCGGCGCCTTGCATTGATGGTCGTCTATGCATCCATGGATAGTTTGGCTGTTGTCAACGCATTGTAGGTTGCTAACGCATAGTCTTGCGTTGAGTAGTTGTTAACGCATCGTCAGTTTGTTCGCGTTCCGTTCAGATCATGCGTCCACGAAGAACAGATTGCTAACGCATAGTCCTGCGTTAAGAAGTTGTCAACGCATCGTTTGCATTCCTGCGTTAAAATATGCGTTTTAGGCTCAAAAAGTGGTAAAATCATTATCTTCATAAAAATACAAGAGTATAACGCAAAGGAAGATTTATTAATAAAAATCAACATAAACTGCCGCATGCTTCTCTATTTAATCTCTATTTATCTAAGAAAAGGCTATAATAACTTGTATTTCTACAAGTTATCAGAGGGACAATGGTACTTAACGAGAAAAGATGTAACTCAGAGGTAAATCGGTATTTAACCTAGCTGCAGTTATGAACAACCTGTGAAGGATTAACTTATCGATAACGGTTATATCAAATGGACACAAATATATCTACAGCGAGGAGAGTGCAGCTGCGGGCTTTAGTGGAGTGTCCCGTTAGTTAACGAATGTTGGTTAACTAGGTTAAAGAGTTTGGCCGGTTAATCTCGAATCGTTGGAGCTCATGATCTGTAGGCCCATTAGGTCCCTCTACTAGCTCATAAATGGACTAAAATCTTAGATAATGTCGTGAATAAGTTTGAACCGTTCAAATCTTGGCTTAAGGAATGAAAGTTAGATATATACGATATATCGATGTTTAATTACGAATTAAACGTACAAATAGAGTTAATTATAATATTTAAATATAATTTAAATATTAATCATATGAATAGGGATTCATATCGGTTTTTTTTTTAGAAAAATCGAGACAAGTGGGAAAAATAATATTATTTTATTATTTAATATTAAAATAATATTAAAATAATATTTAATTAATTAAATATTAAATTATTTTTTATTTAATTATTTAATTATCTTTTTAAAATTAAAAATCAATTTTAATTCAATTTTGGAAATTTATTGAAAATTGATTCTAAAATTGATTTTTGAAGATTGGATTTTCCCACTAACTAAGCTAGGAGCTTGGTTGTCTTCTTCACAATTAACCAACAAATTAACCATTTTGTGTTGTCAAATTTTGATGCAATTGGATTGCATGTTATTCTTTAATAAATAGAAATGATTTTGACATAAAAATTGTTAAGAATTTTGTGAAATTAACGGTTAATTTTGCAAAATTTCATCCATTGTTCATCTTCTTCCCAACCATCATTCTTTCTCAAATTCACCACAAATTTGGATCCCACCATCCAATCTAAGCCTAGAGAATAGTAGAGAAGACTCTTGTGGTGGTCTACAACCAAGTGGTGCTGAAATTCATCAAGAATTGAAGGAGAATTTGGAGCTTCAAGAGTAAGTGTTCTTGAAACTTTGGTTTTTCTTCTTAATTGCATGTTTAATCCTCTAAATTGAGCATCTTAGAGTGAAAATTGATCAAATTAATTTCTGCTGCATGCTAATTTATCCATCACTGCCCACATGCCTTCTCCAAGTCCCTGAGCATTGGGGTCCCATTTCCATATCCAGGTTACCCATTTGACTTCTTTGAGTCCCTCAGCATTGGGTACCTTTTCTATATTTCGGCTACCCTTTGGCCTTCTCCAAGTCCCTGAGCCTCGGGAGCCTTTTCAAATTTTTATAAAATACACCATATGTTTTTGGAAACATCATATCATAAATTCATAAGTTAACCGTTTCCAAATAAAATCATATAAACAACATGTTTTCATTAATACCCAATTTTAAATCTTTAATATCAAACAGCATGCTCAAATGCTTTTTAAATATAAACGCATGCTATACATATTGAAAACTCATGAATACTCATTCATATTCCAAACCAATGATATTAATCACAGAGAACGCAATCATATTTTTGAAAAACGTTAGTGTTACTCACATAATATTTGCTCAAAGGTAGTTCTTTTTCCTTCCTTCTAATTCTTTTTCCCGAGCTTCTTGGACGTAGCGTTCTAAGTCTGGAACGGAAGGCAACTTATATTCCTCTGTTAGCTCAGTTGGACGCAACCTTGCTTCTTGAATTCAAGGTTGACAGCTAACGCAAGGTGCAGCCTAACTCTTCTTGCTTCTCTTTTGGATGCGTCGACCTCTCTTGGACGCAAAGTCCAACTTGAACACAGCGTTCACCTTGAACGCAGGAAGATAGCTTTCTCCGGCTTCCTCTCAAGAACTCCCACTTTTGGATCCTTCCTCCTGCTCCTCTTCCCTCAAGGTCCTATTTATAGCTTTGGAATAGAGTGCTTTCCATCTCACATCTTTTCTCTTTTTTGCCACTTATTTGCCACCTGTCACGCTGCATGACATATCCAACATGAAATCTTGACACCTCCTCCTTATGAGGTGTTAAGTCCAAATGAACCCATGCAACCTTTATCAACTCATCTTATGTGTCCAACTTACTCTAATATACAAACTATTCCTTCAACATAGTGTACCCTATGCATTCATATAATCCTCTTCTAGGTTTTAGATTCTTACTCCATTTACTTACTCTTGCCCATACTACCTTTGACCCCATTTCTCCACCACATAGTACTAGGCGTCAATTTCTCAAACGTACACTACTATGCGTTTGTACCTTACCGCATAATACCATGCGTCCAACTTTCTTCCCTTATGTCAAGTCTTAGCTACAAGTCCTTCTCTTGTGTGATCACACATCCGACGATGGGATTTACCCTTGATAACCAAATCCAACTCAAGACCTTCCTTTATGCATTTGTACTCTTTGCATTTACCTTTACTTCGTTCATGACCTTCCTCCTATCCTCGAGGATTCCTAGATTATCCCTCTATGCGTTCTTGTGTTTTAATCCAAGGTTATGCTTCCAACCTCTTCCTTATGTTTAGCCATTTTCTCAATGATAAATCCTAGCATATATCCATCTTCAGCCTCCTTCCTTTAGGCTTACTTCTCAACCTTCTAACTTATCCAATTCAAAATCTTCCTTAATGGAAGTCATGCGTTTACCTTAAATTATCATAGCATCTTTTGTCACACCCCAACCCAGATTTACTCTAAACCTTGGAAGGAGCATGATCCTATACCCTAACATAAGACTCAATATTATATAAACCATAAAAGAATAGGAAATCATACAACAATCTCTTTATTAGATCAGAAGAACGTGTAAACATTTAACTAACATGTCTGAATATACACATAGTAGGTACAACACGTCCCCCCTTCACTACATTCTTGGTAAAGATGTGTAATACATGACATATGAGCAATCTAAATATTTACAACTATCCCAGAGGTTCACTTCCAAGAAGGTCCAGACGAGATTCTTCAGTAGGCTAGGCGTCCCGGACACGCTCGCTACCTGAAACAACAAACAACAACAAACTGGATGAGCAAAAGGCTCAGTGAGTGACTAATTTACTAAAACTAATCATAGCGACTTAAATCCATCCAGTTTGTAGGATAGTAACCATCGCATAATACATCCCCATGAATTATCAAGATTCACTTTCCACTAAGCATATATAACTATCAATCCTTATATTTCACAAGTTTCCTATTTGTTTAGTGCTTTCACTTTCCGTCCCTCAGCACTTATTCATGTATAACTACAATACCATGTGCCTTCACATGAAATCCCTCGGCACAAGTATCAAACTCTATCTACGCTCAAGTGCCTTCACGCAGAATCCCTCGGCACGAGCTAGTTGTGATAGGTTACTACATGCCTTCACTTACAGTTCCTGAGCATTGTAGTCCATTCTCTACTGTTATTCAAGTGCTTTCTCGAATCCCTCGGCACTTAATTTCACGCTTACTTACAAGTAACTTTCACCATAAGGTCCCTCAGCCACTTATGTGTTTAGACATTTGTAACTAACACCTCACATACATAGGTATACAACCATGGATCATGATTCCTCATCAATATGCATACTAAGTTTAACACAAGGTATAACATACAGTCACTCACAATTGGTGCCGGCTCTAAGTGGGTTATAAGCCTCCCCGAGCTCTTCTTGGCCTGAAAACACAAAATCCTCAAATTTAGTTTCCATATTCTCGCTTTACCGTAAACATACAATAGCATCGTTACTCTATAGGAATTAGTAAGCTACCAACGTTACTCAAAAAGATATTCAAACTGTACTAGCGACACTGCGTTGATTAAAACCAGCGAAACTACCTTGAGGAGCGATACCCAGCGATACTCTAGCGAGAGTTGTGAGACGCAAGCCTATCTTTGCGTTGCAGCGTTACTTCCTCTGCTGCTCAGTCTCTCACTCACTCAGCGATACTTTCGCTGTGACAGAACCGTTTCCTTCTTGCTTTCTTCTTCCTTCTTTAACCTGCTAAACATTTCGTTCCAATCAATTTCAGTACTTTCTTCCTTCTACAAACTTGTTAAAACATAGATCCTTCATCTTACCTCAAAATTTCATGAAGCACATCTTCCCCGTTTGAAACATATCCTCCGACAATTCCGAGTTACCTCTAATCATTCGACAGTTCAACTCCCGTCTCTTCTTCTGAGTTTTGACACACAATTAAACAATTTCAGCTCAAGCATCCTTCATGAAACCTACTAGAAATTGAGTTAACTTACTAACCTCAAAGTTTCAGCCCTAACCTTCGTCTCTTCAATTTGTTCTTCCTCCAAAACCGAGCATCACTCTGAAGAGACCACAGCAGCCGAAACCTCTGTCAAATCCAAGTTTCTCCCACGAATTCAATGAGATTTCTGCTTCAGATCAGTATGAACATCTTCTTCTACCTCCCTCCGATGTTTCGCCTTAATATGGACCCAACTCAAGCTCTGAAATGCAAACAGAACAATTGAATTCTCAGTCCACTTATATTTATATCACCGACTTGTTCTCCATTCCAACTCTATACTATAATCCGTTCAACGCATACCTCCTATGCTCAGCTTCAGCAACGCACACGGCCTCTGATGATATCTCATTTTAAACTCTCCCGCCAAATAGTTAACATACGCACTACCTTCCCTCAGCCAACACTCCTTGTCCAAAGCATACCCGCCTTCGACGCATGGTAGCATTCACCACATAACAACCTCACCGCATAACAGCCTCACCACAGGCCAGCTCCCCAAACTCCCCGTGGCCTTTACTTCCAACCGCACACTGCCCTCAATGCGTTTGACGCATAACGATCCTCGATACCAAGTGATCCTCCACGCCTTATATCCTCAACGCGTCTCAACTTCAGCGCATGATAAGCTTCCCTCACCTTTGCGTTTACACCAAAATTACTTCCTCCACAACAGTTTGCCATCAACGCATAGCTTACGCTTAGCTATTTTCCCACTCCAAATGCAAGCCAGCCAACCACTTTTGCACATTCACCCATCTCTCGGCCCCTTCCTCTTTGCGTTCTTATAAAAAAAAAATAGATGCGGGGCTTACATCTTTCCTCGATTTCACCTTATGCGTTTTATCTTTCTTTTAGATTTCCTTCCAATGCATCACTTCTCAACTTTAGTCCTTACTCATTCGTCCTACCAAGCTTACATCTCCTTCCTTAATTACCTCCTATGCGTTTCTCTTCTTTACCTTCAAGCTCTCGGGTTACTTCCTATGCGTTCACCTTTATCATGCGTTTTCTTAGTCTTGACCATGCCTCCAACATGGTCTCTTACTAGATATGCGTCCCACTCAATTTAACTCTCAGCTATACTTTTTAACTCTTTCCACTACTTAATGAGATTTCCTTTCCTTTCCTTTCCTTAGATCATTCTTCCAAGCTCATAGTCATAGTTGCGTTCTTCTGGTCTGGTTATTCTACTTAGCAGAATTCTTAACTCCAAGAATTACTTTAATTCCAAGATCCAGAAATCACTCAACACAACCTTTCAATCCAATCCTTCTAATGCAAACTTATCTACGGCTTATACTTACCCAACACTTGAGCACAAACCTCTCTCGTCCTACTTCTTTTCTTTATAGGCCTTTCAACGCATTGGTTTTTAAAATAGAGTGTGACAACGTCTTGGTCAAGGTAGACAAATTTATCTTCCCGGCGGACTTTGTGATACTAGACATGGAGGAAGATGTCGAAGTCCCCATAATCCTTGGGAGACCATTCTCGGCGACCGGAAAGGCCCTCATCAATGTGCAAGATGGAAAGCTCACATTCCACCTTAACGATGAGGAGGTAATATTTGATATCTATAAAGCCCTTAAGCATCCAGATGTGGAAAAGTATGAGCATCATGAGCCAAGCACAGAGGTAACATCGCATCTCTCTTCTAATAAGAATTCAATGCATGATGATCCTCCTTTAAATGGTAAGACTAATGGCATGCTTGATGTTAAAGTAGAAAATCCTATGAAGCATGTTTCTAGTTTCAATAATGTTCCTTGTTCTTCTTGCATGCCTCCAAGACTTATAATGAACTATGAACAAATCATGGAGAAGCATGTTAAAAATAAAGTGGTGAGTCCGGTAAAATCTAAGAATAATGACTCCTTAATGATACTTGACTACATTAGAAAAGATGATGTCCAACTTGATAATGATTTGTTGACTAACTCACTAAATGCTAATGAATATGTTCGTGAGTGTCAATGTGGGCGAATACTAAAAGTTGTCGGTGATGCAAAGCATGAAAGGAAGAAACCACCTTGGGATCTACTATGACTCGTGAGCCCCGTCTAGCTAGAGACATTAAACCAAGCGTGTAAGCACAGGCTTATAATACTAAGTGCTGGGAGGGGGCAAGTGAAATTGTGGCCATGCGTTGTTAGAGGAAAAGTAGCCGAGGGTGAAAGAGCAAAATTTTGGCTAAGTGTTGGCTAAGACTATGTGTTGATGAAAGAAGAGAAGAGTTAGCATTTTTCTTCTGAGTGGCCATGCGTTGAAGGAGGAATCACGAAGGGTGTCGTGAGCTGAAGCAGTCACCCACGTTGGAGGAGAAGTTGATAATTGGTGGGGGAAGAAACGTACTTGGCTTACCATGTGTTGGTAAGGTTGTCATGCGTTATGGTCCCTATGCGTCGAAGACAGAGTGGTCCCTATGCGTGGAAGACAGTGGTGTAGTTGGTCGTTGTAAGTGTTGAAGGTAGGAGGCGTTGAGGGCGCCATACGTTGAGTATGGATAATTGAGTTGTATGCGTCGAAGGTAAGAGGCGTTGAGGGCGCCATGCGTTGAGTGTGGATAATTGCTGAAGGCATTAGAGTAGGTTGCGTTATGGGTGTTTGCCTTGAAGTAAGAGAAAATTTGGGTGCCTTGCGTTGAAGTGAGAATGAGAACCCCGCGCACCAGCCTGCTTGTGAGGGTTAAGTCGGTAGTATGTATATAGGTGCTTTTGAGGGTTAAGTCGGCAGTATGTATATAGGTGCTTTTAAGGGTTAAGTCGGCAGTATGTATAGGTAAATGAATTAAATGTTTAATCATATTTAGACACTTTCGAGAGCTTAAGTCGGTTCCATTTTTTAGACGAACAACAAGGGAAGGTAGAAGAAGGTGTTCTTGTGGATTTTGGGCTCGCTTTGGTGTTGAAATCAAAGCTGGACAAGGTTGTTTGTGGTCGCACAGACTGAACAGTGTCTGATTTTTGGAGTAGAACGAATCGAGGAGATCGAGTCTAGGGCTGAAATTTTAAGGTCACTAAGTTAACATAATTATTAACAATTCTTGTGAAGGATGGTAAAGCTGGAATTGAAGTTAATTATGTGAATTTTTAGGTAAAAGCAACGGTTACAGAATTGTTGTGCAATCTGGAGCAACGCATAGTGATTTTAGAATAACTGGAGAACGAAGGGGATTTAAGCCTTGAAATTTTGAGGTAATATGTGAAACTCAATTATTTACAAGTTGTAGAAGGGAAGAAATCCTAGTTTGGACTGGAAATGTGTTTTTAGCAGGGGTGAATAAGAAGAACGAAGCTGCAGCAGTCAGCTTTGTTAAGGAGGAAAGTAAGCTAGAAACGTTTGTGTTGCAGAGAGTTTGAGTTGCACACAAATTCTTCTTGAAATCAAGGTATAACAAAAAGGTTAAGAAGTAGCTTTGTAGCAATAGCATTAGTGTTTAAAGCTTGAGAATGAACCAATGGAAACCTAGCCGCAGGATGAGATTAAGGACATTGTGCATATGTTTAGTTGTTGTTTATGTTAAAGTGAATGGAAAAGAAGAATAATAAGGAAATATGTTTATTTCAGGCCAAGAGGAGATAGGGAAGGCGTATAATCCACTCAAAGCCTAGAAAGAGTTGTGAGTGACACTTTTCTTGCTTCAAAACAATTTTCTTGTATATGTTAGTTCGGTTTTCCAATTGAATACGATTTTGTGATCAATCGACTTACAAAGCATACTTTATATTTCTTAAAAGGTATTGAAAAGTATGTTTATAAAATGTTATTGATTTAAGAGTTGCCCTGTTTTCTTATGAAAGATTTGCAGATGATTTGTTTGTATAAAGTATTGCTTTCCTTAAAGGAAAATGTTTTAGAGGAGGCTCAGTGCTAAGGGACTTAAGAAGGCACGTGAGTTTCCCCAGGACCCAGTACTGAGGGACATAGAGAAGGTACTTGGCAACCCGCCATGTTCCTGTGAGCACATAGAGGTTATATGCTGGTGCGTTGAGTTTTGCTCCGCATCGAGCTTTATTCGTTTTCGACGTTGGGGTGTTGAGTTTTGCTCTGCCTCAACTAAGGAGAAGTATTGCAACTAAACTGATTTCTTTATGATTTGCTGAAAAATCATGTATAATTTGATAAGGGCATGATAACTTGTAGAAATATAAGTTATGATAGCCTTTTTCTTAAAGAAATAGAGATTAAATAGAGAATCATGCGGTAGTTTATGCTGAAATTCTACTAATAAATCTTCCTTTGCGTTCTACTCTTGTATTTTTATGAAGATAATGATTTTACCACTTTTTTAGCCTAAAACGCATGTTTTAACGCAGGAATGCAACCGATGCGTTGACGACTTCTTAACGCAGGACTATGCGTTAGCCACCTGTTCTTCATCGACGCATGATCTGAACGAAACGTAACAACCTGAAGATGCGTTAACGACTTCTCAACGCAAGACTATGTGTTAGCAACCTATGACGCGTTGACATCAACCCAACTCTCCATGAACGCATAAGACGCAAGGCCTGGAGAATTAGATTAGAATCTTGAGAAATTGTCGGAAGATTGACATACATAATCTATGGCTAAAGTGGTGGATCTAAATTGACCCGAGAATTACGCAATTAGGCGAGATGGATGCATGATATCAATTTCGCCGCCAATCAAGCAGATTTGCCATTGATTGCGAACACAACATCTATAAAAGGGCAGTCCTGCAAGATGAAAAAGTTTTGTTGATTCTAGGAAGAATTCCTAAGTGATAGCAGAGTTCTCTCCAGACCTCAACCGGAGACGAATAGCTCGAGAGAGAAGAGTCTTCCCTCCGCCTGACCACTTCACAGTAGAACCTCACGCTTCCATCCGGGCGACTCAAGACATTGACGCCTTTTTCCTGCTTTTCATCTTATTTTTCTATCTTGATTTTAAATTTGTGTCAAGACATTGAGCTATCTAAAGTTGTATTCCGTTCATCAATATATATTTCTTCCATGTCTACTCATTTCTCTATACTTTCCGCTTTTTATTTTGAATCCATGAGTAACTAATCTATCAAGGGTCTAGGATTGCGTTAGCATCTAAATAAGAACCATAGTGTCACACCCCACCCCAAACTACCCTCCCATAGCCCCAGCGAAGTGTGAGGATAGCAGTTACCGACTACCCTGTCACGTAACCCACTGTCAACCTCACCTTAGTTCCTTTTAGATCCTTCTCGGACGGTAATACTATTAACACGCTCTTGACAAACCTCGACTTCGATCGACAACGGGAACTGTCATGCTACCTGAAAATGGAAAACATATAAAAGAATGAGCTAACAGCTCAGTGAGTAACAGTTTTTATAAATAACTTATTTTAACTGTGAAACTGGTCAATTTAAATAATATCGCTTCTAAACATGTTAATTTCTACTTAAACACCATTATTAGGTTTTGCATGCTTATTTCTGGAAAATACTCAAAGATCTTATTCATTTCAAAACATTTTCCTTAGTTGAGGCGGAGCATTGCTTCTACGCTTCTCAATGTCAAATTCATTCCTTATCTATTCCTTAGTTGAGGCGCTAACGCTACTCAAAGTCGATTATCCTTAGCTGTGTGGAGTAATCTCAACACATCAGCGTCGTTGATAACTTGTAGAAATACAAGTTATAATAGCCTTTTTCTTAGATAAATAGAGATTAAATAGAGAAGCATGCAGCAAGTTATGTTAATTTTTATTAAGAAATCTTCCTTTGCGTTATACTCTTGTATTTTTAGGAAGATAAATGATTTTACCACTTTTTGAGCCTAAAACGCATGTTTTGACGCAGGATTGCAAACGATGCGTTGATGACTTCTTAATGCAGGACGACGTGTTGGCAATCTGTTCTTCATGGACGCATGATCTGAACGAAACGCGAACAACCTGACGATGCGCTAACAACTACTCAACGCAAGACTATGCGTTAGCAACCTACGATGCGTTGACATCGGCCAAACTATCCATGGACACATAGACAACCATCAACACAAGGCGCCGAGAATCAAATCAGAATCTTGAGAGATTGATAGATGATTGACGAACATGATTTGTGGCTAAAGTGGTGGATCTTAATTGACCCGAGAATCACGCAATCAGGCGAGATGGACGTGTGACATCTGTCACACCCCCTCCCGGATTATCCTCCATAACCCGAAAGAAGATGTGAAGTCAGCAACCTTGACTCCTCTGTAAGGTTCACTGACCAACCATTTTTACCAAAGACGGCCCAGACGAGGTTCTTGCATAGGCAAAGCATCCCAAACTCACTTGCTACCTGGAAAATTAGAAAAACATAGGAAAATGTGAGCTAAAGCCCCGTGAGTGACTGGTTTTGTAAAACTATCTTTTATTCAAAAACAGGCATGTTACATTTATACATATAAAACAAGATAAGTACATCAATACGACAGGAACGTATTTTCAACATCTCTTTTAAACTATATCAAATCATTCCAAATCAATAGAGTCGTTTAGGAACAATTATACGAAAACTCGTTTGGTTTCTCAATCATTTCCCTTAGTTGAGGCGGAGCAAGACTCAACGCTCTCAACGTCGAAAACATCCTTAGTCGGGGTGGAGCAAGGCTCAACACACCCAACGTCGAAATCATCCCTGGCTCAAAGCAGAGCAAGCTCGATGCACTAGCCAGATTAACCTCTATGTGCACATAGGAATATGACGGGTTGCCCATGTACCTTCTCATGTCCTTGAGTATTGGGTCTCGGGGAAACTCACGAGCCTTCTCAAAGAGATAAGCACTGAGCCTCTTCTTAAACATTTTATCAATCAATTTAAGTAGATCGTTCATATGAAACCTTTCATAGAAATCAAGATGTTTCTTGATAAACTATATCTTGCAACATGCCTTTCAATATAGTAAACAATCAGATAAAACATGACTTTTAAACACTATGGTCAACATCATGCGTTTCATGAAATCAGCTATTACAAAACCATAACACATAAGAACACTTTCAACAACGTTCAGTTTTGAAAGAAGAAGAGAGTCACTCACGATTACTTAAGAGGTTTCCCTTTAAATCTCTACTTTCCCGAGCTCTTAAATGCAAGGTTTGAACTCTTTAGTCTGCTTTCTCCCTCTGGTAGTCTAGTTGGGCATAACCCTGCAAGGTGCAGACTAACTTTCCTTATTCTTTTGGATGCGTCAGCCTTCTTTGAATGCAAAGCCTAACTTGATCGCATCGTGGTGTTCACCCTTTATGTTGAATTTGGATAAAACGTAAGGCTCGCCCTTCACGACGCAAGCCAACTTCTTAACACCAGATGACTTAAGTGTCAAGGTTGTCTTCCTTCTTGGCCGCAGATTTCCTCCTTTAAATGCAAGGTTTTCTTCCTTCAGCTCTCTTTCTTTCCTTTTCTCAAGGATTCTTACCACCGAGTCATCAGTCATTACTTTTTCCCTCCAGGTTCTATTTATAGAGAGCTTGTCATTCTATCTCTCCTCTTCTGCTGCCGCTTGTTTGCCACATGTCATGTCGCAGACTTATTTAATCATGCATTAGTCCAAGTGTCGCCTTGCATGAAATACTTATCATGCTTTCTAACACCTCCTACTTGATAAGGTGTCACGATCATGTGTAACCACCTGGCCTATAGGCTTACCTTATGGGTTCATTATGTTCCAATACACAACTACCCAACCAACTCCTTGCTCCTATGCGTTCATGGAACTATCTTCCAGATTCAACTCCTTTGCTTCCTTTTACTACCCTCAGCTTTACTACCTTTATTCCACTTCTCTTTCATTTAGGTGTACAAATTCTAAATGCATACTACTATGCGCTTTAGCTTAACATCATACATCAATTTTTTATCGCATATTATATGCGTTCAATGATAAGCACTTGAAAAGTGCTTTATATTCTCTCAAATTAAGGGAGTTTTATATTAGATTTCACTTGTTTGCTAGTGATTTTCAGGTTAAAATGAGGAAAATTAGAAGAAACGACTAAAAGATCAAAACCGAGCAAGAATACGGCGAAAAAGAGCTGAAAAACGCATCCTTGTTGAACGCAGGGCAGCGCCGCTGCGCTAAGACAGCGCTACTGCGGCGCTGAAGCACAAACGCATCAGCATGGACGCAGAGTAGCACCGCAGCGCTGGGACGGCGCTGCCTCGACGCACATTTGGTGAACGCAAGACAGCGTCGCGGCGCTGGGACGATGCTGCCGCGGCGCTAAAACCCGAGAGCAACTTAATTTTGGTCGCAACGCTAGCACCGCGGTGCTATCCGTCAGCCCCGCGGCGCCAGCGTTAATTTAAACGCAAGTTTTGTATTTTAGGTCAAATTTTGGGCGGCCAAACTCTATAAATTTGGGGGGTTTTCAGCAGCCAAAAGGAGGAAGGAAGATCAAGAAGATCAAGAAAGTTGCAAAACAAGAGAATGATCCGAAAAGGTGAGAATTAAGCTAGAGTTCCAAGAGTGAGTTAGCCGCAAGGAAGAGGAAAAGAGTTTGAGATAGTTTTGGTGCCCTTCGAAGTCCGACGCGAGAGCCAAGGAGTTCGTGACGGTGCTGCCTCAATCAAGAACCTCTTTTCAGTAGAGTTTCCCTATTCTTTACACTCTTTCTTTGATTCTTTTTGATCAATATGTTGCTTTACGCTATGAGTGGCTAACCTCTTTAGTTTTAGGGTTTTTTGATGAATTGTTTGTAAACTCATGATAAGTTTGTAAACTCATGGTTTTGTTCAAATAAATATGCTTTTCATTGTTATTGTGTTTAATTCTTGAAGATTGGCCACCTTCACATGTTAGGTTAGATGTATGATCGAGAGATTATATATTTAATTTGATCTATAACGATGAATCGTTGTTAATCTATCACGAGAGTAGTTAGGTTTACAATGAAAGTTGCTAAAGACTAGTTTTAATGCCATGTAATTTTGTATTGGTTTTAAGAGATTAACTGTCACACTCCATCCCAGATTACCCACCTAATCTAAGGGGGAGTGTGAAGACAATAAACATCACCCCTCTTGTGACACATATTGCCCTAACTTACATTCCTGTACATACATTTACTCATATACAATATAGATTACAGTTATACATCGCATGCTTATAACTTGATACAATTCCCTATTAAGGGTACACCTTTAATACATATTATGAATTCATCCTCATATGCAAAATACAACATACACAACACCATTGACAGTACCCATTCAAACTATATGTTCTACATGTCATTTACATAAGTATATTCAACGTACAACTTCCAAACTTCACTAAATCTTGATGTTCGAGGCTTAAGCAGGGTGAGCTGTATTAGGCGAAGCACCGGGAACGTCCTCGCTACCTGGGGAGGGAAAAAGAAAACATTGGAAAACATAAGCTAATAGCCTAGTGAGTGACAAATCTTTATAAACGACATTCATTTAAAACAGGCATGTTTTGTATAACAAGTAAATCAGAGTTTAACATTTGTTCAAATGTAACATGCTTTTCACAAAATCCATCATTCTCATAAATCGATACTAAAATCACATCAAAGTGTTTTTCAAGAAATTTATCAACATCAAGTAGTTTTTCAAACTTTTCCCTTAGTTGAGGTGGAGCAATGCTTCTACGCACCCAACGTCGAAATCATCCCTGGCTTCAGGCAGAGCAAGCTCGATGCACTAGCCAGCTTAACCTCTATGTGCACATAGGAATAGGTCGGGTTGCCCATGTACCTTCTCATGTCCTTGAGTACTGGGTCCCGGGGAAACTCACGTGCCTTCTCGTGTCCTTGAGCACTGAGCCTCCTCTTAAAACATTTCAGAATTTCTTTCACATAGTAGTTCATATGAAAATCTTTCATGAAAATCAATTTATCACGATAAACAATATTTCAAAACATGCCATTGTACATCTTATAGAAATGTATAAAACATGCCTTATAAACATCATCAAACATCAAGGTTTTTAAGAAAACATCTCATCTCGAAGCCATAACTCATAGGAAAACCAAGCCAAACATTTTCAATAAATTTCATTTCAAAGCAAGAAAATTGTCACTCACAACTTTTCCTAGGCTTTATGTGGTTTATACACTGTTCCTATTTCTTCTCGGCCTGCACAAGAAACACACCCTGCGTTAAACAACACTAACTTCCTTTCCTGTTCTCTACTGACTTATAATGAGAATCTCAGCAACACCCGCCAAGAATGACTGTTACTAGCGATACCCAATAGAATAGCACCAGCATTACCTGCCTGAGCAGCGATACTCAGCGTTATCTAGCGATACTTGTGAGACGAAAAGCTCCTTTGCGTCTCAGCGTTACCCGTCTCGCTGCAAATTCCTAGACAGTGTGCCGATACTTGATCTTTTCAACGGCACTCTGCACCGTACTCCTTCCTTTCTTCTCATCCTTATTTCAACCTATGAAAAACCACATTTCCATACAGATTCAGAGTTTCTTCCCTTCTGCAAACTTATAGAAAATCACGTTCTAAATCTTACCTTAAAATTTCAGGGTTTAGCTCTTTCTCATTCTCGCGATATTCCGAAATTATCTTCTGTTGTTCCGGATTGCAAGACAGTCTTGTAATCACTGATTTCCTAAGGTTTCACATAGTAAAACTTCGATTTCAGCATCACCATCCTTTACAAAAGTTGTTAGGAATTGCATTAACTTACTAACCTTAAATTTTCAGCTCTGAACTTAGCTTATTCCTCACGTTCTATCCCGAATATCAGTCACTGTTCAACCAAACTAAGTAGCTTCGGTCATTCCCCTGTTCCAACTTCATTTCCGGCCTTGATGTGAATCAATCCTCAAGAACACTCTCCTCAATCTTCTTCTGGAGTTTATCTGAAGAATAGAACCGACTTAAGCTCTCGGATTGTCCTTAAAACGATTAAACATTTAATTAATCTAGCTATTTATAATGCCGACTTAACCTTCTCAACACCAGGACTTAGGCTGCTAACTTACATATTTCCTCTGCAGACTAGCGCGGGGTTCTCCTCCTAACGCACGGTACTCAAGTTAACTTCTCTTCCAATGCATAGTGGGTGTCCCCGCACGCCTCCTGTTTTGAACGCATTCCTTTCCATCTTGAAATTCTACTTCCGATGCGTGCAGACCATCCTGTCTTCAGCACAGGTGCCTCAACGAATGTCTGTCTTCGACGCAAAGTGACTTGAATGCATGGTTCAAGTGCGTTTCTCTCCCCTTCAAGACTACTTATCTATCAACGCAGTAACTACTTTCGCTCACTAACTTCCATGAATTAACCACAAACGCATAAATTTAGTCAATACTCAGTCGAAGTTTTACTTTCCTCTCGCTCTCGGCCACTTCTCCCTTTGAGACGCATAGCCACAAGCACATGGCCGTGCCTCAATTCTTGGCAACGCAAACCAGTGCTTACATTAACTATCAATCAAGTTGCATGAGAAAGAGTTGTCTTTGAGAGAAGATAACTTGGAGTAAAGTTTCTAGACTTAGGCATAAGAATTAAATCCATGAAATCTATAATTTTGCATGATGAAACAAACAAGGATTTGAAACCCTAGAACCCTCTTTGAACTCTTGCAATTCTCCCTTTGATATTTTCTTGCTTGATTTTTTCTTTTTCCCAAAAACAAAAATTTGAATTCCAATCCTCAAATAAAATTGATTCAATTCTAGAATAGCTAAATAACTTAAACCTTCCCAGTTGGATCTCTAGTGGAAACGATACTCGGACTTAACCGTTTTGTATTATAACTTGACCCGTACACTTGCAGTTAACACACAAAAGTGGCACATCAAGTTTTTAGCGCCGTTGCCGGGGATCCAAAGAACGGTTTTTGTTATTTAATATTCATAAGAATTGATAGATCTTAATTTGAGGTGTATATTATTTGATTGTTTATTTATTTGGTTTATTTTATATAATTGTTTTTTTATTTTATTTATTTTTGATAGTCTATGCCTCGAGATAATACTAACCTCCTCCCTTTTGATCTCGAGATTGAAAGGACGTGTAGAAGAAATCTAAGAGCTCAACTTAATCAAACTACGGAGATGGCGGAGGAGATACCTAAGGCAATTAAAGACTACTTTCAACCTACGCTACCGGCAAGTCAACCCGGAATTATGAATGTGCCTATCAATGTCAACAATTTTGAGTTGAAACCGGGGTTGATCCAAATGGCTAGAGAGCTAGCATTTAGAGGAAGGACTAATGAAGATCCTCACAAGCACTTACGATCCTTCTTGGAGATATGCGGGACGGTAAAGATGAATGGTGTTTCTAACGATGTTATTAAACTAAGACTTTTTCCTTTCTCTTTGCAGGACCGTGCTAAGGATTGGTTGGAAACCATACCTCCGGATAGCATTACAACATGGGAGATCTTAGCTCAAGCTTTCTTGAACAAATATTTTCCACCGGCTAAATCTCAAAGACTGAGGACGAAGATTGGAACATTCCGCCAACTTGAGGATGAACAATTATATGAGGCTTGGGAAAGGTATAAGGATCTCTTGAGAAGATGCCCTCAACATGGGTACCCGGATTGGTTACAAATTCAACTTTTCTACAATGGATTGGCAAGCTCCACCAAATCCATCCTAGATGCAACCGCCGGAGGGTCAATTTTTTCAAAGAATGCTCAAGAAGCTTACACCATACTAGAAGATTTGGCCAATACATCTACAATTGGCCATGTGAACGGTCTTCTTCAAACATCCCAAGAGCCGCCGGATTATATGAAGTGGATGAGGTAAATTCTCTCAAAGCTCAAATGGCTTCCCTTACTAATGCTCTTTCTAAATTAACTGCAGGAAGCCAAGCTCAAACAAATCCACCATCTATAGCCTCTCTTGCTGCTCTAGCATCGAAAATGGGCGTTCATGGAGACAATGAGACGGCTAATTATGTTGATAGAGGACATTATAGGAGTTACCAACATCAACAACTTCCAACTCACTACCATCCTAGTTTGAGGAATTATGAAAATTTTTCTTATGCTAACAAAAGGAATGTTTTGCAAGGTTCTTCTGATTTATCCAATGTAGGTCCATCCCACACAGAAAAGAAGTCCAACTTAGAAGATTTGATGGTAGAGTTCATAAAAGAATCAAGAGGAAGGACAACCGCATTGGAAAGCACCGTACAAAGTCATGGTAAGGCCATTCAAAACATCGAGGTACAAATAAGCCAAATCGCCACTTCCCTTCAAACAATGCAAAAGGGAAAATTTCCTAATTGTCCCGAGATAAATCCAAAAGAGGAGTGCAAGGCCATGACTTTGAGGAGTGGGAAAAAGCTGTCCACTCTGATCATTGATGAGGATGAAGAGCAAGAGGTAGATGACACTATCAAAGAGCAAATTTTAGAAGATGAACCAAAGATCCTAGAAAAGGAGGTAAAGGTAAAAGAGTCAACATCTTCAAGTAAGTCATCTAAACCTCTACCTTTTGTACATAATACTATGTCATATCCTCAACGTTTTAAAAAGAAAGAAATAGACTCCCAATTTGCTAAATTTCTTGAGTTATTTAAAAAGCTTCACATTAACATTCCATTTGCTGAGGCTTTAGAGCAAATGCCCAACTATGCTAAATTCATGAAAGATGTCTTATCTAAAAAGAAAAAGTTTTGGCAATATGAGATGATGAGCATGACAGAGGAATGCAGTGCAGTGCTACAAAAGAAGCTACCACAAAAGTTGAAAGATCCAGGGAGTTTTACTATACCTTGTACTATTGGTTATTTAAATGTTACTAGAGCTCTTTGTGATCTTGGTGCTTCTATTAATTTGATGCCTTTATCTGTCTATAGGAAACTCGACATTGGAGAGGTGCAACCCACCACCATCACCCTGCAACTTCCTGACAGATCATTAGCTTATCCTAAAGGTATTGTTGAAGATGTATTAGTTAAAGTTGACAAATTTATCTTCCCTGCAGATTTTGTAGTCTTGGACATGGAGGAGGACTCTGAGATTCCTATCATACTTGGGAGGCCATTCCTAGCAACTGGAAAGGCTATCATAGATGTCCAACAAGGGAAGTTGACTTTAAGGGTAAATGATGAAAATGTTGTATTTGATATTTACAAGTCCTTGAGTCGTCATGATGAGAGTAATCCTTGCCATGCTATAGACATAATTGATCATACTATTTATAAGCATGCAGAGGTTATGTTGGCTAATGATCATCTAGAACAAAGCATAATAGATGTTGAAAATGCAAATACAATCTTTGATGAAATAGCATTTTATGCTAGGTGGTTAGATAGGTTGCCAATATGTTCTAAAATAGATAAACCTAAACCTTTAGCACCCTTACATGTTGTGAATGATATTGAGAAGCCTAAGCTTGAATTAAAAGTGTTACCTCTTCATTTAAAATATGCATTCTTAGATGATTTATCTTCTTTACCTGTTATAATATCTTCTGATCTTGATTCTGTGGAAGAAGAAAAATTATTGAAAGTATTGAGGGATCATAAATCTGCCATTGGTTGGTCTATTGAGGACCTTAAAGGTATTAGTCCGTCGGTCTGTATGCACAGAATCTTGATGGAAGATACCTTTAAACCATCAATAGAGCACCAAAGGAGACTTAATCCCACCATGAAGGAGGTAGTTAAGAAAGAAGTGCTCAAGCCTTTGAATGCAGGAATCATATATGCCATATCTGACAGTCCATGGGTAAGTCCTGTTCAAGTGGTACCCAAGAAAGGTGGCATGACTGTGGTTAAAAATGAAAAAGATGAAATGATAGCCACTAGAACTGTGACAGGATGGCGTGTATGCATTGATTATAGGAAGTTGAACAAAGCTACTAGAAAAGATCATTTTTCCCTTCCTTTTATAGATCAAATGCTTGATAGACTTGCAGGTTATTCTCATTATTGCTTTCTAGATGGATATTCAGGTTATAACCAAATTGTCATTGCTCCTGAGGATCAAGAAAAAACGACATTTACATGTCCCTATCGGACATTTGCTTTTAAAAGAATGCCATTTGGTTTATGTAATGCTCCTGCTACTTTTCAACGTTGTATGATGTCTATTTTTCAGGGGCTCATCGAAGACATAATGGAGGTTTTTATGGATGATTTTTTTGTATTTGGGTCTTCATTTGATTCTTGTCTTGTCAATCTAACTCGTGTTTTGCAGAGGTGTCAAGATGCTAACCTTGTTCTAAACTGGGAGAAGTGTCATTTCATGGTAACAGAAGGCATCGTCCTGGGACACAAAGTCTCTCAAAAAGGATTGGAGGTGGATAGGGCTAAAATATCTGTCATTGAACAACTGCCACCCCCCACCAATGTGAAAGGAGTCAGAAGCTTCCTAGGGCATGCAGGGTTTTACAGGAGATTTATTAAAGATTTTTCTAAAATTGCTAAACCCTTGAGTAATCTATTAGAAAAGGAAGCTAAGTTTATTTTTGATGATGCATGTCTACTAGCTTTTAATACTCTGAAGGAAAGACTAATTGCTGCACCTATTATTGTTGTACCAGATTGGAGTCAGTCTTTTGAGATCATGTGTGATGCTAGTGATTATGCTTTAGGAGCTGTTTTAGGCCAACGTAGAGATAACACGTTTAGGGCAATTTATTATGCTAGTAGGACTCTTGATAATACTCAACAGAAATACACTACTACTGAAAAAGAACTACTAGCTGTTGTGTTTGCCCTTGATAAATTTAGATCATACTTGCTTGGATCTAAAATAGTAGTGCATACTGACCATGCTGCTTTAAAGTATTTGTTTGCTAAGAAAGATTCTAAACCTAGGCTAATGAGATGGATATTATTGTTACAGGAATTTGACTTAGAAATCAAAGATAGGAAAGGATGTGAAAATGTGGTTGCAGACCACTTATCTAGAATTGAGAATGAGGAAGCTAAATCATGGCCCCCAATTGTTGAGATGTTCCCTGATGAACAACTGTATCAGGTAAAAGATAGTGTGTCCTGGTTTGCTGACATAGTTAATTATCTTGCAGGAGGACATTTGCCACCTGACATGAATTATCAACAAAAGAAAAGATTCCTGCACAATGTTAAGTCTTATCATTGGGAGGACCCACTTCTCTACAAGGTTTGTGTTGACAATATGATAAGAAAGTGTGTGCCTCAAGAGGAAGTGGTAAGTATTTTAAATTCATGTCATGCTTCCCCCTATGGAGGTCATTTTGGACCCACCAGAACTGCAGCTAAGGTACTTCAGTCAGGATTTTATTGACCATCCCTTTTTAAAGACTGTTATACCGTTGTTAAGTCATGTGATAGGTGCCAACGTACTGGCAATATTTCTAGACAACATGAGCTTCCAATGAAACCTATCTTGGAAGTGGAGTTATTTGATGTTTGGGGTATTGACTTTATGGGGCCTTTTCCTATTTCTTCTAATGGCTACCTATACATTCTAGTTGCAGTAGATTATGTGTCTAAGTGGGTAGAAGCCATAGCTACTAGGACCAATGATGCTCGCACTGTTTTAAAATTCTTGCATAAAAACATTTTCACACGTTTCGGTACACCTAGAGCTATTATTAGTGATGAGGGCTCTCACTTTTGCAGTAAACTGTTTGAATCCATGATGCAAAAATATAATGTTAAACATAAAATTGCTACAGCTTATCATCCTCAAACTAATGGCCTTGCTGAGTTATCTAACAGGGAAATCAAACAAGTTTTGGAAAAGACAGTCAAGACCAATAGGAAGGATTGGGCCCTTAAGCTCGATGATGCACTATGGGCCTACCGCACAGCTTTCAAAACCCCAATTGGTACTTCCCCGTATAGGTTGGTGTTTGGAAAGGCTTGTCACTTACCGGTAGAGCTCGAGCATAGGGCTTATTGGGCCATCAAGAAGCTGAACTTGGATTTCGAGAAAGCCGGTGAAAAACGCCTATTAGAACTCAATGAGATGGAGGAGTTCCGTGCTCAAGCTTATGAGAATGTCAAACTTTACAAAGAGCGCACTGCGAGATGGCATGACAAAAAGATCACGTCACGAACCTTCCTTCTAGGACAAAGAGTATTACTTTTTACTCACGTTTATGCTTGTTTCCAGGAAAGCTTAGGACACGATGGTCGGGACCCTTTATCATTGTCAAGGTATCCCCACACGGAGCCGTGGAACTACAAGGTAACAATGGAACAACCTTCAAAGTGAATGGTCAACGATTAAAGCACTACATCGGTGATGAAGAACGCGGACTTGAGAACCTGACTTTCATTGCATGATCCATTAGTCCCGTCTAGCTAGAAGACGTTAAACCAAGCGCTTATTGGGAGGCAACCCAATTTTATTGCTTTCTTTACTTTTGTTTATTTATTATTTTTTTATAAATCTTGGAGTCACTCATATGCTTTATTTCTCAGGAACATAGCTCATCACACAAAGTACTCCTTACACCAAGCCTGTTTGGTGGCTTCCTGCTTGCTCCCAGGCTTGCTCTTTCCTTGTTAGATGTTCTTATGCATTGGGGACAATGTATGATTCTAAGTTTGGGGTGGGAGGTGCCTTTCGTACTTTTTTGTGTTTTCTTATCCTGCTATGCATGTTAGTGAAGGTTTTAATGATCATATGCATGTCAATTTTTGAAAAAAAAAAATTTTCAAAGTTAATGGGAATGTTGTTTATGGTTGTGTGCCTTGATGTTGATTGCCCATGATGAGATTCGAATTTGCATGATAGATGACTTATTGTAGAAATAGAATAGCACTATCTTGAGTTAAATTCATTTAAGTCCCTCTTAAAATCTCTCATATTCTTGAGCACGTAGCCACTTCTATTTAGAATCTTTAACTGAAAAAAGGATTAAGTTGGGTGTATTTGGTTGTCACTTCGAAAGGCCCCACCGGTTAGGGAGTGGAAATGCATGATAGTTTGTAATCTTAGACTAAGGAAAAAGAAAAGAGTATACATGCCTTGAGAAAAGAAAGAGTGTACACAAAATATATGAGCTTTATTTGTCTATCTTTTAAAATGTTAAACTTGTAATGAGTATGCATGGATAGGGGTAAAAAGAGCTGCATTTGCTGTGATCAGTAAGGACGCCTGACTAGGTACGAGTCCCTACAGTGAATGTGTGGAAGCTAGCTCTAAGTAAAAGAATGCAAGTTTGGGCCCATGAAGAAAAAAAATATATATGATTGACAGGCACCTTAGTGAACATATTACTCACTTGAATGCATGAAAGCTTGAAGATTGGTGCATGAGCTAGAGTAGGGGGAAAACTAAAGAAACTCTCTTAATTCCTAATTTGAGTTCTAGTATTTTAAATTGAAGGAGGCTTGCACACACACACATGGGAGATAGCAAGATTTGGCCTTGAATAATTATAACAATATAGATATGCTTGCATGTTTCTACTTAAGCTCTGAATGCTATTCTCTGAGACATGAGTCAATTACACACTTCTTCATCTAAAACTCCCTATTATTTGATTTTATTCTTTGCTCGGGACTAGCAAATCTCTAAGTTTGGGGTGTTGATAAGCACTTGAAAAGTGCTTTATATTCTCTCAAATTAAGGGAGTTTTATATTAGATTTCACTTGTTTGCTAGTTATTTTCAGGTTAAAATGAGGAAAATTAGAAGAAACGACTAAAAGATCAAAACCGAGCAAGAATACGGCGAAAAAGAGCTGAAAAACGCATCCTTGTTGAACGCAGGGCAGCGCCGCGGCGCTAAGACAGCGCTACTGCGGCGCTGAAGCACAAACGCATCAGCATAGACACAGAGTAGCACCGCAGCGCTGGGACGGCGCTGCCTCGACGCACATTTGGTGAACGCAAGACAGCGTCGCGGCGCTGGGACGGCGCTGCCGCAGCGCTAAAACCCGAGAGCAACTTAATTTTGGTCGCAACGCTAGCGCCGCGGCGCCAGCGTTAATTGAAATGCAAGTTTTGTATTTTAGGTCAAATTTTGGGCGGCCAAACTCTATAAATTTGGGGGGTTTTCAGCAGCCAAAAGGAGGAAGGAAGATCAAGAAGATCAAGAAAGTTGCAGAACAAGAGAACGATCCAAAAAGGTGAGAATTAAGCTAGAGTTCCAAGAGTGAGTTAGCCGCAAGGAAGAGGAAAAGAGTTCGAGATAGTTTTGGTGCTCTTCGAAGTCCGACGCAAGAGCCAAGGAGTTCGTGACGGTGCTGCCTCAATCAAGAACCTCTTTTCAGTAGAGTTTCCCTATTCTTTACACTCTTTCTTTGATTCTTTTTGATCAATATGTTGCTTTACGCTATGAGTGGCTAACCCCTTTAGTTTTAGGGTTTTTGATGAATTGTTTGTAAACTCATGATAAGTTTGTAAACTCATGGTTTTGTTCAAATAAATATGCTTTTCATTGTTATTGTGTTTAATTCTTGAAGATTGGCCACCTTCACATGTTAGGTTAGATGTATGATCGAGAGATTATATATTTAATTTGATCTATAACGATGAATCGTTGTTAATCTATCACGAGAGTAGTTAGGTTTACAATGAAAGTTGCTAAAGACTAGTTTTAATGCCATGTAATTTTGTATTGGTTTTAAGAGATTAACTATCAATCAAGTTGCATGAGAAAGAGTTGTCTTTGAGAGAAGATAACTTGGAGTAAAGTTTCTAGACTTAGGCATAAGAATTAAATCCATGAAATCTATAATTTTGCATGATGAAACAAACAAGGATTTGAAACCCTAGAACCCTCTTTGAACTCTTGCAATTCTCCCTTTGATATTTTCTTGCTTGATTTTTTCTTCTTCCCAAAAACAAAAATTTGAATTCCAATCCTCAAATAAAATTGATTCAATTCTAGAATAGCTAAATAACTTAAACCTTCCCAATTAGATCTCTAGTGGAAACGATACTCGGACTTAACCGTTTTATATTATAACTTTACCCGTACACTTGCGGTTAACACACAAAAGTGGCACATCATTCAACTCCCTGTCCTACATTCGTTCACAGCTACAATTCCTTCTTTGTACAATTGCACCTTTCTGACCACGTGGTTTACCTTTGACCACCACATCCAACTCAAATTCTTTCTTCCTGCGTTTACCCTCTTGCATTCACCTTTGCTTCATCCCGCGTTCAGGATCTTCCTTTAAGTCCCTTGATTTTCCTCTATGCATTTACTCGAGATCGTGGTAACATTTTCCATTATCAGGAAATTAAACTCTTCAGCGTATAACTTTATAACCGATGGTAACCATCATCAACTCATAAACCCTTTGTCGCATAGCTAATAGCTCTCCATAACACAGAACACCTCAACGCATAATTATTAGTTCCTCACCTCGTAACTTCCTCAACGCATAGTAAGACCTTACTAATCGTTAAAGTCCTACTAGCATATAATAATCCTTTAACGTTTAACATTTCATAGCACTTTAACGCTTAGCGACCCCCCTTGTGCACTTGCTGCACTAAGAACTTCCCGATCAGCACAATGATCTTTTATAATAACCTTCAGCGCATAGTTGTTATCCATTTCATGGCTCATCAATTTATTATTATCCTTTAGCCTATCTCAGGCAACTACTCTCCAATTCAAGGTGCTCTTCGTAACGTAAGTTGAATACAACCCTACTAAGCTTACCAATGCATAGCCGTAATCCATACTCAATTCTTGTTCCTTCACCTCCATTCACTATTGCTCTATACAATACTCAACGCATCACTTTCCTTAGCTTCACTTCCCGACGCGTCGTCAACCTTTCCAACGCAAGGTACTTTACCCCATTCAACTTGCCATCATTAGAACCTAATTTCCCAAAATATGTCTACTCTTTTCTTAATACCATTCATAGACCTACAGAATTTATTGGCCATAATGCAGTAATTACACAATCTTAACTTTTCGTTTAAAAGTTCCGCTAATCCACACACTTTTATCCTTTTATCCTTACTAATCATAGGAATACTTAGGTTCTCGGAGATAGGGTATTACAACATCAATCTCGCCGCCAATCAAGCAGATTTGCCATTGATTGCGAATGCATCATCTATAAAAGGGCAGCTCTGCAAGATGAGAAAGGTTGTTGATTCTCGGAAGAACTCCTTAAGTGACAGCAGAGTTCTCTCAGACTTCAACCGGAGACAAATAGCTCGAGAGAGAAGAGTCTTCCCTCCGCTGGACCACTTCACAGCAGAACCTCACGCTTCCATCTGGACGACTCAAGACATTGACGCCTTTCCTGCTTTCCTTCTTACTTTTTCTATCTTGATTTTAGATTTGTGTCAAGACATTAAGCTTATCTAAAGTTGTATTCCGTTTCATCAATATATATATCTTCCATGTCTATTCATTTCTCTATACTTTCCGCTTTTTACTTTCAATCCATGAGTAACTAATCTTTCAAGGGTCTAGGGTTGCGTTAGCATCTAACTAAGAACTATAGTGTAACTATTTCATCTTGTCAATTGCAAACTTAATCCGATGCTTATGTCCATCTAGCTAATCGATATAAGTAGTAATAATCAAACTGCTCGAAAGGGTAAGTGATTGTGGAACTCAATTGACAAGGGCCAAGAAGTGTTACCTGTCTATAGGAATAACCTTGGTTCTTAACACTCTCCTATGCGTTATAGACATATAACGCATAGCGGCTGACAACCGAGAGAAGAGTCGCAAGTATGAATAGACTTCACCATGCGTTTCTGATGTTAGATGTTAACCAACCCGAACCCTTTCGTTATCCATTCATTAAATTCATCTAGCTGACTTTGCTGTGTCACATGCTTTCCATCTTCCACATTTTAGTGTAGTGGACATACAATCGCTTTCCTTAGATTAAAAACAAACTCACTCTCAACTATTTCTTGGTTACCACTGCAACGCATGAAATCCACATAAATAATAAATCAACTCATTTTTACAACAAGTTTTTGGCGCCGTTGCCGGGGACTTGATGTCACACCCTATCCCAGATACACTCCAAACCTAGGATTGAGCATGATCCTATTTCCCTTACATAAGTCTCTATAAGATAAACACCATAAAAATAGCAAAACAAACAACATTTCCATTATCTCATAAGAAGAACGTTCACTCTTTCAACCAACATGTCTGTATATACACATATAAAGTACAACACGTCCCCCTTTCTACCCTCATGAAAGATGTTTATTACAAGATATATGAACAATCTAAATATTTACAACTATCCCAGAGGTTCGCTTCCAGATAGGCCCAGACGAGGTTCTTCTGTAGGCTAGGCGTCCTGGACACGCTCGCTACCTGAAACAACAAACAACAACAACAAACTGGATGAGCAAAAGATTCAGTGAGTGACCAAAACTACTAAACTATTAATAACAACTATAATCCAGTTTGTGAGTTGGTAAACATCACATAACACATCCCAATGAATTATCAAGAATCACTTTCCACATTGCATATATAACTATCAAATTCTCATGTCTCACAAGCTTGCATATATTTAGTGCTTTCACTTTCCGTCCCTCAGCACTTACTCATTTATAATTACAGTACCATGTGCCTTCACATGAAATCCCTCAGCACAGGTAGCAAACTCTATCTATGCTCAAGTGCCTTCACTCATGATCCCTTGACACGAGCTAGTGTGTGATGGATTACTACATGCCTTCACTTATAGTCCCTAAGCATTGTAGTCCATTCTCTACTGTTATTCAAGTGCCTTCTCAAATCCCTCAGCACTTAGTTTCACGTTTACTCACATGTAGTTTTCACCACAAGGTCCCTCAGCCACTTATGTTTTCAGACATTTGTAATAATATTCTCTTAACTCACTAACACATTACATACATAAGGCATACTACCATGAATCATGTTTCCTCATCAATATGCGTACTAAGTTTAACACAAGGTATAACAAACAGTCACTCACAATTGGTCCCAGCTCTAAGTGGGTTATAAGCCTCCCCGAGCTCTTCTTGGCCTGAAAATACATAATCCTCAAGTTTAGTTTCCATAATCTCCCTTTTTCTTAAACATACAATAGTAACGTTACTCTATAGAAAATTGTAAGCTGCCAGCGTTACTCAATAGATACTTAAACTGTACTAGCGATACCGCGTTGATTAAAACCAGCGATACTACCTTGAGGAGAGATACCCAGCGATACTCTAGTGAGAATCGTGAGACGCAGAGCCTATCTTTCCGTTGCAGCGTTACTTGCTTCACTGCCCAGTCTCTCGCTCACTCAGCGATACTTTCGCTGCGACAGAACCGTTTCCTTCTTCCTTTCTTCTTCCTTCTTCAACCTGCTAAACATTTCGTTTCAATCAATTTCAGTACTTTCTTCCCTCTACAAACTTGTTAAAATACAGGTCCTTCATCTTACCTCCAAATTTCATGAAGAACATCCTCTCCGTTTAGGACATATCCTTCGACAACTCCAAGTTACCTCTAATCATCCGACAGTTCAACTCCCGTCTCTTCTTCTTAAGTTTGACACACAATTAAACAATTTCAGCTCAAGCATCCTTCATGAAACCTGCTAGAAATCGAGTTAACTTACTAACCTCAAAGTTTCAGCCCTAACCTTCGTCTCTTCAATTTTTTCTTCCTCCAAAACCGAGCATCACTTTGAAGAGATCACAGCAGCCGACACCTCTGTCAAACCCAAGTTTCTTCCACGAATTCAATGAGATTTCTGCTTCAGATCAGCATGAACATCTTCTTCTACCTCCCTCCGATGTTTCGCCTTAACATGGACCCAACTCGAGCTCTGAAATGCAAGCAGAACAATTGAATTCTCAGTCCACTTATATATATATCACCGACTTGTTCTCCATTCCAACTCTATACTATAATCCGTTCAACGCATACCTCCTATGCTCAGCTTCAGCAACGCACACGGCCTCTGATGATATTTCATTTCAAACTCTCCCGCCAAATAGTTAACATACGCATTACTTTCTCTCGGCCAACACTCTTTGTCCAACGCATACCCGCCTTCGATGCGTTTGCCGCATAATAATCCTCGGTACCAAGTGATCCTCCACGCCTTATATCCTCAACGCATCACGACTTCAGTGCATGATAAACTTCCCTCACCTCTGCGTTTACACCAAAATTGTTTCCTCCACAACAGGTTGCCGTCAACGCATAGTTTACACTTAGTCGTTTTCCCACTCCAAATGCAAACCAGCCAACTACTTTTATACATTCACCCATCTCTTGGCCCTTCTCACCTTACGTTCTCGCAAAAATAGATGCGGGGCTTACACTTGAGATGTCACACCCCCTCCCGGATTACCTACTTATCCTGAAAGGGAATGTGAAGACAATAAACATCACCCCTCTTGTGACGCATATTGTTTCATCTTACTTAACTTCCTGTATAAACATTCCATACATATACATTCATAGAATCCAGTCATACTAACGCATAATCATAATATAACAATCCTTCCTGTACAGAGTACACCTTTATAACATACTCTCTCATAACCCACTTATAAACAACTAAATCTACATGCCACCAGTGTTAAGTTATTTACACATACAACAACAAGGAAATAAACTGTTTTTGGAACTCGAAGCTTAAGCAGGGCGAGCTGGAGTAGGCTAAGCACCGAGAATGTCCTTGCTACCTGGGAGGGAAAGAAAACATTGAAAACATAAGCTAATAGCCCAGTGAGTGACTAAGTTAACATTTTAGTTCGAAAATCATCAGGAATGAAACTAAGTTCAACATCATGTTTAAAACATGAAATCACTTTATATACATTAGTTAAAACATACTTAGTTGCCCTTATCAAATCATACATGATTTTCAACAAATCATAAGAAAACAGTTTAGTTGCAATACTTCTCCTTAGTTGAACTGGAGCAAAACTCAACACCCCAACGTCGAAAACGAATAAGGCTCGATGCGGAGCAAGACTCAACACACCAGCATATAACCTCTATGTGCACATAGGAATATGGCGGGTTGCCCAAGTACCTTCTCATGTCCCTCAGTACTGGGTCCCGGGGAAACTCACGTGCCTTCTCAAGTCCATCAGCACGGAGCTCCTCTTAAACATTTTCCTTTAAAGAAGCAACACTTTATACAAACAAATCGTATGCAAATCATTCTTAAGAACACAGGGCAACTATTATATCAATAACATTTCATAAACATACTTTTCAATAACTTTAAGAACATAAAGTATGCTTCATAAATCATTTGATCAGAAAATCATATTCCATTGGAAAACCGAACTATCATGTACAACAAAATTGTTTAAAAGTAAGAAAAGTGTCACTCACTACTCTTTCTAGGTCTTGAGTGGATTATACGCCTTCCCTATCTCCTCTTGGCCTGAAATAAATACTTTTCCTTGTTACACTTCTTTTCCATTCACTTTAACATAAACAACAACTCAACATATGCACAATGTCTAAAGTTCATCATGCGGTTAGGCCTCCATTGGCTCATTCTCAAGCCTTAAACACTAAAGCTATTACTACAAGTTGTTCCTTACCCTTCTGTTATACCTTAATTTCAAGAAGAATTTGCGTGCAACTCACTTCTTCTTCTGCACCAACGTTTTGAGCCTTATCTTCTTCCTTAACAAAGCCGATTGTTGCAGCTTCGATTCCTCTGGTTCATCCCTGCTAAAAACACATTTTCAACCCAAACTAAGACTTCTTCCCTTCTACAAACTTGTAAAGAATTAAGTTTCACAGCCTACCTCAAAGTTTCAAGGCTTAACTCTTTTTCGTTCTCCAGTTATTCGAAAATCACTCCGCGTTGCTCCAGATTGTATAACAATTATGTAATCGTTGCTTCTACCTAAAGATTCACATGATTAACTTCAATTTCAGCTTTACCATCATTCATAAGACTTGTTAGGAATTATGTTAACTTACTGACCTCAAAATTTCAGCCCTAAACTCGGCTTCCTTAATTCGTTCTACTCCAAACATCAACCACTGCTCTGTCTGTGCGACCAAAATCAATCTTCTGTTCCAGCTCTGTTTTCAGCACCAAAACGAGTAGAATTTCGCCCAAAATCTACAAGAACACCTTCCTCTACCTTCTCTTGTTGTTTTTCTGAAAATTGGAACCGACTTAAGCTCTCGAAAGTGTCTAAAAATGATTAAACATTTAATTAATTCACCTATATATACTACCGACTTAACCCTCACAAGCACCAAGATTTATGTTGGCGACTTACCCCTCACCCGCAGGCTGGTGCGGGGTTCTCTCTTCGACGCAAGGCACTTATGTCAAAATTCTCCTCCAACGCCTTCGGCAACTATTCACACTCAACGCGTGGTGTCCTCAATACCTTCTACTTTCGACGCATGCAACACAGTCATTCACACCACTATCTTCGACGCGTCAAGACCACTCTATCTTCGACGCAGAGTGACTTCAGCGCATGGTTGTCTTCGACGCAGTGACTTCAGCGCATGGCTCAAGCACATCTCTTCCCCCGCCAACGATCACTTATCCTTCGACGCGGGCAGCTACTTCAGCTTACACCCTTCGTGATTCAATCAACAATGCATGGTTTCTCAAATAGTTCAACTTTCCTCTTCATTCACCAACGCATAGTCTTGGCCAACACTTAGCCAAAATTTTGCTCTCCAAAAATTTTTGCCCTCATTCTCGGCTACTTTTCTTCTAGCAACGCATAGCCACAATCTCACTTGCCTCTTCCCAACACTTCATATTACAAGTCAGTGCTTACATGAGATCTGTCTATTGTTCATTTTTACAACACCCGTACTTGACAATGTGAGAAGGCAAGTTAAGAAGAGACTAAAAGATGGGCGTTAAGTAGGAAAAATTGGCCGAGTTGTGTGGGAGCAAAAATGGCTAAGTACTGGCCATGCGTTGGTGGGACTATGCGTTGACGAAAGTAGTTTGGCGTGGACGCAAATGTGAAGGAAGGCCATTAGGCGTTGAAGGCCATGAGGCGTTGAAGGCCACTCTGCGTCGAAAGCCACTATGCGTTGAACGCTACCATGAGTTGAAAGTGGGTATGCGTTGGTGCAAAGAAGAATGGCCGAGAGGACCATGCGTTCGTCGGTTATCCGGCGATGGGGCGTTGTGTAGCCCCGTACTTGACCTTGTGAGAAGGCAAGTTAAGAAGAGACTAAGAGATGAGCATTTAGTAGGAAAAGTTGGCCGAGTTGTGTGGGGGAAAAAATGGCTAAGTATTGGCCATGCGTTGGTGACACTTTGCATTGATGAAAGTAGTTTGGCATGGACGCAGAGGTGAAGGAAGGCCATTAGGCGTTGAAAACCATGAGGCGTTGAAGGCACTCTGTGTCGAAGGTCACGAAGCGTTGAAGGCCACTCTGTGTCGAAGGTCACTATGCGTTGAACGCTACCATGCGTTGAAAGTGGGTATGCGTTGGTGCATAGAAGAATGGCCGAGAGGACCATGCGTTCGTCGACTACCCGACGATGGGGCGTTGGGAAAATTGTAACACACAAAACCGAGGCTATGCGTTGCTGAAGCCAAGCACAGAAGGTATGCGTTGATTAGATCAATATATAGAGATGAAGTGGAGATTAAGTCGGTGGTATATATATAAGTGGACTAAGTATTAAATTATTTTGATCACATTTCAGAGCTCGAGTTGATCCCATTTCGAAGCTAAACAACAGAGGGAGGTAGAAGAAGGTGTTTATGTTGGTTTGGGGTGGAATTCTCGTCGTTTTCATGGAGGAAACTTGAGCTGGAACGGAGAGTTCAGCTGGTGTTACTTAATCTGAGTATCATTCAATGTTGGGGGAAGAACGAACTGTGGAAGCTGTGGCTAGGGTCAAAATTTTTAGGTTAGTAGGTTAACTCGATTTCTAGCAATTTTCATGAAGGATACTCGAGCCGAATTTGAGTAAATGTGTGTTAAACTCTAGGTAGAAGAGATCGGAGGTGAATTGTAGGACGATTAGGAGCAATTCGGGGTTGTTTGAGGATATATCTCAAACGAAGAGGATTTTCCTTATGAGACTTTGAGGTAAGATAAAGGACTTATGTCTTTATAAGTTTGTAGAAGAAAGAAAGTTCTTAATTTTGCTAGAATGCGATGTTTAACAGGTTAAAGAAAGAAGTAGAAAGAAAGAAGAAAAACTTTGTCGCTACGACAGTAGTATTGGTGAGAGAGCGGGAGACTGAGCAGCGAAGCGAGTGTCGCTGGTAATGCAAAAGGGGCTTTGCGTCTCACAATTCTCACTGAAGTCTCGCTGGGTGTCCCTCCTCAGGTAATCTCGCTAGTCTCGTTCAATCCAGTATGTTGTGTAATAATTGTGGAAATGGAAATTACAAACTGATGCGCACTTTTAGCGTTAACCGCAAGTGTACGGGTCAAGTTATAATATAAAACGGTTAAGTCGGAGTATCGTTCCACTAGAGATCCAATTGGGAAGGTCATGTAAGCCCCGTACCTAATTTTGTGAGAACGCAAGGTAAGAAGGGGCCGAGAGATGGATGATTGGGTAAGAGTAGTTGGCTGGACTGTGATTGGGGCGGAAAAAAATGACTAAGTATCAGCTATGCGTTGATGGCAACATGTTTTGATGGAAACAGTTTTGGTGTAAACGCAAAGATGAGAGAAGACTGTTATGCGTTGAAGCCACAACGCGTTGAGGACATAAGGCATGGAGAACCATCTTGTACCGAAGATTATCTTGCGGCAAACGCATTGAAGGCAGCGGGCCGTTGGAAGTTAATGGCCACTAGGAGTTGAGAGCTGATTTGCGATGAGGCTACTATGCGGCAAACGCTACCATGCGTTGAAGGTGGGTATGCGTTGGACAAAGAAGGTTGGCCGAAAGAGAGAGTAATGCGTTTGCTAACCATTTGGCAGGAGAGTTTTGAAAAGAAACATCATCAGAGGCTGTGTGTGTTGCTGAAACTAAACATAGAAGGTATGCGTTGAACAGATTATGGTATAGTGTTGAAATGGAGAATAAGTCGGCGGTATATATATAAGTGGATTGAGATTTCAATTGTTCTGATTGCATTTCAGAGCTCGAGTTGGGTCCATACTAAAGCGAAACATCGAAAGGAGGTAGAAGAAGATGTTCATGCTGATTTGGAGTGGAAATCTCATCGTAACCGTGGAAGAAACTTGAGTTGGGCAGAGAACTCAGCTGGTGTTACTCCCTCAGAGTGACGCTCGGTTTTGGAGGAAGAACAAATTGAAGAAACGGTGGTTAGGGCTGAAACTTTTGAGGTTAGTAAGTTAACTTGATTTTTAGCAAGTTTCATGAAGGATGCTTGAGCTGAAATTGTATAAATGTGTGTCAAACTCAGGAAGAAGAGATTAGAGCTGAATTGCCAGACGATTAGGGGTAACTCGGAGTTGTTGAAGGATATATTCTAAACGGAGAGGATGTTCTTCATGAAATTTGGAGGTAAGCTGAAGGACTTACACCTTAACAAGTTTGTAGAAGGAAGAAAGTTCTGAAATTGACCAAAACGTAATGTTTAGCAGGTTGAAAAAGGAAGAAGAAAGGAAGAAGAAAACGGTTCTACTGCAGCGGAAGTATCGCTGAGAGAGCGAGAGACAGGGTAGCAAAGCAAGTATCGCGGTAACGCAAGAGACGCTTTGCGTCTCACGATTCTCGCTAGAGTATCGCTGGGTGTCGCTCCTCAGGTAGTCTCGCTGGTTACATTCAACTCAGTGTCGCTAGTACAGTAGTATGTGATGAATAACGCTGGCAGCTTTTATTTGTCTAAAGAATAACGCTATTATTGTGTGTTAAAGAAAACGGGAGATTATGAAAACTAAACATGAGGAATATGTGTTTTCAGGCCAGGAAGAGCTCGGGGAGGCTTATAATCCACTTAGAGCCGAGACCAATCGTGAGTGACTATTTGTAATATCTTGTGAAAAATTTAGTATGTTTATTTGATGAGGAAATGTGATCCTTTGTAGTATTCATTACGAATGTGATGTGTTAGCAAGTTAAAATGGTACTAATGCTAATGTCTAAATATAATAGAGGCTGAGGGATCTTATGGTGAAAGCTTATATGTAGGTAAGCATGAAGTTAAGTGCTGAGGGACTTTATGAAGGCACTTGAATAACTATATGGAATGGATTATAATGCTCAGGGACTATGAGTGAAAGCATGTAGTAATCCATCACACACTAGCTCGTGCTGAGGGACCATGAGTGAAGGCACTTGAGCGAAGATAGAATTGGTTACCAGTGCTGAGGGATTTCATGTGAAGGCACATGGTAATGTAAGTATAATCGAATAAGTGCTGAGGGACAGAATGTGAAGGCACTAGAGAGTTGCAAGTCTGTGAGACATGAGGACTTGACATTTACATGTGTAATCTGGAAAGAGAACCTTAGTAATTCCCTGGGATGTGATACGTAATGGTTACTAATAGACTAACTGGCTCATATTTGTGAAGGATAGTTGAATAGATTTAGTCACTCACTGAGCTTTCTGCTCATTCAGTTTGTTGTTGTTTGTTGTTTTAGGTAGCGAGCGTGTCCGGGATGCCTAGCCTACAGAAGAATCTCATCTGGGCCTATCTGGAAGCAAACCTCTGGGATAGTTGTAAATATTTAGTCTGTACATATATCTTGTAATGTGCATGTTTCTTAGAAGTGAAAGGGGATTTGTTGTACCTTATATGTATATATATATGCAGAAATACTTGTTGAGGGATTGCATGTTTTTCTAATATGTTAATAGAAATGTTGCTTTGAATTGAGATTTATATGGTATCCATGTATGGGAATGTATGTAGGGGGGAGAGTATCATGCTCAATCCTAGGTATAGAGTGTATCTGGGATGGGGTGTGACAGGTCAAGTTACTTAGCTATTCTAGAATTGAATCAATTTTATTTGAGGATTGAAATTCAATTTTATGAGTTAGGGAAAAATAAAAATCAAGCAAAGAAAGTATCAAAGGGAGAAACGCAAAAGTCAAAGAGAGTTCCAGGGTTTCAAATCCTTGTTTATTTCATCATGCAAAATTATAGATTTCATGGATTTTATTGTAATTCTTATGCCTAAGTCTAGAAACTTAATTCCAAGTTATCTTCTCTCAAAGACAACTCTTTCTCATGCAACTCGATTGATTGTTAATCTCTTAAAACCAATACACAATTACATGACATTAAAACTAGTCTTTAGCAACTTTCATTGGTAACCTAACTACTCTCGTGATAGATTAACAACGATTCATTGTTATAGATCAAATTAAACATATAATTTCTCAATCATACATCTAACCTAGCATGTGAAGATGGCCAATCCTCAAGAATTAAACACAATAACAATGAAAAGCATAATTTATCTAAACAAAACCATGAGTCTACAAATTAACATGAATTCACAAACAATTCATCAAAACCCTAAAACTAAAGAGTTTAGCCACTCATAGCGTGAAGCAACATGTTTAAGCCAAAATAATCAAAGGAAGAGTGTAAAGAATAGAGAAACTCTACTGAAAAGAGATTCTTGATCGAGGCAGCATCGTCACGAACTCCTTGGCTCTCACGTCGAACTTCGAAGGGCACCAAGACTATCTCGAACTCTTTTCCTCTTCCTTGCGACTAACTCACTCTTTAAACTCTCGCTTAATTCTTACCTTTTTGTATCTTTCTTTAGGTCTGCAACTTTCTTGCTTTTCTTGATATTTCTCCCCCCCCCCCCCCCCCTCTTTGGCTGCTGAAAACCCCTAAATTTATAGAGTTTGGCCGCCAAAAATTTAACCTAAAATACAAAATTTTCGTTTAATTAACGCTGGCGCCGCGGCGCTAGGGTTGGGACTAAAAATAAGTTGCTCTCGGGTTTTAGCGCCACGGCAGCGCCGTCCCAGCGCCGCGACGCTGTCTTGTGTTCACCAAGGATGCGTCGAGGCAGCGCCATCTCGGCGCCGCGATGCTTCTCTGCGTCCATGCTGATGCTTTTATGCTTCAGTGCCGCAGCAGCGCTGCCTTAGCGCCGCGACGCCTCATGCGTTTCAACAAGGATGCGTTTTCAGATCTTTTTCGCCGTATTCTTGCTCGGTTTTGATCCTTTAGTCGTTTCTTCTAATTTTCCTCATTTTAACCTGAAAATCACTAGCAAACAAGTGAAATCTAATATAAAACTCCCTTAATTTGAGAGAATATAAAGCACTTTTCAAGTGCTTATCACAAACGCAAAGTGTGATTAAGCTATGATGATGCGTTTCACATATCATGCGTTGAACATGCTATGCGTCTTACTACTATGCGTTGGTGATCTTGTCAAGTTTTCCTCTTCTTTACCCAAGTATAAGCAAAGGAGTAGGTTTTCTCGGTGAGTCCGAGGTCGAACACAGGGATTATGTTGATTTATTATTTATGTGGATTTCATGCGTTGCAGTCGTAACCAAGAAATAGTTGAGATTGAGTTTGTTTTTAATCTAGGGAAAGCGATTATATGTACACTAGACTAAAATGTGGGAGATGGAAAGCATGCGACACAGCAAATTCAGCTAATGATGTGAATGAATGGATAAAGAAAGGGTTCCGGTTGGTTAACATCTAACATCGGAAACGCATGGTAGTATTCTATTCATACTTGCGACTCTTCTCCCGGTTGTCAGCCGCTATGCGTTATATGTCTATAACGCATAGGAGAGTGTTAAGAACCAAGGTTATCCCCATAGACAGGTAACACTTCTTGGCCCTTGTCAATTGAGTTCCACAATCACTTACCCTCTCGAGCAGTTTGATTATTACTACTTATATCGATTTGTTAGATGGACATAAGCATCGAATTAAGATCGCGGTTGACAAGATGAAATAGTTACACTATGGTTCTTAGTTAGATGCTAACGCAACCCTAGACCCTTGAGTGATTAGTTACTCATGGTTTGAAAGTAAAAAGCGGAAAGTATAGAGAAATGAGTAGACATGGAAGATATATATATTGATGAAACGTAATACAACTTTAGATAAGCTCAATGTCTTGACACAAATCTAAAATCAAGAAAGAAAAACTAAGAAAGAAAGAAAGGAAGGCGTCAATGTCTTCAGTCGCCCGGATGGAAGCATGAGGTTCTGCTGTGAAGTGATCCGGCGAAGGAAAGACTCTTCTCTCTCGAGCTATTCGTCTCCGGTTGAAGTCTGAGCGAACTCTGCTGTCACTTATGGAGTTCTTCCGAGAATCAACAACCCTTTCCCATCTCGCAGAGCTGCCCTTTAATAGATGATGCGTTCGCAATTAATGGCAAATGTGCTTGATTGACGGCGAGATGGATGTCATGCGTCCATCTCGCCTGATTGCGTGATTCTCGGGTCAATTAAGATCCACCACTTTAGCCACAAATCATGTTTGTCAATCATCCGACAATCTCTCAAGATTCTGATTTGATTCTCGGTGCCTTGCATTGATGGTCGTCTATGCGTCCATGGATAGTTTGGCCGATATCAACGCGTCGTAGGTTGCTAACGCATAGTCATGCGTTGAGTAGCTGTTAACGCATCGTCAGGTTGTTCGCGTTCCGTTCAGATCATGCATCCACGAAGAACAGATTGCTAACGCGTCGTCCTGCGTTAAGAAGTCATCAACGCATCGTTTGCATTCCTGTGTCAAAACATGCGTTTTAAGCTAAAAAAGGTGGTAAAATCATTATCTTCCTAAAAATACAAGAGTATAATGCAAAGGAAGATTTCTTAATAAAAATTAACATAACTTGTCGCATGCTTCTCTATTTAATCTCTATTTATCTAAGAAAAAGGCTATCATAACTTGTATTTCTACAAGTTATCACACCCTCAAACTTAGATAAATGCTTGTCCTCAAGCATAACTTCTATCTAAGAAACTTTAATCATCCTAAACATTTTCTCAACGCATTAACTTGTCTCTCAGAATGCTATACTCAATCAACTACCCGTTAGTTATATTATTTCTCTACCTCTATATTCTTTTCTTTAGGACGGGTCTAATTTGTATGCGGCAAGCTTTCTTTTCAAAATTCTTAAACTCATTATTCACAAAATTTTTGTTTATTCTTTTGAACACTGAGTCTGAAAAGATGAAGATATAAAGTTCCTTTTTCTTTCATTGGTTTTATTATTTATGTAGCCATGCGTCGAGTAGGGTTACCCACCTTCGTTCTGACATACAAACGATGGGGTGCACGGAGGCAGCCAACTACGAGCAAGTGCCCTTCTCGACTAAACTCTTATCTAAGTTCAGTTTCCTCACTAGACATTGGAGTTTGTTATTTATCTATGCGTCGCTGATTACGATTACCCACCTTCGTTTTGACACACCAACTATGGGGTGCATGGAGGCGGCCAACTACGAGCAGGTGTCGTTTTCAGCTAAACTCTTAACAAGATAAATATATTTGTCTTGCCAGCGAAATTTTGCGTTTAAAAGAATAATTTTTTTTTTTTTTTTTTTTTTTTAAGTTTGAAATAAGTTCCTCATATTTTTATCTTTGACAATTCAAACCTCTTCCACCCCCAAACTTGAGAGTAGCAAGGTCCTCATTGCTTAAATTGTAAACAAAGATTAAGTTGCAAAATTTTGTAAAGGAGGTTTGAATTGGCAACTTGCATACATGCAAAGTAGGTTTGCGTTTCTAAGGAATAGTATGCAGACGCGTTGAAAGTAATCTAACTTAAAGAGTGTACAAAAATTGTAAGCATGATTATTATCACAGTGACTAACTTTTCAACGCAAAGATAAAAGTTAGGAATAATTGAATGTACTTAAAATGAATTTACAGCAAGGGACAACGCAAAGAGGAAATTAGAAATTCCATGCGGCGAAGCAATAGTGAACGCATACAATTATCACATACCGAATATACAGTTGAACGCATGGTTTTTAGTTCAAAGTATGCGCTGGAAGTTTTAAGTATTATGCATTTGGAAAATTACAGCTCCTAATTTCAACTTGATAAACACAGAAATCGTCGCTGAACGCATAGTTTAATGATGCGTTGAAATCAAATAATTTACATTAAAACTCGACGCCTAGTTTCATGCTCTAATTTACACTACTAAAACTGAAATTAAAGAAAAAGAAATAAATACTAAAAACAAAGTACGAACAGAAGAAAGAAAACAAAAGAAAATAAGATAAAATAAATTAAATTAAATACTAAAACAAGTGCGAATAGAAAGAAAGAAGGCAGGAGTAAAAGAGAGCGTCCCTGGAAAAGTAGGCGTTCAGAACCGTAGGACCCTTTCAACGCAAGCTCAGTTATTACGCTCGCGTGAGTCATTAGAGCCTTTGTCGCGTTTAGGGTTCAACGCAGAGGAGACAATGAATTACATTATGACCTCCCTCAAGTACGCGTACTTGGGATGCGTTGGTCTAGTTTGTAGCTCATGCGTTGAAGGCTCTTTTAATAACGGCTCGATCTTTGCCGCGGAACTGTTGCTCCGGTCTGATTTCTCAATTATACCATCGGAGAGTAATTTGATTTCATCATCTTCACCATCTTCACCGTCTTTGAGGATTTAATTTCTCAACGCCGCGTTCACGGGTTGTAAGCACTGACTTGCGTTACCAAGCGTTGGGGGTGCGGCAATGTGATTGTGGCTATGCGTTTAAAGGGAGAAGTGGTCGTGAACGATAGCAAGAAATTTTGGAAAGTAAAATTTTGGCTAAGTGTTGGCCAAGTCCATGCGTTGTTGGTTGACTCACGGAGGGTAGTGAGCTGAAGTAGCTACCCGCGTTGAAGGATAAGTGATACTGGCGGGGGAGGAAATGTGCTTGAACCATGCGTTTAAGTCACTCTGCGTTGAGGACAATTATGCGCTGAAGTCGATGCGTCGAAGACAGAATGGTCTTGACGCGACGAAAATAGTGCTGTATGACGGGAATGTATGCGTCAAAAATAGGAGGCGTTGAGGACGACACCATGCGTTGGGTGTGGTCAGTTGCTGGAGGCGTTGAAGGAGAAGTTAACATGAGTGCCTCGCGTTGAGATAAGAACCCTGCGCTAGTCTGCGGGTGAAGGGTAAGTCAGCAACATAAGTCCTGGTGTTTGTAAAGGCTAAGTCGGTAGTATATATAGCTAGATTAATTAAATGTTTAATCATTTTTAAGACATTTTGAGAGCTTAAGTCGGTTCCATATTTCAGACAAACTTCAGAAGAAGATTGAGGAAGGTGTTCTTGTGGATTTTGGACAAAATTCTACTCATTTTGATGTTGAAAACGGAGCTGGAACAGAGGAGTGATTGAAGTCGCACAGATTGAGTAGTGGTTGATATTCAGAGTAGAACGTATAGAGGAAGCCGAGTTTAGAGCTGAAATTTGGAGGTTAGTAAGTTAACATAATTCCTAACAACTTTTGTGAAGGATAGTAATGCTGAAATTGGAGATTAACTATGTGAATCTTTAGGAAAAGCCGCACTTACAAGATTGATAAGTAATCCGGAACAGCATGAGGTGATTTCAGAATACCGCGAGAACGAGGAAAAGTTCAGCCTTGAAACTTTGAGGTAAGCTATAGAACTCAATTTTCTATAAGTTTGTAGAAGGGAAGAAGTTCTTAATCTGTCTGAAATTATGACTGTTAATAGATTGAAGTAAGAACAAGAGGGAAGGAAGAAATTACAGTGCAGAGTGCCGCTGAAAATCAAGTATCGGCACACTGTCTGGGTACTGATAGCGAGACGGGTGTCGCTGAGACGCAAAGGAGTCTTCCGTCTCACAGATCTCGCTAGATATCGCTGAGTGTCACTGCTAAGGTAAGGTAACGCTAATGTCGTTCAATCAAGTATCGCTAGTAACAGCTCCTATTGGTTGGTATCGCTAGGATTCTCGCTTGTAATGTTAGTTTAGAAAAGGAGGAAGGTTTAATGTTAAGTAACGCAAGGTAAATGTCTCTTGCAGGCCAAGAAGAAATAGGGAAAGCGTATAATCCACGTAAAGCCTAAAAAGAGTTGTGAGTGACTATTTTATTCTTCAATTCTATTTTATTAAAAATGTTCTTATGAAGTATTTTGCAATGAACTGTTTAATATGCATAATGTTTGATTGTATTTTGCAATGAACTGTTTAATATGCATAATGTTTGATTGTATTACTCACAAGGCATGTTATATGTTTCTAAAGTTGATAGAAAGCACTTTTATGAAATATTATTGGATAAAGATTTGTATGATTTCTATGAAAGGATTTTCAAGTGAACTGTGATATGAACGGATTTCTAAAACGTTTTAGAGGAGGCTCAGTGCTCAAGGACACGAGAAGGCACGTGAGTTTCCCCGGGACCTAGTACTGAAGGACTTGAGAAGGTACTTGGGCAACCCGTCCTATTCCTATGTGAACATAGAGGTTAATTTGGCTGATGCGTTGAGCTTGCTCCGCATTGAGCCAGGGATGATTTCGACGTTGGGTGTGTTGAGCTTTGCTCCAACCCAACTAAGGTTGTTTTCGACGTTGAGTGCGTTGAAGCATTGCTCCACCTCGACTAAGGGAAAAGTTGAAAAACTAAATTGTTATTGTGAGTGAGTTTAGCTGAAAACGACACCTGCTCGTAGTTGGCCACCTCCATGCACCCCATAGTTGGTGTGTCAAAACGAAGGTGGGTAATCGTATTCAGCGACGCATAGATAAATAACAAACTCCAATGTCTAGTGAGGAAACCGAGCTTAGATAAGAGTTTAGTCGAGAAGGGCACTTGCTCGTAGTTGGCTGCCTTCATGCACCCCATCGTTGGTATGTCAGAACGAAGGTGGGTAACCCTACTCGACGCATAATTAATAAACATATAATAAAATCAATGAAAGAAAAAGGAACTCTATATCTTCATCTTTTCAGACTCAGTGTTAAAAAAAGAAACAAAAATTTTGTGAATAATGAGTTAAAGAGTTTTGAAAAGAAAGCTTGCCGCATACAAATTAGACCCGTCCTAAAGAAAAGAATATAGAGGTAAAGAAATAATGTAACTAACGGGTAGCTGATTGAGTATAGCATTCTGAGAGACTAGTCAATGCGTGGAGAAATGTTTAGAATAATTGAGGTTTCTTAGATGGAAGTTATGCTCGAGGACAAGCATTTATCTAAGTTTGGGGGTGTGATAACTTGTAGAAATACAAGTTATTATAGCCTTTTTCATAGATAAATAGAGTTTAAATAGAGAAGCATGCGGTAGTTAATGATAAATTCCATTAGTAAATCTTCCTTTGCGCTATACTCTTGACTTTTGATGAAGATATTGATTTTACCACTTGTTAAACCTAAAACGCATGTTTTGACGCAGGAATGCAGAAAATGCGCTAACGAGTTATTAACGCAAGACGATACATTAGCAATCTGTTCTTCATGGACGCATGGTTTGAATGGAAGGCAAACAACCTGATGACGCGTTAACAACAACTCAACGCATAACTACGCATTAGCAACCTACGACGCGTTGATTTAGGCTAAACTATGCATGGACGCATAGACAACCGTAACGGCAAGGCGCTGAGAATCAGATCGGAATCTTGAGAGATTGACGGATGATTGACAGACATGATTTGCGGCTTAAGTGGTGGATCTTAATTAGCCCGACAATCACGCAATCAGGCGAGATGGACGCAGTATCAATCTCGCCACCAATCAAGCAGATCTACCATTAACTGCGATTTCAGCATCTATAAAAGGGCAGCTCTGCGAGAGGAGAAAGGTTGTTGATTCTCGGAAGGACTCCATAAGTGACAGCAGAGTTCTCTCAGACTTCAGCCGGAGACAAATAGCTCGAGAGAGAAGAGTATTCCTTTCTTCCGCACCACTTCACAGCAAATCATCACACTGCCATCAGGGTGACTCAAGACATTGACGCCTTTCTTTCTTTCTTGCTTAGTTTTCTTCTTGATTTTAGATTTGTAACAAGGAATTGAACTTATCTAAAGTTGTATCAGTTTCATCAATACAATTATCTTCCATGTCTTTTTCTCATCTGTCCACTTTATACTTTCAAGCCATGAGTAACTAATCACTCGAGGGTCTAGGGTTCCGTTAGCATCTAACTAGGGACCGCAGTGTAACTATTCTAACTTGTCAATTGCGAGCTTAATCCGATGCTTATATCCATCTGACAAATCGATATAAGTAGTAATAATCAGACTGCTCGAGAGGGTAAGTGATTGTGGAACTCAATGGACAAGGGCCAAGTAGTGTTACCTGTCTACGGGGACAACCTTGGTTCTTAACACTCTCCTATGCGTTATAGACATATAACGCATAGCGGCTGACAACCGGGAGAAGAGTCGCAAGTATGAATAGAGTACTACTGTGCGTTTCCGATGTTAGATGTTAATCAACCCGAACCCTTTTCTTTATCCATTCATACACATTTTAGCTGAACTTGCTGTGCCGCATGCTTTCCATATTCCACAACTGTTAGTCTAGTGTACAAACATCTGCTTTCTTTAGATTAAAAAAAACCAAATTCAAACAATTGTTGGTTACCTCTGTAACGCATGCAATCCAATTAAAACCAAATCAATATAATCCCTGTGTTCGAACTCGGACTCACCGAGAACACCTATTACTTTACTAATACTTGGGTAGAGGAGTAGGAAAACTTGACAAAACCAACGCATAATAGCAGAAAGCATTGCATGATTAAAACATGACATGTTGAACGCATAGCCATATATTTTAGCACCTTGCGTTAGGTTGTTTTACACATAAAAATACCAGCAACATAGAGCGGAAAGAAAAAGCAACGCAGGCAGAACCTGCGTCTGTATATGATAACTTGTAAAAATACAAGTTATGATGCCTTTTTCTTAGATAAATAGAGATTAAATAGAGAAGCATGCGACAAGTTATGTTAATTTTTATTAACAAATCTTCCTTTGCGTTATACTAATGTATTTTTATGAAGATAATGATTTTACCACTTTTTGAGCCTAAAACGCATGTTTTAACACAGGAATGCAAATGATGCGTTGATGACTTCTTAACGCAGGACGATGCGTTAGCAATCTGTTCTTCGTGGATGCATGATCTGAACGGAACGCAAACAACCTGACGATGTGTTAACAACTACTCAATGCATGACTATGCGTTACCAACCTACGACGCGTTGACATCGGCCAAACTATCCATGGACACATAGACGACCATCAACGCAACACACCGAGAATCAAATCAGAATCTTGAGAGATTGACGGATGATTGACTAACATGATTTGTGGCTAAAGTCGTGGATCTTAATTGACCCGAGAATCATGCAATCAGGCGAGATGGACGCATGATATCAATCTCGCTGCCAATCAAGCAGATTTGCCATTAATTGCGAACGCATCATCTATAAAAGGGCAGCTCTGTGAGATGAGAAAGGGTTGTTGATTCTCGGAAGAACTCAATAAGTGACAACAGAGTTCTCTCAAACTTCAACCGGAGACGAATAGCTTGAGAGAGAAGAGTCTTCCCTCCGCCGGACAACTTCACAACAGAACCTCACGCTTCCATCCGGGCGACTCAAGACATTGACGCCTTCCTTGCTTTCTTTCTTAGTTTTTCTTTCTTGATTTTATATTTGTGTCAAGACATTGAGCTTATCTAAAGTTGTATTCCATTCATCAATATATACATCTTCCATGTCTACTCAATTCTCTATACTTTCCGCTTTTTGCTTTCAAACCATGAGTAACTAATCACTCAAGGGTCTAGGGTTGCGTTAGCATCTAACTAAGAACCATAGTGTAACTATTTCATCTTGTCAATTGCGATCTTAATCCGATGCTTATGTCCATCTGACAAATCAATATAAGTAGTAATAATCAAACTGCTCGAGAGGGTAAGTGATTGTGGAACTCAATTGACAAGGGCCAAGAAGTGTTACCTGTCTATAGGAATAACCTTGGTTCTTAACACTCTCTTATGCGTTATAGACATATAACCATAGCGGCTAACAACCGGGAGAAGAGTCGCAAGATGAATTGAATACTACCATGTGTTTCCGATGTTAGATGTTAACCAACCCGAACCCTTTCTTTATCCATTCATTCACATCATTAGCTGAATTTGCTGTGTCGCATGCTTTCCATCTTCCACAATTTTAGTCTAGTGTACATACTATCGCTTTCCTTAGATTAGAAACAAAACACTTCTCTCAACTATTTCTTGGTTACCACTGCAACGCATATAATCCAGATAAATACTGAATCATCATAATCCCTGTGTTCGACCTCGAACTCACTGAGAAAACCTACTCCTTTGCATATACTTGGGTAAAGGATAGGAAAACTTGACAAGATCACCAATGCATCATAGTAAGACACATAGCATGTTCAACGCATGATATGTGAAACGCATCATCATATCTTAATCACACCTTGCGTTTGTAAATTTTCAATTCCGCTAATAATTACACATCAGTATATGAAGATACCACTTCTGAACGCGTCCTGATTGACGTCCAAGAAGAAATCTCAACGCCCCACGTAGGGGATCAGGTAAAATTTACTGTAGTTAACGCGTTGAATGATCCTGATCATTTCCAATTTTGTCTAATGAACGCAGATATCAATGAAAAGACAAAACCTGTGAACGCGGCGTTGAGAGATGAAATCCTCAAGGATGGTGAAGATGGTGAAGAAGATGAAATCAAATTACTCTCCGATGGTATAATTGAGCAATCAGACCGGAGTAACAAATCCACGGCAAAGATCGAGCCGATATTAAAAGAGCCTTCAACGCATGAGCTAGAAACCAGACCAACGCATCCCAAGTACGCGTGTAAGCACTGGTTTGCGTTGCCAAGAATTGAGGCACGGCCATGTGTTTGTGGCTATGCGTCTCAAAGGGAGAAGTGGCCGAGAGCGAGAGGAAAGTAAAACTTCGACTGAGTATTGACTAAATTTATGCGTTTGTGGTTAATTCATGGAAGTTAGTGAGCGGAAGTAGTTACTGCGTTGATAGATAAGTAGTCTTGAAGGGGAGAGAAACGCACTTGAACCATGCGTTCAAGTCACTTTGCATCGAAGACAGACATTCGTTGGGGGCACTTGTGCTGAAGACAGGATGGTTTGCACGCATCGGAAGTAGAATTTCAAGATGGAAAGGAATGCGTTCAAAACAGGAGGCGTGCGGGGACACCCACTATGCGTTGGAAGAGAAGTTAACTTGAGTGCCGTGCGTTAGGAGAACCCCGCGCTAGTCTGCAGAGGAAATACGTAAGTTAGCAGCCTAAGTCCTGGTGTTGAGAAGGTTAAGTCGACAGTATAAATAGCAAGATTAATTAAATGTTTAATCATTTTTAAGGACAATTCGAGAGCTTAAGTCGGTTCTATTCTTCAGATAAACTCCAGAAGAAGATTGAGGAGGGTGTTCTTGAGGATTCCGAACGAAGTTTGATTCACATCGAGGCTTGAAATGAAGTTGGAACAGGGGAATGACAGAAGCTACTTAGTTTGGTTGAGCAGTGACTGATATTTGGGACAGAACGTGAGGAATAAGCTGAGTTCAGAGCTGAAAATTTAAGGTTAGTAAGTTAATGTAATTCCTAACAATTTTTGTAAAGGATGGTGATACTGAAATCAAAGTTTTACTATGTGAATCCTTAGGAAATCAGTGATTACAAGACTGTCTCGCAATCCGGAACAGCAGGAGGTAATTTTGGAATATCGCGAGAATGAGAAAGAGCTAAACCCTGAAATTTTAAGGTAAGCTTTAAAACGTAATTTCCTATAAGTTTGCAGAAGGGAAGAAACTCTGAATCTGTATGGAAATGTGGGTTTTCATAGGTTGAAGTAAGGACGAGAAGGAAGGAAGGAGTACAGTGCAGAGTGCCGTTGGAAAAATCAAGTATCGGCACACTGTCTAGGAATTTGCAGCGAGACGGGTAACGCTGAGACGCAAAGGAGCTTTCCGTCTCACAAGTGTCGCTAGATAACGCTGAGTATCGCTGCTCAGGCAGGTAACGCTGGTACTGTTTTATCGGGTATCGCTAGTAACAGTCCTTTTTGGCGGGTATCGCCGAGATTCACGTTTATAAGTCAGTAGAGAAAAGGAAAGGAAGTTAGTGTTGACTAACGCAGGGCATGTTTCTTTTGCAGGCCAAGAAGAAATAGGAACAGTATATAAACCACGTAAAGCCTAGAAAGAGTTGTGAGTGACACTTTTCTTGTTTTGAAACGAAATTTATTTTAAATGTATAGCTTGGTTTTCTTATGAGATATGGCTTTGAGATGAACTGTTTCCTTAAAAAGCATGATGTTTGATGATGTTGTTCACGAGGCATGTTTTATATGTTTTTACAAGATGTTCAATGGCATGTTTTGAAATATTGTTTATCGTGATATATATATATATTGATTTTCATGAAAGATTTTCATATGAACTACTATGTGAAAGAAATTCTGAAACATTTTAGAGGAGGCTCAGTGCTCAAGGACATGAGAAGGCACGTGAGTTTCCCCGGGACCCAGTACTGAAGGATTTGTAGAAGGTACTTGGGCAACCCGACCTATTCCTATGTGCACATAGAGGTTAAGCTGGCTAGTGCATCGAGCTTGCTCTGCTTAAAGCCAAGGATGATTTTCGACGTTGAGTGCGTAGAAGCATTGCTCCGCCTCAACTAAGGGAGAAGTTGACATTGATGAATTCTTTGGAAAACGTTGATATGATTTTAGTATTGATTTATGAGAATAATGAATTTCATGAAAAACATGCAGCACTTGAACAAATGTTGAACCCTGATTTATTTGTTTTACATAACATGCCTGTTTAAAATGAATGTCGTTTTATAAAGATTGGTCACTCACTAGGCTATTAGCTTATGTTTTCCAATGTTTTCTTTTTCCCTCCCCAGGTAGCAAGGACGTTCCCGGTGCTTCGCCTATCACATCTCACCCGGCCTAAGCCTCGAATATCCAGATTCAGTCAAGTTTAAGAGTTGTACGTTGAATATACATATGTAAATGGCATGTAGAACATATAGTTTGGAGTGGAGACTGTTGATAGTATGGTATATATGGTGTTATGGATATGAATACGAAGTCATGCTATGTATTTAAGGTGTACCCTATTTAGGGAATTGTATCAAGTTGTAAGCATGCGATGTATGGCTATGTTCTATGTTTGTATATGAGTAAATGTGAGTACAGGAAAAGTTAGGGCAATATACGTCACAAGAGGGGTGATGTTTATTGTCTTCACACTCCCCCTTAGGTTAGGTGGGTAATCTAGGAGGGGGTGTGACAGCTTATGTTTTCCAATGTTTTCCTTTTCTCCCCCCAGGTAGCAAGGACGTTCCCGGTGCTTAGCCTACTTCAGCTCACCCTGCCTAAGTCTCGAGTTCTCAAAATTCAGTCAAGTCTGAGAGTTGTACGTTGTATATGATTTTATGTAGATGGCATGTAGACCATGTACTTTTGAGTGGGGATTGCAGTGGAGTTTTGTACCTTGTATGATGGATATGGAAGTAAAATTATGTTATGCAATAAAAGTGTACTCTATACAGGGAATAATATTATATTATAAGCATGTGTAGTATGACTGAGTTCTATGTATGTGTATGGGTAAAATGTATGCAGAGGTAGGAATGTAAGATGGGACAATATGCGTCACAAGAGAGGTGATGTTTATTGTCTGCACATTCACTTTCAGGTTAGGTGGGTAATTTGGGAGGGGGTGTGACAATGTCCTTTCTCTCCACAAGCAAAACATCTATCTTTACCAATACATTCCCCTGTATGCCCTTTTCCGCATACTGGGCAGCTGTGTGCCATACGTTTCCGTTTCCCTTTGCTTTCCCTGGTTGTCATGATAGACTGTTCATAGAATTGAATTAGTTTGTAATAATCTCAATTAAAATCAAGTCAAGTGCATATATATAATTTTGTCCGCCTTGGACATTTTTTTTTTTTTTTACTTAGTTTAAAAGCACTATGTTTCTCCAGTAGAATCCACTGCATGAACAAGACGAAAATAATTCCTATAGATAGATCTCTCCAAAAACCATCTAGTTTATAATTTTAATACTACGTGTCTATCCTTTAAGTTTTACTTGAACGTATCATCCGCCAACACGTATTTGATTACAACTTTGAACGCATACTTATGTTCCTAACTTGACGCGTCACACCATGCGTCCTTACTTTATTCGTCTACTCCAGTTCAGCGCAACCTCCTTAACCACCACCAATGCATATTCCAAAATCTCATAAGCTTTAAATTTTTACTCCTGCTTCCCTTCAGAAGCACATTCCTTTCTAACCACTGCATCCTCTTCCACTTCTGCTAATATTACTTCTTTTATTCTTAGCTTCAATCAACCCCTTGTTCATCAACATATAGAACTTTGATCTACACTTTACTTCCAACAATAATACTATGCGTTTTCCGTAACTTATGACTTCCCACACTACCGCTGCGCTACTCTGATAGTCAATGCTCTGGCTTTCCCTTCTTTCCTGTTTACTTACGGGGATATAGTTTTCCTTTCAATATGCGATTTACTTATTCATTCCTTTCTTTCATGTATTCTTATACGTCTTTTAACATACCTCTCCGTTTTGATCTCCTCAGTAACAAATGCATATCCAACTTCTCTTTCTCTAATCCTTTGGTGAATTTCCTTTTGATTCCCAACCAAAACATGTTTGCTGGTCCAATAATCTCATCAACGCATAGCCTTAATATTTACACTTACTCAACTCCTGGACCGCATGCTTCAACCAGCCAACATTTTGCACTCGACTTCTAATCATCTCTTCCATTACTCGACTACTTGCTTACCATTCTCTAAGCTAAAAGTAGAGCTTTTCAATTTACCATTTTCTTATAAGAATTCCGTCCCGAATTTCGGTAGGTTGTTAGTCCGTCAATGTTTAATCATTTTCTCCTTATCTAACACTTGAATCATTTGCTTCTTATAACCTCACTCTGCTGTGTCTTTATAAGTGGAATCAGGGACATATTCCTTAAATCATAACATATATCTTGGTCCTTAATATGATACTGAATTGTAACTTCGTTAATAATCTTCTCAGAACTTTGAACTTATTCACTTGCGTTCATATCAATCTATCTAGTATATATGTTTCTCTGATAAGCAAGAAATGCTCTATCTTATTAACTTCTACCATTCACTGAATAGTTCATCCATTTCTTATTTCATAGATTCTTGTACGTCCCTACATGTTTATGCGTTTTGGGTTCCTTTATACCCATGATGCGTCCAATTTTACACCGTCTCCATTACTTGGTAAATTATTTTTTTTCCTCAGTCTCTAATCATTTAGTGAAATTCTTTTCCTTAGTTCACACTTTCAAATCTAATAGTTTAATTGTTTTCCTTAAGATTACAAGTTCAAGTATATTCTCTTAAATCTTCAACGTATACCTTCCCTTAGTTTTTAACATTTCAATACTCAATCTTCCTTTAAACCAGAATATCATGCATTTATACCACACCATCTTTGATATTGTTCCTTCCAAGAGTATCTAACTCATAATTAATTCCAACTATCCTTTCAAATTTTCATTTCTTTATGGAGTATCCTTTCTAATGTCATGCGTCCAACTAGCCTTCCTTACCACACACCTTCGTTCATAAGCATAACTGTAACACTTAAAATTTTCTTAAATTTTCAAGTCATCTTATCTTCTAGATTCCACGTTTGCCTATCAGGATCTCTTTCAACCTTGACCATGGCTTGTGCTCAATCCATTACTTATGCTGACATAAACGTCTTCTCTCCTTTGCTTAGGATTCATTTATGTAGCCAAACTTTCCACAAGCTTATACTTCTTAATCTCTACTTCCTCTCTTCGAGATTTTCCTTTTATATTTTAACATTGTTAATTCATCACTGAATTACTCACAATTAATAACATTTTCTTATACGGACTTATACTTACTTGTGAATCTTATGAATTTTCCTTTACGCTTCTTAGGTAGCTTGCGAAGTTCTGATGTCTGCTTGCCTACCTCGTCCGTCCGTTAATTACATTTTGCTATATTACCACTTTCCTTTTTAGATTCATAGCTTAAATTTTTCCTATTCCCAAAATCTTTCGCTCTGATACCAACTTGTCACACCCCCTCCCGGATTATCCTCCATAACCCGAAAGGAGATGTGAAGTCAGCAACCTTGACTCCTCTATAAGGTTCACTGACCAACCATTTTTACCAAAGACGGCCCAGATGACGTTCTTGCATAGGCAAAGCATCCCGAACTCACTTGCTACCTGGAAAATTAGAAAATAAAACATAGGAAAATGTGAGCTAAAGCCCCGTGAGTGACTGGTTTTGTAAAACTATCTTTTATTAAAAAAACAGGCATGTTACATTTATACGTATAAAACAAGGATAAGTACATCAATACAACAGGAACGTATTTTCAACATCTCTTTTAAATCATATCAAATCATTCCAAATCAATAGAGTCGTTTTAGAACAATTATACGAAAAACTCGTTTGGTTTCTCAATCATTTCCCTTAGTTGAGGCGGAGCAAGACTCAACGCTCTCAACGTCGAAAAAAATCCTTAGTCGGGGTGGAGCAAGGCTCAACACGCCCAACGTCGAAATTATCCCTGGCTCAACGCAGAGTAAGCTCGATGCACTAGCCAGATTAACCTCTATGTGCACATAGGAATATGACGGATTGCCCATGTACCTTCTCATGTCCTTGAGTACTGGGTCCCGGGGAAACTCACGAGCCTTCTCAAGGAGATAAGCACTGAGCCTCCTCTTAAACATTTAATCAATCAATTTGAGTAGATCATTCATATGAAACCTTTCATAGAAATTAGGATGTTTCTTGATAAACTATATTTTGCAACATGCCTTTCAATATAGTAAAACAATCAGATAAAACATGCCTTTTTAAACACTATGATCAACATCATGCGTTTCATAAAATCAGTTATTACAAAACCGTAACACATAAGAACACTTTCAACAAAGTTCAGTTTTTGAAGGAAGAAGAGAGTCACTCACAATTACTTAAGAGATTTCCTCTTTTCCTTCAAATCCCAGTTTTCCCTAGCTCCTTGAACGCAAGGTTTGAGCTCCTAGCCCGCAACTGTTTCTGGTAACCGGTTGGACGCAACTCTGTCTTTAAACGCAAGGTGCAGACTAACTCTTCTTACTCTTTCGGATGCGTTGACCTTCCTTGGACGCAGGGTCTAACTCAAACGCATCACGGTGTTCACCTAAATGTTGAGTTCGCAAGGCTCACTCTTTTCGACACAAGCTAACTTCTTTAACACCAGATGACTTAGGTGTCAAGAATGTCTTCTTCCTTGGCCGCAGACTTCCTCTTACAGACGCAAGGGTTTCTTCCTTCAGCCTTCTTTCTCTCCTTCTCTCAAGGATTCTTACCACTGAATCATCAGTCATTACTTTTCCCTCAAGGTTCTATTTATAGAGGGTTTGTCATCCTACCTCTCCTCTTCTACTGCCACTTGTTTGCCACATGTCATGTTGCATGCTTAATTAATCATGCATTAATCCAAGTGTCACCTTGCATGAAATACTTAGCATACCTTCTAGCACCTCCTACTTGATAAGGTGTCACAACTATGTGTAGCCACCTAACATATAGGCTTACCTTATGCGTCCATTATGTTCCAATACACAACTACCCAATTATTTCTGTGTTCCTATGCGTTCATGGAACCTTCTTCCAGATTTAACTTCTTTACTCCCTTTTACCACTCTCCTGAACACAGAACTCCTCAACGCATAGTTAATAGTTCCTCACCTCGTAACTTCCTCAACGCATAGTAAGACCTTACCAATCACTGAAGTCCTATTAGCATATAATAATCCTTTAACGTTTAACATCTCATAGCACTTATAACGCGTAGCGACCTCTTTTGCACTTGCTGTACTAAAGAACTTCCCGATCAGCACAATGATCTTTTATAGTAACCTTCAGCGCATAGTTGTTATCCATTTCATGGCTTATCAATTTATTATTAACCTTTAGCCTATCGCATACAACTACTCTCCAATTCAAGGTATTCTTCTCAACGTAACGTAAGTTGAATACAACCCTTGGTCAGGCTCCATCTTTACCTCCAAACACATAATAACACCTTTCAATGCCTGACATACCTATCAAAATAACGACTCATCCATCAAGGCTATGGTAATAGTCTACTTTCTTCTCTTTACACTAGCTTCCCATACTAGGCTTACCAACACATAGTCGTAATCCATACTCAATTCTTATTCCTTCACCTCCATTCACTATTGCTCTATACAACACTCAATGCATCACTTTCCTTAGCTTCACTTCCCGACGCGTTGTCAACCTTTCCAACGCAAGGTACTTTTCCTACGTGATGGTTCTACTTCACTTTACATCATCGACACATGGTAATTCACCCCATTCCACTTGCCTTCATTAACCCAACCTCACAGCTTGGTAACTCCTCAGTATTAAAATACCATGCGTTTGAGCTTAACCATCTATGCGTCAACCTAATCTCCAGAAGTATTTCTACTCTTTTCTTAATACCATTCATCTCAACGCACAGAATTTATTGGCCATAATTCAGTAATTACACATTCTTAACTTTTCGTTTAAAAGTTCCGCTAATCCACATACTTTTATCCTTTTATCCTTATTAGTCATATGAATACTTAAGTTTTTTTACGATAGGGTATTACACAGCGAGACTCAGCCAGATCTGTGAGACGCAAAACCCTTTGCGTTACTAGCGATACTCGCTTCGCTACAAAGTCTTCAGCTCTTCAGCGATACTACGGTCTGGGCGACTGTCACACCCCATCCCGAACTACCCTCCCGTAGCCCGGAAAGAGATGTGAAGACAGCAGTTACCGACTACCCTGTCACGTAACCCACTGTCAACCTAACCATCCATGAGCTCTTGACAAACCTCGACTTCGATCGGCAACGGGAACTGTTATGCTACCTGAAAATGGAAAACATTTAAAAGAATGAGCTAACGGCTCAGTGAGTAACGTTTTTTCTGAAAACAATATATTGTAACTATAAAACAGATCAAACTTGCATAAAACATAACACTTCAAGTCATATAAACTATATTTCAATACCATTGTGAAAACATGCTTACCCGTCTCAGGATACATACTCAAAAATCTCATTCTTATAATATACTTTTTCCCTAGTTGAGGCGGAGCAATGCTCAACGCTCCTCAACGTCGATTTTTCCTTAGCTGTGTGGAGTAATCTCAACACATCAGCGTCGTACATACCTCTATTTGCACATAGGTACTAAAACCCGGGCCGCCCTCAATGCCTTCTACGAGTCCCTGAGCATTGGGGTCCCATTTCTATATCTAGGTTACCCATATGCCTTCTACAAGTCCCTGAGCATTGGGTACTTTTATAATATAACGGCTACCCTTTGGCCTTCTCCAAGTCCTTGAGCCTCGGGTACCTTTTCTAGTTTAATATAACACAATACATATTTTGAAACATTATATCAATAACCCATGAATTACCGTTTCCAAATCTCATCTCTTCAGCATTCTAAGTTCAATTTCCAGTTTTAATATAAAACCGCATGCTTTTCATAAAGTTCATTTTCAAATCTTTCTTGACATCATATAATATCATGTTTTTCAGAAAAGTCATGAGAACCAATAACATAAATCTCCATGCGTTTTATAACTCATAGCAAGTATCCAGCATTTTCAAAGTTTATAAGTAAAACGCATACATATGTCTCTAAACGCATGCTCATGTTTCTAAACGCATGCTTGTCACACCCCCTCCCGGATTATCCTCCATAACCCGAGAAGAGATGTGAAGACAGCAGTTACCGACTACCCTATCATGTAACCCACTGTCAACCTCACCATCCACATGATCTTGACAAACCTCGACTTCGATCGGCAACGGGAACTGTCATGCTACCTGAAAAATGGAAAACATATGAAAGCATGAGCTAACAGCTCAGTGAGTAACAGTTTCTGAAAAACATTATACTTAAAGTGTAAAACAATGCTAAAAGAGGGAAATATGAAATGGATGGTTATTAGAATAATTGCTAAGGAAACGGTTAAGTATGAGAAAGGTGTAAAAGAAAAACCAAGTGTTAAGCATGGTGGACGCATAGAAGGATGACCACGAAATTCAAAAGGTTTAATAAGAGGGTCAAAACTGGATAAGTCATACATCTTGGTAATACAGCAATGTATAGAAAGTTAAGGAAATAGTTACAAATGACCAAGGGTGAAAAGTGAAATAGACGAGTACGGAGTTAAGTGTTGGATGGGTCCGTAGGTAAAGATACCAAACTCACTCTCTATTTTGAAGTGGAAATGGATATGTTATAATGGTTTTCTTCTTTGGATTACCAAGGATGTCAGCCAATGTTGATTAAATATTTAGTAAATGGAGGAAGTTGACAAAATAGAGCATTTCTTGCCTATCAAAGAAGCATGTATACTGAATAGAGTGATACAGATGCGTGGAGATGAGTTCTAAATTATGAAAGATTCACAACAAGTTTATAAATAAAGTTGCAGTTTAGTGTTGCGTTTATGGAACACAATGTCTCATGCTAAAAGGAGTATGTTCATGATCTTACTCGTATGCTTTAGGTGTAACCAATGGAGCTAAGAGATGAGTCAATTTATGAGAAGAAATTGATTCAAATGTTCATCTGATGAAAAGGAGTAAGAATTAAGATGTTAAATTCGTTGGCCTAAGATTTGTGAAAATTATGATCAAGAGGAAGCTATTTGGAAGTTAAGCCCAAGGAACAAATGATAAAAGAAGTATTCACAATTGTTTTAGAGAGACTAATAACCCACCGAGATTTTAAGACGAAATTGTTATGAGGGAATGGTAAGTTGGAAGTTTTACTCTTAGCTTGGAGAATGGCAAGCAAGTAGACGGGTAATTAGAAGTGTTGGCCGGAAGTTTTTGGGTTTAAGTGTCCATGCGTTGGTGAAATGGAATAAGAAGTCCATAAGAATGAGCATGGGTGATACCTGAAAATAGTTGATAACTTGTAGAAATACAAGTTATTATAGCCTTTTTCATAGATAAATAGAGTTTAAATAGAGAAGCATGCGATAGTTAATGATAAATTCCATTAATAAATCTTCCTTTGCGTTATACTCTTAACTTTTGATGAAGATATTGATTTTACCACTTGTTAAGCCTAAAACGCATGTTTTGACGCAGGAATGCAGAAAATGCGCTGACGACTTATTAACGCAAGACGATACATTAGCAATCTGTTCTTCATGGACGCATGATTTGAACGGAAGGCAAACAACCTGATGACGCGTTAACAACAACTCAACGCATAACTACGCATTAGCAACCTACGACGCGTTGACTTAGGCTAAACTATGAATGGACGCGCAGACAACCGTAACGGCAAGGCGCTGAGAATCATATCGAAATCTTGAGAGATTGACGGATGATTGACAGACATGATTTGCGGCTTAAGTGGTGGATCTTAATTAGCCCGACAATCACGCAATCAGGCAAGATGGACGCAGTATCAATCTCGCCACCAATCAAGCAGATCTGCCATTAACTGCGATTTCAGCATCTATAAAAGGGCAGCTCTGCGAGAGGAGAAAGGTTGTTGATTCTCGGAAGGACTCCATAAGTGACAACAGAGTTCTCTCAGACTTCAGCCGGAGACAAATAGCTCGAGAGAGAAGAGTCTTCCTTTCCGCCGCACCACTTCACAGCAAATCATCACGCTGCCATCTGGGCGACTCAAGACATTGACGCCTTCCTTTCTTTCTTGCTTAGTTTTCTTCTTGATTTTAGATTTGTAACAAGGAATTGAGCTTATCTAAAGTTGTATCAGTTTCATCAATACAATTATCTTCCATGTCTATTCACTTTTCTCATCTGTCCACTTTATACTTTCAAGCCAGGAGTAACTAATCACTCGAGGGTCTAGGGTTGCGTTAGCATCTAACTAGGGACCGCAGTGTAACTATTTTATCTTGTCAATTGCGAGCTTAATCCGAAGCTTATATCCATCTGACAAATCGATATAAGTAGTAATAATCAGACTGCTCGAGAGGGTAAGTGATTGTGGAACTCAATTGACAAGGGCCAAGTAGTGTTACCTGTCTACGGGGACAACCTTGGTTCTTAACACTCTCCTATGCGTTCTAGACATATAACGCATAGCGGCTGACAACCGGGAGAAGAGTCGCAAGTACGAATAGAGTACTACTGTGCGTTTCCGATGTTAGATGTTAATCAACCCGAACCCTTTTCTTTATCCATTCACACACATCTTCGCTGAACTTGTTGTGTCGCATGCTTTCCATATTTCACAACTGTTAGTCTAGTATACAAACATCTGCTTTCTTTACATTAAAAACACAAATTCAAACAATTGTTGGTTACCTCTGTAACGCATGCAATCCAATTAAAACCAAATCAATATAATCCCTGTGTTCGACCTCGGACTCACCGAGAACACCTATTACTTTACTTATACTTGGGTAGAGGAATAGGAAAACTTGACAAGACCAACGCATAATAATAGAAAGCATTGCATGATTAAAACATGACATGTTAAACGCATAGCCATATATTTTAGCACCTTGCGTTAGGTTGTTTTACACATAAAAATACTTACAACAATAGTAAAAGACTTGCATAGCTAAGTTAAGCATAAAAATGCAGTGTTGGCTGGTTGAAGTAAGTGTAAATGTTTGAGACTATGCGTTGATGAGATTGTGGAACCAACAGACATGCGTTGGTTGAAATCAGTAAAAATATGCGTTGAAGATTAAAAGATTTACACTCGAATTCTGTGATCCTGTAATGATTATAAGTAAAGGAACTAAATTACTAAATTTGGAAGTGTGATCTGAAGAAAAGGAAATTCACCAACGGAGTAGAGGAAGAGAAAGTTTGATAAGTACTTGGCGTTGAGAAAAATCAAAACTCATAGGCATGCTAAAGAGATGTATAAGAATACATGAAAGAAAGGAATGGATAAGTAAATTGAGTATTGAAGGAAAAACTATAACCCTAAAGTATTCAGAAAAGAAGGGAAAACAGAAGCATTGATTATCAGACTAGCGCAACGGAAGCGTGGTGAAGTCATAACTTACAGAAAATGCATAGTATTATTTAAGTTGTAAGTAAGGTGTAGATAAAAATTCTATATGTTTGTGAAGGCTTATATGCGTTGACACAACAAGGAATTAAGCGGATTTAAGTATAAAAGAGAATGAGTCAATTGGGAAGGTATGTGTTTTCAATGGAAAGCGTGAGTAAAAGTTTAAAACTTTGTGAGGTTTTCGAATTGCACCTAATCGTTCTACAGTTCTGCTTCGATCTCTTCTACTTGGAGTTTAACACACATTTACTCAAATTTGGCTCAAGTATCCTGCATGAAAATTGCTAGAAATCGAGTTAACTTACTAACCTTAGAATTTCGACCCTGGCCACCGCTTCCCCAGTTCGTTCTTCCCCCAACACTGATTGATACTCAGATTAAGTAACACCAGTTGAATTCTCCGTTCCAGCTCAAGTTTCCTTCACGAAAACGACGAGAATTCCACCCCAAACCAACATAAACACCTTCTTCTACCTCCCACCGATATTTAGCTTCGAAATGGGACTAACTCGAACTCTGAAATGTGATCAAAATAATTGAATACTCAGTCCACTTGTGTATATACCACCAACTTAAACTCCACTTCGTCTCTATATATTGATCTAATCAACGCATACCTTCTGTACTTGGCTTCAGCAACGCATAGCCTCGGTTTTGTATGTTACAATTTCCCAACGCCCCATTGCCGGATAGCTAGCGAATGCATTGTTCTCTCAACCATTCTTCTATGCACAAACGCATACCCACTTTCAACGCATGGTAGCATTCATCGCACAATGACCTTCGTCGCAGAGTGGCTCTCAACGCTTCGTGGCCTTCAACGCTTCGTGGCCTTCAATGCGTTCATTGCATAGTGATTTTCAACGCAGAGTGGCTCTCAACGCCTCGTGGCCTTCAACGCCTCGTGGCCTTCAACGCCTAATAGCCTTCCTTCACCTCTGCGTCCACGCTAAAACTACTTCCATCAACGCATAGTGCCACCAACGCATGGCCAATACTTAGCCATTTTTGCCCCCACACAACTCAGCCAACTTTTTCTACCAAACGCCCATCTCTTAGTCTCTTCTTAACTTGCCTTCTCACAAGGTCAAGTACGGGGCTTACACTGTATACGATAATTGTATGCGTTCACTATTTCTTCGCCGCATGGAATTTCTAGTTACCTCTTTGTTTTGTCCTTTCTTGTAAATTCATTCTGAGCACGTTTAATTATTCCCAACTTTTATCTTTGCATTGAAAAATTAGTCACTATGAGGATAATCATGCTTACACTTTTTGTACACTCTTTAAGTTAGATTACTTTCAACGCGTCTGCATACTATTCCTTAGAAACGCAAACCTACTTTGCATGTATGCAAGCGGCCAATTCAAACCTCTTTTACAAAATTTTGCAACTTAATCTTTGTTTACAATTTAAGCAATGAGAACCTTGCTACTCTCAAGTTTGGGGGTGGAAGAGGTCTGAACTGTCAAAGATAAAAATATGAGGAACTTATTTCAAACTTGTCCAAAAAAAAAAAAAATTATTCTTTTAAACGCAAAACTCCGCTGGCAATACTAATATATTTATCTTGTTAAGAGTTTAGCTGAAAACGACACCTGCTCGTAGTTGGCCGCCTCCATGCACCCCATAGTTGGTGTGTCAAAACGAAGGTGGGTAATCGTAATCAGCGACGCATAGATAAATAACAAACTCCAATGTCTAGTGAGGAAACCGAACTTAGATAAGAGTTTAGTCGAGAAGGGCACTTGCTCGTAGTTGGCTGCCTCCATGCACCCCATAGTTGGTATGTTAGAACGAAGGTGGGTAACCCTACTCGACGCATGCTTAATATATAAATAAGAAAACAAGAAAGAAAAAACGAACTTTATATCTTCATCTTTTCAGACTCAATGTTAAAAAAAGAAACAAAAATTTTGTGAATAATGAGTTAAAGAATTTTGAAAAGAAAGCTTGCCGCATACAAATTAGACCCGTCCTAAAGAAAAGAATATAGAGGTAGAGAAGTACTATAACTGACAGGTAGCTGATTGAGTATAGCATTCTGAGAGACTAGTCAATGCGTTGAGAAAATGTTTAGGATGATTGAAGTTTCTTAGATAGAAGTTATGCTTGAGGACAAGCATTTATCTGCTATGATTATGCGTTTCACATGCTATGCGTTGAACATACCATGCGTCTTACTTATGCTTAAATGCTATGCATTGGTGATCTGTCAAGTTTTCCTCTCCTTTACCCAAGTATAAGCAAATGAGTAGGTTTTCTCGGTGAGTCTGAGGTTGAACACAGGGATTATGTTGATTCTATTTTTAAATGGATTGTATGCGTTGCAGAGGTAAGAGGTTTATTTGTTTCTAATCTAAAGAAAGCGATAACATGTACACTAAGCTAAGTTGTGGAAGATGGAAAGGCATGCGACACAGCAAAGTCAGCTAATGATTTAAATGAATGGATAAAAACAGGGTTCGGGTTGGTTAACATCTAACATTGGAAATGCATGGTGATAGTCTATTCATACTTACGACTCTTCTCCCGGTTGTCAGCCGCTATGCGTTATATGTCTATAACGCATAGGAGAGTGTTAAGAACCAAGGTTATTCATATAGACAGGTAACACTTCTTGGCCCTTGTCAATTGAGTTCCACAATCACTTACTCTCTCGAGCAGTTTGATTATTACTACTTATATCGATTAGCTAGATGGACATAAGCATCGAATTAAGTTTGCAATTGACAAGATGCAATAGTTACACTATGGTTCTTAGTTAGACGCTAACGCAACCCTAGACCCTTGATAGATTAGTTACTCATGGATTGAAAGTAAAAAGCGGAAAGTACAGAGAAATGAGTAGACATGGAAGAAATATATATTGATGAATGGAATACAACTTTAGATAAGCTCAATGTCTTGACACAAATCTAAAATTAAGACAGCAAAATAAGATGGAAAGCAGGGAAAGGCGTCAATGTCTTGAGTTGCCTGGATGGAAGCGTGAGGTTCTGCTGTGAAGTGGTCAGGCGGAGGGAAGACTCTTCTCTCTCTAGCTATTCGTCTCCGGTTGAAGTCTGGAGAGAATTCTGCTGTCACTTATGGAATTCTTCCGAGAATCAACAACCCTTTCTCATCTTGCAAGTTTGCCCTTTTATAGATGCTGCGTTCGCAATCAATGGCAAATCTGCTTGATTGGCAGTGAGATTGATATCATGCGTCCATCTCGCCTGATTGCGTAATTCTCGGGTCAATTAAGATCCACCACTTTAGCCACAGATTATGTATGTCAATCATCTGACAATCTCTCAAGATTCTGATATTATTGTTCGCTGCCTTGCGTTGATGGTTGTTTATGCGTCCATGGATAGTTTGGCGGTTGTCAACGCGTCATGAGTTGCTAACGCATTGTCTTGCGTTGAGTAGTTAACGCATCTATAGGTTTTTTGCGTTACGTTCATGATAACTTGTAGAAATACAAGTTATGATAGCCTTTTTCTTAGATAAATAGAGATTAAATAGAGAAGCATGCGGCAAGTTATGTTAATTTTTATTAAGAAATCTTCCTTTGCGTTATACTCTTGTATTTTTAGGAAGATAAATGATTTTACCACTTTTTGAGCCTAAAACACATGTTTTGACGCAGGAATGCAAACGATGCGTTGATGACTTCTTAACGCAGGACGACGCGTTAGCAATCTGTTCTTCGTGGACGCATGATCTGAACGGAATGCGAACAACCTGGCGATGCGTTAACAACTATTCAACGCATGACTATGCGTTAGCAACCTACGACGCGTTGACATCGGGCAAACTATCCATGGACGCATAGACGACCATCAATGCAAGGCATCGAGAATCAAATCAGAATCTTGAGAGATTGTCGGATGATTGACGAACATGATTTGTGGCTAAAGTGGTGGATCTTAATTGACCCGAGAATTACTCAATTAGGCGAGATGGACGCATGATATCAATCTCGCTGCCAATCAAGCAGATTTGCCATTAATTGCGAACGCATCATCTATAAAAGGGCAGCTCTGTGAGATGAGAAAGGGTTGTTGATTCTCGAATGAACTCCATAAGTGACAGCAGAGTTCTCTCAGAATTCAACCGGAGACGAATAGCTCGAGAGAGAAGAGTCTTCCCTCCGCCGGACCACTTCACAGCAGAACTTCACGTTTCTATCCAGGCGACTCAAGATATTGACGCCTTCCTTGCTTTCTTTCTTAGTTTTTCTTTCTTGATTTTAGATTTGTGTCAAGACATTGAGCTTATCTAAAGTTGTATTCCGTTTCATCAATATATATATCTTCCATTTCTACTCATTTCTCTATACTTTCCGCTTTTTACTTTCAAACCATGAGTAACTAATCACTCAAGGGTCTAGGGTTGCGTTAGCATCTAACTAAGAACCATAGTGTAACTATTTCATCTTGTCAATTGCAAACTTAATCCGATGCTTATGTCCATCTAACAAATCGATATAAGTAGTAATAATCAAACTGCTCGAGAGGGTAAGTGATTGTGGAACTCAATTGATAAGGGCCAAGAAGTGTTACCTGTCTCTAACTATTTCATCGTAGCTTACTTGTACCTTGCGTCTGTAATTTTCAATTCCACAATATATTTCCACAACAAGTTTTTGGTGCCGTTGCCGGGGAATTTAAGCATAATTTTCATTTTCATGTTTACTTCACAACCTTCTCCAACACTTGTGAACATTCCTTGCTATAAGTCTATGCATTACTCAATTTGCTATAGTATTCTATCTTTCTGAGACTTAAATCTCTTTCAACACTTCACAATATAACTTCATTCCTCTCTTGCTTAAGCATCTTACCATCGCCAATGCGTATTTCTCTTATGCGTTTCACTTCTTTCCCTTCTCGGTTTACTTCCATGCGTCCACCCTTACCATGCGTTACCTAGCCCTGACCATGCGTCCAACATGGTCTTTTACTTCTTTTCTTCGTAGACTCTTCAACGCATCGGTTTCTTAGTATGGTGTGACAATTCCACTCACCTTAGAAAAAATTCGTCCTCGAAATTTAGGCAGTATAATAAGATATGAAAACGGAGAATACTTCTTATTCATATACGTTGTTTATACATTTCTCACTTAAACAGTACCTTTAACTTATATTAACTAAAATACTTCTTTCCATTCTTTCCTCTTCTTAATACTTGAGCCTCCCTGGTTCTGTGGACAATCATTGCATTAATGTCTCGGTTGCTCACATGTGTAACAAACATCTTTCCTTTCATCATGTCCTCTTCCACATTTCTTACAGGGAATCACTCTTTTCATCTGCTTAGATAATTTGTCCCCCTTGGACACTTTTAACCTTACTTAAATGTATTATATTTTCCTAGTAGAAACCACAAGGAAAATAATTTATAAGAACACTTTTCTGAAAATTATTGTAATTTTCATCTAGTTATAGTTTCAATATTATGTGCCTATCCTTCACGTTTTACTTGTACGCGTAGTCCGCCAACGCGTTCTTGATTACATACCTGAGCGCATAGTTTAGCTGCTAACTTGAACGCGTCACATCATGCGTTGACTACAATACACATCAGTCGCATAATTCATTTCAACGTAACTTCCTCAATCATAACCAACGCATAGTTTCTTATTCAAAAACTTCACAAAGTTTTAAACTTTTACTCACGCTTACCTTCGAAAACGCATACCTTCCCAGTCGGCTCATTCTCTTTTATACTTAAGTCCACTTAATTCCTTGTTTTGTCAACGCATATAAGCCTTCACAAACATATAGAACTTTTATCTACACCTTACTTTCAACTTAAACAATACTATGCGTTTTCTGTAGGTTATGACTTCACCACGCTTCCGCTGCGCTACTTTGATAGTCAATGCTTCTGCTTTCCCTTCTTTTTCTGATTACTTTGGGGTTATAGTTGTCCTTTCAATACTCAATTTACTTAACCATTCCTTTCTTTCATGTATTCTTATACATCTCTTTAGCATGCCTATGCGTTTTGGTCTCCCCAACACCAAGTGCATATCAAATTTTCTCTTTCTCTAATCCTTTGGTGAATTTCCTTTTCTTTAGATCACAGTTCCAATGTCACACCCCCTCCCAGATACCCGTTATCCCTAGGAGTGAGTGTGAAACTGCACACTTTCTAGCCCGTCTCTAAAGCATAAATCATATACAGATCTTTAAGATTCAACTAAATGTCAGCTTTATCTCAAATATAAGCACCTTTGCTATTAAGTCATGCGTTAATATAACAACCTATCAACAAGTGTTCTATATATATAATACAAAACGATCCTCCCAACACTCCCATGGAACATGTACATCAACAAAACATGGACATAAACTGTGTATTTACAACTATCCCAGAGGTCTGCTCCGAAGTAGGCCCAGACGAGAAACTTCTGTAGGCTAGGCGTCCTGGACACGCTCGCTACCTGAAACAACAATCAAACAAACAAATTGAGTGAGCCTAAAGCCCAGTGAGTGACTGAATTCATTCAAATACTACTAACATTCATGAGTTAATGTAAACCATAGTAACCACCACAAATCATATATCAGAAATCTCTAGGTCTCTTATGCTATAGATCTCAAACAGTACCACCATCCATACAATTTCATGGTAACTATCCAACCCTTACTGTAACGAAGCAAAGCTCAACGCATTCACTCTCCAGTACAAATTCTCATTTCTAATCACATACAAATGCCTTCACATTATGTTCCTCGGCATTGCTAACTCTCAAGTGCCTTCACATTTCGTCCCTTAGCACTGAGTTTAACTGTGTCAATATTACCATGTGCCTTCACATGAGGTCCCTCAGCACTGGTAACCCAACCAAATCACCTCTCAAGTGCCTCACTCATGGTCCCTCACCACGAGCTAACATATGATGGATTTCCACATGCCTTCACTCAGGGTCCCTCAGCACTAAAATCCATTTCACCTAACTACTCAGTGCCTTCACACGTGGTCCATCAACACTGAGTATCATAATACATATTCACTTAGGCCTTCACACAAAGTCCCTCGGCCATGGTTACATTTAGATAGTATATCTAATTTCCTTTAAACTTATCAACACAACATAATTACTCAAATGCTACACCGTACCATAACTTTCTACTCATCCATTACCAAGTAACTATGTTAAAAGTAACCACTAGATATAGTAGGAAGTCACTCACAACCTGTCTCGGCTCTAAGTGGGTTATATGCCTTCCCGAGCTCTTCTTGGCCTGAAAATACACATTTTTCACGTTAAGTTTTCCTTAGACTTTCTTTTTTTTTATACTCGTTAAATATACATAATTAAACCCTATGCTCGTTTCATCTCCAAACTCTCTTTTCCTCAAAACACTCACAAATAACGTTACTCCACATTCTCTGGCGAGATTACCAGCGAAACCACACTATAGAACACTGCACTAGCGATACCGGATTGAACAAAACTAGCGAGATTACCTGAGGAGCGACACCCAGCGAGACTTCAGCGAGAATTGTGAGACGCAAAGCCCCTCTTGCATTACCAGCGACACTCGCTTCGCTGCCCAGTCTCCCGCTCTCTCAGCGATACTACTGCCGTAGCAGCACAATTTTTCTTCTTTCTTTCTTCTTCTTTCTTTAACCTGCTAAACATCACATTCTGGCCAAATTCAGAACTTCCTTTCTTCTACAAACTTATAAAGACATAAGTCCTTCATCTTACCTCAAAGTCGCATAAAGAAAATCCTCTCCGTTTAAGATATATCCTTCAACAACCCCGCATCGCTCCTAATCGTCCTGAAATTCAGCTACGATCTCTTCTACCTGGAGTTTAACACACATTTACTCAAATTAGGCTCAAGTATCCTTTTTGAAAATTGCTAGAAATCGAGTTAACTTACTAACCTCAGAATTTCGACCCTAGCCACCGCTTCCTCAGTTCGTTCTTCCCCCAAAACTGAACGTTACTCGGATTAAGTAACACCAGCTGGGTTTTCCATTCCAGCTCAAGTTTCCTCCACAAAAATGACGAGAATTTCACCCCAAACCAACATAAACACCTTCTTCTGCCTCCCTCCATTGTTTAGCTTCGAAATGGAATCAATTCGAGCTCTGAAATGTGATCAAAATAATTGAATACTCGGTCCACTTATATATATATACCACCGACTTAAACTCCACTTCGTCTCTATATAATAATCTAATCAACGCATACCTTCTGTACTTGGCTTCAGCAACACATAGCCTCGGTTTTGTATGTTACAATTTCCCAACTCCCATCGCCGGATAGCTGACGAACGCATTGTTCTCTTGACCAACCTTCTATGCACCAACGCATACCCACTTTCAACGCATGGTAGCGTTCACCGCATAGTGACCTTCAACGCAGAGCGGCTCTCGACGCCTCGTGAACTTCAACTTTCAACGCCTTGTGGCCTTCAATGCGTTCATCGCATAGTGACCTTCGACGCAGAGTGGCTCTCAACGCCTCGTGGCCTTCAACGCCTCGTGACCTTCTACGCCTCGTGGCCTCAACGCCTCATGGCCTTCAACGCCTAATAGCCTTCCTTCTCCTCCGTGTCCACGCCAAAACTACCTCCATCAACGCAAAGTGCCACCAACGCATGGCCAATACTTAGCCATTTTTGCCTCTACACATTTCAGCCAACTATTCCTACCAAACGCCCATCTCTTAGTCTCTTCTTATCTTGCCTTCTCACAAGGTCAAGTACGGGGCTTACATCCAAATCTAGTAGTCTAATTCTTTTACTTATAATTATTTCAGAATTACTGAATTCAAGTGTCTTTCAATCAACGCATGCTTGCTGGTCCATCAATCTCATCAACGCATAGCCTCAACATCTACATTTGCTCAACTTCTAGACCACATGCTTCAACCAGCCAACACTTTGCCTAAACTTGACTACCCAATTTCTTTCTTATGTCAATATTTACTCATGCTCACTCTCCTCAATTTCTTGCTTCATTTCACCAACGCATGGACTCTTGAACTCGAGCTTTCAACCATCTCTTCCATTACTCGACTACTTGCTTACCATTTTCTAAGCTATAAGTAGAGCTTTTCAGTTCACCACTTTCTTATAAGAATTCCGTCCTGAATTTCTGTAGGTTGTTAGTCTCTCAAGAATAATTGTGGATAATGTTTTATCATTTTCTCCTTATCTAACACTTGAATCATTTCCTTAACTTCCTATACATCGCTGTGCTACCAGGGTGTATAACTTAAACCCAGTTTTGAGCCTCTTATTAAACCTTATGGATTTCATAGTCATCCTTCTATACGTCCATGAGATATACACAAGGTTTTTGCTTCCAATTTTTCTCTTTTACTTTTCCCATACTCAATTGTTTCCTTAACAATTATTCCAATATTTATCCATCTCTTACTTCCTTCTTTTAGCGTTGTTTTCACCTTTATAGCACATCAAATGCTTAATCTTAGTTTCATTTGATTAACCCATAAGACCTTTTCTAATAAGTTATTTCTCAACGCATCGCCTTGTCAACACATAAAAATCCTTCAACGCTTAACATGTTTTCCAATTTCAACAACTTTTAATGCTTAACAACCTTTTTTGCACATGCTATACTAAAGGACTTCCTGATCAGCACAATGATCCTTTATAGCAAACCTTCAACGCATAGCTGCTGTTCATCGCATACCTTATCAATACATTGCTAACCTTCAGCGCATAGTTACAGCTTATCGCATACAACTACAACCTTTGGTCAGGTTCCATCTTCCCTATGCGTTTACTGCCAACGCATAGTGACACCTTTCAACGCCTGACATAACAACTCTTCCATCTTACTATGGTAACAGTCTATTTCCATCTCTATACAATATCTTCCCATATTAGGTTTACCAAAGCATGGCCGTGGTCAATGCTCATAGCTCTTGTTCCTTCCCTTCCACGCACTATTTCTCCACAATGCATAACATATTACTTTCCTTAAATTGCCTTTCTCCGTTGCATGCTAACTTTTCCCACGCATAGTATGTTTCCGCATATGGTAGTTCTAACCAATCTCTCATCATCAACGCATACTACATCACACTATTTACCTTGTCACCATCTAAATCTATTTTCATCGCTTGACACTTCCTCGGACTAAGTGTGAGCTATGCGATCATCTCTTCCCTTGAATTATCGTTTTTTTTTCTTTTTTTTTTTTTTACATTTCAATACTAAATTAATTTTCCTTCAACTAGAATATCATGTGTTCATACCTCACCATCCGTGAGGATGTTCCTTCCCAGTATGTCTAATTCTTAGTGAAATATCCTTTCCAATACTATGCGTCCATCTAGTTTTCTTTATCGCATACTTTTGCTTCTAAGCATTGCTGCAATACTTAAATTCTCTTATATTCTTAAATCATCAAATTGTCATCTAAGATTCCAAATCATCTATCATGATTTCTTTCAAATTAACTTATGACTTATGTTTAATCCATAACTTTCACTAACATAAACATTTTCCCCCTTTCCTTTCATCTCAACGCATAGAACTTCTCAAACTTTAATTTCTCTTAATCCCCATTCTCTTTCCGGGATTTTTCTTTTACTATCTTAAGATCATTAATTAATCACCGAATTGTTCGATAGACTTTTAATTTAAATTCATACCTTCAGAATTTTCTTTTTAACTCTTATAAGACTTATAATAGCTTACACAGTTCAGACATTTACTTGCCTTAGCTTGCCCGGTTGCTCATAACAATTTTCCCTCCCGCAATCTTACTATATTGCGACTTTCGGGCTTACACTTACCACACTGAGTCTTTCTCTCAGAAACTGTAGGTAGCATTCCAAGTTCCGCTACACGTTGCCATCGAGGTTTGTGACCTAAACGTCCTAGTACTTAAACTTTACTCTTGATTTTCCTTTCAAGCAATCACTAAACTTCACTTGACTTCCCCAGGTTTTCGTAAACCATGCTCTGATACCAACTTGTCACACCCCATCCCGAACTACCCTCCCGTAGCCCGAGACGGACTGTGAGGACAACAGTTACCGGCTACCCTGTCACGTAACCCACTGTCAACCTCACCTTAGTTCCTTTTAAATCCTTCTAGGACGGTAATACCATTAACACGCTCTTGACAAACCTCGATTTCAATCGGCAACGGGAACTATCATGCTACTTGAAAATGAAAAACATATAAAAGAATGAGCTAACGGCTCAGTGAGTAACAGTTTTTTATAAATATCTTGTTTTAACTGTAAAACTGGTCAATCTAAATAATATCGCTTCTAAACATGTTAATTTCTAATCAAACCCATTATCAGGTTTTGCATGCTTATTTCTGGAAAATAATCAAAGATCTTATTCATTTCTAAACATTTTCCTTAGTTGAGGCGGAGCATTGCTTCTACGCTTCTCAACGTCAAATTCATTCCCTATCTTTTCCTTAGTTGAGGCGCTAACGCTACTCAACGTCGATTATCCTACTTTGCATGTATGCAAGCGGCCAATTCAAACCTCTTTTACAAAATTTTGCAACTTAATCTTTGTTTACAATTTAAGCAATGAGGAGCTTGCTACTCTCAAGTTTGGGGGTGGAAGAGGTTTGAACTGTCAAAGATAAAAATATGAGGAACTTATTTCTTAAAAAAAAAAAAAAAATCATAACTTGTATTTCTACAAGTTATCACACCCCCAAACTTAGATAAATGCTTGTCCTCAAGCATAACTTCTATCTAAGAAACTTCAATCATCCTAAACATTTTCTCAACGCATTGACTAGTCTTTCAGAATGCTATACTCAATCAGCTACCCGTTAGTTATATTATTTCTCTAACTCTATATTCTTTTCTTTAGGACGGGTCTAATCTGCCAAGTTTTCCTATCCTTTACCCAAGTATAAGCAAAGGAGTAGGTTTTCTCAATGAGTCCGAGGTCAAACACAGGGATTATGTTGATTCTATATTTAAGTGGATTATATGCGTTGCAGTGGTAACCCAAAATAATTTGAGAGAGGTATTTGTTTCTAATCTAAAGAAAGTGATAACATGTACACTAAGCTAAAGTGTGGAAGATGGAAAGGCATGCGACACAGCAAAGTTAGCTAATGATTTAAATGAATGGATAAAAACAGGGTTCGGGTTGGTTAACATCTAACATCGAAAACGCATGGTGATAGTCTATTCACACTTGCGACTCTTCTCCCGGTTGTCAGCCGCTATGCGTTGTATGTCTATAACTGTTGTGTATGAATTGTGGAAATGAAAATGTACAAATGCAAGGTGCAAGTTGATAAGCATTTGAAAAGTGCTTTATATTCTCTCAAATTAAGGGAGCTTTATATTAGATTTCACTTGTTTGCTAGTGACTTTCAGGTTAAAACGAGGAAAATTAGAAGAAACGACTAAAAGATCAAAACCGAGCAAGAATACGGCGAAAAAGAGCTAAAAAACGCATCCTTGTTGAACGCATGACAGCGTCGCAGCGCTAAGATGGCGCTACCGCGGCGCTGAGGCATAAACGCATCAGTCTGGACGCATAGTAGCATCGTGGTGCTGAGATGGCGCTGCCTCAACGCATCCGTGGTGAACGCATGACAGGGTCGCGGCGCTGGGACGGCGCTGCCGCGGCGCTAAAACCCGAGAGCAACTTATTTTTTGTCGAAACCCTAGCACCGCGGCGCTGCAGCGTTACTTAAACGAAAATTTGTATTTTAGGTTAAATTTTTGGGCGGCCAAACTCTATAAATTTGGGGGTTTCCAGCAGCCCAAAGGGAGGGGAGAAAATAAAAAACAAGCAAGAAAGTTGCAGACCTAAAAAGAGATACAAAAAGGAGAGAATTAAGCGAGAGTTCAAAGAGTGAGTTAGTTGCAAGGAAGAGGAAAAGAGTTCGAGATAGTCTTGGTGCCCTTCGAAGTCCGACATGAGAGCCAAGGAGTTCGTGACGGTGCTGCCTCAATCAAGAACCTCTCTTCAGTAGAATTTCCCTTTTCTTTACACTCTTCCTTTGATTATTTTGGCTTAAACATGTTGCTTCAAGCTATGAGTGGCTAAACTCTTTAGTTTTAGGGTTTTGATGAATTGTTTATGAATTCATGTTAATTTTGTAGACTCATGGTTTTGTTTAAATAATTATGCTTTTCATTGTTATTGTGTTTAATTCTTGAGGATTGGCCATCTTCACATGTTAGGTTAGATGTATGATTGAGAGATTATATGTTTAATTTGATCTATAACAATGAATCGTTGTTAATCTATCACGAGAGTAGTTAGGTTGACAATGAAAGTTGCTAAAGACTAGTTTTAATGCCATGTAATTTTGTATTGGTTTTAAGAGATTAACAATCAATCGAGTTGCATGAGAAAGAGTTGTCTTTGAGAGAAAACAACTTGGAATTAAGTTTCTAGACTTAGGCATATGAATTACAATAAAATCCATGAAATCTATAATATTGCTTGATGAAATAAACAAGGATTCATCACCCTAGAACTCTCTTTGACTCTTGTGTTTTTCCCTTTGATACTTTCTTTGCTTGATTTTTATTTTTCCCTAACTCATAAAATTGAATTTCAATCCTCAAATAAAATTGATTCAATTCTAGAATAGCTAAGTAACTTAAACCTTCCCAATTGGATCTCCAGTGGAACGATACTCAGACTTAACCGTTTTATATTATAACTTGACCCGTACACTTGCGGTTAACACTAAAAGTGTGCATCACAAGTAAGCTATGATTATGCGTTCACATGCTATGCGTTGAACATACCATGCGTCTTACTTATGCTTAAATGCTATGCGTTGTTGATCTGTCAAGTTTTCCTCTCCTTTACCCAAGTATAAGCAAAAAAGTAGGTTTTCTCGATGAGTCCGAGGTCGAACATAAGGATTATGTTGATTCTAGAGTTTAAATAGAGTTTAAATAGAGAAGCATGCGGTAGTTTATGCTAAATTCTATTAATAAATCTTCCTTCGCGTTATACTCTTGTATTTTTATGAAGATAATAATTTTACCACTTTTTTAGCCTAAAACGCATGTTTTGACGCAGGAATGCAGACGATGCGTTGATGACTACTCAACGCATAACTACGCGTTAGCAACCTACGACGCGTTAACATCGGCCAAAATATTCATGGACGCATAGACGACCATTAAGGCAAGGCGCTGTGAATCAGATCAGAATCTTGAGAGATTGACGGATGATTGACGAACATGATTTGTGGCTAAACTGGTGGATCTTAATTGGCCTGAGAATCACGCAATCAGGCGAGATGGACGCAGTATCAATCTCGCCACCAATCAAGCAGATTTGCCATTAACTGCGATTTCATCATCTATAAAAGGGCAGCTCTGCAAGATGAGAAAGGTTGTTGATTCTCGGAAGAACTCCATAAGTGACAGCAGAGTTCTCTTAGACTTCAGCCGGAGACAAATAGCTCGAGAGAGAAGAGTCTTCCCTCCACCGCACCACTTCACAACAGAGCCTCACGCTTCCATCCGGGCGACTCAAGACATTGATGCCTTCCCTGCTTTCTTTCTTACTGTTCTATCTTAATTTTAGATCTGTATCAAGGAATTGAACTTATCAAAAATTGTATCTCATTTCATCAATATAATTATCTTCCATGTCTACTCATTTCTCTAAACTTCCCGCTTTCTATTTTCAAACCATGAATAACTAATCACTCAAGGGTCTAGGGTTGCCTTAGCATCTAACTAGGAACCATAGTGTAACTATTTTATCTTGTCAATTGCGAGCTTAATCCGATGCTTATGTCCATCTGACAAATCGATATAAGTAGTAATAATCAGACTGCTCGAGAGGGTAAGTGATTGTGGAACTCAATTGACAAGGGCCAAGTAGTGTTACCTGTCTATGGGGATAACCTTGGTTCTTAACACTCTCCTATGCGTTATAGACATATAACGCATAGCGGCTAACAACCGGGAGAAGAGTCGCAAGTATGAATAGAATACTACTGTGCGTTTCCGACGTTAGATGTTAATCAACCCGAACCCTTTCTTTATCCATACACACACATCTTTAGCTGAACTTGCTGTGTCGCATGCTTTCCATCTTTTACAACTTTTAGTCTAGTGTACAAACAATGTAAGCCCCGTACTTAATCTTGTGAGAAAGCAAGGTAAGAAGGGGCCAAGAGATGGACGCTTGGGTAGGAGTAGTTGGCTGGAATGTGATTGGGCGGAAAAATGACTAAGTACCAGCTATGCGTTGGTGGCAACGCACCTTGATGGAAACAGTTTTGGCATGGACGCAAAGGTGAGGGAAGACTGTTAGGCGTTGAGGTCATAAGGCATGGAGAGCCACCTTGTACCGAAGGTTATCTTGCGACAAACGCATTGAAGGCTGCAGGGTGTTGGAAGTTAAAGGCCACGAGGAGTTGAGAGCTGATTTGCGATGAGGCCATTATGCGGTGAACGCTACCATGCGTCGAAAGTGGGTATGCGTTGGACAAAGAAGGTTGGCCGAGAGAGTAATGCGTTTGTTAACCATCTGGCGGGAGAGTTTTGAAAAGTAACACCATCAGAGGCTGTGTGTTGCTGAAGCTAAACATAGAAGGTATGCGTTGAATAGATTGTAGTATAGTGTTGAAATGGAGATTAAGTTGGTGGTATATATACAAGTGGATCGGGAATTCAATTGTTTTGATTGCATTTCAGAGCTCGAGTTGGGTCCATTTTGAAACTAAACATCGAAAGGAGGTAGAGGAAGATGTTCATGACGATTTGGAGTAGAAATCTCATCGTAACCGTGGAGGAAACTTGAGCTGGGCAGAGGACTCAGCTGGTGTTACTCTCTCAGAGTAACGTTCGGTTTTGGAGGAAGAACAAACTGAAGAAACGGTGGTTAGGGCCAGAACTTCTGAGGTTAGTAAGTTAAATCGATTTTTAGCAAGTTTCATGATGGATGCTTGAGCTGAAATTGTATAAATGTGTGTTAAACTCAAATAGAAGAGATTAAAGCTGAATTTGTTGGATGATTAGGGGTAACTCGGAGTTGTTGAAGGATATACCCTAAACGGAGAGGATGTTCTTCATGAAATTTGGAGGTTGAAAAAGAAAGAGGAAAGGAAGAAGGAAACGGTTCTGCTACAGCGGTAGTATCGCTGAGAGAGCGAGAGAACACGGCAGCGAAGCAAGTATCGCTGTAACGCAAGAGGGGCTTTGCGTCTCACGATTCTCGCTAGAATATCGCTGGGTGCCGCTCCTCAGGTAGTCTCGCTAGTTACGTCCAACTTAGTGTCGCTGGTACAGTAGTATGTGATGAATCTCGCTGGTAGCCTTTAGTTGTCTGAAGTTTAATGCTATTAATGTGTGTTAAGGAAAAAGGAAGAATATGGAAACTGAATATGAGAAATATGTATTTTCAGGCCAGGAAGAGTTCGGGGAGGCTTATAATCCACTTAGAGCCGAGACAAGTTGTGAGTGACCTTTTATTATATCTTGTGGTTACCTTAGTATATTTATTTGATGAGGAAATATGGTACTTTGCAGCATTCATAGTGAATATGATATGCCAGTAAGTTAAAAGGAAACTAATTCTATTGTCTAAATATAGTAATGGCTGAGGGACCTTATGGTGAAAGCCTATGTGCAAGTAAACATGAAATTAAGTGCTGAAGGACTTCGTGTGAAAGCACTTGAATAGTTAAGTGGAATGGATTACAATGCTGAGGGACTATGAGAGAAAGCATGTAGTAATCCATCACATACTAGCTCGTGCTGAGGGACCATGCGTGAAGGCACTTGAGCGAAGAATGAATTGGTTACCAGTGCTGAAGGACTTCCTGTGAAGGCACATGGTAATGTAGACATAATCGAATAAGTGCTGAGGGACAGAATGTGAAGGCACTTGATAGTTGCAAAATCGTGAAACATGATGATTAAGCATTTATATGTGTTTAGAAATGATAATTTGTACTAAATACGGAAGAGTTAAGTTGTGCTTTGTCACAACAATAGTTAGCTAATTACCATGGGGCTATGAGGATATTGGTAAAGGTGAAACCAAAAGCTTAAAGAAGTTTAGAAATTATCTGAAAGGCGATAAACATTGGTTACTAATAGTTATGCTAGTTCATGGTTGATAGTAATAGTTAAATGAATTTAGTCACTCACTGGGCTTTATGCTCACTCGATTTGTTTGTTTGTTGTCGTTTCAGGTAGCGAGCGTGTCCGGGACGCCTAGCCTACAGAAGTATGTCGTCTGGGCCTACTGTAAGCACTGGTTTTCGTTGCCAAGAATTGAGGCACGGCCATGTGTTTGTGGCTATGCGTCTCAAAGGGAGAAGTGGCCGAGAGCGAGAGGAAAGTAAAAATTCGACTGAGTATTGACTAAATTTATGCGTTTGTGGTTAATTCATGGAAGTTAGTGAGCGGAAGTAGTTACTGCGTTGGTAGATAAGTAGTCTTGAAGGGGAGAGAAACGCACTTGAACCATGCGTTCAAGTCACTTTGCGTCGAAGACAGACATTCGTTGGGGCACCTGTGCTGAAGATAGGATGGTCTGCACGCATCGGAAGTAGAATTTCAAGATGGAAAGGAATGCGTTCAAAACAGGAGGCGTGCGGGGACACCCACTATGCGTTGGAAGAGAAGTTAACTTGAGTGTCATGCGTTAGGAGGAGAACCTCGCGCTAGTCTGCAGAGGAAATACGTAAGTTAGCAGCCTAAGTCCTGGTGTTGAGAAGGTTAAGTCCGCAGTATAAATAGCTAGATTAATTAAATGTTTAATCATTTTCAGGACAATTCGAGAGCTTAAGTCAGTTCTATTCTTCAGATAAACTCCAGAAGAAGATTGAGGAGAGTGTTCTTGAGGATTCCGAACGAAGTTTGATTCACATCGAGGCTGGAAATGAAGTTGGAACAGGGGAATGACCGAAGCTACTTAGTTTAGTTGAGCAGTGATTGATACTCGGGACAGAACGTGAGGAATAAGCTGAGTTCAGAGCTGGAAATTTAAGGTTAGTAAGTTAATGCAATTCCTAACAATTTTTGTAAAGGATGGTGATACTGAAATCGAAGTTTTACTATGTGAATCCTTAGGAAATCAGTGATTACAAGACTGTCTCGCAATCCGAAACAGCTGGAGGTAATTTTGGAATATCGCAAGAATGAGAAAGAGCTAAACCCTGAAATTTTAAGGTAAGCTTTAAAACGTAATTTCCTATAAGTTTGCAGAAGGGAAGAAACTCTGCATCTGTATGGAAATGTGGTTTTTCATAGGTTGAAGTAAGGACGAGAAGGAAGGAAGGAGTACAGTGCAGAGTGCCGTTGGAAAAATCAAGTATCGGCACACTGACTAGGAATTTGCAGCGAGACGGGTAACGCTGAGACCCAAAGGAGCTTTCTGTCTCACAAGTATCGCTAGATAACGCTGAGTATCGCTGCTCAGGTAGGTAACGCTGGTGCTGTTCTATCAAGTATCGCTAGTAACTGTGTTAGTCGGCGGGTATCGTTGGGATTCTCGTTATAAGACAGTAGAGATAAAGGAAAGGGAATTAATCTTGACTAACGCAAAGTGTGTTTCTTGTGCAGGCCGAGAAGAAATAGGAACAGTGTATAAACCACATAAAGCCTAGGAAAAGTAGTGAGTGACACTTTTCTCGCTTTGAAATGAAATTTATTGAAAATGTTTGGCTTGGTTTTCTTATGAGTTATGGCTTTGAGATGAAATGTTTTCTTAAAAACTTGATGTTTGATGATGTTTATAAGGCATGTTTTATACATTCTATAAGATGTGCAATGGCATGTTTTGAAATATTGTTTATCGTGATCAATTGATTTTCATGAAAAATTTTCATATGAACTACTATGTGAAAGAAATTCTGAAATGTTTTAAGAGGAGGCTCAGTGCTCAAGGACATGAGAAGGCACGTGAGTTTCCCCGGGACCCAGTACTCAAGGACATGAGAAGGTACATGGGCAACCCGACCTATTCCTATGTGCACATAGAGGATTAACTGGCTAGTGCATTGAGCTTGCTCTGCCTGAAGCCAGGGATGATTTCGACGTTGAGTGCGTAGAAGCATTGCTCCGCCTCAACTAAGGGAAAAGTTTGAAAAACTACTTGATGTTGATAAATTTCTTGAAAAACACTTTGATATGATTTTAGTATTGATTTATGAGAATGATGAATTTCGTGAAACGCATGTTACATTTGGAATAATGTTAAACTCTGATTTACTCGTTATATGAAACATGCCTGTTTTAAATGAATGCTGTTTTATAAAGATTCGTCACTCACTAGGCTATTAGCTTATGTTTTCCAATGTTTCCTTTTTCCCTCCCCAAGTAGCAAGGACGTTCCCGGTGCTTCGCCTAATACAGCTCACCCTGCCTAAGCCTCAAACATCAAGATTCAGTGAAGTTTAGGAGTTGTACGTTGAATATACTTATGTAAATGGCATGTAGAACATATAGTTTTGAATGGGTACTGTCAATGGTGTTGTGTATGTTGTAATTTGGATATGAAGATGAATTCATGTTATGTATTAAAGGTGTGCTCTATACAGGGAATTGCATCAAGTTATAAGCATGCGATGTATGACGGTAATCTATATTATATATGAGTAAAAGTATGTTCAGGAATGTAAGTTAGGGCAATATGCGTCACAAGAGGGGTGATGTTTATTGTCTTCACACTTCCCCTTAGGTTAGGTGAATAATCTGGGAGGGGGTGTGACACCTACCTTGAAGCAAACCTCTGGGATAGTTGTAAATATTTAGTTTGTGCTCATGTTTTGTAATGTACATGTTCCTCGGGAGTGAGGGAGAATTGCTCTGTATCACACATGTATATATGCAAAGAATACTTGTTGAGAGATTGTATGTTCTCTTTCTTTTTAATAGCAATGGTATTTCTAATTAGGATTTATCTGGCTTCTAGTTTCAATATGCTATACAGAGAGTGCAGTTTCACACTCACTCCTAGGAATAGGATGTATCTGGGATGGGGTGTGACAAACAATCGCTTTCTTTAGATTAAAAACAACTTTCAAATATTTATTGGTTACCACTGTAACGCATGAAATCCAACTAAAAACTGAATCAATATAATCCCTGTGTTCGACCTCGGACTCACCGAGAACACCTATTCCTTTGCTTATACTTGGGTAAAGGATAGGAAAACTTGACAAGACCACCAACGCATAGTAATAGAACGCATAGCATGTTCAAAGCATGACATGTTGAACGCATAAACAAATCATTTAGTACTTTGCGTTAGGACAATTTACAAATACAAAATCAACCACAACAAGTTTTTGGCGCCGTTGCCGGGGATTATTGCATTGATTTAAATTATTTTCTTTGGATTATTGTGTTGCAGGATTCCTCAGTCGACGGAGTATAGCAAGCTTCTCTTCTGTCAGAGGCTTCTAACAGTATATGAGTGAAGGGGACAACCCAACATTTGATATTGACCCAGAGATTGAGAGGACCTTCAGAAGAAGGATAAGACAAAATAAACAAAGAAGGAGCAATCAAACTACTGAAGAGAACATGGATGCTCAAAATAATCAACCTCAAGCTCCTCAAGCTGGGGTTAGGCAGAACGCAAATGCGCAAGAGCACGCAAACTACGATACAAACCCAATTCTCTTGGCGCATGATAGGAATCGCCCAATGAGGGAATATGCGTCGCCAAATTTATACAATTTTGTCTCGGGAATTTTACAACCAAACTTCGAGGGTAATGGAAGGTTTGAAATGAAACCAGTAATGTTGCAGATGCTGCAAGCCGCAGGGCAGTTTGGGGGTGCAACGGGTGAAGACCCGCATGCACACCTAAAAAGTTTCTTGGAAATTTGTAGCGCATTCCCCATGGCTGGAGTACCGCAAGATAGCATCAGACTAACGCTATTCCCATTTTCTCTCAGAGATGACGCAAGACAATGGGCGTATTCATTTGAACCTGGTGAGATTACAACTTGGGGCCAAATGGTTGAAAAATTCATGCAAAATACTTTCCTCTGACAGTGAGTGCAAAGAGGCGACGAGACATTGTCACCTTCGAGCAAAAGAACTCGGAGACACTTAGTGAAGCATGGGCCCGGTTTAAAAGGCTTGTAAGGAATTGTCCCCACAATGGTATCCCTGATTGTGTGCAGATGGAGATTTTCTATGGAGGACTAAATAAAACATCACAATCAGTGGTTGACGCCTCTACAGCAGGAGGATTAATGGACAACACTTATACGCAAGCCAAGGAGATCCTCGACAGAATTTCGAGGAACACCGATGAATGGGTAGATGATGGGTATGGATCCCGGTACATGGATAAGAGACGAACGCAAGCTGGAATGATTGAAACTGATGCGACGATTAATCTTTCAGCTCAGATCGCCAACATGACATCCTTGCTGCAAACAATTGCGTTGAACAACCAAGGTGAAGCAGCTGCGTCAATGGACGCAATGAACACGATGAATGCAACAGCATCTGTAAGCTGTGTGCAATGCGATGATGGCCACTTGTACGATATGTGTCCCTACAACCCACAATTCGTCTGTTATGTTCAGAACAACCCGTACTCTAAGACTTATAATCCGGGTTGGAGGAACAACCCTAACTTTGGATGGGGAGGAAACCAATCACAGACGCAGGGAACTGGGCAACAGCCGCAGAGAAGCAACAACCCCGTGTACAACCAAGGTGTTCAAGGGCATCAAGCACAACGAAACCAGTCAGCAAATTCATCATCCTCATCCCTTGAAGCACTTATGCATCAAACTATCACCCAAAACGAAGAAACGCGTAAGTCGTTGGAAGCGATGCTCCAAAACCAAATGGGTGAAATAAAAAGCCATGCCATTGCAATCCGTAATTTAGAAATTCAAGTGGGACAAATAGCAAGCGAGCGCAATGTCAGACCCCAAGGAGCATTGCCCTGTAATACCGAAGCCCCACGTGGTAACGGTAAGGAACAATGTCAAGCTGTGACATTGAGAAGTGGGAAGGTTCTTCCCACTAAAACGTAAGATCAGAGGACGCAAGGAAATCTGCAGCCTCACATCACTCCACAACTACCTCCCGTAACATCTACTATTGAACCGCAACCATCATCCACCACTACCTCTCAAGAACAAGCGAATGGAAAGGGGAGAGAAAAAGCAACGCAGGCAAACCCTGCGTCGGTATCTCAGAATAACACTCCCTCTATGCGTTCGCCCTTTCCTCAACGCCTAAAGAAGAAAAATGATGAGGGCCAATTTAGAAAATTTCTGGATGTTCTCAAACAACTTTACATCAACATTTCGTTGGTGGAAGCCCTGGAACAAATGCCGAGCTATGTCAAATTTCTGAAAGACATACTATCTAAGAAAAGAAGGCTTGGAGAGTTTGAGACAGTCGCATTAACGCGGGAATGCAGTGCATTGTTCAAAAGCAATATACCCGCCAAAATGAACGATCCAGGGAGTTTTACATTACCCTGTTCTATAGGAGGAATGGACGTAGGTCAGGCATTATGCGACTTAGGGGCCAGCATAAACTTAATGCCACTGTCTATATTCAAGAAGTTGGGTATAGGGGAAGCACGGCCAACCACAGTCACACTTCAGCTCGCTGACCGTTCCATTAAGCATCCCGAAGGGAAAATTGAGGATGTTCTTGTGAAGGTAGACAAATTCTTCTTCCCAACCGACTTCATAATTCTGGATTATGAAGCTGATAGAGAGGTGCCCATCATCTTGGGAAGACCTTTCTTAGCTACTGGACGCGCCCTGATTGACGTCCAGGAAGGGGAGTTAACCATTCGAGTGGACGACCAGCAGGTAAAGTTCAATGTTTTTAATGCGTTGAAATATCCTGATGATTTTCATTCTTGCCAGATGATCAAAGAGATAATTGAAGAAAAAGCAAGCATCATAGACGCATGTGCTGAAAACGAAACAATGCTGGATGAACTGGATGAGGGAAGAGAAGCGGAAATAGGTGTAATCTCCAACACAAGCTTTGAACGCTTAGACTTAAGCAACCGATCCACGGAGAAAACAAAACTGTCCCTAGAAGAACCGCCAACCCTTGAGCTAAAAACACTGCCGACGCATTTAAAGTATGCATATTTGGGGGCAGAGAGCACGCTACCGGTCATCATATCTTCTGCGTTGACTATAGAGTGTGAAAAGGCTTTGCTGGATATACTAAAAAATCATATCAAAGCCATTGGATGGACCTTAGCGGACATTAGAGGAATAAGCCCTTCATACTGCATGCACAAAATTCGGTTGGAAGAAGGTAAGGATGGCTCAGTTGAAAGGCAATGCAGGCTTAACCCTGCGATGAAGGAGGTTGTAAAGAAAGAGATCATCAAATGGCTCGACGCAGGGGTCATTTATCCAATCTCTGACAGCAGCTGGGGAAGCTCAGTTCAGTGTGTACCTAAGAAAGGGGGAATGACAGTGATCATGAACAGTAAGAATGAGTTGATACCAACAAGAACGGTCACTGGCTGGCACATCTGTATGGACTACCGCAAGCTGAATGCGGCAACAAAGAAGGACCACTTTCCACTACCATTCATCGACCAGATGCTAGATAGGCTGGCAGGAAATGAATTTTTCTGCTTCCTTGACGGATATTCCGGCTATAACCAGATCATGATAGCTCCGAAAGATCAAGAGAAGACAACGTTCACTTGTCCATATGGCACCTTTGCGTTCAGACGTATGCCATTCGGGCTGTGTAATGCACCAGGGACGTTCCAAAGGTGCATGATGGCAATATTTTCTGACTATTTGGAACAGTCAGTAGAGGTGTTTATGGACGACTTCTCAGTATTTGGGAAATCATATGATGAATGCTTGACCAACTTAGAACGAGTGTTAAAGCGATGCGAAGACACAAACCTAGTCCTCAACTGGGAAAAATGCCATTTTATGGTTACTGAAGGTATTGTGTTGGGACACAAAATCTCAAAGGTTGATTGGAAGTGGATCAAGCAAAGATAGATGCGATAGCAAAACTCTCAGCCCCCACAAATGTAAAGACGTTGCGAAGTTTCCTAGGCCATGCGGGCTTCTACAGAAGATTCATCAAAGGATTCTCGCAAGTAGCAAAACCACTGAGCGAGCTGCTGGAAGCCAACAGGGAATTCAATTTCAACGGTAAATGCTTAAATGCGTTCGAGTCTCTAAGGCAAGCTCTAATTTCAGCACCAATTTTAGTTGCACCTGACTGGTCTCTCCCATTTGAACTAATGTGCGACGCAAGCAACCATGCGGTGGGAGCAGTATTGGGGCAGAGAAAAGAGAAAATAATGCACCCCATCTATTATGCTAGTAAAACGTTGAATGCGTCTCAGGAGAACTACACCACTACTGAGAAGGAAATGTTAGCTAATAACTTGTAGAAATACAAGTTATTATAACCCTTTTCATAGACAAATAGAGCTTAAATAGAGAAGCATGCGGTAGTTTATGCTAAATTCTATTAATAAATCTTCCTTTGCGTTATACTCTTGTATTTTTATGAAGATAATGATTTTACCACTTTTTGAGCCTAAAACGCATGTTTTGACGCAGGAATGCAGACGATGCGTTGATGACTTCTTAACGCAGGACGACACGTTAGCAATCTGTTCTTCATGGACGCATGATCTGAACGAAACGCAAACATCCTGACGACGTGTTAACAACAACTCAACGCATAACTACGCGTTAGCAACCTACGACGCGTTGACATCGGCCAAAATATTCATGGACGCATAGACGACCATTAAGGCAAGGCGCTGTGAATCAGATCAGAATCTTGAGAGATTGACGGATGATTGACGAACATGATTTGTGGCTAAACTGGTGGATCTTAATTGGCCCGAGAATCACGCAATCAGGCGAGATGGACGCAGTATCAATCTCGTCACCAATCAAGCAGATTTGCCATTAACTGCGATCGCATCATCTATAAAAGTGCAGCTCTGTGAGATGAGAAAGGTTGTTGATTCTCGGAAGAACTCCATAAGTGACAGCAGAGTTCTCTCAGACTTCAGCCGGAGACGAATAGCTCGAGAGAGAAGAGTCTTCCCTCCGTCGCACCACTTCACAGCATAGCCTCACGCTTCCATCCGGGCGACTCAAGACATTGACGCCTTCCCTGCTTTCTTTCTCATTGTCTATCTTAATTTTAGATTTGTATCAAGGAATTGAACTTATCGAAAATTGTATCTCATTTCATCAATACAATTATCTTCCATGTCTACTCATTTCTCTAAACTTTCTGCTTTTTACTTTCAAACCATGAGTAACTAATCACTCAGGGGTCTAGGGTTGCGTTAACATCTAACTAGGAACCATAGTGTAACTATTTTATGTCCATCTGATAAATCGATATAAGTAGTAATAATCAAACTGCTCGAGAGGGTAAGTGATTGTGGAACTCAATTGACAAGGGCCAAGTAGTGTTACCTATCTATGGGGATAACCTTGGTTCTTAACACTCTCCTATGTGTTATAGACATATAACGCATAGTGGCTGACAACAGGGAGAAGAGTCGCAAGTATGAATAGAATACTACTGTGCGTTTCCGATGTTAGATGTTAATCAACCCGAACCCTTTTTCCTTTATCCATTCACACACATCTTTAGCTGAACTTGCTGTGTCGCATGCTTTCCATCTTTCACAACTTTTAATCTAGTGTACAAACAATCGCTTTCTTTAGATTAAAAACAACTTTCAAATATTTATTGGTTACCACTGTAACGCATGAAATCCAACTAAAAACTGAATCAATATAATCCCTGTGTTCGACCTCGGACTCACCGAGAACACCTATTCCTTTGCTTATACTTGGGTAGAGGATAGGAAAACTTGACAAGACCACCAACGCATAGTAATAGAATGCATAGCATGTTCACAGCATGACATGTTGAACGCATAAACACATCATTTAGTACTTTGCGTTAGGACAATTTATACATACAAAATACCCACAACATTAGCCATAGTCTTTGCGGTTGACAAATTCAGAGCATATTTGGTAGGGTCAAAGGTGACCATCTATAGTGATCATTCTGCGATCAAATATTTGATGGCGAAAAAGGAAGCAAATCCTAGACTCATCCGATGGGTATTGCTATTACAAGAATTTGATTTGGAGCTTAAAGACAGAAAGGGAACCGAGAATCAGGTTGCGGACCACCTATCTCGGTTGAAAAATAAAGAGGTCCAGGAAAGTTGGAGTGATATAGAGGAACGATTCCCAGACGAGCACGTCATGAACGCAGAGAGTCAGGAACCGTGGTACGCAGACATAGTAAACTACCTGGTCTGCAACCAATGGCCTGAAGAATTCAACGGTCAACAAAAGAAAAAGCTCCAACATGAAAGTAAGTTCTACTGCTGGGATGAGCCATATCTATACAGACTTGGCCCTGACCATATCCTGCGTCGATGCGTTCCAGAATATGAAACGCATAGCATTTTGAGAAGCTGTCATGAAGCACCTTACGGAGGACACTTTGGAGGGCACAGAACAGCTGCAAAAGTGTTGCAAAGTGGGTATTTCTGGCCCACATTATTCAAAGATGCAAGGGCATATGCGGTAGCTTGCGATCATTGTCAGAGAACAGGCAACATTTCCAACCGAAATGAGATGCCTCTGAATTCAATGCTGGAAGTTGAGTTGTTCGACGTATGGGGAATCGACTTCATGGGACCATTCTCTCCTTCTTGCGATAATCAATATATCTTAGTAGCGGTCGACTACGTTTCAAAATGGGTAGAAGCAGCAGCCTGTGCAAAGAATGACGCAAACACAGTGTCCAAGTTCTTAAAGAAATAAATCTTCTCTCGATTTGGGACACCAAGGGCGATAATTAGTGATGAAGGTACGCATTTTATAAATCGCATAATCACTAATTTACTGACTAAATTTAATGTCTCGCACAAGGTAGCAATTGTTTATCACCCACAGACAAACGGCCAAGCTAAAATAACAAACCGGGAGATCAAGTCCATACTTGAAAAGGTCGTGAGCACATCAAGGAAAGATTGGACAGAGAGATTAGATGAAGCTCTATGGGCATACAGAACGGCATTCAAAACACCTATAGGCATGTCACCCTATGCGTTGGTGTTTGGGAAAGCATGTCATCTCCCGCTTGAGCTGGAACACAAGGCCATATGGGCCATGAAGAAGCTCAATTTAGACCAGGACGCAAGCGGCGAAGCCAGAAAGCTTCAATTAAACGAACTCCTGGAGTGGAGACATTCAGCTTACGAAAATGCAAAGCTGTATAAAGAAAGGACCAAGAAATGGCACGACAAAAATATTAGTAAGATAACTCTATACGTCGGCCAGAAGGTCCTGTTATTTAATTCAAGGTTGCGTTTGTTTCAAGGTAAGCTGAAGTCTCGTTGGTCGAGTCCATTCATAATCAAGGAAGTGTTCCCGCATGGTGCGGTCATGCTGACAAACGAAGACGGAACCACTTCCTTCAAGGTCAATGGACAGAGGGTAAAACCCTACCACATTGGAGAGTTCCAAATTGACAAAATCTCCATTGACCTACGCGAGTGTAATAACTGAGCTTGCGTTGAAAGGTCCCTGCGTTGCCGAATGCCTACTTTTCCAGGGACACTTTCTTTTACCCTTGCTTTATTTTCATTTGAACTTGTTCTAGAATTTATTTTTATTTTATTGTATTTTGCTTTCTTTCTTCTGTTTGTATTGTGTATTTAGCATTTATTTATTTCTTTAATTTCAGTTTAATAATGTAAATATGATAAGCATGAAAGTAGGCGTTGATTTTTTAAACAATTTGATTTCACCGCATAATCTATTATTCATGCATGCGTCCAATGCATAAGTAAACTATGCGTTCATCGATAGACGATTTCTGTGTTTATCGAGTTAAGGTTAGAGGTAAGGTTAGAGCCGTACATATTTTGTCAAACGCATAATACTTAACTTACAACGCATAATCTAACTTGAGAACCAGGCATTCATCAGCTATGCATTTATCATTAGTTCACTGCGTTTTAGATAGAGCACTAGGTGAAACGCAGATGTCTTCTCAGGCTACGCGTTTTTCCCAGAAAAACACTTAAGTGCTAAAACACTCAAGTGCTCTATGTGCGTTAATCAGCCGCCCATCACACTTGATGGGTGTGCGGCTCAATAAAATTTGCCTTGATCAGTGGGATTCCGGATATCGCGTATCCGCATTTATTACCGACGGCTAAATTAGCCCTTTATAAACGTGATCCGATTTCCCATTTTCCATTTTCGAAACCTTTCACCTCTTTAACCTCCGACGATTTGTGTTCTATGCAGAACTTCATATGTCTAGCCATTCAAACCCACAAAATCAAGAACACCTCGCCGGCAATGTTTCCCCAAGACCTTCATCATCATCTACACTAGTCCCCGAGGTATTTCTTAACCCTCGATCTCCATTTTTCTCTCCACCAACATTTCAGCATACCAGACCTGTGAGGCCTTTCGCTTTTCCGGTCCGACCAAGACTTCCAAATCCTAACCCACCATCTATCCCAAACTTCTCTGCATCTAGAATCCGGGCTACTGCCCAAAGACCACCCATATACCCATTCTTCCGGTCATTAGCCAGACCCCCAACCCGTCCACCAGTAGTCGACATCGACTCCGACGACTGTGTGGAAGTTCTAAATATCCGCCCCTTGAGCCAAATCGACCCAATACCTACCCCAAAACCCAAAAGCCGGGTCAAATCTTGCATTTCTAGGCCCAGAATGAAAAATATGAGGGAGTTTTCTGCCGCGAACTTCAATGTCGAAAGCCAACGGTTAAGCACAGAAAACTCCGAGGCAGAGCAACCGGGTCCTGGAACAGTTCGCGATGAAGCCAGCACACTGCACAGAAGCAGTGAAGTACGCCGAAGAGAAGAAAGAGACGTATTCGGCGACATTTTGGAGCGAATAGCTCAGGAAGAAAGGGAGGCAAAAGGTAGGGAGGATGACGGGGAGGTCAACCAGCCCTTGCCCCTATCACGTCCACCCAGCACGAGAGGGACGGAAGAGATGGGAAGAGAAGAAGAAGAAGAAGTGGCTGTCACAGTGGGGGAAGTGAACTCCGCAAAATCCCTAGATGAGTGGATAGCCGAAATCCTGAGCGGACTGCGTGACCCAATGGACGCAACCGTCTCAGACGCAAGAAGGGAATCACCCTCGCCGATAAAAGAGGTCCAGAGTCAGTTGAAAGAGACTCGGGAGGGTGAACAGAGTGGAGGGAGATAAGGAAGGAAAGGCCGCCTACAGCAAGGAGGACGTAGGCGAGCCACGTGAAATGCAAGGGTCTGCCTCTGCGTCTATCAGTCCTGAGGAGATGACCCTAGACTCCAATGAAGGACCGATCAGAAAAGTTGTGATGGCCGCAAAGGCCAAGAGAAAAAGAGAAGAGGAAGAGGAAGTGGTAACCCTGTTGAGGAAGAAACGAAGGGTATCACAAGAAACTGCCAAGGATGAAGAGCCCAAAAGCACAGAGCAAGGAGACAGTCCTGGGTCCCCAATTGCGGCCACATCCTTTGATAGGCTGGCAGAGAAGATGAAGAAGAAGAGGGCCAAGTTGAGGAAAGAGCTCAGAGTCCTAAGAAAAGGAGCTGAGAAAATTGCCAAGGACGCATTGTTCGACAAGAAGGCGCGCAAGGAAGTGCAGCCTCAAAAAGAAGGGGAGACGCAAAACCTTCATGATCCTCAAATAGAAGAAGCTGAATTGGCATTTGAAGAGGAAATGAGGGAAGAAGAAAGAATAGAAAAAGCAGCCGAGGAGCTTGAGAGAGAGCTACAAATTGAAGAAGATGAGGAGCTGGCTGCTAGAATAAAAGCCATGGAAGAAGGGGAGGGCAAGAAGAAAAAGAAGAAGAAAAGTAGGAAGGAACGCATCGGGAGGATGCGAGGGATGAACAAGGTGTTAGCACCTTGAAAAAAAAGAAGAAGAAAGAAAAGGAGGTGTCAGTCACCAAACTCCCCAGCACGCATAAGGAAAAACGCAAAAGAAAGGAGAAGGTGACTGAAGCACCAAGTAAAGTGGCCGAGAGCAAGAAGAGAACTGTGAATGAGATTCCAGCTAAGGCCAAAGGAAAAGCAAAGGTGGCTGATGCGTCGCCACAAAAGAAGGAAGGAAAAGGGAGACGCAGAGCGTTCCCTGACTTGATGATTGAGGTGGGATTTTTCCCTGAAGAAGCCCCATGCCGCCATACATCACCGAAATTATTGACCACCACGGCTGGAGAAACTTCTGTTCCAGCACCTCTTGGGTCCAACCTGACGTAGTTCGAAGTTTTTACAATGGACGCATAGACGAAGAGGAAGACGTGGTGGTGGTGGATGAAACTGAAGTCCCATTCAACGCAAGAGAAATCAACGCTATATATCAGTTGAGGGACAACCCAGATGCGGAAGGAAACATGATTATAGAATCAACTCCAACGGAGTTAATGGAAGACGTAATTCGGGTATTGGTGAAGTCAGGGGCTAAGTGGGATGTTTCACCCACAGGTATAAAAACGCTATCCGCTAGCAGCCTAAGACCAGAGGCAAACCTGTGGGTATACTTGGTGAAGAAGCGGCTGATCCCTACAACGCATGACAAGACAGTATCAAGGGATCGGGTGATGGCAGCTTGTTGCATTATGCGTCGCATCACCCTTGATGTTGGACGCATAATTGCGGCGCAAATAAGAGGGGTGTTCAACAAGCCAAGAGGCCAACTATTTTTCCCCACTCTTATCATGAACTTATACGCCAATGCTTCCATCGGAGAGCCAACGAAATTGTTAGACGCAGAGAAGATGATTGAAGTTAGTGGCGTAATCGCCAATAAGACTCTGCGTCGGTTGATGAGGGGATCACAATATCTGCCAGAGCCTGCCAAGGCCACCAAAAGACCTCATCAACCCAGTCCGCCTCCGAAGCCGCAACCGCAAAAGAAGGGGAAGCCATCAAAGCTGAAACGCAAGGCTGTGGCAAGTCCTGATGCCACCATTAGACCTTCCCCAACTTCAAGCCCTTCACCACCACTCCACACAACCAGAAGGGAACCAACTCCACCTCCACCTCCTCCTGAGACGCATCGCCCCAAGCCACCTCCACCACCTTCTAAAACGCATCGCCTCAAACATCCAAAACCTCAACCTTTCGCAAAACCCTCCTCCCCAATCTCCTCAATAAGAGTTGATGACTCACACTATGGGGATTTTGGCGCGACTTTTATGCGTCCATCATCCCCTGCATTTGACGAAACTCCATCAACTCCCCTGCCTCAGCCAAACCCACCTCAACCACCAACGCAACCACAACCGCAAGAAGCCCAACTTGACCTCGAGTGGGAGACAGTGCAAACATATCTGCAGCAATCGATCTTGCGTCCAGTGATGCACTCATTGAATATGTTAGCACGCCGGCAGACGAAGCAGTTTCAATTCACATTGAATTACGTTCATCAACTGCTCTCGATCCGACCGGAAATCCCGCCCCCTAACATTCCGGAACGCCTCCAACAGCCCCTTGTCTTCCCAGTACCACAGCGCCCTGCACTTGAGCAGCAACGCAGACCTGATGAAGACAAGATTGATGGTTAACAAATTTTAGGGGTGTAGTCAAAAGTTGTAGCTTTTCTTGCAATTTTGTATCTTCATATTCAATTGTATGCGTTGGTGATAATAAAATTAATAGAATGAACATTTATTCATCGCATGGATCTCTAACTTCCTCTTTGCGTTGTCCCTTGTTGTAAATTTATTCTAAGTACATTTAATTAGTCTTAACTTTTATCTTTGCGTTGAAAAGTTGGTCACTGTGATGATAATCATGCTTACACTTTTTGTACACTCTTTAAGTTAGATTACTTTCAATGCGTCTGCATACTATTCCTTATAAACGCAAAGCTACTTTGAATGTATGCAAGCAGCCAATTCAAACCTCTTTTACAAAATTTTGCAACTTAATTCTTGTTTACGATTTAAGCAATGAGGACCTTGCTACTCTCAAGTTTGGGGGTGGAAGAGGTTTAAACTGTCAAAGATAAAAATATGAGGAACTTATTTCAATCATGTTAAAAAAAAAAAAAAAAAAAAAAGAAAATTCCTTTTAAACGCAAAACTCCGCTGGCAAGACTAATATATTTATCTTGTTAAGAGTTTAGCTGAAAACGACACCTGCTCGTAGTTGGCCACCTCCATGCACCCCATAGTTGGTGTGTCAAAACGAAGGTGGGTAATCGTATTCCGCGACGCATAGATAAATAACAAACTCCAATGTCTAGTGAGGAAACCGAGCTTAGATAAGAGTTTAGTCGAGAAGGGCAATTCCTCGTAGTTGGCTGCCTCCATGCACCCCATCGTTGGTATGTCAGAACGAAGGTGGGTAACCCTACTCGACGCATGCTTAATAACCAAATAATAAAACCAATGAAAGAAAAAATGAACTTTATATCTTCATCTTTTCAGACTCAGTGTTAAAAGAAGAAACAAAAATTTTGTGAATAATGAGTTAAGGAGTTTTGAAAAGAAAGCTTGCCGCATACAAATTAGACCCGTCCTAAAGAAAAGAATATAGAGGTAAAGAAATAATGTAACTAACGGGTAGCTGATTGAGTATAGCATTCTGAGAGACTAGTCAATGCGTTGAGAAATGTTTAGAATAATTGAGGTTTCTTAGATAGAAGTTATGCTTGAGGACAAGCATTTATCTAAGTTTGGGAGTGTGATAACTTGTAGAAATACAAGTTATTATAGCCTTTTTCATAGATAAATAGAGTTTAAATAGAGAAGCATGCGGTAGTTAATGATAAATTCCATTAATAAATCTTCCTTTGCGCTATACTCTTGACTTTTGATGAAGATATTGATTTTACCACTTGTTAAACCTAAAACGCATGTTTTGACGCAAGAATGCAGAAAATGCGCTGACGACTTATTAACGCAAGACGATACATTAGCAATCTGTTCTTCATGGACGCATGGTTTGAACGGAAGGCAAACAACGTGATGACGCGTTAACAACAACTCAACGCATAACTACGCATTAGCAACCTACGACGCGTTGATTTAGGCTAAACTATGCATGGACGCATAGACAACCGTAACGGCAAGGCGCTGAGAATCAGATTTGAATCTTGAGAGATTGACGGATGATTGACAGACATGATTTGCAGCTTAAGTGGTGGATCTTAATTAGCCCGGCAATCACGCAATCAGGCGAGATGGACGCAGTATCAATCTCGCCACCAATCAAGCAGATCTGCCTTTAACTGCGATTTCAGCATCTATAAAAGGGCAGCTCTGCGAGAGGAGAAAGGTTGTTGATTCTCGGAAGAACTCCATAAGTGACAGTAGAGTTCTCTCAGACTTCAGCCGGAGACAAATAGCTCGAGAGAGAAGAGTCTTCCTTTCCGCAGCACCACTTCACAACAAATTATCACGCTGCCATCTGGGCGACTCAAGACATTGACGCCTTGCTTTCTTTCTTGCTTAGTTTTCTTCTTGATTTTAGATTTGTAACAAGGAATTGAGCTTATCTAAAGTTGTATCAGTTTCATTAATACAATTATCTTCCATGTCTATTCATTTTTCTCATCTGTCCACTTTATACTTTCAAGCCATGAGTAACTAATCACTCGAGGGTCTAGGGTTGCGTTAGCATCTAACTAGGGACCGCAGTGTAATTATTCTTACTCGTAGTTGGCTGCCTCCATGCACCCCATCGTTGGTATGTCAGAACGAAGGTGGGTAACCCTACTCGACGCATGCTTAATAACCATATAATAAAACCAATGAAAGAAAAAGGAACTTTATATCTTCATCTTTTCAGACTCAGTGTTAAAAGAAGAAACAAAAATTTTGTGAATAATGAGTTAAAGAGTTTTGAAAAGAAAGCTTGCCGCATACAAATTAGACCCGTCCTAAAGAAAAGAATATAGAGGTAGAGAAATAATATAACTAACGGGTAGCTGATTGAGTATAGCATTCTGAAAGACTAGTCAATGCGTTGAGAAAATGTTTAGGATAATTGAAGTTTCTTAGATAGAAGTTATGCTTGAGGACAAGCATTTATCTAAGTTTGGGGGTGTGATAACTTGTAGAAATACAAGTTATTATAACCTTTTTCATAGATAAATAGAGTTTAAATAGAGAAGCATGCGGTAGTTTATGCTAAATTCTATTATTAAATCTTCCTTCGCATTATACTCTTGTATTTTTATGAAGATAATAATTTTACCACTTTTTGAGCCTAAAACGCATGTTTTGACGCAAGAATGCAGACGATGCGTTGATGACTACTCAACGCATAACTACGCGTTAGCAACCTACGACGCGTTGACATCGGCCAAAATATTCATGGACGCATAGACGACCATTAAGGCAAGGCGCTGTGAATCAGATCAGAATCTTGAGAGATTGACGGATGATTGACGAACATCATTTGTGGCTAAAGTGGTGGATCTTAATTGGCCCGAGAATCACGCAATCGGGCGAGATGGACGCAGTATCAATCTCGTCACCAATCAAGCAGATTTGCCATTAACTGTGATTGCATCATCTATAAAAGGGCAGCTCTGCGAGATGAGATAGGTTGTTGATTCTCGGAAGAACTCCATAAGTGACAACAGAGTTCTCTCAGACTTCAGCCGGAGACAAATAGCTCGAGAGAGAAAAGTCTTCCCTCCGCCGCACCACTTCATAGCAGAGCCTCACGCTTCCATCTGGGCGACTCAAGACATTGACGCCTTCCCTGCTTTCTTTCTTATTGTTTTATCTTAATTTTAGATTTGTATCAAGGCATTGAACTTATCGAAAATTGTATCTCATTTCATCAATATAATTATCTTCCATGTCTACTCATTTCTCTAAACTTTCCGCTTTTTACTTTCAAACCATGAGTAACTAATCACTCAGGGGTCTAGGGTTGCGTTAACATCTAACTAGGAACCATAATGTAACTATTTTATCTTTTCAATTGCGAGCTTAATTCGATGCTTATGTTCATCTGACAAATCGATATAAGTAGTAATAATCAGACTGCTCGAGAGGGTAAGTGATTGTGGAACTCAATTGACAAGGGCCAAGTAGTGTTACCTGTCTATGGGGATAACCTTGGTTCTTAACACTCTCCTATGCGTTATAAACATATAACGCATAGCGGCTAACAACCGGAGAAGAGTCGCAAGTATGAATAGAGTACTACTGTGCGTTTCCGACGTTAGATGTTAATCAACCCGAACCCTTTCTTTATCCATTCACATACATCTTTAGCTGAACTTGCTGTGTCGCATGCTTTCCATCTCTCACAATTTTAGTCTAGTGTACAAACAATCGCTTTCTTTAGATGAAAAACAATTCTCAAACATTTATTGGTTACCACTATAACGCATGAAATCCAACTAAAAACTGAATCAATATAATCCCTGTGTTCGACCTCGAACTCACTGAGAACACCTATTCCTTTGCTTATACTTGGGTAAATGATAGGAAAACTTGACAAGACCACCAACGCATAGTATTAGAACGCATAGCATGTTCAAAGCATGACATGTTGAACACATAAACACATCATTTAATACTTTGCGTTAGGACAATTTACAAATACAGAATCAACCACAACAATTATATGCGTTGCAGTGGTAACCAAGAAATAATTGGGAGGTTTGTGTCTAATCTAAAAAAAGCGATAGTATGTACACTATACTAAAATGTGGAAGATGGAAAGGCATGCGACACAGCAAAGTCAGCTAATGATTTGAATGAATGGATAAATACAGGGTTCGGGTTGGTTAACATCTAACATCGAAAACGCATGGTGGTAGTCTATTCATACCTGCGACTCTTCTCCCGGTTGTCAGCCGCTATGCGTGATATGTCTATAACGCATAGGAGAGTGTTAAGAACCAAGGTTATTCCTATAGACAGGTAACACTTCTTGGCCCTTGTCAATTGAGTTCCACAATCACTTACCCTCTCGAGCAGTTTGATTATTACTACTTATATCGATTAGCTAGAGGGACATAAGCATCGGATTAAGTTTGCAATTGACAAGATGAAATAGTTACACTATGGTTCTTAGTTAGATGCTAATGCAACCCTAGACCCTTGAGAGATTAGTTACTCATGGATTGAAAGTAAAAAGCGGAAGGTATAGAGAAATCAATAGACATGGAAGAAATATATATATTGATGAACGGAATACAACTTTAGATAAGTTCAATGTCTTGACACAAATCTAAAATCAAGATAGAAAAGTAAGATGGAAAGCAGGAAAAGGTGTGAATGTCTTTAGTCGCCTGGATGGAAGCGTGAGGTTCTGCTGTGAAGTGGTCAGGCGGAGGGAAGACTCTTCTCTCTCGAGCTATTCGTCTCCGATTGAAGTCTGGAGAGAATTCTGCTGCCACTTATGGAATTCTTCCGAGAATGAACAACCCTTTCTCATCTTGCAGGTTTTGTCACACCCCAACCTAGATTTACTCTATACCTAGGAAGGAGCATGATCCTATTCCCCAAAATAAGACTCAGTATTAAATAAACCATAAAAGAATAGCAAATCATACAACAATCTCTTTATCAGATCAGAAGAACGTGTAAACTTTTAACTAACATGTCTGAATATACACATAGTAGGTACAACACGTCTCCCCTTCACTGCACTCTCAGTAAAGATGTTTAATACATGACATATGAGCAATTTAAATATTTACAACTATCCCAGAGGTTCGCTTCCAGATAGGCCCAGACGAGATTCTTCAGTCGGCTAGGCGTCCCGGACACGCTCGCTACCTGAAACAACAAACAACAACAAACTGGTTGAGCAAAAAGGCTCAGTGAGTGACTAATTTACTAAAACTAATCATGACAACTTAAGTCCAGTTTGTAGGATAGTAACCATTGCATAACACATCCTAATGAATTATCAAGATTCACTTTCCACTAAGCATATATAACTATCAATTCTCATGTTTCACAAGTTTCCTATCTATTTAGTGCTTTCACTTTCCGTTCCTCAGCACTTATTCATGTATAACTACAATACCATGTGCCTTCACATGAAATCCCTCAGCACAGGTAACAAATTCTATCTACGCTCAAGTGCCTTCACACAGAATCCCTCGGCACAAGCTAGTTGTGATAGGTTACTACATGCCTTCACTTACAGTCCCTGAGCATTGTAGTCCATTCTCTACTGTTATTCAAGTGCCTTCTCGAATCCCTCGGCACTTAATTTCATGCTTACTTACAAGTAGCTTTCACCATAAGGTCCCTCAGCCACTTATGTGCTTAGACATTTGTAATAGTATTCTTTTAAATCACTAACACATCACATACATAAAGCAAACTACCATGCATCACGTTTCCTCATCACTATGCGTACTAAGTTTAACACAAGATATAACAAACAGTCACTCACAATCGGTCCCGGCTCTAAGTGGGTTATAAGCCTCCCCGAGCTCTTCTTGGCCTGAAAATACACAATCCTCAAGTTTAGTTTCCATAATCTCCCGTTTTCTTTAAGATATAGTAGCATCGTTACTCTATAGAAATTAGTAAGCTACCAGCGTTACCCAAAAGATATTCAAACTGTACTAGCGACACTGCGTTGATTAAAACCAGCGAAACTACCTTGAGGAGCGATACCCAACGATACTCTAGCGAGAATTGTGAGACGCAAGCCTATCTTTGCGTTGCAGCGTTACTTCCTCTACTGCTCAATATCGCTCACTCAGCGATACTTCCGTTGTGACAGAACCGTTTCCTTCTTCTTTCTTCTTCCTTTTCCAACCTGCTCAAAATTTCATGAAGAACATCCTCTCCGTTTAGGACATATCCTTCGACAACTCCAAGTTACCTCTAATCATCCGACAGTTCAACTCCCGTCTCTTCTTCCTGAGTTTGACACACAATTAAACAATTTCAGCTCAAGCATCCTTCATGAAACCTGCTAGAAATCGAGTTAACTTACTAACCTCAAAGTTTCAGCCCTAACCTCCGTCTCTTCAATTTGTTCTTCCTCCAAAACCGAGCATCCCTCTGAAGAGATCACAGCAGCCAAAACCTCTGTCAAACCCGAGTTTCTTCCACGAATTCAATGAGATTTCTGCTTCAAATCAGCATGAACATCTTCTTCTACCTCCCTTCGATGTTTCGCCTTAATATGGACCCAACTCGAGCTCTGAAATGCCAACAGAACAGTTGAATTCTCAGTCCACTTATATATATATCACCGACTTGTTCTCAATTCCAACTCTATACTATAATCCGTTAGACGCATACCTGCTATGCTCAGCTTCAACAACGCACACGGCCTCTGATGATAATTCATTTCAAACTCTCCCGCCAAATAGTTAACATACGCACTACCTTCTCTCAGCCAACATTCCTTGTCCAACGCATACCCGCCTTCGATGCATGGTATTGTTCACCGCATAACAGCCTCACCGCAGATTAACTCCCAAACTCCCCGTGACCTTTACTTCCAACGGCACACTGCCCTCAACGCGTCTCAACTTCAGCGCATGATAAGCTTCCCTCACCTTTGCGTTTACACCAAAATTATTTCCTCCACAACAGGTTTCCATCAACGCATAGTTTACACTTAGCCATTTTCCCACTCCAAATGCAAGCTAGCCAACTACTTTTACACATTCACCCATCTCTCGGCCCCTTCTTACTTTGAGTTCTCACAAAAATAGATGCGGGGCTTACAGGTTTGCCCTTTTATAGATGCTGCATTTGCAATCAATGGCAAATCTGCTTGATTGGCGGCGAGATTGATATCATGCGTCCATCTCGCCTGATTGCGTGATTCTCGGGTCAATTAAGATCCACCACTTTAGCCACAGATTATGTTCGTCAATCATTCGACAATCTCTCAAGATTCTGATCTGATTGTCCGTTGCCTTGCGTTGATGGTTGTCTATGCGTCCATGGATAGTTTGGCCGTTAACAACGCGTCATAGGTTGCTAACGCATAGTCTTGCGTTGAGTAGTTGTTAACGCATCTTCAGGTTGTTCGCGTTTCGTTCAGATCATGCGTCCATGAAGAACAGATTGCTAACGCGTAGTCTTGCGTTAAGAAGTCATCAACGCATCGTTTGCATTCCTGCGTTAAAACATGCGTTTAAGGCTCAAGAAGTGGTAAAATCATTATCTTCATATTAATACGAGAGTATAACGCAAAGGAAGATTTATTAATAAAAATCCATATAACTTGCCGCATGCTTCTCTATTTAATCTCTATTTATCTAAGAAAAAGGCTATCATAACTTGTATTTCTACAAGTTATCAATAACGCATAGAAAAGTGTTAAGAACCAAGGTTATTCCTATAGACAGGTAACACTTCTTGGCCTTGTCAATTAAGTTCTACAATCACTTACCCTCTCAAGCAGTTTGATTATTACTACTTATATCGATTAGCTAGATGGACATAAACATCGGATTAAGTTTGCAATTGATAAGATGCAATAGTTACACTATGGTTCTTATTTAGATGCTAACGGAACCCTAGACCCTTGATAGATTAGTTACTCATGGATTCAAAGTAAAAAGCAGAAAGTATAGAGAAATGAGTAGACATGGAAGAAATATAGATTGATGAACAGATTACAACTTTAGATAGCTCAATGTCTTGACACAAATCTAAAATCAAGATAGAAAAACAAGATAGAAAGCAGGAAAAAGGCGTCAATGTCTTGAGTTGCCAAAATGGAAGCGTGAGGTTTTGCTATGAAGTGGTCAGGCGGAGGGAAGACTCTTCTCTCTCGAGCTATTCGTCTCCGATTGTGGTCTAGAGAGAACTCTGCTGTCACTTAGGAATTCTTCCGAGAATTAACAACCCTTTCTCATCTTGCAGGTTTGCCCTTTTATAGATGCTGCGTTCGCAATCAATGGCAAATCTGCTTGATTGGCGGCGAAATTGATATCATGCGTTTATCTTGCCTGATTGCGTAATTCTCGAGTCAATTTAGACCCATGATTGGCGGCGAGATTGATATCATGCGTCCATCTCGTCTGATTGCTTAATTCTCGGGTCAATTAAAATCCACCACTTTAGCCACAAATCATGTTCGTCAATCATCCGACAATCTCTCAAGATTCTAATTTGATTCTCGGCGCCTTGCATTGATGGTCGTCTATACGTCCATGGATAGTTTGGCCGATGTCAACGCGTCGTCGGTTGCTAACGCATAGTCATGGGTTGAATAGTTGTTAACGCATCGTCAGGTTGTTCGCGTTCCGTTCAGATCATGTGTCCATGAAGAACAGATTGCTAATGCGTCGTCCTGCATTAAGAAGTCATCAACGCATCGTTTGCATTCCTGCGTCAAAACATGCGTTTTAGGCTCAAAAAGTGGTAACATCATTTATCTTCATAAAAATACAAGAGTATAACGCAAAGGAAGATTTCTTATTACAAATCAACATAAACTGCCGCATGCTTCTCTATTTAATCTCTATTTATCTAAGAAAAGGGCTATCATAACTTATATTTCTACAAGTTATCACACCCTCAAACTTAAATAAATGCTTGTGCTCAAGCATAACTTCTATCTAAGAAACTTCAATCATCCTAAACATTTTCTCAACGCATTGACTAGTCTCTCAGAATGCTATACTCAATCAGCTACCCGTCAGTTATAGTACTTCTCTCTACCTCTATATTCTTTAGGACGGGTCTAATTTGTATGCGGCAAGCTTTCTTTTCAAAATTCTTGAACTCATTATTCACAAAATTTTTGCTTCCTCTTTTAACATTGAGTCTGAAAAGATGAAGATATAAAGTTCTTTTTTCTTTCTTGTTTTCTTATTTATGTAACCATGCGCTGAGTAGGGTTACCTACCTTCGTTTTGACATACCAACGATGGGGTGCATGGAGGCAGCCATGTCACACCCCCTCCCAGATTACCCTCACTACTCAGGGAGTGAGTGCGAACTAGCACACACCTGTATTCTAAAATAACTATCTAACAATCAACTACTGTTCATTCAATCTTATCTATATGCCATATGATCTCATAAAATATTAAGACTCGTCAAGATAAGTGTTCTCTATAAACATTCAGACACAAAACCCACTACAATCCTAAAGAGCATGTTTGACAAAATTAAACATGTACAAATACTGAGTATTTACAACTATCCCAGAGGACTGGTCCAAAATAAACCCAGACGAGGATCTCCTGTAGGCTAGGCATCCCGGACACGCTCGCTACCTAAAACAAACAAACAAACAACCTTTAATCCTTACAGCACAACACAAAATCAATCCTTAACTACTTCATATGACAGATTTCACATACCCATTATTATTAAAACAGGTTAAGTAAGTTTGTGGAATTAACAAGAAATCACTCACAACTTGTCTTAGCTCCGAGTGGATTATACACCTTCCCGAGCTCTTCTTGGCCTGTAAATACACATTTCCCTTGTTAAGTTCTCCTTGAACTTCCTTCCCATGATCAATAAATAAGCATAATCAAATTCTACTCTTGCTCCTTTAACCAGACTCCTTTTTCCCAAAATTTCATAATTAGCGTGACTCTATGTCCCTAGCAAGACTACCAGCGAAAAACACTCAGCCAGACACTGCACTAGCGATACCGAAATACACGAGACTAACAAGATTACCTGAAGAGCAATACCCAGCGAGACTCAGCGAGATCTGTGAGACGCAAAACCCTTTGCGTTACTAGCGATACTCGCTTCGCTACAAAGTCTTCAGCTCGTCAGCGATACTACGGTCTGGGCGACGCCTAACAGCCACTATTTTCTTCTTTCCCTTCTGACTCTTTCTTTATCGCATTCCGGCCAAAATTAGAACTTCCTTTCCTCTACAAACTTGTAAAGAAACAAGTCCTTTATCTTACCTTAGATTCTCATGAGGGTAACCCTCTTCGTTTAGATATATCCTCAAACAACCCCGAATTGCTCCTAATTGTTCAACAGTTCAGCTCTGATCTCTTCTACCTGGAGTTTAACACACATTTACTCAAATTCGGCTCAAGTATCCTTCATGAAAATTGCTAGAAATCGAGTTAACTTACTAACCTCAGAATTTCGACCCTAGCCACCGCTTCCCCAGTTCGTTCTTCCCCCAACACTGATCGATACTCAGATTAAGTAACACCAGTTGGATTCTCCGTTCCAGCTCAAGTTTCCTCCACGAAAACAACGAGAATTCCACCCCAAACCAACATAAACACCTTCTTCTACCTCCCTCCATTGTTTAGCTTCGAAATGGAATCAACTCGAGCTCTGAAATGTGATCAAAATAATTGAATACTCGGTCCACTTATATATATATACCACTGACTTAAACTCCACTTCATCTCTATATATTAATCTAATCAACGCATACCTTCTGTACTTGGCTTCAGCAACGCATAGCCTCGGTTTTGTATGTTACAATTTCCCAACGCCCCATCGCTGGATAGCTGATGAACGCATTGTTCTCTCGACCATTCTTCTATGCACCAACGCATACCCACTTTCAACGCATGGTAGCGTTCACCGCATAGTGACCTTCGACACAGAGTGGCTCTCAACGCTTCGTGGCCTTCAACGCTTCGTGACCTTCGAAGCAGAGTGGCTCTTAACGCCTCGTGGCCTTCAACGCCTAATAGCCTTCCTTCACCTCTGCGTCCACGCCAAAACAACTTCCATCAACGCATAGCGCCACCAATGCATGGCCAATACTTAGCCATTTTTGCCCCCACACGACTCAGCCAACTTTTCCTACCAAACGCCCATCTCTTAGTCTCTTCTTAACTTGCCTTCTCACAAGGTCAAGTGCGGGGCTTACAAGCCAACTACGAGCAAGTGCCCTTCTCGACTAAACTCTTATTTAAGTTCGGTTTCCTCACTAGACATCGGAGTTTGTTATTTATCTATGCGTTGCTGATTATGATTACCCACCTTTGTTTTGACACACCGACTATGGGGTTGTTGTGATGATCTTGTATGTGTAAATTGTCCTAACGCAAAGTGCTAAATGATGTGTTTATGCGTTCAACATGTCATGCTTTGAACATGCTATGCGTTCTATTACTATGCGTTGGTGGTCTTGTCAAGTTTTCCTATTCTTTTACCCAAGTATAAGCAAAGGAATAGGTGTTCTCGGTGAATCCGAGGTCGAACACAGGGATTATATTGATTCAGTTTTTAGTTGGATTTCATGCGTTACAGTGGTAACCAATAAATATTTGAGAGTTGTTTTTAATCTACGGAAAGCAATTGTTTGTACACTAGACTAAAATTGTGAAATATGGAAAGCATACGACACAGCAAGTTCAGCTAAAGATGTGTGTGAATGGATAAAGAAAGGCTTCGAGTTGATTAACATCTAACGTCGGAAACGCACAGTGGTATTCTATTCATACTTACGACTTTTCTCCCAGTTGTCAGCCGCTATGCATTATATGTCTATAACGCATAGGAGAGTGTTAAGAACCAAGGTTATCCCCATAGACAGGTAACACTACTTGGCCCTTGTCAATTGAGTTCCACAATCACTTACCCTCTCGAGCAGTTTGATTATTACTACTTATATCGATTTGTCAGATGAACATAAGCATCAGATTAAGCTCGCAATTGACAAGATAAAATAGTTAGACTATGGTTTCTAGTTAGATGTTAACGCAACCCTAGACCCCTGAGTGATTAGTTACTCATGGTTTGAAAGTAAAAAGCGGAAAGTTTAGAGAAATGAGTAGACATGGAAGATAATTATATTGATGAAATGAGATACAATTTTCGATAAGTTCAATGCCTTGATACAAATCTAAAATTAAGATAGAACAATAAGAAAGAAAGCAGGGAAGGCGTCAATGTCTTGAGTCGCCCGGATGGAAGCGTGAGGCTCTGCTGTGAAGTGGTGCGGCGGAGGGAAGACTCTTCTCTCTCGAGCTATTTGTCTCCGGCTGAAGTCTGAGAGAACTCTGTTGTCACTTATGGAGTTCTTCCGAGAATCAACAATCTATCTCATCTCGCAGAGCTGCCCTTTTATAGATGATGCAATCGCAGTTAATGGCAAATCTGCTTGATTGGTGGCGAGATTGATACTACATCCATCTCGCCTGATTGCGTGATTCTCGGGCCAATTAAGATCCACCACTTTAGCCACAAATCATGTTCGTCAATCATCCATCAATCTCTCAAGATTCTGATTTGATTCTCAGCGCCTTGCCTTAATGGTCGTCTATGCGTCCATGAATAGTTTGGCCGATGTCAACGCGTCGTAGGTTGCTAATGCGTAGTTATGCGTTGAGTTGTTGTTAACGCATCGTCAGGTTGTTTGCGTTCGGTTCAGATCATGCGTCCACGAAAAACAGATTGCTAACTCGTCGTCCTGCGTTAAGAAGTCATCAACGCAGCGTCTGCATTCCTGCGTTAAAACATGCATTTTAGGCTCAAAAAGTGGTAAAATCATTATCTTCATAAAAATACTAGAATATAACGCAACGGAAGATTTATTAATAGAATTTAGCATAAACTACAGCATGCTTCTCTATTTAAGCTCTATTTATCTATGAAAAAGGTTATAATAACTTGTATTTCTACAAGTTATCAGGGGTGCATGGAGGCGGCCAACTACGAGCAGGTGTTGTTTTCAGCTAAACTCTTAACAAGATAAATATATTAGTCTTGCCAGCGGAGTTTTGCATTTAAAAGAATAATTTTTTTTTTAATTTTTTAATTTTTAATTTTTAATTTTTTTTTGACATGTTTGAAATAAGTTCCTCATATTTTTATCTTTGACAGTTCAAACCTCTTCCACCCCCAAACTTGAGAGTAGCAAGGTCCTCATTGCTTAAATTGTAAACAAAGATTAAGTTGCAAAATTTTGTAAAAGAGGTTTGAATTGGCCGCTTGCATACATGCAAAGTAGGTTTGCATTTTTAAGGAATAGTATGCAGACGCATTGAAAGTAATCTAACTTAAGTGTGTACAAAAAGTGTAAGCATGATGATCATCACAGTGACTAACTTTTCAACGCAAAGATAAAAGTTGGGAATAATGATATATGTACTTAGAATGAATTTACAACAAGGGACACGCAAAGAAGTAATTAGAAATTCCATGCGGCGAAGAAATGATGAACGCATACAATTATCGCATACCGAATATACTGATGAACACATGGTTTTTTGTTCAAAGTATGCGTTGGATGTTTTAAGTATTATGCGTTTGGAAAATTACAGCTCCTAATTTCAACTTGATAAACACAAAAATCGTTTATCGTTGAACGCATAGTTCCATGATGCGTTGGACGCATGCATGAATTACAGAGTATGCGGTGAAATCAAATAGTTTACATTAAAGCTCGACGCGTACTTTCATGCTTATCTCATTTACACTACTAAGACTGAATTTAAAAAAAAAAAACATGAAAACTAAATAATTAAAAAAAAAAAAAACAAAGTACCAACAGAAGAAAAAAGCAAAAGAAAAATAAAAGAAAATAAAATAAAAATAAATACTAAAACAAATGCGAATAAAAAGAAAGCAAGGGTAAAAGAAAGCGTCCCTAGAAAAGTAGGCGTTCAGAACCATAGGGACCTTTCGACGTAAGCTCAGTTATTACACTTGCGTAGGTCATTAGAGCCTTTGTCGCGTTTAGGGTTCAACGCAGAGGTGACAATGAAGTTCATAATGACCTCCCTCAAGTGCGTATACTTGGGATGCGTTGGTCTGGTTTCTAGCTCATGCGTTGAAGGCTCTTTTAACAGCGGCTCGATCTTTGCCGCGGATCTGTTACTCCGGTCTGATTGCTCAATTATACCATCGAAGAATAAATTAATTTCATCACCTTCACCATCTTCACCGTCCTTGAGGATTTCATCTCTCAACGCCGCGTTCACAGATTTTGTCTTTTCATTGATATCTGCGTCCATTAGACAAAATTGGAAATGATCAGGATCGTTTAACGCGTTAACTACATTAAATTTTACCTGATCACCCACGCGGGGCGTTGAGATTTCTTCTTGGACTTCAATCAGGACGCGTCCAGAGTGGTATCTTCGTATACAGACGCAAGTTCTGCCTGCGTTGCTTTTTCTTCCGCTCTATATCCTCCTCTTCTTGCGATTCAGTGGAAGATGATGGATGATGGACATTATGCACGGTACTCTCCATTGGTTGACTTGTTGGAGCGTTTAGGGGTTGCAAGTTTCCTTGCATCCCCTCATTATGCGCTGTGGGATTTATTTTCCCACTTAACAATGTCTCACCTTGACATTGTTCTTCGGAGTTCCCTATTGGAACTTCGGTCGTACTTAGCAATGCTTCTTGCATTTCATTTCTGAGCGCCGCTGCAATTTGATTCATTTGAACTTCTAAATTGTGATTTGCAGTGGTTAGGCTTTGGAACATTGCATCGCGTGTAGATAAACATTCTCGTAAAAGAGATTCCATGGAATACAATGAGATGATGCGTACGCTTGCGGATCCCTCGAAAACTGATGATACTGGCCTTGATTCCATTGTTTGAAACCAGGAGGATTGTCTCTCTGCGGCTGCTGCTCAGCCCTCTGCATTCGTTGTTGATTCCCACCCCATCCGAAGTCAAGGTGGTTCCTCCAACCCGAATTGTATGTCTCACCGTAGGGGTTGTTTTGAACACTGCAGATAGACTGAAGGTTGTAGGGACACATGTCATACAAGTGTCCCGCACCACACTGCGGGCAACCTACAGATGCTATTGGATTTATCGCGTGCACTGCGTTCATCGCAGCAACTGATCTACCTTGATTTTTCAATACTAATGTTTGCAGCATGGATGTCATATTGGCAAGCTGCGCTACCAGGTTAGTGGTCGCATCATATTGGCAAGCATTCCAGCTTGCGTTTGCCTTCTATTGGTGGAGCGAAATTCATATCCATCGTCCACACACTTATTGGTGTTCCATGAAGTTCTGTCGAAAATATCTTCCGCATATGAGTAAGTCATATTCAATAATCCTCCTGCTTACGCAGGCAATTTCCTCATTAGCCATATGAATTAAGTCCAAGCAATTGGCCCTTCTTCAATTCTACCTTGTCCTTCGGGTGAAGGTCCCCTCAATCTCTAGGTCAATATTGAGCTGTGGATTGCTCCCGTCACTCAAATACTATTAGAAGCTCCTTCGATTGAGGAATCCTACAACACAATAATCCAAATAAAATAATTAAATCAATGCAATAATCCCAGCAACTTATTCTAAAATGAACAGAAAGATCTTAAGTCCCCGGCAACGGCGCCAAAAACTTGTTGTGTATGATAAATTGTGGAATTGAAAATTTACAAACGCAAGGTACAAGTAAGCTATGATTATGCATTTTACATATCATGCGTTGAACATGCTATGCGTCTTACTACTATGCGTTGGTGATCTGTCAAGTTTTCCTATCCTTTACCCAAGTATAAGCAAAGGAGTAGGTTTTCTCGGTGAGTCCGAGGTCGAACACAGGGATTATGTTGATTTAATATTTAAGTGAATTACATGCGTTGCAGTGGTAACCAAGAAATAATGTGTTGAGTTTGTTTCTAATCTAAAGAAAGCGATAACATATACACTATATTAAATTGTGGAAGATGCAAAACATGCGACACAGCAAAGTCAGCTAATGATGTGAATGAATGGATAAAGAAAGGGTTTGGGTTGGTTAACATCTAACATCGGAAACGCATGGTAGTCTTCTATTCATACTTGCGACTCTTCTCCCGGTTGTCAGCCGCTATGCATTATATGTCTATAACGCATAGGAGAGTGTTAAGAACCAAGGTTATTCCTATAGACAGGTAACACTTCTTGGCCCTTGTCAATTGAGTTCCACAATCACTTACCCTCTCGAGCAGTTTGATTATTACTACTTATATCGATTAGCTAGATGGACATAAGCATCGGATTAAGTTCGCAATTGACAAGATGAAATAGTTACACTATGGTTCTTAGTTAGATGCTAACGCAACCCTAGACCCTTGAGTGATTAGTTACTCATGGTTTGAAAGTAAAAAGCGGAAAGTATAGAGAAATGAGTAGACATGGAAGATATATATATTGATGAAACGGAATACAACTTTAGATAAGCTCAATGTCTTGACACAAATCTAAAATCAAGAAAGCAAAAGTAAGAAGGAAACCAGGAAAGGCGTCAATGTCTTGAGTCGCTCGGATGGAAGCGTGAGGTTCTTCTGTGAAGTGGTCCGGCGGAGGGAAGACTCTTCTCTCTCGAGCTATTCGTCTCGGGTGAAGTCTGAGAGAACTCTGCTGTCACTTATGGAATTCTTCCGAGAATCAACAACCCTTTCTCATCTCGCAGAGCTGCCATTTTATATATGATGCGTTCGCAATCAATGGCAAATCTACATGATTGGCGGCGAGATTGATATCATGCGTCCATCTCGCCTGATTGCATAATTCTCGGGTCAATTAAGATCCACCACTTTAGCCACAAATCATGTTCGTCAATCATCCGACAATCTCTCAAGATTCTGATTTGATTCTCAGCGCCTTGCATTGATGGTCATCTATGCGTCCATGGATAGTTTGGCCGATGTCAACGCATCGTAGGTTGCTAACGCATAGTCATGCGTTGAATAGTTGTTAACGCATCATCAGGTTGTTCGCGTTCCGTTCAGATCATGCGTCCATGAAGAACAGATTGCTAACGCGTCATCCTGCATTAAGAAGTCATCAACGCATCGTTTGCATTCCTGCGTTAAAACATGCGTTTTAAGCTCAAAAAGTGGTAACATCATTTATATTCATAAAAATACAAGAGTATAACACAAAGGAAGATTTCTTATTACAAATCAACATAAACGGCCGCATGCTTCTCTATTTAATCTCTATTTATCTAAGAAAAAGGCTATCATAACTTGTATTTTTACAAGTTATCAATCCACCACTTTAGCCACAGATTATGTATGTCAATCTTCCGGCAATCTCTCAAGATTCTAATCTGATTTTCTGCGCCTTGCGTTTATGGTCGTTATGCGTTCATGGAGAATTTGGCGGATGTCAACGTGTCATGGGTTGCTAACGCATAGTTCTGCGTTAAGAAGTTGTTAACGCATCTACAGGTTGTTCGCGTTCTGTTCAGATCATGCGTCTATGAAGAACAGATTGCTAACACATAGTACTGCGTTAAGAAGTCGTCAACCCATCGTTTGCATTCCTGCATTAAAACATGCGTTTTAGGCTCAAAAAAGTAATAAAATAATTATCTTCATAAAAATACAAGAGTAGAATGCATAGGAAGATTTATTAATGAAATTCAACATAAACTACCACATGATTCTCTATTTAATTTTTTTTTCTCTAAGTTATCAGTGGGAGATGGTAAGGTATGCGACACAGCAAAGTCAGCTAATGAATTATGTGAATGGGTAAAACGTAGGGCTCGGGTTGGTTAACATCTAAAATCAGAAACACATGGTGATAGTCTATTCATACTTGCGACTCTTCTCCCAATTGTCGGCCGCTATGCGTTATATATCTATAACACATAGAAGAGTGTTAAGTACCAAGGTTATTACTACTTATATCGATTAGCTAGATAGACCTAAGCATCAGATTAAGATTACAATTGACAAGATGCAATAGTTACACTATGGTTCTTATTTAGATGCTAACACAACCCTTAACCCTTGAAAGATTAGTTACTCATGGATTCAAAGTAATAAACGGAAAGTGTAGAGAAATGGATAGACATGGAAGAATTGTAGATTGATGAACGAATACAATTTTAGACAGCTCAATGTCTTGACACAAATCTAAAATCAAGCTAGAAAAAGAGATAAAAAGCAGGAAAGGTGTCAATGTCTTGAGTTGCCAGAATGGAAGCGTGAGGTTCTACTGTGAAGTGGTCAGGCGGAGGGAAGACTCTTCTCTCTCGAGCTATTCGTCTCCAGTTGTCTTCTGGAGAGAACTCTGCTGTCACTTAGGAATTCTTCCGAGAATGAACAACCCTTTTTCAGCTTGCAGGTCTGCCCTTTTATAGATGTTGCGTTCGTAATCAATGGCAAATCTGCGTGATTGGAGGAAATTGATGTCGTGCGTCTATCTCGCCTAATTGGGTAATTATCGATTCAATTTAGATCCACCACTTTAGCCACAGATCATGCATGTCAATCTTCCGACAACCTCTCAAGATTCTGATCTGATTTTCTGTTGCCTTGCATTTATGGTCGTTATGCGTCCATGGAGAATTTGGGTTTATGCGTTCACTCATGTCGACGCATCCATATGTTCTAATGCATCATCCTGCGTTGAAAAGTTGTTAACGCATCTACAGGTTGCTCGCGTTCCGTTCAGATCATGCGTCCATGGAGAATATATTGCCAACGCATAGTCTTGCGTTAAGAAGTCGTCAACGCATCTACATGTTTACGTTCCTGCATTAAAACATGCCTTTTAGGCTCAAAAAGTTATAAAATAATTATCTTCATCAAAATACAAGAGTAGAACGCATAGGAAGATTTATTAATAGAATTCAACATAAACTGCCGCATGAGTCTCTATTTAATCTCTATTTTTCTAAGAGAAAGGCTATAATAACTTGTATTTCTACAAGTTATCAGTTGTGTGCTTTCATGGTTATTGCTGATGATGAGATTCAAATTTGCATGATAGATGACTTATTGTGGAAATAGGATAGCATTATCTTGATGTAAATTCATTTAAGTTCCTCTTAAAATCTCCCATGTTCTTGAGCACGTAGCCACTTTAATTTAGAATCTTTAACTGGAAAAAGGATTAAGTTGGTTGTATTTGGTTGTTACTCCCAAAGGCCCCACTGGTTAGAGAGTCGAAATGCATGATGGTTTGTAATCTTAGACTAAGGAAAAAAAAAATAGTATACATGCCTTTGAGAAAAGGTGTACACAAAATATTTGAGCTTTATATGCCTATCTTTTTAAAATGTTAAACTTGTAATGAGTATGCATGGATGTGGATAAAAAGAGCTGCCTCTGCTGTGATCAGTAAGGAAGCCTGGGAAATGAATAGGTACGAGTCCTTACAGTGAATGTTTGAAAGCTAGTGCCCCTATGTAAAAGAATGCAAGTTTAGGGCCCATGAAAAATGTGTTTGAATGACACCTTAGTGGACATATTACTCGCTTGAAATGTGTGGATACTTGAAAATTGGTGCATGAGCTAGAGTAAGGGAAAAACTAAGGAAGCTCTCTTAAGTCCCAATTTGAGTTTTAGCATTTTGAATTAAATGAGGCTTGCACACGCACACGTGGGAGAAAGCAAGATTTAGCCTTCAATGATTATACCAATATAGATATGCTTACATGTTTCTACTTAAGCTCTTAAATGCTATTCTCTGAGACATGAGTCGTTAGCACACTTCTTAATTTAAACTCCTTTTATTTGATTCTACTCTTTGCTCAGGACTAGCAAATCTCTAAGTTTAGGGTGGTGAAAAGCGCTTGAAAAGTACTTTTTATTCTCTTAAATTAAGGAAGTTTATATTAGATTTCACTTGTTTGCTAGTGGTTTTCAAGTCAAGATAAAGAAAACCATAATCGAAAGCCAAAAGATCAAAACGGAGCCAAAATACAGTGAAAAAGTGAAGGAAACTCCAAATTTGCCAAAAATAGGGCAGTGCCGCGGCGCTAGTTTGGCATTCCACGACGCTTTTTCCCAAAAGCATCATCCAAGCATAGCATAGTAGTACCAACGCAGTGTTGTGGCACGACGCTGAGGGTAGATTTTAATGACGCACAACGCTGCGATGCCAACTTATAGCGCGACGATACCACCATTTGATGTCGGTCATTGCAGTGGCGCCATTGACCAGTGTCGTGGCGCCAGCTTTCCTTATTTGAAAAATCAACAATTTTGGAAAGAATTTTAGGTAGCCAACTCTATAAATTGTAAGGTTCCCAACAACCGTAAAGACAACAAGAAATACAAGAGAAAGAAGAGAAACCAAAGAAAATACAATATAGAGTCCCAATAAGTGAGTTGGTTGCAAGGAAGAGAGAAGAGAGTTTGAGAGAGAGTCTTGGTATCATTCAAGTTCCCGATGTGAAGACTAAGGACATCTTGGCGGTTCCTTCTCAATCAAAGTCTTCTTCATAGTAGAGTTTTTCTTTCCTTACACTCTTTCTATGCTTAAATTGTTTGTGAATATGTTGCCCAAAGTTATGAGTGGTTAAACTCTTTAGTTTTAGGGTATTGATGAATTGTTTATGAAGTTATGTTGATATTGTAGACTCTTCATGGTTTTGTTGTAAAAAATATGTTTTTCAATATTATTGTGCTTAATTATTGTTGATTGGCCATCCTTGACTATTAGATTAGATGTATGGTTGAGATAATTGTATGTCTAATTGGATCTATAACAATGAATTGTTGTTAATCTATCATGCGAATAGTTAGGTTAACTGATAACTTGTAGAAATACAAGTTATGATAGCCTTTTTCTTAGATCAATAGAGATTAAATAGAGAAGCATGCGGCAAGATAATGATTTTACCACTTTTTGAACCTAAAATGCATGTTTTAACGCAGGAATGCAAACGATGTGTTGATGACTTCTTAACGCAGGACGACGTGTTAGCAATCTGTTCTTCGTGGACGCATGATCTGAACGGAACGCGAACAACCTGACGATGCATTAACAACTACTCAACGCATGACTATGCGTTAGCAACCTACGATGCGTTGACATCGGCCAAACTATCCATGGACGCATAGACGACCATCAACGCAAGGCCTCGAGAATCAAATCAGAATCTTGAGAGATTGTCAGGTGATTGACGAACATGATTTGTGGCTAAAGTGGTGGATCTTAATTGACCCGAGAATTACGCAATCAGGCGAGATGGATGCATGATATCAATCTCGCCGCCAATCAAGCAGATGTTCCATTGATTGCGAATGCATCATCTATAAAAGGGCAGCTCTGCGAGATGAGAAAGGGTTGTTGATTCTCGGAAGAACTCCATAAGTGACAGCAGAGTTCTTTCAGACTTCGACCGGAGACGAATAGCTCGAGAGAGAAGAGTCTTCCCTCCGCCGGACCACTTCATAGCAGAACCTCACGCTTCCATCCGGGCGACTCAAGACATTGACGCCTTTCCTGCTTTCCTTCTTACTTTTTCTTTCTTGATTTTAGATTTGTGTCAAGACATTGAGCTTATCTAAAGTTGTATTCCGTTTCATCAATATATATATCTTCCATGTCTACTCATTTCTCTATACTTTCCGCTTTTTACTTTGAAACCATGAGGAACTAATCACTCAAGGGTCTAGGGTTGCGTTAGCATCTAACTAAGAACCATAGTGTAACTATTTCATCTTGTCAATTGTGAACTTAATCTGATGCTTATGTCCATCTAGCTAATCGATATAAGTCGTAATAATCAAACTGCTCGAGAGGGTAAGTGATTGTGGAACTCAATTGACAAGGGCCAAGAAGTGTTACCTGTCTATAGGAATAACCTTGGTTCTTAACACTCCCCTATGCGTTATAGACATATAACGCATAGCGGCTGACAACCGGGAGAAGAGTCGCAAGTATGAATAGAATACTACCATGCGTTTCCGATGTTAGATGTTAACCAACCCGAACCCTTTCTTTATCCATTCATTCACATCATTAGCTGACTTTGTTGTGTCGCATGCTTTCCATCTTCCACATTTTAGTATAGTGTACATACTATCGCTTTCCTTAGATTAGAAACAAACTCACTCTCAACTATTTCTTGGTTACCACTGCAACACATGAAATCCACATAAATAATAAATCAACATAATCCCTGTGTTCGACCTCGGACTCACCGAGAAAATGTACTCCTTTGCTTATACTTGGGTAAAGGATAGGAAAACTTGACAGATCACCAACGCATAGTAGTAAGACGCATAGCATGTTCAACGCATAATATGTAAAACGCATAATCATATCTTAATCTGCACCTTGCGTTTGTAAATTCCATTTCCAAAATTATTACACAACATTAACAATGAAAGTTGATAAAGACTACTCTTAATGCCATGTAACTTATATTGGTTTCAAGATATTAGTAATCAATTAGGTTGCATGGGAAAAAGTTGTTTTTGATAGAAAATATCTAGGATTTATGTTTCTAGACTTAAGCATATGAATTGCAATAAAATCCATGAACCCTAAAATGTTGCGTAATGAATTTAACAAGGATTCAATACCCTAGAATTCTCTTTGACTCTTGTGTTTCTCATTTACTTGCTTTCCTTTTTAGTTTTCCAAAATCACAACTAGATTTCGAATCCTCAAATAAAATTGATTTAATTCTAGAATAGCTAAGTAACTTAAACCTTCGCAATTGGATCCTTAGTGGAACGATATTCGGAACTTAACTGTCTTATATTATAACTTGACCCATACACTTGCAGTAAACATGGAAAGTGTGCATCACGATGTCGTATCACAGCGCCGTGGTGCCGTCTCACAACGCCGTGGCACCAGCTTTTTCTATTTGAAAAATCTACAATTTTGGAAAGAAATCTAGGCGACCAAGTCTATAAATTGAAGGGTTTCTAGCAACCCTAGGGGAGAAATATGGGAGAATTAAAGACATAGAGTGAGGGTTTAGCGCAAGATATGAAGATTCCATGATGCCGAAAGGTTTAATGATCGTCGGAAGGCCAAATCCATTCTAGAAACAATTTTGGAAGCCGAATAACTTTTCTTCTCTTTCTTTATTCTAGGTCTATTTGTTGTATCTTACTGTTCTAATATTGGTTTTGTCTATGGAAGCGATGTTAGGTGTTGTGCAACAGATTGTGAAATGAAATTATATTAACACAATGCACAAGTTAAGCTACTATTATGCATTTCACATACTATGTGTTTCACATACTATGCGTCTTACTTTGCTTAATGCTATGCGTTTAAGGTCTGTCAAGTTTTCCTATCCTTTACCCAAGTATAAGCAAGGAGTTGGTTTTCTCGGTGAGTCCGAGGTCGAACACAGAGACTATGCTGATTCTGTATTTAATTGGATTACTTAGGGTTGCAGTGGTAACTGATAATGTAAGCCCTGTACCTGACCTAGTGTTGTGGAAATTATATGTGGAAATGGAAATTTACAAACGCAAGGTGTAGCTTAAGATATGATTATGCGTTTCACATATCATGCGTTGAACATGCTATGCGTCTTACTACTATGTGTTGGTGATCTTGTCAAGTTTTCCTCTCCTTTACCCAAGTATAAGCAAAGGAGTAGATTTTCTCGGTGAGTCCAAGGTCGAACACAGGGATTATGATGATTCAGTATTTATCTGGATTATATGCGTTGCAGTGGTAACCAAGAAATAGTTGAGAGAAGTGTTTTGTTTCTAATCTAAGGAAAGCGATAGTATGTACACTAGACTAAAATTGTGGAAGATGGAAAGCATGCGACACAGCAAATTCAGCTAATGATGTGAATGAATGGATAAAGAAGGGTTCGGGTTGGTTAACATCTAAAATCGGAAACGCATGGTAGTATTCTATTCATACTTGCGACTCTTCTCCCAGTTGTCAGCCGCTATGCGTTATATGTCTATAACACATAGGAGAGTGTTAAGAACCAAGGTTATCCCCATAGACAGGTAACACTTCTTGGCCCTTGTCAATTGAGTTCCACAATCACTTACTGTCACACCCCAACCCAGATTTACTCTATACCTAGGATGGAGCATGATCCTATACCCCAACATAAGACTCAGTATTATATAAACCATAAAAGAATAGGAAATCATACAACAATCTCTTTATCAGATCAGAATAACGTGTAAACATTTAACTAACATGTCTGAATATACACATAGTAGGTACAACACGTCCCCCCTTCACTACATTCTCGGTAAAGATGTGTAATACATGACATATGAGCAATCTAAATATTTACAACTATCCCAGAGCTTCGCTTCCCAGAAGGTCCAGACGAGATTCTTCAGTAGGCTAGGCTACCGGACACGCTCACTACCTGAAACAACAAACAACAAACTGGATGAGCAAAAAAGGCTCAGTGAGTGACTAATTTACTAAAACTAATCATAACGACTTAAATTCGTCCAGTTTGTAGGATAGTAACCATCGCATAATACATCCCAATGAATTATCAAAATTCACTTTCCACTAAGCATATATAACTATCAATTCTTATATTTCACAAGTTTCCTATTTGTTTAGTGCTTTCAATTTTCGTCCCTCAGCACTTATTCATGTATAACTACGATACCATGTGCCTTCACATGAAATCCCTCGGCACAGGTATCAAACTCTATCTACGCTCAAGTGCCTTCACACAGAATCCCTCGGCACGAGCTAGTTGTGATAGGTTACTACATGCCGTCACTTACAGACCCTAAGCATTGTAGTCCATTCTCTACTGTTGTTCATGTGCCTTCTCGAATCCCTCGACATTTAATTTCACGCTTACTTACACAGCTTTCACCATAAGGTCCCTCAGCCACTTATGTGCTTAGACATTTGTGACTAACACCTCACATACATAGGTATACAACCATGGATCACGATTCCTCATCAATATGCATACTAAGTTTAACACAAGGTATAACATACAGTCACTCACAATTGGTCCCGGCTCTAAGTGGGTTATAAGCCTCCCCGAGCTCTTCTTGGCCTGAAAACACACAATCCTCAAATTTAGTTTCCATATTCTCCCTTTACCTTAAACATACAATAGCATCGTTAGTCTATAGGAATTAGTAAGCTACCAGCGTTACTCAAAAAAGATATTCAAACTGTGCTAGCGACACTGCGTTGATTAAAACCAGCGAAACTACCTTGAGGAGCGATACCCAGCGATACTCTAGCGAGAGTTGTGAGACGCAAGCCTATCTTTGCGTTGCAGCGTTACTTCCTCTGCTGCTCAGTCTCTCGCTCACTCAGCGAAACTTTCGCTGTGACAGAACCGTTTCCTTCTTCCTGTCTTCTTCCTTCTTCAACCTGCTAAACATTTCGTTCCAATCAATTTCAGTACTTTCTTTCTTCTACAAACTTATTAGAACATAGGTCCTTCATCTTACCTCAAAATTTCATGAAGCACATCTTCCCCGTTTGGAACATATCCTCCGACAACTCCGAGTTACCTCTACTCATTCGACAATTCTACTCCCGTCTTTTCTTCCTGAGTTTGACACACAATTAAACAATTTCAGCTCAAGTATCCTTCATGAAACCTGCTAGAAATCGAGTTAACTTACTAACCTCAAAGTTTCAGCCCTAACCTTCGTCTCTTCAATTTGTTCTTCCTCCAAAACCGAGCATCACTCTGAAGAGACCACAGCAGCCGAAACCTCTGTCAAACCCAAGTTTCTCCCACGAGTTCAATGAGATTTTTGCTTCAGATCAGTATGAACATCTTCTTCTACCTCCTTCCGATGCTTCCCCTTAATATGGACCCAACTCAAGCTCTGAAATGCAAACAGAACAATTGAATTCTCAGTCCACTTATATTTATATCACCGACTTGATCTCCATTCCAACTCTATACTATAATCCGTTCAACGCATACCTCCTATGCTCAGCTTCAGCAACGCACACGGCCTTTGATGATATCTCATTTTAAACTCTCCCGCCAAATAGTTAACATACGCACTACCTTCCCTCAGCCAACGCTCCTTGCCCAAAGCATACTCACCTTCGACGCATGGTAGCATTCACCGCATAACAGCCTCACCGCAGATCAGCTCCCAAACTCCCCGTGGCCTTTACTTCCAACGGCACACTGCCCTCAATGTGTTTGACGCATAATGATCCCCGATACCAAGTGATCCTCCACGCCTTATATCCTCAACGCGTCTCAACTTCAGCGCACGATAAGCTTCCCTCACCTTTGCGTTTACACCAAAATTACTTCCTCCACAACAGTTTGCCATCAACACATAGCTTACGCTTAACTATTTTCCCACTCCAAATGCAAGCCAGCCAACTACTTTTGCACATTGACCCATCTCTCGGCCCCTTCATCTTTGCGTCCTCATAAAAATAGATGCGGGGCTTACACTTACCCTCTCGAGCAGTTTGATTATTACTACTGATATCGATTTGTCAGATGGACATAAGCATCGGATTCAGATCGCAATTGACAAGATGAAATAGTTACACTATGGTTCTTAGTTAGATGCTAACGCAACCCTAGACCCTTGAGTGATTAGTTACTCATGGTTTGAAAGTAAAAAGCGGAAAGTATAGAGAAATGAGTAGACATGGAAGATATATATATTGATGAAACGGAATACAACTTTAGATAAGCTCAATGTCTTGACACAAATCTAAAATCAAGAAAGAAAAACTAAGAAAGAAAGCAGGAAAGGCGTCAATGTCTTGAGTCGCCCGGATGGAAGCGTGAGGTTCTGCTGTGAAGTGGTCCGGCGAAGGGAAGACTCTTCTCTCTCGAGCTATTCGTCTACGGTCGAAGTCTGAAAGAACTCTGCTGTCACTTATGGAGTTCATCCGAGAATCAACAATGCTTTCTCATCTCGCAGAGCTGCCCTTTTATAGATGATGCGTTCGCAATTAATGGCAAATCTGCTTGATTGGCGGCGAGATTGATATCATGCGTCCATCTCGCCTGATTGCGTGATTCCTGGGTCAATTAAGATCCACCACTTTAGCCACAAATCATGTTCGTCAATCATCCGTCAATCTCTCAAGATTCTGATTTGATTCTCAGCGCCTTGCATTGATGGTCGTCTATACGTCCATGAATAGTTTGGCCGATGTCAACGCGTCGTAGGTTTGCTAACGCATAGTCATGCCTTGAGTTGTTGTTAACGCATCGTCAGGTTGTTTGCATTTCGTTTAGATCATGCGTACATGAAGAACAGATTGCTAACGCGTCATCCTGCGTTAAGAAGTCATCAACGCATCGTCCGCATTCCTGCGTCAAAACATGCGTTTTAGGCTCAAAAGTTGGTAAAATCATTATCTTCCTAAAAATACTAGAGTATAACACAAAGGAAGATTTCTCACTAAAAATTAACATCACTTGTCGCATGCTTCTCTATTTAATCTCTATTTATCTAGGAAGAAGGCTATCATATCTTGTATTTCTACAAGTTATCACACCCTCAAACTTAGATAAATGCTTGTCCTCAAGCATAAATTCTATCTAAGAAACTTCAATCATCCTAAACATTTTCTCAACGCATTGACTAGTCTCTCAGGATGCTATACTCAATCAGCTACCCGTTAGTTATATTATTTCTCTACCTCTATATTCTTTTCTTTAGAACGGGTCTAATTTGTATACGACAAGCTTTCTTTTCAAAATTCTTTACCTCATTATTCACAAAATTTTTGTTTCTTCTTTTAACACTGAGTCTGAAAAGATGAAGATATAAAGTTCCTTTTTCTTTCATTGGTTTTATTATTTGGTTATTAAGCATGCGTCGAGTAGGGTTACCCACCTTCGTTCTGACATACCAGCGATGGGGTGCATGGAGGCAGCCAACTACGAGCAAGTGCCCTTCTCGACTAAACTCTTATCTAAGTTCGATTTCCTCACTAGACATTGGAGTTTATTATTTTATCTATGCATCGCTGATTACGATTACCCACCTTCGTTTTGACACACCAACTATGGGGTGCATGGAGGCGGCCAACTACGAGCAGGTGTCGTTTTCAGCTAAACTCTTAACAAGATAAATATATTAGTCTTGCCAGCGGAGTTTTGCGTTTAAAAGGAATTTTTTTTTTTTTTTTAATATGTTTGAAATAAGTTCCTCATATTTTTATCTTTGACAGTTCAAACCTCTTCCACCCCCAAACTTGAGAGTAGCAAGATCCTCATTGCTTAAATTGTAAACAAAGATTAAGTTGCAAAATTTTGTAAAAGAGGTTTGAATTGGCTGCTTGCATACATTCAAAGTAGGTTTGCGTTTCTAAGAATAGTATGCAGACACGTTGAAAGTAATCTAACTTAAAGAGTGTACAAAAAGTGTAAGCATGATTATCCTCATAGTGACTAATTTTTCAACGCAAAGGTAAAAGTTGGGAATAATTATATGTACTTAAAATGAATTTACCGCAAGGAACCATGCAAAGAGGTAATTAGAAATTCCATGCGGCGAAGCAATAGTGAACGCATACAATTATCGCATACCGAAGATACAGTTGAACACATGGTTTTTAGTTCAAAGTATGCGCTGGACGTTTTAAGTATTATGCGTTTGAAAAATTACAGCTCCTAATTTCAATTGATAAACACAGAAATCATTTATCGCTGAGCGCATAGTTCCATGGTACGTTGGACGCATGCATGAATTACAGAGTATGCGGTGAAATCAAATTGTTTACATTAAAGCTCGACGCCTAATTTCATGCTCATCTCATTTACACTACTGAAATTAAAGAAAAAGAAATAAATGCTAAAAACAAAATTCAAATAGAAGAAAGAAAGCAAAATAAAATAAAATAAAAATAAATACTAGAACAAGTTCAAATAAAAATAAAGCAAGGGTAAAAGAAAGCGTCCCTGAAAAGAAAAGGCATTCGGCAACGCAGGGACCTTTCAACGCAAGCTCAGTCAATACACTCGCGTAGGTCAATGGAGGTTTTGTCAATTTCGAGCTCTCCAATGTGGTAGGGTTTTACCCTTTGTCCATTGACCTTGAAGGAAGTGGTTCTGTCTTCATTTGTTAGCTTGACAACACCATGCGGGGACACTTCCTTGATTATAAATGGTCCAGACCAGCGAGATTTCAGCTTACCTGGAAATAAACGCAACTTTGAGTTAAATAATAGGACCTTTTGGCCGACGTATAGAGTTTCTTACTAATATTTTTGTCGTGCCATTTCTTGGTCCTTTCCTTATACAGCTTTGCGTTTTCGTAAGTTGAATGTCTCCATTCCAGGAGTTCGTTTAATTGAAGCTTTCTTGCTTCGCCACTTGCGTCCTGGTCTAGATTGAGCTTCTTCATAGCCCAGATGGCCTTATGTTCTAGCAAGCGGGAGATGGCATGCTTTCCCAAACACCAGCGCATAGGGTGACATGCCTATAGGTGTTTTGAATGCCGTTCTGTATGCCCATAGAGCTTCATCTAATCTCTTCGTCCAATCTTTCCTTGATGTGCTCACGACTTTTTCAAGTATGGACTTGATCTCCCGGTTTGTTATTTCGGCTTGGCCGTTTGTCTGCGGGTGATAGGCAGTTGCTACCCTGTGCGAGACATTAAATTTTGTTAGTAAATTAGTGATTATGCGATTTATAAAATGTGTACCTTCATCACTAATTATCGCCCTTGGTGTCCCAAATCGAGAGAAGATTTGTTTCATTAAGAACTTGGACACTGTGTTTGCGTCGTTCTTCGCACAGGCTGCTGCTTCTACCCATTTTGATACGTAGTCAACCGCTACTAGGATATATTGATTACCGCAAGAGGGAGGAAATGGTCCCATGAAATCGATTCCCCATACGTCAAACAACTCAACTTCCAGCATTGAGTTTAGAGGCATCTCATTTCGGTTGGAAATGTTGCCTGTCCTTTGACAACGATCGCAAGCCACCACATATGCCCTTGTGTCTTTGAATAATGTGGGCCAGAAATACCCACTTTGCAGCACCTTTGCAGCTGTTCTCTGCCCCCAAAAGTGTCCTCCGTAAGGTGCTTCATGACAGCTTCTCAAAATGCTATGCGTTTCATATTCTGGAACGCATCGATGCAGTATGTGGTCCGGGCCAAGTTTGTATAGATATGGCTCATCCCAGCAGTAGAACTTACTTTCATATTGGAGCTTTTTCTTTTGTTGAGCATTGAATTCTTCAGGCCATTGGTTACAGACCAAGTAATTTACTATGTCTGCATACCACGGTTCCTGACTCTCTGCGTTCATGATGTGCTCATCTAGGAATTGTTCCTCTATATCACTCCAACTTTCCTGGACCTCTTTATTTTCCAACCGAGATAGGTGGTCCGCAACCTGATTCTCGGTTCCCTTTTTGTCTTTAATCTCCAAGTCAAATTCTTGTAATAGCAGGACCCAGCGGATGAGTCTAGGCTTTGTGTCCTTTTTCGCCATCAAATATTTGATCGCAGAATGATCACTATAGATGGTCACCTTTGACCCTATCAAATATGCTCTGAATTTGTCAACCGCAAAGACTACGGCTAACATTTCCTTCTCAGTAGTGTAGTTCTCCTGAGACGCATTCAATGTTTTACTCGCATAATAGATGGGGTGCATTATTTTCTCTTTTCTTTGCCCCAATACTGCTCCCACTACGTGGTTGCTTGCGTCGCACATTAATTCAAATGGGAGAGACCAGTCTGGTGCAACTAAAATTGGTGCTGAAATTAGAGCTTGCCTTAGAGACTCGAACGCATATAGGCATTTATCGTTAAAATTGAATTCCCTGTTGGCTTCCAGTAGCTCACTCAGTGGTTTTGCGACTTGCGAAAATCCTTTGATGAATCTTCTGTAAAAGCCCGCATGGCCTAGGAAACTTCGCAAAGTCTTTACGTTTGTGGGGGCTGGGAGTTTCGCTATCGCATCTACTTTTGCTTGATCAACTTCCAATCCAACCTTAGAAATCTTATGTCCCAACACAATACCTTCAGTAACCATGAAGTGGCATTTTTCCCAGTTGAGGACTAGGTTTGTGTCTTCGCATCACTTTAACACTCGTTTCAGGTTGGTCAAGCATTCATCGTATGATTTCCCAAATACTGAGAAGTCGTCCATAAACACCTCTACTGAATGTTCCAGATAGTCGGAAAATATTGCCATCATGCATCTTTGGAACGTTCCAGGTGCGTTACATAGCCCGAAAGGCATGCGTCTGAATGCAAAGGTGCCATATGGACATGTGAACGTTATCTTCTCTTGATCTTTCGGAGCTATCATGATCTGGTTATAGCCGGAATATCCGTCAAGGAAGCAGAAGAATTCGTTTCCTGCCAGCCTGTCTAGCATCTGGTCGATGAATGGCATTGGAAAGTGATCCTTCTTTGTTGCCGCATTCAGCTTGCGGTAGTCCACAGATGCGCCAACCAGTGACCGTTCTTGTTGGTATCAACTCATTCTTACTATTCATGATCACTGTCATTCCCTCTTTCTTAGGTACACACTGAACTGGGCTTACCCAGCTGCTATCAGAGATTGGATAAATGACCCCTGCGTCAAGCCATTTGATGATTTCTTTCTTTACAACCTCCTTCATCGCTGGGTTAAGCCTGCGTTGCCTTTCTACTGAGCCCTCCTTACCTTCTTCCAACCGAATTTTGTGCATACAATATGAAGGGCTTATTCCTCTAATGTCCGCTAGGGTCCATCCAATAGCTTTGATATGATTTTTCAATATCTTCAGCAAAGCCTTTTCACAATCTGTAGTCAACGCAGAGGATATGATGATCGGTAGCGTGCTCTCTTCTCCCAAATATGCATACTTTAGATGCGTCGGCAGTGTTTTTAGCTCAAGGGTTGGCGACTCTTCTAGGGACGGCTTTGTTTTCTCCGTGGACCGGTTGCTCAAGTCTATGCGTTCAAAGCTTGCGTTGGAGATTACACCGATCTCTGCCTCTCTTTCCTCATCCATTTCATCCAGCATTGTTTCATCTTCTGACCATGCGTCTATAATGCTTGCCTTTTCTTCAGTTATATCTTCGATCATCTGGCAAGAATGAAAATCATCAGGATATTTCAACGCATTAAAGACATTAAACTTTACCTGCTGGTCGTCCACACGAATTGTTAACTCCCCTTCCTGGACATCAATCAGGGCGCGTCCCGTAGCTAAGAAAGGTCTTCCCAGAATGATGGGTACCTCTCTGTCAGCTTCATAATCCAGAATTATGAAGTCAGCTGGGAAGATGAATTTGTCTACCTTCACCAGAACATCCTCAATTTTTCCTTCGGGATGCTTAATGGAACGGTCAGTGAGCTGAAGTGTGACTGTGGTGGGCCGTGCTTCCCCTATACCCAACTTCTTGAATATAGACAGTGGCATTAAGTTTATGCTGGCCCCTAAGTCGCATAATGCCTGACCTACGTCCATTCCCCCTATGGAACATGGCAATGTAAAACTCCCTGGATCTTTAATTTTGGCGGGTATATTACTTTTGAACAATGCGCTGCATTCCCGCGTTAATGTGACTGTCTCAAATTCTCCAAGCCTTCTTTTCTTGGATAGTATGTCTTTCAGAAATTTGACATAGCTTGGCATTTGTTCCAAGGCTTCCACCAATGGAATGTTGATGTGAAGTTGTTTGAGAACGTCCAGGAATTTTCTAAATTGGCCCTCATCATTTTTCTTCTTTAGGCGCTGAGGGAAGGGTGGACGCATAGGAAGAGTGGTGTTTTGAGATACCGACGCAGGTTCTGCCTGCGTTGCTTTTAATCTCCCCCTTCCATTCTCCTGTTCTTGAGATGCTGTAGTGGTTGATGATGGTTGCGTATCATTAATTGGTGTGCTTGGAATTGGTTGTGAAGTGATGTGAGGCTGCAAATTTCCTTGCGTCCTCATGTCTTGCGTTTCAATGAGAAGAACCTTCCCACTCCTCAATGTCACAGCTTTACATTGTTCTTTATCGTTACCTCGTGGGGTTTCGGTATTACTGGGCAATGATCCTTGAGGTCTGATTGTACGCTCACTTGCCATTTGTCCCACTTGAATTTCTAAATTACGGATTGCAGTGGCTTGGCTTTTAATTTCCCCCATTTGGCTTTGGAGCATCGCTTCCAATGACTTACGCGTTTCTTCATTTTGGCTGATAGTTTGTCGCATTAGGGCTTCTAGGGATGATGATGATGCGTTTGCTGACTGGTTTCTTTATGACTGAAGCTCTTGAACACCTTAATTGTAGACAAGATTGTTGCTTCTCTACGGCTGTTGCCCAGTTCCCTGACCTTGAAGTTGATTTCCTCCCCATCCAAAGTTAGGGTGATTCCTCCAACCCGGATTATAGGTCTTAGAGTATGGGTTGTTCTGAACATAGCAGACGGATTGTGGATTGTAGGGGCACATATCGTACAGGTGGCCCTCACCGCATTGCACACAGCTTACTGATGCTGTTGTGTTCACCGCATTCATTGCGTCCCTTACCGCAGCTGCTCCACCTTGGTTGTTCAATACTAGTGTTTGTAGTGCAGATGCTATATTGGCGATCTGCGCTGCCATATTAGTGGTCGCATCAGTTTCAATCATTCCAGCTTGTGTTTGCCTCTTGTCCATGTATCGGGATCCATACCCATCATCCACCCATTCCTCAGTGTTCCTTGAAATTCTGTCGAGAATCTCCTTGGCCTGCATATAGGTTTTGTCCATCAATCCCCTTGCCGCAGAGGCGTCAGCTACTGATTGTGATGTTTTATTTAGTCCTCCGTAGAAAATCTTCATCTGTACACAATCAGGGATACCATTGTGGGTGCAATTCCTTACAAGCCTTTTAAATCGGGTCCATGCGTCACTAAGGGTCTCCGAGTCCTTTTGCTCGAAGGTGACAATGTCTCGTCGCCTCTTTGCGCTCATCGTCGGAGGGAAATATTTTTGCATAAATTTTTCAACCATTTGCTCCCAAGTTGTAATCTCGCCAGGTTCAAATGAATATGCCCATTGTCTGGCCTCATCTTTGAGAGAAAATGGAAATAGCGTCAGTCTAGTGCTATCTTGCGACACTCCAGGCGTGGGGAATGCGCTACATACTTCCATAAAGCTTTTCAAGTGTGCATGTGGATCTTCACCCTTTGCACCCCCAAATTGCCTTGCGGCTTGCAACATCTGCAGCATCATTGGCTTCATTTCAAACCTTCCAGCACCCTCAAAGGTTGGTTGTAAAATCCCCGGTGTGAAATTATATAGATTGGGCGACGCATATTCCCTCATTGGGCGATTCCTATCATGCGCCAAGAGAATTGGGTTTATATCGTTGTTTGCATGCTCTTGCGCATCTGCGTTCTGCCTAACCCCAGCTTGAGGAGCTTGAGGAGCTTGAGGTTGATTATATTGAGCATCCATATTTTCTTCAATAGTTTGATTGCTCCTTCTTTGCTTAATCTGTCTTATCCTTCTTCTGAAGGTCCTCTCAATCTCTGGGTCAATATCAAATGTTGGGTTGTCCCCTTCACTCATATACTGTTAGAAACTTCTGACAGAAGATAAGCTTGCTATACTCCGTCGATTGAGAAATCCTGCAACACAATAATCCAAATAAAATAAATTAAATCAATGCAATAATCCCCGGCAACGGCGCCAAAAACTTGTTGTGGAAATTATATGTGGAAATAGAAATTTACAAACGCAAGGTGTAGCTTAAGATATGATTATGCATTTCACATATCATGCGTTGAACATGCTATGCGTCTTACTACTATGTGTTGGTGATCTTGTCAAGTTTTCCTCTCCTTTACCCAAGTATAAGCAAAGGAGTAGGTTTTCTCGGTGAGTCCAAGGTCGAACACAGGGATTATGATGATTCAGTATTTATCTAGATTATATGCGTTGCAGTGGTAACCAAGAAATAGTTGAGAGAAGTGTTTTGTTTCTAATCTAAGGAAAGCGATAGTATGTACACTAGACTAAAATTGTGGAAGATGGAAAGCATGCGACGCAGCAAATTCAGCTAATGATGTGAATGAATGGATAAAGAAGGGTTCGGGTTGGTTAACATCTAACATCGGAAACGCATGGTAGTATTCTATTCATACTTGCGACTCTTCTCCCGGTTGTCAGCCGCTATGCGTTATATGTCTATAACGCATAGGAGAGTGTTAAGAACCAAGGTTATCCCCATAGACAGGTAACACTTCTTGGCCCTTGTCAATTGAGTTCCACAATCACTTACCCTCTCGAGCAGTTTGATTATTACTACTTATATTGATTTGTCAGATGGACACAAGCATCGGATTAAGATCGCAATTGACAAGATGAAATAGTTACACTATGGTTCTTAGTTAGATGCTAACGCAACCCTAGACCCTTGAGTGATTAGTTACTCATGGTTTGAAAGTAAAAAGTGGAAAGTATAGATAAATGAATAGACATGGAAGATATATATATTGATGAAACGGAATATAACTTTAGATAAGCTCAATGTCTTGACACAAATCTAAAATCAAGAAAGAAAAATTAAAAAGAAAGCAGGAAAGGCGTCAATGTCTTGAGTCGCCCAGATGGAAGCGTGAGGTTCTACTGTGAAGTGGTCCGGCGGAGGGAAGACTCTTCTCTCTCGAGCTATTCTTCTCCGGTCGAAGTCTGAAAGAACTCTGCTGTCACTTATGAAGTTCTTCCGAGAATCAACAACCCTTTCTCATCTCGCAGAGCTGCCCTTTCATAGATGATGCGTTCGCAATTAATGACAAATCTGCTTGATTGGCGGCGAGATTGATATCATGCATCCATCTTGTAACACCCCTATCCTAGATATTTATATATACATCTATATCTTTACCTAGGAGTGAGTGTTACCTAGTCTGTATTCCGTTAAACCCTGTTATATATGCATTTCTATATCATAACTAGCTGGTGAAATGTTTAGCCTTTACAACAATTATGCAACAATTTCTTAATAAGATAGCATCATAAGTAAGATTTAAAAGACTATGTTTAAAGTTTACAAATATGCCTGGTGATCCTCACAAGTGCCACTCAAAATAAGTCCAATATCTACAAAGGGATGGGGTTTACAAGTTCCCAATTACAAAATTCTAATTTGGCTCAGACGAATCTTGATGGTAGGCTAGGCACCCCGAACACGCTTGCTACCTGGAAAGAAAAACATCAGAGAAACAAGAATCTATGAGCTACAATGCTCAGTGAGTGACTAACTAAAGTATAAACTCAATAAAAATATAACTACAATCTTTTATTAAAAATTTCTTGATCATGCTCCATATCATACTTCATAAACTTGTAAATGACTATAACTTGTAAATAACTATCACTACGTAATTGGTTGTCTTTTCATTGAACCTTTGTTGAGGCGGAGTGAACTCAACGCACCCAACGTCAATAAGCCTTAGCTGTGTGGAGTAATCTCAACACATCAGCGTCAGATGCCTTTTATTCTACTTATAAATCTGTCTGATCTCAGGCTGCCCGTGTACCTTCTCATGTCCTTCGGTACTAAGGTCCTAGGGAAAATACTCACTCACCGTCTTTAAATCCTTTGGTGAGAGTTTCATATAAATTAAATACTAGGGCTACCCATATGCCTTCAGCATGTCTTTCAGCATTGGGTCCCCGATAGGATCTTTCAAGAGCACTAACTTGCACATCGTAATCATAATATCTCAGACTTCATAAAATACTAGGGCTGCCCATATGCCTTCACCTGTCCTTCAGCATTGGGTCCCATTCGAAACTTTCTAGTACATAGACATGCATAATACATTTATCATAAATTAACTATAATCATGATATCTTAGAATTCTTTGAACATTCATCTAGCAACTAGCTTTGTAAAACTTAGAACATTATCTGATACATTATCAAGCTCTATCTCACATATAAGATATGTCACACCCTACTTTTTAAGAAAACGAAGCGTTGAAGAGTCTATGAAGAAATGAGGTAAAAGACCATGTTGGACGCATGGTCAGGACTAGGTAACGCATGGTAAGGGTGGACGCATGGAAGTAAACCAAGAAGGGAAAGATGTGAAACTCACAGAGGAAGAAATGGAGAAGGATTTATTCGTTATGAATATGAGAGTTGGACGCATGGTATGATGCGATGAGGTATAAACGCATAGTATTGCACGTTTGTCATTGACGCCTAATGGCATATGTAAGCACTGGTTTATAATAGTGCGGTTATGCGTTAAAGATGAAATCACAAATGGTGGTGTGAGCTGAAGTAGTCACCGCGTTGGCGGGGGAAAGGACCGTACTTGGCTTACCATGCGTTGGCAAGGCTGTTATGCATTGAGGTCCCTATGCGTTGAAGACAGAATTATCTCTATGCGTCAAAGACAGTAGTATAGTTGGCTGAGAGTTAGAAAAGTGAGCAGTAAAGCTCAAACCTTAAAGGAAATTCAACTAACGCAGAAGGGTGATAACTTGTAGAAATACAAGTTATTATAGCCTTTTTCATAGATAAATAGAGTTTAAATAGAGAAGCATGCGGTAGTTAATGATAAATTCCATTAATAAATCTTCCTTTGCGCTATACTCTTGACTTTTGATGAAGATATTGATTTTACCACTTGTTAAACCTAAAACGCATGTTTTGACGCAGGAATGCAGAAAATGAGCTGGCGACTTATTAACGCAAGACGATACATTAGCAATCTGTTCTTCATGGACGCATGGTTTGAACGGAAGGCAAACAACCTGATGACGCGTTAACAACAATTCAACGCATAACTACGCATTAGCAACCTACGATGCGTTGATTTAGGCTAAACTATGCATGGACGCATAGACAACCGTAATGGCAAGGCGCTGAGAATCAGATCGGAATCTTGAGAGATTGACGGATGATTGACAAACATGATTTGCGGCTTAAGTGGGGGATCTTAATTCGCCCGACAATCACGCAATCAGGCGAGATGGACGCAGTATCAATCTCTCCACCAATCAAGCAGATCTGCCATTAACTGCGATTTCAGCATCTATAAAAGGGCAGCTCTGCGAGAGGAGAGAGGTTGTTGATTCTCGGAAGGATTCCATAAGTGACAGCAGAGTTCTCTCAGACTTCAGCCGGAGACAAATAGCTCGAGAGAGAAGAGTCTTCCTTTCCGCCGCACCACTTCACAGCAAATCATCACGCTGCCATTCGGGCGACTCAAGACATTGACGCCTTCCTTTCTTTCTTGCTTAGTTTTCTTCTTGATTTTAGATTTGTAACAAGGAATTGAGCTTATCTAAAGTTGTATCAGTTTCATCAATACAATTATCTTCCATGTCTATTCATTTTTCTCATTTTGTCCACTTTATACTTTCAAGCCATGAGTAACTAATCACTCGAGGGTCTAGGGTTGCGTTAGCATCTAACTAGGGACCGCAGTGTAACTATTCTAACTTGTCAATTGCTAGCTTAATCTGATGCTTATATCCATCTGACAAATCGATATAAGTAGTAATAATCAGACTGCTCGAGAGGGTAAGTGATTGTGGAACTCAATTGACAAGGGCCAAGTAGTGTTACCTGTCTACGGGGACAACCTTGGTTCTTAACACTCTCCTATGCGTTATAGACATATAACGCATAGCGGCTGACAACCGGGAGAAGAGTCGCAAGTATGAATAGAGTACTACTGTGCGTTTTTGATGTTAGATGTTAATCAACCCGAACCCTTTTCTTTATCCATTCATACACATTTTAGTTGAACTTGCTGTGCCACATGCTTTCCATATTCCAAAACTGTTAGTCTAGTGTACAAACATCTGCTTTCTTTAGATTAAAAAACAAAATTCAAACAATTGTTGGTTACCTCTGTAACGCATACAATCCAATTAAAACCAAATCAATATAATCCCTGTGTTCGACCTCAGACTCACCGAGAACACCTATTACTTTACTTATACTTGGGTAGAGGAGTAGGAAAACTTGACAAAACCAACGAATAATAACAGACAACATTGCATGATTAAAACATGACATGTTGAACGCATAGCCATATATTTTAGCACCTTGCGTTAGGTTGTTTTACACATAAAAATACCAGCAACAGAGGGCGTTGTATTGAATAAAAGTTGTTCATTGGGAATGTTGGACGCATAAGATCAGCTTATAAAGGCCAGGTGGCTTTGTATAGATTTGACACCTTATTAGTAGGAGGTGTTGAAGGCATGTCAAGTGTTTCATGCAAGGTGACACTTGGATTAATGCATGGTTAATTAAGCATGCAGCGTGACATGTGGCAAACAAGTGGAAAAAGAAGAGAAGAAGTTGGATGGCAAGCTTTCTATAAATAGAACTTTGAGGGAAAAGGAGCGACTGATGACTCTCAAAGAAGAATTCTGGAGAGAAAAATAGAAGAAGGCAGCAAGGACGTCCGTAGAAGAAGTATGCGGCCAAGAAAGAAGGTGAACGCGACGTCCAGAGTTAGGTGATGCGTTCAAGTTGGACCTTGCGTCCAAGTGAGGGTGACGCATCCGAAAAAGAAGTAAGAAAAGTTGGGATGCACTTCGCGGAAATGGAGCTTTGCGTTTCTGAGACTAAAATGCTGCGTCCAAGAAGCTCGGGAAGAGGAAATAGAGGAAAGGAAGAAGAAGTATTCTTGGCAAGTACAGGTGAGTAACACTTGCGTTTTACATAAAAATAAATGAGTTCTTTATGAATATAGTTTTACGGGTTACTAATGAAACAATGCATGCATTTTCAAATATGAAGCATATGAACATGTTGTTTATAAAACTAAGAGCATGCATATATATATATCAAAGAATATGAGCCAGCTGAGAAGCATGCGTTTTACTTGAAAACTTGAGAATGCTGAGTAACGCATGGTTTTTCTAAAACGCATGGTGATATATGATTTCCAGAAAGACTTGAAGATAGACTTGTATGAAAAGCATGTTGGTTAACATTAAAGCTGGAAAATGAATTTAGCATGCTAATGATGTTTTCATGCAAGATTTGGAAACGGTTAAGTTATGAGCTATTAATATAATGTTTCCAAAATATGTATGGTGTTTTATAAAGCTTTGAAAAGGGAGCCCGATGCTCAAGGACTCGTGGAAGGCATTGTGGGCAGCCCGAGTTATAAAAGGTACCCAATGCTCAAGGACTAGATGAAGGCAAATGGGTAACCGGAAAATAGAAATGGGACCCAATGCTCAAGGATAAAAGGAAGGCATATGGGCAGCCCGAGTAATAATATGCTTGTGCACATAGAAGAATTTATATATACGACGCTGAGGTGTTGAGATTACTCCACACAGCGAAGGGTAATCGACGTTGAGGAGCGTTGAGCACTGCTCCGCCTCAACTAGGGAAAAAGTATTTGAAATGAATGAATAGGTACACATGATATAACCAAGAATCGATCATGTTATAAACTGATTTTCAGTGTGATGTTTTATACGAGTTCAATCAGTTTTATACTTAAAGTATAATGTTTTTCAGAAACTGTTACTCACTGAGCTGTTAGCTCATGCTTTCATATGTTTTCCATTTTCAGGTAGCATGACAGTTCCCGTTGCCGATCGAAGTCGAGGTTTGTCAAGAGCATGTGGATGGAGAGGTTGACAGTGGGTTACGTGACAGGGTAGTCGGTAACTACTGTCTTCACATCTCTTCTCGGGTTATGGAGAATAATCCGGGAGGGGGTGTGACAAGATATGTGCTAGTTTCATACATAAAAGTACACTTCAACTCATGCTTTAAAGATATTATTAAGCATATAGAAAATAGTACTCAAGTTAAGCTTATCTCAAACCATAAAGTCACTCACGACTTATTCCGGGCTCCGAGCGGGTTATACGCTTTCCCTAGCTCCTCTTGACCTGTAAACATACATTTTTCGTGTTAGACATTTCTACATTCCTCTTTATATTCTCTACGTTTGCTTAAATATCTTAAATATGGGTTTTCATCACTAGTTCTTCTCTTGTTTACAACTTACACTAATGAGCGAGATTTTTAAATTAAACTACCCATAACCATGCGGCATCAGCGATACCCACTTCGCGAGACTAGCGATATTACCTTAACAAGCGATACTCAGCGAGAGTTGTGAGACGCAAGGCCCATTTGCGTTACCAGCGACACTTGTCTCGCTGATCACCCTCCAACTCTTTAGCGATACTTCTGTCCTAGCGACCCCGGATGGTCAATACTTTCTTCTTTCTTTTCTAACCTGTTCTCAAAACTGCTAAACATCGAAATCCAGTCAAAATCAGATCTTTCTCTCTTCTACAAACTTGTAAAGAAGTGAGCTGTCTAACTTACCTCAAGATTTCAAACTCTAACTTTTCTTCGTTGGAGAACTATCCTCGAATAACTCCAACTGCCTCGAATCAGCTAACAGCTCTTGCAGTAGCTCAACTCCGAATGTTTCTTCCTAAAATTTAACATACTCTTGCTCAAATTTGGCTTAAACATCCTTTACAGAAGTTGCTAAGAATTAACTCACTCACCTTAAAACTTTGCTCTAGCTTCGACTTCCCAGCTCACTCTTCTTCAGACACCAAATGATGTCTAGATTATCGTCAACCGTCAAGCTTCTGGTTCCAGCTTCAATTTCACCATGGGAATGATCTGGTTCCTACTTAACTTCGACATAAACAGTTTCTTCGACCTCTCCTCGTTGTTGTTCTGTGAAAGGGGTAAATCTGGGTTCGAAATATGTCTAAAGGTGTTTATTTAGTCGGCGTACTTACTGATATATATACCACCGACTCACCAATACGGCCATTACCTTCTTACTTAGGGTGGCCGACGCAACCTTCCGTGCAAAGCTTCAGCAACGCATAGCTTAAACTTGCTGTTTTAGACTTGTTCAACGCCCAGTCGTCGGATAGCCAATTAATGCATGATCCTCTCGACCACTCTTTTAATGTACCAACACATACCAACCTTCAACGCATAGTGGCTTCCAACGCCTTGTGGCTTTCAACGCCTCGTGGCCGTTAACGCCTAGTGGCCTTCAACGCCTAGTGGCCTTCAACATATTCTCAACGCGTAGCTCCACTAACGCATGGCCAACACTTAGCCACTTTTGCTCCCATACTACTCAGCCCACTTTTCTAATCACTGCCCATTTCATAGTTTCTTCTCAACTTGCCAACTCCCCCAAATGTCAGATAGAGGCTTACAGCGTTTCTCTACCGTATACTACCATGCGTCTGCCTTAATTACGTACCGTCAAGCGTTTTTCCTTTATCAAGCGTTTCCTTCGTTTCTACCATGCGCCCAACATGGTTTTTCTACTAAGTATGCGTCCAACTTCACTTACCTCTCAGCTATTCTTTTTAACCCTGCCCATCACTTGATGGTGTTTCCTTTCTTCCATAGGTCTTACTTTTAAACTTAAAATCATTGTTGCGTTCTCCTGATCTGTTTATCCTACACAGTATAATTCTCAACTTCAAGAATTACTTTGATTTCAAGATTCAGAATTCATTCAACGCAACCTTTCTATCAAATCCTTCCAATTCAAATTTCATCTACGGTCTATGTAAACTAACACTTGAACGCAACCACTCTTGTCCTACTCCTTTCCTTAATAGGCTCTTCCATGAAATAGTCTTAAAAAGAGGGTGTGACACATCTCGCCTGATTGCGTGATTCTCGGGTCAATTAAGATCCACCACTTTACCCACAAATCATGTTCGTCAATCATCCGTCAATCTCTCAAGATTCTGATTTGATTCTCAGCGCCTTGCATTAATGGTCGTCTATGCGTCCATGAATAGTTTGGCCGATGTCAACGCGTCGTCGGTTGCTAACGCATAGTCATGCGTTGAGTTGTTGTTAACGCATCGTCAGGTTGTTTGCGTTCCGTTCAGATCATGCATACATGAAGAACAGATTGCTAACGCGTTGTCCTGCGTTAAGAAGTCATCAACGCATCGTCCGCATTCCTGCTTCAAAACATGCGTTTTAGGCTCAAAAGGTGGTAAAATCATTATCTTCCTAAAAATACTAGAGTATAACGCAAAGGAAGATTTCTCACTAAAAATTAACATCACTTGTCGCATGCTTCTTTATTTAATCTCTATTTATCTAGGAAAAAGGCTATCATAACTTGTATTTCTACAAGTTATTACCTAGTGAGAAGGCAAGTTAAGAAGAGGCTAAGAGATGGGCGTTTAGTAAGAAAAGTTGGCCGAGATGTGTGGGAGCAAAAATGGCTAAGTATAGGCCATGCATTGGTGGCACTATGCGTTGGTGAAAGTAGTTTGGCGTGGACGTAGAGGTGAAGGAAGGTTATTAAGCGCTGAAGGCCATGAGGCGTTGAAGTCCACTCTGCATCGAAGGTCACTATGCGTTGAACACTACCATGTGTTGAAATTGGGTATGCGTTGGTGCATAGAAGTATGGCCAAGAGGACCATGCGTTCGTCGGCTATCCAGCGATGGGGCGTTGGGAAATTTTAACACACAAAGCCGAGGCTATGCGTTGCTGAAGCCAAGCACAAAAGGTATGCGTTGATTAGATCAATATATAGGGAGGAAGTGGAGATTAAGTCGGTGGTATATATATAAGTGGACTGAGTATTCAATTATTTTGATCACATTTCAGAACTCGAGTTGATCCCATTTCGAAGCTAAACAACGGAGGGAGGTAGAAGAAGGTGTTTATGTTGGTTTGGGGTGGAATTCTCGTCGTTTTCGTGGAGGAAATTTGAGCTGGAACGGAGAACCCAGCTGGTGTTACTTAATATGAGTAACGTTCAGTTTTGGGGGAAGAACGAACTGAAGAAGCTGTGGCTAGGGTCGAAATTTTGAGGTTAGTAAGTTAACTCGATTTCTAGCAATCTTCATGAAGGATACTCGAGCCGAATTTGAGTAAATGTGTGTTAAACTCCAGGTAGAAGAGATCGGAGCTGAATTGCAGGACGATTAGGAGCGATTCGGGATTGTTGGAGGATATATCTTAAACGGAGAGGATTTTCCTTATGAGACTTTGAGGTTAAAGAAAGAAGAAGAAAAAAAGAAGAAAAACTGTGCCACTACGATAGTAGTATCGCTGAGAGAGCGGGAGACTGGGCAGCGAAGCGAGTGTCGTTGGTAACGCGAGAGGGGCTTTGCATCTCACAATTCTCGCTGAAGTCTCGCTGGGTGTCGCTCCTCAGGCCAGGAAGAGCTCGAGAAGGCATATAACCCACTCAGAGCCGAGACAAGTTGTGAGTGACTTCCTACTATATCTAATGGTTACTCTAAGCATGGTTAATTGGTAATGGGTGAGTAGAAAGTTATGCTATGGTGTAGCATTTGAGTAATTATTGATAACTTGTAGAAATACAAGTTATGATAGCCTTTTTCTTAGATAAATAGAGATCAAATAGAGAAGCATGCGGCAAGTTATGTGAATTTTAATTAAGAAATCTTCCTTTGCGTTATACTCTTGTATTTTTAGGAAGATAAATGATTTTACCACTTTTTGAGCCTAAAACGCATGTTTTGACGCAGGAATGAAGACGATGCGTTGATGACTTCTTAACGCAGGACGACACGTTAGCAATCTGTTCTTCGTGGATGCATGATCTAAACGGAACGCAAACAACCTGACGATGCGTTAACAACAACTCAGCGCATAACTATGCGTTAGCAACCTACGACGTGTTGACATCGGCCAAACTATTCATGGACGCATAGACGACCATTAATACAAGGGGTTGAGAATCAAATCAGAATCTTGAGAGATTGACGGATGATTGACGAACATGATTTGTGGGTAAAGTGGTGGATCTTAATTGACCCGAGAATCACGCAATCAGGCGAGATGGACACATGGTATCAATCTCGCCACCAATCAAGCAGATTTGCCATTAATTGCGAACGCATCATCTATAAAATGGCAGCTCTGCGAGATGAGAAAGGGTTGTTGATTCTCGGAAGAACTTCATAAGTGACAGCAGAGTTCTCTCAGACTTCAACCGGAGACGAATAGCTCGAGAGAGAAGAGTCTTCCCTCCGCCAGACCACTTCACAGCAGAACCTCACGCTTCCATCCGAGCGACTCAAGACATTGACGCCTTCCTTGCTTTCTTTCTTAGTTTTTCTTTCTTGATTTTAGATTTGTGTCAAGACATTGAGCTTATCTAAAGTTGTATTCCGTTTCATCAATATATATATATATCTTCCATGTCTACTCAATTCTCTATACTTTCTGCTTTTTACTTTGAAACCATGAGTAACTAATCACTCAAGGGTCTAGGGTTGCGTTAGCATCTAACTAAGAACCATAGTGTAACTATTTCATCTTGTCAATTGCGATCTTAATCCGATGCTTATGTCCATCTGACAAATCGATATAAGTAGTAATAATCAAACTGCTCGAGAGGGTAAGTGATTGTGGAACTCAATTGACAAGGGCCAAGAAGTGTTACCTGTCTGTGGGGATAACCTTGGTTCTTAACACTCTCCTATGCGTTATAGACATATAACGCATAGCGGCTGACAACCGGGAGAAGAGTCGCAAGTATGAATAGAATACTACTATGCGTTTCTGATGTTAGATGTTAATCAACCTGAACCCTTTCTTTATCCATTCACTCACATCTTTAGTTGAATTTGCTGTGTCGCATGCTTTCCATCTCTCACATTTTAGTCTAGTGTACAAACAATCGCTTTCCTTAGATTAAAAACAAACATTCCCAACTATTTCTTGGTTACTACTGCAGCGCATGAAATCCATATAAATACTAAATCAATATAATCCCTGTGTTCGACCTCGGACTCACCGAGAAAACCTACTCCTTTGCTTATACTTGGGTAAAGGATAGGAAAACTTGAAAAGATTACCAACGCATAGTGTAAGACGCATAGCATGTTCAACGCATGATATGTAAAACGCATAATCATATTTTAATCACACCTTGCATTTGTACAATTTCAATTCCACATAAATATTACCACAACAATTATGTTGTGTTGTTAAGTTTAAAGGGAACTAGACATACTGTCACACCCCCTCCCGGATTACCTACCTATCCTGAAGGGAATGTGAAGACAATAAACATCAACCCTCTTGTGACGCATATTGTCTCTTCTTACATATCTTTCTGTACACACATTTTATAAAATATACATTTAAGGAACTCAATTATACTATACATGCTCATAACATGACATTACTCCCTGTACAGGGTACATTTTTAACATATAACATAATTTAAACTTGTATAATCGCCATACATTATACAAAACCTCACTACAATCTCCACTCGAAAACTACTAGATCTACATGCCATCCACATAAGGTTATATACAACGTACAACTCTTAGACTTGACTGTATTTTGAGAACTCAAGACTTAGGCAGGGTGAGCTGAAGTAGGCTAAGCACCGAGAACGTCCTTGCTACCTGGGGGGAGAAAAGGAAAACATTGAAAAACATAAGCTAACAGCCCAGTGAGTGACAAATCTTTGTAAAACGAACATTCATTGAAAACAGGCATGTTACATATAACAAATAAGCAAGGATTTAACATATTATTCAATTTAAACATACTTTCCACAAATCCATTAATCTCATAAATCCAATTTCAAATCATATATGAATGTTTTCCAAGGAGATGAACAACGACAGTTTGGTTTTTCAAAACTTTTCCCTTAGTTGAGGCGGAGCAACGCTTCAACACACTCAACGTCGAAAACAACCTTAGTTGGGGGCGGAGCAAGGCTCAACACTCCCAACGTCGGAATCATCCCTGGCTCAATGCGGAGCAAACTCGACGCACCAGCCAAATCACCCTCTATGTGCACATAGGAATATGACGGGTTGCCTAAGTACCTTCTCCATGTCCTTCAGTACTGGGTCCCGGGGAAACTCACGTGCCTTCTCATGTCCTTGAGCACTGAACCTCCTCTAAAACATTTTAGAGCCCGTTCACATAAATAGTTCATATAGAAATCCTTTCATAGAAAATCATACAGGTTTTTATCCAATAACATTTCATAAAAGAAAATGCTTTCTATCAATTCTAGAAAACATATAACTTGCCTTGTAGGAAATACAATCAATATTATACATTTTAAACGGTTCATCGCAAAATCACATTTCATAAGAACATTTTTAGTAAAACAGAATTGAAGAATAAAATAGTCACTCACAACTCTTCCTAGGTCTTGCGTGGGTTATACGCCTTCCCTATCTCTTCCTGGCCTGCAAGAGACATTTACCTTACGTTACTTAACATTGAATCTCCCCCTTTTTCCAAACTAACATCATAAGCAAGAATTCTAGCGATACTACCCAACAGAAGCTGTTACTAGCGATACTAGATTGAGCGACACTAGCGTTACCTTACCTTAGCAGCGACACCTAGCGATATCTAGCGAGTTTTGTGAGATGGAAGACTCCTTTGCGTCTCAGCGACACTCGTCTCGCTTCCAGTACTTAGACAGCGCGCCGATACTTGGTTCTTAGCGGCACCCCGCACTGTGATTTCTTCCTTTCCTCTTGTTCTTACTTCAATCTATTAAAAGTCATAATTTCAGATGGATTTAGAACTTCTTCCCTTCTGCAAACTTATAGAGAATTGAGTTTTATAGCTTACCTCAAAATTTCAAGGCTTAACTCTTCTTTCGATAATCTCTCAAGATTCTGATCTTGATTTTCTACTGCCTTGCATTTTTTATTGTTATGCGTCCATGGAGAATTGGGCGGATGTCAACGCGTTATAGGTTGCTAACGCATAGTCCTGTGTTGAGAAGTTGTTAATGCATCTACAGGTTGCTCGCGTTCCGTTCAGATCATGCATCCATGGAGAACAGATTGCCAACGCATAGTCCTGCGTTAAGAAGTCGTCAACGCATCTACAGGTTGTTTGCGTTCCTGCGTTAAAACATGCGTTTTAGGCTAAAAAAAATTATAAAATAATTATCTTCATCAAAATACAAGAGTAGAACACATAGGAAGATTTAATAATGAAATTCCACACAAACTAACGCATGATTCTCTATTTAATCTCTATTTTTCTAAGAGAGAGACTATAATAACTTGTATTTCTACAAGTTATCATTAGGCTAAGCTTCTTATAGTTTTAGGGGTAGATGAATTCCTAGGTTTAAATTATTGAATACTTTGTTTCTTGAATGTTAATTTGCATTTATGCTTTCTAGCATGATTGTTCTTAATGCTTTTGAATGTTTGATCGACATTTGAATGATTCTATGATTTGAATCTTGCTTGGGAAAGTAGGTTTAAGTTAGATCATGCATGCTAGACTATTGTTTGAAAACACAGAAAGTAGTTGGATAATGGTAGAGATCGTTGACGAAGGTTCTTAATGTTTTTCTTAATCACCTACTTTTAAGGAATTAGTAATTAGGGTTTAAGTAAAAGAAAAGATTGCTTTTGAAAAATTCAATCCACATATAACTTTTAGATTTAGGTGTTGTGTTAATTACTTCAAGAGTCAAGCAATTGTGTTTAATGATACCTTTGATGAAATCTATTCCCAAAAATGATTCTTTGTTAATATTTTCCATATCGTGATCACTTTTATTTGTTTTTCTTAGATTAGGTTAGCCTAAGTGTCATTATAGATTGGTTCCCTAAATAAAATTGGGATGATCTCTGAATAGCTAAAAGAATAATCAAACCAATTCCCTGAGGACGATACTCGGCCTTACAAGCCATTTTAACTATATTATAACTTGACCCGTACACTTACAGTAACACAGAAATTACGCATCAACTAGAATTTTCGAATCCAGTGGTGATTTAAGATGAAGAAGTTGAGAAGCTCAACAACTAAAAATAAAAGAGTTGTGAGTGATAAAAGGACATAAAAAATTATACCCATCTCTATAATGGTATGATATTGTCCATTTTGAGCATAAACTTTCATAACTTTGAGGTTGGAATCTACCTAAAAAGTCTCTTACCAATGAAGATAATTATCCTCACTTATATACTGGTAGTCATTACCTTCTCTAACCAATGTGGGCATTTTTGTTGCACATATTATAAGATAGATGGATTGGACTTCCTCTCATTGTAAATTTGTTTTGAAATAGAATCTCATGTTATGTAATCCACCTACCTATGAGAACCTCAAAATATAGTCATATTGAAGATTTGTGGTTGAGTATAGATTGGCAGTGTGCTCCAAAGAAATGTAGTTGGTTTTTTATATTAACTACGACAAATAGAAAACTATTTGAGAGAGGAGGTTTGGATGACATTTTGTTATAGGAGAGAATTGTTAGTTGGGACAATATCTCTGCTAATATCTTCTCTATTGGTACAAAATCTTTTTGAATGAAATAAAATCATGTTAAAATAATATAAAGTTGATTGAAATTTTGTTAAAGGCTTAAGCTTCAATATTGCCGGACTCCAATTCGCACAAGCCATGATGTGGTCCAGGAAAGGAATAAATTAAAGCTGGTATTGAACTTGGGGTTAAAAAATTGATGTTGCTATTGTCACTAACAACCATAGACTGAAGAATCTTTTGAGTAAAGATAATATTACCCTATCCTTTTTACCAAATTGATTCCATATAATTGATGAAACTAAGGATCTTTTCCGGGTTTTATTTTCTTTTATAACAAAAAAAAAATAATAATAAAAAAATCAGATGATTCTGATTACAATCTTATTGGATTAATTACAGTTTTTTTTTTTTTTTTTTTGGAAACAATAGCTTATATTGTTTGATTAATTCTAGAAATCTCTTCGTTATAGGAGAAATTATTATAAATAGAAAAAATATTAAACTATTTATAAATATTGAAAAATTTTATTGTCTATCAGTAATAAATCGTGATAGACTTCTATCAGTGATAGATTGTGATAGACTTCTATCGCTTGAGAGATAGAAGTTTATTGTGGTCCATCGCTCAAGCGATAGAAGTCTATCACAGTCTATCGCTGATAGATAGTAAAATTTTTTTATATTTATAAATATTTTGATCCATTTTGCTATATTTGAAAACATTTTTAATTACAAAGTTCAAAATTTAAATTAAGCCAAAATATACTACTAAGACTCAAGTTAACCGAGAATCAGAGTTAATAATATCAAAGAATTTATCAGATTTGGTTAAGAGTGAAAAATGCTAATGTCTGAATGATTTTCACCAATAATATTTGAAGCAACCCAAAGAGAGAAATAGGAAATAAAGAAATAAAAACTGTGTGACGCATAAGTCGTTCATGGTGCATGTGCTTGGAAGGACTGGACCTACTTCATTAAATGGCTGCCTAAATCAGGAGATAAACTTCACCTTTACTTCTTCTACTTTCTTTAAATTTTGTCTGTTCTAATCTCTGAATATCTCTCACATAGAGGGAGCATTTAATTTCAAACCCAACACGCAAAGATCTTCTGTTTTTATATATTTAAACTTGAATAATTAATAAGCCATGAGCAACAATGATTGTTCATCTAAGAGTTCAGAAGGGGCAAATTTGATTGGCAAAAGGAGGAAAAAATATGAGAGAGAAAAAGGAAAAAAGTGGTGTATAATTTATATATATAGGTAGCTAGGGTTGTTTAGATGTGGACTGACCAATGAAAATGTATTCATGTATAAACGAAATTCAAGGATGAAAACGACTCCTCAATTCAACAAAATCAATTTGGCTCATCGTGTAGATCTTTGCACTTGAAACCCCTTTTTTTTCTTTTTTTCCATTTTATGGGTTTTAGGTCTCATTCAAATCTCCCCCTCTTTCTTTTTCAAGCTTTTCTTACTTGTGTCTTTAGTTCTCCTGCTCATTTATGTAACATCCTTTTCAACCCTATCTCTCTCCTCACCCCCTTATGTAGCTTTTGTCAATTCAAAAACTTTGTTTTGAAGAACCACTCTATTTTACCTTTTTGCGTGGAATGAAAAATATATTACACATGTCCCAATTAGTTAATTATTTTCTTTTATATAAGAATAAAATACTTAATTTAAATTAGAAAGATAGCTAGATTAATGTGAGGAACGGTACGTTAGAATTATAATTTTCGACTGTTATTTTGTCTAGTTTCTAAAAAAGATGTCTTTTTCCTTTATTTTTTATTTTTTATTTTTATTTTTTTTTTTTTTGTCTTTTCAATTAAAAAATAACAAACCCAAATGAAATATGTGATGAAAAATTGAAACATTATTCTGAAATGGACAGTCTGAACCTTTCTGCTTATGAATAGGTATTTTTTGTTTATATAGGAAAATATGATTGAAGTTCGTGGCTGATAAAAGAAGTGATTTGCATGAGAGAGAGAGAGAGAGGGAAAGTTGAGTATGTGTGTGTGTTTGTGTGTCTTGTTTGAAACAGACAGAAATGAGTTTTGAAAATGTTGTATTGTATGAGAGAGAGAGAGAGATGATAATGATTTGTATGAAAAATACAAACTTGGTCGCTTTGGTGAGCTGCAAAAGCCTTAGCCTGGTGAGTGAGAGAGAGAGAGGGGCTTTCTGTTGAAATAATAAATTTTGTAAGGATGCATTGAAGAAAAAAGAGAATCATAATAACATGTAACCTGGTTTTGGTGGATCACAGGAGGATGCAGGGCAAATAGGGTTTCTGAGAGTCCCATTACTGTCACTACTGCCCGACCCTTAAAGGACAGTACCCCCTTCCCCTCTCTCTCTCTCTCTCTCTATCTTTGGTCAGAACACGTACACAGAAGGCCATAGTGCATGTAGGTCGGTGTGTCCGGGGAAACCAAACAAGAATGTTTTGGTTTGTTTTGTATCTGACTTGTCAAAATTCTTTGTGGTGTGTGTGCCCTACTATTTACTATTTTAACTTCTATTTCTTTCTTTAATTACTTCTTAATTTCTTTAACTCCTTTTTTCTTTTCTATTTCTTACAATTAAATTATACAAGTCAAAATTAAATCTCCATGGTGTGCTAATTACTTATTTTTGTATTTATGACTTTGCTAGTATTTTTCTTAATTGGATGGTTTTTCTCTAGCCATTTCTCTTTTGTATCCGTAGACACTTGAGCTCTCCTCCAACTCATCTGTTGTACATTCTTTTTCATCAATGGATTTTAGTTTTAGGGCATGATGAGATTGTTAGAGATGTGTCAACCTAGTTTATAGATGTTTTGGTGTACCTACTGATCCCTCTTGCCCTGTATATATTGTTAAGAAAAATTTTATTGGACAAAATTGCATATTTAGTCCCTTTGACTTGGGTAACTTCCTATTAATTACTTCCTCTTCATTTCACTTAGCTTCAATTTAAATAATCCTCTACGGTTTTGATTTACCAAGTTCCAATATGATCCTTTTGGGGGCGTCTGGCGCATAGGTTCCGACTGTTAAGCTTGGGAATGTTAAATCTGGGGTTAGGCTAGGAGGTTTAGGTAGCCTGGGTTTAAGAAAACTGTGTTTGCAGTGTAGGTTTTGGAACCTGGGTTTAAGAAGTTTATGTTTGGAGTCTGTGAATGAAGTGTAGATTTATAAATCTTGAGTTTGTGAAATATTTTCTTGTATTTAATCCGTGGCTAAATTTTAGACTTGTTTAAATTTGTCATCTTAATTGTTTTAAAATAGTTAAGTTTAAAATAAACTAAGAAATTTAGAAGAATATATATATATATATATATATATTTCAATTTTGACATAGATTTGACTAAAATTATAATTTTATTTAATTTATTGTTTTAATAAATTGATATTCTAAATTTACTATAAAATTTAATAGATTTTTGTCACTTTAACTGATTTGAAAAAGATCGATTTTTTTTCTACCATAATATGCTAACTTAAAATTGAAATAATCTAGTAATTTAATATTAAATTCAATTAAAGAAGAACTATAATTTTCTTTTATCAAATTACATCTGAGGAATAAAAAATCATAAATCTTGAGTTTTAATATTTTGGGCGCTAAGTTGTTTCCAACATTTTAAACCTTTACATTTAAAAAATTATTCTATTCGAGTTAGTTAAATTGACCAAGGAAAAAAAATAAAAATGTTATTAAATTAAATTAGGGCTTTTCACACATATAACCTAAATAAATATACCTAATTATACAATTGCAGCTTAATGACTTGTTTCGAATGAGTTAGAATTTTTTTTTTTTTTCAAAATTTCATTTTTATTTAAACACCTTTGATAAAAACACCTTAAACTAAAAGTATGTGTCACACCCCCTCCCGGATTATCCTCCATAACCCGAAAGAAAATGTGAAGTCAGCAACCTTGACTCCTCTGTAAGGTTTACTAACCAACCATTTCTTTACGAAAGACGGCCCAGACGAGGTTCTTGCATAGGCAAAGCATCCCGAACTCGCTTGCTACCTAGAAAATTAGAAAAACATAGGAAAATGTGAGCTAAAGCCCCGTGAGTGACTGATTTTGTAAAACTATCTTGTATTCACAAACAGGCATGTTACATTTATACATATAAAACAAGATAAGTACATCAATACAACAGGAACGTATTTTCAACATCTCTTTTGAACTATATCAAATTGTTCCAAATCAATAGAGTCGTTTAGGAACAATTATACGAAAAACTCATTTGGTTTCTCAATCATTTCCCTTAGTTGAGGCGGAGCAAGACTCAACGCTCTCAACGTCGAAAACATCCTTAGTTGGGGTGGAGCAAGGCTCAACACACCCAACGTCGAAATCATCCCTGGCTCAAAGTAGAGCAAGCTCGATGCACTAGCCAGATTAACCTCTATGTGCACATAGGAATATGGCGGGTTGCCCAAGTACCTTCTCATGTCCCTCAGTACTGGGTCCCGGGGAAACTCACGTGCCTTCTCGAGTCCTTGAGCACTGAGCCTCCTCTTAAACATTTTATCAATCAATTTAAGTAGATCATTCATATGAAACCTTTCATAGAAATCAAGATGTTTCTTGATAAACTATATCTTGCAACATGCCTTTCAATATAGTAAAACAATCAGATAAAACATGTCTTTTAAACACTATGATCAATATCATGCGTTTCATGAAATCAGTTGTTACAAACCATAACACATAAGAACACTTTCACCAAAGTTCGGTTTTGAAAGAAGAAGAGATTCACTCACTATTACTTAAGAGATTTCCCTTCAAATCTCTGCTTCCTCGTTAAACGCAAGGCTTGAACTCTTTAGTTTGCTTTCACCCTCTGGTAGTCTGGTTGGACGTAACCCTGCAAGGTGCAGACTAACTCTCCTTATTCTTTTTGGATGCGTCGACCTTCCTTGACTGCAAAGCCTAACTTGATCGCATCGTGGTGTTCACCCTTTATGTTGAATTCGGATAAAACGCAAAGCTCACCCTTCTCGACGCACGCCAACTTCTTAACACCAGATGACTTAAGTGTCAAGGTTGTCTTCCTCCTTGGCCGCAGACTTTCTCCTTCAAACGCAAGGTTTTCTTCCTTCAACCCTCTTTCTCTCTTTTTCTAAAGGATTCTTACCACCCAATCATCAGTCATTACTTTTCCCTCAAGGCCCTATTTATAGAGAGCTTGTCATTCTACCTCTCCTCTTCTGCTGCCACTTGTTTGCCACATGTTATGTTGCATGCTTAATTAATCATGCATTAGTCCAAGTGTCACCTTGCATGAAATGCTCATCATGCTTTCTAACACCTCCTACTTGATAAGGTGTCACGATCAGGTGTAACCACCTGGCCTATAGGTTTACCTTATGGGTTCATTATGTTCCAATACACAACTACCCAACCAACTACTTGCTCCTATGCGTTCATGGAACTATCTTCCAGATTCAACTCCTTTGCCTCCTTTTACTACCCTCAGCTTTACTACCTTTATTCCACTTCTCCTTCATTTAGGTGTACAAATTCTAAATGCATACTACTATGCGCTTCAGTTTAACATCATACATCAATTTTTATCGCATATTATATGCGTTCAACTCCCTTTCTTACATTTGTTCACACCTACAATTCCTTCTTTGTACAATTGCACCCTTCTGACCATGTGGTTTACCTTTGACCACCACATCCAACTCAATTTCTTTCTTCCTGCGTTTACCCTCTTGCCGCATAGCTAATAGCTGTCCTTAACACAGAATTCCTCAACGCATAGTTAATATTTTCTCACCACATAACTTTCTCAACACATAGTAAGACCCTACTAATTGCTGAAGTCCTACTAGCATATAATAATCCTTTAACGTTTAACATTTCATAGCACTTAAACGCTTAGCGACCCCTTGTGCACTGGAGAACTTCCCGATCCACGCTATGGTCTTTTATAGTAACCTTTAACGTATAGTTGTTATTCATTTCATGGCTTATCAATTTATTATTAACCTTTAGCCTATCACAAACCACTATTTTCCAATTCAAGGTATTCTTCGTAACGTAAGTTAAATACAACCCTTGGTCAGGTTTCATCTTTACTTCCAACACATATCAACACCTTTCAATGCCTGTCATACCTATCAAAATAACGACTCATCCATTTAGACTATGGTGATAGTCTACTTCTTCCCTGTATACTAGCTGCCCTTACTGAGCTTACCAACGCATGGCCGTAATCCATACTCAATTCTTGTTCCTTCAACTCCATTCACTATTTCTCTGTACAGTACTCCACGCATTACTTTCCTTAGTTTCACTTCCCGACGCGTTGTCAACCTTTCCAACGCAAGGCACTTTTCCTACGTGATGGTTCTATTTCACTTTACATCATCGACACATGGTACTTCACCCCATTCAACTTGCCTTCATTAGAACCTAATCTCACAGCTTGGTTGATAACTCCTCAGTATTAAATACCATGCGTTTGAGCTTAACCATCTACGCATCAACCTAATCTCCCGAGATATGTCTATTCTTTTCTTAATACCATTCATCTCAACGCACAGAATTTATTGGCCATAATTCAGTAGTTACACAATCTTAACTTTTCATTTAAAAGTTCCGCTAATCCACACTCTTTTATCCTTTTATCCTAACTAGTTATATGAATACTTAGGTTTTCGGGGACAGGGTATTACAGTATGCATGTGTTTGGCAACTCTTTCTTAAAAGTGTTTTTATATACAAGCTTGTTTAGTTTGTTATATACTAACATTGTTTTTATTAATGTTTTTCAAGGTTGGTTGGTGGCGGTTGCTGGTGGTGGTAGTTGAAGGAGTTGGTGAAGTTGGTGATCATAAGTTCGCTAGCGGGGAGAAGGGGTCACCGGAGGATGGCTGATGACAGCCGTCGGAGGTGGCATCTGGTGGTTGGTTGCCAGAGATGGTGGCTGGAGTTGGCCAACAGCAATCGACAAACTTCCTAGATTAAATTAGAGAAAAAAAAAAAAAAAAAAAGGAGAAGGGCACCCATGGGTTACTATTCAAACTCATGAGAAAAGATGTAGGAAGCCAGGCTTCCTAGATCCTTGCCCCTAACAAGGTTGGGTTTAGGATGCCTAACCCATCCAATCTCAATCCTTGAAACATCTATTTTGCCAACTTGAATACCCTGGTTATTTTCTTTTATTTTGACTATTAACAAAATTACCCAAAGTTTGAGTAAACTATAGGAATTAACTAAACTAAATTCAAACTACAGGAAGGCATACCGCAAAATAAAATAGAGGATAGTAGTGACGGAGAGTTGGTGAGAGAGAGTGTGTGTTTGTGCAAGAGTGTCTGAGTACTGAGCTCCTATTGTGTGGATTATATTATGTGGAACTGAATTGTACAAACACAAGGTGTGATTAAAATACGATGATGCGTTTTACATATCATGCGTTGAACATACTATGCGTCTTACACTATGCGTTGGTGATCTTTTCAAGTTTTCCTATCCTTTACCCAAGTATAAGCAAAGGAGTAGGTTTTCTCGGTGAGTCCGAGGTCGAACACAGGGATTATATTGATTTAGTATTTACGTGGATTTCATGCGCTGCAGTGGTAACCAAGAAATAGTTGAGATATTTGTTTTTAATCTAAGGAAAGCGATTGTTTGTACACTAGACTAAAATGTGGGAGATGGAAGGCATGCGACACAGCAAATTCAGCTAAAGATGTGAGTGAATGGATAAAGAAAGGGTTCAGGTTGATTAACATCTAACATCGGAAACGCATAGTAGTATTCTATTCATACTTGCGACTCTTCTCCCGGTTGTCAGCCGCTATGCGTTATATGTCTATAACGCATAGGAGAGTGTTAAGAACCAAGGTTATCCCCATAGACAGGTAACACTTCTTGGCCCTTGTCAATTGAGTTCCATAATCACTTACCCTCTCAAGCAGTTTGATTATTACTACTTATATCGATTTGTCAGATGGACATAAGCATCAGATTAAGATTGCAATTGACAAGATGAAATAGTTACACTATGGTTCTTAATTAGATGCTAACGCAACCCTAGACCCTTTAGTGATTAGTTACTCATGGTTTGAAAGTAAAAAGCGGAAAGTATATAGAATTGAGTAGACATGGAAGATAATTATATTGATGAAACGGAATACAACTTTAGATAAGCTCAATGTCTTGACACAAATCTAAAATCAAGAAGAAAAACTAAGAAAAAAGAAAGAAAAGGTGTCAATGTCTTGAGTCGCCCGGATGGAAGCGTGAGGTTCTGCTGTGAAGTGGTCCGGCGGAGGGAAGACTCTTCTCTCTCGAGCTATTCGTCTCCGGTCGAAGTCTGAAAGAACTCTGCTGTCACTTATGGAGTTCTTCCGAGAATCAACAACCCTTTCTCATCTCGCAGAGCTGCCCTTTTATAGATGATGCATTCGCAATTAATGGCAAATCTGCTTGATTGGCGACGAGATTGATATCATGCGTCCATCTCGCCTGATTGCGTGATTCTCGGGTCAATTAAGATCCACCACTTTAGCCACAAATCATGTTCGTCAATAATCCGTCAATCTCTCAAGATTCTGATTTGATTCTCAGCGCCTTGCATTAATGGTCGTCTATGCGTCCATGAATAGTTTGGCCGATGTCAACGCGTCTTAGGTTGCTAACGCGTAATTATGCATTGAGTTGTTGTTAACGCATCGTCAGGTTGTTTGCGTTCCGTTCAGATCATGCGTACACGAAGAACAGATTGCTAACGCGTCGTCCTGCGTTAAGAGGTCATCAACGCATCATTTGCATTCCTGCGTCAAAAGATGCGTTTTAGGCTCAAAAGGTGGTAAAATCATTATCTTCCTAAAAATACTAGAGTATAACGCAAAGGAAGATTTCTCACTAAAAATTATCATTACTTGTCGCATGCTTCTCTATTTAATCTCCATTTATCTAAGAAAAAGGCTATCATAACTTGTATTTCTACAAGTTATCAGCTCCCTCGGGTGAATATGGCCGCCTGGTCGATGGCCCTCAACAAGTATTTACCCTGACCGATGTCAATACAGAAAAAGGAATTTATACTATTATTCGACATGAAGCATAGAGGTTACCATGCATGTGGCCTAAAATACACCTAAAAATTGTTTTATTAGGCTTAGAATTTGTTTAGTTTTTTTTCTTAAAATGAGTTCTTTGATGCTTTTATGTTTAATTTTAGGAAATCGAGCATTTGGACCAGAACTGGCTAAATTTAGTGTAAAATGACCAAAATACTCCCAAGGAAGGTCAAACTTTGACTTAGGGCAAGGAGAGAGGAGAAAATAGGTCAAAATGGGTAAAAAAGGTAGAAGGAATGAAGCACAACGCCATGCTCGACGTTAAAACTGGAGAGGGAAAAATAGGACAGTGTTGCGACGCTATCCTAAAGCGTCGCGATACTCCGAACTATGCACGCAGCTAAAATAGCATAGTTTCATGACGATATTTACCAGCATCGTGACACTGCAACCTATTTCTATAAATATGTAGTTTTGTTGGGGTCGATTTTTGGGGTTTTTCATAGATGTTGTCAAGGCCTCCACTGGGAGTCGATTTTGGGCAGAGGTAACATGTTGGAGCTCTTAAAGAAGTGGAGATTTAAATAGATCGTTGGAGTTCAATTCTGGATTCAAGGACAATAGTCAAGAACTCGACTTGCATCTTCTTCCCTTTTTATTTTTCTATTTCTTTGAGTTTGGTTGCATTATGAATGTCTATAATTGTACTATAGCCATGGCTAACTGATTTGTAGTCCTTAGAGTTTTGATGTAGATTTTGGATTGTGAGACTTTGTTGGTTTTTCTTGAATTTATTGGACATATGAACTATTTTGGCATGCTTATGTTTATTGTTTTCAAAGAAGTGGAGATTTGAAGAGATCGTTGAGTGCAATTCCAGATTCAAGGACGATAGTCAGGAACTCGGCTTGCATCTTCTTCTTTATTTTTCTGTTTCTGAGTTTGGTTGCACTATGAATGTCTATATTGGTAATATAGCCATGAGTAACTTATTTGTAGTCATTAGGGTTTTGATGTAGTTTTTGGATTGTGAGACTTTGTCAATCGTTTCTTGAATTTATTGAATGTATGAACTATTTTGCATGCTTATGTTTATTGCTTTCAAACAATTGGCCAACTTTTGAATGATTTTAAATTTAATGTGTTGCATGGGAGAGAGGGCATTAGATTGGAACTAGCATGTTAAAATGTTAATCAAATACGCATGTAAATGATAGGAGAATAATAGTGATCGATAATAGAGAAACTTAGTGTTGCGCCTAATTAATTGATTACATGACAATGAGTTGATAATTAGGTGTTATAGAGGGTTGAGCTTGATAGAGAATACGTGGACAAATGACTCTTAGGTTTTGATGTGTGAAATCTACAAGTACACGGTCAAGTTATAATACAAAATAATTTAAGTCCGAGTATCGTATCCACTAGGGACTAAACTGGATATATTCACCATCTATTCAAGAATCGAGTTGATTTTATCTAGGGAACCAAAATTAGGTTTTGATTTTGTATTTTAAAAATAAAGGAAATAAAAGCAAGTGAAAATTCAATGGATAAGAGTGTTCGAGGGTGTTGATTTCATTAATTACTTCATTAAGTCGTGTTTTAGGTTTTTATGGACTTATGTGTAAACACTATTCTTAAGTCTAGAAACTAATATCCAGATTATTTTCTCTAAAAAAACCTTTCTTATGCAACTTAATTGATTACTAATTTCATGAAACCGAATTAAGAGGTATATCATTAAGAAAGTCATAATCAATGATGCGCACTTTTCGTGTTTACCACAAGTGTACGGGTCAAGTTATAATATATGACGATTAAGTTCCAAATATCGTTCCATTGGGGATCCTATTGTAAAGGTTTAAGTTACTTGGCTATTCTAGAATTTAAACAATTTTATTTGAGGATTCGAATTCAAGTTGTGATTTAGGAAAAACTATAAAGGGAAACAAGTAATTGAGAAACACAAGAGTCAAAGAGAGTTCTAGGGTATTGAATTCTTGTTTAATTCATTATGCAACATTCTAGGGTTCATGGATTTTATTGCAATTTATATGCTTAAGTCTAGAAACATAAATCCAAGTTATTTTCTATAAAGAACAACCTTTTCTCATGCAACCTAATTGATTACTAATATCTTAAAACCAAAATGAGTTACTGAAAAGCGCTTGGAAAATGCTTTTTATTCTTTTAAATTAAAGGAATTTATATTAGATTTCACTTGTTTGCTAGTGGTTTTATGGTCAAAATAAAGAAAATAAGAATTGAAAGTCAAAAGAACCAAACCGAGCTAAAATCAAAGGAAAAAGAGAAGAAAATTACCAAACTGCCAAAAACAGGGCAGCACCGCGGCGCTTTTTCCCGAGAGATCACCCAACATCAGCGCAGCAGCACTGACACGGCGTTGTGGCACGACGCCGAGGGTAGGCTTTTATGACGCACAGTGCGGCGACGCTATCCTACAGCGCGGCGACACCACCTTTTGATGTCAGATAGCATAGCAGCGCCATTGACCAGCGCGACGACACCATCTTTCCTTATTTGAAAAATCTACATTTTTGGAAAGAATTTTGGGTAACCAACTCTATAAATTGGAGGGTTTTCAACAACCCTAAACACACCAAGGACACAAGAAGAAGAGAATTGAGAGAAAATACATTAGAGAGTTCAAAAGTGTGAGTTAGCTACAAGGAAGAGAGAAAAGAGTTTGAGAGAGAGTTGTGATGCCGTTCAAGTTTCCGACGTGAAGCCCAAGGACATCTTGGCAGTTTCTCCTCAATCAAGAGCTTCTTTCAGTAGAGTTTCCATTTCTTTACACTCTTTCTTTGCTCATATTGTTTGTGACCATGTTGCTTAAAGCTATGAGTGGCTAAATGATGCGCACTTTTAGTGTTAACCGTAAGTGTACGGGTCAAGTTATAATATAAGACGGTGAAGTCCAAATATCTTTCCACTGGAGATTCAATTGTGAAGGTTTAAGTTAGTTAACTATTCTAGAGTTGAATCAATTTTATTTGAGGATTGGAATTAATATTGTGAATTAAGGAAAATATAAACCAAATAAGGAAAGTAATAAAGTGAGAAACACAAGAGTCAAAGAGTGTTCTAGGGTAATGAATCCTTGTTTATTTCATCATGCAATATTATAGATTTCATGGATTTTATTGTCATTCATATGCCTAAGTCTAGAAACTTAATTTCAAGTTATTTTCTCTCAAAAACAACCCTTTCTCATGCAATTCAATTGATTGCTAATCTCTTGAAACCAATAAAATTACATGCTAAAGACTATTCTTAATGCCATGTAATTTGTATTGGTTTCAAGAGATTAGTAATCAATCGAGTTGCATGAGAAAGGGTTGTTTTTTAGAGAAAATAACTTGGAATTAAGTTTTTAGACTTAGGCATATGAATTACAATAAAATCCATGAAATCTATAATATTGCATTATGAAATAACACAAGGATTCATTACCCTAGAACTCTCTTTGGCTCTTGTATTTCTCACTTTATTACTTTCCTTATTTGGTTTATATTTTCCATAACTCACAATATTAATTCCAATCCTCAAATAAAATTGATTCTATTCTAGAATAGCTAAGTAACATAAACCTTCACAATTGGATTTCCAATGGAACGATATTCAGACTTCACCGTCTTATATTATAACTTGTCCCGTACACTTGCGGTTAACACTAAAAGTGCGCATCAGAAATCTTCCTATGCGTTCTACTCTTGTAAATTGATGAAGATAATTGTTTTGAACCTTTTTAAGCCTTAAACGCATGTTTTAATGTAGGAACGCGAACAACCTGTAGATGTGTTGGCAACTTCTTAACGCAGGACTATGCGTTGGCAACCTGTGGATGCGTTGACGACTCTTCAACGCAGGATGATGCGTTAGCAACCCATGGATGCGTTGATATAACTTGAACGCATGAACCCAAAGTTATCTGTGGACGCATATCAAGAAGGCAGCAAAGAATCAAATAAGAATCTTGAGAGATTGTCGGGAGGTTGATACGCTTGATATGCGGCGAGAGTGGTGGATCGAAATTAAACCGAAAATCACGCGATTAGGTGAGATGGACACAAGGTAGAAATTCAGCCTCCAATCATGCAGATTTGCCAGCGATTGCAATGCAACATCTATGAAAAGGGCAGACTTGTAGAAGAAAATGTTGTTGGACCTCTCTGAAGAAATCCTAGGTGACATTAGAGTTCTCTCCAGATGAAAATCGGAGACAAATAGCTCGAAAGAGAAGAGTCTTCCCTCCGCCTGACCACTTCACAGCAGAACTCACGCTACCATCCCGGCGAGCTCAAGACATTGACGCCTTCCCTGCTTTCTTTCTTATTGCTCTATCTTAATTTTAGATTTGTATCAAGACATTGAACTTATCGAAAATTGTACCCCATTTCATCAATATAATTATCTTCCATGTCTACTCATTTCTCTAAACTTTCCACTTTTTACTTTCAAACCATGAGTAACTAATCACTCAAGGGTCTAGGGTTGCGTTAGCATCTAACTAGGAACCGTAGTGTAACTATTTTATCTTGTCAATTGCGAGCTTAATCCGATGCTTATGTCCATCTGACAAATCGATATAAGTAGTAATAATCAAACTGCTCGAGAGGGTAAGTGATTGTGGAACTCAATTGACAAGGGCCAAGTAGTGTTACCTGTCTATGGGGATAACCTTGGTTCTTAACACTCTCCTATGTGTTATAGACATATAACGCATAGCGGCTGACAACTGGGAGAAGAGTCGCAAGTATGAATAGAGTACTACTGTGTGTTTCCGATGTTAGATGTTAATAAACCCGAACTCTTTCTTTATCCATTCACACACATCTTTAGCTGAACTTGCTGTGTCGCATGCTTTCCATCTTTCACAATTTTAGTCTAGTGTACAAACAATCGCTTTCCGTAGATTAAAAACAACTCTCTGAACTATTTCTTGGTTACCACTGCAATGCATGAAATCCAACTAAATATTGAATCAATATAATCCCTGTGTTCGACCTCGGACTCACCGAGAAAACCTACTCCTTTGCTTATACTTGGGTAAAGGATAGGAAAACTTGACAAGATTACCAACGCATAGCATGTTCAAAGCATGATATGTTAAACGCATAATCACATCATTTAGCACCTTGCGTTAGGACAATTTACACATACAATAACACCACAACAAGTTTTTGGCGCCGTTGTCGGGGATTATTTCATTGATCTAAATTATTTTCTTTGGATTATTGTGTTGCAGGATCCCTCAGTCGACGGAGTATAGCAAGCTTCTCTTCTGTCAGAGGCTGCTAACAGTATATGAGTGAAGGGGACAACCCAACATTTGATATTGACCCAGAGATTGAGAGAACCTTTAGAAGAAGGATAAGACAGAATAAACAAAGAAGGAGCAATCAAACTACTGAAGAGAATACGGACGCTCAAAATAATCAACCTTAAGCTTCTCATGCTGGGGTTAGGCAGAACGCAGATGCGCAAGATCATGCAAACAACGATACAAACCCAATTCTTTTGGCGCATGATAGAAATCACCCAATGAGGGAGTATGCGTCGCCAAATCTATACAATTTCGCACCGGGAATTTTACAACCAACCTTCGAAGGTAATGAAAGGTTTGAAATGAAACCAGTAATGTTGCAGATGCTGCAAGCCGCAGGGCAATTTGGGGGTGCAATGGGTGAAGACCCACATGCACACGTGAAAAGTTTCTTGGAAATATGTAGCGCATTCCCTATGGCTGGAGTACCGCAAGATAGCATCAGACTGATGCTATTCCCATTTTCTCTCAGAGATGAGGCTAGACAATGGGCATATTCATTTGAACCTAGTGAGATTACAACTTGGGGCCAAATGGTTGAAAAATTTATGCAGAAATACTTTCCTCCGACGGTGAGTGCAAAGAGGCGACGAGACATTGTCACCTTCGAGCAAAAGGACTCGGAGACCCTTAGTGAAGCATGGGCCCGATTTAAAAGGCTTTTAAGGAATTGTCCCCACAATGGTATCCCTGATTGTGTCCAGATGGAGATTTTCTATGGAGGATTGAATAAAACATCACAATCAGTGGCTGACGCCTCTGCAGCAGGAGGATTAATGGACAAGACTTATACGCAAGCCAAGGAGATTCTCGACAGAATTTCAAGGAACACTGATGAATGGGTGGATGATGGGTATGGATCCCAGTACATGGATAAGAGACGAATGCAAGCTGAAATGATTGAAACTGATGCGACTAATAATCTTTCAGCTCAGATCGTCAATATGACATCCTTGCTGCAAACAATCGCATTGAACAACCAAGGTGGAGCAGCTGCGTCAATGGACGCAATGAACATGGCGAATGCAACAGCATCTGTAAGCTGTGTGCAATGTGATGAGGGCCATTTGTACGATATGTGTCCCTACAACCCACAATCCGTCTGCTATGTTCAGAACAACCCGTACTCTAAGACTTATAATCCGGGCTGGAGGAACCACCCTAACTTTGGATGGGGAGGAACCCAACCACAGACGCAGGGAACTGGGCAACAGCCGCAGAGAAGCAACAACCCTGTTTACAACCAAGGTGTTCAAGGGCATCAAGCGAAAAGAAACCAGTCAGCAAACGCATCATCATCATCCCTTGAAGCCCTAATGCGACAAACGATCAGCCAAAATGAAGAAACACGTAAGTCGTTGGAAGTGATGCTCCAAAACCAAATGGGTGAAATAAAAAGCCACGCCATTGCAATCCGTAATTTAGAAATTCAAGTGGGACAAATGGCGAGCGAGCGCACTGTCAGACCCCAAGGAGCATTGCCCAGTAATACCGAAGCCCCACGTGGTAACGGTAAACAACAATGTCAAGCTGTGACATTGAGGAGTGGGAAGGTTCTTCCCACTGAAACGCAAGACCAGAGGACGCAAGGAAATCTGCAGCCTCACATCACTTCACAATTACCTCCCGTAACACCTACTATTGAACCGCAACCATCATCCACCACCACAGTCTCTTAAGAACAAGAGAATGGAAAGGGGAGAGAAAAAGCAACGCAGGAAAACCCTGCGTCGGTATCTCAAAATATCACTCCCCCTATGCGTCCGCCTTTCCTCAGCGCCTAAAGAAGAAAAATGATGAGGGCCAATTTAGAAAATTCCTGGATGTTCTCAAACAACTTCACATCAACATTCCGTTGGTGGAAGCCCTGGAACAAATGTCGAGCTATGTCAAATTTCTGAAAGACATACTATCTAAGAAAAGAAGGCTTGGAGAATTTGAGACAGTCACCTTAACGCGGGAATGCAGTGCATTGTTCAAAAGTAATATACCCGCCAAAATGAAAGATCCAGGGAGTTTTACATTGCCATGCTCCATAGGGGGAATGGACGTAGGTCAGGCATTATGCAACTTAGGGGCTAGCATAAACTTAATGCCACTGTCTATATTGAAAAAGTTGGGTATAGGGGAAACACGGCCAACCACAGTCACACTCCAGCTTGCTGACCACTCCGTTAAGCATCCCGAAGGAAAAATTGAGGATGTTCTTGTGAAGGTAGACAAATTCACCTTCCCAGCCGACTTCATAATTCTGGATTATGAAGCTGAAAGAGAGGTGCCCATCATCGTGGGAAGACCTTTCTTAGCTACTGGACGCGCCCTGATTGACGTCCAGGAAGGGGAGTTAACAATTCGGGTGGACGACCAGCAGGTAAAGTTTAATATTTTTAATGCGTTGAATATCCTGATGATTTTCATTCTTGCCAGATGATCGAAGATATAATTGAAGAAAAGGCAAGCATCATAGACGCATGTGCTGAAGACGAAACAATGCTGGACGAAATGGATGAGGGAAGAGAAGCGGAAATAGGTGTAATATCTAATGCAAGCTTTGAACGCTTAGACTTAAGCAACCGATCCACGGAGAAAACAAAGCCGTCCCTAGAAGAGCCGCCAACCCTTGAGCTAAAAACACTGCCGACGCATTTAAAGTATGCATATTTGGGGGAAGAGAGCATGCTACCGGTCATCATATCCTCTGCGTTGACTACAGATTGTGAAAAGGCTTTGCTGGAGATATTGAAAAATCATATCAAAGCCATTAGATGGACCCTAGCAGACATTAGAGGAATAAGCCCTTCATACTACATGCACAAAATTCGGTTGGAAGAGGGTAAGGATGGCTCAGTTGAAAGTCAACGCAGGCTTAACCCTGCGATGAAAGAGGTTGTAAAGAAAGAAATCATCAAATGGCTCGACGCAGGGGTCATTTATCTAATCTTCGATAGCAGCTGGGTAAGCCCAGTTCAATGTGTACCTAAGAAAGGGGGAATGACAGTGATCATGAACAGTAAGAATGAGTTGATACCAACAAGAACGGTCACTGGTTGGCGCATCTGTATGGACTACCGCAAGCTGAATGCGGCAACAAAGAAGGATCACTTTCCACTGCCATTCATCGACCAGATGCTAGATAGGCTGGCAGGAAATGAATTTTTCTGCTTCCTTGACGACTATTCCGGCTATAACCAGATCATGATAGTTCCGGAAGATCAAGAGAAGACAACGTTCACTTGTCCATATGGCACCTTTGCGTTCAGACGCATGCCATTTGGGCTATGTAACGCACCAGGGACGTTCCAAAGGTGCATGATGGCAATATTTTCTGACTATTTGGAACAATCAGTAGAGGTGTTTATGGACGACTTCTCAGTATTTGGGAAATCATACGATGAATGCTTGACCAACTTGGAACGAGTGTTAAAGCGATGCGAAGATACAAACCTAGTCCTCAACTGGGAAAAATGCCATTTCATGGTCACTGAAGGTATTGTGTTGGGACATAAAATCTCAAAAGTTGGATTGGAAGTGGATCAAGCAAGAATAGATGCGATAGCAAAACTCCCAGCCCCCACAAATGTAAAGACTTTGCGAAGTTTCCTAGGCCATGCGGGCTTCTATAGAAGATTCATCAAAGGATTCTCGCAAATAGCAAAACCACTGAGCGAGCTGCTGGAAGCCAACAGGGAATTCAATTTCAACGATAAATGCCTAAATGCATTCGAGTCTCTAAGGCAAGCTCTAATTTTAGCACCAATTTTAGTTGCACCTGACTGGTCTCTCCCATTTGAACTAATGTGCGACACAAGCAACCATGCAGTGGGAGCAGTATTGGGGCAAAGAAAAGAGAAACTAATGCACCCCATCTATTATGCTAGTAAAACGTTGAATGCGTCTCAGGAGAACTACACTACTACTGAGAAGGAAATGTTAGCCATAGTCTTTGCGGTTGAAAAATTCAGAGCATATTTGATAGGGTCAAAGGTGACCATCTATAATGATCTTTCTGCGATCAAATATTTGATGGCGAAAAAGGACGCAAAGCCTAGACTCATCCGATGGGTACTGCTATTACAAGAATTTGATTTGCAGATTAAAGATAGAAAGGGAACCGAGAATCAGGTTGCGGACCACCAATCTCGGTTGGAAAATAAAGAGGTCCAGGAAAGTTGGAGTGATATAGAGGAACGATTCCCAGACGAGCACGTCATGAACGCAAAGAGTCAGGAACCGTGGTATGCAGACATAGTAAATTATCTGGTCTGCAACCAATGGCCTGAAGAATTCAACGCTCAACAAAAGAAAAAGCTCCAACATGAAAGTAAGTTCTACTGCTGGGATGAGCCATATCTATACAGACTTGGCCCTGACCATATCCTGCGTCGATGCGTTCCAGAATATGAAACGCATAGCATTTTGAGAAGCTGTCATGAAGCACCTTACGGAGGACACTTTGGAGGGCAGAGAACAGCTGCAAAGGTGTTGCAAAGTGGGTATTTCTGGCCCACATTATTCAAAGACGCAAGGGCATATGCGGTGGCTTGCGATCGTTGTCAGAGAACAGGCAACATTTCCAACCGAAATGAGATGCCTCTGAACTCAATGCTGGAAGTTGAGTTGTTTAACGTATGGGGAATCGATTTCATGGGACCATTTCCTCCTTCTTGCAGTAATCAATATATCCTAGTAGCGGTCGACTACGTATCAAAATGGGTAGAAGCAGCAGCCTGTGCAAAGAACGACGCAAACACAGTGTCCAAGTTCTTAAAGAAACAAATCTTCTCTCGATTTGGGACACCAAGGGCGATAATTAGTGATGAAGGTACACACTTTATAAATCGCATAATCACTAATTTACTGACAAAATTTAATGTCTCGCAAAGGGTAGCAACTGTTTATCACCCACAGACAAACAACCAAGCTGAAATAAACAACCGGGAGATCAAGTCCATACTTGAAAAGGTCATGAGCACATTAAGGAAAGATTGGACGGAGAGATTAGATGAAGCTCTATGGGCATACAGAACGGCATTCAAAACACCTATAGGCATGTCACCCTATGCGTTGGTGTTTGGGAAAGCGTGCCATCTCCTGCTTGAGCTGGAACACAAGGCCATCTGGGCCATGAAGAAGCTCAATCTAGACCAGGACGCAAGCGGCGAAGCCAGAAAGCTTCAATTAAACGAACTTCTGGAGTGGAGGCATTCAGCTTACGAAAACGCAAAGCTGTATAAAGAAAGGACCAAGAAATGGCACGACAAAAATATTAGTAAGAAAACTCTATACGTCGGCCAGAAGGTCCTGTTATTTAATTCAAGGTTGCGTTTATTTCCAGGTAAGCTGAAGTCTTGCTGGTTAGGCCCATTCATAATCAAGGAAGTGTTCCCGCATGGTGCGGTCATGCTAACAAACGAAGACGGAACCACTTCCTTCAAGGTCAATGGACAAAGGGTAAAACCCTACCACATTGGAGAGTTCGAAATTGACAAAACCTCCATTGACCTACGAGAGTGTAATGACTAAGCTTGCGTCGAAAGGTCCCTGCGTTGCCGAATGCCTACTTTTCCAGGGACGCTTTCTTTTACCCTTGCTTTATTTTCATTCGAACTTGTTCTAGTATTTATTTTTATTTTATTGTATTTTGCTTTCTATCTTCTGTTTGTATTTTGTTTTTAGCATTTATTTATTTCTTTAATTTCAATTTAGTAGTATAAATGGGATAAGCATGAAATTAGGCGTTGATTGTTTAATATAAACAATTTGATTTCACCGCATACTCTATTAGTCATGCATGCGTCCAACGAATCATTGAACTATGCGCTCATCGATAAACGATTTCTGTGTTTATCGAGTTAAGGTTAGGGGTAAGGTTAGAGCCGGACATATTTTGTCAAACACATAATACTTAACTTACAATGCATAATCTAACCTGAGAACCAGGCGTTCATTAGCTATGCGTTTATCATTAGTTCACTGCGTTTTAGATAGAGCAATAGGTGAAACGCAGATGTCTTCTCAGTCTACGCGTTTTTCCCAGAAAAACACTCAAGTGCTAAAGCACTCAAGTGTGTGTTAATTAGCCGCCCATCACAATTGATGGGTGTGCGGCTCAATAAAATTTGCCTTGATCAGTGGGATTCCGGATATCGCGTATCCGCATTTATTACTGACGGCTCAATCGGCCAGTTATAAACGCGATCCGATTTCCCATTTTTCATTTTCGAAACCTTTCACCTCTATAACCTCCAGCGATTTGTGTTCTACGCAGAACCTTCTATGTCTAGCAATTCAAATCCACAAAACAAAGAACACCTCGCCAGCAACGTTTCCCCAAGATCTTCTCACAACACCCAGCACTCGACTCCACCTTCGTCATCATCTACACCAGCCCCCGAGGTATTTCTCAACCCTCGATCTCCATTTTTCTCTCCACCACTATATCATCACACCAGACCTGTGAGACCTTTCGCTTCTCTGGTCCGACCAAGACCTCCAAATCCCAGCCCACCATTTATCCCAACCTTTTCGGCATCTAGAATCAGGGCTACTGCCCAAAGACCGCCCATAAACCCATTTTTCCAACCATTTGTCAGACCCTCAACCCGTCCACCAGTAGTCGACATTGATTCCGACGACTGTGTGGAAGTTCTAAATATCCAACCCTTGAGCCAAATCGACCCCGTACCAACTCCGAAACCCAAAAGCCGGGTCAAATCTTGCATCTCTTGGCCCAGAATGAAGAACATGAGGGAATTTTCCGCCACAAACTTCAATGTCGAAAGCCAACGGTTAAGCACAGAAAACTCCGAGGTAGAGCAACCGGGTCCTGGAACGGTTCGCGATGAAGCCAGCACACTGCACGGAAGCAGTGAAGTGCGCCGAAGAGAAGAACGAGAAGTATTCGGCGATATTTTGGAGCGAATAACTCAGGAAGAAAGGGAAGCAAAGGGTAGGGAGGATGACGGGGAGGTCAACCAGCCCTTGCCCCTATCTTGTCCACCTAGCACGAGAGGGACGGAAGAGATGGGAAGAGAAGAAGTGGAAGAAGTGGCTGTCACAGTAGGGGAAGTGAACTCCGCACGATCCCCAGACACATGGATAGCCGAAATCCTGAGCAGATCGCGTGACCCAATGGACGCAACCGTCTCAGACGCAAGAAGAGAATCACCCTCGCTGATAAGAGAAGTCCAGAGTCAGTTAAGAGAGACTTAGGAGGGTTCAAAGAGTGAGGGAGATAAGGAAGGAGAAGCCGCCTACAGCAAGGAGGTCATAGGCAAGCCACATGAAACGCAAGGGTCTGTCCCTGCGTCTATCAGTCCTGAGGAGATGACCCTGGACTCCAATGAAGGACCGATCAGAAAGGTTGTGATGGCCGCAGAAGCCAAGAGAGGAAGAGAAGAGGAAGAGGAAGTGGTACCCTTGTTGAGGAAGAAACGAAGAGTATCACAAGAAACTACTGAGGATGAAGAGCCTAAAACCACAGAGCAAGAAGACGGTCCTGAGTCCCCAATTGCGGCAACATCCTTCGATAGGCTGGCAGAGAAGATGAAGAAGAAGAGGGCCAAGTTGAGAAAAGAGCTCAAGGCCCTCAGAAAAGGAGCTGAGAAAATTGCCAAGGACGCATTGTCCAGCAAGAAGGCGCACAAGGAAGTGCGGCCTCAAGAAGAAGGGGAGACGCAAGGCCTTCCTGGTCTTCAAATAGACGAAGCCACAATAGCATTTGAAGAGGAAATGAGGGAAGAAGAAAGAATAGAAAAAGCGGCTGAGGAGCTCGAGAGAGAGCTACAAATAGAAGAGGATGAGAAGCTGGCTGCTAGAATAAAAGCCCAAGAAGAGGGAGAGGGCAAGAAGAAAAAGAAGAAGAGAAGTAGGCATCACTCGCCTACAAGGAAGGAACGCATCGGGGAGGATGCGAGAGAGGAGCAAGGTGTTAGCACCTTGAAGAAGAAGAAGAAGAAAGAAAAAGAGGTGTTAGTCACCAAACTCCCAAGCACGCATAAGGAAAAACGCAAAGGGAAGGAGAAGGTGACTGAGGCACCAGTTGAAGTGGCTGAGAACAAGAAGAGAACAGTGGATGAAATTCCCGCTAAGGCCAAAGGAAAAGCGAAGGTGGCTGATGTGTCGTCACAAAAGAAGGAAGGAAAAGGGAGACGCAGAGCGTTCCCTGATTTGTTGATTGAGGTGGGATTTTTCCCGGAAGAAGCCCCATTGCCGCCATACATCAAAGAAATCATCGACCACCACGGCTGGAGAAACTTCTATTCCAGCACCTCTTGGGTTCAACTTGACGTAGTCCGAAGTTTTTATAATGGACGCATAGATGAAGAGGAAGACGTGGTGGTGGTGGATGAAACTGAAGTCCCGTTCAACGCAAGGGAAATAAATGCAATATATCAGTTGAGGGACAACTCGGATGCGGAAGGAAACAAGATTATAGAATCAACTCCACCGGAGTTAATGGAGGACGCAATCCAAGTATTGGCGAAGCCTGGAGCTAAGTGGGACGTTTCACCCACAGGTATCAAGACACTATCTGCTAGCAGCCTAACACCAGAGGCAAATCTGTGGGTGTACCTAGTGAAGAAGCGGCTGATCCCTACAACGCATGACAAAACAGTGTCAAGGGATCGGGTGATGGCAGCTTACTGCATTATGCGTCGCATTCCCCTTGATGTCGGACGCATAATCGCAGTGCAGATAAGAGGGGTGTTCAACAAGCCAAGAGGCCAACTCTTTTTCCCCACTCTTATCATGAATCTGTATGCCAATGCTTCCATCGGAGGGCCAACGGAAGTCTTAGACGCAGAGAAGATGATTGAAGTCAGTGGCGTAATCGCCCATAAGACCCTGCGTCTGTAAGCCCCGTACTTAATCCTGTGAGAAAGCAAGGTAAGAAGGGACCAAGAGATGGACGCATGGGTAGGAGTAGTTGGCTGGAATGTGATTGGGGCGGAAAAATGACTAAGTACCAGCTATGCGTTGGTGGCAATGCGCCTTGATGGAAATAGTTTTGGCGTGGACGCAAAGGTGAGAGAAGACTGTTAGGCGTTGAGGCCACGACGCGTTGAGGTCATAAGGCGTGGAGAGGCACCTTGTACCGAAGATTATCTTACGACAAATGCATTGAAGGCTGCAGGGCGTTGGAAGTTAAAGGCCACGAGGAGTTGAGAGCTGATTTGCGATGAGGCCATTATGCGGTGAACGCTACCATGCGTCGAAAGTGGGTATGCGTTGGACAAAGAAGGTTGGCGAGAGAGTAATGCGTTTGTTAACCATCTGGCGGGAGAGTTTTGAAAAGTAACACCATCAGAGGCCGTGTGTTGCTGAAGCTAAACATAGAAGGTATGCGTTGAATAGATTGTAGTATAGTGTTGAAATGGAGATTAAGTCGGTGGTATATATATAAGTGGATCGGGAATTCAATTGTTTTGATTGCATTTCAGGGCTTGAGTTGGGTCCAGTCTGAAACTAAACATCGGAAGGAGGTAGAAGAAGATGTTCATGTCGATTTGGAGTGGAAATCTCATCGTAACCGTGGAGGAAACTTGAGCTGGGCAGAGGACTCAGCTGGTGTTACTCTCTCAGAGTAATGTTTGGTTTTGGAGGAAGAACAAACTGAAGAAACGGTGGTTAGGGCCAGAACTTCTAAGGTTAGTAAGTTAACTCGATTTTTAGCAAGCTTCATGAAGGATGCTTGAGCTGAAATTGTATAAATGTGTGTCAAACTCAGATAGAAGAGATTAAAGCTGAATTTGCCGGATGATTAGAGGTAACTCGGAGTTGTTGAAGGATATACCCTAAACGGAGAGGATGTTCTTCATGAAATTTGGAGGTAAGATGAAGGACTTACACCTTAACAAGTTTATAGAAGGAAGTAAGTTCTGAAATTGACCAAAATGTAATGTTTAGTAGGTTGAAGAAGGAAGAGGAAAGGAAGAAGGAAACGATTCTGCTGCAGCGGTAGTATCGCTAAGAGAGCGAGAGACAGGGCAGCGAAGCAAGTATCGCTGTAACGCAAGAGGGGCTTTGCGTCTCACGATTCTCGCTAGAATATCGCTGGGTGTCGCTCCTCAGGTAGTCTCACTAGTTACGTCCAGCTTAGTGTCGCTGGTACAGTAGTATATGATGAATCTCGCTGGTAGCCTTTAGTTGTCTGAAGTATAATGCTATTAATGTGTGTTAAGGGAAAAGGAAGATTTATGGAAACTGAACATAAGAAATATGTATTTTCAGGCCAGGAAGAGCTCGGGGAGGCTTATAATCCACTTAGAGCCGAGACAAGTTATGAGTGACCTCTTATTATATCTTGTGGTTACCCTAGTATACTTATTTGATGAGAAAATGTGGTACTTTGCAGTATTCATAGTGAATATGATATGCCAGCAAGTTAAAAGAAAACTAATTCTATTGTCTAAATATAGTAATGGCTGAGGGACCTTATGGTGAAAGCCTATGTGCAAGTAAACATGAAATTAAGTGCTAAGGGACTTCATGTGAAAGCACTTGAATAGTTAAGTGGAATGGATTACAATGCTGAGGGACTATGAGAGAAAGCATGTAGTAATCCATCACATACTAGCTCGTGCTGAGGGACCATGAGTGAAGGCACTTGAGCGAAGAATGAATTGGTTACTAGTGCTGAGGGACTTCGTGTGAAGGCACATGGTAATGTAGACATAATCGAATAAGTGCTGAGGAACAGAATGTGAAGGCACTTGATAGTTGCAAAATCGTGAAACATGATGATTAGGCATTTATATGTGTTTAGAAATGAGAATTTGTACTAAATACGGAAGAGTTAAGTTGTGCTTTGTCACAACAATAGTTAGATAATTACCATGGGGCTATAAGGATATTGGTAAAAGGTGAAACCAAAAGCTTAAAGAAGCTTAGCAACTATCTGAAAGGCGATAAACATTGGTTACTAATAGTTATGCTACTTCATGGTTGATAGTGATAGTTAAATGAATGTAGTCACTCACTGGGCTTCATGCTCACTCGATTTGTTTGTTTGTTGTCGTTTCAGGTAGCGAGCGTGTCTGGGACGCCTAGCCTACAGAAGAATCTCGTCTGGGCCTACCCTGAAGCAAACCTCTGGGATAGTTGTAAATATTTAGTTTGTGCTCATGTTTTGTATTGTACATGTTTCTCGGGAGTGAGGGAGAATTGTTCTGTATCATACATATATATATGCAAAGAATACTTGTTGAGAGATTGTATGTTCTCTTTCTTTTAAATAGCAATGGTATTTCTAGTTTCAATATGCTATACAGAGAGTGCAGTTTCACACTCACTCCTAGGTATAGGAGGTATCTGGGATGGGGTGTGACAGCGTCGGTTGATGAGGGGATCACAACATTTGCCAGAGCCTGCCAAGGCCACCAAAAGACCTCATCAACCCATTCCGCCTCCGAAGCCACAAACGCAGAAGAAGGGGAAGCCATCCAAGCTGAAACGCAAGGCTGTGGCAAGTCCTGATGCCATCATTAGACCTTCCCCAACCTCAAGCCCTTCACCCTCACTTCCAACAACCAGAAGAGAACCAACTCCACCTCCACCTCCTCTTGAGACGCATCGCCCTAAGCCACCTCCACCTCCTCCTAAAACGCATCGCCCAAAACCTTCTAAACCTCAACCTTCCAGAAAACCCTCCTCCCCAATCTCCTCAATAAGAGTTGATGACTCACACTATGGGGATTTTGGCGCAACTTCTATGCGTCCATCATCCCATGCGTTTGACGAAACTCCATCAACTCCTCGCCCTCAGCCCAATCGGCCTCAACCACCAATGCAACCACAACAGCAAGAAGCCCAACTTGATCTCGAGTGGGAGACAGTGCAAACATATCTGCAACAATCGATCTTGCGTCCAATGACGCATTCCTTGAATATGTTAGCACGACGGCAGACGAAGCAGTTTCAATTTACGCTAAATTACGTTCATCAACTGCTCTCGATCCGACCGGAAATCCCGCCCCCTAACATTCCGGAACGCCTCCAACAGCCACTTGTCTTCCCAGTACCGCAGCGCCCTGCGCCTAAGCAGCAACGCAGATCTGATGAAGACAATTCTGATGGTTAAAATTTAGGGGTGTAGTCAAGAGTTGTAGCTTTTCTTGAAATTATTTTCATATTCAATTGTATGCGTTGGTGATAATGAAATTAATAGAATGAACATTTTTTCACCGCATGGAATTTCTAACTTCCTCTCTGCGTTATCCCTTGCTGTAAATTCATTTTAAGTACATTCCATTATTCTTAACTTTTATCTTTCCGTTGAAAAGTTGGTCATTGTGATGATAATCATGCTTACACTTTTTGTACACTCTTTAAATTAGAGTACTTTCAATGCGTCTGCATACTATTCCTTAGAAACGCAAACCTACTTTGAATGTATGCAAGCAGCCAATTCAAACCTCTTTTACAAAATTTTGCAACTTAATCTTTGTTTACAATTTAAGCAATGAGGACCTTACTACTCTCAAGTTTGGGGGTGGAAGAGGTTTGAACTGTCAAAGATAAAAATATGAGGAACTTATTTCAATCATGTCTAATTAAAAAAAATAATAATAATAATTTCCTTTTAAACGCAAAACTCCGTTGGCAAGACTAATATATTTATCTTGTTAAGAGTTCAGCTGAAAACGACACCTGCTCGTAGTTGGCCGCCTCCATGCACCCCATAGTTGGTGTGTCAAAACGAAGGTGGGTAATCGTAATCAGCGACGCATAGATAAA